>CM062295.1:200295124-201748249 GCA_031216915.1 Pictodentalium vernedei
GAAAATATAGAAAGTTTAGGGGGGGGGGGGCAAAAATCTTGCCCCTCCCATTACGAAGACAAATATTGCCCCACGGAAATTGGTTTTGAACAGAGTTGTTCGACACCTCAAAAGGAAGCTCTGTACCAAATATCAAGTCATTGCATCAATCAGTTCATGAGAAAATTTTTGAGAAATTTGTGAGCATTTTCCTCCACCCCTCCATTTTGGACGAGGAAAGCTACTTTGAACAAAAAGAAAATGTCAGAACAATGTTCATGGACTTTCAAGTCCGATGAGCTAAAAATGTACAAGACTAAATGTTATAGTCCCTATTATGATATCACCATCGTTATCGCTTTGGTTTATAAATATAAACAATTACTGTTTTCTGAAATTATTTTTTTAATTTGAATAAGCAGTCATTGGCTGGTTGATAGCTTATTTGCACTGAGTGACCCTTGCTTGAATCAACCTATCAACATGTTTGCAAATAATGTTACACAGAATCTATTTTTGGCTCAGTGATTGTTTTTTGGGGTCACACTTGTTTACTTGAAATTAGATAGAATTATACAGAAACTTAATGAGGTGATTTAATTCAGCCAATCAGAATTAATAGAACAACTGAACATTGGAGAAAAAGTCATTCTGGAACTTTCTATTTGGCGACTATATAATCGGTCAAGAGACTGCATCATTCTATTCATCTCAACAGCATTGAGAAGTGACTTGTTTATTCAGCATTCATTGAACATTTGAGATTATTATTGCAGGACACTGCATTATTTTTGAAGCAGCTGAGTTTAATATGTTTTCTACGGAATATTATTTTGTGATCTGAGTATCATTTTCCATCGGAAAAGTGTTTCCAAAATTTGAAGAGAATTTATTCTTCCTGTGTGAACCACAATTTATTCTTGTGAAAAAACAGGATTCAACTAGATAATTTTCAAACTACCTGAGGAGCAAATACTTGTTGGCTATTAATTCAATTTGAATTTTGCTGAATACTTTATTGGAATTTATTGGAGACTGCTGCAAACACATTACAATATCAGCAGGAAAGTTTCTTCATCACTTCCTTAATGGATTCTATTGAATTTTATTATGGACTAACTGATAAGTATTTCTATTTTTATTTTTCTGTAAACGAAATAGTGTAAAAGATTTTGTAGCATTTACACTTCAAATTATTTTTGTTATTATTAGTTATCTCCATTTTTAAACCGTTTAAATGAGACATCCAGGTATTAAATCTACATATACCATACATGTTGGCAGAGATAATGTTTTTGTCCTGTTTGAAACACAATACAAACATAGCGGAAATAAATTTGTGGATGCATTTCTCAGCTCCACAATCACTTGGACCAAATTCGTGAAAGTTATTCTGTTTTTATAATCACAGAAGACAACAGATAGAGTTACATCCCTTGGGTTGTTAAGGAAACAAGTAAAAAGTATTTTGTTGACATATCGTCCCCTGAGTTCCAATGTGTTCTATGTGCCTACTGGCACATAGAACACATTGATACTCTGGGGACAAATTATTTGCTCTTATTTTATTTTTATGATTGAATTGTCGAAATCTGATGATATTTGTGACTATTTTCAGGTCTTTTGGTTCGATTTTTATGTCGAGATGAGTAAACGTGGAAAGCTTTCATTTAAACCATATACCCCCTATGTTTCTTGTGCGCTTATACCCTGGATGTTGCACACTCTCATACCCTGGATGTTGGGTGCACCCTTTGTCATGGCTATTTGTCCAAGGCATTCTGACCAATCAAAAGAGAGAATATATCAGGATATAGGGACAATAAATTTTAGAATAGCTTAATTCGAGTCATTGTTGTTGATTCTCAAATTTCTTTCTGTTACAGTAGAACCTGTCTTGAGAGACCACCCTTTTTGCCAGAAAAAAATGGTCTCTCAAGACAGGTGGTCTCCCATGACAGGTCCATTATAGAGTAAAACAACCAATGCATATAATGTGGCAGTGGTCTCTCAAGACATGTGGTCTCGCAATACAGTGGTCTCTCAAGTCAGGTTTTACTGTACTATTATTATTTTTTCCACTAATCTGATAACACTAAAACTGACTGCTATTTGACAAACAGACAAATCTAATGAAGTCAGTATTATTCTTACCTGCAATGCACCAGTCATGATAGCTGTGAGTAACCCAAGAGCCATTAATATTGTCTCACTCTCAAACACACTGAATCCTTCATCCTCTGTGTTCATACAGATCTGAATCCCCCTTTCTAAAGTAACCTGAAAATAACAAAAGGTTGAATATAAATTTACTTGCTGGTGCCCGTTCAAGGACAGAAAAATAGCTGTTCCACTCATGCAAGGACAGAAAAGCACTCAATTGCATATCAAGGGAGATAATCAAACACCAATGCGGATGGAATAGACAGAATCACAGATACTTCCCATGTATATAATAGATGTGATTGGGCTTCTCTCCCTGCCGTTGCTCCATATGCATGCTTACATTTGTCAAGATAAAGAGCCTTGGTTAGGCATGCAGAGGTTCTTTTGTCTAAGGAGTAACATGGAACTGGTTTTCATCCCCTCCAACCATGCCTTAACGAGGTTTAGAAATGTTTTCTTTGTTTATAGACCTATGTGGCCTTAGTACATCTAATACAGGTAATTGATCTGTTATAGTTTGTTTGAAAGATCTCCATGAGTTCTATCAAACAAGACAGAATAGAATAACTACTCAGTTTATCACAAGAATATAGGAAAGTGACCAAATCCCTGTTAAATGAATATTTCTGTTAACTGAATATTTTGCACTGGCAAAGTGGCTGATATTCAATTAACAGGGTTCCATCATATTCTGTTTACACCACACAGATAACATTGGCGATTATGGAGTTCAGCACTGTAACTTCTTATCAAAAGCAACACTGGGCAGTTCAGCTTGAGAATCTTATTCAAACAGATAAACCCAAAAAATAATATATCAGAGCCAGGATTACTGCTGCAAGTTGTTAGGATTTTATACAGAGTCAAAAAAGAAAGTATAATAAACTTTGATGAGCAATTTTTTTAGTATTATCGACTTTAATCCCAAACAAATTATTGTAAATTCATATTTTAAATCTAGCTGTATGAATTTGCATAATTTCATGTTCTTACTGTTGCCAGCGTCACGTCAGGACGTCGTAATTCAGACATGGGGTGAAATGAAAAGTTCACACATGCAGTCAATAGCGTGTATGTCCACAGTTTGCCTCTTGGATGGCAAGACATCGACGGTGCATGGATCTGATAAATCTCTGGATGTCACTCTGTGGTATTGCGTTCCACTCCTGGCTTAGAATATTACGTAAATTGCCTAACATCTGAAGATCATGAAGTCAGACCCCATGGTCCAATTGATAACAAAGATGCTAGATTGGCGACAAATCTAGCGAAAGTGGGGGCCAGGGAAGAAGTTCGATGCTCTGCTCCTCAAGAAAGTGACGACAGATACGCACCACGTGACATTGTCTTGCTGGAATAACTGCAATCCAACGTTAGCGTTGAACAACAGGACAACAGCATTAAGAATTTCATCCCTATATCGCTGTTCATTCAGATTACCATCGACGAAGATCAACTGCATTCAGTGGTGCAACTAAATTACTGTCCAAACCATTACACTACCCCCCAGTCGCATTCCTGCATACAAGCATACAAGCATCAGAAAACCGTTCTCTGCATCAGGAATACACTCTTGCCCTACCATCAGCGCGCCATAGACAAAATCGTGATTCATCACTAAAAAGAACTGTGCTCCAATGCTGCCGAGTCCAGCGAACATGCTGACATACCCATTCCACAGGAATACACTCTTGCCCTACCATCAGCATGCCATAGACAAAATTGTGATTCACCACTAAAAAGAACTGTGCTCCAATGCTGCTGAGTCCAGCGAACATGCTGACATACCCATTCCATTCTGACAGTACGATGACGTTGGGTAAGGATTGGTCTGTGGTATGGATGCCCACTTCGGATGCTGTTTTCAGCAAGTCTGTCACGGGCAGTTTCTGCACTGATTCTATTGTTAGTTCTACCAGGAGTAATTGCTGCTGTCCTCGTCGCCGGAAGGAAGCGATCCTGCAAGTGAGACGTCCTGATGTGTCGGTCTTGTGCAGGGGTCATAACTCTTCGACAACCTGAATGTGGTCGGTCGGAAGTAGATCCAGTGGTTCTATACCTTCCAATGAGACAGTAAATAGTGGTCACAGTGACTCCGAACTTAGCAGCGAGCTCATTTGGAGGTATTGCAGCCTCATGCATACCAATGGCATGCAACCTTTGATTTTTGGTTAACCCTGGCATTTTTTAAAATGTCAGAAGACAAAAACTAGCATGTTTTCTCAATAACCCAGGCTCCCTAGCACAGGCTAACACAAAGAAAATCATCGGTCACCCATTCAATTTGACATTCTCGGGTAGCACATGCTATTTTGAAATCTGTAGCAAAATTGTATATGGTTGAGTGGACAACATGTCATTAAACTCTTTGCACGACTTCTTGTCCACAAACATGCAACATTAGACCTATTATATTTCATCCTTTATGCTACTTTTTCACATTTGTTTCTATTATACTTTCTTTTTTGAATCAGTATATTTAGTTTTAATTTTCCTGTTCTTGTCAAAAGGTTAGTTTTTGTGTATGTTTATTGTGGTTTAATGATACTTTGAATCGCCAAGATCATGCAGTGCAGACATTGTGGACTGGTCATAATCCAAATGTAGACAATGAAATCCACACGCATTTACCAGGTAATAAAAAATCATCATCAGCAAAACTTTAATTAATGAAGCACCAGGTTGTACCCAGTGCTTCACTAATTAAATTTTTGATGATTATACCAATAAGTAATGTTTGGAATCAAATTGCATCTGTGGAAATATTGTTCACCTGTGGAAAGTGACCAGTCCTCAGCGGCCATATTGTATCGTATTGTAGTTAAACAGGTGGATGTAGCCGGAATACACAAAGAACAACCAAGCAGGGGAAAGCAACTGCCTGACTCTCCAACTTAGCAACTATTTATTTATTTATTGGTGTTTATAGGTGGAGGAAGCCAGAATACCCAGAGAGAACCGCAGAGCAACTGTCAGCTCCCCAAAATACTAACTCCACACAAGCAGGATTAGATCTGGTTAAAGACAAGTGCACCACTGACATGCAATACGCCTTATTACACAATGCCATCGTGCCCCCACATGGGCAATTGGGGGAAGTGTCTTGCCCAAGGACACAACACGGTTGCCACAGGTGGGATTTGAACTGAGGACCTTTCGGCTGGCAGCCTGTGCCTCTACCTCCTGAGCCACCATGCCCCCAACTTAGCAACTCAACAAAAGCAGTGTTAACAGCGGCTGAAGGCAAGTGCACCATCAATGTGCAATATACAGCGCCCCTATAAAGACAATGAGAACTAGAGGGAACTCTTTTAGTGAACTAAAACACATATCTCCCCTTCGATTAGTTCCATGCTTCCAACTTACGACTAACAAAGATCAAACTAAAGGTCAAATGTCAAGATCATGAAAGTTCAAGATAGAATGCCACACATCATCAGCCTGGCTGTTGTATTCATATGCCAAATATCATAAACCTAGCTGAACAATTCAATAATAAAGGTCAAGGTCATATGTGGATCATGATGGTATGTGACACATCGTCTCATGGTGATGCACCCACGTGCCTAATATCATAAACCGAGGTGAAAAGGGTAAAATAGTTATGGCCTAGACAAGCTTACTTGCTAAAAAATAAGTAATTTGACCTTGAGGTCAAAGGTCAATGTCATATATGGGTCATGAAGGTATGCGATACATCGTCTTATGGTGATACACTTGCATGTCAAATATCATAAGCCAAGGTGAAAAAGTAAATAAGTTCTTGCCCAGACAAGCTTACTTGCCAAAGAATCAGTAATTTGATCTTGAGGTCAAAGGTCAATGTCATATCTGGGTCATGATGGTACATCGTCTCATGCCAAATATCATAAGCCTAGGTCAAAAGATTTAAAAAATCAATAATTTGACCTGGAGGTCAAAGGTCAAGGTCATATGTGGGTCATGATAGTACGCGACACATCATCTCATGGTGATACACCCACATGCCTAATAACATAAGCCAAGGTGAAAAGGTAAATAAGTTCTTGCCCAGACAAGCTTACTTGTCAAAAAATTAATAATTTGACCTTGAGGTCAAAGTAATATGTGGGTCATGATGGTACGCAACACACCGTCTCATGGTGATACACCCACATGCCAAATATCATAAGCTGAGGTGAAAAGGTAAATAAGTTCTGGCCCGGACAAGCTTACTTAAAAAATTAGTAATTTGACCTTGAGGTCAAAGGTCAATGTCATATGTGGGTCATGATGGTACACGACACATCGTCTCATGGTGATACACCTACATGCTAAATATCATAAGCTCAGGTCAAAAGATAAAAAAGTTCTGGCCCGGACACGGTTGTGTGAGAAGAACGACAACAACAACAATAACGGGAAGGAGAAGAATTTAGGGTAAAACAATGTGTCTCCCTTCGGTGAACGGGAGACATAATTAAGTGTCTTACCCATGGCCACAGCACTTATAATCAAATGTTACCCCTTTTACCCAAAGTAACAGCTGTAATAAGCAGGCACTGTCATTTTCAAGTATCTCTTGAATACACTGATTATGACCCCCCTTGGAATGAGCTTGGGGTTATAATCTATATTTCTGAGGCACAAATGAAAAGATTTAGTTGCCCAAGATTTTTTTATTTTTGCAAGTACTGTCTGCTCATTATGTTAGGTAAAGTGTTGAACAAACTGTGGTACAAATTCTAAGTTATCAACATCTGCATACCTTCACAAAATCTAAAACATGACTTGTACTCTGAAGGCACGATGGTCCAAGCACTTCACACACAGCAGAGAGAATGTTCAGAATCGTCAAATGCTTAACAACAGCACCAGCTTCTTCTTGCTGTTTTATCTCTAAGTCTAATAAAGTAGTTGAAGTGTGAGTTGATGGTAGTTTGGCAGGAGATGGAGATGGTTGACCAGTTTGAGAATGAATGATGTCTGTTAATTGCTGAAAGAGATTAAGAGAATTCAATAAATACTCATATCAAAATTTCACCACTTATTCAACTCTATTTGTATCAAAGCAGAATTCCAGGGAGGTTTATGTTAGGGCCCTGCAGAGCTTTGAGATTCAATTATATTTTGAATCTTAAGATGCTATTCGGTTCTATTCGAAATCGGCTGTCTGATTCGTTTCCATTCAAATCTTTTCACTGGAATATAACTTGATATGAGTCATCTTCGTCAGCTCACAAAATGTATAGTTCTGATGGAAATAGTACATAAATATTATCGAAAATAAAGGCTTTGTGTAATTTCCGCTATATTAACATGAACAGCATTTGCACCCTATGCCACCAGCCATGCTAATTCAAGACTCACTAGTCACTACCACTGTTGAAAGCAAACTTAAAGTTTCCAGGCAATGTCAACGATGAGTTGTTGCTAGAGGCTAGCTCTATGCAGTGCCTAGTTCCGATAATTCTTGCTGTGTTTCTGTTTTTGAGCTATAATCCTTACTAGGTAATATTCCAGCTACATCACCAAGGCATGCCTTCAATGAAGGCATGCCTTGATGATGTGGTTGGAATATTTTATCAGTTGATACTTGCGCCATCACAGTCAAAACGAATGAGGTCTACAGCACCTTCGTTCCCTGTTGGTCATCTTCAAGATTTGATTTGATTCGAGATTAGATTCAAATTGAAAATAAGTGATTCGTAAGGCCCTAGTTTATGTTAACTGTTAAGATCTATTTGGCATCTATGGCTACATTGTGATTGTAACACTGTTATATCTTCTTCCCAGCCTGTGTGTCTCTCCCAACTGCTGCCACCATCACAATCATCACAACCTCAATCTATCCATAGAAAAGGCAAAGACTATAAGAAGATAGTCTCTTGCAGTAAATGATCATCTATTAGTTAATACCACCCCCAGCCCCCATCTCCGAAATCCCTGTGGAGTATTCACATTTCATTCAATCAATTTCAGAGTTTTCATCCCAGGTGGAAGGAAAAGTTATCCTGACCTGTATACATCCCCACAACCCCCACCCACCTAACTACATGTGCAACCCCCACCTACCTAACTACATGCACCCCCCCCCCCCCCCCCCCCCCCACACAAAATTAGTGAATGATTATCTAGTAGCTAACACACCTGATAAGTATTTGTATTTTGTTTCAACCAATTATGGTGAGTTTTCTTTTCAGGCTGGGGCAAAATATTGTGATCTGAATATCTTTCCCTACTCCGGATATATGAGTCAAGATTTTTTTTTTCATGCTGAAATCATTTTAAAGAAAATTTTGATACAAATTTCTATTTTCAGGACTCATATGAATATGTTGGGTAGAGAGCAAATTCAACATTTCAAAAAAAAATTTGTTGTCGATTTGTAACCCCCTCTCGAGCACTGACCCATAAAAAGTGTGGCAATGTGTATTTGTCACCAGGGGTGTAACTAAGATGACTGATTGGGGGGTGGGGGAACCCAATTTTTCCTATCTGTCATGACTCAAGTCCCAACTGCTGAAATATTCCAACCAACTTTATTACCAAGGCATGCCTTTTTTGAAGGAATGTCTTGATTCAGAAGATGGAATTCAAATATTTTTCATTGGGAATTATAGTTAAAAACTTAGAAAATTAGTTTGTGGATAAAAACATGTAGTAGTAATGATGCAAAGGGTTCTCAATCATTATTTAATCCTTTACCTAACAAATCATCTGCATCAATTGGCATAATTGACAATTGAGCAGTTGAAATTTTTTTTTTCAAATACTACAATAATTCCATATCATGTGACCCCCGCCTTTGGAACGAGGTCATCAAACTCGTTCTAATGAGGGGTCTATTGAGATTTTTTTTTTTAATTTTAAAAAACAATAATTTAAATAATAAATTTTGATACTGTGTGCATCAGGCATCAGGTAAAGAGTTAATGAGCAAGTACCAGACTGAAAACTGATGATGCTGACCCCAACATAGCCAATAGGCTACAGACCTCCATTTGCACAAGACCATCTACTTGCAAGTCCAAGAAGCAATTGTAGTACCATTAGAAAATACATGATTACCAGCAAGAGAAAATTGATATCTAAGACTCCAATCTGGACGAAAATGTAACAACGTCAAAATTACACCCTCATAAACCTCCCCATAGTTATGCCCCTGTTAATCACCAAGGAGAGGTATAAAAGCGTAATTTTTAAAAAAATCTAATATCAAATGGAGGGGTAAAAGAAATTCAGATGCATGAAAGGGGGAGGATATACAACCTTGATTGTTGGAAAATACACCAGGCTATTTTCCCCCACAAAGGTTGAGGGTGGGTGGGGGGTAACCTGTTACACTGATACTCAAGAAAGAATCCTTGCTTTATTACAAGTTGAGTAAAGCTAACTATTGTAATGTCCTACTTTATATCCTCTTCAACGCATTACTAATCATTTGAAAGGAATCTTGAACAAGAGGCCCCAAGGGGCCTGAGGGCGCTCACCTGACATGGTAGCCTAAATTTATATCAACCCAGAGAATTGATTTCAACAAGTTGCATCTGCTCCTCCTAAGAAAAGCTTATACCAAATATCCAAAGATTCTGACCAGTGGATCTAAAAAAAAAAGATTTTTAAAGAATATTCCTCATATTGAACTAAGTTATAATTCAGGCTCCCACAGGGAGCCCATATATGAACCCAGGGACTTGGCTTTAACAAACTTGAATCTCACCCCCCCTAAGGATGCTGCACACCAAATATCAAAACATTCCGACTGCTGGATCTGAAGAAGAAGATTTTTAAAGAAAAGTCCTCATTTTGAACTATGTTACAATTCGAGCTCCCACAGTGAGTCCTAATATGGACCTAGGGACATGGCTGAAGAAGAAGATTTTTAAAGAAAAGTCCTCATTTTGAACTAAGTTACAATTCGAGCTTCCACAGTGAGTCCAAATATGGACCTAGGGACATGGCTTGAACAAACTTGAATCTCACCCCCTAAGGATGCAGCATACCAAATATCAAAACATTCCGACTGCTGGATCTGAAGAAGATTTTTAAAGAAAATTCCTCATTTTGAACTAAGTTATAATTCGGGCTACCACAGTGAGCCCAAATATGAACCCAGGGGGCCGATTTGAACAAACTTGAATCAGATCCACCCCACAATGTTGCATACCAAATATCAAAAGATTCTGCCTGCTGGATCTGGAGAAGAAGATTTTTTAAGAAATATGCCTGAAATGCACTAAGTTAAAATTTGGGCTCCTATACGGAGCCCAAATATAAACCCAGGGGGGCCGATTTGAACAAACTTGAATCAGATCCACCCCACAATGTTGCATACCAAATATCAAAAGATTCTGCCTGCTGGATCTGGAGAAGAAGATTTTTTAAGAAATATGCCTGAAATGCACTAAGTTAAAATTTGGGCTCCTATACGGAGCCCAAATATAAACCCAGGGGGGCCGATTTGAACAAACTTGAATCAGATCCACCCCACAATGTTGCTTACCAAATATGAAAAGATTCTGAAGCTGGATCTGGAGAAGAAGATTTTTTAAGAAATTTGCCTGAAATGCACTAAGTTCGAATTCGAGCTTCTATAGTGAGCCCAAATATGAAACTAGGAAGCCGATTTGAACAAACTTGAATCAGATCCACCCCACAATGTTGCATACCAAATATCAAAAGATTCTGCCTGCTGGATTTGGAGAAGAAGATTTTTTAATAAATTTGCCCGAAATGCACAAAGTGCGAATTCGGGCTTCTATATTAAGCCCAAATATGAATCCAGGGGGCCGATTTGAACAAACTTGAATCAGATCTACCCCGCAATGTTGCATACCAAATATCAAAAGATTCTGCCTGCTGGATCTGGAGAAGATTTTTGAAGAAATTTGCCCGAAATGCACTAAGTTTGAATTCGAGCTTCTATAGTGAGCCCAAATATGAATCCAGGGGGCCAATTTGAACAAACTTGAATCAGATCCACCCCGCAATGTTGCATACCAAATATCAAAAGATTCTGCCTGCTGGATCTGGAGAAGATGATTTTTTAAGAAATTTGCCTGAAATGCACTAAGTTCGAATTCGCGCTTCTATAGTAAGCCCAAATATGAATCTAGGGAGCCGATTTGAACAAATTTGCATCAGATCCATCCCACAATGTTGCATACCAAATATCAAAAGATTCTGCCTGCTGGATCTGGAGAAGAAAATTTTTTAAGAAATTTGCCTGAAATGCACTAAGTTCGAATTCGAGCTTCTATAGTGAGCCCAAATATGAATCTAGGAAGCCGATTTGAACAAACTTGAATCAGATCCATCCCACAATGTTGCATACCAAATATCAAAAGATTCTGCCTGCTGGATCTGGAGAAGAAGATTTTTTAATAAATTTGCTTGAAATGCACTAAGTTCAAATTTGGGCTCCTATACTGAGCCCAAATATAAACCCAGGGGGCCGATTTGAACAAACTTGAATCAGATCCACCCCACAATGTTGCTTACCAAATATGAAAAGATTCTGCCTGCTGGATCTGGAGAAGAAGATTTTTTAAGAAATTTGCATGAAATGCACTAAGTTCAAATTCGAGCTTCTATAGTGAGCCCAAATATGAATCTAGGAAGCCAATTTGAACAAACTTGAATCAGATCCACCCCACAATGTTGCATACCAAATATGAAAAGATTCTGCCTGCTGGATCTGGAGAAGAAGATTTTTTAAGAGATTTGCCTAAATGCACTAAGTTCGAAATCTGGCTCCTATTCTGAGCCCAAATATGAACCCATGGGGCCGATTTGAACAAACTTGAATCAGATCCACCCTACAATGTTGCATACCAAATATCAAAAGATTCTGCCTGCTGGATCTGGAGAAGAAGATTTTTTAAGAAATTTGCCTGAAATGCACTAAGTTCGAAATCAGGCTCCTATACTGAGCCCAAATATTAACCCAGGGAGCCGATTTGAACAAACTTGAATCAGATCCACCCCACAATGTTGCTTACCAAATATGAAAAGATTCTGCCTGCTGGATCTGGAGAAAAAGATTTTTTAAGAAATTTGCCTGAAATGCACTAAGTTCGAATTCGGGCTTCTATATTAAGCCCAAATATGAATCCAGGGGGCCGATTTGAACAAACTTGAATCAGATCCACCCCGCAATGTTGCATACCAAATATCAAAAGATTCTGCCTGCTGGATCTGGAGAAGATTTTTGAAGAAATTTGCCCGAAATGCACTAAGTTTGAATTCGAGCTTCTATAGTGAGCCCAAATATGAATCCAGGGGACCAATTTGAACAAACTTGAATCAGATCCACCCCGCAATGTTGCATACCAAATATCAAAAGATTCTGCCTGCTGGATCTGGAGAAGATGATTTTTTAAGAAATTTGCCTGAAATGCACTAAGTTCGAATTCGCGCTTCTATAGTAAGCCCAAATATGAATCTAGGGAGCCGATTTGAACAAATTTGCATCAGATCCATCCCACAATGTTGCATACCAAATATCAAAAGATTCTGCCTGCTGGATCTGGAGAAGAAAATTTTTTAAGAAATTTGCCTGAAATGCACTAAGTTCTAATTCGAGCTTCTATAGTGAGCCCAAATATGAATCTAGGAAGCCGATTTGAACAAACTTGAATCAGATCCATCCCACAATGTTGCATACCAAATATCAAAAGATTCTGCCTGCTGGATCTGGAGAAGAAGATTTTTTAATAAATTTGCTTGAAATGCACTAAGTTCAAATTTGGGCTCCTATACTGAGCCCAAATATAAACCCAGGGGGCCGATTTGAACAAACTTGAATCAGATCCACCCCACAATGTTGCTTACCAAATATGAAAAGATTCTGCCTGCTGGATCTGGAGAAGAAGATTTTTTAAGAAATTTGCATGAAATGCACTAAGTTCAAATTCGAGCTTCTATAGTGAGCCCAAATATGAATCTAGGAAGCCAATTTGAACAAACTTGAATCAGATCCACCCCACAATGTTGCATACCAAATATGAAAAGATTCTGCCTGCTGGATCTGGAGAAGAAGATTTTTTAAGAGATTTGCCTAAATGCACTAAGTTCGAAATCTGGCTCCTATTCTGAGCCCAAATATGAACCCATGGGGCCGATTTAAACAAACTTGAATCAGATCCACCCTACAATGTTGCATACCAAATATCAAAAGATTCTGCCTGCTGGATCTGGAGAAGAAGATTTTTTAAGAAATTTGCCTGAAATGCACTAAGTTCGAAATCAGGCTCCTATACTGAGCCCAAATATTAACCCAGGGAGCCGATTTGAACAAACTTGAATCAGATCCACCCCACAATGTTGCTTACCAAATATGAAAAGATTCTGCCTGCTGGATCTGGAGAAAAAGATTTTTTAAGAAATTTGCCTGAAATGCACTAAGTTCGAATTCGGGCTTCTATAGTAAGCCCAAATATGAATCCAGGGGGCCGATTTGAACAAACTTGAATCAAATCTACCCCGCAATGTTGCATACCAAATATCAAAAGATTCTGCCTGCTGGATCTGAAGAAGAAGATTTTTGAAGAAATTTGCCTGAAATGCACTAAGTTCGAATTCGAGCTCCTATAGTGAGCCCAAATATGAATCTAGGGAGCCGATTTGAACAAACTTGAATCAGATCCACCCTACAATGTTGCATGCCAAATATCAAAAGATTCTGCCTGCTGGATCTGGAGAAGAAGATTTTCAAAGAAATTTGCCTGAAATGCAGTAAGTTCAAATTTGGGCTCCTATACTGAGCCCAAATATAAACCCAGGGGGCCGATTTGAACAAACTTGAATCAGATCCACCCCACAATGTTGCATACCAAATATCAAAAGATTCTGCCTGGATCTGGAGAAGAAGATTTTTTAATGTTTTTCCCATTGCCTACAGTGTTAAAAAGTGCTGACTCAGCACTTTTTCAAAGTCCCGAAACTGTACCCTATGATAAAACCGATGGCAATTTTTTTTTACCAATCCTTTCTGTTGGTCCTAAGGAAGCTGCACACCAAATAAAAATTCTCAATGCCGTGCAGTTTTGGAGATATGGGCGTTTTAAATTTTTTCTATTTTTAGCTCCTGCGGTTCCCACGGGGCTGCGGGAAATTTTTTTTTTGCATAAATCAAGTACTCATGACCCAATAAGCCCTCACATAAAATTTGGTTCAAATCAGCCTCTCGGTTTGGAAAATAGAAATTTTAGGCGGGGCAAAAAATTTTGCCCCTCCCATAACGACGCCAAGTATAGCCCCACAAACTTCTCTTGAACAAATCTGAGTCTACATCTCAAAAGGAAGCTGCACACCATATATCAAGTCTCTGCTACTGCTGGTTCATGAGAAGAAGATTTACAAAGATTTTGGTGCCCTTTGGGGGCGTGGCACCACCCAGGAGGAGGGGCAACTTCATTTGAACAAATCTGAATTGGCATTAGGTAATAAACATTTAGCCAACATTTGAATAAAATTGGGCTAGTGGTTTAGGAGGAGAAGTCGATAATGTAAAGTTAATGCCGGACGGACGACGACGGACGACGGACACCGGACGACGGACGCCGGACAGAAAGTGATTAGTAAAGCTCCCCTTGAGCTTCGCTCAGGTGAGCTAATAAAAACTGTACGAGGACTTAAGGGGACAAACCTCTGTGACAGACATTTCGCTATTTCCAAGGGCTGTAACTACCGTTAAGCAAAATTTGTCACATCGAAAATTCCTGACCACATGCACATCTGCACTTGATAATGATATTTCAGACCAAGTTTCGTAAAAATCCACTGAAAACTGTAGGAGGAGTTAAGTGGACAAAGTTTGTGCCAGACAGACTGATGGACTGACAGACTGATGGATGAACACCATTTCAATATCCCTCACCGACAAAGGATAATAAGAAACTGTGAAAATCATGTTTATAAAGAGATTAAATGGCAATACATGTACTGAGTATCCATTGCATTAACTCATCAAAATCTATTTTTATGAAACGTTTGTTTTAAAAGATCCAGTTTTAACACAAACACTCTGAACAAGACACAGAGGTTATTGTCACAGTTTAACTGGAAGAGTACATACTCAAGAACATCATGTACTGAAAATGATAAATTTAAAGTAATTTGTATATTTTTTATACTTACCAATGGCCCAGACTAGCTGGTGCAAACTCAACATTATCAAGGGCCAAAAACAAATTTTGAACCCCACAATCCCTAAAATTTGCTGACAATACCGGAAATTCCTATCTGGCCCTCCATACTTTTACTACCTGTGCAGTACTCAGGAAGAGACCAGAATTGGCGCCAACATCATTCTTTGTAGACGAGCCTCCTAAAATAATAACTCAGTGGGGAGGTATGAGTGCCCACTCATGGTAGGGCCATCCCCATCTGGGCCATTGGTAAGTATAAAAAATATACAAATTATACAAATTACTTTAAATTTATCATATTTTTATACTACAGTAAAACCTATCTTGAGAGACCACTGTCATGAGAGACCACCTGTCTTGAGAGACCACTGTGGCCATGCACTGATTGGTTTCGCTCTATAATGACCACCTGTCATGAGAGACCACCTGTCTTGAGAGACTGCAAAACTGTGGCACAAACTCAGTTTTCCACCTGTTTTGAGAGACCGGAAAATCAATTTTGCAATTTCAGAGTATTAAAATCAATTACAATCAATGCAATGTGTACAAAAATCAATAGTTAAAAAATTTAACCCGGACATCTGCCCAACGGCAAAATTGTATGACAAATATCTTTCACTGTAGATTGCCTGAAAACTATATTAATTGGTTTTCAATTACATTGTTATTTAGTCATATAACACTTCAAGTCTGAGAAATGTTTGAAAATATAAAGATTATTGTTAAACAAGTACATAGAATGTCGACTTGTCAAGTGTGAGAAGTTGCTAACGTGATCTGTAATTTTGTTGGAGGGGGGGGGGGGGGGGGAGGGGGGCGGAGCTGGCGTTCTGAAAAATCTGCGAGGGTGAAAAATCCCCCTCGCCAGACTGCTTTACAATAAAGTGATGCTAATATATACCAAGCATACTCACGCCTTGATCCGCCCATATTCCATTTTTAAAAGTTCCCTTTAAATGTCCATGCTAGTCAACAGCCATTTGAAAACTTTATCAAGAGTTTCTGGCACATACAGAACAATTGCGCACGTGCTCTCCTGATAAGTCATCAACCATTCATTGCATGCTGATTACCTCAAAACAATAACTCTCGCCATAGTATCGCATTTCAGGCACACTGCCCACACATTCCAATGACATCAAACGGAATCATAGAGACAACGTTATCAGGATAAAACACATGCCGACTTCACTGATGTTATAAGTTTTAACAACATCATAGCGAGTACTGCATGCATTTGAAACTGACAATTCGCCGACGAGTGAGTGTGGCAATGTCTACGTAAGTCGGGGAATGTTTTTTACAGTATTAACACTTGAAATGCGGTAGTTCAAAGGTAACGGTTAATCGATCAAGGACTTTTTTGATCGATCATGCTGTTGATCGTCGGTTAATCGATTAACCGGTTAATCGTTTCAGCTCTAAACTTGTCTCCTTATAACAGTGTTGGTGTTCCGGTAGAGTGCTGAAGGTCCAAATTTGGCTTCACTTGGGCATTCATATACAGCAACTTACTGGAAAACTATTCTGTTAATGTGCTTCTAATTATGCTAAGAGTGAAATTATACACTCTTATTTAATTTGCTTTGTTGTGATTTATGGGATAGTGCCTATAGGCACTCTCCCATAAATTGCAACAAGGCAAATTAATAACATATCCTGATAGCCCAAAATAATTCAGCACTCTACTAGTACCAGTTAAAACAAACTACTGTCACTACTATTAGATGGCAATAGATGTATACATTGATTGCCCAATACTGCTGTTCAAACTGATTGACAGTGGCAGAGAGGTGATACTATTTACCTAAAAGCTTGAAATCCTCTGACTAGTTGACTGTACAATTGAGAGTCGACTACTGGCTTGCCCAGAGTCGACATCGACTTGTCGACTAATCGTTTGAGTACTGGTTTCAGCAGACTGCCCGATTATTGTTTTGAGAATTAAAAGCAACAACAGCGGAATGTCGATGGAAATTTACGTCTCGTTGTGTGTATCAAATGAATAAAATCCCCACTCGGTTGAAAATACCACACATAAGTAATTCACTAATCGAAAACAATTGATATAAAACCCATTTTCGCATTCAGACATCGGCTATATCTCCCGGTGATAGCACCGGGGGAAACTGTCACTGATTTCACTGTACTGAATATGAATGTAGTGGGCAGCCACAATGTTCAGATAGCTGAACTATGGCACTGGACTTATGATCTGTGACTCTTTTTAATTTTTCAATTTTCAAAGAAAGATAAGTTTTAAGGCGCCATCAAACAAAACATCTGTGCTACAAAACTCCATATTTCCCCCGTAGATTTCTTGATTAAAACTGCCTGTGTTTAAGTTCTTTTCCCGATACTCTCCCTGTGAACTTTTCCAGGGACTACAGCAGAAAAACTTTTAAATTTGTGGCTGATTTCATGGAACAAAGTTGAATTTAAAATTGTGTATTTATCTAAAACAAGTTTTGTTGGATGACGCCTTAATTTTGTCTCGAAGAAGTGCGACGTTTCGGCCTTTTTGTCTCGGGTGTTTCAAGGAGGCCGAAACGTCCCATGTTGAAACGTCTAAAGCCTAGTAAAGCCTAAAGGCCGAAACGTCTCGGAAACGTATGGACGTGGGACGCAAAACGATAAAGCTGTTTTCTGTTGTCTTCAGAATCATTTGTCGTTTTCATCCGTCTGTTGAACAAAACCAAGCATTTTCATCATGTTCCGCGCGATTGAAGTTCTGGACGAGAAACAAAGCAAATAAAGTGATCGCAGATCAATTGTTAACATGATGTTACCTTTTTCTCTAAAACACAATAACATGTGATACTCGATTTCATAAGAGCTAACGAAGAGGTACACTCGATTGATGATTTAGAACAGGTGTCGCTAAAAAGCGCCTACTGCAAACCACACATATCCGGCTTTATGATTTAGAACAGGTGTCACTAAAAAGCACATAGTACAAACCACAAATATCCGGCGCACGTCAGGTATTACAACCCATGTTCCAAAAGCACAAAATGAGAATCTGAAAAATTCTGAATAGCGAATTTTTGGTTGAAGCCCTAGGCTTGCTCATGTTAGTTATTTGTCTACAATTTTGAAGCACAAAACCATACACCAGTCAAACTAAGTCTCTCCATTTGTTTGACCAAATATTCCTCCAGGTGCCCAGGCAATTCTGTCAAACTTGCACGTTGTCTGAATGGTTGACCCAGATTGTCCTTCTGTTGTATTTGCCTATAATTTTGAAACATGAAACCATTTACCATACTTCAGTTATTCTTTTCTCAATGGTGCTTAGGTTGATCTCCACAAAACTTGCAGAGTGGAATTGCCTTTGGGGGTGTCTGCCCATAATTTTGAAACACAAAACCATTTACCATACTCCATCTCCATTTGCTGACAGGAAATTCTTATTTCTGTACCAACAACTTAACCTCTTCCAATGAGGTAAACCATGGTCACCCTCATTCCGCCCTGTTGACCAAGGTTCTTAAACCCAGACCCCTTTATAAATCTCCCCCACTATTTTTGATTTTTTTTTTTTGTACAGCTCTATTCGGCTGGTCATGAGGAAGCTTAGTGCTTAAAAAATGTTCTGAGCCGTGCAATTTTTGAGATATGGCCATTTTTATTTTTTTTACTTTACTGTTTCTGGAGAAGATTTTTAAAGGTTTTTGCACCTTTCCGCCCCTTCTGGGGTCCCCATTGGGCGCGGTAACTTTAGTCACACAATTTCTAAATGACACATGCTAAGGAAGATACCAACCAAATTTGGTTCAATTTGGACCAGTGATTTAGGAGGAGAAGTTGTTTGAAAAGTGTTCACGACGACGGACGACGACGGACAACGGATGGAAAGTGATAAAGTTGAGCTCCCTTCAGTGAGCTAAAAATAGCAATTTAGGGGTGGGCCGTTAGCTAATCAGAAGCTGTGGCAGCCATGTTGGATGGTGGGCGGACATACCGAACACAATTCTGAAAGAGGACCACCCACTGGTTAACCTCAGCAAATTTTATTCAAATTGATCCAGCAGTTCTGAAGAAGAAGATTTTAATGTGTTTTCCTAATCACCAGCCATGGCAGCCATGTTAGATGGGCGACAGAGATTTCAAACACAATTCTTTGAGTGTTCCACCTAATGATCAATCCCAGAAAATTTTATGTGGCCCAGTGGTTTGGGAGGAGATGATTGTTGACGCGAGAAAAAGATTTTTTAATGTTTTTCCATTACATTCAGTGTTAAAAAGTGCCGAGTCAGCACTTTTTCAGAGTCTCGAAAAAGTACCTTAGAAAAAAAACGTTAGCGATTTTTTTCTACCATTCCTTTCCACTGGTCATAAGCAAGCTGCACAGCAAATAAAAAGTTTCTGAGCCATGCAGTTTTGGAGATATGATCGATTTTCATTTTTTCTATTTTTAGCTCCTGGGGTTCCCACGGGGCTACGGGAAAATTTTCTTCGGCATAAATTAGATACTTATGACCCAATAAGTCCTCAAAAAAAATTTGGTTCAAATTGATCTCTTGATTCAAAAAATAGAAATTTAGGGGTGGAGCGTCAGCCAATCAGAAGCTGTGGCAGCCATGTTGGATGGCGGGCGGACAAACCGAACATAATTCTGAAAGAGGACCACCCACTGGTTATCTCCAGCAAATTTTATTCAAATTTATGCAGCGGTTCTGAAGAAGAAGATTTGAATGTGTTTTGCCAATCAGCAGCCAAGGCAGCCATATTAGATGGGAAACAGAGATTTCGAACACAATTCTTCGAGTGTTCCACCCAATGATCAAGCCCACAAAATTTTATTGAAATTGGCCCATTGGTTTTGAAGGAGATGACTGTTGACGTGAGAATAAGAGTTTTTAATGTTTTTGCATTACCTTCAGTGTTAAAAAGTGCCGAGTCAGCACTTTTTAAGAGTCCCGAAAAAGTACCTTAGAAAAAGACCGTTAGCGATTTTTTTCTACCATTCCTTTCCATTGGTCATAAGCAAGCTGCACAGTAAATAAAAAGTTTCTGAGCCGTGCAGTTTTGGAGATATGAGCGATTTTAATTTTTTCTATTTTTAGCTCCTGAGGTTCCCACGGGGATATGGGAAAAATTTTTTCAGCATAAATTAGATACTTATGACCCAATAAGTCCTCAAAAAAAATTTGGTTCAAATTGATCTCTTGATTCAAAAAATAGAAATTTAGGGGTGGAGCGTCAGCCAATCAGAAGCTGTGGCAGCCATGTTGGATGGCGGGCGGACAAACCAAACACAATTCTGAGAGAGGACCACCCACTGGTTATCCCCAACAAATTTTATTCAAATTGATCCAGCGGTTCTGAAGAAGAAGATTTTAATGTGTTTTGCCAATCAGCAGCCAAGGCAGCCATATTAGATGGGCGACGGAGATTTCGAACACAATTCTTCGAGTGTTCCACCTAATGATCAATCCCACAAAATTTTATTAAAATTGGCCTAGTGGTTTGGGAGGAGATGATAGTTGACGCGAGAATAAGAGTTTTTAATGTTTTTGCATTACCCTCAGTGTTAAAAAGTGCCGAGTCAGCACTTTTTCAGAGTCCCAAGAAAGTACCTTAGAAAAAAACCGTTAGCGATTTTTTTCTACCATTCCTTTCCATTGGTCATAAGCAAGCTGCACAGCAAATAAAAAGTTTCTGAGCCGTGCAGTTTTGGAGATATGAGCAATTTTAATTTTTTCTATTTTTAGCTCCTGAGGTTCCCATGGGGCTACGTGAAAATTTTTTTCAGCATAAATTAGATACTTATGACCCAATAAGTCCTCAAAAAAAATTTGGTTCAAATCGATCTCTTGATTCAAAAAATAGAAATTTAGGGGTGGAGCGTCAGCCAATCAGAAGCTGTGGCAGCCATGTTGGATGGCGGGCGGACAAACCGAACACAATTCTGAGAGAGGAACACCCACTGGTTATCCCCAGCAAATTTTATTCAAATTGATCCAGCGGTTCTGAAGAAGAAGATTTTAATGTGTTTTTGCCAATCAGCAGCCAAGGCAGCCATATTAGATGGGCGACGGAGATTTCAAACACAATTCTTTGAGTGTTCCACCCAATGATCAATCCCACAAAATTTTATTAAAATTGGCCTAGTGGTTTGGGAGGAGATGATTGTTGACGCCCAACGACGATGGACGACGGACGACGACGGACGGAAAGTGATCAGTAAAGCTCATCCTGAGCTTTGCTCAGGTGAGCTAAAAATGGTACCTAACTCTCAACAATGATTGCTGTATTCTAGTCTGAGCTGATAATCTTTGGAATAAACGAGAGGACAAGCCTTATGGACTGTAGTAACACATTAATGGAAACTGAAGAAGACAGCTTTAATTACTCGTCGTCATCATGTGGTAAAAGTGATATAGGTTATAATAAATAGATCAGTTTATGACAAATAATACTCTAGTATAACAAGAAGTTAGACCTTACTTACCTTCAGCATTTCAATAAAGAACTCTCCTGCTATGCCACACTGCTGTAACTCAGTCAAAATATCAAGCATACAATGTACCTTTCTTTCTTGGTTCTCTCCCCTGAATTCTTCACTGAAAAATAATTATATGAAGATAATAATAATAACTAGATGCAAAGAGATGGGAGCCATCACTGTGGGCGTCGCACTTTAAACTGTTTGCAATTCAAGCAGTATACAGTACAGTAAAACCCTTCCTCAAAAGACCACTTGTCTTGAGAAACCAGTGAAATGATGTACCAAACAGCTGTTTTGGGTTCCAGGGTTCAGGGTATTTATATCATTATTATATTATATTATTATATAAAAGAGATATTCAATAATGTTTAAGCCTTAAATCCACATTGTGCTCTATGGATTTACAAAAGTAACTGATACAATTATAGGATTCAGAGGAGCGGAGATTCCTGACTGGGGTATAGAGCCTAACAAGTGTAGATAAATATTCTGGAGCCAGGCCGTTAATACATTTGTATGTAATAAGTAGTATTTTATATTTTACCCTTTGCTGGATGGGGAGCCAATGAAGGGTTTTGAGGACTGGACTGAATCGGCAGAACATAGGATTTTGAGTGAGGATCCTGGCAGCAAAATTCTGAATATATTCGAGTTTGTCAATAAGTGAATTTTTGCACCCATACAGCAAAGAATTATAGTAGTCAAGATGACTGGTGACGAATGCATGGATGAGTTGTTCTGCAGTTTTCCTATCAATAATTGCCCTTATCTTACTGATATTTCTACATTGAAAAGTCTTGTTTTCCATTCAAATTTTCAATAACAGCTGTCTCTATGGTGGACGAGGAGCTATAACCTCTACTAATATGTGAAATTTCCAAGTTCAAGGGCAATCACTATTCAATAAGCAAAAGGATTGGAATGAAATTAAAACTTGATGTGGAGGTATCCATCAGGAAGCTACATACAAAAAACAAGGGGGAAGGGTGTCCATTCCCATTAGCTCAACAACAGTATCCCATACAATATCTTCAGGCTGATTATAAATGGAACATATCGGGTTCACCCTCACCAAAAATTTGTTAACCAGTGGGTGCCTGCATTCATGTATAGCAAAACAGGCCAGAATTTTTCTTAAGACTAAACTAAGAAAAAAAGTTGAACAGTGTATTAAATGGTTGAGGGCTAGGTTATTTTTGGTGGTCTGATTTTCTTATTCAGACTTTGTTTTATTACTAATTAGTGGAGAGTGTCTGCAGGCTCTCTCTGATAGTTTAATAGAACAAATGTATATAAACAAAATATTATGTGTATTTGAATGCATATGAAACATGAGCAAGGAAAACTTTGGCTTTTGCTCTGGTACTCTCATTGCTTTAACTGGTAGAGTGCTAAATTATTTTTGATCATCAAAATTTTTACACAGGTCTTTGCCTTGTTAAAATTTATGGGAGAGTGCCAAAAGGCACTCTCCCATAAATTTTGACAAGGCAATTCCATACAGATGAAATAATTTCACTTCAAAGATAATATGAAGCACATCCTCTGAATATGAAGCCTTTAAATTGAGGAACCTTCACTTCAAAACAAAGCCCAAATAAGGGCTTCCAGCACTCTACCAGTTAAAGCCCTGATAGTGGCTTCTAGCACTAAACCAGTTAAAAATCTCCACAATCTGTAAACTTTCTGGTCAAGGGTTAATGTTAACTTATATTGAAGCAATTAACACACATATGAAATTCGAAAGCCCTAGGATACCAGTGGTTGCCTCAATCGTGTATCACAAAACAGGTCAAAAATTTTTCAAGTCCTCATAACTCCTTCAACATTGATGACCTTAAAATTGCCATTTTTGACGATTCAAGTCCAATAATTCTGGAATGACAAATCTGAAAATTGTCAAAAAATTAAAGGTCTTCATTTGATCAATCTCAATAGTGTGTATACAAATTATGACAATCGGTCGAAACAAACTTGAGTAATGATATGCCATGTGAAAAATTGTCAATTTTTACAATTAAAGTCCCAAAACTCCAGAATGACATAAATGAAAATCGTAAAAATTGAAAGGGGTGTTGCCTTTACTGATTGTAACATTGCTACAAAATTTCAAGAGATTCGGAAAAGAACTGCCAATTTTTTTAAGATTAAAGTCCCATAATTCTAGAAAGAAAAAAAAACAGAAAACCATCAAAAATGAAAGGGAACTTCGTTTGATCAATTTCGAAATTGTGTATAACTACTATGAAAATTGGTCAAAGGAAGCTTAAGTTATCATACGACACAAAAATATGCTGACAGATGGATGGACAGACCACGTGATTACTATAGGGCTTCTACCAAAAGTCAGCAGGGCCCGAATAATTATTGTCACAATACTGATGAAGTATTAAATAGTTACTGAACATAATGTTTATCTTTCTCACAACAATCATATGAAATCATTTTTTTTCTCCAAAAAACTCTTCTGCAGAGGATATTTTCCACTGAATTTGGGAAGTGGCACCCCCTCTACACTAATGTCGAGATACTGATATTTCAAGTAGCAATTTTTTACCCATAATGCAACTAGGAATTTAATCAATTCCATCTAGTTGACAAGAGCTCAATGAGCTCTGTCAAACTAGATGGAATTAATTGAATTCCTAGTTGCATTGTGGGAAACATTTGCTCTTTGAAATTTTAATATTTCGATATCACAGTGTTTCATATCAATTCATTAACAAGTGCAATGCCCGGCATGGCTAAATACACCTGTTGAGCAATTCAAGTTGTAGCAATTTTTCTTCTGGGAGCTGTGAGAAACCCAAGTCCACCTGGTCATAACTTTGAACGGGTATAATCGATTGAGCCTGAGGTTCCTATTGTGGTTATTATTTGTGCCAACTGTGAAGATGATCTGTTAAAACACAAAAACCATATCATGTGACCCCATCCCGGGAACAAGCGCATTTCAATGAAGGGGTCACATATGATTAAATTAACAAACTTTGATATTGTGTGCAATGGGTAAAGGCTTTTTAAAAACAATGTGTTTCCATCATTACTGCAAATGGTTACTGTTCCTGTCTTCGCCATAATTTTTCCTGACAAATTTGTCACAGAGTGCCAACAGTATGAAAATATTTCAAAAGTGACCACAACCATGAAGATCTGCAGATGTTTACACCACAATACATGTAGTACAAATTTACATTGTTCCATGAAGTTCAATGTCATGTTTTGACCTCTGGGATCTTGACCAAGAAGGCATAATTCTATCGCCAATCCTTATCACTAGGAGTTCACAGGTAATTTTAATATTATCCATCAAAGCATCTGGATTTTCTCTGGCATTTTCCCTAATTATTTTATAAGGGGGTGGAGGGGAGGGGGTTCTTCAATCCCTGCTAACAGTTTGAAGTGTCTCACTAATTTGAACAGTTTACTTTCCTGGGAATCATTAGTCATTCAACAGTTATTTTTCCACATGTCAAGAGTTTCCATCATATCTATTAGGGCTGAAACGGTTGGCTCACTTTTACAACAGTCTAACCGACAACTATAACCAGTTAATATCCGGTTATCCGTAACCATTATTTCACCGAATCTGGGATCAAAACTATAGGAATTGGAAAGCAGTATTCTCAAAAACTATTCGGTAGTATGTATCAAACGAACGTTGTCGTGCACTCGACAACGTTCGTTTGTATGCATACTACGGAAAAGTTTCTGCGGTCACTCAGTACTCACAAAAATTGCCGATCATTAACAAAGTCTTGAAGCCAAAGTCGGTTATATCTCAATATATACAGTGCTGCTTCGATGTGTAATCTATCTAAAAGGAGCAGCGGCAGATTTACTACATTTTAACCATGGAATGACAATCACTATCGATATTTCGGATAACCGGTTGACATTTTTTCAAATCGGTTAGGTAGGTAACTGGTTTCCAACTGGTTATCCAGTTAACCATTTCAGTACTACTATCTATTACATATCAAAGTTTGAAATGTATTGTCTTCAGTCAGTGCAGATTTTGATTGGTTAAAAATAAGACAGGTAAACCTTTTTTTTTGCAGAAGTTTAATGATGAGGGAGATGCTTGAGAAACAATATTTTTATTTAAATAGCCTCATGATTACTCATGCATAGATACTAAATTTTTTTTTTTACCTGTCAGTGCCTTTCACGGCAGTGATTGCTTTGACTCCTCCACTGTCACCAGCTGCAAAGACAACGGTCTCATCCATCTCTTGAAACTGATTGTTGGATTTCACATTATCAACACCATTAAACAGGCAAAAATTCAGAGCATGAATTGTAGTCAATGTAGACGATTGTTTAAAACAGTGCACAAGTAGCTCTCGACAGTATTTCCTGGAACAAGAATAAAAACTACCGTGAATTATTGCTATTTCACTGTTTTTATTGCAGTGTGTTACGTAACTACATTCATCAGCAAAGACAAAGACACTTAACTCTCATTCTGATTTTAGTTACTTTTTCCTGCAACAGAACAGGTGCCCCAATATGCAGTTGCCTCAGCAGGAGCCTCCAGGCAAGTCTTGACTGTGCTGCCTGCATAGCCAAGCAAGACTTGTTTATTGCAAAGCCACAGGATGTAGACTGTCAGACTCAAAGCAAAACTGTACAGAAAACCCCAGGCCCTTAAGGGCTTAGAAAGAAGTTCCCATTCTAGAACTGGTCATAGTACTAAAACTCTCAGTTTGAAAACCATCATGCTAACTCAACCCCTACGCCTGTACCTAAAATAATGCTAATATCCGGTCAACACTAAACACAAACAAGAGGCCCCATGGGGCCTTAATTGCTGACCTGCCAAAGAGGTTCAAAGAAGTATTTGAGGGTCAAATTCAGTTAGACATGGTTCATCAACACTACAAAGGAATGAAGTCATGAAATGTTATGGAAAAACACTAAGGACTGGATTTGAACAAACCTGAGCCTAACATGCACCCCCTGCCACCCCCACCCCCACCCCCAGCCATAGAGAGCCCAAATATTAAGCCAGGGACTCAAATTGAACAAACTTGAATCTGATCTCCCTTGAGATGTAATGTACCAAATATGAAAGAATTCTGACTGGTGGATCTGAAGAAGGTTTTTAAAGAAATGCCTTACATTGCACTAAGTTAAACTTTGGACCCATTAGTAAGCCAAAATATTAACCAAGGGACCCGATTTGAACAAACTTGAATCTGACCCACCTAGACATGTTGTATACCAAATATGAAAGGATTCTGACTGGTGGATCTGAAGTCTTCTTAAACAAGTTGTTCAAAGAAGTATTTTGGATCACAATCAGCAGATCATGGCTCATCAACAGAGGAATGAAGTCATGAAATTATTATAGAGGTACTTTCTTTTTTTACATAAATTTACTTGAATTCCTTCAATGCGCATTTTGTAGCTTTTTTTTCCTCTGCTTAATTGATGCCTGGGGGTGGGTGTGGGTGTGGGTAGTGGGGTTGGTGGTCATAGGGGTATTTCTCTTTTTTTGGGGGGGGAGGGGGGGGGGGTTGCATAAAATCACTCTAAATCTTTCAAAATACATTTTGCAGCCAAACATTTTGTTACATCTAACTGCCCTTCCCCACCCCCTGATAAGGAAGGGAGGGAAGGACATAGGGTAAAAACATTTTCACATAGAAGCACTCTAATTCATCTAAGAACTTGATTTTAAAAGAACCAGAGCCAAAATTTTCAGGCTAAAATTTTTTTTTTTTTGTCTCAAAATTGAACAAAACACATATTAAAAGAACTGAATTTTTTTTCTCCAAATTTTGGCCCCAAATTTCCAAGACGGAACCGGACCCAGAATTTTCAGGCTATAAATTTTCATTTTTCTGTCTCAAAATTTAACAAAAGGCATAAAAACTCACACTCCCCCCTCCCCCAGTCCGAATTTTGGCCCAAAATTTCGAATTCCGAACTGGACCCAAAATTTTCAGGCTAAAAAATGGGTTTTTTTGGTCTCAAAATTGAACGAAACACATAAAAAGCATAAATTTTTTTTCCAAATTTGGGTCCAAAATAAATTCAAGTCTGAACTGGACCCAAAATTTTCAGGCTAAATTTTTTTTTTTTTCCGTCCCAAAATTGAAAATGCAAATTTTTTTTACAAAATCCAAACCAGACCCAAAATTTTCAACCCAGGGACCCGATTTGAACAACCCCCCCCCCCTGCTCCCAGAGATGAAGTATACCAAATGTTAAAGGATTCTGACTGGTGGATCGGAAAAAGATTTTTAAAGAAATTTCCTCATATTGCCCCAAGTTAAAATTCAAGCCCAAACATTAACCGAGGAACTCGATTTGAACAAACTTGAATCTTGCCCCCCTAGAGATGATGTGTAGCAAATATGAGAGGATTCTGACTGGTAAATCTGAAAAAGAAAAAGATTTTTAAAGAAATTTCCTCATATTGCACTAAGTTAAAATTCCGGCTCCCATAGGGAGCCCAAATATTAACCCAGCGACTCGATTTGAACAAACTTGAATCTGACCCCCCCCCCCCCCCCCCCCCCCCCCTCCCCCGAGATGTTGTGTACCAAATATGAAAATATTCTGACTCGTGGATCTGAAGAAGAAGATTTTTAAAGAAATTACTTCATACTGCACTAAGTTAACATTCGGGCTCCCATAGGGAGCCCAAATATTAACCCAGCGACTCGATTTGAACAAATTTGAATCTGACCCCCTAGAGATGTACCAAATATGAACAGATTCTGACCACTGGATCTGAAGAAGATTTTTTTAATATTTTATGGGTGCTATCCGAGTTATGCCCCTTGTGTCATCCCTGTGGGCGTGACAATTTTATTTCAACAAACTTGAATTGACATATGATTGGGAACATGCACACCAGATTTGGTTCAATTTGGTCAAGTAGTTTGTGAGGAGAAGTCGATAAAGTAAAGTTTATGTCGGACGGAAAGTGATTAGTAAAGCTCGCCTTGAGCTTCGCTCAGGTGAGCTAAAAAGGACACATAATTCAGTTTTTTCCCTTCAAAACATAGCTTAGGACTCAAGCTCATTCCAGTGAGGGAATGTTTTTTAGGAAACATTTTCATATTATTCAAGAAATAATTTTGCGAGTGCTGTCTTATAGTCGGGATTTGGTAAAGAGTTAGCCATTCAACATTTTCAGTTGACATTACTGATATTTCATATCTTAAAAGCCTAATGGGGCAAACTACAATTCTTAAGTACCTTTATTCTTTTTTTCAATTATAAAACACTTATTAAAAGTCCTATCTGTTCAGGCTGTATGGTTGTAGCTTTTTTATGGTGAATATCCAGTATATTTCACAAGTGCGTCACTGTTCCATCATATTAGGTCTCTCAGGATCTGAGTATAAAACCTGTATAATTCGGTAGCATAGATCAGATGCCGTGTGATGCTTTTCATTAAAGTGTATGTCAAGGGGAGTGTCCCATTTGGGCTTGATATCTGTTATGTGTTCTCATATATGGGTACGAAATTGGAATGTTTCATTTACCTGACATACTATTTGCCACACTGATTAAAAAAAAGTTGGCAAACGCAGTTTCTAGTCATGCAATTTGTGCAGCAAGGTCCCATGTATTGGTCATAGTCCAGTTGGGTAAAGGTTGTTTACCATACATTTCTTCAGAAATAAACCCTGGAGAACCAATTTCAGCTGCTTAATGCACAGTTTGTGTATGGTTCGATAGGCCGGTTTATGTTCCTCTTGAACTTAGGTCAGTGTTGCTGCAGTGGTCATTGCGTGGTCTTATCTGATATTAAAATTACTGTAGAAGCACTAGTGCTGGAATCCTGGCTAATGGTGCTGATCGAGCTTATGGCCGTAGTCTCTGCCGAACACGTCTAAGTGTAAAGTAATAATATAAATTAACAACTCCGAGAGTTTGAGGAGGCGTATTGTAGAGCTATCCATATAATAGTCTCGCCTAACCGGTTTTATGCATTTGTGCACTTCATCAGATGCGAAAGGACTACTCTTGGCTTAGTTATATAATATCTCAATCCCTGGCTGTTACATTTTGGAGGATACAATGGGGAAATCCTACTTGATATGTCAGGAGGTATGATGCAGAGGATAAGGACATTTTTGAGGGTGCATCATATTGTGACATCAATCCATTGTTATGTGGGGTATCCAAGTCCAGATTGAGGTCAGTGGTCTTAAATAAATCCCAGTAATAACAAGTATGTTCTGACCTAATATTTATTCTGGATTTTTATTATAGGTTAGAAATCCAGGGTAAAGAGGTGTTAAAGCACAAGTAGTATGCCAAAGTGGCTGTTCAATAATTATGTTTGGTTTGAAGAGACTTAAAGGTTAACAGAGAAGAAGAAACAAAGGGTTACCTTTACCTACATTAATGGATATCTGTAATTACAAATAAATAAAGATCATTTGAAACTGTTTTGTCTTATTTATTTGGTTGGACAGGGTTGTCCATGCGAGTTACATATCCAGTTTTATTGTCGTGCACCTTAAACTGTCTTTCTTGGTCTTGTCTAGAGGCAGATGTGTTGTCACAATCCTTGCTTTGAAAGGAGCCATAATCCAGTAGGTATATATGTAACAGCCTCCCCTTGGTTGAGACAGGAGTTATGTCGCTATATTGTGACGTTGTGTGTCGGTCAATTGTAATCTTCAAAAACGGGCAGGTGGCATATTGAACAGGAAGTGAGAAATAGAAAAAAACAGTTATAAAGCACTTTCTTTCTGTTCAGGCTGAGTGGTTGTAGTGTTTTGAAGGTGAATATCCAGTGTATTTCATGAGTGTGGGACTGTTCCGTCATATTAGGTCCCTAATTTGAAAAAATAATATTGAATATAATAAATTTTGATATCGTTGGCATTGGATAAAGGTTTAAGGTATCATTCCCTTTTTGGATATAATCTTCCTTTGTTGGGGATTTCAGGACAAGTGCTGTAATGTAAGGGAACTTTTTCAGAAATAGTCAATTTACCGATGTTGAAGTGAATTTCTGTGAAGTGGCCACCAAGACTACACAAACCACTGCTAAGCAATAAGTTTAAAAAACACTGACATATGCAAATTAGCAAGAAGAAGACTGCATCATTCATTTATCAAATAAAATAATAAATCAAGTAAGTGTTCAGAATATTAGGGGGTTCCCGGTCAAGAAAAATCTCAAGAACATTGAATTTCCAAATGCTCCGAAGAATGAATTCCTTCATTCTCACTTTCAATGAATGTTATATGATATATAGAGATTATTATGACAGTAAAGTGATCTGGTTTGTCGTATTCTGGCTAGTTGACAAGGACAGATCGCCGGATCACACTTGCTTCCTTTGGCGGCTTGTTTGATGCAGCATTCTAACCTTGTCAATGAGATGAAGTGACTAACCAGATCACTTTACTGTCATAATGATATGTTTATTATGCACGGTTATGGAAATTCACCATTCACCCAAGAAATCAATATGGGTAAATAATGTGCCATTCTAGCTAGAACTACATTTATTTTCAAACAAACAACCCTTGTAAAATTATGTGGACTTCCCAAAATAGAATTTCAAAGTTTCCACAGGTGACAGCATTCAGTCACATCAGTCAGATTCATGCATTAAATTAGCAAGAAGGTGCAATGCCACTGGTATCCCCCATGTTGCTTTACTAGAAAGGTGAATTCTTAGCAGAAACTGGAGTGATGTCACGTAGAAAGCCTGAATGTCCCAGGAATGACAATGCTAAGACACAAAATAGTTTGTGCTATTTTTTGTTAACTGTTTATCTAACAAATTTGCTATATCTGCAGTTGTGATATACAAAAATTGCTATTCAAATTTTATTTTTTGATTTTTCTACCCCAAAACATATCTCATGACCTATTAATGGAACAAACTTGATGAGCTTGTCCCAGTAAGGACTAATAAGTAATGGTCAGAAATAAATGAAAGTGTCAATGACACTGTAGCTTAACTTCACTGTGTGTTGTGTTTAATGAAAAGGATAATGTTCAATGTTTATGAAAGGATTATGAAATATTACGCAAACTGTGATAATTGAGAATATGTTAATTTCTGTTCCCTGTATGCTATGTTTTCAATAAAAATAATTTGAGGTGTAGACCAGACCTATTAACTCTCCCGGTTTCACCGTGAGTCTCCCAGTTTCACCGTGAGTCTCCCGGTTTCACCGTGAATCTCCTGGTTTGAGGCACCAACTCAACCAACCAGATGGGGATGTTCTCATCTAGACATTATCTGAAGTCATCCTACCATGTTACAATGAAATTCCTTCATACATGCGACCTGTAGACTGTGATAAAGGTTTTCGGGCTTTGGGCCCCTGTAGCTGTCACAGTTGACTGATCCCAACCAAAAGGGGATGTTCTCATCTAGACATTATATGGAGTCATCCTACCAAGTTATAATGAAGTCCTTCCATAAATGCGACTTGTAGACTGTGTGAAAGGTTTTCGGCTCGGGCAGCTGTCACAGTTGCAGGGCTCGCCTTGAGTAAAATGGTCGGGGCCTAAAAAAAGTGCCCCACATATTGAGGTCAGGGCCTTTTCGGGGCTGATTTTCCATTTTGTCCATTATTGTTAGTGCTTTTTGTGGAAAATGTCGAGGCTTGAAAAAAAGCCCCCAGCAAGTGCTCCTCGGGGCTGATCTCGGGGCCTGGGCTGATCAGCCCTGACTCAAGGCAAGCCCTGAGTTGACAGATCAAGATCCAATGGGGAAGTCCTCATCAAGGCATCATACGGAGTCATCCTACCAAGTTACAATAAAATCCTCCACATAAAATATGACCTGTAGACTATGCTAAAAGTTTTGGGGTTTCGGGCTTGAGCAGCCGTCAAGGAGTTAATTTGTTTTCTGTATGTAGTCACTCTAAGTCCTTCAACATGCATTTTGGAGTAGCGAAAAAAATTGCCTAATTGGCATCAGAGGTGGGGGGAGGGGTTTGGGTTGGGGCTATGGGCAATTACAGGAGTTAATTTTTTTTTTTTGCATGTGGCCACTCTGAATTCTTCAAAATGCATTTTTGAGGGTGTCAGGGTAATAACTCTGACAATTTTCATTGGATAATGGTGGTCATCAAACTTGAGGAAGACATTGTTCCCAAACAGTTATATACAAAAAAAATTGATATTTGGTTACTTGACGTAGACAATGTTGCTATAGAGACATGTACCAAAAAGAAATGAAAAAATTTATAGTAATTTATACATTTTTTATACTTACGAATGACCCAGACTTAGCTGGTGCTAACTCTTAAAAATTCAGGGCCAAACACAAATTTTACCCCCTCAATCCCCAAAATTTGCATCAAAATCCAAAAAATCAGTGTCCTATATGGTCCTCCATACTTTTGTCCACTGCGCATGCGCAGCGTCAAGGAAGTACCGAATTGGAGCCAAATCTTCATTCTTAAAACCAGTGCCTGATAAATGTTATATAATCAGCAGGAAGGTATGAGTTCCCAACTTATGGGAGGGCCATCCCCGTCTGGGTCATTGGTAAGTATAAAAAATATATAAATTACTATAATTTTTTCATATTTTTATACGTACCAATGACCCAGACTTAGCTGAATAGAAAAAAAGGCTGGAGGGCCTAGGACATAAAGGAAAATCCAATAGGATCAATTACATATAAACAGAATTATCTCCTCAAGGAGAAAAGGAGAAACAGGATTTACATATATCTTTCTTGTTTATACAAAAAAAGAAAGACATATTACCAATCCGTAATTGAGCACAATAACATCAATGATCTCTATTAACATCCAGTATAACCCATTATACTAATTTTTTAAAGGAAAGCCAATAAACAAAGATGGTCCAGAGAATGAGACTCTTTATACTCATTTAAAAGTGTCCGAGGATTGAATATTAACGCTCGTATGACATATACAAATACTTCACACCGAGCTACACTTTAAAAATATTACATAAATGAGATAAACATTAGCTTTACACTTTAAAATCATCCCAGCACCGAATCGGAATTACTGACTCCAGAGGAGGTATTCCCTTGCTTTTCACTATAAAAGCAGGTGATATAGGGGCACACAATTCCCCCTTCACCTTGCTCTGGGTCAATCACCCCAGAACGAAGAGAGCAGCAGGACAGAGTCAGTGCTGGAACAGAAAGCCTGCATAACTATAGTTGCAACTGTTTAGTGGACGACATTCTGAGCAACAGATAACGGACCTAAACAATGAATGTCGTCAGAAATAGACTCAATATTTCTAAGGTAAAAAATTTGTGAACGTAGAAGGCTGAGACCAGTATGAAGCCTTCATCAAATCAGTAATAGCAATACTATTAGCATAAGCCCAAGATGTAGACAGCGCTCTAACTTCATGCGCTGAAATCTTAAGCACAGACTGCCGAGTAGAAGATAATCTTTCATAAGCAGTATGAATAGTCAACTGAATCCACCTTGAAATAGAATGGACCATGATGTCCCTTCTATTAGGCAGTAGAGACAGAAAGAAATGTTTTTGTCCCTTTCTGATAAACTCAGATCTATGGTTGTAAATACGCATAGCTCTAACTGGACACAGGAAAAGGCCTATGGCCATCTGAGGATGGAAGAGCCTTAATAACAATAGGTTCAGGGTATTTATTAGGAGCCTGATTCTTAGCCAAAAATCCCACATTGACAGTCAAAGTAACAGTATTACCAACACTACGATAGTGAGAATCATCACCAGATAGAGCATGAAGCTCACTAACTCTTCTAGCAGAAGAGAAGGCTAAGGGAAAAGCTGTCTAATAAGATAAGTATTTGAAGTCTACCGTATCAAGGGGTTCAAATGGTGCTTCTTTTAGCATCAGAGAAGAACCTAAGCTAAATTCCACTTAGGTATTAACCAAAGGGTTCTAGGTCTATTTATTGAAAAGTTTTCAACTAACTTTGATAAAGAGACATTAGATCCAATTTGTAGGCTCTCATGATGAGCATAAGTGTCTGATAGAATAGACCTATAACCCTTAATAGTTATTGGCTGCAGTTTGATCTCGTCAAACAAGTAGACCAAAAAAATTAGCAATGTCTGGAATGGAGGGATCATAAATATCAATAGAATGATCCCTACACCAACGAGAGAAAACCTTCCACTTAGCAGCATAATTTAGCGAAGAGGAGGTCCTCCTACAGTTAGAAATTGCGTGCACTGCTCGTCCTGTAAATTGCTTGCTGTTCAAGGAGGACAGCACAAAGGAAATACGTGAAGGTTTGAGACCTTGCAGATTGAAATGCAGTGTAAGTGATTTCCCCTGCAAAAAGAAGGTCCTCCCACAGAGGAAGCTTCTGAGGAATGTCCCATAACAGACACCTTAGAAGATTTATCCATGGTCTGTAGGATGACAGAGATGCTACCAACAGAATCTTGCAGTGAGATTGCTTGATTTTTAGCAATATCTGTTGAATCAACGGAGCTGGAGGATACGTGTATCCTATCATTCCGTCCCAAGAGATCGAGAGAGCGTCTACTGCGAACGCTCGAGGATCTGGGCATGGCGACACATACGTCTGCAACTGATTGTTGAGATGCGTCGCAAAACAAGTCTATCATAAGATGATCCCATTGGTAGCAGATCTGATTGAATACTCATTTGCTGAGAGTCCATTCTGACGGCAACATACGACCTTTCCGAGAAAGGGAATCTGCTAGAATGTTCAGACGACCCAGAATATGATGGACTGACAGAAGAACCTGATGTTCTAGGACAAACAGAAGGATTCGTTCCGTTAAGTTGAACAACAGAATGGAATGAGTGCCTCCCTGGTTCCGAATATACGCTACTACTGTTGAATTGTCGGTCAGTATTTGAAAATGTGAATTCTGAATAATGTTCATCCATTGACGTAGCGCAAGCCAAATTGACATCGTCTCCTTGAAGTTTATGCACTTGTTCAGGAATAGCAGATCCCAAAGACCCTGGCACCTCGAATCTGTTGGACTCAATGTCGCGCCCCAACCTGTTTGACTCGAATCTGTCATAATTTTAAACAAGAGCACCGCCTAGCGCGGCAACATATGTCCGTCAAAATTGGACTATGCACAAGTTTCTTTTGGGTAAAGTTTGAAATTTTTGTTGACTCAACTATGTCTGTCCCCCCCATCCAATCATTGCCCAATCCCCTGCCCTTCATATTACGCGCAACTAGTAGAAAGCTGTATGACGGAGGGCCACCCTGGATGCCGACATTATGTACACCATACATGGTATGGGTACATATAGAAATGGATTGGAAGAGTGCCTAATTTGAAGGATAAGGGCTAATATCTCCAGAGCAAATTATTAGATTTACATAACGAGATATTATGCCCATGAAGCTGAATATTAAATTTGAAAAGAATCTGATTAAGTTCACGGTCTGTAGAGCACGGGAAGCACAATTTGCCTGATTTCTAAGTATTAAAGGGCAATAACTCCTACAGAAATCGACAAACATGACCCGAATTTGCACTTGTGCGAGATACCATGCTCATGAAGCTGCATATTAAATTTCAAAAGAATCCGATTAAGTTCACGGACTGTAGAGCACAGAAAGCATAATTTGACTGATTTCTAAGTATGAAAAGGGCAATAACTTCTAAGAAAACAAAGAACACGACCCAAATATGAACTTGTGCGAGATATTATGGCCATGAAGCTGCATATTAAATCTGAAAAGAATCTGATTAAGTTGGCAGTCTGTAGAGCACGGAAAGCATAATTTGCTCGATTTCTAAGTATTAAAGGGAGAATAACTACTAGGAAAACTGTCGAACATGACACAAATTCGAACTTGCGTGAGATCTTATTCTGGTTGTGCAGTATATCAAATATTTTTTAAATCCGATTTAAATCACGCTCTGTAGAGCACGGAATACAACTGTCCCCGGATGGAGAGACGGACAGACGGACAGAGCCATAACATAATACGTCCGTTTTTTCAAACAGGCGTATAAAATCGGATCCGGCAGTTGCAGTGAAACTCCCTGAGTTAACCACTGAATATCTGCCCAAGTCTGAATATCTTGTTTTACTTGGTTGGACAAGACGATGTTCGTTTCGAGCGAATGAGTCTTCACACTCCAATTCGGAGTAAAAAAATATCTGGAGGGGACGAGTGCGTAGGCGCCCCGTCGGAATAAGGTCTGCGGCTGCTCCGCACAAACCTATCAGTCGCATAAATTCTCTCACTGTCACTACATCTGAGAGTAGACAAAAGCAAGCGTAACAACTGACTAATTTGGCTCTGGGTAATGACAGACGAACCAGATTGTTGTGCGTCTCGAAGCTCATTTCCAAGTGAATGAATGACTTGGACGGAACTAGATTCGACTTCTTTTCATTTACTATGAAAGCGAGACACTGGAGCAATTGAAGCAGACTCTGAACATCATTCTGAAGCGTTAATCTGTCGCCGTACCTCCAAGTAGGCTGACGTTACTGCAGACGAATGAGCTCGGAAATGAGTCATAACTGAGTTCATTATACGAGTGAAGGCCCAGGGTGCTAGATTCAGTTCGAAGCACATTGCTCGGAACTGATAAACGACTCCTAGGGCAGCGAAGTGAAGGTACTTTCTGAACGCCGGATGTACCATGATGTGAAAGTACGCATCCTTGAGATCAGCATAGTCGTTCACTCGAATGCTCGCTCTCACCGATTGAATGGTCTCCATATAAAAATTTCGGAGCCATGATCAGCTTGTTTATCCAGCTTAGATCTATGACTGGACGGAACGAGCCATCTGGTTTTGGTACCAGGAACATGTGACTGTAAAAAACGGGAGATTCCTGGTTTTCTACGACCTCTATTGCATTCTTCTCCAGAGGAGATTGCACCTCTGATAGAAGCGAATCTCTCTTCTGAAGGTTTGACGGAAGCTGAGTCCATCGTGGACTTCGTGTTAACGGAGGTTTTTCTCTGAAGGACAGTTTTAGACCTTCCAAAATAACCTCCTGAACCCATCGGTCATCCGTAATTGACAACCAATTGGTTAAGAATCTCGACAGCCTTCCACCCACTGGAGTGCAATAGAGGTTCTGACCTTGACCTCCTGTACCTGCGAGGCATGCGGGAGGAGAAACTACGTCCTCCCCGACCCGCACCTCGACCAGTCGACCTAGGGGCATCTGACCGGTTGTCTCGGCCAGCATTACGGCCCCTAGCTGAGTCGCTACTCTGACGGTCTCTGGAGTAAGACGTAGAGGCTTTCTTAGATCCTCTATAGGAACTTCCCTTGGACGCACTCGCCCCAGAAGTCCCTGACTTACTCCTCTCTGCTGAGTCCGTTTTTTTCGAAACAGAATTAAAAGAGCAGAGAGTCCGAAGCTTTCTTGGTAATCTGATCGTAGATTAGTGAAAGCTTACCATCGAAGAGAAGTTCTCCTAAAACCGGAGTGACTTGAAGAGAGTTTTTTCACCTTAGAATTTTCACCCTAGTGGATGAAGCCAGGGCAGCATCACGTCTGACTAACTCCAAATTTGCTACTGAAAGGGCAGAGTTATACATGGAATATGCGATTGCCCTCGAAAGAACTCTCAAGGAAGTTTGAACATCCTGGAATTCTTTACCATCGAGACATTGTGATAATGCTCTGGTAAGGTGATCTGCGTAAGATAAGGCGTCTAAACTGGTTCTGTTAGACGAGATTGTCATCTCCAACATACTGGAGAGAATCGACATAGACGCCGGCAATGACAACTCCAAGTCTTGTCATCTAAATGCAGAGGAACTCTCGGAACACCCTGTCTTGCCGTTTCAAATTTATTTCTACTATTGATGAACGGAGATGTAGAGCTTAGTGCGATAAGAAACTGGATCTGCCAGTCTTAGAGGCTAGCCTAAAAAAAACATCATTCAGCAATTCAAACGTCCGTTAGACATTTCTGGACTGGGCCAGAAACTCAGGCGCGATGTCCTTAGTCCGCCCGAAAAAGTCCAGTGACGCTATCAGTCTCTTATCTGGTATCGCAGCTCTCTGGTCCGGAAGAACAACATCTGGAAGGTATTGGTGGATGAAATCTACGGCCACCTTATGTTGTTCTAGAAGGGAAAAATCCAGCTCTGCAGATTCCCTTTCACCATCCGAGACCAAATGTGAATCTCGGTCGTCCCTATCTGACATTGCAGGGGAGCGTACCGACCCAGCTTCCCCAGACAATTCCTGATCTGAAAGAGTTTCCGAAGGTTGCTGGGATGCTGCGATGAGTTGAGCTATCTGCGATAGCAAGTCCGTCATGGAAGCCTGTGGAGCTGCGGTCTTACGTTGTTTAGCCGCTGGCAGCTCCTGGGACGGTAATAATTCTTTTATGCGAACGTCCCGACTGGTAAGGCCTCGTGTCCTTGGCTACTGGATGGAGTGACCTGGCCGACGTGGAATCCTTGGTTGGCAAAGCAGGCTGGATACCTGAGGTCACGTAGCCAAGGTGCGGTCGTGTGTGCTGGTGTGTGGAAGAGGAAGCCAATAGACTAGCCACCCCCAGCTGTCTATGCGATGGAGCGTCCCGAGCACGAGAAGTGGACGTATGCTCCGATTGACGAACATTATGTACGACAACATCTGGCCCCAGATGTTGTTGTAAGAGAGAGGGGCCTCTCTCGCTCGTGGTCCGGGTAGACCTGAACGAGCTAGCTACCGGACTGACTGGCTTCCTCTGATCCTTCGTTGCCGGGTGTGCATGATCCGAGATTATAGTGCTCGCAACACCCTTTCTCCTCTACTGGACCACAACAGACGAACCCGCCGTCACATCACCCGCTCTACAAGTGATAGCTTCGCCGGGTGAGCTAGCTGGCGACAAGGTCGTCAATCCTACTAAGGATCTAGGCACTTGTTGAATTTCCTTGAGCACTTTTGCCGTTAGCTCCTCATTTGATTGCAACGATGGCAGCACACTTCCTGAAGACATCACGGAAACATCACCCTGTTCTTGTTCCTCTGAAAAAGAGACTGAAAAACTAGAGTGACCCTGTGGCGAGAGGACCGGCATGGACCTCTCACCACTAACAATATACCGTGACACACGTCTCCAACGTTTGTCATCCCAATTGGCACACACTGAGCAAGAATTAGTGTGAGTACAGTGACTACAGCAAATACAATGTGCATGAGAATCAGAGGAAGACTTCCTCGATTTACAATTTTCTTTCATATTTTAAAAAATATTAAACAGCCGTAGTACTCGCACTAACCCTTGAAAATACAAAGATACATAATAATAATATAATCCATTACAAAAATTTCGAAAAATAATTCAAAAGAAAAAATTTTTGAAAAAATTCTGACATGAGCCCAAGTTTCCAAAGGGAACGATGAGCCCAAATGGATCCCAAAAAAGCCTAAGTGTGGAAATTTTTTTTAAAACATTTCTAAAAATTAATGTTACACTTACGGACAGTATTAATGTATCTGGCTATATAATGAACCTTATAGAAGACAAGGAATCACTGACAGAAGTAACCGTTGTCAACGTAAACAAAAGTCAATAAAAACCGGAAACAAGACTCCAGGCACTAAAAAACATGCCCCGAAATCAGTAACCAATTTAAAGCACTATCCGATGTAAAACAGAATCTTCCAGAGAAGAAGCTGCAGTACATCGGATGGTAGATGCATGACCAAAACGCCTAAACATCCCTAGGGTGAGGACGTAACCATGGGGATAACAGAATAAACATTCTGTAACTATACTAAAACTCCCAAGAAATTTCAATAAAAAAATTTCCAAAATTATACCAAAAGCATGGGAGATTAGCAAGAGGGGTATCAAGGAAAGGGAGAGAGGAAACACTGAAACAACAGTGGAGATTTCATAGCAAGAATGAAAACATCAGGCCCATGAAATAATTTTACATAATTTATATAATTATAAGTTACAGCCCTGAACACATCCTTCCACTGTTTCTTCCTCTCATCCTCTTATTTCATCCTTGGATCCACCATTTCTTTCATGATTTTGTGTCTGGCATCATTTTAACTGAGATTATAAGCACAGATATCAGTGAGATGTTACTTATTGAAGGGCCAAACAAAGAATGAAGATTTTGTGTCAATTTTGGTACTTCCTTGACACTGCGCATGTGCTGTGGACAAAAGTATGGAGGACCATATAGGACATTGATTTTTTGGATTTTGATGCAAATTTTGGGGATTGGGGGGGGGGGGGGGCAAAATTTGTGTTTGGCCCTGAATTTTTAAGAGTTAGCACCAGCTAAGTCTGGGTCATTGGTACAGTATAAAAATATGAAATCTGTTAACTTTTGTTCCAGTTATACCACAAACAAAGTTCGGATGGACGGACGGACAGACAGATAGATGGATGGAGCTCTATGCTATATCCCTCCCTTAAAAGGGGATAAAAGTAACAATGTATGTGGCAGAAGCCTAATTTCAAATTTAAAGAAACTAAGTTCGAAAACCGTTTTGAAAAGGGTTAAATTAATGCCAATATTATTTGAAGCCACTGTATACAGGTTCAGTAGACCTTGCCTCAAATGAAAAATCGCGACATCGACGCCGTAGCTGCGACGGGTGGTGCAATTTCACAAAATTCTAAGTTCATCAAGGGTCATAACTCCAAGAAAAATATTTGGAACAACACATGCATTGAACAGTGCATAGACATCAATAAGATACACTTACATGCCAAATATAAAGTTATTCCATCAAGTATTTCAAAAGTTATTGAGTTTTGAAACTTGTTGGTCACAGACAGACCTACCAACATTCTAAGTTCATCAAGGGCCATAACTCCAAGAAAAATACTTGGAACAACACATGCATTGAACAGTGGCAAGACATCAATAAGATACACTTACATGCCAAATATAAAGTCATTCCATCAAGTATTTCAAAAGTTATTGAGTTTTGAAACTCGTTGGTCACAGACAGACCGACTGACCGACAGACAGACTGACAGACCGACATTGCCACTTATAGAGCTGCTAGTTGCAGCTAAAAACATAGACGTTATAACACAGTGTTTGAAGAATGATAGGTACAACCTTGAAAAGCAAAACTTTAATCCAAAACTTTAAGCTGAGAATACTAAGTAAAATTAACTGTAACTAAAGAATTAAATATTTCCTAAAAGAAAAGAAATCACTGATGTAAATGCAATCATTAAATTGTATTAAGCATGCAAGAATTAAAGTAACAAAGTGTGTGTTAAAAGCCAAATTTCAAATACAAAGAAACTATGTCTGAAAACATGTTTAAAAGGGGTTAAAATCATGCCAATATTAATTAAAATCACTGTAGAAAGCTTCAGTAGACATTGCTCCAATTGAGAAACAATGACATTCCACTAAACTGTTTGAAGATTTGAAGGTGTAACTTTGAAAACAAAAAACTTTAACCAAAAACTTTAACCTGGAAGTTCTAAGTTAAATTGATTGCAAAAAAAGTGTTAAATATTTCCCAAAATAAAATGAAACATAATGAGAATGATACAATCAGTAGTAATTAATATCAATTGAAAAGAAAAAAACTTTAACTTTCAGTGAACAACTTTAACCACAAACTTTAACCAAACCTCTAAATGTTAACAGGTGGACAGACGAACAGATGAACAGACAGACAGATGGATGAAAGTCATGACTATGGCCCTCACTGTAAACAGCCGGGCTAAAAAATGGAAAACGGCCTGTAACTCTAGAAAAAAAACTGGACAAAACCTGTGACTTATGAATATCCTTTCCTCCATGGTGGTCTATCTGCATACCAATGATCATTTAAATCCAACATCCACTGACTGAGATATGAAGGTCCAAAGTTTTTAGATGGACGGACAGATGGACGGATGAACCAATGGACGGAACCCATTTCTATATCCTCCCACAAACTTTGTATTGGTGGGGATAATAAAGAAAGAAAACAAAGATATTTTATTGTGATTAAGAGGGGGTAGTACAAATAAAATTGGTTAAGAACAATAGTAGAAATTAACGTCATTCGATAGTGTTTATTTACACAAATGAAGCATGACTAGAAAAGGTTGGTAACCTGCGTGGACTCAATTGATGTTCTCCAGTGCCATCCTTGTTCTGAGACCAACCATCTGATACAGAATTGGAAAACCACTCAGTGTGATCCGGTGATCAGGATTCAGTGGGTGAAAAACAAGGCGTATCGTTGATAGATATGTTATAAATGTAGTGAGGAGCATTTTACTTACTTGATGTGAAAAACACCCTCATATACAAAGCAATACAGGCAAAATAAAACATGGATAACAGGATACAAACATTTGAGAACTGCCGAGTCTGGCTCCAACCCTGATAAAAACACCTAAAATTAATGAAAAAATAAACATGTTGAAAATAGTATGTTGAAAATAGTAGTTTCATGCTTAGTAACTATCAAATGCTGGTAATTTAGAAATATTTTGTTACTGTTCTTTACCTAGTTCGATTACTATAAATTTTTGTAATGCTAGTGCCAATGCATGGTTCCTTCCTCTTTGATAATCTTAACAACAAAATGTTCAAATAAATTTTTGTAAATTCTATTGATTTTCCATGGTCTGAATGTACACATAACTGTGGTATTGATGGACCATGCAATTCATCCATCAGTGAGGCCACTTTATTTAGTAGACACAACCTCAACTTCCAGAAGGAATGCATTTCTAAAGGTTACGCCCATGATAAGTCCACATAATTTTCAAACAAGAGGCCCCAGGGGGCCTGAGGGCGCTCACCTGACATGGTAGCCTAAATAGCAACCCAGAGAATTGATTTCCACAAGTTGCATCTGCTCCTCCTAAGAAAAGCTGAAACCAAATATCCAAATATTCTGACCAGTGGATCTAAAAAAAGATTTTTAGAGAATATTCCTCATACTGAACTAAGTCATAATTCGGGCTCCCACAGGAAGCCCATATATGAACCCAGGGACTTGGCTTTAACAAACCTGAATCTCACACCCCTAAGGATTCTGCACACCAAATATCAAAACATTCCGACTGCTGGATCTGAAGAAGAAGATTTTTAAAGAAAATTCCTCATTTTGAACCAAGTTACAATTCGAGCTCCCACAATCAGCCCAAATATGGACCTAGGGACATGGCTTGAACAAACTTGAATCTTACCCCCCTAAGGATGCTGCATAAAAAATATCAAAAGCATTCATCTGCTGGATCTGAAGATTTTTAAATAAAATTCCTCATTTTGAACTAAGTTGTCATTCAGGCTCCCATAGTGAGCCTAAATATGAACCAAGGGACTTGGCTTGAACAAACTTGAATCTCAGCCCCCTAAGGTTGCTCCATGCCAAATATCAAAACATTCCAACTGCTGAATCTGAAGAAGAAGATTTTTAAAGAAAAATTCCTCATATTGACTAAGTTATAATTTGGGCTCCCACAGGGAGCCCAAATATGGACCCATGGACTTGGCTTTAACACACTTGAATCCCCCCCCCCCCCCAAGGATGCTACTCACCACATATCAAACCATTCCCATTTTGAACAAAGTTACAATTCAAGCTCCCACATTGAGCCCAAATATGGACCTAGGGACATGGCTTGAACAAACTTGAATCTCACCCCCCCTAAGGATGCTGCATACCAAATATCACAAGATTCTGCCTGCTGGATCTTGAGAAGAAGATTTTCAAAGAAATTTGCCTGAAATGCACCAAGTTCGAATTTGGGCTTCTAAAGTGAGCCCAAATATGAATCCAGGTGGCCGATTTGAACAAACTGGAATCAGATCCACCCCACAATGTTGCATACCAAATATCAAAAGATTCTGCCTGCAGGATCTGGAGAAGAAGATTTTTGAAGAAATTTGCCTGAAATGCACTAAGTTCAAATTCGAGCTTCTATAGTGAGCCCAAATATGAATCTAGGGAGCCGATTTGAACAAAATAGAATCAGATCCACCCCACAATGTTGCATACCAAATATCAAAAGATTCTGCCTGCTGGATCTGGAAAAGAAGATTTTCAAAGAAATTTGCCTGAAATGCAGTAAGTTCAAATTTGGGCTCCTATACTGAGCCCAAATATAAACCCAGGGGGCCGATTTGAACAAACTTGAATCAGATCCACCCCACAATGTTGCATACCAAATATCAAAAGATTCTGTCTGCTGGATCTGGAGAAGAAGATTTTTTAAGAAATTTGCCTGAAATGCACTAAGTTCGAAATCGGGCTCCTATACTGAGCCCAAATATGAACCTCGGGGGCCGGTTTGAACAAACCTGAATCAGATCCACCCTCCAATGTTGCATACCAAATATCAAAAGATTCTGCCTGCTGGATCTGGAGAAGAAGATTTTTTAATGTTTTTCCCATTGCCTACAGTGTTAAAAAGTGCTGACTCAGCACTTTTTCAATGTCCCGAAACTGTACCCTATGATAAAACCGATAGCAATTTTTTTTTACCAATTCTTTCTGTTGGTCCTAAGGAAGCTTCACGCCAAATAAAAATTCTCGGTGCCGTGCAGTTTTGGAGATATGGGCGTTTTAATTTTTTTCTATTTTTAGCTCCTGCGGTTCCCATGGGGCTACGGGAAAAAAAAAATCAGCATAAATTAGTTACTTATGACCCAATAAGCCCTCACATAAAATTTGGTTCAAATCAGCCTCTCGGTTTGGAAAATAGAAATTTTGGGCGGGGCCAAAAATTTTGCCCCTCCCATAACGACGCCAAGTATAGCCCCACAAACTTCTCTTGAACAAATCTGAGTCTACACCTCAAAAGGAAGCTGCACACCAAATATCGAGTCTCTGCTACTGCTGGTTCATGAGAAGAAGATTTTTTAAGATTTCAGCACACTTTTTGGGTGTGGCCCTACCCACGGGCGGGGCAACTTGATTTGAACAAAATCAAATTGCGATGTCATAACAAACTATTATCTCAAATATCAATTAAATTGGTTCAGCGGTTTGGGAGGAGAAGACGCAAACACCATGTTCACGGACGACGGACGACGGACGCAGGACGACGGACGACGGACGGTGAGTGATCACTATAGCTCTCCTGACTGAAAGTCAGGTGAGCTAAAAAGTGAAAAGCAGTACAAAGCAGAGCCTGAAATAAGTCGAACATTGGACATGTCTGATCAAATTTGTGGTTGGACAAAAAAATCCACACTAAATCAAACCAATTTTAGCCAAGTTGTATCTATACACAGTTGCCTTGGTTCTTCACAGAGTGCTGTAAAATTGGAAGAACATATTTTTCATTTTAGCAAAGATATTTTCCTCTCGTCATCAGTTTAAGTGATAAAAAGTGATTTTGTTATGGTCTTCAATGATACAGTTTTGTGTGTTTGGCTTCATGTGGTTTTATTGTCAAACACGCTGAAATTGGGTGTATTCCATTTTAGTAATTGATATTAGAGAATAAGAAAGTGTTGGAAACATGCATGCTCAACAATCTGGATTGACTGAGATTGTCAAAACATGTGCAATGTTGTCACTGAACTTACTGTTAAGCGAAGGATATTTTCGTCATGAATCCTGAAGTTGATGTTATAAATTATTTATAGCATCAACTTCAGGAAAATAAATTATAGCAACAACTTCAGGATTCATGACGAAATATTCTCATAGAAAACAATTCAGATTGACTGAATTCACTTTTACAAGTACACTAATCACCATACAAACACTCATCTACATAGCTAATGATGACTTCGTTTTCTTTCGTTTCAATAAAATTTATGAAACAGGAAAAACAGCTGTTGAATGTCTGAGAATGCAACAGAGAACACCATTTATAAATAAGTTTTAAAACAAGAGGCTCCACGGGGCCTGAAGCACTCACCTTGAACAGAACACGATATAAACGGAGTCCAAGAATGAGTCTACATTAAGCAATCAATCTCCATAGGATACACTGTCAATCCTTGAGCCCCTCATGAGTGACAAAAATAGTCCGAGCATCATGCCTTTTCTTCAGTTGATCATAATGTAAAATGTGGAGCTCCCCTATGAAGCCCCTCGATACAACCTACGTTGATTAATCTTAGTTACACACCTCAAGAGGGTACTGAATACACAATTTCTAATTCTTCAGCTACATGGCCAATTCTGGCTCCCATAGGGAGCCCAAATATTAATCCAGGCTCTCGATTTGAACAAAGTTGAATCTGACCTCCATAGAGATGTTGTATACCAAATATGAAAGCATTCTGACTATTGGATCTGAAGAAGAAATTTTTTTAAGAAATTTCTTCATATTGCATTAAGTTAAAATTTGGGCTACCATAGCGAGCCCAAATATTAACCTATGGACCCGATTTGAAAAAACTTGAATCTGACCCCCCAGAGATGTTGTATACCAAATATGAAAGCAATCTGTCTAGTGGATCTGAAGAAGAAGATTTTTTAAGAAATTTCCTCATATTGCACTAAGTTAAAATTTGGGCTACCATAGGGAGCCCAAATATATACCTAGAGATCCGATTTGAACAAACTTGAATCTGACCCCCGAGAGATGTTGTATACCAAATATGAAAGGATTCTGACAGGTGAATCTGAAGACGAAAATTTTTAAAGAAATTCCCTCATGTTGTACCAAGTTAAATTTCTGGTTCCCATATGCAGCCCAAATATTAACCCAGGCACTCAAATTGAACAAACTTGAATCTGACCTCCCTAGAGATGTTGTATACCAAATATGAAAGCATTCCGACTGGTGGATCTGAAGAAGATTTTTTTAAAAATTTTCTCATATAGCACTATGTTAAAATTTGGGCTACCATGGTGAGCCCAAATATAAACCTAGGGATCTGATTTGAACAAACTTGAATCTGACACCCTAAAGATGTTGTATACCAAATATTAAAGCAAAGCATTCTGACTAGTGGATCTGAAGAAGATGATTTTCAAAAATTATCCCCCATATTGAACAATGATGTATACCAAACATTAAATGAATTGTGGTTCTGAAGAAGATTTTTAAAGAATATTCCCCATAAAAATTTGTTCAAAACTCCTGTATTGAGCCCAATTATGAACCAATGGGCTTTATTTTAAAATTTTACTGGTCCTGAGGATGCTTCATACCAAGTAACAGTTCTCTGTTCCGTGTCGTTTCTGAAATATGGGCGTTTTAAAATATTTCTATTTTTGACTCATGGGGTTCCCATGGGGATGTGGGAATACTTTTTTTGCACGAGTCAAGTACTTATGACCCAACAATACCACATACCAAATTTGGTTCAAATTGGACAATCGGTTCAGAAAATAGAAATTTTGGGCGGGGCCAAAAATCTCACCCCTGCCATTACAAAGCCAAATATTGCTTCACGAACTTCGTTTGAACAAACTTGAATCTACACCTCAAAAGGAAGCTCCATAACTAATATCAAGTCATTGTAATCACTGGTTCATGAGAAGAAGATTTTAAAAATATTTTGGAGCATTTTCCCCCACCCCCTCCCTATAGGGTTGAGCATGTTGAGATGAACAAAAATGCAATGCCCCTTCAGGACCATCACTCACACAAACTTGCACTTTAATTGGCCCAAACATGGTGTTGATGGATGACGGACGGCCAGACGGATGCCGGAAGGAGAGCAATGGGATTAGTCAAGCTGAGCTAAAAATGTTCAACCTCGGGAGGGGTGTCCTCCACTCATCGGATTGCATGATATGCATTTTGATCTACCCCCCCCCACCCCACCCCATTCCATTTTTCCTTATTTCAGGCACTGGTACAAAGGAACCCTGTTAATTGAATAGACACTTTGACAGCAGAAACAAGAGCTACTGCTGAAGGCAATTTATACTCCCACTGCTGTGCTGGATCAATGAAGCATAAAAATGTGGGCAATGTTTTGTAACATGTGCAGGAATGGCATGTTATTTCTCTCTTCTTTTACAAGGATCCTTCATTATCAAACTAAATTTCATTGAAATCCAACAACTCACTGAAATATCTCAGCTGACAGGAAAAAAAAATCATGAAAAGTAAGGACTGTAAACCTAGTGAAAAATACAGGCAACTTTTTCATAACATCTGCAGGGGCGGATTCTCACAAGAATCCCCCATACCAAATTTCATTAAAATCCATCGACTCACTGCTGCAGACGGATGGACACATGGACAGACGGATGGATGGACAGATGCATGTAATCCAGTATACCTCCCATTCATTTCGAGTGTGGTGGTATAATTACCCAATTACCAGGAGTATATCTTGTTTCAAAGAGCTAATGGATTTGATGTACTGAAACCAAATAAGTCTAAAAACAAGGGGAATTTGATGACTGTCCAGGTAATTTCTCTACATGTCACAAGATTTTTTATTCAATTAACAGGAGTTTACTCTATACTATATATGCAATTAATAGGTCAAGTCAAGTTGAGGGATGGGCTGTGTCTGGATGGACAAAATAAACGATCACTGAAAATTTGACAAAGTAAGGTCAGTAACTCAGGTGAAAATAGTGTAAGCAACTCAGTTCAACATGAAGAAGATGATGGACAGGCAGTGATGGATGGACAGATGAATGGACTGATATATGTAATCCAGTTTACCCTCCAATCTTTTCAAGAGTGGAGGTATAAATAAGAGAATTATTCAATTAAGAGACATCTAATTAAGTAGGCTCCACTGAAATCATGAACATGGCTTACTGAGATTGCAGAAGCTTCTAACTGAAATATAATTAAGAGTTTTGTGTTGTCTTCCTGTTATGTTTCACAATTTCAAACAGAATAAAATAAACATATTTTGTGTTATTATTTTTTATCCAGCATTATATTTTGAGTAAGGTGTTGTTTATTCTTACCTTATGGACACATTCTATGCATGCTGTCAACACCGATTCTGTGCAAAGAGTAGTTCCAGACACCAAACCTTGATTTATTAAGAAACATATTATTTCTTTATGTTAACAATATTTGCAGAACCAGTAAACTAAACTTTTCTAACTCTTCACCAACACTTGACTAAACAACAAATAATTCATCGAAATTCTTTTTAAATATGACTAACTTTTTAACCATTTGCAGGTTTCTCTCTCTCTCTCATACTTTATACTTAACTAGCAGGGTAACCTGGCATTGCTCGAGTTGAGGAGAGTATTATAACTGTTGGTGCCCCACTTCACCCCCACCCTGCCCTGGCACTTTTTTAAACCTCACCATTAGATTCCTGGTAAAAAATTACCCCTAGTAGACCCCTTTGAAGACCTATATCGCTGAGAAAAATTTTGGTCATATCTTTTGGTGCCCCTCTACACCCCCACCCCCACCCAAATACTTTTTTAAACTTCACCAATAGATTCCTGATAAAAACATACCCCAAGTAGACCCCTTTGAAGACATATATCGGTAAAAACAAATTTGGGTCATAATTTTTGGTGCCCCCCTACACCCCCACCCCACACACTTTTTTAAACATGACGATGACCTCCGTCATAAAAAAGTACTCCTAGTAGACCCATTTTGGACACTCGGGGTGGCCCCATATTCATTTCTCTAGTCGACAGACAGACAGACAGACAGACAGACAGACAGACAGACAGACAGACAGACAGACAGACAGACAGACAGACAGACAGACAGACAGACAGACAGACATTCTAAAATATAGTATAAGAAAGAAAGAAGATTATCTATTGATGTTTAAGGTCACTTTCAGCATGTTTGGTCATCTCATAACTGCAACACAGGTTTGAAGCAAGCCTAGAAATGGGCAAACTGTTATTTGCAGAATGAGATCCCAAAGGGTGAATTTGCTGATGATATCCCAAACAGTGGAGTAGAATCCCCCAATTTATTCTCTGGGTACCTCTTTCTGTTTAGGCCTGAAAACTTGATTCAGATTGAGGCTTAGAGAGGGTAAATTTAGTAATGCTACACTGCAGAGAAGGGTATCATCACCAGATTCACCCTCTGCAGACCACATTCTGTAGATGGCAGTCTGCTCATTTCCATGCTTGGTTTGAAGTCAAATTTGTCCAATCATTTATACCGATTCAGCCCATTTAGTGGACTTCCACCCAAGGCACTGATTCTGTATCCCATTTATCAAAGAACCTCAACCCCTACAAATAGATTCGCATAAATATGATCAGGCAAATCCAAAATCTGTGGGGGATTTTTTTGAGGTGCAAAGTCCCAACAAGAGTGCAATATGTCTAGAAATTACCCTATCGAGAAATTCCCCATGTTTACAGATCCATTAGGCCTCAGTACACCCAATACAGGTATATAATAAAATAAATGCTCAGTTATCTGTAGAATGCAATAAACAAAGTCCCCGTAAATTGAATACTCCTGTTAATCGAATAATTTTCAATGGCAAAGTGGGATACTCAATTAACAGGGTCTAAGGCCACACAAAGTAGATCTTCTGTTTCTCGGGCCATTATTTGTAAAATTGCATGCGGGCGAGCGTTTTTTTATTTTATTTTTTATTTCAGTAATTATTTCTTTGCCGTCAAAAGTTCATGTTCTTGGTTCAAGTTTTAGGCCTCATAATCTATAGAATAGCATGGGTGGTGGTGTATTTCATCCCTTGAGTGCAAGAAGGCTTTGCAATGCTAAAGCATTGCAAAGCCTTCTTACACTCAAGGGACAAATTCATAAATTTTTTTAACTTGGGTAAAATATCAGACATAAATCATTTAATTTCAATTTTTTTTTAAGTTTAAATTAGTTATAAAAAGAGAGCATGCGGTAGCCAAAAGGACCATGCGGGAGGGCCTGAGAAACAGATTTTTTATTTTTTTAGGCCTAACTGTACTTTCTTTTTCAATTTCAGAAAAACTATTAACAGCTGTTATAAAAAAATAATAATTTCTGAATAAAATTTTTCTCTTACTTTTTTCAGCAATGCCTCAACCAATTTGCTACTGCTTGTGTGCAATCAAAGCTACCTTATTCCATATCTTATAACCACTCAGCAGGCAGTATTAGTCACTCAAAACTGAGCCATATACTGTTACCCTTCAGTTGAAGTCACCCCATATGGGGTGAGGAGATGCCATTTTGGATTCCCAATAAATATACTTGCCTCGCCTTCATTTAATACACATCACTGAGAGTGTGACGCCAAACTATCTTACCATTTGATGCGGCTATTTATAAACTTATCGATAATGTATAACTCAAGTGAAAACCAAGTTATATTTATTTATTTATTTATGTTTTAAGGTCACATATTTATGCACAATGGCTAATCATGACCGTGACAGTTTTACGGGTGGAGGAAGCCGGAGTACCCGGAGAGAACCACCGAGCAACGACGAGCAGCTGTCAGCTCCCCAACATCGTAACTCCGCACTGCAGCACAGGCAGGGTTAGATTGGTTGAAGACATGCGTACCGTCGACGTGCAGTACGCCTTAGTACACGGCGTCATCGTGCCCCCACGCGAGGAATGGGGATGAAGTGTCTTGCCCAAGGACACAACGCAGTTGCCGCAGGTGGGATTCGAACCGAGGACCTCTCGGCTTGCAGCCTGCACCTCTACCTACTGAGCCACCGCGCTCGAAAACCAAGTTAGCGAAGCAAACATTTTGTTTATAAACATACACATGCAAAAATCGGTCATTTGCGTCATGAAACATTTCAGAAATCCATTAGGACAAGATGTAGAGGAGGAAAAGAGGAATGTACACTCTGAAAACAACAAAATTGAACAATTGGGCTGCAAATACGCTGTTGTAAAAGGTTGGGGGGGGGGGGGGGCACATGACATAGTTTTGTTGGAATTAATTGAACAATAATAATTTTTAACTGCCGATTTGCACATCACATGGGTGAATGTGGCTGATTCCTCAGGTAAAGGGTTAAACTCTGTTGTGTTACATTCTACCCAAGAATGACTCTTTCTGAGAGGTATCCAACCACCTAAGGGTCTTTGAGGCACACTCCAGGATTCCCACTGATATCAGGAAATCAAATTTAAACACTATTTAAGAAGTTTTCAAGGACTCTGACCAAGGACTGTTATAATTTTGATATGAACTTACAACACCTTAGCAACACAAAAGAATTTCAGTCTCAAGGACCGGATCTCTGGAAAACGCAACTAGGTAGATATGTTGTTCCTTGAGTTCAACAAGGAGCCATCTTCAACGCTAAAGCATTGCAGATGATGCCTTGTTGCACTCAAGGGACAATATAGAGATCAAATAAATGTTATTCCTGACTGATTTTGTGACATCGCATGTAAGTGGGGAGGGTTATCCTAAGATTTATTTTCTCTGAGGTTATTGGTTAACTGAATCTAATTACTTTTCAAGGGGAGTGATTGAAAATCAAGTACTTTTCAAGGCCAGAAACAATTTCAAGCACTTTTCCAGCAAGGGACAAAAATTGATGGATTTTTCATTTAACTCTTTACCTAACAAATCGCCTGCATCCGCCCGCGTAATATGCAAATTCATCAGTTGAAAAAATATTTTTCAAAAAATTTCAACAAAACCATATCATGTGACCCCTCGTTGGAACGAGCTCAGTGAGCTCGTTCCAACGAGGGGTCACATGATATGGTTTTGTTGAAATTTTTTGAAAAATTTGAAAAAATGAAATTTAAAATAATAAATTTTGATATCGTCTGCGTTGGGTTAAGTAGGAACTCTGTTCCCTATTAAAATTTCCATCAGCACAAATCTCAATTTTTCCAAACCAGCTTGATTGCTAAACTAGACTCTAATGATCTGAAATAATTTGGAATAAACAAACACTTATCAACTTACCTTTACATGTCAACTGACTCAAAGGTTTCAATAAAGGCTGAATGAGATATTTCACTGCTAAATCTTCATGTTTCATAAACATATTTGTAAGTGTACTGCATGCTACTCTCAGATAATATTGATTCATCAATTCATCATTAAGACTTATTAATTCCAAAATCTGAAAATAATGATGGGAACAGTTTACACATTCATTAAACTGTAAACCTTTGTATTTAGGCCACACAAAGTAGATCTTCTGTTTCTCGGGCCATTATTTGTGAAATTGCATGCGGGCGAGCGGTTTTTTATTTTATTTTTTATTTCAGTAATTACTTCTTTGCCATCAAAAGTTCATGTTCTTGGTTAAAGTTTTAGACCTCATAATCTACAGAATAGCATGGGTGGTGGTGTATTTCATCCCTTGAGTGCAAGAAGGCTTTGCAATGCTAAAGCATTGCAAAGCCTTCTTGCAATCAAGGGACAAATTCATCAATTTTTTTAACTTGGGTAAAATATCAGACATAAACCATTTAATTTTAATTTTTTTTAAGTCTAAATTGGTTAAAAAAAGAGAGCATGCGGCAGCAAAAAGGACCATGCGGGAGGGCCTGAGAAACAGATTTTTTATTTTTTTAGGCCTTAACAGAATTTGTTTCTGTATTTAACTGGTGACTGTACAAATCAGAACTATTCCCACACACTGTTTAGACTAGTTCCTTTCCCATCAAATCCTTAGTTACGCTTCGAAAAGTTTCCAAATTTCATTATACAATTATCGATCATCTGTGTTTCTCCCAGCTGTTTTGCAAATCTGCCCAAATTTGTACTTATATTTTTATTATCAGTAATAGCTACCAAAAGGTTTGGCATGAAGGGACACCGGCTGGAGAAACAGCGATACACATTTCAACAAACATGCTCAATAGAAAAGATAACGAATGTAATTTAGACCAGTTCCCTAAAGGTTGTTTTGATTTTTTATCGATCCATTTCATCAGTACCACTTCAAACAAAAATATGGACTCTTCACCTTTGGGTTTAAACATTTAATGGAACTAACGTTTATTTAATTTAATGCATGGGTACCTGTAATAAACAGAAACATGGGTTGTGTGTTTCAATCGGTAGGTGTTTTATTTTAGTTAGAATGGCACCATTCCAACTCGTCATGTAAAACACCCACCGATTCATACACACAGCGCATTTTGTCTATTTATCCTCTTTCAGTGTCAAGTCCTAGACACCACTGCTAAATCAAAGTGTTACAGTATTATGAGAGAGCAAAAATTAAGTACAATTCTACAAGCCTTGAAGGACACTTTCAGAATCTATGACATGAAGCAAAATGAGCATTTTGCGAGAATCAAAGTCGATTCTCACTGTTTTCCTTACAAGAATAACTTGTGAGAATCGATTCTGACTTCCACATGAATTTTAAGCCCTGTTCAGTTACTGGCAGACACTTTCCTTGACTGGATCACTATTTGTCATGACTCTTCATTGCTGTTGCCAGTTTAGTTATTGAGAATTAGTAGCTGGTAGTTGGGATAAGGTAGACAAAATCACATGTAGATTATTAAGCAAACTTCTGAGAGTTGACCACTCATATACGGACAAAAAGTAGAAGCATATTTTTAGCTCATGGTCCACTAGGCTTTACCCATTGGTCCTGGAGCTAAAAAAAACTGCTGGTGCTTTCTACAGTTTCGACACACGTGAAAATCTTCCATTCCGCATTTTTGTAGTACATGTAATCTTTTCTCCCTCAAGTTGAGACAAGGATGATTAACTGGTTGAGTGCTGGAAGCCACTATCATGGCTTTAAAGAAAAGTGAGTGTACCATACTAAAGTCTTTATATTCTTTTCTCCAGTTTCATATTCTGTCACCTGCTAATACAGTTTTGTTCATTAAAATTTGCTTTATTATAAATTATTGGAGAGTGCCTATAGGCACTCTCCAATAATTTATAATAAAGCAAGTTTTAATGAATAAATTCTGTCTTCTAAAAATAATCTAGCGCTCAACCAGTTAAACGGGATTGTAATTACCAATTTAACTTTAAATAATATCCCCGCTTGAGGTTCAGTTGCTAGGCCTATTGAGTAACAAATAGGGCAACAAATGAACAAAGTTCATCTCAGCTATGTTGTGTTCTCGTTGGCATAGTTTCTCCTTTACTACTGACCCATCCTAAGGATGTGTCAATAAGGGAGAAACTGTGGCAATGAGAACATGATGTACCCGCCCCTCTGCCAGACAGACTGTGACAAAAGTCCATAGGGGTCACTCACTAGTCCAGTTCTCTCCAAGTAGGATAGTTTGATCAGTTTATGCACAAATACAGTAAAACTGTTTGACTTGATTTTGGGGTTTTCTTTCCCCGGTTTGCCGCTAACACCAGAACCAAACCAGAAAATAAAAAAAATGTACCCTGCTCTAAACTAAACAATATAGAATCTCACTTGTCAAAAAAATGAAATGTTGAGAACCTTGAAGTATTCATGGTCTTTCTATTTGGATTTTCTTGATTCAGCCATGATGTGGTAAAATTTTATAACTGAAATTTCGACATCTGGTGGAAGTGTGACATGACCGGATTGTGATCTGTTCAAGAAAGAGATCACTTTTGCGAACACAGTATACTATCCCGGGTGAGCGGTGGCTCAGTGATTAGAGCATTGTACTTCAAACCAAAGGTTCATGGTTCGATCCCCGCAAGGAGCATTGTGTCCAAGGCACTTAATCCTGATTGCCCACATGGGGGCACAGTGGCGTCGTGTACTAAGGCATACTACACATTGATGCACTTGTCTTCAACCAATGCTAACCCTTCTTGTGTGCTATTAGTATGTTGAGGTGACAGTTGCTAGTCATTGCTCGGTGGTTCTCTCTGGCTACTCTGGCTTCCTTCATCTGTAAACCTTTCCGACATGAGGTTACCCCAGATGTCAAAAGTGTCATTAAACCTCAACAAATAAATAAATAAATAAGTATACTATCCAACTGTGACCAGAGAATAGACTAACATTTTGGGGCCTGGTAAGACATAAAAACAAAATGTGTTATTTCTGGAGTACATGTTCTATAAAATCAGAATACCATACCTGTGGTGCAATATGTTTGTAATATTGTTCTGCTGATGATGATTTCATTGGACAATGAGATATGATCTGTGCAATGGCATCACATTTCTTCCACTCAAGAGCAGTTACAGAATCGGTCCCATTAGCTACAAAACATCCATACAAAGTAGGTACGAATATTTATCTATGAACTTGTTAAATTATGTTCTTCAGGTCATTTAATCCTTTCCCAACATGAACAGCAGATGACACTTCCAAACAAAAATTCTTCAACAAGGCTAAGCCCTCACAAAAACTGAACCTCCCTCATTGAACATTTTTATTGCTTTTCAGTGTCTTCCAATCTTACTACAAAATTGGGAAACTCAAAACTTTTTTACTTTTTTGAATTTATGTTTGTTACCAAAATCTGAATAGCATAATTAAAGATGCAAAACAGTTTTATTTTTAACCCTTCACCCAACACAGATGATATCAAAATTTATTATTTTAAATATCATTTTTTTTAATTTTTCAAAAAATGTCCACCAAACCATATCATGTGACCCCTCATTGGAACGTGCTCAATGAGCTCATTCCAATGAGGAGTCACATGATATGGTTTTGAAGCCATTTTTAGAAAAATTATAAATTTAAAGTAATTTGTATATTTTTTATACTTACCAATGGCCAAAACTAGATGGTGCTAACTCGTTATCAAGGGCCAAACTCAAATTTTTAACTCCACAATCCCCAAAATTTGCTTGCAAAAACAAAAATTAAAAGTCCTATCTGGTCCTCCATACATTTACTCTCTGCGCATGTGCAGACGTCAGGAAGTGACCGGAATTGGCACCAACATCATTCTTTGTAGAAGAGAGTACTACATAACAATTCAGTGGGGAGGTATGAGTGCCCACTCATGGGATGGCCATCTCTGTCTGGGCCTTGGTAAGTATAAAAAATATACAAATTAATTTAAATTTATAATATTTTTATACTATAACCCAATGGCCCAGACTAGCTGAATCGTAAAAAGGCGGAGGGCCTAGATTTCAGAATTAGTAGACCAACATATTTCCAAGCCTGTAATCCAAGGTGAAAGGAAATTAAATTTAAAAGGAATTACATGTATGTCTCTCTGTACAAAATAGAGAAGACATATCATAAATAAGGAGCCCAATTCAAGTAATTCTGTATTCTTAGCATGAAGACTATGCTAATCTGGATGTAACGAGTTCTAAGGCTAGTCTGGACTAAGCCCCCAAAATTAGGATGGCGTATTTGAGAATGAGAGGATATCCCCCACAAACATACGACATTTTCAATAAAACACAAGCTGTATCCATAATTACAGACAAAACAGCTTCACTCATAGTTACATACTTATCAAACCAGAGGAGAGGTAAAAAATCCCCCCCCCCCCCCCCACACTTTTTGAAGGAATCTTCTTCAAAAAGAAAGAGGGGAGAGCTCTGGAATCAGTAAATTCCCAAATAACAATATAAATATTCGTTGAACAGGCACCTAGGTATTATTATTAATAAATTGGTGCTTAATGCCACTTCAGAAGCTAAGGCTATAGCTGTGATCCCAGTAATTAATATTGCCTGCTTGTAATGTATACTGGAGTCGGCATATGCAGATAGGTCGAAAACCGGAATATAATATATAACATACACCTGTCCAATAGAATCACAATGAACAATCTCCGGAGAGCAACCACTCTTCCCGAGGTAACCCACAGGCGATCCCATTCAGGTGTACAATAAATTCCAGAAACAACACTCTCCGACGTGTAGTATCCGATATCTATGAATCTAGAAAAGTGTGAATATACAAGAGTGTAAGACAAGGTGTATTCGATTGGGTACTGATATTAATAGAAACCTGGATCTAGAAATGGAACGAGCTATGATTAACAGGCTCGACATGGACTGCCCCCCGAAATAATTCATTGTTTCTAAGGTCCATAACATACAATAATGCGTCTCCCTAATAATACATTTATTATGTGCGTGAGCATTGAAATCCCGAATGTAATCCTCTGAATACCAGTTAACTGACTAGACAGCCTCCCAGGTATCCAAAGACTAGAAATTTGTTGATGATGAATTATGTGCTCGTATATGACAACCACAGGAAACCAACCAACTAAAAAGTGGATGTGCCCATGAGGTCGCCATAGAACACGACTCAGCCGCCAATCGAGAAGTCATGAAATGCATGCATGTACTTAAACTCATACGAGGCTTGTGGGAAGAAAACTAGGTCCTGCCCGGTAATCGCCTCTTAACACACTGGCAGTGGGGGGTGGGGTGGGGGTGGGGAGGGATGGGATGGGGTATCCCCCCCCCCCCCCACACACACACACACACACACACCTGCATTACTTTAATCGTTTTTGTATTAGTCATTAATAGTCGTTATAGGAACCGCAAGACTACCTCACGTCTAACCTACTCCACAATTCCACTAAGGGCGGAGAAGGACATGAAGAACAAATACTTCCCCTTATAAAGAAGGTCCTCTTGTAGAGGAAGCTTCCGTGGAACGTTCCATAACAGACACCTGAGAAGATTGATCCAAGGTTTCTGTGACAACAGAGGTGCTACTAGAAGGATTTTGCGACGAGACTGTTTGATCTATAACAGAATCTACTGAATCAATGGAGTTGGAGGATACGCATATCCTATCATTCATTCCCATGAGATCAACAGAGCATCTACTGCATACCCTGGATGCTCTGGGCATGGTGACACGAACGTTGGTAAATGATTGTTCTGGTGCGTCGCAAACAGATCTATCGTGGGGCTATCCCACTGGTAGCAAAACTGCCCGAATACTCGCTTGTTGAGCGTCCACTCCGATTGCAACAGGTGACCTTTCCGAGAGAGAGAGTTTGCTAGAACGTTCAAACGACCCAGTACATGACAGACAGAAAGCTGAACATGATGAGTCATGACACATAGGAGAATCTTCTCCGTTAGTTCGCATAACGGAAATGAATGAGTGCCGCCCTGGTTCCTGATGTAAGCTACTACTGTCGAGTTGTCCGACAAAATCTGAATATGAATGTCCGCTATTATGCGAATCCAATGTTGTAGCGCTAGCCATATTGACATCATCTTTTTGATGTTTATGTGTTTCTCCTGGAACCGGGGGTTCCCAAAGACCCTGACACTTCAAGTCTGCGGGACTTAGGGTCGCGCCCCAACCTGTCTGACTCGCATCTGTCACAATCATGAAAGCCGGATCCGGAAGCGGAACTCCCCGAGTTAACCACTGAATATCTGCCCAAATCTGAACTCTTTGTTTCACTAGGTCTGTTAAAACAATACTGGTTTCGAGCGAAAGCGTCTTCACACTCCAGTTCTGAGTAAAGAATATCTGAAGGGGACGCCTGCGCAGGTGGCCCATCAGAATAAGATCCACAGCGGCTCCGCACAGCTCCAACAGTCGCATGAATTCCCTCGCTGTTAATGCGTCTGAGTGTAGACAAAAGCGAGCATAACAACTGACTAATTTCGCTCTGGGTAATGGCAGATGAACCAGATTGTTGTGAGTCTCGAAGCTCATTCCCAAGTGAATGGATGATTTGGACAGAGCTAGATCAGACTTTTTCTCATTTACGATGAAACCGAGACATCGGAGTAATAGAAGCAGACTCTGAACATCGTTCTGAAGAATAATTTTGTTGCAGTATCTCTGTAGAATGTGGTCGAAGTAAGCCGACATTACCGCAGACGAATGAGCTCTGAAGTATGACATTACCGAGTTCATTATTCGAGTGAATGCTCAGGGAGCCAGGTTCAGACCAAAGCACATTGCTCTGAACTGATACACCTTCCCTTGTACGGCGAACCACAGGTACTTTTTGAATGCCGGATGTACCAGGACATGAAAGTACGTATCCTTTAGATCTATCCTTGCCGCATAGTCGTTCACTCGATCGCTCGCCCTTACTGACCGAATGGTCTCCATATAGAATTTTGGAGCCACGATAAGCTTGTTTATCCAGGTCAAGTCTTTTACTGGTCAGAACGAGCCATCTGGCTTCGGTACGAAGAACAGGTGACTGTAAAAACCTTGCAAATCCTGATTATCAACGACCTCTATTGCTTCCTTTGATAAGAGAGCCTGTACCTCCGCTAGGAGAAACTCTCTTTTGCAAGGATCTGATGGAAGATTTGTCCAACGCGGACAACTTGTTAGTGGGGTTTTTGCTCAGAATGATAGCCTTAGGTCATTCGAGACCTCACTTCTTACCCACTGATCTTCCGTGATTGTTATCCAGTTTTTCACGAAGCTTGATAACCTTCTGCCAACTGGCCAGCAATAGAGGTCTTAACCATCACCTGTATAATCTGCGAGGCTTACGAGAGAAAACACGTCCATAAAGAACCTCGTTCCGTCGGCCTAGGGACGTCTGACCGATAGACCCGATCAGACCTACGCCCCTTTCCCGAATCGCTATACTGACGACCTCCAGAGTAATTATAAGAGGGTTTCTTGTACCCACGTGAGGAGTTTACTGTTGACGATTTTTGTCTGGAAGGCCCTCCTTTACTCTTGTCAGTTGAAGCGGGCATAATTATTATAAAGTTACAGCCCTGGACGTCTAAAACCACCGTTGAACACTTCCTTCATCCAATAACAACCTTGTATCCACCAATTCTTGCATTGATTTGTGTATTGCATCCTCAGATGTCAGTTCATTGTTGCTGACTTTAGGGCCAAACAAAGAATGATGTTTTCGCCAATTCCAGTCACTTCCTGATGGCTGCGCATGCGCAGAGAGTAAGTGTATGGAGGACCAGATAGGACTTTTAATTTTCGGTTTTTCAAGCAAATTTTGGGGATAGGAAGGTTCAAAATTTGTGTTTGGCCCTTGATAACTTTGAGTTAGCACCAGCTAGTCTGGGCCATTGGTTTATAGAATAAAAATATAGTATTTTTTCAGCTGCTGAATTTGCCTATTACACGGGCAGATGTGGCCGATTCGTTGGGTAAAGAGTAAAAATTAAATGAGTTTATATAATTAAGAACTATCTAGTGAATTTGCTGTGTGAAAAAAAGTTGGAAAGCCTCTCAGATCAAGCCCACTATTTGCAAAAAAAAAATAAAAATATAACCCTCCCTCCCCAACTGAGTTACAAAGATTACTTCGTTACTTTTATAACAGAATAAGAAACAAAGGCTAACACACCCACAAGAAAATATCTGATACACCTTCCCTTAGGGTCGCGCCCCAACCTGTCTGACTCGCATCTGTCACAATCATGAAAGCCGGATCCGGCAGTTGCAGCGGAACTCCCCGAGTTAACCACTGAATATCTGCCCAAATCTGAACTCTTTGTTTCACTAGGTCTGTTAAAACAATACTGGTTTCGAGCGAAAGCGTCTTCACACTCCAGTTCTGAGTAAAGAATATCTGAAGGGGACGCCTGCGCAGGTGGCCCATCAGAATAAGATCCACAGCGGCTCCCCACAGCTCCAACAGTCGCATGAATTCCCTCGCTGTTAATGCGTCTGAGTGTAGACAAAAGCGGGCATAACAACTGACTAATTTCGCTCTGGGTAATGGCAGATGAACCAGATTGTTGTGAGTCTCGAAGCTCATTCCCAAGTGAATGGATGATTTGGACAGAGCTAGATCGGACTTTTTCTCATTTACGATGAAACCGAGACATCGGAGTAATAGAAGCAGACTCTGAACATCGTTCTGAAGAATAATTTTGTTGCAGTATCTCTGTAGAATGTGGTCGAAGTAAGCCGACATTACCGCAGACGAATGAGCTCTGAAGTATGACATTACCGAGTTCATTATTCGAGTGAATGCTCAGGGAGCCAGGTTCAGACCAAAGCACATTGCTCTGAACTGAGATACACCTTCCCTTGTACGGCGAACCACAGGTACTTTTTGAATGCCGGATGTACCAGGACATGAAAGTACGTATCCTTTAGATCTATCCTTGCCGCATAGTCGTTCACTCGATCGCTCGCCCTTACTGACCGAATGGTCTCCATATAGAATTTTGGAGCCACGATAAGCTTGTTTATCCAGGTCAAGTCTTTTACTGGTCAGAACGAGCCATCTGGCTTCGGTACGAAGAACAGGTGACTGTAAAAACCTTGCAAATCCTGATTATCAACGACCTCTATTGCTTCCTTTGATAAGAGAGCCTGTACCTCCGCTAGGAGAAACTCTCTTTTGCAAGGATCTGATGGAAGATTTGTCCAACGCGGACAACTTGTTAGTGGGGTTTTTGCTCAGAATGATAGCCTTAGGTCATTCGAGACCTCACTTCTCACCCACTGATCTTCCGTGATTGTTATCCAGTTTTTCACGAAGCTTGATAACCTTCTGCCAACTAGCCAGCAATAGAGGTCTTAACCATCACCTGTATAATCTGCGAGGCTTACGAGAGAAAACACGTCCGTAAAGAACCTCGTTCCGTCGTCCTAGGGATGTCTGACCGATAGTCCCGATCAGTCCTACGCCCCTTTCCCGAATCGCTATACTGACGACCTCCAGAGTAATTATAAGAGGGTTTCTTGTACCCACATGAGGAGTTTACTGTTGACGATTTTTGTCTGGAAGGCCCTCCTTTACTCTTGTCAGTTGAAGCGGGCATAATTATTATAAAGTTACAGCCCTGGACGTCTAAAACCACCGTTGAACACTTCCTTCATCCAATAACAACCTTGTATCCACCAATTCTTGCATTGATTTGTGTATGGCATCCTCAGATGTCAGTTCATTGTTGCTGACTTTAGGGCCAAACAAAGAATGATGTTTGCGCCAATTCCAGTCACTTCCTGATGGCTGCGCATGCGCAGAGAGTAAGTGTATGGAGGACCAGATAGGACTTTTAATTTTCGGTTTTTCAAGCAAATTTTGGGGATAGGAAGGTTCAAAATTTGTGTTTGGCCCTTGATAACTTTGAGTTAGCACCAGCTAGTCTGGGCCATTGGGTTATAGAACAAAAATATAGTATTTTTTCAGCTGCTGAATTTGCCTATTACACGGGCAGATGTGGCCGATTCGTTGGGTAAAGAGTAAAAATTAAATGAGTTTATATAATTAAGCACTTTCTAGTGAATTTGCTGTGTGAAAAAAAGGTGGAAAGCCTCTCAGATCAAGCCCACTATTTGCAAAAAAAAAATAAAAATATAACCCTCCCTCCCTCACTGAGTTACAAAGATTACTTCGTTACTTTTATAACAGAATAAGAAACAAAGGCTAACATACCCACAAGAAAATATCTTACTTATTTTCCATTTACTGATAATACAAGTCGTTAGTACCAATACTTGAGAAAAAAAAACTTTAGAATTTGAAAACTTTCACAACTGGAGAGTGTTAAATACATTTATCGGCAATCTCATTTCCTTGAATAATACAATAAACAGCTTACAAACAGTATACAATTTACTTATTGGTGTTTATGATTACTTTCACCATGCATGGCTATATTATGACCACAAGATTGGTATGAGGTCAAGCTTACCCACTTACGAGACTTCCACCCTAGGCATCAGTTAATGATAGGTCCAGGGATGAACTCAAACCTGGTGGCCCCTGGGCAGTATCGCCCATCACTGAAATTTACCACCCATGACTCAGAAAACCAGTTTCAAAGATTTCACCCGGCACAATTTTTCAGTGATTGTGCTACCAAGATTCCAAAAATAATCCACAGTGTTGAATTAACTATATTAAAAACCTGTCTGATAATGGTCAGAGAATATGATCAGATTTCTGGTCCCATCATGGGATCATCACCAGGTACTCATTTTAACCCTTAAGGCCGTGTAGATTTTTATACAGTTTTTCTACACATTGACAGTCTACATTCTAAGTACCTTGGCAGTTGTCTTAGGCAAGTCTTGGCTGCCTAAAATCTGCCTAAAAACAACTGCCAAGCAGGGCTCGATTTAACCGGATTTGCATTGCTATTTGCAATGCATAATTTGAGATTTGCGATACATTCTGCGTAATTCATTAGCTATTTGCGAATCAACTTTATTGAGAATTTAATACGATAATTTCTCTCCAACATCGGATTCTTACACTGTATTTTCATTCGAGAAAATGTGACCTAACTCAAAAATCTTTTTTTCATTTCCACTTATTAGCTCTTATGTTAATTGCGCCCTCATTGGTCAGCTCCTTGCACTGTAGTCAATAACAGACAATTTGCAGCCACCACTGTATTGAAACATATGGAAAGCCGGTTGTGACATGCTTTTTGCGAAATTGGATGATGAATGGTTTCGAGCACGAATGCGCACAGGTACGGTTTGAGGCAAGCCCTTTTCGGCTCTTATCTGACATTTTGGATTGAAGTTTTACGCAGGTCATGACCATGGCAGGAGACAGCAGAGGAGGAAAGGCTGTGGGAGAAGGCTTTGGCATTCTTGTTCTGGTTGAAGTTATGTTCCCTCGGGTGAGGACCAGTATGAGAGGAGGTCCTCTCGACAAAGGTGCTACCTCTCCCTGAGGTTGATTGGGTACGGTCTTGAGGCAAGTATAATCTATCACTTGTTTTATTTCTGGTCCTCAGGCCATCATTGGCAAGTATAGTCTGCCTCTGGCAATTCTTGGAGGGGAAGAGCACATTTCTGCTTCAGCAGTCAAGCAACCGAACAACTTTCACAACCAACGGCCCCTTTCGGGGTGCCACCCATCTTTCGAAATAATAGCAATCGAAAGGGAGGGGGTTGTGCTAAATAAAATAAATCTGTACTCTACACGGTTTGTGCTGCTTTCCACATGGGGGTGGAGGGTAATGGGGGCGAATAAAAAATTAATTTTACAAATTATTTTATTTCCAATGTGGAAAGTTGTATGAATCATGTAGCAAACAGGTTTATTTTATTTTGCACCAACCCCCACCCTTCCGATTGCCATTATCTAGAAAGACGAATACCAAAATACATATTACCTCCTTCTCCCACACACAGTCTGCCCAGATGTGGAATGCACAGTTTTCGCAATTGGCAATTGCTATATTTCATAAAGACAAATACGGTTTAAAAAGCCGTTAATTTATTCGCCACAGACCCCCCTCTGCCCCCCCCCCCCCCCCCACCCCCACAGGTACTCCACACAATCTGAGAAATGGGAAGAAAAAAAATATCTGGCAGCATCTTTGGATTGATGCTGATGTGCAAAAATGCAGTCAGAGACGCACAAAGCAACGCTCACAAGGTAAGCTCTATAGGTAACACACATGCATATGTAGAGAAACACACAATTTCCAAAGAAACAGTATATCTAACAAACTGAAAATTGTGTGTTCCGGCTTGCCCATCAGGGGCAGCCATTTTTTCGTTCGATATTGAATACTGGGATAGTTGAAAATAAAAAATAGCAACAAAAACAAGAGATTGCATTGTGTGTTGGCCACGTCAATCTTTCTGAATAAATGGCACTATTATTTCTTTTAACTTGAACACTGTCTTCCTAGAATTCAGTATCAAATTGATTTTGTTACATGAAAATTTTAAAATTTTTCTTTTAACCACAAATCTTTTCTCTTCAGGTTTACTGCCAGTATCAAAAGTTGACAAAATATGTAGCAAAGATCATTTTCTTTCAATTTTACGATACAACAGAGTCCTTTGCATCTGCGTTCTCTTCTAGGTCTAACCCAATTCATATTATTTATATACCATTATGAGGGCATGTCAGCATCGAACCAAAAATCCTGTTCGATATCTTCTTTTTTTTCATTTCTCAGCTTATGCCGAGTACCTGTGCCCCCACCCTCCCCAAAATATGAAGCAGGTGCCAGGGTAAACTGAAATAATGGTGAGTATCTTCTCCACAGTTCCTCCTGTATTTACTGTTTTCGATTTTTGAATCCCTCCTCCGTACATTGCAGATGCCGGAGGAAATTAGTAAAATAAAATGTCGAATACCAATACGCTTTGATAGTGTTAATTTTTGTGAAACCTGCCAACAGCCGTCCGCGTGTGCTGACCTCATTGTCATTCAATCTATTTTTATTGTTGGGGAATTTTATTGCAGTTCAGTGCACTGTGTCTGTGAATGTGTTTATTCGAAGTGATAATTACCCTGTTCCGTTGATGGTGCTTGGTCTATATTGCATTATATGGATTTATTGATGGGACTCTTTAATGATTGCCATTATTTACAGCTTGTACAACATAATATTTGTGGGTTTTGTCTTCCCAAATCCCGAAAGTATTGAAAGCACATGGTTCAAAAAACTAAATTTGATTGGTCAGTTCGTTAGACATGTCAATGTCATTTTGATGAGGAAAACAATACTCACCCGCCACTAAATAAAGAACCAGTTTGCAAATAATGCAGTTATCTTAATTATATTTCCATTATATTTTTGTTAACTTTCTCGGGCAAGACAACTTCTGAATAAGAGTATGAATATCGACCCCTCTGCAAAGATTCGATATACCGGTAATTTTTCAAGACAAGCGATATGTTACCGGTTACAAAAATTATATCAAACCGTATCGAAATACCGGTTTATCATTCAGCTCCTTATATTACCTGAACCAAACAATCATTTTCATCTCATGATTCTCATCTTTCCTCATCCTGGCTGTAAAGGAAGAAATCTAAATATAGTAAATTTCCTTTCTTATGATACCTACCACAATTGTTTACTACTGGCTTGCGCTACAGTGGAAGAACCTAACTCAGATAAAATACTCTCTATTTTAATCTTTCCCAAGAGATTTGGGAAAGAAAAGTGGTGTAAAAACACCACGAAAAAATAAGCCAAAACTGGGTCGAGCACCATCGGCGCACACCCAGTATGGGACGCTCTTCCATAGTACAAATCCACAACTTCCGTAAAACAATGCACAGTGCGTCAATTCATCATTCTTTTGATTCCGACAACACGGGAGTTATGTGATCAGCGGGGAGGAAGGATTCTTACCCGAAGAAGAAGATGGGAGGGCCTCCATGTAAACAATTGCGGTAGGTATAATAAGAAAGGAAATTTACTATAAAATTTAGATTTCTTATCAACCTACCTTGCAATTGTTTACTACAGGCTGAATAGACAATAGGATGGAGGGAATCACATAACCAACCCACATATAACTCAATAGCACTAGAACCGTGGACAGAGGAAGAGATCCCTAGGCCAATCAAACCATAGCATCACAAACATTAGTAAAAGACAATGAAAGATGAGGCGTATGGTGAAGTGCGACGCACAGACAGAAAGGGAAGTAAGAGCACAGAGCTGGAACTGACCTCGAAAAAAGCTGAATGGCTGGGATAGACAACAGCCTGAGCCGAAGAAAGAGGGCCCCAAGGACAAAGGTCCTCTGTCGGCTCCTGCAACTGTCGCAGATAAAAGGAGAATGTAGCATTTCTCCAGTAGGCTGCTAGTATAACATCCGTCATCCGACAACATGACAGAGTTATTAAAAGAGGAAGACAATGCACGCACCTCGTGGCAGAAAAAACAATTGGCAATACAATCACCAGTAGCTAGACGAGCGGAAGCTGCACGAATAGCAAGACAAAGCCATCGAGAAATGGATGCAGGAGAGATCTGGCATGTGAGAAAACGCATATCCATCCAGGATAAAGGCGCGAACGCCCCCCACCCCCAAGCAGAGCAGCGCCCAAGAAAGTGACCATCTTGGAGTAAACTGCAAAGTCCTAGGCCTTTTCAAGGAAAAGAGCTGAACAAGCTTGGAGAGGCAAGGATGAGTGTCAAAACAATGCGGTACCACATATGAAAAAGGTCTCTGAAGCATGGACTTGTACCCATTGCTGGAGACCCCCAGAAACAAACATATACCAGAAACTCTGCAAACAGTGTGATCGAAGGAGTGACAGAAGCAACAGAGTGATCGCACACCATCGAGAGGCTAAACCAGTGGAGTGAGTGCCTCCTTGAAGAAGAAAAACAACTCCACTTAGTGTCTCGAAAAACCACTACAGAGGAGACAGGACCCAATAAAAGACATGTGCGAAGGCACAATGAAGTCGGGTCAACGTGAAACCTCCTCGGGCAACTTTGGCAAAGAAAGTCGCGAGGTAGAGGGAGACACGCTGGAACCGCCGCTAACAGAGAGCGGAGCAGATTGATCCACACCCACCGAGGCGACGGGTGTGATCGAAAGGATTTGACGACTGCAGGTTCATATCTGGGCGAGAACCTGAGGCGGAATTGGAACCGGCAGGAAGGCATAGCCAACAAGACCGTCCCAAAGGAGGGCCAGAGCGTCCACGGCAAAAGCCAGAGCATCTGGACACGGGGACACGAGTGTCCACCTGATGGTTCCAACGAGTTGCAAAGAGATCAATGGAACCTGCCATGTGGAGCATCCACTCGGTGGAAATGACCCTGACCCTGCCCCGACGGGCCAGGGAGTTGGCTACGATGTTCAGACGACCGGGAATGTGACAAACAACAACCCCAGCGTGGACATCCTGAGTGAGCAGTAGAAGATCCAGAGCCAATTCGTACATTGGAACCGAGTGCGTGCTGCCCTGGTTCCGAATGGAAGCAACCACCGTCGAATGGTCGGACAACAGAAGGACCTGGCGATTCGACAGGTGAGGGATCCACTGCCTGACACTCAGAAGAAGAGCAAGAAGCTCCTTTTGGTTGATGTGTAGAGCTGCCTGATCCTGGTCCCACATCCCATGAAGGGAAAGACCTAGAGAATCCAACGTCGTACCCCATCCGAGATCGCTGGCATCTGTCGACAGAATGTGATCGGATGTGGGTAAGTCCAACGGAACACCCTGCGTAAGCCACTGGATATCCGTCCAGGAGAGAAGGTGAGGATAAAGAGATTCTGGAAACTGAAGCACCAGATCCAGAGAATCTACATTTGGCCTCCAACGACTGAGCAGAAAGAGTTGGAGAGGTCTGACACGCAGCCGACCTAGAGGAATGAGATCCGTCACCGAACCGCAGAGACCGATCAGCCGGAGAATACTCCATGCCATCGCGGATGTGGACTGGGACAGAGTCAGAGCAAAAGCTGAGAGAATCACAGCCTTGGCCTGGGGAACAGTCACCAAATTGAATTGGGTGCGGAAAGCCATCCCCAGATGACAAAACGACTGAGAGGGGACCAGGTCCGACTTCTCCTCGTTGACTCTGAAGCCTAGTGATGTGAGAAAGCTCAACAGAGTGGCAACATCCGAGTCCAGTAAGGCAGCATTGGAATGCCTCTGGAGGATATCGTCCAAATATGCCGAAGTAGTCACCCTGGACTGTGTGCGATGGAAAGCTATCACATGCAACATCAGTCTGGTGAAGGCCCAAGGAGCCAGGTTGAGGTCGAAAGGCATGGCCTTGAACTGGTAAACTCGCCCCAGAAAAGTGAACCTGAGATACTTCCGTGACGCCCTAAGAATCGGAACATGAAAGTAAGCGTCTCGGTCGTCGGTGCTGGAAGCGAAATCTCCCTGGTGAATAGAACAGCGGACCGACCTGAAAGTCTCCATGCTGAACTTGGGAGCAATGATAGACTGGTTCAGGATACTCAGATCGATAACCGGTCGGAGTCGGCCGTCCATCTTTGGCACCAAGAACAGGCGGGAATAGAACCCCACTTACTGAATGTTCTTGACCACCTCGATTGCCCCCTTTTGCCCCCTCGATCGCCCCATCTCCGTGGACAAAAGTTCCCGACGTAAAACGTCTGAAGGAACTCTGGTTGGAAGAGGCACCCTGGACAGAGTGGGGTGCCTTCGGAAGGATATTCGCAGCCCGGACCGAACAACATCTAACACCCAAGGAATGGATGTGATGGTGGCCCAACTGTCTGCGAACTCTGCTATCCTTCCTCCAACCTGGGACGAGTCGAGGTGAGGATCTTCATTTCGAGCCCCGACGAGGCCCGCGAGAGGAGAAACCACCTCCTCTACTGAATGAAGAATCCTGAGACTTCCCTCTAGTCTGCAGATGCTGACCCTTACCCCTTGAGTAAGAAGTAGAAGCGGTGGCAGAAGGGTCAGCTTTTTGCTTCGCAGAGGAAGCAGAAGGGTACTTGTTAGGCTTGGAATGGCCCCTGCCTCCCCTAGAAGGCTGATCAAGCTGACGAAACAGCAGCTGATCTTTGGAATGATGTAGGACGTCATCCCGGACCGTCGACACGGAACCATGGAAAAGTTGCGGACCTGCCAAAGAAACAGATCGAAGAGCAGCGTGCTGCTCCTCAGGAAGGGAGCGGCCTGTGTCCAGCACAAAGTCCCTTCGAACTAATTCCAGATTAGCCGTGTTACAGGCATGCGTGTGAGTAAGATGCATGAGCACCTTGGACAGCACATGCAAAGGAGCCTGTTCCTCGTCAAACTTATCTGGAGGCAGATAAGCAGCTAAAGCTGAGACGACGAGATCTGAGAGAGAAAGCATACCAAGCATCTCTCTCGATAAGCCCAACGTGGACTCCAGAGTCGTCAACAGAATGACAGCAGACTTGGGCTTGGAAAGCCAGAGGGAATTGGAGTCCTGATCCAAAACCGTCAAAGTCTGGCAGACTGACAGATTGGCGGAATCGTAGGAACGATAACGCGCCAGAGGCAAAAAGGTGTCAACCCCAGTGAAGAACGAAGCCTTCATAGCCTTGGAACTCAGCTTAGAGTCCAAGGCTGAAAATGATTCAACCACCTGTACCGACTGGCACGATCGAAGATGCCCAGAAGCAGGTTGCTCCATAGGCTGTTGGCGCGTGACCGATGATCGCGGCCTGGCTGACACTATTGGCTGGTTTGATGGTTTGAGATCCGGAAGGAACCCAAACACAAAATCAACAGCTGCCCCCAAGTCTGAAGACTGCAGGCTCTCGACATCTAGCATGTCTGACTCTTCCCCTGAGTCGGAAAACATATAGCCCATCGTGGGCAAACCAGCCGACGCCTCCCATGGTGTCGGAACACCAGGGGGATCAGAAAACGGCCTGTTTCCAATCCCGGGAGGCGGAACCATAGGGGGCGCCTGGAAACCACTCGCTGCCTCACTGGAAGCAACGGGAAGGCTCTTTGACAGAACCTGAGTGAGTAAGGAGAGGGCATCCCTAAGCTCACTGCCCGTACTGGCCGGTTCGACAGCTTCACCTTTGACCCTCTTAATCAGCGAAAGGTCACGATCCTCCAAAACACCCGAAGCGGGACGACGGCCGGCACCCGAAACGTCTGAAGGCAGACGTGTATAGGGGTACGACACACCCCGAGGATCAACATCGCGGGAACTCATGAGAGTCACCGCGGACCTCTGCATGGCAGAAGGTCCAGGCTGCACAAAACATGTTAGTCCCCCAAAACTGGTCGTGTGGCCAGAATGAGTGGATGGAAATGCCACAGAGTTCATAGTGTCCCCACTGAGAACATCCGAATCCAATGACACAACTGTGGTGCTCGACGGCGCAGAGACCACAGTAGAGGGTCTGGCTGGCAGCCACTTCCAACTTCGCCGAGTTGTAGTCAGGGAAGGCTGAGGCCGATACCCCCACGTCTACACTCCCAGACACCGCAGCAGACCACTGCAGGTATAAAACTACTGTGCTCAACGGCTGAGAGAACACAGTAGGGGATTCAGTCGGCAGCTATGTCCGACTTCGCCGAGTTGAAGTCGGGGAAGGCTGCGGCCGATACCCCACAATCACACTACAGACATCCCTGCAGACCCTTGCAGGGATAAGCGGAGCCCGGCTAAAAACGGTGCCCAATGACGTTGTAGACGGAACAGCAGTAGCAGCAGATACAACGGGAGCTGTTGGAACTGGCGGAAAAGCAGAGAGAGCCACCTAGCTCGGCCTTCAAAGGAGGAATCACAGCCCTAGTGACAGCCTCAGATGTCCTTGGAGAGGGCGCATAGTCCCAGAACCAGGCATCTCTTCACCAGAAATCCAGCTCCCGCAGTATCCACCACGGTAAAAAAAACTGCACATTCCCCACGGAAGGGGAATAACTCTCACCAGACATGGTCAAGTCAGGAAGCCCCGAAACGACAGTGTTCCCCACCCCCGCTGGTGCGGGAGGAGCTACACATCCCCCACGGAGGGGGAGCAATTCTCACCAGATGTGGCCCGAAACGACAGCGTTCCCCACCCCCCATGGGAGTGGGAGGAGCTGCACATCCCCCACGGAGGGGGTATAACTCACACCAGACGTGGTCGAGTTGGGGGCCCCTGAAACGACAGCGTTCCACACCACCAGCGGGTGCAGACGAAACGAACACGAGAACGCACCAAGGCGAGGGCAAAAGGAATTGCCCTAAAGGAACCGAACTGGAAATAACAGAGGTGAGAGCAGTAGAAGAAAAAGGTGAACTCAACAGAAACAGAAAGTAGAAGAACACCCTCAACTACGAGAGAAGGTGGTAGAAAAAAAACGGTGGGTACATGACAGAACCCAGACGGCCGACAGGGACCAAAAAACCCCCAGAAATTCAGCCCGCAACAGAGTGAAGAAATCCTGTCCAGACAGTCCCTGATTGACACCTAACTCCAATAACAATTAAATTTTTATCAACCGAAAAATTCATTGTCGAATCGCGTTGACACGAAGTCGAAAACAAAACATTCGCGAAAAGGGAATAGTAAATAATATACAATGAGAATGTGGTTGAAAATATTAACGAGAATATATAAAACACAGTCCTGTTATTATATGATCTTCAGATCCATAATTTCAGTCACAGGAAAACCATTATCAACGAGTTGAATTATCACTGTTTCATAATGCATATGGTGGAGACACATCTTCCACGTGTCTCAGATAGAAAAAGAATGATGAATTGACGCACTGCGCATTGTTTTACGGAAGTCGTGGATTTGTACTATGAAAGAGCTTCCCATACTGGGTGTGCGCCGATGGCGCTCTAAGAAATACATCAGTGACCAAAAGTGTTTTAAAACATGATTGAGTTATACGTAACATTATTCTCGCTTCTCATAAAGAACTATGCAAATTGCAATGTATGTGACTGATGTTTTGAACATCAGTCACATACATTGCAATTTGCATTGGTTCTTTTTGATGGATCAGGGTATTTTTAGCAGTTTTTTTTTATCTTTTCAAACTCATTGCAACATTGCTAATCAAATTGACTAAATTGCTAAGCAATTCCCAGTTATGACTAGCAAAATGCAAATCAAAATTTTCAAATTAAATCAACCCCTGCTGCCAAGGTAATTAGAATGTAACCTGGGAGTTAACCCAGATACTGCATGTTGGGGCACCTGTTCTGTTTTAGTAAAAAGTGATCAAATTCGGAATTATGCCCTTAAGGGTTTAAATAGGCACATCCCTGTAGGTCCTATTTTACTATTAAAGTAGATCTTTCACACCATAAATAAGGATGACACCTCTTCCCATTGTTCCCATGGGGATTTAAGAATATAAATTTGCAAGTGTAAAAGTTTACATTATTCCTGGTATTAGGAATTTTTTTTTTTTTTTTTTTTTTTTTTTAAGGTGAGATTCAACAGTGTGATGGTGAGAAAAGCAGACAGAGAATATCAGTTTGATTGCGACCCTGCTGATGAGGAAAGCAGACAGAGAATATCAGTCTGATTGTGACCTATCTGATGAGGAAAACAGACAGAAAATATCAGTCTGACTGCGACCCAGCTGATGAGTAAAGCAGACCAAGAATATCAGTCTGACTGTAACCCAGCTGATGAGGAAAGCACACAGAGAATATCAGTCTAACTGTGACCTAGCAGATAACTAAAGCACACAGAGAATATCAGTCTAACTGTGACCTAGCTGATAAGGAAAGAAGACAAGAGAATATCAGTATGACTGTGACCCAGCTGATGAGGAATGCAGATATAGAATATCATCAGTCTGACTGCGACCCTGCTGCCATCCAGTCAAAATTCTCTTTTAGCTTTAGTTATCATGGTACTGTAACAACAAAAACCGCAGTCTACACAACATGCAGTCCAGCCTATAACAAGAGGAAAGTTTGTGGTGCAACTGTTACCAAAACAGCACCCTATTATTGCCATAATGTTGCCACAATGTGGAAATATAAAACAACTAAAATTTTGCTAAACACTTACAAAGTGAAGGAGTGTTGATCAAGCTTTGAAGCATGAAGAAATTTTCAATACTTGAAGTGCTTTATTGGAAAGCATTCCTGCAAATTACTTTTTCTGGTGATGAAGAAAAACCTTATAAAGTTTCGGAATATAAAGTGTAGGAATATAAATTGTAAGAGTATTATCTCCATGTTTGTTTATAGATAAGATAATGATGGGCTTCCCTGGTTTGCATACTCTATTCTATGATGTATAAACCCTGATTAATTATTGAGGCAATTCAACTTCAATTTAAAGAGGTTACCTGTGTTAGAGTATTTGAATTATTCTTTTTTTTTTTTTTTTGGCTCCATAGTATGATAATATTAACTCTCCTCACTCTGATGTCAAAATATCCAAATTTTAGGCCTAAAAAAATAAAAAATCTGTTTCTCAGGCCCTCCCGCATGGTCATTTTGGCTGCCGCATGCTCTCTTTTTATAACCAATTTAAACTTAAAAAAAAATTAAAATTAAATGGTTTATGTCTGATATTTTACCCAAGTTAAGAAAACTGATGAATTTGTCCCTTGAGTGCAAGAAGGCTTTGCAATGCTTTAGCATTGCAAAGCCTTCTTGCACTCAAGGGATGAAATACACCACCACCCATGCTATTTTGTAGATTATGAGGCCTAAAACTTGAACCAAGAACATGAACTTTTGATGGCTAAGAAATAAATACTGAAATAAAACATAAAATAAAAAACAGCTCACCCACATGCAATTTCACAAATAATGGCCTGAGAAACAGAAGATCTACTTTGTGTGGCCTTAAGTAGCCATTTTTTCCCATAATGCAACTGGGAATTTAACAAATTCAATCTTGTTTGACAGAGCTCATTGAGATTATGCCCTTAAGGGTTTAAATAGGCACATCCCTGTAGGTCCTATTTTACTATTAAAGTAGATCTTTCACACCATAAATAAGGATGACACCTCTTCCCATTGTTCCCATGGGGATTTAAGAATATAAATTTGCAAGTGTAAAAGTTTACATTATTCCTGGTATTAGGAATTTTTTTTTTTTTTTTTTTTTTTTTTTAAGGTGAGATTCAACAGTGTGATGGTGAGAAAAGCAGACAGAGAATATCAGTTTGATTGCGACCCTGCTGATGAGGAAAGCAGACAGAGAATATCAGTCTGATTGTGACCTATCTGATGAGGAAAACAGACAGAAAATATCAGTCTGACTGCGACCCAGCTGATGAGTAAAGCAGACCAAGAATATCAGTCTGACTGTAACCCAGCTGATGAGGAAAGCACACAGAGAATATCAGTCTAACTGTGACCTAGCAGATAACTAAAGCACACAGAGAATATCAGTCTAACTGTGACCTAGCTGATAAGGAAAGAAGACAAGAGAATATCAGTATGACTGTGACCCAGCTGATGAGGAATGCAGATATAGAATATCATCAGTCTGACTGCGACCCTGCTGCCATCCAGTCAAAATTCTCTTTTAGCTTTAGTTATCATGGTACTGTAACAACAAAAACCGCAGTCTACACAACATGCAGTCCAGCCTATAACAAGAGGAAAGTTGGTGGTGCAACTGTTACCAAAACAGCACCCTATTATTGCCATAATGTTGCCACAATGTGGAAATATAAAACAACTAAAATTTTGCTAAACACTTACAAAGTGAAGGAGTGTTGATCAAGCTTTGAAGCATGAAGAAATTTTCAATACTTGAAGTGCTTTATTGGAAAGCATTCCTGCAAATTACTTTTTCTGGTGATGAAGAAAAACCTTATAAAGTTTCGGAATATAAAGTGTAGGAATATAAATTGTAAGAGTATTATCTCCATGTTTGTTTATAGATAAGATAATGATGGGCTTCCCTGGTTTGCATACTCTATTCTATGATGTATAAACCCTGATTAATTATTGAGGCAATTCAACTTCAATTTAAAGAGGTTACCTGTGTTAGAGTATTTGAATTATTCTTTTTTTTTTTTTTTTGGCTCCATAGTATGATAATATTAACTCTCCTCACTCTGATGTCAAAATATCCAAATTTTAGGCCTAAAAAAATAAAAAATCTGTTTCTCAGGCCCTCCCGCATGGTCATTTTGGCTGCCGCATGCTCTCTTTTTATAACCAATTTAAACTTAAAAAAAAATTAAAATTAAATGGTTTATGTCTGATATTTTACCCAAGTTAAGAAAACTGATGAATTTGTCCCTTGAGTGCAAGAAGGCTTTGCAATGCTTTAGCATTGCAAAGCCTTCTTGCACTCAAGGGATGAAATACACCACCACCCATGCTATTTTGTAGATTATGAGGCCTAAAACTTGAACCAAGAACATGAACTTTTGATGGCTAAGAAATAAATACTGAAATAAAACATAAAATAAAAAACAGCTCACCCACATGCAATTTCACAAATAATGGCCTGAGAAACAGAAGATCTACTTTGTGTGGCCTTAAGTAGCCATTTTTTCCCATAATGCAACTGGGAATTTAACAAATTCAATCTTGTTTGACAGAGCTCATTGAGATTGAATTGGTTAAATTTTTAGTTGCATTATGGGAAAAATTTGCACCCATAACTTTAGATTTTTCGACATTCAGTGTGCAGGGGGTTAAATAAACTTTTCCATGAAATGACCAAAGATAAAAATTTCCACATTCGGCATGACATAGTCAGATTATTTTTGCCAGAATTATGTCCCTTTTTGACTTGAAAAAGCAGGTCAAGAACTATAATCACAGGTGCACAGGTTCCCATGGTGGTGAACATTCATACCAAGTTTCGAGCCGTTTGATCCATAATTGCCTGAGAAAATCTCTGTACAAAATTGTCTAAGGATGGATGGACAGACGGACAAGGTGATTCCTGTATACCCACCCACAACTCGTTTGGGGGGGGGGGGGGGGGGAGAATATAACAACCCACATATTGGTAAAAAAATATTATGACTACCTGGGCTCTTTCAAATTGGGTGCTGGACAAAACAACCACTAACTATGGTCAAAGCGACCCAAGTATTCATCAAAATGTCTCCTGATTGCACCTAATTTTGTACAAAATGGCTGCCAGCGGCCATCTTGAATTTCAGATCAGACAAACAACACTCGTTCTCGTCCCATGGTGATAACAAAGGTACCCAAGAAGTTTCGTAAAGATCGGTTCATAAATACGGCCTCTAGCCTGAGCCGTATTGGCATTCGCACTTACAGTGCTGGAAGTAACACTAAATAAATCAAAGTTAGTCTAATTTGCATAATTTATGCAAGAGAAAAAAAACAGTATTATATGTATGTATCCCATGGTACTAAACATTCATACAAAAAATTATTAAAATCAGAGCTTTCATATGGAAGTTCTGCGCAAGAATCTGATTGCACCTAATCTTGTACAAAATGGCTGCCAGCGGCCGTCTTGAATTTCGGACCGGACCCCAAAACACTCGTTCTCGTCTCACGGTGATAACAAAGGTACCTAAGAAGTTTCGTAAAGATCAGTTCATAAATACTGCCTCTAGCCCGAGCTGTGTGTGCAGTGGGCCGGATGGACAGACAGACGACGGGCCATGACAATACCTCAAATTTGGCTTCGCCAAAGTTGAGCTAAAAATCAAAAATGAAAAAAAAAATTAATACCTAAGTTCCCAAAGAGAACCTCATGAGCTCAAGGGCGTCCCGATAGAGCCTAAGCAGGGACAAGCCGTGAGGGCGACTAGAGCGATTATGTCACCCTTCTAAGCCCCAAATCGCCAAGAAAAAATAGTCGGGACGATTACAAGTCACCCTCTAAAAATTGCCCAAAATGAGGAAAGGCTGAACTGAGTGATGTGAGGTTTATATGAAAATGATTATTTTCAAAAATCGAATGTGCTCGAGTGTGATAAATGGGCATTTTAATTCGTCAAATAAACATCCATTTATTTGAAATCACGTGACAATCAATTGTCCATTGTCACTTTTGGCGGATTTTGTTTATTTCTATTTTGTTGCGTTTCAGTCGGAGCTTCAAGTGTCGAAACGAAAATAGGTGACTTACGCGACTCAATAAAATAACCCAGTTTGAAAGTAGGTTATGTCGCTTAGGATGCCGAAAATGTATACACAGCGGACGTATTTTATAACACAGTATTTTTATTTCATTTTGTTGACGACTTTTAACTGTTGGGCCGTCTATTCCCAGAATGGAATGAAACACATGAAAAAAAAAGCTTTAGTGATGACAAGAAAAGCTTTGTACAAGACACAAGTGTGCATGTGGACGATCTTGAAAAAGTGTCCTCCTAAACAACGGAATGACACGAAATGACGTGGAATGACACCAGAATGCCATAAAAGTGATGCGGAATGACATTTCTTTTACAAAATACTCGACCCCAGAATGTATTTTGTTTATTAACTAACAAAGTACCTCCCAAGCAACCTTCTTACATCTGGTCCTGTTCACACTTTCAGACTTAGGAAATTATTACCTTAGTGAAAGGCAACCACAGGAGGGTGCTGGGGGATTGGCACGAAGAAGAGGGGGGTGGGGGGGGGGGGGGGGGGTCATGAAGGAGAGGGTAGCAGTGGGGGATTTTCAGTCAATAATTACTTTGTGATTTTTTAACCTGGCATAGATGCATCATAGACAGACAACTGGAGGACCACAAATGGAGGACACACAAATTGAAAATATGAAGGGGCGGCAGGGGTGGTGCATGAATATTCTTAATTTTCCCCACTTACCGATGAAGTCTCCCTACATGACTCTGCAGTCTCCCTATTTTTTATGGAGGGAGACATGGAGTCTCCCTCAAATTCCCCCCTAGGCTGGTCCCTGAGCCTAAGTATGGACAAACACCAAAAAATTTAAGCTACACTACCGGCATAATAAATGCATGTATCCTACTATAAATATGACCACTGTGCAACACTATAAACTAATAATACAATAATTTAAAGTGCAAGTGAAAAACAATGTCAACAGGAAAAACCGGAAACTAAACAACAGGCTATAGAATAAGCCCAAAGTCAGAAACCGGTCAATCACTACCTGATGCAAGGTCTAGATCTTCCTGAGAAGAAAAAACAATACATCTGGTAAAAGATGCAAGACAATATTAATCCTAACATCCACAGAATGAGAATGTAACCATGGGGATAAACGGAATAAACATTCCGTAGATCTCGTTAAACTCCCAAGAAATTTAATAAAAAAATTTCAATAAAAAAGCCAATAAGCTTGGGAGTTTAACAGGAGGGTTCATGGGAAGAGAGGGAAGGAACATTTAAGAAACAGTAGGTTTTTCATTAGTAAGAATGATGACGTTCAGGCCCATGTCCCGAAATGGGAAACATGAATAATTTTACAAAATTATTAATAAGTTACAGCCCTGAACATCCAAAACCTCTGTAGTTCACTTCCAGCATCCTTTCATTTCCTTGAATCCACCATAATCATGAGTGATTTGTGTCTGGCATCTTCAGAAAAGAGTATTTGAAGCACAGATGTCAGTTCAGTTATTGCTGACTTTGGGCCAAACAGAAGAATGAGTTTTGCGCCAGTTTTGGTCACTTCCTGGTTACTGCACATGCGCAGTAAGCAAAAGTATGGAGGACCAGTTACAACTTTTCTTTTTTGGTTTTGTATGCAAATTTTGGGGATTGGGGGGGGGGGGGGGGGGGGGTTCAAAATTTGTGTTTGGCCCTGGAAATTAATGAGTTTGCACCAGCTAAGTCTGGGCCATCGGTTATCAGTATAAAAATATACAACTGTGAAGGTTCTATAGAATTGGTCCCAGATTTACATGTTAAATCAGACACATCTTGAAATCTTGATGAAATCCCTCAATATTATTCTTTCTGTTAAATTTCATTAGCGTTCAACATGGTCAACAAAAATATAATTACCTAGATTTCCTTCCAGCATTCCATTAAGTACATTAAGAACACCTTTGGGTTTCATCAATATTTCACTAAGTAATTTCCCACAGATAGCTCTCAGCCACACAGGTGCAGATCCTGGCGGTCCTTTGCCTGTCTGTCCTTTGTACTGAAAGTATAGTCAAGCAACTGGTAAGTTGGTCTGCAATTACATGTACTATTGTTGTCCCTCTCTGGGGCATGGCCTAATTAAAAATTATGTTGAACTGAACAAGAGGCCCCCCAAGGGGTCTAAGATGCTCACCTATAGTGATGAACCGATAATCAGAATCGGCAATCGGAAACGGGCCAGTTATGGGGCATCCGCCGATTATGACAACCGGCAGTTTCCGGTTATTCTATATTTAACACTGACTATTAAAAATCCCTTTGATATCTGGCCATTTCAATAAAGTTTCCCCATTAAAAACATGTGTCGTGCATAGCAGAAAATTTAGGGATTTGCAGAGCAGAGATGAGATCAGTACGAGATCGCCACCATTTCCCAAAGATTGTTGAGTTCATGTAAAAACTAGAGAAATACATCAAGGGAGGTAACCAGTTGAAAAAGAACATTGAATAATACATTCTGACAAACGTGTAAACCATGCATCATACGACTTCACAACACACATTAACATCAAAATTATTATTCATTTAAGACACAAAGTATGTGTACTCAGTATATTCTTGGTTATACAGCCAAGTGTATTGTACCGGAATGAAACACAATCTTCACGAGAACAATATCGTGTCATGGTATCGTTAATAATGATCTTTTCCCCACACCCCAACCAAAATGCAAATATTATTTTGGCTAATATTGCCCAGCACTAAATATGCATACTCTAGAACTTATGTGGTATTAAGCTTTCGTAATTGATGATTTATCAACAAAATTCTGTAGTATAACAGGCACCAACAGATTTCCTTCAGTGTCCTACTTCAACCATAATCAGCAGAGAAATAACCAGTAATGAGTTGATAGCAAGCAAGTTTTGATAAACAGTTCATCACTACTCACCGAACTAAGTAGAATAAAGATAGGGGTGTAAACCAGTGCACTGGTACACCACGATACCTCACTTGATGATACACATATCATGTGAGCAGTCAAATATCGATTGAATACGATACATGCAAACTGACTTCAATTAAGGCCCAAAAATTACCTGTGTTAAGGGTAACCAGACCAAATCCTAAAAAAATGCCGATAGGATCACCGATCCAATGTCGAGCTGTGACAGCACAAAAGTGGGTTTAATCATTATCAACTTATCGTCCGGAAACCAACTGTTTACAATTTACTGTGTGAGGTGTCACTCAGACCTTGACCTTTGACCTAGTGATTCCGAAATAAATAAGGCTCTTTCTTGCACCAATGCCAACCTACCTTTGAAAAGTCATGAACGTAGGTGGAACCATTGTCAAATTATCATCTGGAAACCAATTGTTTACGATTATTATGTTCAAGGTCACTGTGACCTTGGCCTTTGATCTAGAGAGTCCAAAAGAAATTTAACCCAGGCTCTTCATTTGAAAAAACAAGGCCAACACGCCTGTAAAGTTTCATGACTCTAGGTTGAACCACTATCAAGTTATCATCCGGAAACCAATTGTTGCGATATACTATGTTCAAGGTCACTGTGACCTTGACCTTTGACCTGGTGAGTCCAAGATCAATAGGGTTCTTCCTCGCACCAAGGCCAACACACCTATGAAGTTTCATGACTCTAGGTTGAACCACTATCAAGTTATCATCCGGAAACCAATTGTTGCGATATACTATGTTAAAGGTCACTGTGACCTTGACCTTTGATCTGGTGAGTCCAAGATCAATAGAGTTCTTCCTCGCACCAAGGCCAACCCACCTATGAAGTTTCATGAATGTAGGTTGAACTACTATCAAGTTATCATCCGGAAAGGAATTGTTGCGATTTACTATGTTCAAGGTCACGTTGACCTTGACCTTTGACGTAGCGAGTCCAAAATCAATAGGGTTCTTCCCCTCACCAAGGTCAATCTACCTATGAAGTTTCATGAATGTGAGTTGAACCATTATCAAGTTATCATCCGGAAACCAATTGTTTAAGATTTACTACGTTCAAGGTCACTGTGACCTTGACCTTCGACGTAGCATGTCCAAAATCAATAGGGTTCTTCCTCCCACCAAGACCAACCTATGTATGAAGTTTAATGAATGTGAGTTGAACCACTATCAAGTTATCATCCGGAAACCAATTGTTTACGCCCACCCGCCCGCCCGCCATTCACCAAACTATAAGTCGAGTTTGACTTCGTCACAACTCGACTAAAAATTATTCCGATCCTAAAAATTCAATCCAGTAAAAGTTGCTCACTTAGTTCATTGTAACCCTACATTTCAATCTGTCATCCATTCCCAGGCAGTTTTCCATTTCCTTTACTACTATACTTGATCTTCTGCTTTTGAAATGACACGAATGCCGTGCATCGTGTTGTCTGTGGCGACTGATTTGTTTTCGTCTTACATGAGGAATCACAATGGCATCAAGCCTGTTACTGATAAAAGTAATGGTTTGGGAGTTCCAAGCTTTCAAAATTATGTGTAGAAATCTAAATTTTATAGTAAATTTCCTTTCTTATTATACCTACCACAATTGTTTACTACAGGCTTGCACTACAGTGGAAGTCCCTAAATCGGAAAATATACTCTCTATTTTGATCTTTCCCAAGGGATTTGGGAAAGAAAAGTGGTGCAAAAGCACCAAGAAAAAATAAGCCAAAACTGGGTTGAGTGCTACTGGCGCACACCCAGTAGGAGATGCTCTTATTCTCCTAGTACAGATCCACGGCTTCTAGTACCAGTGCGCAGTCATGTAACTAATGAATCATTCTTTTTTCTTCCGCCATCCTGGAAAGACGTGCGGCCATTTGCATTACCAAACAGTGATAATTCAACTCGTTGATAATGGTTACCTGTGACTAGAATTATGGATCTGAGTATCGTATAATAACAGGACTGTGTTTTATATATTCTCGTTAATATTTTCAACCACATTTTCATTGTATTTTGTATATTCTCTGTGTTTACATGCGACTCCCGCGTACCGTGAGGTTCAGACATATAATTTTTGGGTTGATAAATTTATGTCATCCTCTTCATCAAGTACAGGTCCACAGCTTCCGGTACCAGTGTGCAGTCAGTAACTAATGAATCATTCTTTTGAATCCGCCAACATTGGAGTTATGTGATCAGCGGGGAGGAAGGATTCTTACCCGAATAAGAAGACGGGAGGGCCTCCATGTAAACAATTGTAGTAGGTATAATAAGAAAAATTTACTATAAAATTTAGATTTCTTATCAACCTACCCTACAATTGTTTAGTACAGGCTGAATAGACAACAGGAGGAGGGAATCACATAACCAACCCCCACATGGAACCGTGAAAAGAAGAGTTCCCAAGGCCTATCAAACCATAGCATCACAAACATTAGTAAAAGACAATGAGAGATGAGGCGAATGGCACTGCGTGACACACAGACAGAAAGGACAGTAAAACAGCGCAGGGCTGAAACTGACCTTGGAGCCTAATGGCTAGGGTAGACAACAATCTGAGCAGAATAAAAGAGGGCCCAAAGGAAAAAGGTCCTCAGACTGCTCCTGCAACTGACGCAGATAGAAGGTGGAGAAAGCAGAAGCATTTCTCCAGTAGGCTGCCTGCATAACATCCGACAACTTGACGGCGTTAGCATAAGCCCAGGAGGTAGACAAGGCATGCACCTCGTGGGCAGAAATACGATTGGTAATACAATCATCAGTCGCTAGACGAGCATAAGCCGCACGAATAGCAAGACAAATCCACCGAGAAATGGAGAGAGGAGAGATTCTCTGTCGACCAGGAATAAGAGACAAAAAGAATCGTTTCCTGCCTTTCCTAATGAACTGCATCCAGTTCGAGATAAATGCGAAGTGCACGAACCAGACAGAGCTAAGGGCGATTACCCTCAGCCAAAGGAAGAGCCCTGATACAGATAGGAGGTGGAGTTGTTCCTGGTATCTGATTCTTGGCCATGAAGGAGCAATCAGTGGTAAAAGTAACACTGTTGGCGGAGCTCCTGAAAAAGGCCGGATCAACCGAGAGGGTGTGAAGCTCACTAACCCGTCTGGCTGAGGCAAAAACCGTCTTGTATGTGAGAAAACGCACATCCACATGGGATAAAGGTTCGAACGGTGCCCCCCCCCCCCTCCCCCCAAGCAAAGCAGCATCCAAGAAATATTCCATCTTGGGGTAAGCTGCAAAAACCTAGGCCTTTTCAAAGAAAGCCATCTTGGGGTAAGCTGCAAAAACCTAGGCCTTTTCAAAGAAAAGTGCCAAATAAGCTTAGAGAGATATGGATTAGTGCCGATACGACACTTTCCCACATACGAAAAGGTCTTCGAAAGCATGGACCCACACCCTTTGATGCTACCAGGCTGGAGACCCAGAGAATCAAACAGATATACCAGAAACTCCGCAATCTGTGTTATCGAAGGATTGGCATAATCAACAGAGTGATCAGCACACCATCGACAGAAGACCTTCCACTTAGCCGCATAGGCTAAACCAGTGGATTGCCGACGTGAAGAAGAAATGCACTCCACTGCTCATCTCGAAAAACCTCTACGGAGGAGGCAGGACCTGACAAAAGATATGCGTGAAGGTACAATGAAGTCGGGTCGACGTGAAACCTCCTTTGGTGACCATGGCAAAGAAGGTCGTGATGTAGAGGGAGACATGCCGGAACCGTTGCCAACAGAGAGCGGAGCTGATTGATCCACACCCATTTAGGCGACAGGGGAGCGATCAGAATGATTCGACAACTGCTGGTTCTGATCTTGGCCAGAACCTGAGGCAGAATTGGAACCGGTGGGAAGGTGTGGCCGACTAGACCATTCCAATGGAGTGACAGAGCGTCCACGGCGAAAGCCAGAGGATCTGGACATGGGGACACGAAAGTGTTCACCAGATGGTTCCAACGGGTCGCAAAGAGATCGATGTGGGGATGACCCCAGAGATCACAAAGTGACTGGAACACTGCCCTGTGAAGCATCCACTCGGTGGAAATGACCCTGCCCCGTCGGGACACAGAGTCGGCTAGGACGTTCAGACGACCGGGAATGTGGCGGACAACCACTCCGGTGTCAACATCCTGAGCTAGCAGTAAAAGATCCCGAGCCAATGCGTACATGGGAACCGAGTGCATGCCGCCCTGGTTCCGAATGTAAGTGACCACTGTCGAATTGTCGAACAACAGAAGGACCTGATGATTCGAAAGGTGGGGGATCCACTGCCGGAAACTCAGAAGAAGAGCAAGAAGCTCCTTCTGGTTGATGTGAAGAGCTGCTTGATCCTGGTCCCATACACCATGAAGGGAAAGACCTAGAGGATCCAACGTTGCACTCCATCCGAGATCGCTGGCATCTGCCATCAGAACATGATCGGACATGGGCAAGTCCAACGGAACTCCCTGCATAATCCACAGAACATCCGTCTAGGGAAGAGGGCTACGATGAAGAGAGTCTGGTAACTGAAGCACCCGATCCAGCGGGTCGACATTCGGCCTCCAACGAGTGAGCAGAATGTGTTGGAGAGGTCTGATATGCAGCCGACCAAGGGGAATAAGATCCATCACCAAACCGCAGAGACCGAGCAGAGGGAGAATACTCCGAGCTGTCGCGGACATGGACTGGGACAGAGTCAGGGCGAAAGCTGAGACAATCACAGCCCTTGCCCGGGGAACCACCACCGTATTCAGCTGAGTACGGAAGTCCATCCCCAGATGCCAAAATGACTGAGAAGGGACCAGGTCCGACTTCTCCTTATTGACTCTGAACCCTAGCGACGTGAGCAAGCTCAACAATGTACCGACATCCGACTCCAGAAGAGCAGCACTGGAGTGCCTCTGGATGATATCGTTCAGATATGCCGAAGTAGTCACTCTGGACTGTGTGCGATGGAATGCTATCACATGCGACATCAGTCGGGTGAAGGCCCAAGGAACCAGGTTGAGCCGAAAGGCATGGCCTTGAACTCGTAAACTCACCCCAGAAAAGCAAAGCGGAGATACTTTCGCGATGTCCGATGAATCGGAACATGAAAGTAAGCGTCTCGCGGGTCGATGCTGGAAGCGAAATCTCCCTGGTGATTGGAGCGGCGAACCGACCTGAAAGTCCCCATGCTGAACTTGGGAGCAAGGATAGACTGGTTCAGGATACTACGATCAATAACCGTTTGGAGTTAGCCATTCTTCTTTGGCATCAAGAACAGGCAGGAATAAAATTCCACTGAATGAATGTTCGACCTCGATCACCCCCTTTGACAGGAGATTGTCTATCTCTGCAATCAAAAGCTCTCGATGTGAAACGTCTGAAGGAACTTGTGTTGGAAGAGGCACTCTCGATAGAGTGGGGTGCCTCCAGAAGGATAATCGCAGCCCGAACAACGTCTAACACCCAAGGATCGGATGTGATGGTGGCCCAATGGTCTGCGAACCCTGATATCCTTCCTCCAAACTGGGACGAATCGTGGTGAGGATCTTCATCTCGACCCCCGGCGAGACCTGCGAGAGGAGAATCCACCTCCTCTATTAGATGAATGATCCTGAGTCCTCCCTCTGGTCTGCCGACTAGTGCATGGAGGTTTTTTTTCCAGGTTCGGTTTTGGTTTTAGTTTTTTTAAAACCTCGGTTTCGGTTCGGTTTTTCGGTATCATTTCCAGGCCCTTCGATTAATCTAAATCACTATCGTCTTACCAGAAAAGGCCATAGAAATGTCACATGAGAGCTATTTAAAGCATGCTACATCCTACTGGCAGTACTGAGACATAGCACACTGCACTAGCACTCAGTCAGTTGACAAAGGGTTAATATGAATTTGGGGTAGATTGTATGTCATTTGATTATTTTAGTGTTGTATATGTTCTATTTGGTAAATGCTATACATCAGTGGCAGAGCCATAGTGGGGGGGGGGGGGTAACACCCCCACAGCCCCCCCCCCCCCCCCCCAAAAAAAAAAAACTATCTTATACAACCTGGGCGCTTTTGAAGACCACGTTGGGCATTGTAGAAACGCTCCGATGGCGTCCAAATTATTCAAATGTGATTTTTTTTCTGGGGCACGGCCCACAGATCCCAAACCACTCTTCCATGCCAACACCCCTGGCTCAAGCCTACAACCTTCGGGAGATGCCGTAAGCATCTCGACCTTGGACTCCCACATCTTACTTAGCACCCCCCCCCCCCCCCCCACAACCCCTCCCCTCCTCCCTGATCGAAATCCTGGTGCCGCCACTGCGGGATCGGGACATTTTGGCCTTGAGACGTTTCAGCCATGGGACGTTTCGGCCTCGTAGAAAGAGGGTGTAGAGACAATGTAAATAAAATAGATTCAGCAGAAGAATGCTCTAACAATCTGTGTACACTGATTTTCTGCCTGACAGTGCACATACTGGTTACTATTTCTTGGCCCCACCGATCACAGTGAAAACAAGTCGTGGCTACCACATTATACTCAGTTCATCAATTATTCCATTGGTTGATTATCTGCATTATCAACACGGGAAGTGTTATTTTAAATAATATCAAATCTGAAAAAAGTGTAATAACTTTGCGTTTATTTGCTGAAAACACTGTGGTTGAGCTTTTTCAATGAATAAACACAAAATTATTGGTGACAGATATATATAAAAATTTGGGTTAGTCTTATCTAGACTTGGTAAAAAATTTAAAAAGTGAGACGTTTCGGCCTTTTATGGGGCCGAAACATCCCAGGCCGAAACGTCGCAAGGCCGAAACGTCACGAACCCGCCACTGCTATACATAAAATACCTGCTTTGTTATTTTGTGTTCAGTTTTAATTTCGATAAAATAAATAATTTTCACTTGTAACTTTTCTGTTATGTTTAGCATCGCCATAAAACAGGGACTCCATTCACTGTCCTGTTCCTCGATCCCTCACTGGAGTGACTGGACCTCTCGCCTCCTTTTGAAGTACAGAGTATGAACTCTCCCTCATGTTGTTATGTGCAAAATCAAATGGATTTACGGCATCAAAGAGTATCACATGGAGAATAAATGGTCAAAGTAAATAATCCTATATAACTTTGATTATTATTTTATTTCATGCATTTAATGTAAGATAAATATGACTGGAATGAAAAAATATAAAAAAAAAAACAAAACGTTCACGTGTTCCGACACTCACCTAATTTCGTGCAGTAAAAGCCCACACTCACTGGCCATTTTCGTTCTTGTGTAGGCCCCATCGGCTATTCTCACAGTCGGGGTGCGACTTATACAAAAGTACATGTAATAGTCGCAGGGGAGGTATTTTGGCTGAAAATATTGTGTGCAACTTATACATGGGAGTGACTAAAACACGGACATAATTATACGGAAATAATCGCTTTTTGCATTTGCCCGTTCTGCTGACATTTTCAAAATAAGATTGCGAGGGGGTCATTGTAAATTCCGAAGTTTAACGTCAAAGTATGCAAAAAAACGTATGAACGTTTGTTTTGGCCCCTGTCGGTTTGGTTTTTCTGTTTGCGGCAAAAACCAAAACTAAACCGAAAAAAAAAACAAAAAAACCTCCATGCTCTACTGCCGATGCTTACCCTTACCACGTGAATAAGAAGTAGAAGTGGCGGCAGGAGGATCAGCCCTTGGCTTCAGACAGGAAGCAAAAGGGCGATTGTTAGGCTTCGAATGGCCCCTGCCTCCAATCAAGGCTGATCAAGCTGGCAAAGCAGCAGCTGATCTTTGGAATGATGCAGGACTTCATCCCGAACCGTCGCCATGGAACCATGGAAAAGTCGCAGACCAGGCAATGAAGCGGATTGAAGAGCAGCGTGCTGTCCTCAGGAGGGAATGGCTTGTGTCCGAACTAGTTCAAAGTTAGCTGTGTTACAGGCATGCAAGTGAGTAAGATGCATGAACGCCTTGGAAATCACGCGCAAAGGAGCCTGTATGGCGTCAAACGTATCTGGAGGCAGATAAGCAGCCAAAGCAGAGACGACGTGATCTGAGAGAGAAAGCATGCCCAGCAGCTCTCTCGATAAGCCCAACAGGGACTCCAGAGTCGCCATAGGAATAACAGCTGACTTGGGCTTGGAAAACCCAAGGGAGGTGGAGTCCTGATCCAAGACCGTCAAAGTCTGGCAGACTGAAGGATTGGCAGAATCGTAGGAACAATAACGCACTGGAGGCAAAAGGGTGTCAGCCCTGGCGAGAATGAAGTCTTCATAGCCTTAGAACTCAGCTTAGAGTCCAAAGCTGCAAGCGCTTCAACCACCTGTACCGACTGGCACGGTCGAAGGTGCCCAGAAGCGGGTTGCTCCACAGGCTGGAGGCGCGCGACCGATGATCGGGCCTAGCTGACACCGTCGCCTGGTCTGACAGTTTGAGATCCGGAAGGAAGACTGTTGGCCCTCAACATCTGGTATGTCTGACCCATCCTCTGAGTCGGAAGACACATAGCCCATCACGGACAAACCAGCCGATGCCTCCCATGGTGTAGGCACACCAGGGGGATCAGAGAGCGGCCTGCTTCCAATCCTGGGAAGGCCCCGGCAATGGGAAGGCCCTTGGAAAGAACCTGAGTGAGCAAGGAGAGGGCCTCCCTAAGCTCACAGCCTGTGGCAGCCGGTTCGACATGGGAACGAACCAGCAAAGTAGCTTCACTCCTGACCCTCTGATCCAGCGAAGAGTCAACGATCCTCCAGAACACCCGACGCGAGGCAGCAGCCGAAACATCTGCAGATAGATGCTAATAGGGGTATACCAGACCCCGAGTATCAACAGTGAGTCACCGTGGACCTCTGAGAGACAGATGGTCCTGGCTGCGCAAAAAGCGTCGGCCCCGCAAAACTGGTCGTCGGACCAGAGTACATGGACGGAAATGCAACAGAGTCCATGGTGACCCCACCAAGAACATCCAAATCCAAAGAGAAGGCTGCTGGGCTCGACGGCGGAGAGACCACAGCAGAGGGTTCGGCCGGCAGCCCCTTCCGACTTTGCCGAGTTGAAGTCAGGGAAGGCTGAGGCCGATATCCCACGTGTACACTACCAGACATCTCTGCAGACCCCTGCAGGGATAAGCCGAGGCCGGCTGAAATGGTGACCGATGATGTTGCAGACGGAACAGCAGTAGCAGCAGATATGACGGGAGCTGTTGAAACTGCTGGAAAAGTGGAGAGAGCAACCGAGCTCGGCTCCAAAGGAGGAGACACAACCCTAGTGACAGCCTCAGATGTTGACTGGAGAGGGGCCACAGTCCCGGAACCAGGCATCTCTTCAATAGACAACTCAACAGCTCCCGCATTATCCACCACAGTTAAAGACTGCTCATCCCCCATGGAGGGGGTATAACTCTCACCAGCCATGATCGTGTCGGGAGGCCCCGAACAACAGTGTTCCCCTTCCCCGCATGTGCGAGAGGAACGGCCATGAGAATGCACCACATGCTTGGGCAAAAGGCATTGCCCTCAAGGAACAGTCCTGGGCATAACAGAGGTGAGAGCAGTAGAAGAAAAAGTGAACTCAACAGATGTAGAAAGTAGAACACCCCCAACTACAAAAGGTGGCAGAAAAAGTCGTGCGTGAACACGGAGAATCTATAAAATACAATGAAAATGTGGTTGAAATTAATAACGAGAATATATAAAACACAGTCCTGTTATTATACGATCCTCAGATCCATAATTCCAGTCACAGGTAACCATTATCAACAAGTTGAATTATCACTGTTTGGTTATGCAAATTCATTAGTTACATGACTGCGCACTGCTACCGGAAGCCTTGGATCTGTACTAGGAGAAGAGCGTCCCCTACTGGGTGTGCGCCGGTAGCACTCGACCCAGTTTTGGCTTATTTTTTCTTGGTGCTTTTGCATCACTTTTCTCAAAATAGAGAGTATATTTTCCGAGTTAGGGACTTCCACTGTAGTGCAATCCTGTAGTAAACAATCGTAGGGTAGGTTGATAAGAAATGTGTCTGACAGTTTAAATGTGGAGCAAGTGGCAAGTTCGAGTTTAGCTAAGGAAACAGCAACTGATGAAGTGACAATTATAGATCAGTGGCAGATATTAAAAAGACACACATAAGAAACTTTACATTAATTTTTCACAATGCTTAACTCTTTGCGTTGACAGGTCATGGATATTAACGAATATCTTGAATTTCGTGTATTGGTATCAGAAGCCCCAAATCTAGGCCTGCTGCCTTAAAATATATCATTGGAGCATGTATAGTTTGTATACAAAAGGTCATAAGCTTTTTAAATTCCATTCAAATGCATATTAAATATTCCGATAGAAATTCTTAACAGTGGCCAGTAGCTGCATTCAAGTGAAATATGTGCTCAAAATGTCATTTCAATATTTCAGAAACCATGTTGTGATTTCAATGTCACTCTGAATGAAGTGATGTTTATCGTTGGTCATTTCAAGGAAAGTTTATTTAATGTGCAAACTTTTTAGATTATACTGTGGAGCCAATCGATATCAAAGGTCAACAACTTCTAATTTTTCATTGGTTGTCAATTGTGTATTTGTGTTTAGGATGCAGTTTCCTTCCACTGTTTTAGCAGGTATAAGCACATGTTAGACCAACACATTTTTTTCACTTTGTTTTCTACACAGAAGAGACTGTTCTCAGAGGGGCCACAAGGTATTAAACCAGAAGTGGGTGCGTGGTGTGGGACCACCAATGTAAAAAAAAATGTGAGGTGTCATCAAAGAGGGATGTTGCCCAGATAACCTTTTTCTTACTTTTTTTTTCTTTTTTGGGTGGTGGGTGGGGGGAATAAGCCATGTTACATTTTCTCTAAATTTTCTTTTCTTTTTTCGCAGGGGGGCAGGGGGCACACAGCAAGAAAAACATAGTGAACACAAGCATGAAGAGGTTATAGGCAGTACGTTTCCGTGGTCAATCTGGATTAATCGAGATTAACTACGCATGCGCAGTATGGTCAGATTGATGCTTATTGAAACAAGCTATAATCTAGTTTATTAATCCGTCCAATCCTTCTCGAAAGGTGAATTGGGTTTCAATCCTGACATGCGCAGTCAGTAAATCTATATTTTTTGACACAAAAATACAGAAATGAATGGTAGGGGATTCTAAAGATATTAAAAGATTAGTAACTTGCGACAGTGAAATCCTACCAATGAATTTTGAGTTATTAAAAATTATATGCACATTTTAATTATACTGCATTCTACAAAAGCCTTAATTTTTATTATTATGCGACTTATTGAAATTAAAATTTAAAATTTTGTTGAACTTTAATTTAAATTTTGTGAAAATATTAAATACAATGTAGTTGAAATTGAATGGATTTTACGGTATACCAGGGAGGGGGGGGGGGGGGGGGGGGGGGGGGGGTCGAAGAAAAATTCTGAAAACCGATTGAAATGCGTGTAGGTCGTATCCGTGAAGAAGTTAATCGAAATCTGGATTATCAATCTCGATTAATCCAGATTTGCGACGGAAACGCACCCAGGATCTCGTGTCCCCCTCCCATAAGTGAGGGTCTGGATGTTTTGAAGATTTAGGGACAGAATTAGGTGAAATTAAACACTAAAATATTCTTTGTTCTTAGTAGGATGTTTTCATTGGGATGAGGGCTGGGGTACAACTCCTGTCAAGGCCCTGGTTACAAATATGCAAACTTAAAAAAAAACTGGATGGGTGATGAAAACACAGTTGGCTGAACACTGAAATTAATGATCAACTGAAGAGAGCATATAGTCAAAAAGTGCAAAAGTTGAAGTCTATTGTATTTTTTTGCAATTTGGGGAGAGTGAGTACTTTTTTGTTGCTTATATCTTGCTTATAGTATTAAAAGTCACTTTCAATCACCATGTAGTATTATGCATGCTCATTACACAGACAATATGCTGTGCAGTGTAACTCACACCCTATCTAGATACATATCCATATTTTGACCCGTGTATCGAGATACATATATACAGTATCGCAACACCTAAATAAAGGATTCAATTCAGTATCTATGGTTAGACAACACTACTGTAAGAATGAAGTCGTATTGTTATTTATAACGCTGTTGTACACGTCTGATATTGTTTTTCTATCATTTCGATGCTACCACAGAAAGAATGCCCAGATTTCCGGTAATGCTAAACTAGGCAGTCAAAATATCAACCCAGTGACTTGATGTGAACAAACGTGAACCTGAGGATGTTGTGTACCAAATAACAAATGATTCTGAACAGTGGATCTGAAGAAGATTTTCAAAGATTATTTGTCATACTGGGTGCGACATGGCTCAGTGGTTACGGCACTGGACTTCAAACCGAAAGCTCAAGAGTTCAATCCCTGTCAGGGGTAACTGTGCTGTGTCCTTGGGCAAGGTACTTAATCCCGATTGCCAACATGCGGCATGGTGACCCTGTGTGCTACAACATACTGCACACCCGATTGCCAACATGCGGGCATGGTGACCCTGTGTGCTACGACATACTGCACGTCGATGGTGCACTTGTCTTCAATCAATATTAACCCTGCTTGTGTCAAGTTGATACATTGGGGAGCCTGACACTTGCTCGCCATTACTCAGTGGTTTTCTCCAGGTACTCTGGCTTCCTATACCCGTAAACCTGTCTGACATGAGGTGACCCTGGCTGTCAAAAGTATCATAAACCCCTATAAAAAAAATAAATTTGTCACACTGTTAAATATACCCCCCCCCCCCCCCCCACCCCCCTTAAGGATGTTGTATACCAAATATCAAAAAGATTTTGACTGATGGTTCTTGATTTCTCAAAAATATTCCTAATACAGTGGAGCCCACTTAACTGGATATCTCTTAACTGAATAACTCTGCTAATTGAAAATAACTTCCCAACACAAAACCATTTACCATACCTCCAGTACAAATTTGACCTGTTAATTGAAAATAGGTTATATAGTAAACTCCTGTTAATTGAATAAAACATCTTGTAACCTGTCGAGAAATTACTCTTGACTCTCTCCAGTTTTCCTTTGTTTACAGGCCTATTTGGCCTCAGTACATCCAATACAGGCATTTTATCTATTATATATTGTTTGACAGAAACAAGATATAATAGAGTAAATGCTAAGTTTATCTCTAGAATACAGGAAAGTGACACAATCCCTGTTAATTGAATACTCCTGTTAACTGAATAATTTCCATTGGAAAAGTGGCTATTTTTATCGGATCGCACTAGAGCTTTCTGGTTAAAATTACTGCATGCCCCTAAAACCCACACAGTCGTGAGAAATATAGTTACAGGAGTGTAACAAATAGAGGATCTGTAATGAGTTTCTCTTTGATATAAGATTTATGAAACGAGTGTAGACAATTTTATTTTAGCAAGCCTCCGGTGAGCTAAAATAAAAATTGTCGAATTGAGTTTCATAAATCTTATGTCAAAGAGAAACGAATTTCAGATTCTTTTTATCACATGACACACACAAACGAACTTGAACCGATTTATTTTTAACGAGTCTGTGTTCCCGTACATGGAAAAAGAAAATTAACCTACTTTCTCCATGTTGACTGAATACGTTCAATACTTCCGCTTTACAAAATAGTTCTCAAAACAAACGGTCTTGTTGACATTTAATAAACAGACTGCAACAAAACTCTCATTAGTAATTCAATTATCAACAATAAGAGAAGCAAATCCAAAGAAGGGATTTGCAATTTCTATATTTTATAAACTTTAATCCGAGTTGCTGTCGGACACAATGATGCGCCTATGTTTCTGAGCGGGTTGGGCTCATGATGTTTCTGGGTTATGAATGTGTATTTCAAAGTGCCCACCATAAATGTTGCCTGTAAACATATTCTGTAGTCTACCCGCAAATTGTGTGTTTCGATCAATGGAATTTGTGTTAGAAATTGACTGGTTTTGATAAACTACATCTGTGTCCATGGATTTAGGATATTGAGGCCTATTTTCAGTTTGAAGATTGGAGTTAGATAACACACGAGAAATTTGTTTGTTTTGTTGTTCATTGATATGGCTGTAATTGTTAATTGACTGGATATTCTTGTGTCCTGTGATTTGCATAATCTGGTGAGCAGGGATGTTATTTTCACTAAGTTTCTGAACAAGATGTTTGCGAGCACTGTGATTTGTAAGTTTCTTTTCCGGTAACAGACCAGCAGCTTTTGCCATGATGGAGGTAAGTTTATTTATTCCAATCGGCTGTCTTTTAAACCACTGATCACCGACATTCATAATATTGTAACGGGCCAGGCCTCCAGGGAAGCTAAACCTGTTATAATGAAATTGTGAGACGTGGGTCACCCGTTGAATATTGAATGTCCTCTAACCTTCAGCCCCCTTTAATATATGTTAAGGAGATGGTAATACCTTGCGGTTCTGTTTATATATATGTATAATATACTGGTAGAGTGCTGAGAAGGGCTGATTCACCTCTTCCTATAGATATATTGGATAGTGGTTCTTCAGGTAAGTATTATCTCTAGTATTTGGATACACCATAAATAATAATATAGAGGTAAGTTCAGCTCATCTTATGTGGATAGATTATGAGCAGATTCATGTCTGGTCACCAGGATAATTTCTTTGTTACAATACAGCAGTGTTCTCTCCTTCTGGCTTCTGATAGTATATGGCTGAATCTGTTTTGGACTTGGGGTCACTCTTCCAGACTACCCCCTTTATATTGCTGGGCCATTCCCTAGACTAGGATATGCCAAAATTAGGTGTAGGTGTTCAGGCTGGAGTTTGGATAACTATCTGAGATGCCAAGATAACCTTACTCGATGTACAAATAATCTGACTGAATAATAGCTCCAAGAGCTCAGAATAAATGTACATATGTGACGGAGTTGATTTGGGTGAATCATTGTTTTGGTGTTTAGTAGTATTTTGCGTCCGTTTTTTCTTACTTATTTCAGCCACCTGCGTATATAATTAACTTTTAAAGTTATTATGGCGATTTTGGAGACCCACTGTTGATTTAATCCTGTTTATAAACAGTGTTTTGTAAATTCGGCGTTAAGTTGTTCTTGCTCGCCATTTTGCTATCTGAGCCGAACATTTTCTACAATCCAGGCTCTGATTGGTCTGTTCTTGATGATAGGACCAATGGGAGTCTGGTTTGTGGGAAGTGATCGGTGCCACAGTATTGTAAGTTATGTTAGCTGTGGATTGGCTGAGGTTATTAATAAAAGCCGTGTCGCGGCTCTTTCAAATCACTCAGCTTGTGGTCTAAGAACCTACAGGTTCGCTTTACTACTCTCTCTCTGGAGAGTTACCAAAGTCTCCCATTTCGGGTGGTTGGTGTGCTTTCCCCAATGTAGAGATTAAAAATAAACCTGTCCATTTAACTTTACCACAATCTTGGTCAATAATTCTGCCTTTTGGATAGGTGATGATTGGTTGTAAACCTGTATAAAATCTTGCCAGTTAAACTTGTAATTAAACATGTAAAATTCGGCTCCAGAAACCAACGGTACGAACCATTGTTCGTTTGTTGTACATCCGTCTGTCCACCCGTCAGTCTAGCCTAACATATGTTTGGTTGTATGTGTATCCTATTGGAGAATAAAAGCTATATCTAATTGAGGGTTCATCTAACAGAGGGATGGTTGCCCAGAAAACAGTTATAACTTATTTGTGAATGCTAAATTCTGTGACGTTTAGGAAGTCTTGTCAAAAATTAGTCTAATATTTTATAACCTGGTAAACACTAATATGATCTGGTAGTATACTAGGACTCAAATATACCCTTTTAGGTGAACTTTGATCTACCCTCTCAATTTCGTCACACTCCTACTTCTGTGATCGTGTGTGCTTCCTGTTTACACTTGTTATCATTTTTTTTTACATTTGGTTATTCATGAAATAAATACAGTATGTTTCAACTTATTTTTTTTTATATATTTTGCAAACACAGTTCAAGAACCACGAACCCGGGGGTTTAATTTTTCAGGGCTGTGGTGGTCTTTGGTTGAATTTGAGTTGGGGTTGGAGTACCACTGACCGCTGCCCGTTACATTTTTGGTGCTGCGAGCAGGGTTCTTGAATTGAAACCGTGTTTGCACTATAAATATGGAAACCACTCCAAGGGATACCCATGAACAGACTGAATGGGCTGCTAGACCCAAAACTAGAAATGTTGGCATTAAGGATGAACCAAATGACTTAGAAAGCCCCGATGCTGGTGAAGTAGAAAGACAGTTTCATGAACTTACACTCCAGTATGAAAGGTGTAAAAGGGAATTTGAGAAGTCAAAACCCCATAGGGTAGGTAAAAAGCATGCAAGGGCCTTAGGTCCATTGGACAAAAATAAAACAGAACCACTTCCACTAGGTAGGACTTCTACTCCAATGAATATTGATAAATGGGAAGATCCCCTGTACGATACAACTGGTTCATGGAGAAGTTTTCCTGTCTGAAGGGAAAAGGAGCCTGATAAATATGATGGCAAGACGGTAGAATTGAAAGATTTTTTGGTTCACTTCGAGCAAGTGTGAGATTGGAATAAATGGTCTTATATCAAAAAAGGTCAGCAATTGGTCATGTGCTTGAGAGGCGAGGCTCAGAAGCTGTTAGGTGATTTGACTGCAGAACAGCGACAAGACTATGGAACTTTTAAATCCATTTTAATAAAGAGATTTAACCCACAAGAGTTATTGATTGCTCATCGTTGTGAGTTTCGATCAAGAAAGCGCAACAGGAATGAATCCCCTGCAGATTTTGGTTATGCTTTGCGAAGGCTGGGTTGTTTGGCATTTCCTGATATGTCCCATGATGATAGGGAAATTAATGTCTTGGAACAATTTTGCAATGGAATAGGTAATGCTGCCATCCATGAGCATGTTATTTTCCGTCATCCAAAATCATTGGAAGCAGCAATTTCTTTGGCAATCGAATTTGAAGCTGTAAAAGGGAAGCAAGTTCTAATAAGTAAACCAAAATCTGACAATAGTCAAGAACTGTTAGGTGCTGTAAAAGAGTGTGATGATTCGAATTCAACTATAGGCACTAACAAACAATTTGGAGATCAAGAAGAGTTAAGTAAACTATGTAAGCTTATGCAAGAATGTGTAAACAAACTGACTAACTTTAATAAGAAAAAAAAAAGAAAACGTCCAATGAACTTGGCTACAGTGGAATGTTTTATGTGCCATCAGTTGGGCCATTTGTCTTATGACTGTCCCATGAGAGATAGTTCGACTTCACTGGATGCAAAGGGTATTGATAAGAACCTTTTTAAGGAAAACATAAAAGGGTTACACCAGTGACCCGTTGTGTAACCCAGAATCAACAGTCTTCTCAAGGGTCAGTATTGAAGATAAATTTACTAAGAAGGTCATGTATGTTTGCAGCAATTGCTTTTGGAAATATGGTCCAAAGCATCTTAGTGGACACTGGTTCAGCTTGCAGTTTGATGTCAAGGGACATATTTGAAAAATTAGGTGGAAAATTATCAGAGTTAAGAGTTGTTGATGTATCTTTAGTAACTGTGGATGGTAATACCTTGGATGTGATTGGAAAATGTAGTTTACAGTTTACTTTGGGAGGAGTTTTATTCTGTCATGATTTTGTTATTGCTGACTTAGATGGTCTTAGTGGGATCTTGGGAATGGATTTCCTAGAACAGAATGATGCAGTTATTTGTGTTTCCAAAGGCTATATGCAAGTAGCCGGGAAGATTGTCAGGTTGAATAGGGAATCAACTCCTGTCTGTGCACGTGTTAAGCTATCCAGAAGTGTGTGTATTCCTGCTGATTCTGAACTTATAGTTAGGGGATATGTTGTTGGAAATAGAACTGGTTTTGAAAATAGTTTGTTAGAGCCTTTTAATTATTTAAATAGAAAAAGGCTTTTGGTTGCAAGAACATTAATAAACCCTGAAAAAGTCCTGTTTTCAATATTGAACATCACTGATATGCCCATTAAACTTGGTAGGAATACTCTGGTAGCTAATTTACAGCCTGCAGAGATAGTAGAGCCAAACAGTGAGGTTTTAAGCAATATTTGTCCTGGTCTACCTGAAACATTGCAAAATTTGCTAGAGAGATCTTCCAAAAATTTAAATGAAAAACAGACAAATCAACTGCATGATTTTCTATTGGAATATCAAAATGTATTTATGTCATCGAAAGGAAAATTGGGAAGAACAAATTTGGTTAAACACTCTATTGATACTGGCGATTCAAGGCCAATTAAAATTCCACCCCGAAGGTTGCTATATGCACAGAAAATTATAGTTGAAAATGAAATTAAAAATATGTTGCAGGATGACATAATAGAACCTAGTGACAGCCCTTGGTCAGCCCCTTTGTTGTTGGTAAGAAAGAAAGATAACTCTTGGAGGTTTTGTGTAGCCTATCGTAAACTTAATGCTGTTACAAGGAAGGATGCTTATCCGTTGCCCAGAATCGATGAATCGTTAGATGCTTTATCTGGTGCAAAATGGTTTAGCACTTTAGATTTGGTATCAGGGTATCGGCAATGCGAAATGGAAGAAAATGATAAATCAAAAACAGCTTTCTCTACACATATGGGTTTGTTCCAATTTAAAGTTATGAGTTTTGGTCTTTGTAATGCACCAAGTTGTTAGGAGAGATTAATGGAATTGGTTTTGAGAGGGTTAAGATGGGAAAAATGTTTATGTTACCTTGATGACATTATTGTTTTTGGCAAAACTTTTGAAGAGGCTTTACAGAATGTACGAGTGGTTTTTGATCGCCTTCGAAAAGCGAATCTAACTCTCAAACCATCAAAATGTACTTTGTTTCAGAATTAAGTGACATTTTTGGGTCATAAGGTGTCTGATAAAGGAATCCAATGTGATTCCGAGAAAATTGATACCATTAGAAGTTGGCATGTCCCCACAAATGTTTCGGAAGTTCGGAGCTTTTTGGGGCTCGCTGGATACTATAGGCGGTTTATTCCAGACTTTTCAACAATTGCGTCTCCCCTTACACAGTTTACTCGGAAAGGAAAAAGATTTATTTGGACATCAGAAAGTCAGAATGCTTTTGAAAAGCTAAAAGATTTGTTGACCACCGCCCCAATTCTGGCTTATCCAGACCCTACTTCCGAATTCATTCTGGATACAGATGCTAGTTTGACTGGTTTGGGTGCTGTGTTGTCTCAGGTTCAAGATGGACAAGAAAAGGTGGTTGCATATGCAAGTCAAACTCTAAATAAACATCAAGTTAGATATTGTACAACATATAGAGAATTACTTGCGGTTACTACCTTTATAAAACAATTCAGACATTTTCTGTGGGGTAGGCATTTGATTGTACGAACAGACCATGCATCATTGAAATGGCTTAAGAATTTCAGAAATCCCGAGGGAATGTTGGCTAGATGGCTTTCAGTTTTGGAAACCTACGACTTTACTATACAGCATAGAAGAGGTAATTTACATAGCAATGCTGATGGTCTGTCTAGAAGGCCATCAAGTTATTGCAAACGCCAAGACTGTCCAGACTGCCATGTTAAGAAAAATAGCCCATTTGAGGTAGCATTTGATTCTAAAGAATCTGTATTACAAAGAATCGCACCTGTAAGGACTCTCGAAAATGAGTCCGATTCAGCCGATTCGGTATTAAATGATTTCATAACATCAAGTTCTATGACACCTGATTGGCTGCAAATTTGGTCTGAAAATGAGTTATTTGATTGGCAACAAAAAGATGATTCAATTAAAACTATTTGTACTTGGAAAAAACATTATAGTCATAAGCCAGCTAGACACACAGTTTTAGATGCTTCTCAGGAGGTTAAAACTCTGTGGGGAATGTGGGAATCTCTTATTCTTCAGAATGAATTACTTTATTATAAATGGAGAACCGCTGAAGAAACAGACACACTTTTGCTGATAGCCCCTAGGGAAATGAGAAGAAAGATATTTATATCTTTACATGATTTAAAAACTGCTGGTCATTTTGGTAGAAACAAAACCATTGACTCAATTAAACGTAGGGTATATTGGCCTGGCATGTCATCTGATATCAGGCGATGGTGCCTTCAGTGTACTGAATGTGCAAGAGCTAAACCTGGGCCTGGATTGGGAAAAGCACCTCTACGACCGTCAGTAGTTGGAGCCCCTTTGGACCGTATAGCTGTTGATATAGTGGGGCCAATGCCCATAACTTCGGACGGTAATGAATACATTATTGTCCTCTGTGATTATTTCACTAAATGGGTAGATGCTTATGCTGTTCCCAACCACACAGCCTTGACTGTTGCAGATAAAATAGTGAATGAGTTTATTTGTAGATTTGGGGTACCAAAACAACTTCATTCAGATCAGGGTAGGGAATTTGAATCTGAATTATTTCAATTAATGTGTGAAAAGTTAGGTATTGAAAAGACCAGAACCACTCCATATAGGCCACAGTCAGATGGGCTTGTTGAAAGGTACAATCGTACCTTACAACAGATGTTAGCAATATATGTAAATGAGAATAGAAATAATTGGGATGAAAATTTGCCTTTTGTTCTCATGGCTTATCGTTCAACTATTCAGGAGAGTACTGGTTGTTCACCAAATCTGCTCATGTTTGGAAGGGAAGTTTCATGTCCATTGGATTTGATACTCGGAAACCCGCCTTGTTCCCCTACTTACCACTGCCATGTAGAATACGTAGAATGGCTCCAAAGTGTTTTGACAGATACGTACGAGCATGTCTACAAAAACCTTAAAAAGGCAGCTAGTAAACAAAAAAAATATTATGATAGGGGATTGAAACCTAGGGTTTTTGCTCCCAATGGTTTTGTTTGGAGATGGCACCCACCTTCTTATCAAGTAAAATTAGGAATGGGATGGATTGGTCTTTATAAGGTTATCAGAAGGATAACCGATGTTACTTATGAGTTACAAAGAAATCCCCAAAGTAGATTATTAGTTACTCATGTGGACCATTTAAAGCCCTATACTGGGGAATTGCCTCCTAAAAATTGGGAACCTACTCCAGAAATTGAAATAGATGCAACTTCATCAGATGAAGACGAAATTAGTACTGACATGTTAACAGATCAAATGTTGAATGAAACAGAAGTCCCTGTAACTCCCGAAATTAAGAGAACTAGATGTGGAAGACAGGTTAGAAAACCAGTCATCTTCTCACCCTAAAGGCAGAAATTGTAAATATTGTATAAACTCATCATTTTTTTTTTATTTTATTTTATTTAAGAGTAAAAAATATTGGAAAGCACACAAACTACCCATCATTATTATTTTTTTTTATTTTTTTTGCCTTTGTCACATCTTAATTAAAGATATATGTTATCTCATATATGGTCTTTGAAAATAGGATGAAAGTGTTCTCCACAAACACGATGATCTTTAAGTATAGTTGCATTCTGTTAGGAATGCAACTCACGTAGTGAAGTGTTTCAGAGGACCAACAAAAACTATATTTAAAAATGATTTTGGAAAGTAATGGAAATTATTTACTGTGCTCCTATATATATAAACAAAAAAAAAAAAATAAGATGTTTGTTTTGTTTTTTTTATCCTATGATGTGTATGGAATTTATTGGATAAAGTCAATGAGAGTAGTTGTTATTTAACAACTCCGTAGTTGATGGAATATAATATTGTCCAGAATTCAAAACATCACTCTGTGTAAGAGTTCCGTAATCTTGCATAAAATTATTACAGATGAAACTTTGAGAGAAATTGCTAACTGCAATTCCGTAGATGATGGAGACTATCTCATTCTTTTGTGTAAGATATAAATTTCTGGCTGATGCCTTTGATTGAGGGGGAACCAAAGTAAAGGATAGAATAGTATCCATCCGATTTGGTGTATTCCTCTTCCGGTGATTAGTAAAAAAAAAAAAACGTAGCTGGTCTACAAAGTTTTGAAAGTGGCAGGAGGAGGCAGAAGTATGCTGGAGGAAGCATACCAGGATCAAAAGTCTTCTCGGAAAATGTCCGTGTTTTTTTTTTTTTTAAATGAAAATCTCTGGAGCACAGAATACTTCTCACTACATTGGGTTTTTGAAAAATCCTAAATTTTAAATTCCAGTTATGGATGTTTTGGATACCATCATTACAGAAGAAGAGGCAGCATTTTTGAATGATGATGTTATGGAGTGGCCCGACAGAGGGATGTCCTGTCCTGTCAAGAGATGTAGGGACCATCATTTTAATACTCTGACAGCATATCGAGCACACTACACAAGGTTTCATTGTGAATCCGTGAAGCTGTGGCTGTGTCCATCCATTGGGTGTTCAGTAGTTGACATTAAGAGGTCAGAGATTCGAAGACATCTTATAGCCATGCATCATAAGAGTAAGGATGAAGCTGGTGGAATGGTGGAGAGCATAGCTTCTGAAGAGATATCGAATCAGAAGTATACTGATCCAGAGGGGTTTGTTTGTCCGAGGCCAAAGATAAGGACGGAACAGAGAGAAGAGGCAATCCGAAAGAGGAAGAGAGAGTCACCAGTACCGCATGATCTTTCAAGGGAAGAGGTAGATGCCCGAGATGTGCGTATTTTTGTCGAAGATGATGGGACTGTTGTGAAGAGGCCATGCAGTTTATGGAAATAGACATTTTTTTTTGTTTATTTTGTTTTTTTTTGTTTTTTTTACAAAATAGTGATTTTGTTTTAAGGAGGGAGGAGTGTGACGGAGTTGATTTGGGTGAATCATTGTTTCGGTGTTTAGTAGTATTTTGCGTCCGGTTTTTCTTACTTATTTCAGCCACCTGTGTATATAATTAACTTTTAAAGTTATTATGGCGATTTTGGAGTCCCACTGTTGATTTAATCCTGTTTATTAACAGTGTTTTGTAAATTCGGCGTTAAGTTGTTCTTGCTCGCCATTTTGCTATTTGAGCCGAACATTTTCTACAATCCAGGCTCTGATTGGTCTGTTCTTGATGATAGGACCAATGGGAGTCTGGTTTGTGGGAAGTGATCGGTGCCACAGTATTGTAAGTTATGATAGCTGTGGATTGGCTGAGGTTATTAATAAAAGCTGTGTCGCGGCTCTTTCAAATCACTCAGCTTGTGGTCTAAGAACGTACAGGTTCGCTTGACTACTCTCTCTCTGGAGAGTAACCAAAGTCTCCCATTTCGGGTGGTTGGTGTGCTTTCCCCAATGTAGAGATTAAAAATAAACCTGTCCATTTAACTTTACCACAATCTTGGTCAATAATTCTGCCTTTTGGATAGGTGATGATTGGTTGTAAACCTGTATAAAATCTTGCCAGTTAAACTTGTAATTAAACATGTAAAATTCGGCTCCAGAAACCAACGGTACGAACCATTGTTCGTTTGTTGTACATCTGTCCGTCCACCCGTCAGTCTAGCCTAACATATGTTTGGTTGTATGTGTATCCTATTGGAGAATAAAAGCTATATCTAATAGAGGGTTCATCTAACAGAGGGATAGTTGCCCAGAAAACAGTTATAACTTATTTGTGAATGCTAAATTCTGTGACGTTTAGGAAGTCTTGTCAAAAATTAGTCTAATATTTTATAACCTGGTAAACACTAATATGATCTGGTAGTATACTAGGACTCAAATATACCCTTTTAGGTGAACTTTGATCTACCCTCTCAATTTCGTCACACTCCTACTTCTGTGATCGTGTGTGCTTCCTGTTTACACTTGTTATCATTTTTTTTTACATTTGGTTATTCATGAAATAAATACAGTATGTTTCAACTTATTTTTTTTTATATATTTTGCAAACACAGTTCAAGAACCACGAACCCGGGGTTAATTTTTCAGGGCTGTGGTGGTCTTTGGTTGAATTTGAGTTGGGGTTGGAGTACCACTGACCGCTGCCCGTTACACATACATAAAGATTATTTAGGCATACAGATACAGTTAGTTACACAATGTGGTATTCTACGGGAATATTGTACTGTGACAATAATATGTGGAATCAACTCAAAGACATAGTAACACGATAGCAAAATATTTATCAACAAAGATGGATGGTCTGCTTCATGGAGGGCATTAGGTATTTTAGATTCACCATCTGGATGGTAATGTAGCCAGGTTAGTATTGTTAATGCTGGGTATTCGGGTGGTTGTCAAAATACCGGCAAAGCCATGTTTACTATGGATATTGGTGCACACTTCAATAATTTTAACTATCGTAATATATCATGCTGGAATTGATCCAATGTATTCCTTGTGTAAGCCAAACTTGTTTTAGTACCGTGAACAACGGTATATTTGCTATAAGCCAATACTTCAAATACTACTGCATGATCACCCACGTACGGTTTGCATGTAAACAATCATAGAACGCTCATAGTATTTGTAGTACGGATAGTAACAGAGCCAGGATTCGATATAAAATCGAATAATTGTGGTTTTCTGACGCTGCGTAATTGTTAGTGCATGTTTACTGCATGTGGTGTTGTTTTCGTTCCAATTTCGCTTGGAAATTACCTTTAATTTGTAATATAGTTGTCGAGCATTTTGTCGTCTGACTCTGAATGTTTGCAAGCCGGTAAATGATGCAATGAAGACCTCCACCAACGGAACGCGTCGCTTTTATAGCATGTGACCACCAAAACTGTGTCAAACCTCCACGTCAACCAATGAGAATCGGTGGTTGTTAAACACCCGTGGGAAACTATTACCACAATTGCCATATTAGGAGAGTGTGGTAATGTCAACAAATTCTATATTTGGATGACATGCTAAGAGAAGCAGCGGTGGTACTCCCAGCATTCTTAGCGAGAAGTGCCAGTAATGGCGGATATTTAAGAAAACTTTTAACACAAAACAACATGATTAATGGCAAAGATTTAGTGCTTATGACTATAACAACTATTATTTACATGGAATTTGAGGTGATAAGATTACATACGATTAATTGGCATAAGTGTTTATTTACGATAATTACTTTAAATGGGTAAAATGACGTGATGTGAAATTTTCGAAGCGGAGAAAACACGTGGAATGAACGATACTATTATTTTGGAAATGGGTTAATTTACGATGACAGAAGTGAGTAAATTTTTTAGGTTGATTTTGAGTGTTAATTATGAACAGTTGAAGTTTATACTTAATACTAACAATTTTCTTCTAATTATGAACTGATTATTTGATGACATTTGGAATTACTTTATATTTTATTTCTTATTTACTGATTTAATTAGCATTGAAGTTTGGGTGTTTATTAATTTATTTTGACCTTGAATTTTGATGGTAGAAATTAAACATTTGATATATGATTTAATTTAATTGACTTTAATTGTTATAACGGCTGGCTGGCTGCAATATCTTGTTTAGTATGTGTTGCTATATAAAAAGGGTCACTTTCATCACTGTAACCAGAGGGCCTTAAAAGAGAGTACTTTTTATAAATATTCACAGGACACCTTTCTGGTAAATCAAAGTTACACCACATTCTGGGTGGCACACTTCGAACATCTCTCACATTGTCACCAGGGCGAGTTTTTGTTTGTCTTTCTATAAACAGTAAATATTCCTGGCCATTTGGGTCCTTGTGCAAACTAACATCCCCCCCAACACATTTTACGGTGCTCATCTGAGCCCTGTAAGCCAAAGTGTTTAAAAACCATATAGATTCGGGTGTCGAAGAACCCAGTTGACCGCTTTGCCACAAAATGTCAATTTCATTGTCACTTATTGGCTCCGCCTTCATTTCCCGATTGCCCAAGCCACTTCGTTTCAGTTGTCGTTGTTTGGCCTTCAATATGTCTCTCACTTTCACAAATTCTACACTGCTAACTATTGTGTGGCTATAATTAAAACGTTTTAAATTTCTGTCAATACTGGAAATAAATCCACGCAACGAGCTTGGTTCATATTCAGAGCCGTCAGATTTTCTGACTGACAGGATAAATTTGCATAAAATAATACACAGTTCACTGGGCGGTATGTTGTGAATTTCACGATGCTCATTTATATCATTGCTTTGAAGAAAATTTCTTACTAACTTCATATCATAAAAGGTCTTGCTAAAAGTGTTTTTATTTGTTTCTTTTCAACAAATCCATCTATATCTGCACCGCTGACATTAACAAAACGACGCTGTTGAGTAGTGTCCGTTTGCTTAGCAACGCCAACAGTTTCTTGGCAATCTAGGGTCTGGTAGCGTTCACTGTGTAATGGGCTCAAACGTTCTGCCGAGAGAGTCACTTCAAAGTCGATACGTATTATTTTCAGTGTATAACAAGCCTTTTGTGGAATCAATGATCTTAACAATTTCCCCTTCTCCTTTTCCATCTATTTTCACAATTTCGTTCACTCGATAGTTAAGTACACGTGACATGTTTTGTTTGTAAACAATGGAGTGGTACAATATGAATATTAATTAGGTGATGAGGCTTAAAATTCAGCCAATGGAAATCCTTGCAGGTCATATTACACGTGTTCTCATATAGAAGAATATCAGATGGACTTTTTCATTGAACTTTACAATAGTCATGTGATAAAAGTAAATACTAATCAGATACTTCAGATACTCTATTATTTTTATACCTGCATTTTCAAAAAGTCGGGGATATAGTCGTGATCTCCATCCAGGGTATTTAATTCGAAACGTTTAAACTATGCTAATGTGTTCAGGTAGCAACTCTAGATGTGCATGAAGGTTTCGGAATTTTGATTTGACCCCAGGTGGTTCCAGTGGAACCACTTTTATCATTAGAAAATCAGTTTTCATCGAAAGGCTCCTAGGGTATTTAATTCAAAACATTTAAACTATGCTAATCTGTTCAGATAACATCTCTTGATGTGCATGAAGGCTTCAGAATTCTGACTTGGCCCCAGGTTGTTCCAGTGGAACCACTTTTATCGTTGGAAAATCAGTTTTCTTTGAAAGGCTACAGGGTATTTAATTCAAAAACGTTTAAACTATGCTAATGTGTTTAGGTAACTTCTCTAGATGTGCATAAAGGTTTCGGAATTTTGATTTGGCCTCAGGTGGTTCCAGTGGAACCACTTTTATCGTTGAAAAATCACTTTTCATCGAAAGGCTCCTAGGGTATTTAATTCGAAACATTAAAACTATGCTAAGGTGTTCAGGTAACATCTCTATATGTGCATAAAGGTTTCAGATTTTTGATTTGGTCCCAGGTGGTTCCAGTGGAACCACTTTTATCATTAGGAAATCAGTTTTCATCAAAAGGCTCCTAGGGTATTTAATTCGGAACATTTAAACTATGCTAATGTGTTCAGGTAGCAACTCTAGATGTGCATGAAGGTTTCGGAATTTTGATTTGGCCTCAGGTGGTTCCAGTGGAACCACTTTCATCGTTAGGAAATCAGTTTTCATCGAAAGGCTTCTAGGGCATTTAATTTGAAACGTTTAAACTATGCTAATGTGTTCAGGTAGCAACTCTAGATGTGCATGAAGGTTTCGGAATTTTGATTTGGCCCCAGGTGGTTCCAGTGGAACCACTTTTATCGTTAGGAAATCAGTTTTCATCGAAAGGCTCCTATTTTGATTTGGCCCCAGGTGGTTCCAGTGGAACCACATTTATCGTTGGAAAATCAGTTTTCATCAAAAGGCTCCTAGGGTATTTAATTTGAAACCTTTAAACTTTGCTAAAGTGTTCAGGTAGCAACTCTAGATGTGCATGAAAGTTTCGGAATTTTGATTTTGCCCCAAGTGGTTCCCGTGGAACCAATTTTATCGTTGGAAAGTTAAAAAAATTTATAGTAATTTATATATTTTTTATACTTACCAATGACCCAGACATAGCTGGTGCTAACTCTCAAAAATCTAGGGCCAAACACAAATTTTGCCCCCCAATCCCCAAAATTTGCATCTAAAACCGAAAAAATCATGTCCTAAATGGTCCTCCATACTTTCCCTCCACTGCGCATGTGCAGTGTCAAGGAGGTCTCGAAATTGGCGCCAATTATCATTCTTACAAGCAGTGCCTTGTAAGTGCTATGTACTCAGCGGGGAGGTATGAGTTCCCAACTCCTGGGAGGGCCATCCCCGTCTGGGTCATTGGTAAGTATAAAAAATATATAAATTACTATAAATTTTTTGACATTTTTATACTGTACCAATGACCCAGACATAGCTGAATAGTAAAAAGGCTGGAGGGCCTAGGACATAGAGGAAAATCCAATAAGCTCAACTATATAAAATAGAGTCATCCCCTCAAGGAGAAAAGGAGTATTAGGCTTTACATGTATCTTTCTTATTTATGATAAATTAGAAAGACACAACACCCTCCATAATTGAGCATAATAACATTCATGTTCTCTATTAACATCCAGTATAACCATTTATACTAATTATTTTTAAAGTAAGCCAATAAATAAAGTTAGTCCAGAGAATTGAGACTCTTTATACTCTTTAAAAGTGTCCGAGGATTGTATATTAACGCCCGTTTGACACGTGACATATACAAATGCTTCACACCGAGCTACACTTAAAAAATATGACATGAATGAATTTTTAAACATTAACTTTACACTTTAAAACCATCCCGGTAACGACTCAGAATTACTGACTCTGGAGGAGGTATCCCCTTGCTTTTCACTATAAAGCAGGTGACCTAAGGGAACACCCTCCCCCCCCCCCCTTCCCCTTGCCCTGGGTCAAATAGCCCAGAGCGAAGAGGGCAGCAGGATGGAGTCACTGCCGGAACAGAAAGCCTGCATAACTATAGTTGCAACTGTTTAGTGGATGACATTCTGTGCAACAGATAACGGACCTAAACAATGCAGGTCTCCAGAAATGGACTCAATATTTCTGAGATAAAAATTTGTGAATGTGGATGGCTGAGACCAATATGCAGCCTTCATTAAATCTGTAATAGCAACACTATTTGCGTAAGCCCAAGATGTAGAAAGAGCTCTTACTTCATGAGCCGAAATCTTAAGCACAGACTGCTGAGTTGAAGATAGATTATCATAAGCAGTACGGATAGTTAATTGAATCCATCTAGCAATAGAATGGACTGTAATGTCCTTTCTATTAGGCATCAGAGACAGAAAGAAGCGTTTTCATCCCTTTCTGATAAACTGAGATCTTCGTTTATAAATATGTAAAGCTCTAACCGGACAGAGTAAAGGCCTATGCCCGTCTGGAGGCGGAAGGGCCTTAATAACAATAGGTTCCGGATATTTATTAGGAGCCTGATTCTTAGCCAAAAATTCAACATTAGTAGTAAAGGTAATAGTGTTCCCGACACTACGATAGTGAGAACCGTCCACAGATAGTGCATGAAGCTCACTGACTCTTCTAGCAGAAGAGAAAGCTAAGAGAAATGCTGTCTTATAAGACAAGAATTTGAAATCTACTGTCTCAAGAGGCTCAAATGGCTTTTCTTTTAGTTTAAGAAGAACCCAAGCTAAATTCCATTTAGGAATTAATCTAAGGGTTCTAGGTCTATTTATCGAGAAGTTTCTAACTAATTTAGATAAAGAGACATTAGATCCAATTTGTAAACTATCATGGTGTGCAGAGGTATCAGATAACATAGACCTATAACCTTTAATAGTAACAGGCTGCAGTTTGATCTTGTCAAACAAGTATACTAGAAAGTTTGCAATGTCTGGTATGGAGGGATCAAAAATATCAACAGAATTATCCCTACACCAACGACGAAAGACCTTCCACTTAGCTGCATAGTTTAGCGAAGAGGAGGTCCTCCTACAGTTAGAAATAGCGTCCACTGCTCGTCCTGTAAAATGCTTGCCGTGCAAGAAGGACCGCACAACGGAAATACGTGAAGGTTGAGACCTTGCGGGTTGTGATGTAGAAGATCCTCTTGTGGAGTAAGTTTTCACGGTAAGTCCCACAGCAGACACCTGAGTAGATTTATCCACGGTCTCTGTGGAGACAGAGATGCTACCAACAGAATTTTGCATTGTGATTGTTTTATCTTTAGCAACATTTGCTGAATCAACGGCGCTGGAGGATACGCATATCCTATCATTCCGTCCCACGAGATCGATAGAGCGTCTACTGCATATGCTCGGGGATCCGGATATGGTGACACATACGTCTGCAACTGATTGTTGAGTTGTGTCGCAAATAAGTCTATCATTGGCCGCTCCCATTGGTAGCAAATCTGATTGAATACTTGTTTGTTGAGAGTCCATTCTGACGGCAACAAGCGACCCTTCCGTGAAAGGGAGTCTGCTAATACATTCAGACGACCCGGAATATGACGGACCGAAAGCAGAACTTGGTGTACTAGAACAAACAGAAGGATTCTTTCCGTTAAATTGAATAACGGAACGGAATGAGTGCCTCCCTGGTTCCGGATATACGCTACTACTGTTGTATTGTCGGACAGGATTTGGACATGTGCTTTCTGAATAATGTTCATCCAATGACGTAGTGCAAGCCAAATTGACATCATTTCCTTGATGTTTATGTGCTTGCCTAGAAACTGCGGATCCCAAAGACCCTGGCACTTCGAATCCGTTTGGATCAATGTTGCATCCCAACCTGTTTGACTGGCATCCGTCATAATCGTAAAACTCGGATCCGGCAACTACAGTGGAACTCCCTGAGTCAACCACTGAATGTTTGCCCAAGTCTGAATCTCTTGTTTCACTTGATTTGACAAGAGAACGTCTACATGAGCGAATGAATCTTACACTCCAATTCTGAGTCAAGAAAATTTGGAGAGGATGAGTGCGTAACCGCCCCATCGGAATGATATCCACAGCGGCTCCGCACAGACCTATCAGTCTCATGAACTCTCTCGCTGTGACTTTGTCTGAGTGAAGACAATAGCGAGCGTAACAACTGATTAATTTCACTCTGGTTAATGGCAGACGAACGAGATTGTTGTGCGTCTCGAAGCTCATTCCCAGATGAGTGAATGACTTGGACGGCACCAGATCCGACTTCTCCTCGTTTATTATAACACCGAGACGTCGGAGTAATAGAAGCAGATTCTGCACATCGTTCTGAAGTGTTAACTCGTTGCCGTACCTCTGAAGAATGTCGTCCAGGTAGGCCAACGTTACCGCAGATGAATGAGCTCGGAAATGTATCATTATCAAGTTCATTATTCGAGTGAAAGCCCAGGGCGCTAGGTTCAAACCGAAGCACATCGCTCGGAACTGATATACAACTCCTAGGACTGCGAAGCGTAGATACTTTCTGAATGTCGGATGTACCATGACGTGAAAGTACGCATCTTTGAGATCTATGCTTGTAGCATAGTCGTTCACCCGAATACTCGCTCTGACTGATCGAATTGTCTCCATATAGAACTTCGGAGCGACGATCAGCTTGTTTATCCAGCTCAGATCTATGACTGGACGGAACGAGCCGTCTGGTTTCGGAACCAGAAACAGATGGCTGTAGAAACCCGGTGATTCCTGGTCTTCTACGACCTCTACCGTGTTCTTCGTCAGAAGAGACTGTACTTCTGATAAAAGAGCATCTCTTTTCTGACGGAAGCTGAGTCCATTTTGGACTTCGAGTTAATGGAGGCTTTCGTTTGAAGGATATTCTTAGTCCTTCCGAAATTACCCCTCGGACCCAGGGGTCGTCCGTAATTGACACCCACTCGTTTATAAAACTCGATAATCTTCCACCTACCGGAACACGATAGAGGTTCAAACCATCATCTCCTGGACCTGCGAGGCTTGCGGAAGGAGAAACTACGTCCTCCACGACCCGCACCTCGTCCCGTCAACCTAGGGACGTCTGACCAGTTATCTCGGCCAGAATAACGTCCCGCACGTGAGTCGCTGCCTTGACGGTCTATAGAATAAGACCTAGAGGACGTGTAAGAACCTCTATAGGAACTTCTCTTGGGCGTACTTGTCCCAGAAGTGCCTGTCTTACTCTTTTCTGCTGTATCCGACTTTTTGGAAGCGGATTTGAATAGCAGAGAATCAGAAGCTTTCTTAGTTATCTTATCATAGATTGCTGAAAGCTTGCCGTCGAAGAGAAGCTCTCCGGAGACCGAAGCGACTCTGAGAGAGTTCTTCACCTTACTATCCATGTGCGTGGATGTAGCTAGGGCTGCGTCACGTCTAACCAACTCCAGGTTTGCCACTGAAAGGGCGGAGTTATACGTGGAATAAGTTACTGCCCTTGAAAGAAGTCTTAATGAGGATTGTATATCCTGGAATTCTTTCCCTTGAAGACGTAATGACAACGCCTTAGTAAGGTGATTTGCGTATGATAAAGCGTCTAAGTCAACTCTGTTAGACATTATTGTCGTTTCCAACGTCGTGGTTGGAATTGACATAGGCGACGGTATAGACAATTCCAAGTCTTCAGCCTCGTCATCTAGACGCAGAGGAACTCTCGGTATGCCCTGCCCTGCCATTTCGAATTTATTCCTTGAATTGATGAAAGGCAGATTTAGAGCATTTGCGGACAAGAAACCAGACTTGCCTGTTTTGGTAGCAAGCTTATATATAGCGTCGTTCAATAATTCGAATGTTCTTGTGACATTATTGGACTGTGTCAGAAACTCAGGGAAGATATCCCTGAACCGATCAAAAAATTCTGTGTCCAATGACGCTATCAGTCTCTTATCCGGCATCGCAGCATTCTGGTCTGACGGAACAACCTCTGGAAGATAATGCCAGATGAAATCTACGGCAGCTTTATGTTGTTCCGAAAGGGAAAGCTCCAAATCCTCCGAATCCCTTTCGCCATCCTGTCGGACCCTATGAAGTTCTCGGTTGTCCGTACCTGATGCTTCAGCGGAGCGTACCGACCCAGCGTCGTCGGATAATTCCTGATCTGACAGAGGTTCTGTCGTTTGCTGGGATGCTGCAATAAGTTGTGCTATTTGGGATAGCACGTCCATCACTGAGGCCTGTGGAGTAGCGGTCTTATGTTGCTTTGCTGCTTGAAGCTCCGTGTACGTTGACTCCTGCATACTTCTCTTATGCGAACGTCCGGAGTTTACATGCCTCATGTCCCTGGCTACCGGATGGCGTGACCTGGTTGCCGTGGAATCCCTGATTGGCGAAGCTGGCTGGATATCCGTGGTCATGTAGCCAAGGTGCGGTCGTGTGCGCTGTCGTGAGGATGAGGAAGCCTTATCGACAGTCTCTCCGGACTGTCTATATAACGGAGCGTCCCGAGCGGCGGACGTATGCACCGAATGCGAAACGTTTTGTACCACAACATCTGGTCCCAGATGTTGTTGTACGAGAGAGGGACCTCTCTCGCTCGCAGCCCGGATGGACCTGGACGAGCTAGGAACCGGACCAATAGGCTTCCTCCGTTCTCTCCTCTGATCCATCATCACTGGGTGTGCACTTTGTCTTATTATAGTGCTCGTATCACCCAAATCTCCTTCCTGGACCGCAACGGACGAACCCGGCTGCCGAACCATTCGATGAATGGATTCTACACCAGGCGAGCTAGCGGATGCCAATGCAGTCGATCCTACTAGGGACCTCTTAGGCAAATGACGTATTTCCATGAGCACTTTTGCCGCTAGCTCTTCATTTAACTGTGACGACGGAGGCACACTTTTGGAAGACATCACAGAAACATCACCCTGTTCTTGTTCCTCTGAAATAGAGATTGATAAACTAGAGTGACTCTGCGGAGAAAGGACTGGCGTGGCCTTTTCCCCGCTAACAACATACCGTGACACACGTTTCCAATGTTTGTCATCCCAATAGACACATACTGAACAGGAGTTAGTGCGAGTACGCTGACGACAATTAATACAATGATTATGAAAGTCAGAGGAAGATTTCCTCTTATTACAATTTGAACAATATCCTTTCATTGTGAAAAGAATAAGAAAAGTCCTAGTACTCGCACCAAACCCTGAAAACAAAGATACATAATAACATGATCCATTAACATAGAAAAAATAATTGAAATCAAAAAAATGTTTTGAAAAAATATCTTTTCAGAAAAGCCCAAGTTTCTGAAAAGTAACGTTGAGCCCCAATGGATCCCCAAAAGCCTAAGTGTGGACAAAAATTTTAAAAATATTTTAAAAAATTAATGCAACACTTACGTATAATAATAATGTATCTTGTTATGATTAAGCTAATACAAAGACAAGAAATCCCCCTCCACAGAGACTGTTGTCAATGTAAACAAGAAGTGTATAAACACCAGAAACATGACTCCAGGCATAAAATCAGTTACCAATAACACGCTATCTAATGCAAAACAGAGACTTCCAGGGAAGAAACTGCAGAACATCAGATGGTAGATGCAGAACACTACACCTAACCACCCATGGGAGAGGACGTAAACATGGGGAAAAGAACAGAATTCATTCTGTTACCCAGCTAAAACTCCCAAGAAATTTTAGTAATAATATTACAGAAAATATGCCAAAAGCATGGGAGAATAGCAAGGGGGGACTTAAAGAAAAGGAAGAGAGGAAACACTGAACAAGCAGTGTAACTTTATAGCAAGAATGACAACAACAGGCCCATGCCTCAAAATTAGGCAACATAACATAATTTCGTAAAAATTTTTTAAGTTACAGCCCTGATTATTTCCTGCCACTCATTTTTCCTCTCCTCCTTCTATTTCCTCTTTAGATCCACCATTTCTCTAACATTTATGTGTTTGGCATCATTTAAACTGAGATTTACAAGCACAAATATCAGTCAGATGTGAACTGATGAAGGGCCAAACAAAGAATGATAATTGGCGCCAATTTCGAGACCTCCTTGACACTGCACATGCGCAGTGGAGGGAAAGTATGGAGGACCATTTAGGACATGATTTTTTTGGTTTTAGATGCAAATTTTGGGGATTGGGGGGCAAAATTTGTGTTTGGCCCTAGATTTTTGAGAGTTAGCACCAGCTATGTCTGAGTCATTGGTACAGTATAAAAATATCAGTTTTCATAGAAAGACACCTAGGGTAGTTAATTCGAAATGTTAAAACTATGCTATGGTGTTCAGGTAACATCTCTAGATGTGCATAAAGGTTTCGGAATTTTGATTTGGCCCCAAGTGGTTTTATCATTGGAAAATCAATTTTCACCGAGAGGCTCCTAGGGTATTTAATTTGAAATGTTTAAACTATGCTAAAGTGATCAGGTAGCAACTGTAGATGTGCATGAAGGTTTCAGAATTTTGATTTGGCCCCAGGTGGTTCCAGTGGAACCACATTTATCGTTGGAAAATCAGTTTTCATCGAAAGGCTCCTAGGGTATTTAATTTGAAACCTTTAAACTATGCTAAAGTGTTCAGGTAGCAACTCTAGATGTGCATGAAAGTTTCGGAATTTTGATTTTGCCCCAAGTGGTTCCCGTGGAACCACTTTTATCATTGGAAAATCAGTTTTCATCGAAAGACACCTAGGGTAGTTAATTCGAAACGTTAAAACTATGCTATGGTGTTCAGGTAACATCTCTATATATGCATAAAGGTTTCGGAATTTTGATTTGGCCCCAAGTGGTTTTATCATTGGAAAATCAATTTTCACTGTGAGGCTCCTAGGGTATTTAATTTGAAATGTTTAAACTATGCTAAAGTGTTCAGGTAGCAACTGTAAATGTGCATGAAGGTTTCGGAATTTTGATTTGGCCCCAGGTGGTTCCAGTGGAACCACTTTTATCGTTAGAAAATCAGTTTTCATTGAAAGGCTCCTAGGGTATTTAATTCGAAATGTTTAAACTATGCTAAGGTGTTCAGGTACCATCTCTAGATGTGCAGGAAGGTTTTGGAATTTTGATTTGGCCCATGGTGGTTCCAGTGAAACCACTTTTATTGTTAGAAAATCTGTTTTCATTGAAAGGCTCCTGCGGTATTTAATTCGAAACTTTTAAACTATGCTAAGGTGTTCAGGTAGCATCACTAGATGTGCATGAAGGTTTCAGAATTTTTATTTGGCTCCAGGTGGTTCCAGTGGGACCACTTTTATCGTTAGAAAATCAGTTTTTCTTAAAAGGCTCCTAAGGTATTTAATTCAAAACTTTTAAACTATGCTAAGGTGTTCAGGTAACATCTCTAGATGTGCAGGAAGGTTTTGGAATTTTTATTTGGGCCCCGGTGGTTCCAGTGGAAGAACATTTATCCTACGGTATTTAATTCGAAACTTTTAAACTATCACTAGATGTGCATGAAGGTTTCGGAATTTTGATTCAGCCCCCCCAGGTGGTTCCAGTGGAACCATTATATTGTTAGAATATCAGTTTTCATCGAAAGGCTCCTCGGGTATTTAATTTGAAACATTTAAACTAAACTATGCTAAGATGTTCAGTTTGCATCTCTAGATGTGCATGAAGGTTTCGGAATTTTGATTTGGCCCCAGGTGGTTCCAGTGGAACCACTTTTATCATTAGAAAGTTAAAAAATTTATAGTAATTTATATATTTTTTATACTTACCAATGACCCAGACATAGCTGGTGCTAACTCTTAAAATATAGGGCCAAACACAAATTTTGCCCCCCAATCCCCAAAATTTGCATCTAAAACTAAAGAAAACATGTCCTGAAAGGCCCTCCACACTTCGCCCCTACTGCGCATGCGCAGTGTCAAGGACGTTCCGAAATTGGCGCCATTTATCATTCTAATAACCAGTGCCTGGTAAGCGCTATGTACTCAGCGGGGAGGCAAGAGTTCCCAACTCCTGGGAGAGCCATCCCCGTCTGGGTCATTGGTAAGTATAAAAAATATATAAATTACTATAAATTTTTTAACATTTTTATACTGTACCAATGACCCAGACATAGCTGAATAGTAAAAAGGCTGGAGGGCCAAGGACATAGAGCAAAATGGAATACGCTCAATAAAATAAAATAGAGTCATCCCCTGTAGGGAAAAGAAGTAATAGGCCTTACATGTATCTTTCTTATTTATGATAAATTAGAAAGATACAACACCTTCCAAAAATTGAGCTTCATACATCCATGTACTCTATTAATATCCAATAATCCTTATACTAATAATTTTTAAAGTAAGCCAATAATAAAGTAAGTCTAGAGAATAGAGACTCTTATACTCCTAAAAGTGTGTGAGAATTGCATAATCATGTCCGTTGACATATGCAATATTCAAAAGCTATACTTTAAAAACTAAGACTTGAATGAATTTTATAAACTTAAACTTCTCACTAAACAACCATCCCAATAACAGCTCAGAATTACTAACTCCGGAGGAGGTATCCCCTTGTTTTCATAGTAAAAACAGGTGACCCAAGGGAACACCCTCCCCCCCCCCCCTTTTTCTTGCCCTGGGTCAAATAGCCCAGAGCGAAGAGGGCAGCCGAACGGAGACACTGCCGAAACAGACAGCCTACCTAGCTATAGTAGCAACTGTTAAGTGAATGACATTCTGAGCAGTAGATAATAGACCTAACAATAGAGGCCTCCAGAAATGGACTCGATATTTCTGAGATAAAATTCATGAATGGATGGCTGAGCGCAATGAGCAGCCTTCAAAAATCTATAATAGCAACACTATTAATGTAAGCCCAAGAAGTAGAAGAACTCTTACTTCATGAGCCGAAATCTTAAGCACAACTGCTAAGCCAATGATATACCATAAGCAGTACGCTAGTTAATAGAATCCATTAACAATAAAATGGAGCGTAACGTCCTTCTACTAGACATCAAAGACAGAAGAAGCTTACGCCCTTGTAATAAACAGATATCTGTTTATAAATACATAAACTGTACCCGGAAAGAGTAAAGGCCTATGCCCATACGAAGACGGAAGGACCTTAAAATAATAGGTTCCGGATAATAGGAGCCTAACTCTTATACAACAATCCAACCTAAATAGTAACGGAAGTATTGATTCCGAAACTATGAAAGTGAAAATCATCCATCGATAGTGCATGAAACTCACTGACTCTACAGTAAAAGAGAAACCAACAGAATTACTGTCTAAAAGGTCAGAATTTGAAAACTACTGTTTCCAGAGGCCCAAATGATTACTTAGCTAAATAAGAACCGAAGTTAAAATCCGTATAGGAATTTAATCTAAAGATTCTAAGTCTATTTATCAAAAAGTTACTAACTGACTTAGATAAAGAGACAAAAGACTCAATTGTAAACTATCGTAGAGTGCATAGGTATGAGGTAACATAAACCTATAACCTAAATAACAACAGGCTGCAGTAGATCTTGTGAAACAAGTATACTAAAAAATAGCAATGAGTAGTATGGAGGGATCAACAATATGAACATAATGATCCCTACACCACGACGGAAGAGCCTCCACTTTAGTCGCATAGAATAGCGAAGAAGAGGATCTCCTATAGTAAGAAATCGCGTCCAAAGCTCGTCCAGTACAGTGCTTACAATGCAATACGGACCACACAACGGAATACATGAAGGTTGCGACCTTGCTGGTTGTGATAAAGATGACACGATTTACCCAGTGAAAAAAGATCCTCACATAGAGGAAGATTTCACGTTAAGATCCACAGTAGACAAGAGAGTAAATTACTCATGATCTCTGTGAAGATAGAGATGCTATCAACAGAAATGTATTGTGGTTGTTTATCTTAGCAATACCTGCTAAAACAACAGCGCCGGAGGATACGCGTATCCTATCATTCCGTCCTATAGATCAATAGAGCGTTAACAGTATTAGCTCAGAGATCTGGACAAGCCAACACATACGTCTGCAATTGAGCGCTCCCATAGATAGCAAATCTGATTGAATACTTGTTTGTTGAGAGTCCATTCTGACAGCAACAAGCGACCCGTAAGAGAACGGGAGTGCGATAAAACAATCAGACGACCCAGAATATGACGGACCAAAACTGAACTTGGTGTACTATAACCAACAGACGGATTCTTTCCATTAAATTGAATAACGGAAACGAAAGAGTGCCTTCCTGGTTCCGGAGATACGCCACTACTGTCGAATTAAAGGACAGGAATTTGGGCATGCGTTTCTGAATAATGTTCATGCAATGACATAAAGCAAGCCTAAAAAACATTATTCCGCGGAAGTTAAACTGATAGCTAAAAGACTGCGGAACCCAAAGACCCTGGCACTTCGAATCCGTAGGGATCAGTATATATCCCAATCTGTTTGACTGGCAACCGTCATAACAGCCACACTCGGGTCCGGCAACTGCGGCAGCACTCTCTGAGTCAACCACCGAATGTTTGCCCCAGTCTGAATCTCTTGTAACACTAGATAGACAAGAGAATGTATAAATCAAGCAATTCATGGATTGCCGGAAAGTTGCCGTCGAAGAGAAGCTCCTCCGAGAACGAAGCGACTCTGAGAGAGTTCTTAACCTACTATCCACGCGTGGATGTAGCTAGGGCTGCATCACGTCTAACCAACTCCAATCAGCCACTGAAGGGCGGAGTTATACGTGAACAAACTACTGCCCTCAAAAGAAATTACATTGAGAATAATATCCCGTAAATCTTTTCTTGAAGACGTAATGATAACGCCTCAGTAAGGCGGATTACGTATAATAAAGCGTCTAAGTTAAGTCTACTATACATAATGTCGTTCCCAACATTGAAATTGGAAAAGACATAAACGGCGAAAAAGAATATATGCAGTCTTTAATCACACCGTCTAGACGCATATGAACTCTCGGTATGCCCTGCTCTGCCAAAATAAACTATATGTAAAAAAGATAAAATGGCAGAAATGAGCCACGCGGACAAGAAACTAAACTATCATGCTTAGTAGCAGGCTTGTATATATATATAAATATATAGCGTCGAAAAATAAAACACATGTTGTAATGACAATATTGGACTGCGTCGGTAAGTCAGGGACAAAGTCCCTGTACCGATCGAAAAATCCGAGTCCAATGACGCTATAAGTCTCTTATCCAAGATCGCAGCAATGAAGTCCGAAAAATAATCACTGGAAGAAATGCTAGAAGATATGAAAGGCATCTTCCGATACTACTAAAGGGAAAACTCAAAATCTTTCGAATCCCTTTCGCCATCCTGTCGGACCCTATAAAGCGTTCGGTCGTCCGTAGCTTGATGCAACCGCGGACCGCACCGACCCAGCGCCGTCGGATAATTCCTGATTCGACCGAGAAACTGTCAATTGCTGGGATGCTGCGAAACAACTGTGCTAACTCGGATAGCACGTCCGTCACTGAGGCCTGAGGAGCAGCGGTCTTACGATGCATTGCCGCAGGAAGCTCCGAGATCGTTACCCCGTGCATACTTCCAATATGCGAGCGAACGGAGTGTATAGGCCTCGTGTCCCTTGGCTACCGGATGGCGCGACCTATTCGCTGTGGAATCACTGAATGCCGAAACTGATCGGATACTCGAGGTCACGTAGCCAATGTGCGGTCGTGTGCCCTGCTGTGAGGATGAGGAAGCATTAAAGACAGTCTCTCGGACTGTCAATATAACGGAGCGTCCCGAGCAACGGACATATGCTCCGAATGTAAAATATCTGAACCACAACATGCGGTCCCCTATGTTGTTGGCTTCCTCCGATCTGTCCTCAATCTGCCGTCACTGGGTGAGTACTAAAGTAATTAAAGTGCTCGCATCACCCAAATCTCCTTCGTAGACCGCAACGGACGAACCCGGCAGCCGAACCATTCGATGAATGTACGCTACACCGGGTGAGCTAGCGAATGTCACTCCGTAAGCGATAGACATATTCCATGAGCACTTATTGCCGCTAACTCTTCATTAACTATGACGACAGAGGCACACTTTTGAAAGACATCTCCATAACTCTTCGAACAAGAAACCAGAAATGCTTGGATAGCAAGCATAAAATAATAATGTATATAGCGTCGTTCAATAATTCGAAAGTTTGTGTGACATTATTGGACTATGTCGGAACTGAGGGACGATGTCCCTGAACTGAACCAAAAATTTCTAAGTCCACCGACGCTATCAGTTTCTTATCCGGCATCGCAGCATATGTTGTTCCGAAAGGGAAAGCTTGAAATCCTCCGAATCCCTTTCGGTATCCCGTCGGACCGGATGAAACTTTCGGACGTCCGTACCCGCTTCCGCGGAGCGTCCCGACCCAGCATCGTCGGATAAAATGTATGCGACAGATTCAGTTGATGCTGGGATGCTGCGATAAACTGTGCTATTAAGGAAAGCACGTCCGTTCCCGAGGCCTGTGCAGTAGCGGACTTACGATGCATTGCCGCTGGAAGCTCCGTGTACGTTGACTCCCGCACACTTCCTATGCGAACGTCCGGAGTCTGCAGGCCTCGAGTCCCCGGCTACCGACCCAGCGCTGTCGGATAATTCTCGATCCGACACCGTTTCTGTCGGCTGCTGGGATGCTGCGATAAGCTGTGCTATGTGCACAAGAATGTCCGGCGTCGAGACCTGCGGAGGCGCAGTCTATCGCTGCTTCGCCGAGGGCAGCTCCGCATCAGATGGCTCCCGCATACTTTTCCTATGCGAACGTCCGGAGTCCATCGGTCTCGAATCCCTGGCTGCCGGATGGTGTGACCTGGTCGCCGAAGAATCCTTGATCGGCGAAGCTGGTAATATATCGGCGGTCACGCAGCCAAGGTGCGGTCGTGTGCGCTGACGAGAAGAGGAAGCCTTAGCAGTCTCAGCGGACTGCCTATACAACGGAGCGTCCCGAGCGACGGACGTATGCTCCGCTAGCGACACATTTGTACCACAACATCTGGGGCCAGATGTTGTTGAACGAGAGAGGGGCCTCTCTCGCTTGCCGTCCGGATGGACCGGAACGAGCTATGAACCGGACTAAAAGGCTTCCTCCGTTCTCCCTCCGATCCGCCGTCACTGGGTGTGCATTAAGTTAATTTATAGTGCTCGCATCACCCCAAAATTCCTTCTAGACCGCAACGGACGAACCCGGCTGCCGAACCATTCGGTGAATGGACGCTACACCGGGCGAGCTAGCGGACGTCAAAGGCCGTCGAACCTACTAGGGTCCTCTTAGGCAATTGGCGTATTACATGAGCACTTTTCCGCTAGCCCTTCATTAATTGTGACGACGGAGGCACACTGTTGGAAGACATCACAGATACATCACCCTAATCTTGATCGTCTGAAATAGAAATTGATAAAGTAGAGTGACCCTGCGGGGAAAGGACCGGAGTGTCCAAATCCCCAACAACATACCGTGACATACGCTTCCCATATTGTCATCGAAATCATACGATACAGAACAGGAGTTAATGCGAGTACACTGACCACATATAGAATGATAATAAGGTCAGAGGAAGACTTCCTCTTAAAACAATTGATCAATATCCTTTCAATGTGAAAAGAAAACAAGTCCTGGTACTCGCACTAACCCCTGGCAATCAAAATACATAATAATAATATGATCCATTAATATAGAAAGAATAATTGAAATCAAAATATTTTGAAAAAATATTTTTTCAGAACAGCCCAAGTTTCTGAAAAGTAACGTTGAGCCCCAATGGATCCCAAGCCTAAGTGTGGACAAAAATTTTAAAAATATTTTAAACAATTTATTCAACACTTACGAACAATAATAATGTATCTAGTTATGATTAAAATAACATAAAGATATTATTATTTAGAAATCCCCCCCTCACACAGAGGGCTGTTGTAAATGTAAACAATGAGTGTAAAAACACTAAAATAAGACTCCAGGCACCCAGGCCCAAAATCAGTTACCAAAAATACACCATCTGATGCAAAACAGAGACTTCCAGGGAAGAAACTGCAGAACATCAGATGGTAGATGCAGAACACAACGCCTAACCACCCGTAGGTGAAGACGTAAACATGGGGAAAGAACAGAATTCATTCTGTTATTCAGCTAAAACTCCCAAGAAATTTTAGTAATAATAATTACAGAAACTATGCCAAAAGCATGGGAGAATAGCAAGGGGGAACTTAAAGGACAGGGAGAGAGGAAAAACACTTGAAAAAACAGTGTAACTAAATAATCAGAATGACAACAAAATGGCTGCTGCCTTGAAAATAGGTAACTTAACATAATTTCATTAAAAAATTTTAAGTTACAGCCCTGATAATATTCTGTCACACATTCTTTTCCTCTCCTCCTTTTCTATCCTCCTTAGAATCACCATTTCACTAATATTTATGTGTCTGGCATCATTTAAACTGAGATTTAAAAGCACAAAGATCAGTCAGATGTTAACTGATGAAGGGCCAAACTTAGAATGATAAATGGCGCCAATTTCGGAACGTCCTTGACACTGCGCATGCGCAGTAGGGGCGAAGTGTGGAGGGCCTTTCAGGACATGTTTTCTTTAGTTTTAGATGCAAATTTTGGGGATTGGGGGGCAAAATTTGTGTTTGGCCCTATATTTTAAGAGTTAGCACCAGCTATGTCTGGGTCATTGGTACAGTATAAAAATATCATCGAAAGGCTCCTAGGGTATTTAATTCAAAACTTTTAAACTATCACTAGATGTGCATGAAGGTTTCGGAATTTTGATTTGGCACCAGGTGGTTCCAGTGGAACCACTTTTATCGTTAGAATATAAGAAAGTTAAAAAATTTATAGTAATTTATATATTTTTTATACTTACCAATGACCCAGACATAGCTGGTGCTAACTCTTAAAAATCTAGGGCCAAACACAAATTTTGCCCCCCAATCCCCAAAATTTGCATCTAAAACCAAAGAAATCATGTCCTGAATGGCCCTCCATACTTCACCTCTACTGCGCATGCGCAGTGTCAAGGACGTCCCGAAATTGGCGCCATTAATCATTCTTACAATCAGTGCCTGGTAAGCGCTATGTCCTCAGCGGGGAGGTATGAGTTCCCAACTCCTGGGAGGGCCATCCCCGTCTGGGTCATTGGTAAGTATAAAAAATATATAAATTACTATAAATTTTTTAACATTTTTATACTGTACCAATGACCCAGACATAGCTGAATAGTAAAAAGGCTCAGGACATAGAGGAAAATCCAATAAGCTCAACTATATAAAATAGAGTCATCCCCTCGAGGAAAAAAGGAGTATTAGGCTTTACATGTATCTTTCTTATTTATGATAAATTAGAAAGACACAATACCTTCTATAATTGAGCATCATAACATCCATATTCTCTATTAATATCCAGTATAATTCTTATACTAATTATTTTTAAAGTAAGCCAATAAATAAAGTTAGTCCAGAGAATTGAGACTCTTTATACTCTTTTAAAAGTGTCTGAGGATAGTATAATAACGCCCGTTTGACACGTGACATATTCAAATGCTATACTTTAAAACTATGACATGAATGAATTTTTGAAACATAACTTTTCACTTTAAAACCATCCCAGTAACAGCTCAGAATTACTGACTCCGGAGGAGGTATCCCCTTGTTTTCATAATAAAACAGGTGACCCAAGGGAACAACCTCCCCCCCCCCTTTCCCTTGCCCTGGGTCAAATAGCCCAGAGCAAAGAGGGCAGCAGGACGGAGTCACTGCCGGAACATAAAGCCTACATAGGTATAGTTGCAATTGTTAAGTGATCGACACTCTGAGCAGCCGATAATGGACCTAAACAATGCAGGCCTCCAGAAATGGACTCGATATTTCCGAGATAAAAATTTGTGAATGTGGATGGCTGAGACCAATATGCAGCCTTCTTTAAATCTATAATAGCAATACTATTTACGTAAGCCCAAGATGTAGAAGAGCTCTTACTTCATGAGCCGAAATCTTAAGCACAGACTGCTGAGTTAAGGATAGATTATCCTAAGCAGTACCGATAGTTAATTGAATGCATTTAGCAATAGAATGGACCGTAATGACCTTTCTATTAGGCATCAAAGCCAGAAGAAGCTTTACGTCCTTACTGATAAACTGAGATCTGTTAATAAATACATAAAGGTCTAGCCGGACAGAGTAAAGGCCTATGCCCGTTCGAAGACGGAAGGACCTTAAAAACAATAGGTTCCGGAAATTTATTAGGAGCCTGATTCTTAACCAAAAATCCAACATTAGTAGTAAAGGTAATAGAGTTTCCGATACTACGAAAGTGAGAATCGTCCACCGATAGTGCATGAAGAGAAGACTAAGAGAATTGCTGTCTTAAAAGGCCAGAATTTGAAACTACTGTCTCAAGAGGTTCAAATGGTTGCTTTAGTTTAATAAGAACCCAAGCTAAATTCCGTATAGGAATTAATCTAAGGATTCTAGGTCTATTTATCGAAAAGTTTCAACCTAACTTAGATAAAGAGACATTAGGCTCAATTGTAAACTATCATGGTGTGCATAGGTATCAGATAACATAGACCTATAACCTTTAAAAGTAACTGGCTGCAGTTGATCTCGTCAAACAAGTATACTAGAAAGTTTGCAATGTCTGGTATGGAGGGATCAAAAATATCAACATAAAGATCCCTACACCAACGACGGAAGACCCTCCACTATAGCCGCATAGTATAGCAAAGAGGAGGTCCTTCTACAGTTAGAAATCGCGTCCACTGCTCGTCCTGTACAATGCTTGCCATGCAAGAAGGACCGCACAATGGAATACGTGAAGGTTGAGACCTTGCGGGTTGTGATGAAGTTGACACGATTTCCCCAGCGAAAAAAGATCCTCTCGTGGAGGAAGTTTTCGTGGTAAGTCCCACAGCAGACACCTAAGTAAATTTATCCACGGTCTCTGTGGAGACAGAGATGCTACCAACAGAATTGTATTGTGAATGTATAATCCTAGCAATACTTGCTGAATCAACAGCGCTGGAGGATACGCATATCCTATCATCCCGTCCTACTAAATCGATAGAGCGTTAACTACATATGCTCGGGGATCCGGACACGGTGACACATACGTCTGCAATTGATTGGTGAGTTGTGTCGCATATAAATTTATCACTGGGCGCTCCCATTGGTAGCAAATCTGATTGAATACCTGTTTGTTGAGAGTCCATTCTGACGGCAACAATCGACCCTTACGTGAAAGGGAGTCTGCTAATACAATCCGACGACCCAGAATATGACGGACCGAAACAGAACTTGGTGTTCTATAACAAACAGAAGGATTCTTTCCGTTAAATTCAATAACGGAACCGAATGAGTGCCTCCCTGGTTCCGGATATACGCAACTACTGTCGTATTATCGGACAGGATTTGGACATGCGTTTCTGAATAATGTTCATCCAATGACGTAGTGCAAGCCAAAATAATATCATTTCTTGGAAGTTAAGTGCTTGCCTAAAAACTGCGGAACCCAAAGACCCTGGCACTTCGAATCCGTTGGGATCAATATTGTGCCCCAACCTTTTTGACTGGCATCCGTCATAATCGAAAAACTCGGATCCGGCAACTACAGTGGAACTCTCTGATTCAACCACCGAATGTTATTTATTTATTATTTATTTATTGGTGTTTAAGGTCACATACTTATGCACAATAGCTAATCGTGACCAAGACAGTTTTACGGGTGGAGGAAGCCGGAGTACCCGGAGAGAACCACCGAGCAACGATGAGCAGCTGTCAGCTCTCCAACATCGTAACTCTGAACTCTGCACCGCAGCACAGGCAGGGTTAGATTGGTTGAAGACATGCGCACCATCGATGTGCAGTACGCCACAGTACACAGCGTCATCGTGCCCCCACCACCGAATGTTTGCCCAAGTCTGAATCTCTTGTTACACTTGATTGACAAGAGAACGTGTATATCGAGCAATTCATAGATTGCTGAAAGGTTGCCGTCGAAGAGAAGCTTCTCCGAGACCGAAGCGACTCTGAGAGAGTTCTTCACCTTACTATCCACAAGCGTGGATGTAGCTAGGGCTGCGTCACGTCTAACCAACTCCAGGTTGCTACTGAAGGGCGGAGTTATACGTGGAAAACTACTGCCCTTGAAAGAAATCTCATTAAGAATCATATCCTGGAATTCTTTCTCTTGAAGACGTAATGATAATGCCTCAGTAAGGTGGTCTACATATGATAAAGCATCTAAGTTAAGTCTATTAGACATCATTGTCGTTTCCAACGTCGTGGTTGGAATTGACATAGACGGCGAAAAAGACAATACCCAGTCTTCAGCCTCGTCGTCAAGACGCAGAGGAACTCTCAGTATGCCCTGTCCTGCCATTTCAAATTATTCCTAGAATTGATGAAAGGCAGATAAGAGCATTTGCGGACAAGAAACTAGACTAGTGTGTTTTGGTAGCAAGCTTATATATATATAGCGTCATTCAATAATTCGAAAGTTCTAGTGACATTATTGGACTGTGTCGGCAACTCAGGGACGATGTCCCTGAACCGATCAAAAACTCTGTGTCCAATGACGCTATTAGTCTCTTATCCAGCATCGCAGCATTCTAGTCCGACAGAACAACCTCTGGAAGATAATGCTGGAAGAAATGTATGGCATCTTCTGTTGTTCCGAAAGGGAAAGCTCGAAATCGTCCGAATCCCTTTCGCCATCCTGTCAGACCCTATGAAGTGTTCGGTCGTCCGTACCTGATGCATCAGCGGAGCGAACCGACCCAGCGTCATCGGATTATTCCTCATCCGACAGAGATTCTGTCGTTTGCTGGGATGCTGCGATAAGCTGTGCTATTTTGGATAGCACGTCCGTCACTGAGGCCTGTGGAGAAGCGGTCTTACGATGCTTTGCCGCTGGAAGCTCCGTGTTCGTTACCCCGTGTATACTTCTATTATGCGAGCGACCGGAGTGTACAGGCCTCGTGTCCCTTGGCTCCCGGATGGCGTGACCTGTTCGCCGTGGAATCACTGAATGACGAATCTGGCAGGATACTAGAGGTCACGTAGCCAAGTTGCGGTCGTGTGCGCTGCCGTGAGGATGAGGAAGCATTATCGACAGTCTCTCGGACTGTCTATATAACGGAGCGTCCCGAGCGGCGGACATATGCTCCGAATGCAAAACGTTTGTACCACAACATCTGGTCCCAGATGTTGTTGTACGAGAGAGGGACCTCTCTCGCTCGCAGCCCGGACGGACCTGGACGAGCTAGGAACCGGACTAACAGGCTTCCTCTGATCTCTCCTCTAATCCGTCGTCACTGGGTGTGTACTATTGTCTATTATAGTGCTCGCATCACCCAAATCTCCGTCCTGGAACGCAACGGATGAACCCGGCTGCCGAACCATTCGATGAATGGACGCTACACCGGGTGAGCTAACGAATGTCAACGCCGTCGATCCTACAAGGAACCTCTTAGGCGATTGACGTATTCCATGAGCACTTATTGCCGCTAGCTCATCATTCAACTATGACGACAGAGGCACACTTTTGAAAGACATCTCAGTAACTTTGCGAACAAGAAACCAGACTTGCTTGTTAATAGCAAGCATATATATATAAATAGCGTCGTTCAATAATTCGAAAGTTCCTGTGATATTATTGGACTGTGTCGGAACTGAGGGACGATGTCCCTGAACCGATCCAAAAATTTTTGTGTCCACCGACGCTATCAGTCTCTTATCCGGCATCGCAGCATTGTGGTCCGACGAAACAACCTCTAGAAGATAAAGCCGGATGACATATACAGCAGCTTATGTTGTTCCAAAAGGGAAAGCTCGAAATCCTCCAAATCCCTTTCGCCATCCTGTCGGACCATATGAAGTTTTCAGACGTCCGTACCTGATGCTTCAGCGGAGCGTCCCGACCCAGCGTCGTCGGATATTACATGATGCGACAGAGATACTGTCGTTGCTGGGAGGCTGCGATAAGTTGTGCTATTCGGGATAGCACGTCCGTCACTGAGGCCTGTGCAGTAGCGGTCTTACGATGCTTTGCCGCTGGAAGCTCCGTGTACGTTGACTCCTGCATACTTTTCTTATGCGAACGTCCGGAGTCTACAGGCCTCGTGTCCCTGGCTACCGGATGGCGTGACCTGGTCGCCGCGTATTCTCTGATTGGCGAAGTTGACTGGATATCGGAGGTCACGTAGCCAAGGTGCGGTCGTGTGCGCTGCCATGAGAATGAGGAAGCCTTATTGACACTCTCTCCGGACTGTCTATATAACGGAGCATCCCGAGCGGCGGACGTATGCTCCGAAGGCGAAACATTTTGTACCACAACATCTGGGGCCAGATGTTGTTGTACGAGAGAGGGTCCTCTCTCGCTCGCAGCCCGGATGGGCCTGGACGAGCTATGAACCGGACTAATAGGCTTCCTCCGTTCTCTCCTCTAATCTGCCGTCACTGGGTGTGCACTTGGTTGTTTTATAGTGCTCGCATCACCCAAAACTCCTTTCTAGACCGCAACAGACGAACCTGGCTGCCGAACCATTCGATGAATGGACGCTACACCGGGCGAGCTAGCGGACGTCAAAGGCCGTCGATCCAACTAGGGATCTCTTAGGCAATTGACGTATTTCCATGAGCACTTTTCCGCTAGCTCTTCATTAATTGTGACGACGGAGGCACACTTTTGGAAGACATCACGGATACATCACCCTGTTCTTGATCGTCTGAAATAGAGATTGATAAACTAGAGTGACCCTGCGGGGAAAGGACCGGCATGGCCATTTCCCCACTAACATACCCTGACACACGCTTCCCATGTTGTCATCGAAAATAACACATACTGAACAGGAGTTAGTGCGAGTACACTGACTACATTTATGCAATGATTATGAAAGTCAGAGGAAGATTTCCTCTTAATCCAATTGAACAATATCCTTTCATTGTGAAAAGAAAACAAAGTCCTAGTACTCGCACCAACCCCTGCAAATCAAAATACATAATAACATGATCCATTAACATAGAAAAAATAATTGAAATCAAAATAATTTTTTGAAAAAATATTTTTTCAGAAAAGCCCAAGTTCCTGAAAAGTAACGTTGAGCCCCAATGGATCCCAAGCCTAAGTGTGGACAAAAATTTTAAAAATATTTTTTAAATTTAATGCAACACTTACGAATAATAATAATGTATCTAGATATGATTAAACTAACATCAAGATATTATTTTCAAGAAATCCCCCTCACACAGAGGCTGTTGTCAATGTAAACAAGAAGTGTAAAAACACCAGAAACATGACTCCAGGCACTGATAACCCTGGCCCGAAATCAGTTACCAATAATACACTATCTGATGCAAAACAGAGACTTCCAGGGAAGAAACTACTGAACATCAGATGGTAGATGCAGAACACTACGCCTAAACACCCAAGGGTGAAGACGTAAACATGGGGAAAAGAACAGAATTCATTCTGTTATCCAGCTAAAACTCCCAAGAAATTTTAGTAATAATATTACAGAAAATATGCCAAAAGCATGGGAGAATAGCAAGGGGGGACTTAAAGGAAAGGGAGAGAGGAAAACACTGAACAAGCAGTGTAACTTTATAGCAAGAATGACCACAACAGGCCGTTGCCTCGAAAATAGGTAACTTAACACAATTTCATTAAAAAATTTTAAGTTACAGCCCTGATTATTTTCTGTCACTCATTTTTCCTCTCCTCCTTCTATATCCTCCTTAGAACCACCATTTCTCTAATATTTATGTGTCTGGCATCATTTAAACTGAGATTTACAAGCACAAAGATCAGTCAGATGTTAACTGATGAAGGGCCAAACAAAGAATGATTAATGGCGCCATTTTCGGGACGCCCTTGACACTGCGCATGCGCAGTAGAGGTGAAGTATGGAGGGCCATTCAGGACATGATTTCTTTGGTTTTAGATGCAAATTTTGGGGATTGGGTGGCAAAATTTGTGTTTGGCCCTAGATTTTTAAGAGTTAGCACCAGCTATGTCTGGGTCATTGGTACAGTATAAAAATAGCAGTTTTCATCGAAAGGCTCCTTGGGTATTTAATTTGAAATGTTAAAACTATGCTAAGGTGTTGCTAAGGAAATGCGGGGATACACCATTGTGTGCTTTTCACACAAATAACTCAATCTAGTTTATTATACTGAACAAATATTTGGGAACATCTCACAATTCTGCCAAACAAAATTTTGTTATATATAATCTCCAAAGAATTCACTCCATTCCAAAGTCTAGGTAAAGTGTGGTTGGGGTTCATTCTTGAGAGCATTACCCGGAACAAGTTAGAAATTTGTCAGCTATGCCACAGGTAAGTTGCATCGCTCTCTTCAGGGATGAAGAAACAACTGCTTCCTTTTCACCAAGACAGTGCTGGCTCAGCATTTTTTCAATTTTTACTGCGGTATCCTATGTCATAACCGACTGCAGTTTTTTATCACTAAATTCTTCTCATCCTCAGTGTTCACACTGGCCCAGAATTGCTGATGGTTTAGAAGGGTTTTACTTACTCAGAAATGTGAGTGCAGAAAACAACCTCCGGAGTAATTGTATGAAGGTTTCTTGTACCCTCGCAAGGAGTTCCCTTTTGATTTGGAACGTCTTCGTTTACCCCTGTCTGCTGAAGCAGGATGTTGAGACGCCGACTTCAAGAGCAGAGCACTGGAAACTTTTGTAGTGGCCTGTTCATAAACTAACAAAAGCTTGTCGTCAAAGATAGTATGTCCGGAGACTGGAGCAACCTGGAGAGAGCTTTTCACCATGTCATCTATAAGTGATGACGGCGCAAGGGCAGCATCACGACTAATTAACTCCAGATTTGCCACTGTCAGGGAGGAGTTATACATTGTATACATGATTGCCCTGGAAAGAACTGTAAGCGAGGTACACACATCCTCAAATTCCTTCCCGTTGAGACGTTGCGCCATAGCTCTGGTAAGGTGATCTGCGTAGGACATTGCGTCCAAATTAACTCTATTCAATGAAATAGCAGCTTCCATTACATCTGAGCGAATGGTGAATGAAGCAGGTAAGGATATGTCTAAATCCCCGGCCTGCTCATCTAAACGCAGTGGAGCTCTCTCCACATCTTCTCCAACCGTTTTAAATGAACGTGGTCCAAGGACAGTATATTTATGGAAGATGTTGACAAGAAACTGCCTCTGTTCCTCGCACTTGAGAGGTTAAATATGGCGTTGTCTATATGGCCAAAGGCCTGTGACACCTGCCTAGACTGAACCAGGAAAGTCTGCGTCTAGAGATGCCAGCAGTTTCTCCCTTGTTGTCGCAGCTTGCGGATTCAATGGAACAAACTCAGGATAGTATTGCTGGATAAAATCCATCGCAACCATATGTTGTTCTGAAAGGGAAGGGTAATCCTCTTCCTTATCTCTTTCACCATCCGACTGAATCAGCTGAGAATCCCGGTCCATTGCATCTGCGTGAACAGATGACTGGACCGACCCAGCACCGCCCGACAGCTCACTTTCTGAGTCTGAGGGAGGCTGCTCCCGCATTTGCTGAGATGCTGCGATCAGCTGCAACAGCAAGTCCGTGATCGAGGCTTGAGGAGCAGCAGTTTTCTTTTTCTTAGTCACTTGCTGCTCCTGGGACGGCGTTCCGGAGATAGATCTCTTCTCCGTATGTCCCGATGATCGAAACCTCGATTCCCTAGATACCAGTCGGTCTGACTTCACGGGCGAAGAGTGGCTTCTTCTTTGAGCAGCTGGCTGGATATCCGAAGTCGGTTTGCTACAATGTGGTCGTGTGTGCTTAGTGATCATAACAGAAGAAGCCATGACTGTAGCCAATGCCGGCTGCAGTCTAGACAGAGCGTCACGAGCAGCAGGTGTGGCTGTATGCTCCGGCCCATGCAAGTTTCTCATAACAACATCTGGTCCCAGATGTTGCTGGGTTAGAGAGGGACCTCTCCAGCTCGCGGTCCTTTCAGACCTCGCCGAGCATTCTGAAAGAAATTTGCTGGCTTCCTCCATAGTTCCGTCATCGTTGGGTGAGCTTTTGTTTTTAAGGTGCTCGCTCTACCCACTACACTTCATTCGACCACAACGGACATACCCGGTGTAACAAGCTCCCACAGGCGGAGTAACCGCTTCACCAGTCAAGCTAGCTGCCAGCAAGGGAGTAAGACCACAGGCCAGTGGCCTTATCCCTTGCCTAATATTCATGAGCACCTTAGCAGTTAGCTCTGTTTGTTCATCAGAGCGTGATGGTGGTAGCACACTATTGGTGGGTCCATCACCATGTTCTTGTTCCTCTGAAAAAGAAATTGAAAAACTTGAATTACTTTGCAGTGAGAGCACCGGCATAGGCCTCTCACCGCTAACAACATACTGTGACACCCACTTCCAACATTTGTCATCCCAATCGACACATGTAGAACAAGAATTTGCAGGAGTATATCGACTAAAGGCAAGGCAACATGCATGTAAATCTGAAGAAGACTTTCTCGCCTTGCATTTTGAACAATAAGCTTTCATGACTAAATCAAAATTAAGTCGATCGCACTCCCACAAACTCCACAATAAATATATGATGATTATACATAATGAACAACAATCAAAATCGAAACTGAAAAAATTAAATTTAAAAAAAAAAAAAAAATTTGACAAAAGCCCAAGTTCCCAAAGGGAACACAAAGAGCCCAAGGGTATCCTGATAGAGCCTAAATTTGTGTGGACAGAATCCAAATTTTAATTGCTACACTATTGGAATATTGAACAATGTATCTTACAACAATCCTACAGTAATAACAACTAAATGGTACATATATTAAGGACGTTGCCAAACAACATCAAGGAAAAACCGGAAACAAGACATCAGGCACAGACAAAAAGAGCCAAAGTCAGTAACAGATTTTAAAGCTACCCGATGTAAAGCAAGATCTTCAAACAAAGAAAAAACGATACATCGGATAGAAGATGCATGACCCAAACGACCCAACACCCCTAGGGAGAGGACGCAACCATGGGGATAAACAAAATAAACATTCTGTTACACACGTTAAACTCCAAAGAAATTTAATAAAAAATTTCGATAAAAATATGCCAAAAGCTTGGGAGTCTAACAGGAGGGCTTCAAGGAGGGATAGGGAAGGAACACTTAACAAACAGTGGATAAATCATTAGCAAGAATGATGACATCAGGCACATGTCCCAAGATTGGCAAGCATGAAATAATTTTTATAATTATTATAAAGTTACAGCCCTGAATGTTTCTAACCACCGTAGTTCACTTTCATCATCCATTTATGTCCTTGGATCCACCAATTTAACCATTGATTTGTGTCTGGCATCCTCAAAAAAGGAGATTTAAAGCACATATGTCAGTTCAATGTTGCTGACTTTAGGGCCAAACAAAGAATAATGGTTGGCGCCAATTTTGGTACCTTCCTGGATACAGCGCATGCGCAGATCTAAAAATTATGGAGGACCAGATAGGACTTGATTTTTTCGGTTTTGCATGCAAATTTGGGAGATTGGGGGGTAAAATTTGTGTTTGACCCTGGATTAATTTGAGTTAGCATCAGCTAGTCTAGGCCATTGGTTGTCGTATAAAAATATCTTTCCCCTCCCATTACAAATGCAAATACTGCCCTACAAGCTTCACTTAAACAAAGAGAATTTATTCTGTACCTCAAAAGGAAGCTCAGTATGAAATATCAAGTCACAGTATCTATCATTTCATGGGAAGATCATTTTTTTTAAATTTGAAGGCATTTTTTCACATGACATGAGTTTTAAAAAAAAAAACAAGAACAACGTGAGGTGTGGCTACCTATGCCCATTAGAAATTCTGAATTTTACCAACTTTGGTTGAGATCAAATGATCCAAACTGGAGTTATCGGTCGGAAACCAAAAATGTTAATAGAAGGTAAAATTCTAAGTCAAAAAAAGGCCATAACTCACAAAAAACATGAGGCCCCAAAGGGCCTGAGGATGCTCACCTGACATGGTAGCCAAAATATCAATCCAGAGAACTGATATCAACAAGTTGCATCTGCTCCTCCTAAGAAAAGCTTATACCAAATATCCAAAGATTCTGACCAGCGGATCTAAAAAAAAAAAGAAGATTTTTATAGAATATTCCTCATATTGAACTAAGTTATAATTTGGGCTCCCACAGGGAGCCCATATATGAACCCAGGGACTTGGCTTGAACAGACTTGAATCTCACCCCCCTAAGGATGCTGCACATCAAATATCAAAACATTCCGACTGCTGGATCTGAAGAAGAAGATTTTTAAAGAAAATTCCTCATTTTGAACTAAGTTACAAATCTCACCTCCCTAAGCATGGTGCATTCCCAATATCAAAAGATTCTGCCTGCTGGATCTTAAGAAGAAGATTTTCAAAGAAATTTGCCTGAAATGCACTAAGTTCAAATTTGGGCTCCTAAACTGAGCCCAAATATAAACTCAGGGGGCCGATTTGAACAAACTTGAATCAGATCCACCCCACAATGTTGCATACCAAATATCAAAAGATTCTGCCTGCTGGATCTGGAGAAGAAGATTTTGAAAGAAATTTGCCTGAAATGCACTAAGTTCTAATTCGAGCTTCTATAGTGAACCCAAATATGAATCCAGGGGGCCGATCTGAACAAACATGAATCAGATCCACCCCACAATGTTGCATACCAAATATCAAAAGATTCTGTCTGCTGGATCTGGAGAAGAAGATTTTGAAAGAAATTTGCCTGAAATGCACTAAGTTCGAATTCGAGCTTCTATAGTGAGCCCAAATATGAATCCAGGGAGCCGATTTGAACAAACTTGAATCAGATCCACCCCACAATGTTGCATACCAAATATCAAAAGATTCTGCCTGCTGGATCTGGAGAAGAAGATTTTTTAAGAAATTTGCCTGAAATGCACTAACTTCAAAATCAGGCTCCTATACTGAGCCCAAATATGAACCCAGAGGGCCGATTTGAACAAACTTGAATCAGATCCACCCTACAATGTTGCATACCAAATATCAAAAGATTCTGCCTGCTGGATCTGGAGAAGATTTTTTAATGTTTTTCCCATTGCCAACCCTGTTAAAAAGTGCTGACTCAGCACTTTTTCAAAGTCTCAAAACTGTACCCTATGATAAAACCGATGGCAATTTTTTTTTACCAATCCTTTCTGTTGGCCCTAAGGAAGCTGCACACCAAATAAAAACTCTCGATGCTATGCAGTTTTGGAGATATGGGCATTTTAATTTTTTTCTATTTTTAGCTCCTGCGGTTCCCACTGCAGGAAAAAATTTTTTGGCCTAAATCAAGTACGTATAACCCAATAATATCTCATATTAAATTTGGTTCAAATTGGCCTCTGGGTTCAGAAAATAGAAATTTTGGGCGGGGCAAAAATTCTAGCCCCTCTCAGAACAAAGGTAAATATTGCCCGTCAAACTTCTCTTGAACAAACTTGAGTCTACACCTCAAATGGAAGCTTCATACCAAATATCAAGTCTCTGCTATGGCTAGTTCATGAGAAGATTTTTAAAAATTTTGTGCATTTTGGCCCCACCTCACTCCACAATATGAGCAGAAATCCAATTTGAAGAAAAACCCAAATGTCCCTATATAACCACTACTCATGTGAATTTTCATTGAGCTGCAGCCAGTGGCTTGGGAGAAAATGACAGGGCTTAAAAGTCATGCGCAAATCCAAATCGATTCGTGCAAATGATTCGCGCAAGGAAAACAACGAGAATTAACATTTGATTCGCACAAAATGTTCATTTGATTCTTGTAGTAGATTCTAGTGGTTTTAAAAACCAGGAGAATGCTCGGTCTTCGCCCCCTCATATAGGTAACAAAACCTCACTTAGCAGTGGTGTCTAGTGAAGTCTTGGCTGCCTGTGTAGGCAGCCAAGACTTCACTAGACACCACTTCCTCGATTCTGTAATTTCCACTGTCAAGACCACCAAAAGCCTATTTGATGGATCATGTATTCTTCCTGAACATGTATGAGAAACTCGACAAAATGGAAGCAGGGTCCTCAATGGGTAAACTCTCTAAAAAAATATGACATTTGCCTTTTACTATGGCATAGGTACATTATTCACTCACAAGGGAATAACAGTACTCTCAAATTCAAAATATTTAAGAATTAAAAATTGATTCTCGCAATGGGAACATGCGAGAATCGAAACTGATTCTCGTGAATCGAGACAAATTTTAAGGCCTGAATGACCCAAACACCACCTTCACGACGTACGACAGACAACGGACAAAAAGTGATCAGAATAGCTCACCCCGACTTTCAGTCAGGTGAGATAATAATTAGACGGAACTCTTATTCGAACTTAGCCTGTATTACTAGCTGAGTAATGCATGTACCAACTTTGGGTGAGATCAAATAATCCAAACTGCAGTTATTGGTCGAAACCAAAAATGTTAATAGGAGGTCAAATTCTAAGTGAAACAAGGGCCATAACTCAAGTAAAAATAATTGGACGGAACCCATATTCGAACTTAGCCTGTGTTACCTACTGGGTAACACACATACCAACTTTGGTTGAGATCAGATAATCCAAACTGGAGTTATTGGTCAGACACAAATTGTTTACAGACGGACAGACCATTTACATAATACAACCGTTTTTACAAACGGGCGTATAAAAATGGATCAGAGCAACTTTATCTGAACAAAATCAAAATGCAATGTCATAAAAAAACCTCAAATTTCACTGAAATCAATTCAGCAATTTCAGAGAAGTCAAGAATACCATGTTTGCGGGTGACTGATGGAATGTGATCGCTTTAGCTCACCCTGACTTTCTGTCAGGTGAGCAAAAAATGGTTATCTTACTCTTTTCAATCAACCCTTTTTTCGGGCAACCTTTTTTTTCAAATAACTCTTGCCAATGTGTTAAGCTATAGAAAGCCCAAATTATACTAAAATATTCACCAGTGTTTTGGTAAGACCTGAGATGAGTACTAGTAACCTAGAATACTGTAGTCTATTCCTGGACATTCTATCATTGTGATATGCTGTGATGTAATACACTGTTCGACAGGGTTGAGTGAGTGATTTAAGATGCCTGCTTTTGGGGCATAATAAAAAATTGGTGATCTATCGAAGAATTACTCTAAACAACCCCAGAATTCCCCTGGTTTATGGGCCTATTCGATCTAACTACATCCAATATAATCTATTAATCTGTTATATCTTGTTTGAGCTCTTTGAACTCTGTCAAAAAAAATATAATACATGTAAAAAAAAATATAATACATGTACAATGAATGTTCAGCTCATCACAAGAATACAGAAAAAGAATCCAATCTGTTAACCCTTTACCCAACGTCACAGCCAAAACTGGCCAGCATTAGTCACAGAAGTCACCATTCAATTTTCATTATTTTTTCATTTTTTTCAAAAAACATAGCTTATGACCCCTCATTGGAACAAGCTTGTTCCAATGATGGGTCATAAGCTATATTTTTTATGCAAAAAATGAAGAAAAAAAAGTTATTCAAGAATTTTGTTTGCAAGTGCTGTCTGCCTTTCGTGTTAGGTAAAGGGTTAACTGAAAACTCAGGTTGTAATATTTTATCTGGCAAAGTCACTAGACAATTATCAAGTTTCCACAGTTTTACTAACCTTTACCGACAAACCTCTTCCTTGAAGTAACAAAAGTTCTTTGACTAGATGTGGCTGATACACTCGTTTCAAGACTGATTTTAGAAAGTTCTCACAAAACAAAAATTCTTCCTGTTTTGTCTCCACATCTTTTTCTTGAACTTTCTGACCAGACTTTTTGGCATCTGAGATACAAAAGCCTGGTGGGTCATTTGAGGCAGATTTGATTAGAGTTTCATCATTAGTTTGTTGTGAAGAATGAGATAAACAAGCAGCTGTTTCCTGTGAACCTTCTAACTTGCTTGAAGAATGAAGTAAAGAATTTGAAATTCCATGAGTACTTTCTAAACTAACTGCTGTCTGAGCTGCAGAATTTGAAGTCCTAAATGACGTTTCTAACCCTCTAGCTTTTTGGGTTGCAGAACATGGAGTTTCATGAGTTGTTCGTACTTGTTCAATGTTTGAACAGTCTGATTTTGAGTCACTTTTTTGTTTCTGATAACCAAAACAAACCTGAAGTAACAAAGAAAGAACATCTCCTAAGTGTTTAAATAAAATAAGTGAACTGAGGCAAGAAGTCTGACAGCATTTGGAGAACACCTTTGCACATAACCCAAGCCTGCGTAGTTTTTCAGTCTCATCCATGGGACTATGGCTGTCATTTGAATGGAAGAAGTGTCCAAAACCTGTCCTTGAGTCTATTGGAAGCCCAACTCCTGCCTGTAAACAAGGACAAACCCCAAGGCAAACAATGAATTGCAAAACAGTGGCAACAGTTTTTTGTTGATCCACGCTTAGAGAATCAGGAGACAATGCAGGAGCCTGATTTGGTGTCAACTCTTTAAAAGGTTTGTCTTCTGTCGATTTGTTGAAGACTATGATTGCTTCTTTAATAGAGGCCTGCAAAATCAACATTAGTTTCAAACATGTTTTTGTAAAACACCATCTGACAGATGGATCATCAAATTTTAATGAAATTTCATTCTCCTGTTGCCAATGGCAATAGAGAGCTGTGAATCTAACATCAGCCTCCAACAGGTCTTTAAAACACATCAAATTTCTTTCCAATACACCATCTAAGAAATCCTGTGGTTCTCCTTTAGCATTATCTAAAAAGAAATAACATGAAGAATTCAATTACTTGTTCAGCATGTAAAATCAATGGAGAGACTCAAATAATAGGGCTGGGCGGGTTTTTTTTTTGTTTTTCCAGTTGGGTTCTGATTTTTGCAGCAAATCGGAAAACCAAACCGCAAGACCCAGCAAAAACTGACAAACAGTTTTACTATAGTTAAAACTAGAAGTCCTGTCACGAAATTAGTGCTGATCTAGGCTTAATTGCGCATAGGAATTGCGCGTAATTGCCATATCGAATAGCATCCAAAGCATGGCAGGTTCTCCTGGTTGCTCATAACAAACACAGGCAATGTTTCTGTCAATGGACCTAGGGCTGTCGCGATTATTCGATTAGTCGACTAACCGTCGACTATTGAAGTAGTCGACGTTTTTTTTATTTTCAGTCGATCGTCATTCATTTTCAAGGTGGTACACGTCTACTACGCGTCGGGGCTAAATTGCATTGTTTTGTGAGGTGAATGATCAATGAAGGTGAATAACTTTAAATATCTAACCATAGTTAACATTCATATCCGGAAGACTGTACGACTGTCACTGACTGTGTAAGAAAGAACACTCACAGTTACTCGAGAAGAATAGATTCTTCTGAATTTCTCCAGTCTTGTACACACGAATGCACCCATTGGAAAACCCAAAGCGCGGAAGTGACAAAATTATGACGAAAGTCAGAACGTCAAATCACTTCTCAAAGTTCGGAACTTCAGACTAAGATCCAATTTTAACAACTGACGAGGGAATGCATAGATCTCAATGTTCAAAATTTCGAGAAACTTATTGCAGAAAGGAAACATATGCAGGAACGTTCTTTGGTAAATTCATTTTAATTCATCGGCTTCAATCTAGTTCAAACTTGGACCCGCAGTCAGTAATATTATTTTGGGGGTTGGTACGTCCTACAGGACGTACCAACCCCAAAAATGATATTACGGACTGTGGGTCCAAGATTGGACTACATGTAGCTTCAGTCGGGACCGATTTGTTGTTCCCACAACCCCACTTCGTCTGAACACACTGGTGCCATTGTCATTTTCAGAGTTTTACGAACAGAAGATTGATTTGCTAACAAATCATGGGAAGCGACTATTAATCGACTAACCGTCGATTACTGGTCACGATTAGTCGATTACAAAAAATGGTAGTAGCGACAGCCCTAAATGGACCTCCGGGTTACCATTGGCTGAAACATTGCTTGTGCACAGGCTATATGTACAGAATTTGATATCCTTACTGTGGTCATAATGCGTAGATTAACACACAGATCGACGAGCTATTTGTGTGCATTTCATGACAGGACTTCCAGTTTTAACTGTATGTTTGTGCATAAATTGATATAACTATCTTACTGGGAGGAAACTGGACTAGCGACCACTATGGACGACTCTCGTCACTTAAGTCTATTCCACAAATGGGCGAATACGTCATGTTCTCATTGACACCTTTTCTCCCTTATTGACTCGTCCACTGAACGAGAAATGTGACAATGAGAATACAACATAGTTTAGATGTTTTTTTCTGACTGAACAGACTTAGCAACTGATATCCTAGAACACAAAAGGAAGTTAGGCTGAACCCAATACAGACGGGGCTTTGATGGTGAGTGGAGTCGTATTGCAGATTTTATCCAAGTTAAGGAGCCTGAAGTGTTATTTACTATCTGCTCTTATCTCATAGAAAATCAGAACCTGAAACCGAACCAAGTCTGAAAAATCAAAACCTCCCAGCTCTACCAAATAATAACTTACAATACATTGAAACTTCTTTATTTCAGCGAATGCCTTGGGCTAAAATTCTTTTTGTTTGCATATCTGTTGCATTAAGGGTAAAGGGTAGCCAATATTACGAAGTTCCGAATGGCAGCATGTGAGGAAGCCAAATGGTTTATGCCAATCAAATTACAAATATCTGTCTTGGCGAAGTGTGCTGATAATTAGTGAAGAGTTGTGTATAGTGTTCACATGTAGATGAGGTAATTACTAGCCACCAGCATAAGCGAATGGCCATTAGGATTAAAGATGAGAGGTTTGGGAATTCACCTTGTGGTTGCAGTTTTTGTATTTTAACTAAAAACCTTGCGGTTGTTGGTTGTTGATGAATATACAATGTATAGCAATCAGCTGAATATATATTCTCATTACTGTGGCATATCCACAGGGTAGCAATGACTAATATGAATATACTAAAGATCACTATTTATTTATTGGTGTTTAACCCTTTACCTAACATGAAAAGCAGACGACACTTACAAACAAAATTCTTGAATAACATAGGTTTTGACCCCTTATTGGAACGAGCTTGACGAGTTCGTTCCAAAGAAGGGTCATAACCTATGTTTTTGAGACAAAAAATGAAAAAATAATGAAAATCAATTGGCGATTTCTGTGAATAGCACTGGCCGGTTTTGGCAGTTACATTGGGTGAAGGGTTAAGGTCATATACATGTACTTATCGAACTCGGGACCTCTAGCTCAGAAGTACAACAGACTACCACGGAGCCACCGCACACCACTAAAGATCACTAAAATCCACGCTCCCCTGTAGATCACTAAAATCCAATCTGATAGATCACACTTTTTTTTTTATTGGGATTTAACTCATTACATGCTTCTGGTGGATATTCCTACCCAGAACAGGTGTTCTCTTGCCACAGAAATGAGTATAATTTGGGCACGAAACACACAATAATCAAATGTCTGCCCCTGTAAATTGAATGAACTTCTTAAGGAATGATTTCTTCAGTAAAATATAGATAAATTTTTCATCAAATCTATTCATGGCTGCTTCATAGCAGCTGTAATTAGATCTGATGAAAAATATTTTGAAAATACTCAGCAGGTTATAAGTTACCAACACTTTTGACAGCCATGGTCACATTGTGTCAAATAGTTTTATGGATGGAGGAAGCCATAGTACCCCAAGGAGAACCTCTGTGAGCAACACTCAGACCCCTCAACATAAAAACTTATTCCCCTCCTCCCAAACAACCTGTACAAGTAACGATATTCTGTCGAAGTATCTTAAATAGAAGTAAGCTTTATTCTAAAACTATTTATTTTGGCCAAAGTGTTAGATTTAAAATAAAGGCACTTCTTGATAAACAAGAGCTCACATATCGCTGAAGCAATACAATGTCCCCCACCGGTATAATGAGCATTAATAATTATACAAATGTTATAACCTAGATGTGATCAGCATGAATTCCATTGAAGCGTTTCCAAAAAAAGTCTGGAAAACTGATATTTTGGCATTTTTCCATATTTCCAAGGGCCATAACTCACACAAGAATAATGCAATCAGCATGAAACTCAAACCTGATCTGTAAGTCATTGTTCTATAGTAGGTTACCAAAAATGAAATCATTCAGTTGAAGCATTTCCAAAACAAATCCGGAAAACTAAAGTGTGACTGACAGACTGACGGATGGACAGAGTGCCAATGAAACTTGATATGTAAGTCATCATTCTATAGTAGGTCACCAAAAATGAAATCATTCAGTTGAATCCGTTGAAGCATTTCCAAAAAAAGTCCGGAAAACTGATATTTTGGTGCTTTTCCATATTTCCAAGGGCCATAACTCACACAAGAATAATGCAATCAGCATGAAACTCAAACCTGATCTGTAAGTCATCGTTCTATAGTAGGTTACCAAAAATGAAATCATTCGGTTGAAGCATTTCCAAAAAAAGGCCAGAAAACTAAAGTGTGACTGACAGACTGACTGAGAGACTGATGGATGGGCAGAGTGCAAATGAAACTTGACTGTAAGTCATTGTTCTATAGTAGGTTACTAAAAAATGAAATCATTCGTTTGAAGCGTTTCCAAAAAAAGTCCGGAAAACTGATATTTTGGCTTTTTTCCATATTTCCAAGGACCATACATAACTCACACAAGAATAATGCAATCAGCATGAAACTCAAACTTGATCTGTAAGTCATCGTTCTATAGTAGGTTACCAAAAATGAAATCATTCCGTTGAAGCGTTTCCAAAAAAAGGTCCGGAAAACTGATATTTTGGCACTTTTCCATATTTCCAAGGGCCATAACTCACACAAGAATAATGCAATCGGCATGAAACTCAAACTTGATCTGTAAGTGATCGTTCTATAGTGGTTTACCAAAAATGAAATCATTCCGTTGAAGCATTTCCAAAAAAAGTCCGGAAAACTGATATTTTGGCGCTTTTCCATATTTCCAAGGGCCATAACTCACACAAGAATAATGCAATCAGCATGAAACTCAAACTTGATCTGTAAGTCATCGTTCTATAGTAGGTTACCAAAAATGAAATTATTCGGTTGAAGCATTTCCAAAAAAAGTCCGGAAAACTAAAGTGTGACTGACATTTTCCAATATTTCCAAGGGCCATAACTCACACAAGAATAATGCAATCAGCATGAAACTCAAACTTAATCCCGTAAGTCATCGTTCTATAGTAGGTTACCAAAAATAAAATCATTCGGTTGAAGCATTTCCAAAAAAGGTCCGGAAAACTAAAGTGTGACTGACAGACTGACAGACTGACAGACTGATGGATGGACAGAGTGCAAAACTACAGTCCCCTTCGGCGTTGCCGGTAGGGGACTAATTAATTACTTTCAAACTGTGCATATTCTTGGAATGAACTGTAAGTAGACAGTTTTCTTATTCCTTGGGGAATTCATTGGTCGCAATGCCTTTGCTTGAGTTCCCTAAAGGTCAACAACAGTCATGTGAGTGCATAGCCATAAACTCTGCAGAGCTGGTTGAGCTCGTTATGAGAAATCGATGTTTGAACTGTTTGGTGGGAGAAAGATGGCAGTTTCTGATAACAGATTGTGACAACGTAAATTTTAAGTAAATATTTGCTTGATAGGTGAAGCCTAAGTTAACCATGCCAAGGCAAGATCAATGAATGTGAAACTGAACTTTGCAGGACAGAATAAAGGTGATGCCAACAGAGAAACAAGCGAGTGAAAATGCCAACAAGGGTGTAATATAGCAGAGCTTTAAACAAACTAGAGCTTTAAGCAAATGAACTAAAGAGAATGATGGGTTTCACCCTGTGAGAGAAATGTTGGGTCAAAAATGTCCATAATCTCCACACAGATACTGAATACAAAACCATGTGGAGAGATGGATGACAGAGACCAGGATGTCTGCATGATCAGTACAGTAGGCATCAACTGTATCCCACCTCAAATCACTCGACCCCCCCCCACCCCACCCCCTGCCCCACAACGAGTGATGTATGAAAATATAATTGGTGAAACTGGGTGGTGACATTCAGACACTGAGACCATGTGAATACGAAATCAGTACGATGATTTGTCACCTTTCTGTGGGGTAGATAAAACATTTGGTAGCTGCTTTGAGTAATTGAAGACAAATAGCTCTGGTGGGGTGTTAAACTGCAAATCTTTTAGTGTCGATCCTCAGTCACAAAATGAAAGTGTCAATGACACTATAGCTCACCTTGACAAACTTGAACTTGGTAAGTTATAAGTGAAATGGCAAAACTGAAGATCATTGGTTCCAATATTATTTGGTGAATATTCAACATAATAGCATGGTGTGTACACAACATCACAGCAATCCATGCACCTTTAAATGTAAAATGTAGGGCTGGCTAAAGGAAAATGTTGATACACAAATGCAGTAAGTTTAAATGCCACTGTAAATGGCTATTTTTTTTCACAGGAAATGAATGCTAATCGATAGCTCTTATCTAGAGGTCTCGCCTACTGAGCACACCAGGTTCTAAAAGAATCCTATGATCAAACTGATCCATTCATAAATTCACCCTGCAGGGCTTGCAAAAGGAAAATGCTGATGCACAAATGTAATGAGTTCAAAGGTCATCGCTAACAGCAACATTCGGCAATGTTTTTCGAGAGAAATGAAAGAAAATCCAAAGCTCCTATCTAGAGAAAGCTCCAAACAAGCACACCATGTTTCAAAGTGACCTGTGACCTTTCAAACATGAACTGTGTGGTGTTCCATAGGAAATTGATGACAGACAAAATGACAAAGTTGAATGTCATTGCTAACGGCAGAAATGGAAGACAATCTATAGCTCTCTTCTAGAAGTCACCCAAAACAAGCATACCGAGTTTTAAACCGATCCATTCATAAATGCACACTGCAGAGCAAGCCCCCAAAATAATGATGCAAAAATGTCAAAGTTCAAAGATCATTGCTAAAAGCAACGTTTCTCGGCAGAAATGATAGAAAACCAATAGCTCGCATCTAAAGGTTGCTCCAAACTGCACACCAAGTTTCAAAGCAATCGGATCATAAATGTGACCTGTGCGGCACTCAAAAGGGCAAAGATGATGGTCGCCTTGGCACCGTGCACTTTGCCTAATTTCTATGTTTGGGCAAAATGAACGTCGCTCAGTGATTTTGAGAAGCTGCCGTCATAAAAGTGGTTTGTCTTGAAACATTTCAATGCAACCCTTTTATTTACTGTAGAGTGACAAAACAAAGGACATAAAAACTACTTGATACTCAAACTTATGTTTGTTTTTAAATGAACAGATTATAAACAAAAAGAAATAAAAACTGAAAAAAATAATTCTGTATATGAAAGTGTGAATGACACTGCAGCTTAACTTGTCCAAGAAGGAACTGAACTACTAAATAGAAAGATCCAGTAATGCCATGTCATTCACTTAAGTTTCTACAGAAAAGACATCACACCAAAGCTACATATGAAATCTGAAAAAATCGGGTATGGGATGGGGCCTGTTGGGTGTACTAATGGAATTGTTTGCAATTTATATGTCAAATCCAAGATGGCAGGTGACGGCTAGCTTTTTCAACGTAATGCAGAAAAAGTTGGTAACTCACATTTGGACAGCATACCAAAGTTACATATAAAATTTGAAAAAGATTGGGTGAGAGGTGCGGCCTGTAAGATCTGCTAATGAAATTGTTGACAATTCATATGCCAATCATCCAAGATGGCTGCTGGCTGAACGAAATTCAGAAAAATTGATAGCTCCCATCTAGACATCACACCAAAGTTATATATGAAATTCAAAAAACATCAGGTGAGAGATGTGACGTGTAGGGTGTGCTAATGGAATTGCTGACAATTTATATCCGAATCCAAGATGGCTGCTGGTGGCCACGATTTTCAACACAATTCAGAAATATATGATAGCTCCCATCTAGACAGCAAACCAAAGCTACATATGAAATTTGAAAAAGATCAGGAGAGAGATGCAACCTGTAGGGTGTGCTAATAAAATTGTTGACAATTTAAATGCCAAATATAAGATGGCCGCTGACCACCATATTTTTCAATGAAATTTGGAAAAAATTTGATAGCTCCCATCTAGACATTGCCCCAAAGCCACATATGAAATTTGGAACTGATCAGGTGAGAGCCGCGGCCTGTAGAGTGTGCTAAAGGAATTGTTGAACAATTTATATCCAAATCCAAGATGGCTGGCAGCCATGTTTTTCAACAAAATTCAGAAAAAATCGATAGCTCCCATCTAGACATCGCACAAAAGCTACATATGAAATTTGAATAAGAATGGGTGAGGGATGCGGCCTGTAGGGTGTGCTATTTATTATTATTTATTTATTTATTTATTGGTGTTTAAGGTCACATACTTATGCACAAAGGCCAATCATGACCGTGACAGTTTTATGGGTGGAGGAAGCCGGAGTACCCGGAGAGAACAACCAAGAAACGACAAGCAGCTGCCAGCTCCCCAACATCGTAACTCCACACTGCAGCACACACAGGGTTAGATTAGTTGAAGACATGTGCACCATCGATGTGCAGTACGCTTTAGTATAAGGCGTCATCGTGTCCCCATGTGGACAATTGGGCTTAAGTGCCCTGCCCAAGGACACAACACGGGAGTACGAATCGATCACTGAGATGGTCACCCATCCGAGGACTAACCAGGCTCGGCATTGCTTAACTTTGGTGATCTGACGAGAACCGGTTATCACAATGCCACCGCACTCCCGTAGGGTGTGCTAATGGAATTATTGACAACTTATATGCCATTTCTAAGATGTCTGCTGGTGGCCATGTTTTTCAATGAAATGCGAAAAAAATTGACAGCCCCCATCTAGACATTGACCCAAAGCTACATATGAAATTTGGAACTGATCAGGTGAGAGCTACGACCTGTAGAGTGTGCTAAAGGAATTGTTGGAAAATTTTTATCCAAATCCAAGATGGCCACTGGCAACCATGTTTTTCAACAAAATTAGAAAAAAATCGATAGCGCCCATCTAGTAGACATTGTCCCAAAGCCACATATGAAATTTGTAACTGATCGGATGAGAGCTGCAGCCTGTAGGATGTGCTAAAGGAATTGTGGATGGACAGATGTACGGACAACAGATCTCAACCCATCCCAATAGTTCATACTTGATGTTAAGTTGAGCTAAAAAATTAAAATTTTTTAGTAAATTTTGTTTCTTAACATACCTACCACAATTGTTTACAATTGGCTGTAACATAAGTGCAAGCCCTACTTCGGAACTAACTCAAGCTTTTAGAATCTTTTCCAAACGAGTTGGAAAAGTACTAGAGTGCAAAAGCACGAAAAAGATCGAAAAAAGGGTCGAGCGAGACCAGCGCTCGAAATTACAGGTACTCTCTCTGCACACCTCTTGCGTTTACCGAGCGCATGCGCAACAACCGTGACGTCAATTCCGTATTTCCGCCAACGAGAAGTTTGTGATTTAGCGGGGAGGCATCGATATCAAAGATATCCCCAAGGAGGGTGGGCCTCCGGTAAACAATTGTGGTAGGTATGTTAAGAAACAAAATTTACTAAAAAATTTTAATTTCTTTTCAACCTACTCACAATTGTTTACAATTGGCTGAATAAACAATAGGAGGAGGTGAATCACATAACCAATACCAACAAGAGTAGCAGAACGAAAGCAAGGATGGCAGAGAACAAAAACTAAAACCTGTAATGAAGAAAGAGAGAAGGCACCTGAAAAGAACAAGGCTGAGAGAAGCGCAACCTCGACAAAAACAATTTAACGAGGGTGCACCACAGCCTGAGCAGCCACGAGAGGGCCTAAAGAATAAAGGTCCTCAGATTGCTGCTGAAGGTGGCGGAGATAAAAGGAGGAGAAGGTAGAAGCATTCCTCCAGTAAGCCGCATTCATAACATCACGGAGCGAAACAGAATTGGAGAACTCCCAGGATGTAGAAATGGCACGAACCTCGTGAGCATTAAGCCGGTTCGAAACAAGATCCGATGCAGACAAGCGAGAATAAGCCAGCTTGATTGCAAGACAGATCCACCTGGAAATAGAATGGGAAGAGATAGACTGCCGCTTAGGAATGAGAGACAGAAAAAATCTCTTCCGATCCCTCCTAATGAACTGAGTGCGAGTAATGTAAGTCTTGACCGCACGAACAGGACAAAGAAGAGGCCTCCGTCCATCTACAGCAGGGAGAGCCCGAATGCAGATGGGAGGAGGTACGGAATCGGGGAGTTGATTCTTAGCCAGAAAAGAGCAATCAGTAGTGAATGTGACACTGTTAGCCTCATTTCGGAAGAAGGCTGAATCAACAGATAGCGCATGAAGCTCACTGACTCGACGAGCAGAAGCAAACGCTAGAAGAAAAGCCGTCTTATAGGTGAGAAAACGCATGTCGGTCTCAGATAAAGGCTCGAAAGGCGCCCCCTCCAAACAGTGCAACACCCATGCCAAGTTCCACTTGGGTGTAAGACGCAAAACTCGAGGCCTCTTCAAAGAAAAGTGCCAAATAAGTTTGGAGAGGAAAAGATTATGACCGATACACCGCTTTCCCACATAAGAGAAAGTATCAGACAGCATAGACCGATAGCCCTTAATCGTAATAGGCTGGAGGCCCTTGGAGTCAAAAAGAAAAACCAGAAAATCCGCAATTTGAGCGATAGACGGATCACGGTAATTCACATTGTGATCTGAACACCAGCGGCAGAAAACCTTCCACTTGGCAGCATAAGTCATTCCAGTGGAAGGTCGCCGCGATGCAGAAATGCACTCCACTGATCGTCTCGAAAAACCTCTACGTCGGAGACTGGACCTGATAAAAGACAGGCGTGAAGGGACAGGCTCGCCAGGTTGTTGTGATACTTCCTGGGACGACCCTGTGAAAGAAGATCGCGACGTAGAGGTAGACGAATCGGTCGATCGGCCAATAGAGGCCGCAGCAGATTGATCCACACCCTCTGTGGAGACAGGGGTGTGATCAGAATGATCCTGCAACTGCAAGCACGAATCTTCGCTAAAACTTGAGGAAGAATCGGTGCAGGAGGAAAGGCATAGCCGACCCAGCCTGTCCAGTCCAGAGACAGAGCGTCTACTGCAAATGCCAGAGGATCTGGACAAGGGGAGACAAAAGTCTCTACCTGATGATTCCAGCGAGTAGCGAAAAGGTCGACCTGAGGACGACCCCACTGCTCGCAAATCGCCTGAAACACCGACCGATGTAGCATCCATTCGGTTGGAAGGACACTGTCGCGTCGGGACAGGGAGTCTGCTAGGACGTTGAGACGCCCGGGAATGTGTCGAATGGACACCCGAGCGTTCACATCCCGTGCCAACAGAAGAAGATCCCGAGACAGCCGATACATAGGAATCGAATGAGTGCCTCCCTGATTCCGTATGTAGGCCACTACTGTCGAATTGTCCGAAAGAAGTAGGACAACATGGTCCGACAGATGAGGGATCCAAAGCCGAAAACTCAACAGAAGAGCAAGGAGCTCCTTCTGGTTGATATGAAGGCCCACCTGCTCGCTGTCCCACTCTCCGTGAGTAGACAGACCGAGAGGGTCCAACGTCGCACCCCAGCCCCGATCGCTGGCATCCGCAGTAAGGATGCGATCGGCCAAAAGAAGATCCAACGGAACACCCTGTGTCAGCCAGGGAATATTTGCCCAAGGGCGGAGGTGACAAAGCAGAGACCGAGGAATAGTGAGTTCCAGGTCCAGCGGATCTACATTCGGACGCCAATGATCCAACAGGAAGTGTTGGAGAGGTCGGACAAACAAGCGACCGAGCGGAATGAGATCGGTCACCGAACCGCAAAGGCCCAGCATCCGAAGGAAAGTCCTGGCCGAGACCGAGGAAGATTGAAGCAGGTCCCGAGTCAAGGCGGAAAGAATCGTCGCCTGAGCCTGGGGAACCGACACTACATTGTGAAGAGTGTCGAAATCCATCCCCAAATGACGGAATCGCTGAGAAGGAAGAAGATCCGACTTCTCGCGATTGACTCTGAAACCCAGCGACGCTAGCAGGCAAAGAAACTGCCGGACATCGAACTCCAGAACAGCAGCATCGTGGTGCCGTTGGAGGATGTCGTCTAGGTAGGCGGACGAAGTCACCGCCGACTGAGTGCGATGGAAAGCAAGCACATGTGACATCAGTCGGGTGAAGGCCCAAGGAGCCAGGTTCAAACCGAACGGGAGAGCTCTGAATTGAAAAACTCGATCCCGAAACGAGAACCGAAGGTATTTCCGTGACGCCAGATGAATGGGTACATGGAAGTAGGCATCCTTCAGGTCGATACTGGCCGCAAAATCGCCCTGATGAACTGAACGTCGAACCGACCGGAAAGTCTCCATACTGAAACGAGGAGCAATTATGTACTCGTTCAGGGTACTCAGATCGATGACAGGACGAAATTGGCCGTTTTTCTTCGGCACCAAGAAAAGTCTCGAGTAAAACCCCGGTGAAAGGGTGTTCCTGACCACCTCGATCACCCCTTTGGTGAGGAGATTGTCGATCTCCTGCACCAGAAGGTCCCGACGCAGAGAATCTGAAGGGACCTGAGTCGGAAGGGGCACCCGAGATAAACTGGGGTGCCGACGGAAGGACAGTCGCAGACCGGAATGAATGACGTCGAGGACCCAAGAGTCCGACGTTATCTCTGTCCAACGGTCGTAAAACAGCGACAGCCTTCCTCCGACTGGAGGCGAATCGAGGTGAGAACCTTCACTTGCGGCCTCGATGAGGCCCCCGAGAGGAGAAACCACCTCGGGAAGTGACAGAGTCCTGAGACTTTCCAGCCTGAGGCTGCCAGCGGGCCTGGCCACGTCGGCGCTTCTTATGAGCAGAAGGAGCAGACGGAGCCGAAGGCGTAGCCGACGTCGCCGACGAGGCAGACGCAGCAGCACGCTTGGCGGGCCTGGAACGACCCCCACCCGCAGCAGCAGGTGGGTCAAGCTGTCTCAGCAAAAGCTGGTCCTTCGAATGACGAAGAACTTCGCCACGAACAGCTTCCACGGAACCATGGAACAACTGAGGTCCTACCAAAGAGGCAGACCTCAGAACAGCACGTTGCTCAGAAGGAAGGGATGGTAAAGAATCCAAAACCGCATCCCGGCGTGCCAGCTCCAAATTGGCCGTGTTACAGGCGTGAGCGTGAGTCAAGTTCATAAGAGCCTGTGACAAAACGCGAAAAGGCGCCTGAGTGTCATCAAACTCCCCTGGTGGAAAATATTCAGCCAGAGCAGCGACGACATGGTCCGCGAGGGATAACATACCCAGCATCTCTCGGGACAGGCCCACCATAGACTCAACTACCGACATCGGGAGAACTGCCGACTTAGGCTTAGTCAACCCGAGGGAAGAAGAATCCTCATCCACAGTAGTCATCCCTTGGAAGACTGGTGGAGAGACGGAATCGTAAACACGAAACCGCGATGGAGGCAGGAAGGCATCAGCTCTAGAAAAGAAGGAACCCTTGAGGGCCTTAGAACGCATTTTGGCGTCTAAGCCCTGGAAGGACTCAACCACCTGAGCCGATTGCAGAGGACGCAAAGCCCCGGAGCTAGAAGGCTCAACAGGGTTACGGCGCTCCACAGTGGACCGCGGCCGGACGGTCACAGAAGGCTGGTCGGAAGGTAGAACGTCCGGCAATAAGCCAAAGACGAAATCCAAAGCCTGCCCCAAGACTGACGAGGGGGGACCATCACCTTCAAGATACTCGTCATCCTCCGTAGCAGAGGAGACGTAGCCCAACTCGGGCTGACCAGCAGAAACCTCCTGTGAATACTGTGCAGTATCCAAGGGGCCAGGCGAGACATCTCGGCGACCGACCAAAGGAGGTTGTGCCTCAGGAGGCACAGGGAGGCCAACTTGAGGGTTGCCAGAAAGCAACCGGGTGAGCGCCAAAACGGCCTGGCGCAGGTCACCCTGAGAATCCGTCGCAGCAGAATCACCCGACGGAGTGTCCTCCCAATGGACCCTTCTGGTAGAAGAACCCAAATCCTCAGAAGAGACCGACGGCGAACGTCGATCGGCAGACAGAATAGGAGCACGGTGAGAAGACACCGGAGGATAGTCCCGATTGTGACGCCCAGGAGCCATCACTGGCCTCTGCGAAACAGAAGGCCCTGCCTGCAAATCCTCGAAAGGGACCGACGGCGCATGTCGATCGGTAGCTGGACCTAGGACACGGTGAGAAGACACCGGAGGATTGTCCCAAGAATGACAGGAACCTGTCATTGACCTCTGCGCAGCAGACGGCCCCAACTGCCTATCCTCTGAGACCGACGGCAAGCATCGATCGACACCCAGACACGGAACACAGTGAGGAATCACCGGAGGAAGGTTCCGAGAGTGACAGCTAACCGGGGCTGTCACTGACCGCTGCCGAACAGCAGGCCCTGGATGCCAATGTCCCAACACCATCCCGCTAGTCGGCACACTAGCAGGCGAAGGTGGAACAATAAACGATTCACTCGAGGGACGAGGAATCGCTGCCGAAGCGACCGGCCGGCTCAACCGACTAGGAGCAAACCTAGCCAGATGAGACGGAGCAGACAGCAAACCCGCACAGCCTCGCCGCGAGGCTGGGGGAGGCTGAGAACACACAGACACACCAGCAGATACAGCCTCGGTCCCCCGAGACTGTAGACCATCCCCAGAAGAGATGGAAGAGCCACCATCAGACAGAATAGGATCTGGAGTAGCAACCCCCTCAACAACGGTCGACGGTGTTGGAGGCAGATCGGAGAGGGTTACCGAGTTGACCTCGGAAAAGCTCTCAACGAAAACAGACGCCTCAATAGTGACATCCGAAGACAAAGAGACCGCGGTCTCCTCATCAGGTATCACAGAACAAACACCGTCAACAGTTGCAGAGGAGCTCGCCACAGAAGTCAGATCCGAATCCTGTGTGACAGAGTCACCACGTGCACCAGCAGAAATGACTGCAACGGCACGGCTACCCTTACCCCGAGAACGAGGGGTTCTAGCTCTGGAAAGAACCACCTTGTTAACAGAAGCCCAAAATTTAGAGGACCAAACCCCACAGATACCACATGATTGGGCCTGAGTGCAATTGTTGCAAGTGACACATGTGGTATGGGAATCGTCCACATGTTTCACCTGCAAACAAGAGGTACAAGGAATAGTCTTAGGCATGATATAAATACAACAATCAAGCTTCCCGCCGACGGAAAACAGAACGAAGGTCGTGTTCACACGTGGGGGAAAGGCAAGATAAAGTGTGAAAAGCACAGCAATAATAATACAAATTAACATTAAATGAGAGTAATAATTTGGTAGCTTGAAAAAGGATACAATCCAGTAGCACACTAAAGACGATTAATAAGTTGTTCACGAAGAATTAATATCATAAACAGCACAGTCACAAAAATTTCCGACCATGAACAATGGCGGAAAATAAAGGAATTGACGTCACGGTTGTTGCGCATGCGCTCGGTAAATGCAAGAGGTGTGCAGAGAGAGTACCTGTAATTTCGAGCGCTGGTCTCGCTCGACCCTTTTTTCGATCTTTTTCGTGCTTTTGCACTCTAGTACTTTTCCAACTCGTTTGGAAAAGATTCTAAAAGCTTGAGTTAGTTCCGAAGTAGGGCTTGCACTTATGTTACAGCCAATTGTAAACAATTGTGAGTAGGTTGAAAAGAAATGAACCTCTACAGTTGATATTAGGAGAGATATTGGTGCAAACAATGGAGAGAGTAACCAAACAAGAGGCCCCAAGGAGCCTTAATCGCGCACCGGTCAAAGTGGTTCAAAGAAGTATTTGGGGGTCACATTCAGTTAGACATGGTTCATCAACACTACAAAGGAATGAAATCATGAGAGAGAAATTTTATGGAACTAGGGCCATGGCTTGAACAAACTTGAATCTTCCCCCCCCCCCCCCCCAAGGATGCTGCATACCAAATAGCAAAAGCATTCATCAGCTGGATCTGAAGAAGAAGAAGATTTTAAAAGAAAATTCCTCATTTTGAACTAAGTTATCATTCAGGCTCCCACAGTAAGCCCAAATATGAACCCAGGGACTTGGCTTGAACAAACTTGAATTTCACCTCCTAAGGATGCTGCATGCTAAATATCAAAACATTCCGACTGCTGAATCTGAAGAAGAAGATTTTTAAAGAAAAATTCCTCATATTGACTAAGTTATAATTCGGGCTCATGGGACTTGGCTTTAACAAATTTGAATCTCCCCCCCCCCCCCCCCCCCACAACAATGCTACACACCACATATCAAAACATTCCGACTGCTGGATCTGAAGAAAAAGATTTTTAAAGAAAATTCCCCATTTCGAACTAAGTTACAATTCAAGCTCCCACAGTGAGCCCAAATATGGACCTAGGGATATGGCATGAACAAAATTGAATCTAACCCCCTAAGGATGCTGCATACCAAATATCCAAACATTCCGACTACTGGATCTGAAGAAGATTTTCAAAGAAAATTCCTCGTTTTGAACTAAGTTATCATTCGGGCTCCCACAGTGAGCCCAAATATGGACCTAGGGACATGGCATGAACAAACTTGAATCTCACCCCCCTAAGGATGCTGCATACCAAATATCAAAACATTCTGACTGTTGAATCTGAAGAAGAAGATTTTTAAAGAAAATTCCTCATTTTGAACTAAGTTATAATTAGGGCAACCACAGTGAGACCAAATATGAACCCAGGGACTTGGCTTGAACAAACTTGAATCTCACCCCCCTAAGCATGCTGCATACCCAATATCAAAAGATTCTGCCTGCTGGATCTTGAGAGGAAGATTTTAAAAAAAATTTGCCTGAAATGCACCAAGTTCAAATTGGGCTCCTATACTGAGCCCAAATATGAACCAAGGGGGCCGATTTGAACAAACTTGAATCAGATCTACCCCACAATGTTGCATACCAAATATCAAAAGATTCTGCCTGCTGGATCTTGAGAAGAAGATTTTTAAAGAAATTTGCCTGAAATGCACAAAGTTCGAATTCGAGCTTTTATAGTGAGCCCAAATATGAATCCAGGGGGCCGATTTGAACAAAATGGAATCAGATCCAGCCCACAATGTTGCATACCAAATATCAAAAGATTCTGCCTGCTGGATCTTGAGAAGAAGATTTTTAAAGAAATTTGCCTGAAATGCACTAAGTTTGAATTCGGGCTTCTATACTGAGCCCAAATATGAATCCAGGGGGCCGATCTGAACAAACCTGAATCAGATCCACCCTACAATGTTGCATACCAAATATCAAGAGATTCTGCCTGCTGGATCTGGAGAAGAAGATTTTTTAAGAAATTTGCCTAAAATGCACTAAGTTCGAATTCGGGCTTCTATACTGAGCCCAAATGTGAATCCAGGGGGCCGATTTGAACAAACTTGAATCAGATCCATCCCACAATGTTGCATACCAAATATCAAAAGATTCTGCCTGCTGGATCTGGTGAAGAAGATTTTTTAAGAAATTTGCCTGAAATGCACTAAGTTCGAATTTGGGCTTCTATAGTGAGCCCAAATATGAATCCAGGGGTCCGATTTGAACAAACTTGAATCAGACCCATACCAAGATGCTGCATGCCAAGTATCAAAAGATTCTGCCCACTGGTTCTGGGGAAGATTTTTTAATAATTTTTCTATAATTTATACGGTGTTATCAGAGTTATGTCCCATACAGTGCCCCCAAGGGACTTGGCCATTTCATTTGAACAAACCTGAATTGCCATATAGTAATGAACATCCACATGAAGTTTCGTGAAAATCGGACCAGTGGTTTCAGAGGAGAAGTCGTTTGAAAAATGTTCACGACGACGGAAGACAGACAACGGATGGCAAGTGATAAGTTGAGCTCCATTCGGTGAGCTAAAAAGGGATTCGTAAACATGTATCACAACTTCCTTCAATAAAAGTTAACAAAATCAAAAGAAATATGATTTGTGTTGTGTTTCTTTTATTTCACTGACAATTGAAGCAGGAACAATAAAGAAACGGGCAGTTGTTTGTGTAATTAGAAGCGACGTCTAATTACTGAAATAGGCACAACAATTGCATAATGTGATGCCCCAGCTGCCACTATGGAAATATACACTGATCCTGATCCACTGGCACACACTGGGAAGGAAGAAAAATACTTGGCAACTTAGGTAGAGTGGGAGTCCAAGTCAGCCAAAAGGTGACAGATGACAAGAATGGTGTAATTATTACATTTAATAAAACAAATTAATATAATCATGGAATTTCCCTTTCCTTTGTGAGCTTAACAATATAAAATATACCTGTGGTCACTTCGGTTATACTTAAGTGCACGTGTGTTTCTCAGTTACACAGAGAACTGGTAGCTCTGAACAATTATGCCAATCTCCCAGAAAAACAGACAAACTACGCTTATATACTCAGTGTGATGTCACATTTATAAAAGAATCACCAAAACAAAACTGACAGAGGGTGTTGATAAAAATAGGATACCACACATATTATCCCTCAAAACCATGGTAGGAGCTTAGTGACTCCTCAAAAAATAAGGAAATGTTGATTTTTGCTCAAATGTAGCTTTTTTAGTGATTTTTTGCTTCTTGACAAAGCCCCAAATCTCACTGACAGAACAATGCAGATCCCACCAGTAGTGAAGCCATCGTCTGAAGACTTGGGGCAACATGCAAGTGAACAGTGAGGGACAGGAGGAGGAAATCTCAGGACTGAGGGCATTGTACTTGTATGGAGTGCAGGAAATCAAAAAAAAGAAATTTCTTAAACTTCGGGGTGGGAGGAGCAAATTGGATTGGAGAGGGGGTTGGGCTCCCTAGAAACCTCACAACTCCTCCACTGGATCCCATTAACTTGATTTTCAGTGTTTGACAAGTCTTTGAAATATTAAATTAAATTAAATTCTCCGTAAAATTAACTCCTAGGCTTGTCCCTGGCTGTGAGGAATAGAGGGAATAAAAATGTAAAATGAAATATACCTGTAACTGTGGACTGCTTTTCCGTGGATATCAGTAACTTCAGGGCTTCCAACACAGTTTTTTGATCAAGAGAACTCATTTCTGTAAAAGATGAAATAATTTTTTTTTTAAATGTACCAGCGAGGTTCTCCATACTGCATGTTAAAGATCTTATTCTTATAGAGGATTAACAAGCAATACATGTACTTTTAAAAAAAATTTCTGTTAGAGGGAATCTGTAGTAGTGATGAACCGATTATTAAAACTTGCTATCAACCGATTATTAGTTATTTCTCTGCCGATAATGCCGATTCCAAAGGTTGAAGTAGGACACTGAAGAATATCTGTTGGAGCCAGTTATATTACAGCATTTTGTTGATAAATCATCAATTACGAAAGCTTAATATCACATAAGTTCTCAGAGTATGCATATGTAATGCTGGGCAATATCAGCCAAAATAATATTTGCATTCTGGTTGGAATGTGAGGAAAAGATCATTATTAACGATACGATCACACGATATTGTTCTTGTGAAGATTGTGTTTTATTCCGGTAAATAGTGTTCTAATAGTAAAACATATTCTTGGTTGTATTAACCAGGAATATGCTGAGCACACATACTTTGTGTCTTAAATGAAAAATAATTTTGATGTTAATGTGTGTTGTCAAGTCGTATGACGCATGGTTTACACATATGTCAGAATGTTTTATTCAATGTTCTTTTTTCAAATTTTTACCTCCCTTGATGTGTTTCTCCAATTTTACAAGAACTCTACAATCTTTGGGAAATGGTGGTGACCTCGTACCGATTGCAGTTGGTAAATTCCATAATATCTCTGCTCTGCAAATCCCTAAATTTTCTGCTATGCCCTACACATGTTTTTAACCTGGAAACTTTACTGAAATGACCAGATACCAAAGGGATTTTTAACAGTCAGTGTTAAATATAGAATAACCGAAAACTGCCGGTTGTCATAATTGGCCAATGCCCCATAACCGGCCGGTTCCAATTATCGGTTCATCACTAATCTGTAGATTATCATTTCTGACAAAAACAAGAGCTATTGCTGAAGGCAATTATACCCCCACTGTAGTGCTGGACCGATGAAGCATAAATGAATTGTAAAGTGTCATTGACACTGTTGCTTAACTTGACTGTGTGTAGTGTTTGATGAAAAGGATAATGTTCAATGTTTATGAAAGGATTATGAAATAAAATAAAGTGTCAATGACACTGTAACTTAACTTGTCTGTGTGTTGTGTTTGATGAAAATGATAATGTTCAATGTTTATGAAAGGATTATGAAATAAACAAGAATTGTGATAATTGGGAATATGTTAATTTCCGTTCCCTGTATGCTATGTTTTTAATAAAAATAATATGAGGTGTAGACTGTACTAAAGAACTGAGGGGTGGGTTAATGTGGCCTTCAGAGTTAATGTATGTGGCCCTCACAGTTAATGTATGTCAACAAAAGTTACCAAGTTACAGTGAAACTATTCCAAAATGAGTCATCCTATCAAGTTACAATGAAATCCCTTCATAAATATGGCCTGTAGACTGTCAAGTCCTATGACGCATGGTTTACACGTATGTCAGACTGTTTTATTCAATGTTCTTTTTTCAAATTTTTACCTCTCTTGATGTGTTTTTCCAATTTTACAAGAACTCTACAATTTTTGGGAAATGGTGGTGATCTCGTACCAATTGCAGTTGGTAAATTCCGTAATATCTCTGCTCTGCAAATCCCTAAATTTTCTGCTATGCCCTACACACGTTTTTAATGGGGAAACTTTACTGAAATGGCCAGATACCAAAGGGATTTTTAACAGTCAGTGTTAAATATAGGATAACCGAAAACTGCCGGTTTTTAACTGCCGGTCGTCATAATTGGCCAATGCCCCATAACCGACCGGTTCCAATTATCGGTTCATCACTAATCTGTAGATTATCATTCCTGACAAAAACAAGAGCTATTGCTAAAGGCAATTCTACTCCCACTGTAGTGCTGGACCGATGAAGCATAAATGAACTGTGAAAGTGTCAATGACTCTGTTGCTTAACTTGATTGTGTGTAGTGTTTGATGAAAAGGATAATGTTCAATGTTTCTGAAAGGATTATGAAATAAAATGAAAGTGTCAATGACACTGTAGCTTAACTTGTCTGTGTGTTGTGTTTGATGAAAATGATAATGTTCAATGTTTATGAAAGGATTATGAAATAAGACAAGAATTGTGATAATTGGGAATACATTAATTTCCGTTCCCTGTATGCTATGTTTTTAATAAAAATAAGATGAGGTGTAGACTGTACTAAAGAACTGAGTGGTGGGTTAATGTGGCCTTCAGAGTTAACCCTTTACCCAACGCAGATGATATCAAAATTTATTACTTTAAGTATCATTTTTTAAAAATTTTCAAAAAAATTCAACAAAACCATATCATGTGACCCTTCACTGGAACGAGCCCGACGAGCTCGTTCCAACGAGGGGTCACATGATATGGTTTGTCGTAATTTTTTTAAAAATAGTATTTTTTCAACTGCTGAATTTGCATATTACGCGGGCAGATACGGGCGATTCGTTGGGTAAAGGGTTAATGTATGTGGCCCTCACAGTTAATGTATGTCAACAAAAGTTACCAAGTTACAGTGAAATTATTCCAAAACGAGTCATCCTATCAAGTTACAATGAAATCCCTTCATAAATGTGGCCTGTAGACTATGGTAAAGGTTTTCGGGCTTCAGGCCCGTGTAGCCATCACGTTTGACCAGTTGCAACTAAAAGGGGATGTCATCATCTTGATGGTATACTGAGTCATTTTACCAAGTTACAATGAAATCCCTTCACAAATACGATCTGCAGTCTGTACTAAAGTTTTTCGGGTTTTGGGCTCGCACAGCCATCATGGCTGAATGATCACAACCAAAAGGGGATGTTCTCATCTAGACAATATTTGGAGTCATCCTACCAAGCTACAATGAAATCCCTTCATAAATATGACCTGTAGACTGTGCTAAAGGTTTTTGGGCTTTCGGGCCCCTGTGGCCATCACAGTTGACCAATCGTGACCACAAGGGAACGTTTTCATCTAGACATTATATGAAGTCAACCAACCAAGTTACAATGAAATCCCTCCATAAATATGACCTGTAGACTGTGCTAAAGGTTTTTGGGCGTGGGCAGTTGTCAAGGTTGACAGATTGCAACCAAATGGGGAAGTTCTCATCTAGACATCATACGGAGTCATCCTACCAAGTTACAATGAAATCCTTCTGTATTAAATATGACCTGCAGACTGTGCTAAAAGTTTTTGGGTTTCGGGCTTGGGCAGGCATCACGGTTGACAGATCATGACCAAAAGGGGACACTCTCATCTAGACATTATACAGAGGCATCCTACCAAATTACAATGAAATCCCTTCATAAATACGACCTGTAGACTGTGCTAATGGTTTTGGGGTTTTTGGCTCGGGCAGCCATACCGGTTGACTGATCGTGACCAAAAGGGGACGTTCTCATCTGGACATGACCCCAAACCTGCATATGAAATTTTGTGTTGATCAGACAAGAACTACGGGGTGTAGCCTGTGCTAAAGGAAAATGTGAACAGACTAACAGACTTCTGTACGTGTGGTGGCAATAGCTTATCTTGACTTTGTCAAGTTAAGCTAACAAGACTTGTGATAATTGATAATACATGTATGTTAAGTTCTGTACCCTACATGCTATTGCTATGTTTTCAAACAAGAATAATTTGAGGTGTAGACTTCACTAAAGAATTAACACCTGGGATGATGTGGCCCTCACAGTTAATGTATGTCAACCAAATTTACTGTAAAATCATTCCAAAACAAGTCATCCTACCAAGTTATAATGAAATCCCTTCATAAATATGACACAAAGAATTTGCTAAAGGAATCTAGGTCAGGTGTCAGTCTGGCAGTCACGGTTGACCGATCGCAACCAAAATAGGATAGTCTCATCTAGATGTCATGCAGATTATCCTACCAAGTTACAATGAAATCCCTTCATAAAAACAACCTGTAGACAGTGCTAAAGGAATGTAGGTAACGTGACCAGGCGGCGGCAACAATTGACCGATCGTGACCAAAATAGGACAGTCTCATCGACATCATACCTAGTTATCCTTCCAAGTTACAATGAAATCACTTCATAAATATGAACTGTAGAGTAAGACTGTTCTAAACAATAGTGATGAACCGCTAATTGGAATCGACAATCTGAACCGGCCGGTTATGGGGCAACGGCCGATTATGACAACCGGCAGTTTCCAGTTATTCTATATTTAACACAGACTATTTAAAAGCCCTTTGGTATCTGGCCATTTCAATAAAGTTTCCCCATTAAAAGCGCGTGTAGAGCATAGCAGAAAATTTAGGGATTTGCAGAGCAGAGATATTACGGAATTTACCAACTGCAATCGGTACGAGATCGACACCATTTCCCAAAGATTGTAGAGTTCTTGTAAACATTGGAGAAAAACATCAAGGGAGGTAACAAGTTGAAAAAAGAACATTGAATAATACAATCTGACATACGTGTAAACTAGGGCTGTCGCAACTATCATTTTTTGTAATCGACTAATTGTGACCAGTAATCGACGGTTAGTCGATTAATAGTCGCTTCCCATGATTTTTTAGCAAATCATTCTTCTGTTCGTAAAACTCTGAAAATGACAATGGCACCAGTATGTTCAGACGAAGTGGGGTTGTGGGAACAACAAATCGGTCCCGACTGAAGCTACATGTAGTCCAATCTTGGACCCACAGTCTGTAATATAATTTTTGGGGTTGGTACGTCCTGTAGGACGTACCAACCCCAAAAATAATATTACTGACTGCGGGTCCAAGTTTGAACTAGATTGAAGCCGATGAATTAAAATGAATTTACCAAAGAACGTTCCTGCATATGTTTCCTTTCTGCAATAAGTTTCTCGAAATTTTGAACATTGAGATCTATGCATTCCCTCGTCAGTTGTTAAAATTGGATCTTAGTCTGAAGTTCCGAACTTTGAGAAGTGATCTGACGTTCTGACTTTCGTCATAGTTTTGTCACTTCCGCGCTTTGGGTTTTCCAATGGGTGCATTCGTGTGTACAAGACTGGAGAAATTCAGAAGAATCTATTCTTCTCGAGTAACTGTGAGTGTTCTTTCTTACACAGTCAGTGACAGTCGTACAGTCTTCCGGATATGAATGTTAACTATGGTTAGATATTTAAAGTTATTCACCTTCATTGATCATTCACCTCACAAAACAATGCAATTTAGCCCCGACGTGTAGACGTGTACCACCTTGAAAATGAACGACGATCGACTAAAAATAAAAAAACGTCGACTACTTCAATAGTCGACAGTTAGTCGACTAATTGAATAATCGCGACAGCCCTAGTGTAAACCGTGCGTCATACGACTTGACAACACACATTAACATCAAAATTATTATTCATTTAAGACACAAAGTACATGTATGTGTACTCAGTATATTTCTAGTTAATACAGCCAAGTGTATTGTATCCTTACACAAAACCGTATTAACACTATTTACCGGAATAAAACACAATCTTCATGAGAACAATATCGTGTGATTGTATCGTTAATAACAATCTTTTCCCCACACCCCCAACCAAAATGAAAATATTATTTTGGCTAATATTGCCCAGCACTAAATATGCATACTCTGAGAACTTATGTGGTATTAAGCTTTCGTAATTGATGATTTATCAACAAAATTCTGTAGTATAACAGGCACCAACAGATTTTCTTCAGTATCCTACTTCAACCATTGGAATCAGCATAATCGGCAGAGAAATAACCGGTAATCTGTTGATAGCAAGTTTTGATAATCGGTTCATCACTACTAAACAAATCTGGTCACATGCATGTGCAGCCATCACAGTTAACCGATCATGACCAAAATAGGACGTTCTCATCTTGACATTATTCCTAGTCATCCTACCAAGTTACAATGAAATCCCCTGTAAATTTCAGCCTGTAGACTGCGCTAAGGTTTTCAGGTTTCGAACCCACACAGCCATCAGAGTTGACCGATCACGACCAAAATAGGATGTTCTCATCTAGACATGACCTCAACCTGCACATGAAATTTAGTGATGATCAGACAAGAACTACGGGGTGTAGCCTGCGCTAACCAGAAGACACCGTTGGACGGTGCATAATACGCCCGCACTTCCAGAAATTATAGAACATTATTCATGTTCCAATTGAACTTCACTGTCAGTTTCTCCATTTTAGTTAATTATACATATTCAAAAAGCATGTAAGTTTAAAGGAAGTATTTTTGGTTACAAGGAATTAGAGAATGTAAATGAGTTATGAGTTAGAGTTAAAAAGTTAAAGCAGAAGCATCAAGCGTGATAAAAATTCTAGAAGTCTGGAAAATGATAACTAAGTTCAAAGGCAGTAACTCCACTAAAACTCAACTGAGCAGAACAAAATTTGACCTTGATCTGTAAGTATCCACAGCAAAGCTATAGACCAAACATTTTCTCAATATGTCCAACCATTACGAAAAAAGTCCAGAAGACGAAAACAAAATCCGGAAAACTCTAATAAAAATTCTAAGTTCAAGGGCAGTAACTCCACCAAAAATCAATTGGGTGGAACGAAATTCGAACTTGATCTGTAAGTATCCATAACAAAGCTACATATAAAAAAAAAATTTCTCAATATGTCAATCCATAACGAAAAACAAGTCTGTAAAATGGTAACTAAGTTCAAGGGCAGTAATTCCACCAAAAATCAACTGAACAGATCGAAATTCAAACTTGATCTGTAAGTATCCATAACAAAGCTATTTTCCAACAAAAATTTTCTCAATATGTTCATCCATAAAGAAGAAAAGTCTGGAAAACGTTAACTAAGTTCAAGGGCAGTAACTCCACCAAAAATCAACCAAGGGGAATGAAATTTGAACTTGATCTGTAAGTATCCACAACAAAGAAATTTTCTCAATATGTACAACCATAACAAAAAAAAGTCCAGAAAACGAAAAAAAAATCCGGAAAACTCTAAAAATTCTAAGTTCAAGGGCAGTAATTCCACTAAAAATCAACTGAACAGAACGAAATTCAAACTTGATCTGTAAGTATCCATAACAAAGCTGTATACCAACAAAAATTTTCTCAATATGTTCATCCATAACGAAGAAAAGTCTGGAAAACAGTAACTAAGTTCAAGGGCAGTAACTCCACCAAAAATGAACCAAGCGGAATGAAATTCAAACTTGATCTGTAAGTATCCACAACAAAGCCATATACCAAAAATTTTCTCAACATGTACAACCATAACGAAAAAAAGTCCTGAAACGAAAAAAAAAATCTGGAAAACTCTAAAAATTCTAATTTCAAAGGCAGTAACTCCACCAATGAAAGTGTCAATGACACTGTAGCTCAACTTGTCAAGACAAAGACATGTACATGTATAGTATGTGACACAGCAATGACAAACATCTAGGTAATGACCTGATAACAAAGGTACATATAAAGTATTGCAATGGTCTGTACATAAATACTGACCGTTGCCTGTAACAAATGTATAGGTAAAGTATTGTAAAGGTGGGTGACAGTCAGATGCTAAATAGAAAAGAAATCTTTGAGCCCCAGAGTGGGTCTGACTGAACCCCAAAATATTTGTTCTCATAGGGCAGTGATAACAAAGGCACCCCAAAACACACTCGTTCCTGTCCCAAGGTGAAAATAAAGGTACCCAAGAAGTTTTGTGAAGATCAGTTCATAAATACGAGCTGTATAGAAGTTGTGACAAAAAACTGATTGGACCTAATTTCGGTACAAAATGGCCACTGGCAGCCATCTTGAATTTTGGACCACACCCAGAAACACTCATTCTCATCCCAAGGTGATAACAAAGGTACCCAAGAAGTTTTGTGAAGATCGGTTCATAAATACAGCCTCTACCCTGAGCTGTATTGACATGTGTGCTTACATTGTGTAAGTAGCACTGAATAAATCAAAGTTCATCTAATTTGCATAATTTCGGCACCAAAAAAAAACCCTTACAATATGTGATGTATTCCATGTTACTAAACATTCATACAAAAATTTATTCAAATCAGAACTTTCATACAGAAGTTCTGTACAAAAGACTGATTGCACTAATTTTGGTACAAAAAGGCTGCTGGTGGCCATCTTGAATTTCGGACCACACCCCCAAAACACTTGCTCTCATCCCACGGTGATAACAAAGGTACCCAAGAAGTTTCGTAAAGATTGGTTCATAAATATGGCCTCTAGTCTGAGCCATATAGAAGTTGTGTACAAAAAACTGATTAGACCTAATTTCGGTACAAAATGGCCACTGGCAGACATCTTGAATTTTATACCGCACCAAGAAACACTCGTTCTCGTCCCAAGGTGATAACAAAGGTACCCAAGACATTTCGTGAAGATCAGTTCATAAATACAGACTCTAGCCCGAGCCGTATTGACATGTGCACTTACTGTGCGTAAGTCGCACTGAAAAAATCAAAGTTCATCTAATTTGCATAATTTTTGCACGAGAAAAAAACCCGTATTATATGTGATGCATCCCATGGTACTAAACATTCACACAAAAAATTATTCAAATCAGCGCTTTCATATGGAAGTTCTGTGCAAAAATCTGATTGCACCTAATTTTGTACAAAATGGCTGCCATCGGCCATCTTGAATTTCGGACCGGACCCAAAAACACTCGTTCTCGTCCCACGGTGATATCAAAGGTACCCAAGAAGTTTCATAAGATCGGTTCATAAATACGGCCTCTAGCCCGAGCCGTATTGGCATTTGCACTTACAGTGCTGAAAGTAAGACCAAAAAACATCAAAATTAGTCTAATTTGCACAATTTACGCACGAGAAAAAACCCGTATTATATGTGATGTATCCCATGGTACTAAACATTCATACAAAAAATTATTCAAATCAGAGCTTTCATATGGAAGTTCTGTACAAAAACAGATTTCTGCATCATCGGTACAAAATGGTGGCTGGCAGCCATCTTGAATTTCGGACCGCACCCAAAAACACTCGTTCTCGTCCCACGGTCATAACAAAGGTACCCAAGAAGTTTCGTAAAGATCGGTTCATAAACACGGCCTCTAGTCCGAGCCGTATCCAATTGTTGACGTACGGACAGATGGACCATGACAAAAATCAACCGAGTGGAATGAAATTCAAACTTGATCTGTAAGTATCCATAACAAAGCTATATATATTAACAATACACATATAGTGTTTTTTTTTATATCTGGTTTATACAATGAGTTGAAATATAGTTAATATTTTCGAGGCTCTGCTGAGAAAATATTAACTATATTTCTATGAGTTGTATAAACCAGATATAAAAAACACTATATATATATTGTTTTTACCTGAAGCAAACAGCACTTTAACTCGCTAAAGTTTATATTCACTTTTATGCCGATTCCCACGGGCCTCCGTAGAAAACGAGACAAAGAAAATGTGACAAGACAAAGTTGCGCCCCTTACACCTCAAAATCGATGACGGTGATTGATTTAGACTTTCTGGGATTTCTCTCTATGCTGAAAGATAAAAGTTAACATGTTACATTTGAATGATATCGGTGAAAAGTGGATTGTTTAGTAACTTTTTCATTCGGAATTGGACAATACTAGAATAACTGTCTGGAATTACGTTTTCTTGGTGATGTCGTTGTAGGATTTTCTGTGAACGGTTAAGTGTATATGTTCATATTTTGTACATTTAATGTTGCTCCATAGGCATAGAATAACTGTGGAACATTGTTCGTTAACATTGTCATTTCTTCGTAATTTAATGTTTAAGGGTACTGCTGCTACTGAGGTGGTGGTAATTATGACACTTTGTCTGCGGATTTGCTGATGTTATTGCCGAAGCAATCAAACTTGAAGCTTAAGGGCAAGTTGGTTTTCTACAGTGTTCAGAAGGTATATTGGAATAATGTGTATTCAATCGAGAAGTTTCCAATTTCCATTAATTTTGGTCCACTTTTGTTTTTGGATACAATTTGTACGAAATTTTTATTTTCTGATAGCAGAGAACTTGTAATTAGGGCAGTACAGTAAAACCTGTCTTGAGAGACCACTGTCTTGAGAGACCACATCTACCAGGCACCGATTGCTTTTACTCTATAATGGACCTGCTATGGGAGACCACCTGTCTTGAGAGACCGCTGTGACCTGGTACCAACTTGTAATTTTATGCCATAATGGACCTGTCTTGAAAGATTGCCCCTTTGAAGATTGAAACTATGACAAAAACTTTTTACCTGTTCTGGAATTGGAAAATCCATTGTGGTTATACTAACATAATTAAAAGTTTTAAAAGCTCTTAATTGGATTTCAATTACTAACTCATTACAGATTGAGATGTTTTTATAAGACCCCTGTGAAAAGATTAGGATTATTGCTGAATAAACAATTTCTTACATACCTGAAATGTGACAGATAGGAATAAAAATAAATTTGTGTTGAAAATCTTTTTGTAACAAATTGAAATGGACTGTTATAAAAATTATAAAAATAAATTAGTGTTGAAAATCTTCAATGAAGATTTTCAACACTAATTTATTTTTATAATTTTTATAACAGTCCATTTCAATTTGTTACAAAAACTGCATACAAAAGAACAACTACAAAGTAATTACAAAAATCCCGTCTTCTCCATTTCTGAATTTTGTGGTTGGTTATTCACTGACTTGAGAAAACCTGAAACCTGTTATGAGATACCACCTGTCTTGAGAGACCACTTTTGTGTGGCCCAAAGGGCGGTCTCTCAAGACAGGTTCTACTGTACTTTGATCGTGGGGGTAGACGTAACTATGAATAGCATACTACATATTATTGACATTCTAGTAATTTCTAAATAAGATTTTGAACGAAGTAGATTTTAATTATTTCGTTATTTCAGCAAAATAAACAGAATATTTACATGTTTATACTTACAAAAAATATATCATATTATTTTGATAAAGTATCACTTGCTCCTTCAACGAAGAAATCAAACTTGCATTATGAAATTTATGAATGAATGAAAATAGAATCGAACGAGGTCAAAGGTTGTTTGCATAAACTATAATTATATAGAATACCCTCTGTATATACTTCAAGTGTATACAACAGGTGTTATGCTCTGTGGTTACCAGATAAAAAAAAATTTCTCAATATGTAAATCCATAACGAAAAAAAGTCTGGAAAAAGGTAACTAAGTTCAAGGGCAGTAACTCCACCAAAAATCAACTGAGAGGAACGAAATTCAAACTTAATCTGTAAGTATCCATAACAAAGCTGCATACCAAACATTTTCTCAATATGTCTATCGATAACGAAAAAAAGTTCAGAAAACAATTCTGGATAGACAAACAGATGGACACCAATGCCATAACATAATACAACCGTTTTTATAAAAAAAAATGTGAACAGACTTACAGACTCGCAGACATACAGACTCAAAGACTTCCACAAGCATGATGGCAATAGCTTATCTTGAATTTGTCAAGTTAAGCTACCAGAAACAACTGAAACTGGATTCAGGTTCAATGATCTTGTATTTCTTTTCAGACAGATGAGATTCTACAGTCCCGTAGGCTTGTGGAAAGAAAAATGATCGAGTTTAAATTCTCTGTCGACTTTCGCAATCACAGTACTGTAGATACAACTGTAGGGCCCTGTGAAGCTTAGAGACTCGATTCAATTTTGAATCTTAAGTTGGTATTCAGTTTGATTTGAAATCAGCTGCCCGATCCATTTTCCTTCAAATGTTTTCACTGTAATTTCGCCTGGTATCAGCCATCTTAATCGCCTCACAAAATATATAGCTGAGATAGAAATTGTACATAAATGATGCTGAAAATAAAGACTGACACCCCCCCCCCCCCCCCCCCCCCCCCCGAAAAAAGACGTTTGTTTCCGCTAACACGACTGACCCTATTTCAAGCATCAGAGTCCAAACATTTTATTGAAATCGGAAAATAGGTTTTAAAAACAGCAGCATTTTTGCCGCCTTTTAAATCGTGCCACATATACTGATTGTATAAAAATTAATATTAACTAAAACTACTTTATATAAAAGCCTATGGAGCTACGGAACTTCTTCATAATATTATAATATTTTATTCAACACTCCCCATATTCTGAAGTGTGCATTCGTATGCCTCACTTTATCACAAGAAGTGTTAAAATTAGCCCACCTCAGCATTTGAAATAAATTGCCTTTTCAAGTAATTGTGTTACTGGACTGGTTAAGTATCATCATATTTGTTCTGGCTACAAAACCACAAATGACTTGCTTTTGTTTATTTGAAAACAATAAAGTTCCAGGCGTTGGTCTTGTATCAAACACTTTTGAGCACACTATTTTGAAGGCATGATGCTATCACTTTAAAGTACAAGTGTCAAATTATAGGGAATCCCTTGCATTTCCCAAGGAAAATTTCCAGGTTTTAAATAGATGGCATGCCATTTGTCAAAATGTACAATGTGACTGAATTATGCATGCTTACTGGAATGCAGTCCATATGTCTTGTTTCAAATTCGAGGTAAACAATATTCATTCAAATGCATAACAAGAGGCCCCAAGTGGCCATAATCGCTCACCTGCCAATTTGCCAAAGTGGTTCAAAGAAGTATTTGGGGTCACATTCAGTTAGACATGGTTCATCAACACTACAAAGGAATGAAGTCATGACAGGCAAATTTTATGGAAAAACACTAAGGAATGGATTTGAACAAAACTGAACCTAACATGCACCCCCCTGCCACCCCCTCACCCCACCCACAGAAAGCCCAAATATTAAGCCAAGGACTCAAATTGAACAAACTTGAATCTCACCCCTTATGCTGCATACCAAATATCAAAAGATTCTAATTGGTGGATCGGAAGAAGATTTTTAAAGAATATTCCTCATATTGCACTAATCTGAACATTTGGGCTCCCATAGAGAGCTAAAATATGGACCCAGGGATTTGATTTCAACAAACATGTGAACGAATCTTCCAAAGATGTTATATGTGAAATATGAAAGCTTTGGAGCAGTGGTATTGGAGAAGACGATCAGACATGTGGTCAAATACTTTGGAAAGTATTTAAATGCAAATGCAAATACTTTTAAAATTTTCAAATGCAAATACAAATGCAAATGCAGCTGAAATTTTTCAAATGCAAATGCAGCTGAAATTTTTCAAATGCAAATGCATTTGAAAATCAATTCAAATACTTTTCAAATACTTTCAAATACATTCTGACAAGTTAAAGAAAATAAAACTAAAAATCAGCTAAATCTTTCTTTCAATGTTTATTAAACATTTTTGTATTACTATCTCAGCCCTAGCACGGCCATTGTGGATTGATTACATTCAGTTTGTTCAGTTACAGAAAATAATATTCAATTTCTTCTGCTTGGCATATAATTTCTCTTGCAGCTGTGCTGTATTTTTTTCACCCAGAGTTGAATGAGTGTTCCTAAATCCACTTTCCACCTGTGTTATGCCCTAGGCTGTATTCTGATAAAAAATATGCTACCTTAGATGATTCAAAAGACTAAGTGGATGGTCATTTATTACACCATGCTGTGCCTCTTGTCAGAGTTTGTATGAACACACTTTATCAGCACAGTAATCTTCCAAGTTCAAGATTTCTTTAGACTGGACAAACAAATTAATTAACAAGAAGGAATTCCCTTTCCAGCCAACTGTGTAAAACTAGATATAATTAATCGGTTGAGTAACAAATGCAAAGTTCAATTTATGAAGTTAAGACAAAAGTATTTGAAATGTATTTGGAAAGTATTTGAAATTTCAAATACTTTTTCTTTCAAATGCAAATTCAAATGCAAATACTTGCTTCTAAAATATTCAAATGCAAGTGCAAATGCAAATACTTGAAATCACGCATTTAAATGCATTTAAATGCAAATGCATTTGCATTTGACCCCAAGTCTGAAGACGATTCTTTAATGTTTTTCCCATTACTCACAGTGTAAAGAAATGATGACTCAGCAATTTTTCAAAAGTCCTGGAAAAGTACCCTATGATAAAACCGATGGCAATTTTTTTTTGACAATTCCTTTCTGCAGTTCCTAAGGAAGCTTCACAAACAATAAAAATTCTCAGTGCCGTGTAGTTTTGGAGATATAGGCATTTTAATTTTTTTCTATTTTTATCTCCTGCGGTTCCCATGGGGCGATGGGAAATTTTTTTTTGGCATAAATTAGGTACATGTACTTATGACCCAATAATACCTCATATCAAATTTGGTACAAATTGGCCTCTCAGTTCAGAAAATAGAAATTTTGGTACAATTCGGGCTCCTACAAGAAACCCAAATATGAACCCAGGGACTTGGCTTTAACAAGCTTATATCTCACCTCCCTAAGGATACTGTCTACCAAAAGTCAAAAGATTCTGACTGGTGGATGTGAAGAAGAAGATTTTTGAAGAATATTCCTCATATTGAACTAAGTTATAATTCGGGCTCCCACAGAGAGCCCAAATATGAACCCAGCAACTTGGCTTGAACAAACTTGAATCTCACTCCCTAAGGATGCTGCATACCAAATATCAAAACATTCCAACTGCTGGATCTGAAAAAGAAGATTTTTAAAGAAAATTCCTCATTTTTGAACTAAGTTATAATTCAGACTCCCACGGTGAGCCCAAATATGAACCCAAGGACTTGGCTTGAACAAACATGAATCTACCCCCCCCCCCCCATGCACCCCCCCACCCCAAAGGATGATGCATACCAAATATCAAAAGAGTCTGATAGGTGGATCTGAAGAAGAAGATCCCATAGAGAGCCCAAATATGGACCCAGGGAATTGATTTCAACAAATATGTGAATGAGTCTTCCAAAGATGTTATATGTGAAATATAAAAGCTTTTGGAGAAGTGGTTTGAGAGATTCTTTAATGTTTTCCCCATTACCCACAGTGTTAAAAAATTCTGACTCAGAACTTTTTCAAAAGTCCCAAGAAAGTACCCTATGATAAAACCGACAGCAATTTTTTGGACCATTCCATTCTGTTGGTCCTAAGGAAGCTTCACACTAAACAAAAATTCTCAGTGCCATGTAGTTTTGGAGATATGGGCATTTTAAATCTTCTTTATTTTTAGCTCCTGCGGTTCCCATGGGGTGATGGGAAACTTTTTTTGGCATAAATTAACTACTTATGACCCAATAAGCCCTCATATCAAGTTTAGTTCAAATGAGCCTCTCAGTTTGGAAAATAGAAATTTTGGGCAGGGCAAAAATTCTTGCCCCTCCCATAACAGCAAATATAGCCCCTCGAACTTCTCTTGAACAAATCTGAGTCTACACCTCAAAAGGAAACTGCACACCAAATATCAAGTCTCTGCTACTGCTGGTTCATGAGAAGAAAATTTTCTAAGATTTTGGCACGAGGGGCAGGGCAACTTGATTTGAACAAACTTGAATTGACATATGATAGGGAACATGCACACTAGATTTGTTTCACTTTGGTTGAGTAGTTTGTGAGAAGTCGATAATGTAAAGTTAATGCCGGATGACAGACGGATGGACAGAAAGTGATTAGTAAAGCTCCCCTTAAGCTTCGCTCAGGTGAGCTAATACAGCTGAGACAAAACACTTGAACAGTTGATAAAGAAAAGTAGTGTTCAACCGATGATCGGAATCGGTCACCCCAATCGGCCGATTGTGGGCAATCGGCTGACAACAGCAACTGCTCCTGGAGCACTGGTTCAACTGATTGTTGCAATTTTTGTGATGATTCATTAAACACATTTTATTATCTTCTGCAATTGTTTAATTGTTAATGTAAAATGATGTCAATGATACCATTCAATCAAGTTGAAAAAACACCACAATGTGTATTCTTAATCTCTCTTGACCCCCCCTTTACGGGATATACAAGTTAAATGACATGTAAAGCTTACAATTAAGCATAATTGCAGCAATCGCCAGTTCATACCGGAAAAGTGAAGGCTGCACTCCACTGACTCAGGTCGCAGTAAAAATTACCAGTTGCGAGCGCTTGGGTGGTCAACGTGACTCTGAGAGCCAAGTTTACCGTGCAAGTGTGAATGACTGGTAATTTTACTCAACCCGAGTCAACAGAACAGAGTTTAACGCTGTGAAATATGTTTAATTTAATGTAGTTTTTTCGAGTCTCGACTTATCTAGTAGTGAACAGACTTTTGTAAACCCGTAAAATAGGTTCAATTTAACGTAGTCCTTTCGAGCCTTGACTTGTCTAGTAGTGCACAGTATTACAATCGTAATAGGCATCGGAATTGAGCGATTGTGAGCTCAAATAACCTGTAATCAGTCAGCAGCCATTTTGTTAATCAGCTGAACATTAATGAAAAGTAATACAGAAACATTTCATGGTCTACAAGGGCAGACAGGATGGTAGAATGGGAAAACACCCAAATTTAAACAAACATTAATCCACACTAGTGAAGTAAAATCACTTCTTGTAAACTTTGATTAAAAGCAAGTTGAAATTTACAAACTGCATTACTGGGATAAAACCAACTTTTCGAGGTACCGATTATGATATAATTTGCCAGTATCGATGACGATATTGACAACTGTACCGATTTTTGTTGGTATACCGAAATACCACCAAGCACTACAGTCTACAGATGCCAATTTCATGTTGAAAATGTTGTAAATTGGGTTAAGGGAACTACATAGTGGAAAAAAGGGTTTCTTTTTAAATTAAAAGTTTTTCCTACCTACCAACCAAATTTTTTTCCATTCCATTAGCAAAAACAAAAGTCTTTTTTAGGTCTGAGAATAATTTCCGCTATATTACAATTTTGGTGGATTTTTCATTCAGCGCATAAAAAGTAAGTTGTTTTTTATTATTAAACATTTTCCACAAAGTGAGTCGATTTGGCCTAAAAAGTGAGTTGATTCGGCCTAAACAAAGGTCGCATCGACTCGGCCGAATCGACTCAGGCCGAATCGACTCAAGGCTGAATTGACCCTGAACCTACTGAACCAATGGGGAGCCGCATGTAAAACAACTTTTATTGAAACACAAATAATGTTCAACTTTTATACTCTCAGACTGTAAATGTTTATCGCTTTACTAACTGATGACGGTGAGAAATCAACTTGACAGTGAAGGACGAATCCAATGCAACTCCACAAACCTGATCAAGCGATTTCGCTAGCCGCCATTTTAGTACATTTTACAATGAGTGATTAGAGAAAAAGACCAACATCTCACTGTTGAAGCAGTTATTTATTTTGACAGGCCAATTTGTTTTGTATGATACATTACCTTTGAAATTAGACATGGTAAATAGGAGCGGTAAGACTCGGTTTTGCTACACACAGGTCAAAGGTCTCGAGTTGATCCATTACCGGGAACGATCCGATACCGGGTAAGTGACTGTAGTGTAGTACTTTGCCAGTCTTCTATCTATCTTCCATTAATGTCGAACCCCTCGCGAGGACTTAGACATGCACAAATCGGCACGCCAGCCACAAAGATTTTTAGTAAAAAGTAAAAATGAAGTATGCCAAAGTGGAGAACAAAAATAAAAAGAGTGTACATGTTAAAAGTAAAAGTAAAAGCAGGTGGATACAAGTTATGGTGAGTCTAATTCAATACGACTAATGGCTGTATTGAATTGCTCAATGGTGGGGAGTGATGGGGTATGCAGGGGGAGTTTATTCCAATGATACACTGTTCTGGGGAAGAATGAATACTTATAATAGTCAGTGATGGCCGAAATCTGTCTATAACACCATGGGTGACTGTGACGGGGTATTCTAGATTGTGGGGTTAGGTGGTCTTCAGCGGGAATGGCAACTAATTTATGAGTAATCTTATACATGAGGGAGAGCCGGGAGTCTATGCGCCGAAGGTCTAAGCGGCGCCAGTTTAGGGACTGTAGCATATCTGTAACACTGGAAGTGCGTCCATAGTTAGTTCAGCGATCTGAACGTAGTGGCTACCCCTCTACGTTCAGATTCTTCCCATTCAATCCTATAGAAAAAGTTCCCATCAAGTTTTTATGGGAACTCAAAACTCGAAATTAGGAATATATATCAAGCTTTCGCCCTTATTACCGGCTGCAATCGATAGTACACGTATTTCCTTACATTTGGGAAGAGTTTATTAATCTAAACTAGGTTTTATCCTTTAATTGTCGTCATTTGTGTACTCGTGAGGCGGCGACGGAGATTTCAAAATCGGCCATGTTGTTGTTTAAATATAAAACAGTAAAAACGATAACCCGGTAATGGCGCCGAAACGAATAGACCTTTTCATCGATGCGGAATAGGAATTTCGATCTCATTCGGGCAGAGGAGGCCATCAAACTCGGTCGCATTCGCACAGAGCAGATTATCAAACCCATTCTGCACAATTGCGATCGAATTTCCTATTCCGCATCGATGAAAAGGTCTATTCGTTTCGGCGCCATTACCGGGTTATCGTTTTTACTGTTTTATATTTAAACAACAACATGGCCGATTTTGAAATCTCCGTCGCCGCCTCACGAGTACACAAATGACGACAATTAAAGGATAAAACCTAGTTTGGATTAATAAACTCTTCCCAAATGTAAGGAAATACGTATACTATCGATTGCAGCCGGTAATAAGGGCGAAAGCTTGATATATATTCCTAATTTCGAGTTTTGAGTTCCCATAAAAACTTGATGGGAACTTTTTCTATAGGATTGAATGGGAAGAATCTGAACGTAGAGGGGTAGCCACTACGTTCAGATCGCTGAACTACGTCCATAGTCAGACTTTACCCATCGGGCTGATCTTCTTTGGACGGTTTCGATTTGGTCAATTTGGGATTGGGTGTAGGGGGACCAGACTTCAGAGGCATATTCCAATTGGGGGCGGACTAGAGTCTGGTAGGCAAGGGATCTATTAATAAGTTGCGGGTTTTTTACTTTTATGTCTTTGGCAAAATGGAAATTGGAATGGCAGAATGTAAAAAAAAAAGCCAAAACGGTCTATATCATCATAATAGCAGTAAAACAAAACTCGAAACTGGTCGACGATGATAAAATAGATGTTTCAGAAATGCTATGGGTATGTTTTAGCATGTTTAGGGTGTTTTGCAGGATTTGGGAACATCTTTGGGGTAATTCCTAATTCGTGGAACACATCCAAAGTAACACAATTCTCGGATAAATTTGAACTGACCTTATCTGAGAAAAACAAAAATGATTAAGACCATATCATGAAACGCAAACGAAACCACGCGATCCTAGTTTACCAAATGATTTTCTTGGCACAATCACGATATGAAGAAATATCGCTGACTGAAGTTGTGGCGCTCGCATGAGCGGGTTTTTCCGAATTCCAGTCACTTCAGCACCAAGTCATTTCGGCCCTTGTCAACTCGAACGCAGTCATGTCGGGCCCAAGTCAACGGTCCTACTATTTAACGAACACAAACGAACATAAACGAACATAAACGAACAGAAGAGAAAATAATAGGAAATACAAGTTAAAAATGATTGAGGGTGCATATGCAGGTATATGTGGGTTTATATTATTCGTTTGTAAAATTTTATTCACTTCTGATGAGTATTTTAATGATTAATAAGGTTTATAAAATGTACGACGGCGCGAAATTCTTGTGTTCGTTAAGTAGTAGCCTGCTTGAAGCTGTCGACAAGATGTGACAAAGGTGTGAAATCAATTAGCTGTCTATCCGAGGAAGAATGTCGCTGAGGAAAACAGCGAAATTTAGGTTTAAGAGGATGGCAAGCGCCTATTTTAATCGTGTGTAAAATTGTATCCACGTCTGATGAGTATTTTAGTGATAAATAAAGATTATAGACATTATCTGGATTGACAAACATGCATCAAACTCTCGCTTTGGATTCCGAGGACGCATCACGGCGAGTCGGGGACACACCGTGATCTACCCTTACAAAGCGGAGCAAGACTCGGATACGTGTAGCATATTGTATACCCACATAATGATAATAATCTAAAGATCTTACAATATCTTGGGGATAAGTCATTAAAGCACAGTTTAAGCTTTCCTGAAAACTTTCCCCGAACAAGCTCACCCTCCACCAACGCGGGCTCCCACTAACGAGAGAGGACAACCAGGCGCGTAGCCAGGAAAAAGTTTCCTGGGGTGGTGGGGGGGGGGGGGGCGATAACTGGCGGGGTGTGGGGGGGTTATAGCCATCAGATGCGCGAAAGGCGGGGGTGGGGGGTCTGGGGGTCCTTCCCCAGTATTATTTTTTTTTTTTTTTTTTTGGGGGGGGGGGGGGGGGTATGGGGAAAATTTCCCAGGAAAATTTTAAAATCTAAGTCTAACTACTGGTGGGAAACATTTGGAAGGGGGTACAGCTACATTTTGGGGAGGGGGCACCTGCTCCCTGTGGCAACGACAAATCCCGGGACACCTCCACCCACAGACTCTCACCAACGAGCCCCATCCACCCCCGGTTCTTTCCAGGAAACGCGTTCCGTGATATAGTAGGCGATAAATGTTAGCCCAATAATATTAGCCTTCGCCTGTGCTCCGAATTTATTATTATTATTTTTAATATGTCGCACCGGTGCGACATATTAAAAAATAAAAAAAATAATAAATTCGGAGCACAGGCGAAGGCTAATAGTATTGGACTAGATAAATGTTAAACTCCCCTCATCCTTTGCCCGGGCTTGGGACCGGCAGACTTAACAGAGTCAAGTCAGGCGGATTTAGAGGTTTTTTTTTCCATTTTTTTTTTTTAGTAATAAATTTACCCCCCCCCCCCCCCCCCCACCCCCCACCGGCAGACTTAACAGAGTCAAGTTAGTCGGATTCAGAGTTGTTGTTTTTTCCAAAATGTTTTTTTTTAGCAATAAAGTTTAAACTCCCCTCATCCTTTGTCCGGGCTTGGGACCGGCAGACTTAAGAGAATCAAGTCAGGCGGATTTAGAGTTTTTGTTGTGCTTCCCCCCTCCCCCCCCCCCCCCCCAAAAAAAAAAAAAAATTATTAATAAATTTTAAACTCCCCTCATCCTTTGCCCGGGCTTGGGACCGGCATACTTAACAGAGTCAAGTGTGGCGGATTTAGATTTTTTTTTTTCAAAAAGTTATTCTATTACTTCTTTGGCAGATATATTCTGATTTTCTTTTTAATTCACTGCCTTACTATAATTATATTTAATGTGAAGAAATGAGTTATCCAAAATAATTTAAGAATTCTTTTTTCTTTTTGACAAACAGTACAAGCCGCGGAAATAAGTTGTATGATACCCACTAAAACGAAAGTGACCATTTTAGTGGGTAACATACAACTTATTTTCGCTAGTACTGTAGCAGTGCCTTTTTGGCTACTGTAAGCAGTGCATCTCCTGCTGTGCGGTGCATATTTCTGCTACCGCAGCCGTACAACATTCGGCATTTTTGGTAATTTTGGACATAGCAGTGCCTTTAGCTACTGACAGTTCAAGCCGCGAAAAACAACTTAACACCGTTAAAGATCAGAAGACTTGACTGTCAACGATAAAACAGAAATCCAGAAAGATAAGAAAAATAACACGGTTAAAATTTACGCTCTCCAACATTTTAAACTTATATCTCCCACCCCCTTTTTTATTTTAGCGATAATCCAACTCGGATTGACAACTGATTAATTCACACCTGTGTCGCATCTTATAGACAGAATTCCTAAATTTATTTTGGAAAACTCATTCTTTCACATCAAATATAATTATGGTAAGGCAGTGAATTGAAAAGAAAATCAGAATATATCTACCAAAGAAGTAAATATAATAATTGTTTGGAAAACATAAAAACTCAAAATCCGCCTGATTTGACTTTGTTAAGTCCACCGGTGCCAAACCCGGGCAAAGGATGAGGGGAGTTTAAAATTTATTGCTAATTTTTTTTTTTTAATTTAAATTAACAAAAAACGGGATGGGGTGTATGCAGAAGACAGTGTGGGGCGGGGGGGGGGGGTGCCCGGAATTTTTTTCTCGGTTCGCGTTTCTAGGATAGTGTGGGTAGGGTTGTCCCCAATGTCGTAGCCACATGGGGCTGGAGGGGGGACTTACCCCCTCCCCCAAATCTAGCTGTATCCCCTTCCAAATGTTTTCCGCCAGTAGACTTAGAAAAAAAATCATGGAGAAGGACACCCCAGCACCCCCGCCTTTCGCGCATCTGATGGCTATACCCCCCCCCCCCCCGCTATCGCCCCCCCCCCCCCCCTGGAAACTTTTTCCTGGCTACGCGCCTGGTTGTCCTCTCTCGTTAGTGGGAGCCCGCGTTGGTGGAGGGTGAGCTTGTTCGGAGAAAGTGTTCAGGAAAGCTTAAACTGGACTTTAATGACTTATCCCCAAGATATTTTAAGATCTTTAGATTATTATCATCATGTGGGTGTACAATATGCTACACGTATCCGAGTCTTGCTCCGCTTTGTAAGGGTAGATCACGGTTTGCCCCCGACTCGCCGTGATGCGTCCTCGGAATCCAAAGCGAGAGTTTGATGCATGTTTGTCAATCCAAATAATGGCTATAATCTTTATTTATCACTAAAATACTCATCAGACGTGGATACAATTTTACACACGATTAAAATAGGCGCTTGCCATCCTCTTAAACCTAAATTTCGCTGTTTTCCTCAGCGACATTCTTCCTCGGATAGACAGCTAATTGATTTCACACCTTTGTCGCATCTTGTCGACAGCTTCAAGCAGGCTACTACTTAACGAACACAAGAATTCCGCGCCGTCGTACATTTTATAAACCTTATTAATCATCAAAATACTCATCAGAAATGAATAAAGTTTTACAAACGAATAATATATACCCACATATACCTGCATATGCACCCTCAATCATTTTTAACTTGTATTTACGATTATTTTCTCTTCTGTTCGTTTATGTTCGTTTGTGTTCGTTAAATAGTAGGACCCTTCAAGTCAATTCGGCCCCAAAATACCTAGTCATTTCGGACCCATTTCTTTTCTTTTTTTTTTGGAGGAAGGGGGGATTTTTTAATTTTATTTTTTTACATGATATATCATTCTTTCACATTCACATTCCAATATAATATCCTCTGCGGTCGTATATATACAGCATGCTTGGTGTTTTTATAAAATAAACCAATCTCAGGTAGCCGATGAAGTCCACCACGTTGATCTCGACCGAGTGAAGTCGACACAGAAAAGTGAAGTCGACCCACTTTTGGTGATCTCGACCCTTAGTAATTTCGACCCAAAAAAGTAATCTCGACCCAGTTATGAATTTTGATAAAGAGGGTAATATACAAGAGGAATTAAACCCATTTCGTACGCAACCCGTTTCGTCCGATGCAAATTCATGCAATTTCACCCACTGGGGGTCCGGACGAAATGGGCATTTCCCTACAAGAGTATGACGCAGTAACAGGTTCAAGATTATTTTATTTCATCATAAAAATAAGACGCATGGCTAAGAACAAGATATTAACAGAAACATGAATAACAACAGCAAGTTTTTTTATCAGGAATATTTTTGAATGTAGAATTTTCCATATTTTTCTGAATGGTCTATGAATGACGATTTCGTAAAACGTTTTTGAATTTTCCAGTATTTCTTCAAAATGAAACCTGTGCCTGCACAATGTGCCATTGTGTCTTCAAAATGAAACCTGTGCCTATGTGATAGTGAACAATGTGTAACATTGTGCCTTTTCACATAAGCACATTTTGGCACATCCAACATGTGCCTATGTGCTAGCGCAAAATTTGTCACATTGTGCCTTTTCACATAAGCACATACTGGCACATCCAGCATGTACCTATGTGCTACCTGTAATGTGTACAATAGAACATAAACATGTTTAGGGAAGTCAGAATAAATAGAACAAAGAAGTCATAACAGAGCTTGTAAATACATAGGTAGAAACCGAGAATTTACTGGGAAATCAGAGCCAAGTAAACAATTATGGGGTTGTTTGTGGTAATTCTACGAAGTAAATATGGATTCTGGGGAAAATCCGAACCAGAAAAACTATTCTAGTCCAATCGAACACCCCTCTTATAGAGAAAAAAGCCCTATCTGGAGTTTCATATCAAATAAAAGTTGTTTTTGGTGATTTGGAGCGATTGTCGGGTTGTTTGTGGTAATTCTACGAATCGGGAAATTACACTTGTACAAAGGAACATACCCTCCGAACATACCCCCTATATTGTTGTAAGCCTTTGGGTAACATAGCAACCACGTGCTACCATAGAAACCAAGATGGCGGCCTCAAGTATACAAAATGGATGACGGAAACACGTATCACCCTAATAATACGCACTGCGCATGCGCACTAACACCACGTATCACTATGGGGATGACGTCACAAGATGGCCGCACACGCGGGTTACCATGACACCACAACGTGGCGCCACTGGGTCACGTGACATGACGTTACTTCCGAGGTCATCCACCGATGTCATCCAAATGTTCCCTGAAAAGCCGAGACATACTACTGATATCCTTGATATCTTAAATAATGAGAGATAACTACCACCCGGGTGGCAAAGAGTTATTTCTCATCATCTAAGCTATTTACCACGCGGGTGGCAAATAGTTACTTCTCATTATCTAAGATATTTACCATCCGGGTGGCAAATAGCTATTTCTCATTATTTAATTTATTTACCACATGGGTGGCAAATAACTATTTCTCATTATTTAAGTTATTTACCACATGGATGGCAAATAGTTATTTCTCATTATTTAAGCTATTTACCACCTGTGTGGCAAATGGATATTTCTCATTATTTAAGCTATTTACCACCCGGGTGGCAAAGAGCTATTTCCCATTATTTATTTTATTTACCACCTGGGTGACAACTAGCTATTTCTCATTATTTAAGCTATTTACCACCCGGGTGGCAAAGCGCTATTTCTCATTATTTAATGTATTTACCACCTGGGTGACAAATAGCTATTTCTCATTATTTAAGCTATTTACCACCCAGATGGAAAACAGTTATTTCTCATTATTTAAGCTATTTACCACCTGGGTGACAAATATCTATTTCTCATTATTTAAGCTATCTGCCACCCGGGTGGCAAATAACTATTTTTCATTATTTAAGCTATTTGCTACCCGGGTGGCAAATAACTATTTTTCTTTATCTAAGCTATTTACCACCCGGGCGGCAAATAGTAATTTCAGTCAAAAGGGGGTAGCAAATAACAATAATGAACACAAGAGGTCACTCATAACAATAGTACTAAAAAGGGATGGCAAACTGCGATAAAAATCAGAAGGGGTTAACAAATACAATTAAAAATGAAAAGGGGTGGCAAAGTGAAAATAATGAAAACAGAAGGCAAATAACAACAGTAATCAATGAGGGAAAATAATGGTAGCAATCAAAGGGGGTGGCAAACTACAATAAAATTAAAAGGGGGTGGCAAAGAATGTTAATCAAAAGGGGGTGGTAACTAACATGAAGAATAAAAAAGAATGACAAATAATAACAATCAAAAGGGGTTGGTAAAAAAGATGTTAATCACAATTGGTGGGACATAATAATGATAATAATCAAAAGGAGGTGGCAAAAAGATATCACTGAAAAGGGAGTGGCAAATAACTATAACAATCAAAAGAGGTGGCAAATAATGATGAAATGGTGGTGGCAAATAAGGATAACAATCAAAAGTGGATGGCAAAGGAAGATAATAATGAAAAGGGATGGACACTACTGTTAATAATGAAAAGGGATGGCAAATAATAATAATCAAACATGGGTGGGGAATAATGATAATAATCAAAAGGGGTGGCAAATAATCATCAAAAAAGGGGGTGGCAAATAAGGCTAATGATCAAAAGGGTATGGCAAAGGAAGATAATGAAAAGGGTAAACACTACTGTTAATAATTAAAAAGTGGTGGCAAATAATAGTAATCAAAAGAATGTGAGGAATAATAATAATAATGATAGTGGAGAAATAATGATCAAAATCAGAAAGAGGTGGCAAATAAGGATAATGATAAAAAGAGTAGGGCTGCACGATATTCAAAACTGAATACCAGTATCGGTATTAAAAAAATACCGCGGTATACCGGTATATCGAAAATTGTTCAGATATATGAGCATAAGTACCACAATCGAGACTTCAGGCATCACAATCGGAACGAATTAGCATGCCTTGATGATGCGGTTCGAAAAACCTTTACCCAACGCAGACGATATCAAACTTTATTATTTTAAAAATTAGTTATCAAATTTTTCCAAGAATTTCTACAAAACAATATCATGTGACCCCTCATTGGAACGAGCTCAACGAGCTCGTTCCAATGAGGGGGTCACTTGAAATAGTTTTGTTGAAATTTTTGAAAATTATTTTTTCAACTGCTGAATTTGTATGATACGTGGGCACATACAGACGATTCCTTGGGTAAAGGGATAATATTATTCATTCGGGGCTACAGTTAAAAAACTCAAGACATGTTGAAAAATTAAATTGTGGGTAAATAAATAATGACGATAAACCGATATTTTTTGTAATTGCATCGGTATTCAATCGATATTGGCTTGAATACCCGTATATATCGGTTTATCGATATACCGTGCAGCCCTACAAAAGAGGATGACAAAGAAAGATAATGATAGGCGTGGAAACTGCTGTTTATAATCAAAAGAGGGTGGTAAATAATGATAATCAAAAGTAGGTGATGGATAATGATAATAAGCAAAGGGGGTGACAAATAATGATCAAAATCAAAAGAGAGTGGTGGCAAATATGGATAGTTGTCAAAAGGGGATGGCGAAGAAAGAATATAATGAAAAGGGTGTTAACAATCAAATGGGTGTGGCAAATAATAATAAGGTGGTGGCAAATAAGGATAGCAATGAAAAGGGGGTGGCAAATAAAGATAATATTTAAGAGGTGTGGAAATAGCTAAACTATTGTTAATAATCAGAAGGTGTGGCAAGGAATGATAATAATCAAACTCTGTGAAAAACGATAAAACTCAAATGGGAGACAAAAAAAATGATAACAATCAAAAGGGGGGTGGCAAATAAAGATAATACTGAAAAGAGGTTGAAAATAACTATAATAATCAAAAGATGTGGCAAATAATAACCAACATCATAAGGGGATGACAAATAAGGATAATGATCAAAAGGGTTTGGCAAATAAATATAATTCTGAAAATGAGTGGCAAATAAATAATAATCAAAAGGAGTGGCAAATAATGATCAAAATCAAAAGGGGGTGGAAAATAAAGATTAAGGCACCACATGTATGCTGCTTGTGACTAGAAGATTCTCGGCACTAATAACCATAAAATTAGATGACTGATTACCTTGGATGGTTAAACGGGTGTCTTTTGTTTGAAGCTTATCAGGCAAGAGCGTTGTTTCAGACCTGATATAAGCGCTAATCAGCGTTGCAGACCCCTATTGAGATTCTGCTCCATTAAAGTGCTCACTTTTATTGCACGTTCACTAATTATTATTTATTGGTGTTTTAAGGTCACATATTTCTGCACAATGGCTAATCATGACCACCACAGTTTTGCGGGTGGAGGAAGCCGGAGAGAACTACCGAACAACGGCGAGCAACTGTCAGCTCCCCAACATACTAACTCCACTCAAGCAGGGTTAGCATTGGTTGAAGACAGGTGCACCATCGACGTGCAGTACGCCTTAGTACACAGCGTCACCGTGTCCCCACGTCCGCAATGGGGGTGAAGTGTCTTGTCCAAGGACACAAAGCGGTTGCCGCAGGTGGGATTCGAACCGAGGACCTCTCGGCTTGCAGCCCACACCTCTGCCAAATGAGCCACCGCCCCCCCCCCCCCCCCCGCACGTTCACTAATTTATTTCTAATTAAACACACAGATGGCTTACTTGACAAATCGGTTTTCAGAGTCTCTTTTCATTATTAATGGTATTTGCCACCCCTTTTCATTATTATCTTTATTTGCCACCCCCTTTGACTCTAATCTTTATTTGCCACGCCTTTTGATTGTTAGTATTATTTGGCACCCATTTTGTTTATTATAGTTATTTGCCACCCCTTTTCGGTATTTACTTTATTCCCCCCCCCCCCCTCATTGTTATCATTGTTTGCCATCCCTTTAGTCTATAATCTTTATTTGTCATCTTTTGATTATCACCATTATTTGGCACCCCTTTTGATTATTATAGTTATATGCAACCCCCTTTTCAGTATTATCTTTATTTGCCAGCCCCCTTTTCATTATTATCAGTTTGCCACCCCCTTTGATTATAATCTTTATTTGTCACCTCCTTTTGGTTATTACCATTATTTGGCACCCCTTTGATTATTATAGTTATTTGCCATCCCTTTTCAGTATTATCTTTATTTGTCACCCCGTTTTCATTGTTATCATTATTTGACACCCCCCTTTGACTAAAATCTTTATTTATCATCTCCTCTTGATTATTACCATTATTTGGCAACCCTTTTGATTATTATAGTTATTTGCCACCCCCCTTTTCAGTATTATCTTTATTTGCCACCCCATTTTCATTGTTATTAATTGCCATCCCCTTTTGACTATAATCTTTATTTGCCACTTTCTTTTGGTTGTTATTTTTATTGGCTACCCCTTTTTATTATTAATTTGTATAGTTATGTGCCACCCCCTTTCAGTATTATTTTTATTTCCCATCCTCTTTTGATTTTTATCATTATTTCCCATTCTCTGTTGACGTTCGTGGTAACCCAAACACATACCTTCAGTGCTCCGATCTAGGGCGAAGTCTACAATATTCCTTAAAATCGCTATTTACCACCCTATCGTCCCGCCCCCACTCCACCCATTTTGTTGAAGACCAAACTAGATGAATGTGCCCCGTAATGTTGTGTTAACGCAACCCGGAATTAAATCTCGCCTGTTACTGAAATCGCTATTTGCCACCCGGATGGCAAATAGCTAAAATAATGAGGAATAGTTATTTGCCACCCGGGTGGAAAATAGACACGTCCAACGAAATGGCCAGGTGATGTCCACAAACGCCTTTGTTCAGAAAGATTTCAAATAAAACAGTTCCCTCGCCTTTGTTCAGCAGAAAAGCCTCATATAATATTGAAGTACCGGTACTCACCATCTTGAAGTCGAAACTGGCAACTCAGTGTTAGAAAGTGTTTATTATATTGCTGTAAATTAAAACATTATCGCCCCATCAGTTGATTGGGTCCTCCTAAACACCGAAATTAGACGGCATGACACCGGAATGACATAAACATGATGCGAAATGGCATTTATTTTACCAATACTCGACCCCAGAATGTATTTTGTTTATTAACTAACAAAAGATACAGAGTGGAAATCAGTAGAACTTGCTGTATGAAACATCCGGAATGACAGACTCCGACTTTGTTATTCCGCGCTCTTGTAAGAAAGTAATGTGATACATTATGGTACATAATTAGTACATCGCGATGTGTCACAATATTTTTTTTATAAGGGTCCGAAATAACAATGGCCGATCAAGAGTTGAAATTGGAGGAATGGAATCGTCGTCACCCAAAATTGCTGGGTGAAACATACGAAATGACAGACTCCGACATTGTTATTTCGCACATTTGTAAGAAAGTAATGTGATACATTATAGTATATAATTAGTACACCATCGCAAACAATGGGATTAGCAATCAGCCATCTCAATGTAATTACGGACAATCAAGTTCTTACTGCGTTATTCAAACACTCTCGCCGAGTATCTGTACTCGCCAACTTTTCAGTCTGTTTGGAACAAACAATATATAAAATGGTCACTTTTGATAAAGATCTCGGCTCTGGTATGTATTAAAACCAATTTCTTTACAGTAAAATTTTAGTTTTTAATGTCATTCTGGTGTCCTTCCGTGTTATTCCGCGTCATTCCGTGCCATTCCGGTGTTTAGGGGGCCGAGTTGATAAACACATGTTGAGCCTCCTCCAACCTTAGTACATCCTTTGCGCTTCCTTAGATCTTCCGTAGGCGCCGTAGCCACACCCTAGAGCCACCGTAGAAATTGTCTATCGTGGCCAAAACACGCCGGTTTTACCACGGTTTAAAACCGTAGCAATCCGGAGCCCAAGCCGTGAAAGTGAGAACCCCACATTATTCACCAGTTGACGGGGTCAATTAGTAGTCCAGTACGTGGAGAGTGTATTATCACTATATCACCCGTAGAGTGAAGATTCCACCCAAGCAGTAAATGCAAATTTGTTGCAAATCTTAACAAGCATAAGCAAAGTTCCAGCCAGTGGACCTCCCGGTTAAACCCGGAGGTCTATTGGCTGAAACATTCTTACCAGGGGTAACTGCGTTGTGTCCTTGCGCAAGACACTTCACCCCGATTGTCCGCGTGGGGACACGGTGGAGTTGTGTACTAGGGCGTACTTCACGTCGATGGTGTACTTGTCTTCAACCAATTCTAACCATGCTTGTGTAGAATTAGTACGATGAGGAGTCCGGCATTTTCTTGCCGTTACTCGATGGTTATCTACAGGTACTCCGGCTTCCTAACCAGCAGAACTGCCCGAGAGAGGTGGCTGTCGAAAGGGTCGATAAACTCCAATAAATAAACAAGAGGGCCCATGGGGCCTGAGGCGCTCACCTGACCAAAGTTGTTTAATAAAGGATTTAATTAACATCTATGGCTAGTTAACACTACAGAAGAATGAAGATATTTATTATTTCTAACTCTGTTGTCCGTACGAGATGATTTTTTTCTAGTATTGGGATGCCACCAGAGAAATAATGCCCAGATTTCCAATAATACAGAACTAGGGAGTCCCAATATCAACCTATGGACTTAACTTGAACAAACTTGAACCTAACCCCTTCGCCTTCACCCTCTGGATGCCATATATACCAAATATTAATAGATTATGACCACCGTAAGAATTCTGTATACCAAATATCAAAAGATTCCGACTATTGGTTCTGGAGAAGAAGAGTTTTAAAGATTATCCCCCATATTGAACTCAGTTAAAGTTCAGGCTCCGATAGGGAGCCATATATTAAACAAGAGACTTGATTTCAACCAACCTAGATCTGACCTCTCTAGAACCTTTCGCCGAAAACCGATTCACTAACGACAAAAGTGGCGTCACGGGTGCCATATGGGGCCGATTAAAAAATCCGAAACCTTTATGCAAATTTAGAGACGATATTAGAAATTTTGAACGTTTCGAATTAAAATCCTTAGGAGCCTTTCGTCAGAAACCGATTCTCTAACGACAAAAGTGGCGCTACGGGCGCCACATGGGACCGAGTAAAAAATCCGAAACCTTCATGCACATCTAGTAACCCTCCCGGAGCAAAAAACCCCACACTTTCAACGTTTAGAATTAAAACCCATAGGAGCCTTTTGTTGGGAATCGATTCTCTAACGACAATAGTGGCGCTACAGGCACAATATGAGGACGAATAGAAAATCCGAAATCCTTTTGCATATCTGGACACCCTACTTGAAAATATGAACACACTTTCAACGTTACGAACTAAACCCCATAGGAGCCTTTCACCGGAATCCGATTATCTGACGTCAAAAGTGGCGAAACGGGCGCCACATGAGACCGAATAAAAAATCCTAAACCTTTGTGCACATCTAGAGAGCCTACCGGTATATATAAACACACTTTCAACGATTGGAATTAAAAACCCCGGGAGCCTTTCGCCGGAAACCTATTCTCTAACGACAAAAATGACGCTACGGGCACCGCATCAGGCCGAATAAAAAATTCGAAACCTTTATGCACATCTCGAGAGCATACCTAAACGCATGAACACACTTTCAACGTTTCGAATTAAAACCCCTAGGAGCATTTCGCCAAAAAACGATTCTTTAATGACAAAAGTGGTGCTACGGGCGCCACATGAGGCAGAATAAAAAAATCCAAAACCTTTATTCACATCTAAAGAGCCCACCGGAGCATATAAACACACTTTCAACGTTTGGAATTAAAACCGCTGGGAGCCTTTCGCCGGAAACCGATTCTCTGATGACAAAAATGACGCTGCGGGCGCCACATCGGGCCGAATAAAAAATCCCAAACCTTTATGCACATCTCGAGAGCCTACCTGAACGTATGAACACACTTTCAACGTTTCGAATTAAAACCTCCAGGAGCCTTTCGCTGGAAACTGATTCTCTAACGATAAAAGTGGCGCCACATGGGGCCGAATATATCTTCTGAAACCATTATGCACGTTTAGACACCCTACCGGAACATATGAACGCACTTCAACAACAACATTACATATCCTGGGACCCTTTCGTCGGAAAGCAGTATTTTAGCTCATCTTTAAGTGGCACCACCTGATGACAAAATTTCAAACTAAACCCATTTTTGTCATCTCTATCCATGCTTAAGAAGTATGCTAAGTTTCAAAATTATAGCAAAAAACCCCGGACTTGCAGATAAGATGAGATACGGACCTCAACGTCGGGGCCAGCGGCTGGCATATGTATTTTTCAGCAACAATGGTGTTTTCATATTCACTGAATATTAAAATTCTGTTGTTGTTGTTGGTATTAAATGCATTGAATATTAAAGTTATGTTGTTGTTGTGGGTAACTGGGCGGAAAAGCTAGTTCGACGCTTGCCGAAATGCATTTGCCCTAACTGTCTTGTTAACAAATCTGTCGAACGCACGTTAACTTGAAAGAAATTATCAAAGAACCGGTAGTAAATTAGAGCGGTGCCAGTCAAACACTAAGTGTGATACTTTCATCTTATATGGGGCTTTCAATTTTAAATTTTTTTTATCTTCTTAAACAGTGGATCGGTATGACAGTTGTATTTTTTTTATTATTAATCAGGCGTATTGCACGTTTTTGAAGTGTGAATAAGTTTGAAGCGGCACTCTGATATGCCCCCATATTTTAATACCATATAATAGTGACTGTTTATTAACGAAAATATATATGTGACCTTGAACACCAAAAATTAAATAATAATGACATGTATAACGTTTTAATAGTAGACCTAACAGATTTATCACCATGCTTATTGCATAAAGTGCACTCGATAGTTTGCTGCAGAACGTGGAAACATGTTACTTATATTTCAGATTTCTGTCTAGGCATATACCGATAAAGTTATAACTTTTTCTTAATTTGAGTTGCTCCCAAGCCCGATTTCTAGGTTAGAAATACACAATTGTAGATTATTAGTTTTATACACTTTACTAGGTGGGCTGAATAACATGTATTCTGGACATTCAGCACCACACGATTTGCAGCGCACCAGTCTGTTAATTTTAAAAGTTCAGAATTTATATAGTCGAAAATCATATCAAGACTGTGCTGAGAATTGCGGACTGACGTATCATCAGCAAACGACAGCAGATTTAGCTGCGTTGAGATGATATATTGCTGCGTTGAGATGATGAAATCGTGGATACAAATTACAAACAGGAGAGAACGAAGAACAGATCCTTGTAGGACACCGCATGAACACCTGGCATAGCTGGAGCTGTAACTGTCGTATGTATCGTATTGAACTCTCCCATTTAGGTAGGTCCGGATTCAATGATCGGTTAGGCATCAAATGCCATAAAACTCTACCTTCTTTAGCATGAGGGTGTGGTTAATCATATCAAATGTTTTCGATAGATCTAAAAGCACTGATAAAGTGTAATCTTTTGTCGCTTTATCGTTGTTATTGGCACAACTATTAATGAGTTGCAGTAGGGGGTGTATGATTGTGGGATTTTCCCGAATCCATACTTGTTTGGATACAGGAGATTATGCATGGTTAGAAAATTTAACAATCTTCCAAGAGATATTCTCTGGAGTATCTTAGAAAATGTTGGCAATATACTGATTGGTCTATATAATTGCTGAGTTCTTGAGGATCCCATGATTTAAAGATAGGAACAATTTTGGCAACTTTCATTTTATCGGGAACTGTGCCGCTTATTGATGGTGTGAGTTAGTGCGTCTGCTATCTCATCGATTTAGATTCTTAAAAGTTTCGTGGATTTGCTTTCGCAGTTTGTACTGTTTTTGAATTTCAGCAAAATTGTTACTAATATATCATCGGTGATGTCGGTGCCATAAAAGGTTATTCAGATTTGGTCTGGTCATGTAATCTATGATGTACACATTTGTACTGTGGATGTTCTCGGAAGCTTTTTTCACCGACAGCTGAGAAGTATGAGAAGTATGAATTAAAATGGTGGACAATCTCATTGGAGTCACTTATTTCGATACCATTAATTAAGAAATTGATGGTGGGTGACGGCCGATTTATTAATATTATACAGTATATACATGTATATATAGTTTAGGAACTGTTTTCTTTGTTGCAGACTCCCCCCACTTGCTTTCTTGGACGAATGAATAAATGAATTTATTTGCAGAAAAACATTATATTACAACATTTTTACATGATGGATAATACTAAATATAAATACATTGAGTTTTTCACACTGACTTAAGTTCAACACTTTTGAATTGTTTTCTGCAGGGAGGTGATGTAGCCAGTTGGCTGTATTAGTGTCACCAACCTCAAGGTAAAAAAGAAAGAAAAAAACCCAGAAAAAGAGGTTGAAAGTATGGGGTGAGTCAAGGACGGGCAATAGAGGAGAGAGGATTTTAGGGCGAAGAGGCAAACGTTCGTGTATTAAATTGGATTTGAATTGATTTTTTAAACTTGGAACTAGATGCAATATTACATTTATCACTCGAAACAGAATTCTTGCACTAAGAGATATATATCAGTATACCAGATCGAGTCGTAATAGATATGCCCAGAGCCAGCTCAACGCAGAGATGAACACAACAGTGGGTGAGTAAATTTCGGGAGATACAAATCCAGCACTTGCAAGCCTAACATATTTGTCGCCCAACGACTGCAGATATTTGTATACATGCAAATATAAGCGTTCCTGCATGCTCTGGAACAAGAGTATCTTCGAGTCTAAATTAATTGTTGAATCTCTGGGTAATTGAGATAAAGGACTGGACGCACTTACAGAAAAATTTATTATCGGAAATGGAGATATAATTTGAAAATTTGTCGTTCAGATCGCTGCAATTATTTCTTAGCCCAAAATGTATGATATTTAATTTTCTCTTCCTAGTAGAAAAATAAACTGGCGGTTTCATTACAGGGTTCAAGTTTGTGCATTTCTTTTAAATTCTGTTAGGGTCTTCGGACGGTGAAACATAATTCGGCAATTCATTCCAAGCCAACACTGTTGTGGGCAAAATGAGTTCCTGGAGTGTTGGGTACGTGTTTTGTAAGTGGAAAATTGTTCTGCACGGCGCAGGTTATATGTAATAGATTGAGCAACTCAATGGGGTAGTAAACGTACAAGATATCTTGATGCTTCGTGGTTAACTATTCTGTACATTGTACTTAATTTGTGGATTTCACGTCGACGTGACAAAGAGTTCTAACCAAATTCAAGCAGAATGTTTTCTGATGATACTGATCTAGTTAGACCAGTAATGATATGGGCTGCGTCTAGGTGTAAGCGATCGAGTTTTTTGAGGAGACAGGATGGGGCCGAGTCCCACAGTACATCTCCACAATCCATTAAAGGCAGTATGTACGATATGTAAATCTTCTCCAGTGTTTTGCGTTAGAGTAAAACTTTCACTTTTCTGAGTTGCGATAATATGGAAGAAACTTTTTTTTCGAAAATATCATTCATTTGGACATCCCATTTGAAGTTACTTTGTATGTAAATGCTTAAATGTTTGTGGTGGTCACAAGCTGATAATCTGGTGAGGTTGGGCTTGGAACGAATGAAAAATAAACTGACTTTGTTTTGCATTGGTTGAATGAGACTAACCATTGTATGAACCAAATGCAATTTTTTTACAAGTCTTTATTTACAACAGTTGTCAGGGCAGCTGGGTTTTTTTTTGCTGGGTGATAGACACGTGTCATCTGCAAACAGCCGGGCAAGTGATTCTAGCAGATCAGCTGTATCGTTTATATAAACTAGGAATAAAAAAGGCCTAACACTGAGCCTTCTGGACCACCCGACTTCATTATTTTATGCTGGGAAAATCCTTCGTTAATTAAAACCCTCTGTTGTCGATTATCTAAGTAATCTTCTGTCCATAAAAGCTGATTCCCTGAAATGCCGTTTTCTTTAAGTTTAAAAATCAAACTTTTATGCCAAACTCTTTCGAACGCTTTTGATATGTCACAAAACACCGAGCAAGTTAATAATTTATTGTCAAGAGACGGACTCCCGCGTTGTGACCTTGGGAAAAGCACTTCACCACGATTGTCCAAATGGGGGCACGATGACGCCGTGTACTAAGTGCACGTCGATGATGCGCATGTCTTCAACCAATCTAACCCTGCCTGTGCTACAGTGCGGAGTTATCAAGTTGGGGAGCTAGCAGCTGCTCGTCGTTGCTCGGTGGTTTTCTCCGGGTACTCGGGCTTCCCCACCCGTAAAACTGTCACCGACACGATATGACCTTGGCTGTTAATGTGTGGTTAAACCCTAATAAATAAATTGTCAAGAGAGCTGCAGATGGTGTGATACAGTTCAGTTAACTAGAACGTCGTGCTGTGTCCTGGAATAAAGCCAGATTGGTATTGGTAGAGGAGATCCTTTTCAATGAAATAAGATGTATTTCAGGGTCACTTTTTCGATTACTTTACTGAGACATGTCAGGAGAGAGATTGGTCTATACTGAGTTGTTTTTGTCTGTCGGATCATTCTTTTTAAATATAGGGATTACATTTGCTTTCTTCTAGTCATCTGGGAATTTACAAGTCTGAAAGGAATATTCAAACAAAAGTTTTAGGGGTTGCGAAATACTTGCAGTAGTGCCGTTTAACATTTTAACGCTAATTTGGTCGTGCCAATGAACTTTGTTGGACTGCATCGAATTAATGATGGCTTCGGCAATGTCATCAACTTCGAAATTAATTTCAGTTAAGTCACTGCTGGAACGGGAAAAAATCCGGGAGAGTATGGTCTGTTTCGTCTGTAAGCCTGTTTGATGAAAACCTGTCATTGAGTAAATTAGGTTTTTTTCTTCATCTGTAAATGCAATTTTGTCAGGGTTGTCTTTGTTTATTATAAAAAGGGTGGGATTGTTTTAGTTTTATCTTTTTGGAGCAGATCATTGATTACATGCCAATATAATTTGGGAGTGAGTTGGTCTGAGAGGGAATGTTCAAGGTTGGATTCATACAGAATTTTTGCATACTTTATCATATTATTTACGTGATTTCTTTGTCTTTTGTATTTGGCCCATTCGTCGGTGAATGTGATTTAGTGGCCCTTTTTCTTAGCCGATAACGCTGCCGAATTTCCTTTCTAAGTTCAGAGGTAAACCAGTGTTTGTCCTTTGGGCGGATTAGCAAAATAGATTTTAGGATACACTTGTCGATGATACAAAGGAATGTTTTTGTAAAGTTATTAGTGGCCATATTTAAGTTAGAAGCATTTTTTTTATTACCGGTACGGATGTCCAGTCTGTTTTAGGGATTAACATATTGTCAGATAAAAGTTTGCTTTCTTGTAATTCCGAATAGTTCTGTGATATGGTATATTAAGTGCATATTCGAAGTTTATGCTGCAATAGACTGCACAATGATCGGAAACATCTAGATCTATTGTATCACACTCGGGGTGATTAATTTGGTCACTTATTAAAATCGGATCGAGAAGAGTTTGGCTGCTAATGTTATACGAGTGGGATGGTTTACTATGTTGCGTAAACTGTAGTATGTTATAATTTCGTTTAGTCGCTCAGTTGGTTGTGTAAGGTCTGAATTAAAGTCGCCTAACAGTATCAGGGGTTTGTTTGTACTAAGAGCCTTTTTTCTACAAAACTATCTAATGAGTCCCAGTAATTTGTAATGTATGCTATGTAAATTCTCTCACATATGTAAAAACAAATTTGCTTTGCGTTCACGTGAGATAAAGGGCACTTGTGTAAATTTCGACATTTATTACTTTTAGCATCATTACTCTCATTGACGATCGGCAGGCAGTAACGATTAAGGGCCTATATAAGTAAGGAAATTTTGTTCATTTTGAGTATTCTCACCTCTGATATTCCTTCAATTGAAATTAAATATACACAAAATGTACATCAAAATGGAGGTTGGGATGTATAGAACACGAAACACATGTGTAATCAACTCATAGAGTCGACTGTAGGCACCACTGGTTCCTGGAAGTCTGCTGCCGTATTCGCACCAGAACTGATAATTTAAAAATATTTCACGAAAACAACCTGTGGCCGAATGTGCGTTACATATCCAAGAACAAAACTAGGGGATCAAAATTCTTCAAAACACAGCGACAGAGAAAATTGCATTGGGGAAAATTCCAATGCTTTTGCTTTTGTTTACGAATGAGTATACTTTCGATTTCCGGCCGACGTCATCGGACAGAAAAAGCATGTAAAAACAACGCCGTCTAAAATCAAATAATGAAAAAGATCGCCTTCATACAGTATACTGTTATTAGATAGAGATTGCATAGTTGCCATATTCAATGCAAGGTATCATGATACCTGTTGAAATTTCTTAGAATTACGATTTTGTTTTTTGATGGAAATTCGTGGTAACGAGTGATTTGCGCATGTCTGTCGAGCATGGAAACCATCTTCAATAAAAAATGCAGACAGTGTTGTCCTTTTCCAAAATGCAGACTTATCGCTGTATTCGAAAGTGTTTTGAATGCCTAGCTTTGTTCTTGGATATATGAAGCACATTTGGCAACAAGTTGTTATGATGAAATATTATTTTATTATCAGTTCTGGTGCGAATACGGTAGCAGCCTTCCAGGAACCAGTGGTGCCTACAGTCGACTCTATGAGTTGATTACACATGTGTTTCGTGTTCTATACATCCCAACCTTCAGTTTGATGTATAATTTGTGTATATTTAATCTGAATTTAAGGAACATGAGAGGTGAGAATTTCAAAATAAACAAAATTCCATTACTTATATAGGCCCTTAAGGCGCCTACTACCATATGTTGTTAGGACTGGACTGGTTCTTGTACTAACAAGACAAAGAACTGCAGTTGTTTGGCTGAAGTCAAGAGTGTAGTGGAATGACGTAAAGAAAACGTTTAATGATGATCAGTGGATCGAGAATTTTAGAACGTGCAAAGAATCTTTTACGTTTTTTGTGCAGCCAGTTGAAGCCATTTCTGAAAGATGTCAGACAAAGACATGTAAATGAAGCTTTGGAAATTGACCATAAAGTTGCCATTGCAGTATACAAGCTTGCATCTTCAGTAGAATATCGCCCATTGGGAAATCTCTTTGGAGTCTCAAAATAATGCGTATGGAACTGCACCCTTGAAGTATATACAGCCATGGCTGAAAATTCAATTGAAAATTTTGTCAAGTTTCTCGATGACAAGGCTCTAAACGCTGTAATAAATGGATATGATTAGAGATGGTGGCATGGTGCTTCCCAAACTGTGGAGGTGCGATTGATGGGATATATCTCCCAATAATAGCGCCAACAGAAGCACGCAGATATTACCTCAATCGTAAACGGTATTATTCTTTAATAATGCAGGGAGTATGTGACCATAGGTATGTTTTTGCAGGCATATTAAAACCGGATGACCAGGGAAAGTGCAAGGGTATTTGCCGAGTCGGAGATATATCTCAAGGCTAAAAGCAATGAACTTGTCCACAATGGACGAAGAAAATTATTTTGCCAGATAAAGAGTTCAATATGCCCATAGTTATTTTGGGCGATCCTGCATACCTACTAAAGAACTGGATTCTTTTACAGAAAGGGCTCATATAACTGCAGGGCAGCGTATTTTCAATTACCGACTCAGCAGGATTCGCATGACAAGAGAGATTGCATTTGGTAGGCTAAAATGAAGATGGAATTGTTTGCAAAATGGGATCATGAACTGTTCGCTTACAGGAGTAAATTTGCTATGCGTTCATGTGCCGCACTGGCTTAGCATGCAAATTTTCACACTATGCAAATTTACTTTTGCTTTACCTCCAGAGTCAGTGCAGATTGACTACATGAGTACATTTACATGTGTATGTTAATGCGTTCATGTGCCGTATTTGCACACATAAGTATTTTTCTCATGTAAGCATATATACTCACGTGTGTAAATCAAGGCACATAAACGGGGCTTAAAATGTGTTCCTTTCCTAAAAAATTAAAATGCCTCGGATTCTGATTTTTCAAAATATAAGAGATAGCCGTTTTTTTTAGTCTATCGATTTATCCCCATTTTTGACGTTTTTTCGTCGCTTCAAAAATGCACAATTCTTTACATATTCAGTAAAACGCTAAGCCTTTTTAAGGGTTTTAAATGTTTTGAGGAGTTCAGAGTGGTATGAAAGCTTTCGGCAGAGTTCATACAAATAACACATCAAATTTTGAGAAGCTTCTGCAACAGGATTGGAGACATTTCAGTGCTAACGGACAATACTGTTACTCTGGCTTGAGATACACAATATTTTCAAGCGACAGGAAGCGACGTGGGGCACGTTATCCAGCGGTGAAGTGCGTTAAAAGGCAGCGTAAGCGTTCTCCTCGATGATGGGCCCACTCGGTGATGGGAGTGTCCCATTGGTTAGCTAATGGAAATTAGCTTGCGATTTCAAAATAATGTACATTTTGAAACTTCAATGCATGGAGTGTACATTAACTTTAATACTTCACATAACATATAGTTCAGATCTACACTGCACTATATAACACTAACAGTATATGGACAGTGTCGTTATCTTTAACACTTTACCTAACAAAGTGTGTTTACCTTTCAACAGTTTACCTAACGCGGTGACTAAATTTGCCTTGGACAGTATACAGTTTACAGTACATATAGAGTGAATTTATCTTTAACGCCTTGTCTAAAACTGTGATTAAATCTGACTTGTACTGCGTGCAAGTTGCAGTACATGGAGAGTGGCTTTTCCTTTAACACTTGGATCTGTATGGCACCTATATACGTATGCCCATATATGTGACCCATACACATGTACAGTGTATAACTCACACATTCAAGCACATGTCCACAAATGGCATACAGTACAACCGAAGCAGTTTGCATCGCATATTTTGGTCTGTAGAGTTCCATTATCTTTTACTCCTTACCGAACACAGTGATTTGCACTCTCCTTGAGATGGGCGGTATTGGAATTTTAAGTTCGGTAAAGGTTTCGGCATTTTTGGAGGGATATACCGCGGTATAGGTTCGGTATTCGGTATATGATTTGATTGAGTTTTGCTCATGGTACCACCAAGAACTTACATCAGGAACATATAGAATAAGTTGTTCTCGTGCCATTCTACTATGGTGCCACAAATGCCGTTGCCAGTGCATCCCCTGAGTTCCAATGTGTTCTATGTGCCCGTAGGCAGATAGAACATATTGGAACCGTCAGGAGACGAGTGGGCAAGACGGTGGCATTCATGTACCAATGCGAATCAAATCTACAGTAATTTGTGATTTGTTTTAAACATTCTTTAACCTTTAAAGGCCTATTTTTGACTTTTGCGAACTCGGGACACATGCCCTTAACATAACCATCATTATGATGGCCTGTTGAAAATGATAGACAGCGACTTTAGTAAAGTCTTGGTTTCCTAAACAAGCAGCAAAGTCTTGACTTTAAACCACTGTAAAGCCACTCGATACCTACAGTCTGTAGTCTTGTGGTCTTGTGAGATTTCAGGACAATTGTCCAGGCCGATAAGGAGTAATATTTGAAAATACAGATGATTTCGATATTCATTGATTGGTTCGGTTCGGTTTTTCTGTATACCTGTCATATCGGTATCGGTTCGGGTTTCGGTACAGTGATCATCTCTGCACTCAAAACAACTAACTTACCCTAAACACTTCCACTAACATGGTGACAAATCTGCCTTTTACTGCATACAACTTACAGTACATACAACGTTTACTTTTTAACAGTTTACTGAACATGGAAACAATATCTGCGCTGTACACATCTTACACTACATGTGAAAACCATTCACCTTTAACTCTTTACCTAATACAGTGATTATATCTGTCTTGTTCTGTATAAAACTTACACTACATCAATGAGAATATTAACATTTAACGATTTAACTAACACAGGGATTAGGTCTGTCTTGCACTGTACACAACTTACAATACATACATGCATTTACCTTTAACACTTTACCTAGTTTAACCCTTTACCTAACCTGAAAAGCAGACGACACTTGCAAAAAATAATTTTTGAATAACTAATTTTTTTTCATTTTTTGTCTCAAAAACATAGGTTATGACCCCTCGTTGGAACGAGCTCGACTAGCTCGTTCCAACGAGGGGTCATAACCTATGTTTTTGAGACAAAAAGTGAAAAAAATATTGAAAATTAATTGGCGATTTTTGAGAATAGCGCTGGCCGGTTTTGGCCGTTACGTTAGGTAAAGGGTTAAACATATTTATTTGCCAACAAAAGCATAGCAAAAGGATTGGAGGACAAGTGCTCAACACTTAGCAAACCCTCCTCTCCATTACATATAACATTTAATAATATAATTATTGTAATAATGGTAGCAATTAAATAATGTACAAAACTTTACAAATAGATTTACACTGATATTTTCTGCCAAATAAAAATAGGCAAGAGAGAGAGAGAGAGAGAGAGAGAGAGAGAGAGAAAAAAGAAGAAGTAAGGCTCACAATGAAGGGGCAGAGATTTCCACTGATAAATGTTGCTCAAACTCCTACGGAAGTGTTCCATTACAATGGCTAAACAAGAGGTCGAAGACAAACTGCAGCGCGGACAATACGGCAGCCTAGAAGGCACTCAATGACACTAAGAAATGCTCTTACCTGGATATACTTAAATGGCACACTTTACCTAACTCAGCGAAGGGATGTGTCTTGTACTGTATAAATCTTACAATACATACAGAGAACATATACCTTTAACACTTTACCTGACACAGTGATTAGGTCTGTCTGGTACTGTATACAACTTACAATACATGTATGGAATATTTACCTTTAACTCTTTACATAACAGTGTCAGGATCTGTGTTGTACTGTATAAAACGTACAATACATGTAGAATGCATTTACCTTTAACACTTTACCTAACTCAGTGAAGTCATTTGTCTTGTACTGTATACAACTTCCAATACATATAGAGTAAATTTACCTTTAACTTTTTACCTAACAGAGAGATTGGGTCTTTCTTGTACTGTATACAACTTACAGTACATATAGAGTCAGTGGCGGCGCTACGGGGGGGGGGGGGGGGGGGGGGGGGGGGGGGCATGGGGGACATTTGCCCCCACCTCCCAAACGAAGGCTTTGCCCCCCCCCCCCCAGTTGCCCCCCCCCCCAACCATCTCGCATGCATTTCCATCCACCCTCACACACAAACACATTCAGTCACTCTCTCTCTCTCTCTCACACACACACCCCTCTCTTTTTTTATTCCCAATAATTTCCCATACACACTTAGCCCAAAGCCTCAGGCTAGCTGATGAACACATCCAGGCAGTAGAGATTTAAAGACTCGGATGCAGATACTTATAAGTTATAATTAAGTTATGAGCCAACAAAGGCATGTCTATCCATATCCCTTGTCTAAAAAAATTCATGGATTTCGCATTATGACAGACGGGCATTATGAGTCTCTCTCTCTCTCTCTCTCTCTCCTCTCTCTCTCTCTCTCTCTCTCTCTCTCTCACGCACAGACCCACCAGACGCGGATCCAGGATTTTTTGAAAGGAGGACCGCTAATTACCATTACATTTAGTCGAAACTTGGACCCAAAGTCCGTAATATAATTTTTTGGTTTGGTACGTCCACAGGACGTACCAAACCAAAAAAGTATATTACGGACTTTGGGTCCAAATTTGGACTACCTCATAACAAAGTAATGATATGATCCTTTACGTATTTGCCCCCTTCATGGGAGTCTGCCCCCCTAGTTGCCCCCCCCCCCCCCCAAAAAAAAAAAAAATTTCTGGCGCCGCCACTGTATAGAGTCCATTTACCTTTAGCAGTTTACCTAACACAGTGATTAGGTTTGCCCTGTACTGTATACAACTTACAATATATATAGTGTGCATTTACCTTTAACACTTTTCATAACTCAGTGAAGGGATCTGTCTTGTACTCTATACAACCTACAATACATATACACTATATTTAACTTTAACATTTTACCTAACACAGCGATTAGATCTGTCTTGTACTGTATACAACTTAAAATTATAGTGTGCATTTACATTTAACACTTTACCTAACTCAGAGAAAGGATCTGTCTTGTACTGTATACAGCTTTCAATACACAGAGAATATTTACCTTTTACTAGGGCCCTGGGAATCGATTGTTTTAGCGCGAATTGAATCTCGAGCCGAATCACCTTCGTGGTATCGAATCGAACCGAATCTCCAACCTTGATACCGGTAAAACAAGCACGTTCTGAACTGTTAGTGTTATTAATAAACGAACCACCTTAGCTTATTGAATCACTGTCAGCTTCGTTCATAAAGAAACGCTGGTTGTGAGTAATATATTACATCAATCGCGCTGTTTTATGTTGAGAATTTCGCCCATTAATACAGCATACATCTTACAGCATTCGAAGATGGTAACCATATGAACAACCACAATAGACCATTTTGTTCTTTCCACTTGCGAAATTCATCAACGAGTCACTCTGGTTCAGGTAAGGAGTCACAGGTAGCCTTCTCCGAGCAGATGAGATTGATGAGTCGCATTACTTGGCAAGAGAAATGTAATTGGGTGAATAATCTGTGAACTTAGTATGAAGTAAAAAAAAAATGTTAATGGAACGAAGAGTAATGTCGCTAGGTAAGCAAGTTACCACTAAGCAATTCCGAATCTGCTGAAGCCAAGTTGTTACTTTATTCAAATTGAATTTAGTTTATTCCGACTTCGGATATGAGCGTGTAACCCAACGCTTCTCCACATTCGCATTTTGTTGTGTGGAAATAACTTATTGATTTTCCTTTTAAGGAAGGCCCTCTCCCAGCGCGGGTTCGAAAATCTTGAATCCATGTCAAAGTTTTCGAGTCGAGCCGAACCTTGGTGGTGGTTTCGAATCGAGTCGATTCTCGAACGTTTCGCAGGGCCCCACTTTTAACTCTTGGCCTAACACAGTGATTACATCTGTCTGGTACTGAATACAACTAACAATACATACAGAGAATATTTACTTTTAACACTTTACCCAACACAGTGATTAGGTCTGTCTTGTACTGCATACAACTTACAATACATATAGAAATACATATAGAGTGCATTTACTTTTAACACTTTACCTAACTCCGTGAAGGGATCTGTCTTGTATATCGCTGTCTATCTGCTCCGAAATGTAGGGTACTTTTGAAATTTTGAAAAGAAGAAAACATGAATTCACCTCTCATTTTCTATAAAAAGGGGTTAGTGCAGAATTGTGTAGCCTTAATTTTTATGTTGAAGTGGAAGTTGTCTGTGGAATTTCCATACGAAATTGGTGAAAAATTCTTCTCCAAAAGAAAACCGTTGCATGTTTCGCACAACTACAGAAAATCAAATGCCCTTTTCCTATAGCTGCTTGTTTTTTTCCTTTGGAGAGTAAAATGTCAAACGCGAGTTTTATATGCAATCGAAAAACCCAACAGGGTTTTCACAAGACCACACTTGTTAAAAACCCCGACCACGAGCACGCCATTGCTCTAGGATTTCTCACAGTCATTTTTTAATTCACCTAAAAAACACAAAATCTTGTAGTTTATAAATTTTTCGATTTGGTGAGAAAAAAAATATGCCCTGTTTACAAGATTTCGAAATTATCTATGGGATTCCCCATAGTAAATTCTACTTCAAAAACTAAAAAATTGACCCTGTATTTTTAGGCGATTTAGAAAATGTCTACGAGAAATCCTAGAGCAATGCCGTGACCGTGATCGGTGTATTGAACAAGCGTGTTCTAGTGAAAACCCTGTTGGGTGTTTCGATTGCATATAAAACTCGCGTTTCTCATTTTACTCTCCACAGAAAAAAAAACCGAGCAGCTACAGGAAAAGGGCATTTTTAAAAAAAAAATGGTTTTCTGTAGTTGTGCAAAACATGCTACGGTTTTCTTGTGGAGAAGAAGATTTCCCCAATTTCGTATAGAAAATCTCATAGACAATTTCCACTTCAACATAAAAACTAAGGCTACACACGTTTTGGGTGGAGTGGACTTGACGTACTGTAAGTTACATAAAGTGGAATTCTGCACTACTAACGCCCTTTTTATAGAAAATGAGAGCTAAATTCATGTTTCCTTCTTTTCAAAATTTCAAAAATACCTTACATTTGAGAGCGGGTAGACAGCGATATGTCAATGATATTTAAAAAGCACATTTGGCATCATTTAGTATATAGTTGTGTCGTTCCAAATGCACATGGTGAGATGTCAGAAATGAAAACTAAAAACGTTTGCTACCAGGCAATAATTTGGTGTGAAAGGATATAAATTGACGTAAAAAAATCAAAAAATGACGTTAAATCAAAAAACTAAAAAATACCCTGTTACTACAATAAGGAAACATAAAGTACCAAACTCTCATAATAAAATGAATGCTCTATTCTTTATATGACTAGGACGTGAGGTCAAATCACAATACTGTTCGTCCCTAGCTGGTGAGCATTTTCCCAGGACAGCACCACATTGCAGATACATCTTTAGTGGAGTTTATATTCCGGAAATTTCTAAAAATGAGCATAAAAATGAAAAAAGGAACAAAAGGCTAATGAAAATACGAAGACATTTTAACTTTGTTGAATGAATTAATTATAAGAAATAAAATTATTTTCTGTCGCATTATCAGAGTTTGAACGTGGGATGAGCGAATAGAGGTTAATATGAACCGCACTACACATTTCTTAATCAACTCAACATGTCCATCTCAAATTGACAGATATTTCATTTCGAATCTTATACAGATCATCGCTACTGATATATTAAGTTTGATTGCCTTTTTGCAATCATTAGCCCTTGTTAATCTTTTTTTACTCCGTCATGGTTTAGGGTAATTCCCATTCTCCGATTCTCTAGAAATTTGACACACTTATAGACGACCTATAGCTCTAGTTCTCAGGTAAGGCGGCGATTTTTATTTCGCACCTTTATCCACATTAAATGTCGGTCGATTTTCATAAATTTTTAGTATGTTGTAGAGCTACAAATATTACAAATAGCTGTTTTTAATATTTCGATATATTTAGTAACGGTTTATATCTTTTGGGGAATACCTCATTACCGGGATATTAAAAGAAAGACTATAAATATGCTTTAAACACAATTTTTATTCCAAACGGTTGATGGTCAAACGGTTAGTGGTTTTTACAAATAAACATATAACATAAAATATTTGAAAACGGCAAATAATTCCTTATGAATATAGAAATCTCATTATTTCCTCAAAATGCTCAAACCAATTTCTCAGTAACCAAACAGTTCTTCCACAGCCAACAAGAACTTTTTATTGTTTCTTACAGTTTTTTATTCAGAAAAACATAAAAAAATACATAACATTTATTATATGCTTTTTAAAAGATAGCGAGAAATTTTTTAACCGATATTTTTTCTATCTATCGTCATGATAGATATAAGGGAATATCCCTCTGTAGATTAAGGGCCTATATTAGTAATGAAATTTTGTTTATTTTGAAAATTTTCACCTCTGATATTCCTTCAGTTCAAATTAAATATACACAAAATGTACATCAAAATAAAGGTTGGGATGTATAAAACACGAAACACATGTGTAATCAACTCATAGAGTCGACTGTAGGCACCACTGGTTCCTGCTGCCGTATTCGCACCAGAACTGATAATTTAATAATATTTCACGAAAACAAGTTGTGGCCAAATGTGCTTTACATGTCCAAGAACAAAGCTAGGGGATCAAAATTCTTCAAGACACGGCGACAGAGCTGCATGGGGGAAAATTCCAAAGCCTTTGCTTTTGTTTACGTATGAGTATACTTTCGATTTCCGGTTCACGTCATCGGACGGAAAAAGCATGTAAAAACAACGTCGTCTAAAATTAAATAATGAAAAAGACCACCTTCGTACAGTATACTGTTATTAGATAGAGATTGCACAGTTGCCATATTCAGTGCAAGGTATCATGATACATGTTGAAATTTCTTAGAACTGCGATTTTGTTTTTCGATGGAAATTCGTGGTATCGAGTGATTTGCGCATGTCTGTCGAACATGGAAAGCATCTTCAATAAAAAATGCAGACAATGTTGTCCTTTTCCAAAATGCAGTCCTGTCGCTGCACTCGAAAGTGTTATGAATGCCTAGCTTTGTTGTTGAATATCTGAAGCACATTCGGCCACGAGTTGTTCTTGCGAAAAATTATTAAATTATCAGTTCTGGTGCGAATACAATAGCAGACTTCCAGGAATCAGTGGTACCTGCTGTCAACACTACGAGTTGATTACATATGCGTTTCGTGTTCTATGCACCCCAGCCTTCATTTTGATGTACATTTTGTGTATATTTAATTTGAATTGAAGGAATATTAGAGGTGAGAATTTTCAAAATAAACAAAATTTCATTACTTATATACACCCTTAATCGAATCACGCAAGAAAATCATAATGAAATTACTCTGCCGACGAACGTACTTTTTATATATCCAATACACGCAGCACCGGTACATGTGTATTTTAGCTCGTCTGAAAGTAACAAAGTTAGTGTTGTGAATAGTCCAAAAAGGAAGTACAAGAAAATCCGACTCATCGATAGTGACAGTGACAGTGATTGACAAATATGTTGAAAACAATTTGAACATTTGAAAAATCCTCCTTCGTCCTTCATTGAACATTGTGTCATGCTTGTGTGCATCTGCGCAGTGTACTTTTGTTATTACTTTTGAATAAATGTGCCACCCATTGTTTTGGGGGAATGTCATAAACCACTTTCACACGCGTTCATTGATTTTGTGTGCGTAACTGACAATATAGCCATTTTCTAAGGGGATTTGTGTGGAACTATTTTGTTGTGTGGTAGTTTGATTTTGAAATCGGGGCCAATAAGTAAATGGGTCAGCTGCGTCAGCTGATTTTTGTTCACATTGTCATCATTTTCTCCAACTCCGGTTTTTGATTGCAATGAAAACACCACATTACCTCTTTTAATCGCAACAAAAACAACGCAACGCATATAATAAAAAGAATAGCTACTGTTTTTGAGTGAGTATCGGAATTATCTCATTCGTGGCTGCAAAGGAATTTAATTTTTCACTCGCGGCTTTCAGCCGCTCGTGAAAACTAATATTCCTTTGCAGCCACTCATGAGATAATTCCGGAGACAGCCTTGTATAAGCTTAAAGCTTACTGCTGAATCCACTTCAGTTCATGTTCTATTCTGTTATTTGTTTGTCGTTGTTCTTTGTAAATTTTACTTGATCTGAAATAAATATTGTTTAAACTAAAAACAGTAGGTATCCTCTATATACTCACAAAATCATATTATATTCGACTGAATCGAAAAGTACAGAAAAAAAACACAGAATGATATTTTATAGAGAGTATATTCTCTAAAGGCGCATTTAATTGTGGAGACTTAGAATTCTCAAAGTCGAGCCTGCTTTCGTAGAGTTTCTTGAATGGTAGAAAAATGTTCTTTTGGGACTGCCGTTTGAGCTAAAAAAAAAAACTGGAAATTATTTTTCTTTTAGGGTGTGTGAAAAGTCTGTGTGCACTTATGTACATGCATAAAGTGTATGTTTCACACACACATGTGTATGTGTATCATATATACTCAAGTGCGCGTGCGAATGGGCAAAGGCACGTACCTATGAATGCACGTATGCGAGCGCACACGCGCGTTTGCAAATACGCACACACGTACCCCACAAGAACGCGGATAGACCTTCGCGCGCAAATGCGCAATTGAAAGTTCCAGCTGGACTACATAATAATTACTTTATCAGCAGCTAATTGTTAACTGACAAAGCATTCTTTCAAAACTTTTTCCATGTCAGTTTTGTTGTTTGTATGGAACGCCACAGCTGCCTTATGTGGCGCTCTCCTAATATATGCATATCGTTCGTCAATATATGCTTATCGTTCTTCAATATGTGCATATCATTTGTCTTTATATGATTATAGTTTGTCTTTATATGCTTATAGTTTGTCTTTATATGCCTATCATATGTATAGATATGCATATCGTTCGTCAATATATGCGTATCATTTGTCCATGTAGGCTTATATGATTGTAATTTAAACTATGCGCATCGTTCTTCAATATATGCATATCATTTATCTATATATTCGTGTAGTTTGTCTTTACACGCTTATAGTTTGTATTTATATGCTTATCATTTGTCTTGATATGCATATTGTTTGTCAATATATGCATATCGTTTGTCAATATATGCATATCATTTGTGTTTATATTCTTATCAGAAAGCAATATATACATATCGTTTGTCAATATATGCATATAGTTCGTCAATATATACATATCGTTTGTCTTTATATGCATATCTTTGTATATTATATGCTTATCAGTTGTATATATATGCATACCGTTTGTCTTTATATGGTTATATTTTGTCTTTATATGCATATCATTTGTCAATATATGCTTATCGTCCGTTGACATATGCTTATAGTTTGTCTGTATATGCGTATCATTCGACATTATATGCATATACTTCGACATAATATGACATTTCATTATAGTATGCTGCGTTGGAATCGCGGAATTAAAATTGGAATTCTGTTCGCGGAATTATTTTTCACTGGTTGATATTATGCAGATACTATCGACTGCAGGACTGCTATGGTTGAATTACAAGCTCAACAGCAGAACTAGGAGTGAAAACTTAGAGAAACATTGAAAGATTATGTTGGAATAACTATTTAAATTGGTACTTTCTTTTTCATTGTGGTATTTACAGTTTTTCTGCAATCTCTGCCTCTGTGCTCAAAATTATGTCGCAGGACTAGGTCAAAGCTGCGTTAGCAGCGATTAACATGGAAACTTTGAACCCGGGATTCGAAGCAGAACGGGTCTCGGGTACAGTTGTAAGACAGCTTTCAGATGACCATCTGCAAAGATTAGGAATACCAACAATAGGAGATTTAGAGCCGAAGCATCAAGGTACATACAATGTATAGTGACATTCGGGGTCATTGAAAACGGATCAGGGAAAACCGAAAACTGCAGATCTGGTGTAAATATTGATCCTGTAGACCGATCGGTGTTTCTGAGATCGATTGATGTTCTCGTATGAAAGAAACTGACACACATTGCAGTAATCGCAATTCACCAGGAATGAAAGGTTTTGGGGACGTATCGCCCCAAAGCCAGTTCGTCTAGTATCACTATCAGGACAGATCCCACTAAACACCCTAAATCACCCAAATACACCCAAATGCCCATACAACATTAACCTGGGTTTGGGAACCTAAGGCCACGGGCAGTTTCGGCCCCGAAAAGTTTCGGCCTTGGGAAGTTTCGGCCACCACTAGTGGGAAGTTTCAGCCTCGGGAATTCAGTCCCTATCAATAGTATCAGTGATGTACCGGCAATTTTTTTTTATTCATTATTTTTTTTTTTTTATAAAAGTAAAAATGCATGAAGATCCGCAGAGAGAGCAGTGAAAGCGCTAGCAGGAATAAATTCAATAATTTCGTTGTATTTTTTTTTAACTTTGATTTTTTCTTATAACTACCAACACAGGGATTTGTTTATAAACTTATTTCTACCCAACTTGACCAGAGAAATGCAAGGACTAGTTGGTAATTTCTTCCATAACAAAGCTTATTTATTACCCCCCCCCCCCCCCCCACACACACACACTAACCCCCCTCCTCCCCCCCCCCAACAAAAAACAAATTACTAATTATTAAACCCAACAAACACCAGTCCTTGCACTCAACTTGTTGCAGACATAAATATACGGCAGTTGTATCATATACTACACAAAGTTTGCTAAGCACCACACACTTGACACATTGTGAAATTTTCCTGTGACACATTTGCGATGTATTTGGTGGATATGATTGAGGAATGTACTGAGATGGTCCCCAGTGTTTACATTAGCTCTCTTGATAGGCAGACTTTTCGTGACAGTCATGGAAAGCGTGTACCCCTTGATTTTCATGATGTTTTCGTGTATTGTCGACATGTACATGAGATGTGTAGGGTATTCAGTCTTCATTTCAACACACACCCTTGTGATTTAATGATTGAATATGGCGAATCCAAATGTAAGAAGACATTTGTCTGAAGCAGAAATGTGGCGGGCTGTAGGTATGGGGGAACAAGGAGCTACCCACCATCAGGTGGGTGAAGCCCTTGAAGTGCACCATACGGTGATCACCAGAGCCTGGGCAAGATTTCAGCAGTATGTCACACCAGTCAGACGACATGGTGGTGGCAGAGACAGGGCAACATCTGCAGCTGAAGACCGGTTTCTGATCATTCAGGCTTAGCAAACTTTGAGTAGTATATGTATTTGTACACTTTCAACCCCACCTAAGTTATAATTCCAAATGTTGAAAAAAAACAATTTTGAAAGAGAGATTTTATTATTCGGCGACTGGGTATGAGCATAAGTCAATTTTATTTTAGTATTCAAATATTTTTTTAAAAGAATGATTTTTGTGATGTTATGCAAAAAGGCAAAAATGAGCAAAAAAAAAAAAACACACACACAAAAAATTACCCTAACTAACTAAGGAATAAGGGTGGATGGGGGATGATTCATGATTTGTCTGAAAAGGGTTATTATTTTGGAGAAAATTTGTGGTTTGGAGAGTGTTAAAATCCTGCTAATTTCCATAGAAAAGGGATCAGGATTTATTTCATACTGGTAACAGTTACTGTCTTAACTTTTCTGTTCAATTCACCTATTAAAGTTAAAAAAAATTCAAATTATCCCTTGTGGTGTGACAAAAGCAGACTTTCCAAACCTGAAATTTTTAGCATGACCCCTCTTGACCCTAACAAAATTAGAAAATTAGTTTCTTTCAGAGAAAATGAATAGGGTTGCAACTATTCCTTCCAATTCATCAATAACCCCAATACTGCATTTTGAAGCTGCTGTTTATTCTTTACCCCCAACCTCATCCCCCAACCCTCCTTCAGCTTCCCCAACACAGTTATTTTTTAAACTATGAATTAAAAGTTCAAAATTGAAATTTCAGTCGAGTTATTGTCAAAATTAAAGAGGAAAGAAATTATAGACTGCATGTGAAGGCCCATTGAAACCTTTTAAGGCCCGTGTGTACTGACACTGAAATACCGGTATTGAAATTTTTCTGACATTTTTCGTCATTTGAGGTTTTTCATGAAATGTCGCGTTTTCTATCGAAATGTATAGCCCGATTGGACTATAATAGCTCGATCGGACTATAGTAGTCCAATCGGTAAAAATCCCCGACCTGTTTGGCTGCCGGTACGTCACTGATTCTAGTGATAGAGACTTAATTCCCGAGACTGAATCTTCCCACTTGTGGTGACCGATACTTCCCAAGGCCGAAAGTTTTCGGCGCCGAAACTTCCTGGAGCGTAAAGTTCCCAAACCCTGGGTAATATTGTATGGGTATTTAGGTGTATTTGGGTGATTTAGGGTGTTCAGTGGGATTCGCCCTGATAGTGATATTGGGCGAACTGGTTTTGGGGCGATACGTCCCCAAATCCTTTCATTCCTGGTGAATTACGATCACTGCAATGGATGTCAGCTTCTTAAATTCGGGAACAATAATTCTCATTCTATCTCCTATTGTTGATATTCCTAATCTTTGTAAATGGTCATCTGAAAGCTGTCTTACAACTGTACCCTAGATCCGTTTTGCCTCAAATCTCGGGTACAAAGTTTCCATGTTAATCGCTGCTTACGCAGCTTTGACCTGGTCCTCCGACATAATTTCGAGCGCACAGGCAGGGATTGTAGAAAAAAACTGTATATACTACATGGGGAAGTGGAACGAAAATGAAAAAGTACCAATTTAAATAGTTATTCCAACATAATCTTTCGATATTTCTCTAAGTTTCCACACCCAGTTCTGTTGTTGAGTTTGTGATTCAATTATAGCAGTCCTGCAGTCGATAGTATCTGCATGATTTCAATCGGTGAAAAATAATTCCGCGAACAGAATTCCAATTTTAATTCCGCTATTTTAACGCAAGATACTATAATGATATGTCATATAATGTCGAAGTATATGCATACAATGTCGAATGATACGCATATATAGACAAACTATAGGCATATATCAACAGACGATAAGCATATATTGACAACGATATGCATATAAAGACAAACTATAACCATATATAGACAACGGGTATGCATATAATATACAACGATATGCATATAAAGACAAACGATGTGCATATATTGATGAACTATATGCTTATATTGACAAACGATATGCATATCTAGACATATGATAAGTTAATACATTTTGCAGTTTCTTGCTAATTTCGGTTATTTCTTTTTCCATTTTCAGCTGAGGTAAGGTATTCTGAGAAGGAACTGAGCTTGAGCTTGACTTTGCCTTTTTGCGGAGGTTTCTTTGCTGAGCTCACTGAACTCTCTGAACTGCCCTTTTTGCTTTTAACACCTTGCGTTTTATGTGATGCGGAGGTGTGGCTGCTGACTGCTTGGCTGCTAACTGCTTGGCTGCTGGAATCCTTGGTGTTGACGTCTTTGTTTAAACTTGTGTCAATGTCGCTGGAATCAGTTCTGGTTTTCCTCTTACCCTGATTGATTTTTGTATTATCACCAGTTCTATTAATTTTATGCACAAGGGATGAAGTTTACAACTGTACCGAATATCTCATTTAACACACATTTTGAGTAAGAGAATCACGATCCTCGATGGTGGAAAACAATGTTTACAGTACACACTTATAGTGCAGTGAATGGTGTAGTGAACATTGTTAACGTTTTCGCACCTTTATGCTTGGTCTAGTTTAACTGATGCATTGATTCCTTGAATGTGTTAAGCACAGCAGGTAAACCCTAACGAGGCCGTGGTGACGTAATTACCTACATTGTCTCCTCAAACACTCCGTGAATCAAACAGGGTTTTTGAAAAAATCTCAAACGTCGAAAAATCTACCACAGTTTTTCGCTTCCAATCCGTCCTATAGAACTCTAGAACACTTCACCCGTCTCTATGCCATTTGGTAATCTATTGTGATTTGTTTAAGGTGTTGAGAAAGGGGAATGTTTGACGAGCAAAAAAATTATACTGCTCACACTAGTCGCTCGTCACATGACATTCGACGCGTCACTTCAGGACTTTAGGAAAACAATTTTGGACTCTGTGACAAGCGCTATTGAAAAATTTAAAACAGAGACAGTTATAAAAATAACATCGGAGATTACATCGTTGAAAGAAGATAATGAAGGACTAAAATTTGAAATTCAAGAATTACATAAAGAACTGAAAACCGAAAAAACGGCTCGCGCCAAGGTTGAAAAGGAAATAAAGGACGTCAACGACAAGTTAGACGATTTAGAGCAATATACCAGGGAAAGTAGTGTCAGAATTTATGGAGTGACCGACCAAGATAGGAATGAATAGGCCGAAGAATGTGTGAAAAAAGTGCATGATATTTTGAAGGAAAAACTCGGAATTCAAACTGAAAATAGAGATATCAACATAGCACATCGTTTGGGGAAATTTTCAGTGAACACACCCGGGCCTGTTATAGTGAAATTTGTGTCAAGACGACACAAGATAGAAACAATTCGCAATCGGAGGCTGTTAAAAGGAAGCAAAGTTGTAATAAACGAGGACTTAACAAAAAAAACCCTAAATTTGCTTTTAGTGACAACACAGTGTGATCAAATAGAATCGGCATGGTCGACTGATGGAAACATTTTTGCAAAACTGAAGACTACAGGTAGGATAGTAAGAATAAATAAGGAAGAAGAGTTGAATAGACTTCCCAGAAATTGAACAATATAAAAAAATGTAAAACACTCAGTTCGGTTCATTCATTAATCTTATGTTTCAGACAAAAATCTACACAACGATTCATTCATTCATTCATTCATCCATCCATCCATCCATCCATCCATCCATCCATCCATCCATCCATCCATTCATTCATTCATTCATTCATTCATTCGTGTGTGGATGCGTGAATGCATGAATGAATGACTGAAATGAGTGAAGTAATTCGGTATATCGAAGAATGGCGATACTATTCGAAGGAAGAAATACGTACCCATGTGGAAAGAGATCAGTTATACTTTTCGCCAATCGTTCACTCATTCGTTTTGCTCGCTCATTTTTTCACTCATCCACCCACACCGGGACAGGGGGATGGATGGATGAGTGAAAGAGTGAGTGAAGTTTTGTGTGTTGATCAGTGGCAATAAGGCTACATGTAAGAGTGAGAACTCAGACAAGGACCTGTGCAATACTGTGTTTTTCATGAACTATTTCAGTCATTTATCAGGCCAGTATTACTACTACTACTACTATTACTACTACTATTACTACTACTACTACTAAACACTCATGATGTAATTACAGATCTCCCTTTTCATTCATTCATTCATTCATTCATTGTGGATGCGTGAATGAATTGAGTGAGGGATTGAAATGAGGGAAGTGTTTCATTATATACATGTAGATGAATGACGATATTATTCGAAGAATAAATACGAACCCTGTGGAAGGAGATCAGTTGTAGTTTTTGCCAACCGTTTACTCATTCGTTTTGCTCGCCCCATTTACTTACTCATCCATACACACCTGGGTAGACGGATGGACGGGGGGAGTGAATGAGTGAGTACGTGAATTTTGTCTCTTGATCAGTGACAATAATGTCAATAATAAAAAATCAGACGTTTCAGAAAAGGATCGGTGCAGTAATGTGATTTTCAGGAACTATTTCAGTCATTCATCATGCTCCTATTATTAAACATTCATTATGTAATTACAGATCGCCACTTCTGGGTCAGTTTGGGTGGTTGGATGGATGAATGCGACATTTCATTGCACCGTTAAATGGTTCTCTCATTCAAACGAGGAAATACCAACACCTTTGGACGGTGATCGATGGTTGTTATCTGTCCGCCGGTTAATTACTCATTTACTTGCTCACTTATTCGCTTACCCACATACCATTAATTCACGGTATAAGTCTCCCTATTTAAGTCCTAATCCTCCTATTTTTTTCACTCATCCATTAATTAATTCTTCAGTCTTTTTCCTAATGCTCTGTTCATTCATTTTTCCATTCTTTCATCCATTCAATCACCCATGGGTGGACGTAGGGATGGATGAGTGAGTGAATGAATGAAACGAAATAATTTCATTGAACCGATAAATTGCGATTCGAATTGAAGGAAGAAATACTATTACCAGTTTTCGCCCGCCTTTCACTTATTCAATTATTCGTTTACCTTTCTGCTTATCCACTCCCATTTTGTTTTGCGGGTGAAGGAATGTGTGTTGTGTTAATGGCGCTGATGAAGCACAATGAGACTTTCGATGTTGCATTTATGGATTTGCACAATACGTTTAAGCCATATTCATTGCCAATACTTATCATTCAATGCAAATATACATCTTTCATTTCTTTAAGATTCATTCGTTCATCCATCCACTCGTTCATTCGTTCGTTCGTTCGTTCACTTATTCGTTCATTTCTTCACTCATTTATTCGGGTGGATGGATGGGAGGATGAGTGAACGAAATAAGTTTATTGATTATTGGCGACAACAACCTGCGCATTACGGAAATTTTCATTATTTCTTCCATTCATTCGCCATGCTAATCTTTAACATTCACTTATGTACTAATATATATCACTCCTGATGTGATATGTTCACATTCATTCGTTCACTCATTCGTTCATTCATTCACTTATTTGTCTATTCGTTCACTCATTCATTCGTTCATTTGGGTGGATCGGTGGATGGGGGTGGATGTATGGATGAATGGATGGGTGGACGGACGGACGGGCGAGGAGTGAGGTAAGTTTTTGGGTTGATAAATGATAATATCAATCGAAGGAACAAATATCGTCACAAGACAGCGATTAGTTATAGATTTCGCCCACTCCTCTCCCATCCATTTGATCGTTCGCTCATCTGCTCTTTTAAATGATAAGATCAATCGAAGGAACAAATACCGGCAGAAGACAGCGATTAGTTGTAGATTTCGCCCACTCTCCCATTCATTTAATCGTTCGCTCGTCTGCTCTTTTATCCACCAACAATTTGGGTGGGTGGATGGATGGTCGGATGAGTGAACGAAATGAGTGTACTCATTATTGGTGACAATAATCTGCGCATTGCGGAAATTTTCATTAGTTCTTCCATTCATCCGCCATGGTAATCTTTAACATTCATTTATGTACTAATATATATCACTCCTGATGTGATATGTTTGCATTCATTCGTTCATTCACTCGTTCATGTGTTCACTCGTGCGTTCATTCGTTTAATCATTCTTTCGTTCATTCATTCATATTGATGGATGGTTGGATGGATGGATGGATGATGGATGGATGGATGGATATCAGTTGAAGGAACAAATATCGACACAAGGCAGCTATTAGTTGTAGATTTTGTCTACTCTTTCTGTCATTTCATCGTTCGCTCGTCTGCTCATTTATTCACTCACAATTGGGTGGGGGGATGGATGAGCGGATGAGTGAACGAAATTGGTGTCTTGATTATTGGTGACAACGATTTGCGCATTGCGGTAATTTTCACTAATTCTCCCATTCAGCCGTCCTATTAATCGTTCGTTCGTTCGTTCGTTCGTTCGTTTAAATCTCTGTGGATTGTGATCGGTTATTCATTCATTCAGTCGTGTTCAGAGCTCAGACGAAGCTTCCATCCAGTCACTTATTAGGGATTGAATAGGCGAGTGGATGGATTGGTGTGAGAGAGAAAACACATAAATAGTGTCCATTCATTTGTCTTCTTTACCCTAAGTCATTGCTTTTACTCCATACACGTAGGTCCCCAGTAGGTAGACCCGATCTTCACTGACCCCATATCAATGTTTCCGTTCGGAAAATTGGTAATATTGTTATTAGTTTTTAAAAAATTAAAAATTCAGATAATCAAACTCTATGCTTTTCTACAGACAATTTACTTAATATTTCGCTACTCTTGGTGTTCAGCTACTACATTAATAAACTGTTGCATAAATGAGAAGAGACCGCTTAAATTATTTTATGAATAATATCGTAATTGGAAGCCTAAATTGTCGAGGATTGTCATCAGACACAAATAAGCGAAGGGGCATTTTCTCACGTTGTAGGGATAAATTCGATATAACCCTTTTGGTCGATACTCACTCATGTGAGGAAATAGAAAATACGTGAAAATGTGAATGGGGTTACGAAGCTATCTTCTGCTCTCACTCACGTGCAAGTAGGGGAATAGCTATCCTATTCAAGAACAATTTTTTGTATCATATTCATAATACAATAAAAGATGTAGGAGGTAACTGGATTATTCTTGACATCACAATTCAAAACCAAAGACTTACACTTTCGGTGGTCTATGGCCCCAATGATGATAACCCAATGTTTTTTGATAACCTCTTCAACCAAATTGAGAACATCGGAAACTGCTCAGTTCTGGTCGGAGGCGATTGGAATGTACCCCAAAACTATAACCTTGACACATTAAACTACTTACACAAAATAACGTAAAGGCAAACGAAAAGATTCACTGGCTAATGGAAGAATTCGACTTATGTGATGTTTGGAGGATGGAGAACACAAATCTAAGACGATATACATGGAAAGACCCCGATAATAAAATGGCTAGGTTAGACTATTTTCTCCTGTCCACAGATTTACAAATTTTTCACAAAACGTCAAACATTCACATACGCTACAGATCTGATCACAACCCTATAGCCATAACCTTGTCCTTCATCAGTCAACCAAGAGGAAGAGGCTTCTGGAAATTCAACAACAGTCTTTTGAACGACCCAGAATATATATCAGCAGTAAAATCCATAATTGCAGAGACAGCTCGTCAGTACTCCACTCCAAATAATAATAATATTAATAATAATAATAACAATACTACTACTACTACTACTACTACTAATAATAATAATTGTCAACAATCATTCACTATTGATGACCAGCTGTTTTGGGAAACTTTAAAATTAATGATTAGAGGAAAAACCATCGAATACTCGGCCCAGGTAAAACGCAGAACTGACAAACGTTTAGCGAAAATTGAGGAGAAACTAGAGGTATTAAATTCCCGACTGGACGATGGTGATTTGTCAGTAAGTCCCGAAATTGAGTCTCTCGAAACTGAATTCCAAACTATCAGAAATAAAAAAATTAATGGTATAATTCTAAGAGCAAAAGCAAAATGGAAAGTAGAAGGAGAAAAACCAACTAAATATTTTTGTAACCTAGAGAAAAGACATTACACAGAAAAAAATAATATCAAAACTGGTGACTTCTAACGGTAATACGACGGGAAATTTATCTGAAATATTAAACGAACAAAAGTTGTTCTTTGAAAGCCTGTACTCCACTAAACTAAACTCAGCAAATGTTTCAATCTACAATAACCCATTTTTTGATGATACTAATCCATTTTTACAGTTTTTAGATCAAGAGGAAAGTAATTCATTGGAGGGTCTTCTAACAAGCTCCGAATGTTTAAGAGCCTTGAAACCAATGAAAAATAATAAAACGCCTGGGTCTGACGGTTTTACTGTAGAGTTTTATAAATTCTTTTGGAAAGATATTGGTACATTCCTGATCAATTCCCTGAATTACGCATATACCGTTAAACAGCTGTCTAATCCACAACGAACAGGCATTATTACCTGCATTCCAAAGCAAAATAAACCCAAGGAATTTATAAAAAATTGGCGACCTATCTCACTTATCAATGTCGACACAAAAATTGCTTCAACGGCTATTGCAAATCGAATTAAAACGGTCTTACCAAAACTAATTTCAGAAACTCAGCTTGGGTTCATGAAAGGAAGATACAGCGGAGAGTCCACTAGACTTACATTTGACCTAATAGAAAAATGTGAGAAAGAAAATATTGCAGCAGCTCTTGTTTTGTTAGATTTCGAAAAAGCCTTTGACTCTCTTGAATGGTTCTTCATAGAAAAAACATTGAAGTTTAATTTCGGACCTTCTATTATAAACTGGTTTAATACTTTCTATTGCAATATTTTCAGTTATAACTTAAATAACGGGCACTGTTCCGAAGATAAAATTTAACCCACAGAGAGGAGTGCGGCAAGGTGACCCACTCTCCCCTTATCTTTTTATTTTAAGTGTAGAAATATTAAGTGCCGCACTTAAGTACAACCCCGATATTGATGGTATTAAAATAAACAACTCGGAATATCTCATAAGTCAGTACGCAGATGATTCAACGTTATTTTTGAGTGATGATGGGCATTCGTTGAACACAGCCTTGGAAACTGTGGATTCTTTCGCTGAACAGTCAGGCCTAAAAGTAAATTTTGAGAAAACACAGGTTATATGGATTGGGTCGAAACAGGGGTCGAGTGAAAAGGTAGCTACAAATCGTAATGTTCAATGGAACTATAATGGTAAATTTACTATCCTAGGTATCACGTATGAACTGTTCAGTGAGAACTACATAATGAATAATTACGTCGAAAAAATGAAAAAAATGAAAAAACTTCTGAATGACTGGTCGTTTAGAAACCTTAGCCTAATTGGAAAAACTGCTGTTGTAAAAACACTGGCCTTTCCAATACTGATACACTGTCTATCGGTTCTCCCAAATCCACCTGACAGTATGTTGGATTCTATACAATCGCGTTTATTCCAATACCTGTGGGCCGGGAAGCGTGAAAAGATCAAACGTAATGTTCTTATTAACGAAACGGACGGCGGGGGTCTTAAATTTCCAAACATTCGGTCATACAGTTATTCTTTAAAAATGGTTTGGATTAAGAAATTAATGGATCCCGGCATTATAGCACCCTGGAAAACTCTTATTTTGGACAACTTCGAAAAATTTGGAGGTTACAAAACTTGGTTTTTACACAAAGAGGGATTAACAAAGGTTGGGAGCACTCAAACAGTTTTTAGAAAAATGTCCTTAAGGCCTGGGCTCTTTTAGACAACAAATCTTCAACTGTACCTGAAGAAATGTTTTTTCAACCTATTTTCTACAATAAAAATATAAAAATTAACAACAAACTATTTTTCAATCAAAGATGGTGCGACAGAGGTATATTTTTTCTTAACGACCTCTTGAGTGAGAGCGGGGGCTTTCTGACTTTTGAAGCCTTCTCTGCAAAATTTGATATCAAAACTCCCTTCACTGTCTTCCAGGGGTTACGAAAGGCGATTTCAAAACGATGGCAAAATGAAATAAACAGTAAAAAAAAATCCGACTTTATCATAAGTCCGTTGATAGAAAAATTTAAAGTAACAAAAACCGTAAACAAAACTTATTACCCATTATTCCTGCAGCATGCGGCCTCGTACCCAGCTCAGTCTCAGAAGAAATGGAACGAGCGTTTGCATCTCAGTCTCGATTGCGATGCTTAGAGACTATTTATTATTATTTATTTATTGGTGTTGAAGGTCACATATTTCTGCACAATGGCTAACCATGACCGTGACAGTTTTACGGGTGGAGGAAGCCGGAGTACCCGGAGAGAACCACCGAGCAACGGCGAGCAACTGTCAGCTCCCCAACATACCAACACCACACAAGCAGGGTTAGCATTGGTTGAAGACAGGTGCACCATCGACGTGCAGTACGCCTTAGTACACACGTCACCGTGCCCCCACGTGGGCAATGGGGGTGAATTGTCTTGTCCAAGGACACAACGCGGTTGCCGCAGGTGGGATTCGAACCGAGGACCTCTCGGCTTGCAGCCTGCACCTCTACCAACTGAGCCACCGCGCCCCCTTGCTTGGAGCCTGATATACAAGAGTCCGTTTTTAATTACTGATGACACCTATCTCCAAGCTTTGCAATATAAAATCATACACGGAGCTTTATTTACGAATGCTCGCCTTTTTAAATGTAAATTATCTGAGACTGAGCTGTGTACGTTTTGTTCCAACACTAGAGAGACAGTGCAACATTTATTCTTCGAATGTTCAGTGTCAAAGACAATCCTGTTACAACTTGCAGATAGATTGCAGGAGAAATGTGGTATTCTATTACCACTGACACCGCACTTTACCATCATTGGCTATAATAATAATAATAATAATAATAATAATAATAATAATAATAATACACGTGAATATACCCTCACCTTAGTAATTCTTATATTTAAAAAGTTCATTTATTCTTGCAAAGTGAGAAAATGTCAACCTAGCTTCCACGGATTCGTCGAAATACTCCAGCAATACCGTGACCTCGAGCTATACTCCCGTCAACTGTACTCTAACAAAAAAAACCGACCTAATAAATACCAGGTGGGAATCTCTAAAAGCCATATTTTATCCTCCGACTTAACACCTCACATCGCCTGGACAATAGCCCTCGATCTCCTGGACAATAGCCCTCGACGTTTGTGTTTTGTTTTTTTTTTCTCTCTCTATTCTCATGAGAAGGCTACATGCAACACAAGTCGGATAAAACAATAACAATCTTATTTCTGTGCATCGGTTAAACTTAGAGCAGAAAAAGTTATATATTATACTCTGTATAAAATGGAATTCAATGTACACTCAGACTATATGTATAGATATATGCTTATCACTTTTTATCTGAATAAAAAAAAAAAAAATAGACATATGATAAGCATATAAAGACAAATGATATGCATACATTGACAAGCGATATGCATATATTAAAAAACGATATACATATCTAGACATATGATAGCCATTTGAAGACAAACTATAAGCACATAAAGACAATCTATAACCATATAAAGACAAACGATATGTATATACTTACGAACTCTATGCATATATTGACAAACGATATGCATATATAGCTCTCTGATAAGAATATAAAGACAAATGATATGCATATATTGATAAACGATATGCATATACTGACAAAGGATATGCATATATAGACATATGATAAGCATATAAAGACAAACTATATGCGTACAAAGACAAACTTTAAGAATATATAGATAAATGATATCCATATATTGAATAATGATGCGCATAGTTTGACTTACAGTCCTATAAGCATACATAGACAAATGATGCGCATATTTTGACGAACGATATGCATTGCATATCTATACATATGATAGGCATATAAAGACAAACTATAAGCATATAAAGACAAACTATAATCATATAAAGACAAATGATATGCACATAATTGAAGAACGATAAGCATATATATTGACGAACGATATGCATATATTGGGGGAGCGCCACATAAGGCAGCTGTGGCGTTCCATAGTTTGCCTTTTTTCAAAGAGTATGACCGTGTGGACAGTAAATCCAGTTTATAATACGCTTTCAGTTGTTCAATGAAGGATAAAATATTCGGCGTGCATTTTCCTAGTTTGCAGGCATAGATGTATTTTTTTAAATATTAGCATAGACAGAGTTAGTATATCTTCTGTTCTTGTATCGCAAAAACCTAAAAGGATGAAAGCGATGTTCAGTGGGAGAGAGATATTGCATTTATCTTTTAGTAGCTCTGAGAAATTTAAAAGGACAGTTTTGGAGTGTGAACATTCAAAAAATAAATGAGGTATTGTCTCTTTTGTATTGTTGCATAATATACAGAGCTCTGTTTCTGAAAGTTTATATTTATGTAGTTTTGTATTTGTGCACAATATTCGCTGCAAAATTTTATATTGTAAAGTTTGGTACATAGTCTACAAGAACTGTTGGCCGAGAAAGAACGATGTAGGCATTATGAATTTATTCTATATACTGTCTTCTGGTAAGGGTTAACGCGCGCGCAGATGTTATCCATGATTAATGCAAATGCGTTAATTCAGGGATGACAGTATTTCTGAATTACCACGCGGGAGTTAATGACCCCTCGACTACGTCATATACAATTCTTGGTCACTAACTTCCTAGTCAGTGCAGACCATTCTTGCGGCGTCTAATGGACATTTCTGAACTAATTGACAGGTTTTCATATTTTAGAGCACATTGCCATTTATATTCTTTGGTGGATCGCTAGCGATAAACTCACCACCCAAAGACACACGCCATTACTAATATTCAAAACTTGATAATTGTTGCGTGTGGGAATTCATGATGACCGCAGTTCTGCTTGAAAGCAACTCGTTACGAGTCAAACAACTGTACCAAAGCGCAGTCTTGTCACATGTACAAGGAGGTAACGAGGTCGAATTGTTTCCTGCAGACAGTGATCACCGTATGCCAATCTTCAAATAAAATATGAGGTGAAACTTTGGGGGACAAAATCCTAATTGTGCAACAGTAATGTGGTGTACCATTTGGGATTTTCATCCTGGTGAGATTGAAATACATGTCCGACGTGCATTTTTCATTTTTTCATCGATGCACCTGGAATTTATGGTTGCAACGCTATTTTTGAATATAGTTTCAGCTGTACAAATTAGCGATGCACCTGGAAAATAATCCATGTCCAACATGCAATTTACACGTCCAACTTCATACGTCCGACGTATAAATGCTCGTGGGACAAGTATTTTTCATCGCGATGAGATTTCTCTAAAAGGGACAATAGCGACGCACTTGTAATTTTTATGTAGCAGATGAGATTTTATATCTATTTTAAAAATCATTATATGGTTGTACTTTATTTTCGTCAACTGAGCCCCTGTTTTAGCTTCTGAAAATCAGTCGTGGTTTGTGAAGGACTTTGTGGATTGTCGTAACAGGCCTTCATGTTTTGGCGGGTTTCGGTAGATCACGGTACAGGAAAGGTTGAATGGGTTGTTGTTTTCACGTCTTCAAAACATGAAATGTTTGTATGTAATTTGCCATTTCTGAAATCCTCAGTACTTTGATCATCTTTTTTGGTTAGTATATATTACGCTTGAACTATTTATTTCGAATTGTGTTTCGTTTAATTATTTCGAATTCAGTGTCGATTAGTGAAATTTTCATTGTTTTGACAACGCTGTTTTCTCCTGTCGCTTCAAACTACTGACTGACAAATCGACTTATAGCCCAAGAACATAAGGTTTCACTAGGGAAAAAAATCGGAGAAAGCTGATTTTTTTCAGGGAATGTCGAGTACATGTCACTGAACGATTAGACAAAAGTCCCCTAAAATCCCAGTTGAGCTTTTTTTTCTACAGCCTTTTTTCGAAAACGCGTTTGAAAAAAATCAAAAAAAAATCGCACGAACTTTGTAACCTCGAATTGATCCAACTGTATTTTTTGTTTACGCGTATTTCGAGCTACATAATGTCTAATATACATTTACCTAGAGGAAAATGTGCATTCTGTGACAATTTCTGCGAAAAATTATTGAAAATTCACAAAAAAGTATCGGATTTACGCAAAAAATGACGATTTTCCTAACGGATTTGCCCAAAGGGTCGTAGTACAGAACGGGATGTTAGTTGGACAGACGATAAAAAATCCACCACCATTTGAAGACTTTTATCATTGCTTACAAAATAGACATTATGGAAGACCCCCTCTGCTTCTGGCCGAGTTCCCCTTTTGGCATAAAATTCGTCAGCATGACAACTCAACTATTTTCGGGCTTGGGACCGAACAGACACGTCTGTGTCTGGCAGCATTAGATCAATAAATAATATTTACAGAATGTACAAAAATCAATAAATAATATTTACAGAATGTACAAATCAATCAACATGGATTAAGTTACATTGACTATTATCAACGCTATGTACAGAAATGACATGGCCTATATACATATTATTCATCGAACTCAGAAATTTCCGACAGGACAGTGTTTCTGTGGTTGTTACAAGAATCCGAACTGCAATTACACAAACCTGAGCAAGAGAGTCCTGCCTTCTTACACCCACACCTTTTTGTACAAGCACTCTTGCAACCACAACTGATCAGATTCAGTAGGTTATCGGGGACACATGGCTTTGTGGCTGCAGTCGGTACAAGAAGTCCATTGTCTAGCGACCACCCCCAATCCGTCGGAGGAAGCGAAGTGCCCAGCCATTGTTGGACCTGGAGATAACATCTGTAGACATGTTGTTGTGCAGCATCGCTGCTTGGTGGGAGTGAGGGTAGGTCGATGGGTTTATTCAGTTTAGATTTTGCTACATAACGCTTGTAAGTGACATATCTATATTGGTCGAGAGAGGAAACAGTTTTACTCCCGTATAAGATCAGGAGAAGTTGTTCCCCGGCAGCGGCTACTGCACTTGGTGTACTGTTATCCGCCAAAATTGTGTTGACATACTGTTGTGAGTCGCTAGTAACATCGGAGACAATTGTACTGAATACTTTCTTCTTACCAACTCGAAAGAGTGCAGAAGTAGTGTCACAACCACTTATAGAATGTGCTACAAGGAGGTTGCTTCTATGGTCACACATTTTGGTCGCTATTTCACTAACTGAAACTAGTAAGTTTGGGGTAATGGAATACATCATGTGAATATTACATCCCGGTTGAACTCGAGAGGTAAGAATGACTAACAAGTCTGTGTCTGTTCCCACAACGACAACATTGTTGTCATCTTGAGCGATGTCAAGTGCAGTTTCAGCTATCAGTACATCAGCATCAGCCTCGGCCTGCTTGGACTGAATAGTGATAGCAGATAGCTCCTGCATTAGAAGATCGATCAGTTGGGTTTTGTTCTTGGCATTTGCAAGGAAATCGGATTGGGGTGTGGTGGCTGGTAACTCGGGTGAGATATTGATATCAATGGAATACCTGTCTTTAGATCTACGGGCTTGTTCCATGCCCTTTGTCGACATTGTACAAGCATAACCATCAAAAACAACCACGACGTTCGCCCCAAAATGTCTCACTAGATAATTGGAATATGATGTACATATGTCCTTATATGACGACTGTTTAGGCCATACAACTGCCCTCAATAAAAATCCACCATCTACAACAAACAGAGAATGTTCTGGGATTTTAGTTTGCTCGGAACCGTATGTTTTGAGGATCTTACCGAGCGTGCTTTTCTGTGTCTTCCTCATTCCAGCAGAATCAAACAATGCTGGTGGTTTCGGGGCGAGTTCATATTTGAGATACTCTTCCATCTCTGCTTGTGACTGAATAACACATGTGATGCGGTTGAACAGAATTGTGGGATCAATCACTACCTTACTTCCACGGACTTTGATGCTATTTGCCATCGATGCGAAAGACTTCACAGTGTCAACACGTCGTAGTTTGATGCTGTTGAACGTTTTGCTTACAACATTCGATACGCAACATTCACCAATTTTGCGAACTTGGTCACAGTTCACAGTTTCGTCGGCCACAAGCCCGGTCGCTATAGAGACTAATTGTAGTGGATCTCTATTCTGAAAGGGGGAATGCACTCTGAGCCAGTTCAATAATTTGGTGATATCATTGGCATCAGTCAATTGTGAACTTTGACGGAGATCCCGATGTTGTTCGCCATGACCAGTGTGAACATGAACAAAATTTTCGAGAGCATTACATATCGGAAGGCAAAGAGGTAGTCCATGTACCCATTTCGCAACAGTGCTATCGGTTATTCCCCTGCCATGTGTGAGACAACCAGGGAGCTTGAACATTCTCATTAAACACTGCTCTATGGTCTGATCAGAATATATCCCGTCCCAGAATTTATCTGAGCGCCTTATGGTAAAGTAACCTTTCTCAGTGAACAACTTCAAATCATCCTGTTGCATTATTTCTGTAAGCTCATTCATCTGTTGCAAATAGAGATAAGAACTTTTTGCGTATGACCACCTGCGTGAAATACTGGAACCATATTGCGAACACAATATGTGTGGAGTTCCCAGTCGCCTGTGCGCTTTGCTCTCAAGAACAACTGGAGAAGACCTATTTGCTCGTAGTATTGTACCCAAAGCTTTCCTGTGCGTCCTACGGACGCATTCTGGAGCAGTTCGTGTAATTTTGACAGTAGATGGTTGACACTTTCTTGATTGACAGCGTCAGCTGTTGTACAGTCACCTCTGGCAAGTCCACAGAATATTTCATTGACTTCTGTGCAGTCTATGTTATCTAGAAATTGAAACAATGATGCTATAATACGGTATTTGAATGAGAAAAGTCGATGCCGTTTGAATTTGAGTTTAGGGGGTATGGTTAATATTTCACACGTTTCACCAGTTCATTATGGAATAAATGACTATTGTTATATATCATTATAAAGCCACTGCTTTTCTGCAATTTTTGATATATAATTTAACTCCCAAAGTAGTCGTAGATTTGATTTAATGGACGTTGTGTACCGTTGTGTGTATGAAAACAATAAATTTTTTTTCGTAATTTTGTACATTTTCGTGAATATTTCACCATTGAGTGTGAGGATTGGTACAAAGTTGGCATTTTCTGTTGGGGATATGTATTCTCAATATAATTCAGCACGATATTTATGATTCTCACCCTACTAAGGCGAATAAGAATGAGAAATATGGAGCTGGGTCGAATTTTTTTTAAATTTTTTTTTTTCATTAAAAAAACGCTATAACTAAAAAAGCTCAACTCGGATTCGCGGGGACTTTTCACACTTTATCCGCAATGTGTGTCCCGGAAACATATAAAAAAAATCAGCTTTCTCCGATTTTTTTCCTTACTTTCTCATTTTTATGTCTAATGTGCCTGGACTATTAACGAAATCGTATTCACATAATGCAATGCATGAATGGTTATGGGTATTGTTTTTACAGCAAACCTGCACAGCACAGAGAGAACGGTGATGGAAGTGGTGTAGCATCGTCTGGGCGTGCAGAGTGTGAACGGGACTCAGATTCACAATCTGGTAAGATACTATGTTCATTGGAGTAAGTTGTGTTTGTATATATAATTTAGGGGGCTACAGTATTGATGTGCTTTGTTATTAGGCTTTTCCCTCTGGAAAAGACTATTGTTTTTCTACGGATTATTATTATTATTATTTTTTTGGGGGGGGGGGGGGGCGGGGGGGGGGGGGGGGGGTTGTTTTTTTTGTTTTTTTTTCCACACATTTTGTCCGTACGATTCAGAAGCCATTTTCGAACCGATATTTTGCACACGCATAGAGGGGCACCAAATCTAAAAATGTACCGAAGCGGAATTTTCGATTTAATCCTTATTTCGTCAGAATTGGCAAAAAACTGCCAAAATTGGGGTTTATTGGCACTTTCTCGAAACACGTCTTGTAGATTTTTTTTTATACATTCGTAATTGCTAGACCTGTCTGTGACACGCCCTTTGATACACACGACATATCAGGCGATGCATATGGTAACCCTCCACAGGCTGCCAAACATCGAAATTTTGATGAAATAGGCCGGTTTCAGGCCCCCACCGCACCCAAACAATACATGAGAGATAAACATTACTTCCTTTATTGGGAGTGGAATGCACCGAGGATCATTTTTGTCAGTAATAAGGGTGTTCAAAAAACCAAACGTTAACCCGCTTTGGGCTGGTAAAACAGCAATACCCCCATAAAGCTAAAACATTTGTGTTTTCCGTGGATTTCTCTAAACGAGTCTTGTAGATTTTCAAGAAAAATTTGTCACTCCCAGGCCTTGGTGTGACAATAGAAGTTGCATGGACAAAATACTGCGGTGAGCATTTGTTAACCCTCCACGGGCTGCTAAAAGTCCAAATTGTGATAAAATGGGCTGTTTTTGGACGCCAACGGCACCCAATGGGTACGCCACAAAGAAACGTGCCATCTTTTATCGAGCGCACAATCTATACGCAAACATTTTTGTAAGTAGTAAGGGTATTCAAAAGTCGAAGTCTTAACCCATTTTGGGCTAAAGAGAGAGACCCCTTAAAATCTTAAAATTCCCATTTTCTGTGGATTTCTCTGAAAACATCCTGCAGGTTTTCAAGAAAAATTGACTACTCGCAGGTGTTTGTGTGATATTACAAGTTGGATGGACAAAATATTCCGGTGAGCGTTTATTAACCCTCTAGAGGCTGCCAAGCATCGTAATTTTGTCGAAATGGGCTGTTTTCAGGCACGCACATCACCCAACGTGTTCCTGAGAAATAAACATAATCTCCTTTATTGGAAGTGGAATTCACCAAAGACCATTTTTGTAAGTAATAAGGGTATTCAAAAAACCAAGCGTTAACCCATTTTGTGGTTGTTAATAGTGATACCCATTAAAGGCTTAAAAATTTATGTTTTCCCTGGAGTTCTTTACAAACATCTGGTAGGGTTTTCAAGAGAAAATTGCCATTGATAGGTCATGGTGTCACATTACCAGTTGATTGGATAAATTATTCCTCTAAGCATTTGTTAACCCTCCATGGGCTGCTAAATGTCAAAATTTTGAAAAAATAGTCTGTTTTTGAAGAACAACAACATCAAATGGAAATACAACAGAGGAACGTAACTTCTTTTACCGGACGCAAAACTGACAGGGAAACATTTTTGTAAGTAGTAAATGTATTGAAAGATCGAAGTCTTAACCCATTTTTGCCTGGTTAAGGAGATAAAGCTTAAAATTCCAGTTTTCTGTGGATTTCTGGATTTCTCAAAAAAAAAATTCAAAAGCAATTGACCATTTGTAGGTCTTCAAGTGACATTACAAGTTGCATGAACAAAATGTTTCGGTAAGCATTTGTTAACCCTCCAGAGGCTGCCAAGCATTGACCATAACACCAAATGTGTACCTACGAGATAAACATAACCTCCTTCATTGGAAGTGGAATTCACCGTCGATCATTTTTGTAAGTAATGAAGATATTCACAAAACCAAGCATTAACCCTTTAGAGCTGGTTAAAGAGAGATACCCCTCAAAAGGTTAAAAATTCATGTTATCTGAGGATTTCTTTAAAAACATCCCGTAGATTTTCAGGAAAAAATGGCCATTCTCATATCTTAATGTGACATTACAAGGTGCATGTACAAAATATTCCTGTAAGCATTTGTTAACCCTATGCAGGTTCTCAAACATCAAAATGTTGATAAAATAGGCTGTGTTTGCGTACCCACAGCACCTGAAGTTGGGAGGAGAGATCAAAATAAGTGGAAGTAGAATTCACTGAGAATTATTTTTGGAAGTAATAAGAGTATTCCAAAAACAACACTTAACCCGTTTTGGGCTGGAAAAACAATGATACCCATCAAAAACTTAAAATTCCTGTTCTCCCTGGATTTCTCTGAAAACATCTTGTAGATTTTAAAGAAAAAATGGCCATTCACAGTTCTTGGTGTGACATTACACGTTGCATGAATAAATATTCCTGTTGGCACTTGTTAACCCTCTACAAGCTGCCAGACATCAATATTTTGGATACATTTGAGATAAAATGGACCATTTTTAAATTGACACAGCACTCAGTGAGTATGTGTCAAGCAAACATAACTCCTTTTGTCGGTCATTGACTTGTTGGACGACGATATTGACATTAACCCACTCCACCGTTAATGATGGTTTTTACCTAAACAATTTTTTATCAAATTGTGTCATTTGAGATTACTGTCTTCACCTTTCTCATAACATCAATGACGGAACTTCAGTGAGACAGTTAAAAACAATTCATCAGACTCTGTGGGGTCATGAAAAATCATGGAATCTCATCGGGAAAAGCCATGATTCTCCAGAATCATAAGGTCTAGTTTTTTTTTTAATTTAATGAAGAAGGAATTATTCAAGTTAAAAGGGATTTTGAGTGTCTTGGAGAAAGCAGTGATAACCTTTTATATCTGCTGTCATCGCTAACTTGGTTCAAGCCTGGCTAAAACATCAGACACAGGTGAAGCTTGAACCCAGTTCGTCATAGTGTGTCCATCTCGGAAACCAACAGGGAGTATAGCCATTTCAGTTGTCAAAAGTTAGCTTTAATAATTTCATACTTTTCTTTCAGGTGTTTATGCTGATCGATATAGTGTTTTAGTGTTGCATAGGTGTGATTTGTAATAAAAGATAGTTATATTAGTGCTTAGTTTAGTTTCTCTGTCGGATTTTAATGGCGTGTTCCCTATCTTCGCGCGGGTCATTTTCGGTGTTTTGCTTTGTTTTGTGTACGTTTTCGACCGCTTTCTCAAATTTTAAGTTCCTCTTTGAAATTTTGGCTATTGGTCATTGGATTCTGTATATTATTTGTAATCATGAATGGTAAGTGTACGACGGGTGTTCAGACGGAGGTAAGTATGGGTGTTAAGGGAGGACTGAGGGAGGTGAGTCGAGGAGTGCAGGTGGGGGAGAGTGAGGATCCGGAGGCATGCAGACAGTGTAATATGAGGTATGGTGGTGGTCGGTCAATGGAGAGTAGTGGGGTATGCGCGAATTGCAGGGATATTTTACAGTTGTTAGAGAAGTGTGTTGGATTCGAGCGGGAGATTGCAGAGCTGAGAGGGAGGTTGGGGAGGGCCGGTGTATCTGGAGTTACCCCGTTGAAGGTTACCTACGATGGTGAGGTGGAAGATGGGTGGAAGGTCGTTGTGGACTCAAGGAGGAAACTGGGAAGCAGGAAACGTGGGGGAATAATGCTTGATGTGGGGGGTGTAACTGAGGAGGGGGGTTCTAGTAGGAAAATTCGGAAGGTGGCGTCAGGTCAGGGCTGCGTCGAGTCCGGAAGCCAGAGTCGGCGTAAGGCTGCCAAGGTTGCTAGGCGGTGTTTAGAAAACAGGTTTAGTGTTTTAGACTCTGATACCCCTGGGGACGAGAGTGAGGGGGAAAGTGTGGGGGATGAGATGGTTGTTGATGGTGATAGGCCAGTCGGGGTAAGGAGGGCGGTCAAGAGAAAGATGAGGCCAGGAGCTTGCAAAACGAGAGGAGGTGCAGATGATATAGGAACTGGGGCCAGAAGAAGAAAATTAGTTGTAGCGGGGAGCAGCATTGTACGTGGGATTGACAATGTAGTTTGTGGTCCTGATAGTTCCAATCGAACAGTCTTGTGCTTTCCAGGGGCGAAGGTGGAGGATCTCAGGGACCGGGTAGATGGCATTGTGGCAGGGTCAGGACCGGAACCGGTAGTGGTGGTCCATGTGGGACCAACAATATCAGGGAGAGAAGGTCAGTAAGTTTGGTGGAGTCGTATAGAGGCTTAGTCGGCAAACTGCTAAGTAGGAATGCAAGGGTAGTCGTATCCGGGGTCCTCCCTGTCCTTGGAGGTGGGGACGAACGGAACTCAAGGATTTTGGCGCTAAATGAAGAGTTAGAGGACTACTGTGTTGATCTGGGAATTCCCTTTATCGACCATTGGGACACGTTTTTGGGGCAATGGGAGCATGTACGGGCGTGACGGGCTGCATCTTAGCAGAGCGGGGAAACGGGTGTTAGGGGATAAAATTCTACGGATAGCAGAGCCTTTTTTGGAGAGGAGCGGGGTGGGAGGTCAGAGGCAAGTATAACTAGAGTGGACATAGGTGGGGTGAACAAGAGTGAGGGGGACAGAATAAGTTTACCAAGACTAGCACCAGAAAACAATGGGCCCAGTAGGCGGAAGCCAATGAACCTCGGTACCCTGAAAGTGGGTTATAGCAACATCCAGGGTCTCCACCGGAAAGTAAGTGAAATTGCTACACTGATCGAGGCAGAGGAGTTTGATGTCATGGGCTTAAGCGAGACGTGGGTAAGACACGAGGAACGGGTAGATCAAGTAAGCGGATGTGTGTGGATAGGTGTAGGGCGAACGGAAGGCCAGAAAAAGGGGGGGGGGGGGGGTAGGCATGTACATTAAAGAGGATTTAAAACCGTCGCTGATTACAGATCTGGAAGATATCATCACCTCGGCTGATGTGTCAAAAGAAATTGGATGGGTAAAGATCAGTCTGAGAAACAAAAGTATTGCCCTTGGGGTTGTGTACTGTGCGGTGGAGGGACGTAAACCCGAGTGGAATGACTCGATATACTCAACACTAAGGTCCAATATCACTGAACTAGAAAACAGGGAGCTCGGTATAATTCTGATGGGCGACTTTAATGGACACATAGGTGTCAAGGAAGAAGGCATAGAGGGTGGGGACAAGAAAGTCAACAGGAATGGAAGGAAGCTGTTGAACTTCACAAATGAGCTCGGTCTGAAGATTCTGAACAGGGACGCTAGATGTAAGGGGAAATGGACCTGGGAGAGAAACGACAGAAAATCAATAATTGACTACATTCTCACAGATATGAATTTATGGAGGGGGGTGATAAGGGTAGAAGTGGATGATGAGGGCAAAATGGAGTTGGATAGTGATCACAACTTGATTACAGTGACGATGAGGGCCAAAAACCCAGAGAAAAGGAAAGGAAGCTTCAAGGAGATTTGGGAACTCAAAAAGGATGCCGACTGGGCGAAGTTCGAAGAAAAACTGAAACCAAAGCTTGCAGCCGTACCCAAGGGGGTAGTATCCAGAAGATGGCCGACGCCATAGTTGCGAGCCTAGTGGAGGCAGGGAGGGAATGTGTAGGAAAGATTAGGGTGCCAACACGGGAACTTGGGTACAGAGTGAACGAAGAACTGAAAAGGGCCATAAAGGTTAGAAAAGCTAAATGTGCTGCATACAGGAGAAGTAGAAAACTTAAGGGGGTGGAAAGCAATGAGGCCATGGTAGCAAAGGAAGAATACCAACAAGCACGAAATAAAGTAAACAAGATTAAAGACGACAACCGGAGAGTGCGAAATAGCAGTCTTATTAGGACGATAAGAACGACAGGGGGGTCGAGTTCGAGCGTATTTTGGAAATGGGTGAACAAACGTAACAAAGGGAATAACCAACAGAGCATTAAAGTAGATGGCAGAGTTACCGAAGAGCGAGATCAAATCGCATTAGAACTAGTCAAGCACCGGGGAAAGGTAAACGATAAGGGATGGGGCATGGGGAACCCACCGGAGTGTCCGAACCAGGTCGAAGAAAATCTCTCGGACTTCGTGTGCAGCGAAATCAAAACTGAGGAGGTGCGAAGGGTGATCTCAAAATTGAGGAATGGAAAAGCGGGACGGGTGGACGAAATTCCTAACGAGTTTATCAAAAAAGGGGGAGAGGAACTCTTGGAAAGCCTAACTGCCCTATTCAATTTAGCCATAGAAAAACAAGAGGTCCCAAAGGAGTGGAGGGAAAGTAAAGTGACATTTATTCACAAAAAGGGGTAAAAAGACGTCTTGGATAACTATCGAGGGATCTCTGTCAGCAGCAACATTGGAAAAGTCTTTTGTAAAGTCCTGTATGGGAGATTAGAGGAGGTGATTGAGGAGAAGGGTTTTTTGGGAGAAATCCAGAATGGCTTCAGGAAGGGAAGGAGAGTCACTGACCATCTTTTCACGCTATCCCAAATGATAGAATCCGCGAAAGCAAACAAGAAAAAGATGTTCATGGCCTTTTTGGATGTTAAAAAGGCATACGATAGAGTATGGAGAAAGGGTATGTGGCGCAAGCTGGAGGCTCTGGGCTTGGGGGGCGAGTTTGTTGGGATTATGAAAGCATTATATTAAGATGTTCAGATTGAACTTAGCCTGGGTAACATTACAACAAAAAGTGTGCCTATGGAGATAGGCCTAAAACAGGGGTGCACCCTTTCGCCATTCTTTTTGCATTGTACATCAAAGGTTTAGGAGATGAACTCCTGCATAGCGACGAGGGGGTGGCAGTTGGTGACTTGAAGATCCCAGGGCTATTTTTTGCAGACGATATGGTGCTAGTGTCAGAAAGCGAAGAGGGGTTAGATAAGATGCTGGGAATTGTTGGGAAATATGGGAGCAAATGGAGACTCGAACTTAATGAAAGCAAGAGCAAAGTTATACCCGTGGGCCGCAAGGTGGACTCCACTCGAAGGTGGAGAGTGGGGGAGTTCTGCATTCCGGAAGGTAGCAGTAGACTTCTTAGTGTAGGAGAGACTAGTGACTATGAATACCTGGGGGTAAATATAAACATCACAGGAAGAGGCATCTACTGAAACCACACAAATAAATTGATTCTGAAGGGGAAGCGAATCCTTAACCAAATGAAACTTATAGGGAGAAACAGTTTCAATAAGGTTTTCGTGGGGAAAACCATTTGGGAAATGGTGGGTTTGCCTAGTATAACATACGGTACGGAAGTTATACCCCTAAACCAGACAGCTGTTAAGAGCTTGGAAATCCTGCAGAACGATGCAGGCCGATGGATAACAGGCTCGAGTAATGCCGCAGCACTAGAAGCAATCAGGGGCGAGCTTGGGTGGATGAGGATCAAGGACAGGATAGACCTATTGAAACTCGGTTATCTTAATTATTTGGTAAATCTCCCCGATAGCCGATGAATGAAGGACATGTGGTTGGGGGCGACTCAAAGGAGAGGGTTAATATACTAATCGGAGAGATTGGGAAGAATGGGGCAAGGGATGTCATCAAGCAGTTCGTCTCCGAGTGTTGGGAGGAGAGAAGAAGCGCGGGAATAGGGGGAGGCAGTTGGTAGAACATGGGTAACCAAGGCCTTCTCATACGAGAACCGCGACAAATCAGCGGCCGGCCGAAGTGTTATTATTATTAGTAGTACCTGGTATCTGCACATCATCACTTGATAAGCATTCGGGTGTTCATACTGATCACTCACATTGTTGTATGTATTATGATGAGGAAGCACACCATCTGTTATCCAGTCTGTTTGTGGCATGTTGATTTAGACACAAATTTGATGAATGTTATTATAATATCTTTATTATACTGGTAATATTACCTTTTTACAGCTGAAATGATTGTTATCAATTTGTACAGTGGTGTATTATTTTTGTATTTCAGAGTTCCTTCTAATTATTGTTTTTCAATAAATCATTGAAGTTATGCTGAGTTAGTTGTGGCACAGTCCAGGAGGACACTACCATTTTCCATGTGATGCCCAAACTTAGGCCTGTTTCATTTACAGGTGAACATACATTCCGAAATAGCGTTGCAACGCTAAAATACAGGTGCATCGATACAAAAATACACGTCGGACGCACATTTCAATCTCATCGCGATGAAAATGAACCTTTGACCCAAATGATACACCATACAATAATACATAAAAAATGGCCTGATCAAAAACTGTGTACATTTACTGTCTATTTATAGCACACTGACCCAAAATGTATTCACAGTGTTTGTTTCAGAGCTTCATTTCGTTCTTGTCCATGTTGTCCGGTTATCTTATGAAACAAGGTCATCTGTTATTGTTCACAGGCAAGAAGTTTAGAAATTGTGAAACACAGATCTATTGTTTGAAAGGTGAGCTATACCTGACACCTTAAGGGCCTATATAATTAATGAAATTTTGTTTATTTTGAAAATTCTCACCTCCGATATTCCTTCAATTCAAATTAAATATACACAAAATGTACAACAAAATGAAGGTTGGGATGTACAGAACACGAAACACATGTGTAATCAACCCATATAGTCGACGGTAGGCACCACTGGCTCCTGGAAATCCGCTGCCGTATTCGCACCAGAACTGATAATTTAATAATATTTCACGGAAACAACTTGTGGCCAAATGTGCTTTACATATCCAAGAACAAAGCTAGGGGATAAAAATTCTTCAAAACACGGCGACAGAGCTGCTTTGGGGAAAATTCCAACGCCTTTGCTTTTGTTTACGTATGAGTATACTTTCGATTTCCGGCCGAAATCATCGGACAGAAAAAGCATGTAAAAACAACACCGTCTAAAATCAAATAATGAAAAAGATCGCCTTCATACAGTATACTGTTATTAGATAGAGATTGCACAGTTGCCATATTCAATGCAAGGTATCATGATACCTGTTGAAATTTCTTAGAATTACGATTTTGTTTTTTGATGGAAATTCGTGGTAACCAGTGATTTGCGCATGTCTGTCGAGCATGGAAACCATCTTCAATAAAAAATGCAGACAATGGTGTCCTTTTCCAAAATGCAGAACTATCGCTGTATTCGAAAGTGTTTTGAATGCCTAGCTTTGTTCTTGGATATATGAAGCACATTTGGCCACAAGATGTTCTGATGAATATTATTTTATTATCAGTTCTGGTGCGAATACGGTAGCAGACTTCCAGGAACCAGTGGTGCCTACAGTCGACTCTACGAGTTGATTACATATGTGTTTCGTGTTCTATACATCCCATCCTTCATTTTGATGTATAATTTGTGTATATTTAATCTGAATTTAAGGAATACGGGAGGTGAGAATTTCAAAATAAACAAAATTCCATTACTTATACAGGCCCTTAAGGGGACGTCCAACCTAACTTTGGTCAAATTTCATGCAATTTTCTTTCAAGTCTAAAAAAGGCCCAAAATGAATAACCCCAATAAATTATATACCGAAATGCTTGGAATGAAATATAGAACATGTGGAAACTGAAATTTGCCATGGAACTGCTGCCATGTGTAAATAGCACCACCTGAAAGTCTGCTATGGCATAAGTAAGAGAACAAAATTTTTACAATAAAATATCTCAAAATAAAATAACAGCTGTATTCTATAAACATTGAAGTACATACTCGAAGAAATCTTTTCCTAATTCATTAAAGTAATAAAGATTGAGACCAAATGTTATAAGTGGAGTGCTTAGTGATTGAAGGCAGACATTTTCTTTTGTTTATGTTTTGATTTGGCCAACTTGAAGGAGTCCACCAGAAGAAGTATGGAAGGACAAAAGAGTGTCTCCCAATATAAAGATGTATGTGTCACTGTGGTGGTTTGGAAAGAAACTGATATTCCCCTATGTAGAATGCACTGCAAAGTCATACATTGTAGTTGAATAGATATATTTACAAACCCCTTGCACCGTAACCCCTTTTATCCCATGCATCAATTTGATGGTGATTAAATTATTAAATTTGTCTGGTTTATCAAAAAGTATAATAGCTTTGTTTACTCTTGGACACCAATACACTCATGATATCTGTTGGAGAAGAAATAAGGGTAACTGTAACCTGTCACTGCATTAAACCATCTAATGTACTTAAAAGTACATTGTTATTCAAAACACATCAAATCAACCTTACATAACCATTATTGCATGTACTTTCCACAAGGAGGCTTATTGGCATATTGAGATCAGAAGGGCACATCCAGAGGGTCTCACATATTTTTTTCAAGAACGCAGTACACAAAGCAATCCCCAAAAGGTGACAAGTGAGCTGCATTTGATACAAAACAATTCCTAGGGGGGGGGGGGGGGGGGGGGCTCTCTTCCTTGTCTGACTCTTCCTCCGTCACTCAAGGCATATGCCTTTTTTCTCAAAGTTTAACTCTTTTTTTCTTTTTGAAGATCCAGGCCACACATGTTCCAAACCCGATCAGACAGGTAAAGTCCTGCCATAATCAACATTTTGAGTTCCATAAGCCTTCATAACAGCTGCGGTAAAAGTGTCAAACCTCAGATTGGTGGCTTTATACAGAATATTCATTAGGTTATTGCTTGATAAGTAATAGGAACGAAATCTTCACCAGAAATATTTTGTAGCGATACATTTGAGGGTATCAGCAGGCACTTTCCAATAAATTGTAACAAATCAACTAGTTATAAACAAAATTTTCTAACTCAAAAGAGTGAAAAAGTACCACAACTCTGAAAAAATGTGGGAAGAAACACATGCTACAGCAGCTACATAGACATTGTTTTCCCATGATGTTCGATCACAACACCAAATATCCTTCAAATTGGAGTAGCAGTGGTTGAGATACAAGGGAGAATGTTGGTACATGTAATGATGAATGGGTAAGACTAAGAGGACAGAGGTCACCACTGCACGGCTCTAGATGCACCTTTGATTTTACAACTTCCAGGTCTGGGGAATAATAATCGCAACACACCCACCTTATCAATTCATAATTTCAGTAAAATAAAAGGAATTATCAATTTTAATTAATTTATAGATGATGGGAAATATTTGGCTTCTTTCGCCTTCTCGTACTATTAATTACCACAAACAATATCAGTTTGATGCCGACAAACGAAACTGAACGCATGTGGTCTGGTTAAAAAGTAACCCGGCATGGATAATGAAGAAATTGCGAATATTTCGTGTACTTCATTTGTTTAAAAGCCAATTGCAGCTAATTTTGACCGTGGATTCGATAATTCGTTTCGGTTTTGACCACACGGTCACGCTGACAGCGGTTATGTTTATTGTGATATGCAAATTGGGAGACAGTTTCCGGTGAAGGAGATTTGTCACATTTGTTAGTGTAAAACGTTGACAAAAGACACTGATCGCCGCTTGTGTTAGTATGGTTGGTTGCAAGAAAAAACTAAATTCTCAGCATCGTCCAAACGCACCTTATTTAAAAGCGCGAATGCATCATTTTGAACCCATCTTGAATCGGTCCTTTGCAGACTTCAAACAGAGTCGCGACAAATTCCATGGTTACTAGGAAGTAAATAACTTCACAACATCGGGGGAAATCAACACGCTCAATATAGTTGCAGGTCACTTGGAATATACTTCGTGTAAAAGTGCTTTCTGAAGCATTCTGCTTACTTTGTTATGAATATTGCCTTATTTTATGTGTATCGTCCCGATTTTATACACTCGGTTATTTTTTTACAAGTGGTTCATGTTGTCTTTCTAGTGCGCAATAATTCAGATTTTTTGTCAACAAAAAAGTTCAGACGGCCTGTGAACACGAGAGGGAATTTCGAACCATATTTTGCAGTTATGACATTAACAGCTCAAGTATTTGCTGTCACCTGTTTGCAAATCCGCTCATTCACTGTCTCGAACAAATAAAGGGCGTGATCACGTCCTTGCATTCTTACGATCGCCCAAATTGTGTATTTCTGCAAGAACCACATCGTAATCGCATGACCGGAATAAACATCATTGAAACATGGCCACATCCGGAACATCCAAGATTTGTGTTGGTGTTATTACATTCAAACATCAAAACCCAACAGAGTGTGTGTTTAAAAAATGCTTTCTCCGAGTCTACAGTATGTTATCATTATATTGAGGACAAGGCTTTCGAATTAACGATTATTTTGTGGTTTTACCGGTTCGTTACTTACGCCATTGGCAAATTAATCTTCTTCAAAATCATTAAATTCCCTTTTTTTCCTGAAAAAAATTATATGTACCTTTTCTATGCACTTTACTCATTATTTTGATATATAATTTGCCTTTCCTTACTTCTCTTATCTGTTTCTGAGGCATTGGGAAAAATGTCAACAAATTGGCCAAAGTTAGGTTGGACGACCCCTTGAGGTGGTATGAAATAGTTGCTAACTGCGCAGGAGGTATTCATGGATTTGAACAACCTGCCAACGTGCGGTATGTTGTCATAAAGCGATTTGCAACCCAGATGTTACATGCCGAACAACTATAGTAAGATCTTTGCGATCAACGTTTATTTTCACAGTAACTAAATTCCCGTGTACAACAAAACTTTACTCGCACCGATGTCGAATATTCCATACTACGGGGCGTACTGGCTACTAATTCGTACGGAGCAGGAAATCAAAAACCGCCGTCGTGTCTTTTCACAAACATTATACACATACATATATTACATAATTGGTTATGGGCAATCTAGTCTAATATTACTTATTATTTGTGATAGGATTGTTGAATTGATAAATGGAATTAGCCCAAGGCTATTACATGGAAGGCTGATTAGAAGGACATGATGTAACATTATCCACATGTAGCAAGTCACACACGTGGTCAAGTTTGTAGTTGTCAGTACCTGATAAGTTTCACAGATATTAACCTTGTGATAATCTCCTCCGGCCTGAAAAATTTGTTCCTCCTGGCACAAAGATTCTGATGTGACAGTTTTTGGAAACGACTTAAATTTAAGGAAAGTGTTACTAGGTTACGTCTATACCACATGACGACATGAACTCTCGATGTAATCTTTGTAAAATGCAGTGGCAAAGTCTCAGCGGCTATTGTTTGTTCTTCCTTGTTATTGTACCGGACTCTGTAGAATAAAACTCCATCTGTCAGCGAAGGTTGAACTATGTGGCTTATTTCTTCCGCGCATAAAGAATCTTCTATTGGAAGCTTTATTGCTAGGCTTTGCTTCCTGCAGAATGGTACTAGCGTCGCACAGAAGGATTTGACTTTTATTGTCTTTTTCTCTGTCTTCTTTCAAATTTGCATATTGTGTGAAAGAGAGCATTCCGCGAACCTTATGAGGGTTGTCACGGATGTACTGTGCCGCAACCTCATCTAAATCATCTTCAAGAACCCAAGTGATCTTATTTGGAGGTAGTTTTTCCCATTTTATTAAATAGTGGTGGCCATGAAATGTCTCTTTATATTTTAGAACCTTTTCTGTAATTCTTTTGGATTTCACTTTAGATGTCACTTCACACATTTGGATTTTTGAATCAACAAGATTGTCGTTGTCAGATGTTTGAATTTCAGCATCTACAGAAGCAGTGTTGCACTGAATAAATTTACTGGAGGTTTGGGACCTCACGTTAACATAACACTCATTTTTTCTATTGCTAAATGTTTGTGCACTTACTGTTGTACTCTGTTTTGCTGTTTTCCGTTGTTTCAGTCTGTTTCCGTTTGTTTTCGATGAATTCCTCCATCCTTCTCTTGTCTCTCGCAAGTTTCGCACAGGATTTCTTCTTCAGCTGATTCTTCTTCCATGTCAGGAGCAAGCTGGTTTCTTTATCGTCTACCTCCATGCTCCATGACAACTTCAAGCCTTCCAGGTCAAGGCTCTTCAGCATCATTCTGTTGGACGTTACATGGTATAATGCAGTACATGGTGACAGCAAGTCTCTTTTTGTTTTCTAGGCCAAGTTAAAAAGTCGGCCTGCCAGGATTCTCGCACCAATTGTCATAAAGCGATTTGCAACCGAGATGTTACACGCCGAACAACTATAGTAAGAACTTTACGATCAACATTTATTTACACAGTAACTAAATTCCAGTGTACAACAAAACTTGACTCGCACCGATTTCGGATATTCCATATTACGGGGCGTACTGGCTACTAATTCGTACGGAGCTGGAAACCAAAAACTGCCGTCGTGTCTTTCCACAAACATTATATACATACATATATTACATATTTGGTTGTGGGCAGTCTAGTCTAATATTACTTATTATTTGTGATAGGATTGTTGAATTGATAAATGGAATTAGCACAAGGCTATTACATGGAAGGCTGATTAGAAGGACACGATGTAACATTATCTACATATAGCAAGTCACACATGTCGAGGTTAGTAACTTACTTACACGCCAATTCACAGAACGCATGGACCCAAGTATGGTAAGTGAGTACAGGTGTTCAAGTAACGTCACCTAGTCTATTGTTCTATCGGGTATTTCACGTCTCTTACCAACCCTGAGAAGACAAAGGAATTGGTGTGTAAATAAGTAATAACATTTTGTTTATTTGTGAAATTCCCACCTCTGATATTCCTTACATTCCAACTAAATATACACTAATATACATCAAAGTGAAGGTTGGAGGTGTAGAACACGAAAAATATATGAAATCAACTCATAGAGTTGACAGCAGGCACCACTGGTTCCTGGAAGTTTGCTACCGTATTCGTGCCAGAACTGGTAGTACGATAATATCTCACGAAAACAACTTATGGTCAAATGTGCTTGACATATCCAAGAACAAAGCTATTGCATCAAAATTCTTCAAAACACAGCTACAGAGCTGCATGGGGATAAATTCCCAAACTGTCGCATTTGTTTACATATAATCTTACTTTCGATTTCCGGCCAACGTCATCGGACGGAAAAAGCATCGATATACAACGCCGTCTAAACTCAAATAATGAGGAAGATCGCCTTAATACAGCATACTATTATTATATATAGACTGCACAGCTGCCATATTCTATGCAAGGTATCATTACACCTGGTGAAATTTCTTAGAATTACGATTTTGTTTTTCGATGGAAATTCGTGGTATCGAGTGATTTGCGCATGTCCGTCGAACATGGATTCCATCTTCATTAAAAAATGCAGACAGTGTTCTCCTTTTCCCAAATCCAGTCCTATCGCTGCACTCGAAAGTGTTTTAAATGCCTGGCTTTGTTATTGAATATCTGAAGCACATTCGGCCAGAAGTTGTTCTCGTGAAATACTATTATATTATCAGTTCTGGTACGAATGCAGTAGCAGATTTCCAGGAACCAGTGGTGCAGGCTGTCAACTCTATGAGCTGATTACATATGTGTTTCGTGCTCTACACATCTCAACCTTCATTTTGATGTATAATTTGTGTACATATAATTTGAATTTTAGGAATATCAGAGGCGGGAATTTCAAAATAAACAAAATTCTTTTACTTATATATCACCTTAAGTATGTACATCTAACATCATTTACACCCTGGTGCTTTTGTCTTTTAGGTAATCAATATTACGGGAACGTCCAACCTAAGTATGGTCAAATGTTAGGTAATTTTCTCCAAAGTCCAGAGAAGGTCAGAAAGTATGGAAGCGTATTTGTGCCAACAAGTATAAAAAGAATTGGATACCATAAGTCTTAATTAGGAGATGTTATCTAATCATTAGGATATATTATCTGATCATTAGGACATATTATCGCATCATTAGGACTTATTATCTCATCATTAGGACATATCTCATAATTAGATATTATCTCATCATTACGACATAATTATCTCATCATTAGGAGATATTATTTCATCATTAGGACTTATCTCGTTAGGACATAATTATCTCCTAATTAGGACTTATTATCTCATCAGTAGGAGATATCTTATCATTAGGACTTATTATTTCATCATTAGGACATATTATCTCATCATTAGGACATAATTATCTCATCATTAGGAGATAGTATCCCACCATTAGGAGATATATCATCATTGGGACTTATTATATCATCCCCAGGACATATTATCTCATCATTAGGAGATATTATCTCATCATTAGGAGATATCTCATCATTAGGAGATATTATCTCATCATTCGGACTAATTATCTCATCGTTAGGACACATTATCTCATCATAGGAGATATCTCATCATTAGAACATAATATCTCATCATTAGGAGATATTACCTCATCATTAGGACATATTATCTCATCATTGGGAGATATTAACTCATCATTAGGCGATATCTCATCATTAGGACATAATTATCTCCTAATTAGGACTTATTTATCTGAGGACATAATTATCTCATAATTAGGGCATATTATCTCATCATTTGGAGATATTACCTCATCATTAGGACATATTATCTCGTCATTAGGACTCATCATTAGGAGATATTACCTCATCATTAGGACTTATTATATCATCATTAGGAGATATCGCATCATTAGGAGATATTATCGCACCATTAGGGCTTATTATTATCTCATCATTAGGACTTATTATCTCATCATTAGGAGATATCTTATCATTAGGAGCTATTATCTCATCATTGGGACTTATTATCTCATCATTAGGACACATTATCTCATCATATGAGATATTACCTCATAATCAGAACTTTTTATCTCATCATTAGGACATATTATCTCATCATTAGGAGATATTATCTCATCATTAGATGATATTATCATAACGTGAGATGGATAAACGAAACGAGAACCGAATTACTTGAAATAGGGTTAGAGATAACCAAAACAGGCCAGAAAAGCTAAATATAGTAACATAACTATTCCAAATGATAGGCTCTTCTACTCTACTGGAGTATACTTCGATTCAATCAAACAGTCCTATAGCACTGCGTGCCTGCTATTGTAAGTAGGATTCTTTATGAATCCGTATCAAATAAGGTCGTTTTTGGTAGTTTGGAGGGATTGTTTGTGGTAATTCTAGGAATCAGGAAACTACTCTTGTACAAAGGAACATACCCACCGAACATACCTCTGTCCTATTAGAAGGTTTTAGGTCACATAGCAACCACGTGCTACTATAGAAACCAAGATGGCGGTCTCTAGTATACAAAATGGACGACGGAAGCGCGTATCACCGTAACAAAACGCGCTGCGCATGCGCACTAACACAGCGTATCACTATGGTAATGGCGTCACAAGATGGCCGCGCACGCGGGTTACCATGGCAACACAACGTGACACCACTGGGTCACGTGACATGACGTCACCTCCGGGGTCCTGCAACCTTGGGATGTCCAGGTACATGACATACTACTTAGGTCACTGGATACTCATTGATGAACTTGTAAATTTAAAACATGCTGTTGAAAAACGTCACTTTGACGACCAAAAAATAATGTGATTTTCACCCCAAAATCGACAGAAGTCTACATTTGATAACGGATTTCAAAATCCACAGGGCAAGAGTGTAAATCCGTACCAAAAGGGGAAGACGTTAAGCCCAACACTTTCTGTGCAAATCGCGATTTTTGCAACATGATAGACAATATTTCAATATGTGAGCTCAGCTGGAAGTTCGATGTAGTTTAGGAAGCAACGTCGCAAAGCCACTTTTTTGTACACCGAGTAAGGTGTTTAATTTTACAAAAAATATATGTGAAGATATCACTGTTCATTTTCGTAAGCTGTTATGGGTACAAGTCTATATGAATACTTTATTCTATATCTAACAGACTTGATCTCATAAACTCAGTCAACCAGAAACGTGACAACATTTCAATTTGACCTTCCCCTGTTTTTATTTTGATGTCGACTGGCAAAAATGCTAGTTAATTTCTATCCAATTGGGGTGAAATAAATAAAGTGACCTCTTACACAAAATCATAGACAGTTGAACAATTTATTTTTTTTTGCTAACTGAAGGGTTGGCCCCATACCACTGGCTCTTATTGTAATCATCATAAAACGGGCTTTCCAGCGATATGGTAATTCACCCAAAACGACCAGAAACCCGGAACGCCCCTTTAAAGAAAGCGTCAAGAATAATGCGATTGAATTTCGAGTTTACTTTCGAGTGTGTCGTACAGAAAACAATATTCTTCAATGATAGTCAAACTGGGGCTAATACTATAAAGCTTTTACACTTGTATTTTCCAGAATTGTACTTTCTGTTTGTGATTATAAGATGCAGAAATGGGTCTTTTGCGTTTTCAAAGAGGTTGTGACCTTCCCGTATGAATGTTGCCAAATCAAGTAAATTGGCAGTGTTTCATTTCAGTCATTTAAACACAATGAATATAAAATACATTTCTGGGAAATAAAAGTGTAAAGGCTTTACCGTATTGACCCTGAAAAGATTATGCAACTACTTGGTGATGATAATTAACCCTTCACCTAGCATAACGGCAATTATTAATCACCTGAAGTTACGACCCTGTATAAGAGGGAAACGTCGGTCACTTTTTATGTGTACCAGGCTGAATTTGTCCACGTGTGTTCTGTCAATATATACACCTGAAACCTAATTAAGCACCTCCTGTTTTTTTCGCAGTGGTGTTAATAGAAGCTGTCATTACTTTCATGCTATCTTTAAGATGGCCAAAAGTGATTGTTTGCGGAAAGAATGGTCTGTTGAAAAAAATGAAAGACAACACAGTGATGAAAATATGCAGTATTTTAATGGCGCTAATTACACATATCTCTCACTAATGTTTTTGATGGAAAAATGTCCTCTTGACCAGTATGGTGCTAGAACGGTCCATGAAGAAACAATGCCGGTAATTACTGGCAAACAAATGTAATTTGTGATCTACTGAATACAATAGCAGTGTCTGACGCCAGTAGCTAATGCATCCACCATGTGCTGGACGTCAGCCTGAACCCTCCTTTTAATGCAACCAGCGAGCCTTCTGATGCGGTCCAGAGGCAACTGCTGCAACTCCTCATGCAATGTAGCTTCCCAATCGGCCACATTCTGTACAGGCGGGCCCCTTTCTTGCACACGACATCCAAGAAAGCCCCAGACGTGTTCTAAGGGATTCAAATCGTGGCTCATTGCAGGCCAAGATAGTGTTGTAATAGCGTTGTTCTGAAGGAATGCTCTCAAAGCATGGAAACGATATGGCCTTGCCTAGTCGTCCATGAATACAGGATGAGTAGCCATCTCAACGAGTGGTTGTCAAAATAATGCACGACAACCGGATTGAGAATCTCCCGGATGTACTGATGACCATTGAGATTCCCACGTACAGTAACCATATCAAGTTTACAATCGTGGAAGAGGCATCCCCAGATCATCACTGATCCCCCATCACAAGGAACAGTGGGTCTGATGTTTCTGGGCACGTAAGCAGTATTTCTACGCCCTTATGCTACCATCTGTGACGTGAAGCAGGAACCTACTCTCTTCTGACCAATGAACTCTCCTCCATGTCCCGAGATTCCAACGTTGTCGTGCCATACACCACTCCAAACGTCGTCTTTGATGCTGATCAGATAGAGCTGGATGCTTGATGAACCTTCTGGACCTCATACCTAGTGCTTTCAGACCGTTTCGGACAGTTCTGTTGCACAAACGCCTGGTCGGGAGCCAAAAGCGTTTCAAAACCCCACTTGAAGCAAAGGGTCCACGCCTAATGAGGCGTGCCAGACTCCGATCTTCCCGAGGAAAGGTCTTTCGGAGTTGTCCAGGCCTTGGGCGGTCCTTAACATCATTGCTTTGTTGCTTTTTTCGGAGAAGTCTACTGATGACAGAATGACTATAGCCAAGTTGCCTTCCAATAGCTTTGAATGACATGAGTGTTGAATGCTTGCGAACGATTTGCCATCTTGGTGCCTCTGACAGTCTCCTCCTTGCCACGTCAACATTTACTGATAGAAGAAGTGACCAATTTTCTTGTTTTATATCCTGATATTTCATGTGGATGATAGTGGGGTTTTTGTGACATTCGTGGGAAGCATGCTTCACGTGGGCGAGGGGATGTGTTTGTGGTACGCTATGAACCAGAAACATCATGTTCCACTAGATTAAATGTACTGCAAGACATAGCAATCATTAAAACATAATAATCAGTAACAGCAACTTCACTGTCGTGAAACATTTCAGGGGGTGCTTAATTAAGTTCCAGGGGTATATTATAATATAAATTTGTGTCATATGTAACACGAACGTTTTCCAAGTTCAGTTGCAACACATTAGAGCAGTAATAGACGTGATCGCACGCCCGATGGTACGGATCCCTTAATAAGACAATAAACATGGATTGGACGCTTCGTCTTGGGAGCATAATACATATTTGTTTTTTGTGCAACTTGAACCTCCGAAATTTATTTCCGGGTAACCTGAACTGCTTGTGAAAGTCAAATATTTGTGACAATTTTCAATTTTTTTCTTGATAATGTTAACTTTAGATTGCCTGAAGAAATTATAAAAAATGCTCCAAAAGTGTTAACTTTCCCAGGCTCAAGTGGGGCTGCAGACTCCAGCCAAGCCCACCCAACCCCCACACACACATCCGGGTACCCCGGCGCGAACGCCTATGTATATCGGGGGATCTCCAACGAGTTCCATTTCGACAAAACTACTTTAAAATTCAATGCCCGAGGATTATTTGATTTTAGATTTCTGTATAAACTAGGGTGTTGAAGATTCCGATGGATTCCAATCACCGAATAGTACTAAGGGCCAGACGTTGCGCTAAGCTCGCATCGAGCACAATTCCAGTTTGGGTCGACCTGAATTTCAAAAGGTCCCACAAAGCTGTTTTTACAAGAGACAGAATCTGTCGTGTAGAACTAAATTAACCTTTTCTTGTTAGACCAATAGGTACCTTGGCTGAAGTCATCTGCTTTCTTCTGATCATATGTAGGGCTGAATCTAATAATTCATTTGTGGTATATCCATGGAGCATTGAGGAACCCCACACTTTTCCCACCAACCGACCTCACAATACAGTGAGTGCGAACCCGACCCTTGCAGGTAATTTCGAAAGTGTCGGAATACTGATGCGGATGGCGAAGGCATGTTCCGCGAGTGCCGAACGCACGACCGAATGATAGGGCGTGTTGTGGGTTCTCCCCCCACCCCTCCCCAACAAAATTTTGAAATCCGTTATTAAATGGAGACTTCTAGCGGCTTTGAGGTGAAAATCACATTTTTTAGCCGCCCAAATGACACTCTCTAGCAGCAAAATTTTAAATTTGCATTTTCATCATTGAGTATCCACTGATCTAGAATTATAGATGTTGACAGCACAATTATTGAAGTGAGATATTTATTACGTCAAATTGATTCAATAAAGTTTTTTTGCTTCAAGAATCATGCATTCCAGAATTACAACCGTTGGTCAAGTGCAGAGCTCCATTCGCGATACCCCCCACCCTCAATTCTTAACATTTAGTTTTACGCAACTATAGAGCTAGTGGTTCTAGTTGAAATGTGTTAATATGTATAGGACCCACTTGTTCAGTTGCGTAGAACTAAAATGTTGATATGGTTACAATGGTACAAACTTTGGAAAGGGAATCCATCGGAAAATTTCCACAAAAATGTCCAAAGTTATGTTGGAAGACCCCCTTAACCCTTTACCTAATATGAAAAGCAGACAACACTTGCAAAACAAATTCTTGAATAACTAATTTTTTTTTGTCTCGAAAACATAGGTTATAACCCCTCGTTGGAACGAGCTCGGCGAGCTCGTTCCAACAAGAGGTCATAACCTATGTTTTTGAAACAAAAAATGAAAAAAACAATGAAAATTAATTGGCGACTTTTGAGAATCGCGCTGGCCGGTTTTGGCCGTTACGTTGGGTAAAGGGTTAAAATACCCGATAGAGAGCAGTCGAGTAGGTGTTCAAGTAATAGTTACCAACCTAGCTTGATGCATTCGTCCCTCTGTCCGTCCGTCCGTCCGTCCGTCAGTCCGTCTGTCCGACTTTATTCGTCTGTCCGGAGCCATAACAGTAATGCTTTGCTGGATTTCCATGAAACTTTACACAAGGGTAAAGACTAATGGAAGGTATTTTGCACAGCAACCCCGTGGTCGAGTGACAAAGGTCAAGGTCACAGGAATGGGAAAACTTTATTCTCTCACAGACTGTATTTGCCCGTCTATTTATTATTTATTTATTGGTGTTTAAGGTCACATATTTCTACACAATGACTAACCATGACCGTGACAGTTTTACGGGTGGAGGAAGCCGGAGTACCCGGAGAGAACCACCGAGCAACGGCGGGCAACTGTCAGCTCCCCAACATACCAACTCCACACAAGCAGGGTTAGCATTGGTTGAAGACATGTGCACCATCGACGTGCAGTACGCCTTAGTACACAACGTCACCGTGCCACCACGTGGGCAATGGGGAGAAGTGTCTTGCCCAAGGACACAACGCGGTTTCCGCAGGTGGGATTCGAACCGAGGACCTCTCGGCTTGCAGCCTGCACCTCTACCAACTGAGCCACCGCGCCCCCATTTGTCCGTCTGGAGCCATAATTCTATAATGTACGGCTGACGAAGTTGTAGTCTGCTTACACACTTTCGTTATTTACAACCCCCATGTGCAGGGTTTCATTATTTAAAAGGTTAATCAATATCGGTTAACCCTTTATCCAAGAAAGTTTTTTTTTAAATAAACTAAACTCACTCTATTCTCTATTTTCCAATAAAACCATCCAGATATCGTTGTCAAAATAACTTTCACTTTACAGTACAAGTCGAAATAAGTTGTAACATAATTGCAGTAAACTAAGTATACTGCTGCTTGTGCACTAATAAGACCAGAATCTTACATCATTTTCGGGAAAGTTCTCTCTAAGAGCTATCCCGAAAATGATGTTAATTTCTGATCTTAGCAGTGCAGGAAGAGAAAGATACATTGTTTATAGCGGTTATCCTACAACTTTATTTTGACTTGTACTGTATGACAATCCAAGTGACATCCATAAGTGTATGGTTCTGTTGAGAAAGTTCCAACAGTTTAGTGGCTGAAACATTTTAGTAGCCTCTTATGAAAGTAAGGTCAATACAACTTTTGGCGGCTATGTTCGGGTGTATTTTATTAAATTCGAAACCTTGTGGTCTATAATGAGCACCAAATTCAACACAAAACTTTTCTTTCCAGTGTTATAGGTCATTTGGCCACAGTTCGGGGGCATCGGTGACCGGGCGGTCACCTTTAGTCTTGTTAATAAATTACCGGTGCATTTTTATTGCAAAAGGTGTGTTTGGTAAAGTTATGCTTGACCGGATTTTTCAGATTGTTACTTTTTATATACTGTTGTAGCTCTAAAACGAAAGAGAAAAATGTCGGTTGACCTAGCGAAGTTGTCCGTATCAGAAATTCTTGAGAGACTAACAGCATCAGAGGGTGGCAGTGAGAAAGTGTTGGAATTATATGAGGAGCTAGCCAGGCGAGATAGCGACTATATCCCGGTGAGTAGAGAAACACATTCAGGCGCGTAGTTATGGGGCAAATGTAATATCTAGGGGGGCATACAGAATATGATTCGCTGCATCATCCGAGCCCTACAATAGCAAGATGTGGGCGAGCACAAGAGGGGGTGTCTCCCTATAACTGGAGGAGGAGGGGGGGGGGGGGAGGGGATCCGGGGTCTTTCCCCGGGAAAAAGTTTTAAATTCGAGAAAAAACCCCACAATTTCCTAGACTATGAGTCCGTTTGTGTCCATAATTTATAAGTTATGAAAGGCATCAATAATTAGGCCACAATGTGGACTAATAAGTTGTGAAAGGCATCAATAATTAGGCAGCAATGTGCACTATCAAGTTTTGAAGTGAACGGCATCAATAGTTAGGCCACAATATGCCCTAATTACTGATGCCTTTCACAACATATAACTTATGGACACAAACGGGACTCAGAATCAAGTAAATGCTAGATATTCAAATTTCTTCCCTGATGTTCTCTATATGGGTGAACGGGGGGGGGGGGGGGGGGGGGGGGGCCGTGTCAATAAAACCATATCATGTGACCCCTCATTGGAATGATCTCGACAACCTCGTTCTAATAAGGAATAACATGATATTATTTTGTTGAATTGTTTTGATAAATAATTATTTTTTAACTTCTCAATTTGTAAATTACGCGTGTGGAGGCGGCCGATTCGTAAAGCAAAGAGTGAACATATTACCAACTCAACAAACTTCTCACTCTGTGACATGCGTCCAGACTCAACAAACCTCTAGATTCTAGACACAATCTGTTTAACATTATAATAGATCACTGATGTGCTATTCCAACGTGTTGTGGCACCCAAATGTTAAATTTTCGCAGTAAAAATATAATATTTGAGTATATAAAGCAGGTCACAGGAAATCCCCTCATCTGGTTGTCCAGTGACGAGTGAAAATAAGATTCGAGGAGTGGTTTCACATCAACCGTTAGACGTCATGACCAATGTATCTTAAAATTGTAGTTATCTTTTCATTCGCCCTTCTACAAAAATATATAAGCCCGTTTCCGAAAAACCACATATTCTGCACAAACTAAAGGGTGCCAATGTAACAATTATTGAAAAATGCTTGTCACATTCGGTATGCTTTACTGCCTTGTCAGAAATGTCTCCAGGTGATGTATAAAAGATTATTCATGCCAAAGGGCTACCTGTTGGTGTGTTCTACCATTTTGTCAAAGATGTTTCGAGGTGGTGTATGAATTCGTTCCTTGAGTGCAATAAGACGCCATCTGCAATGCTTTACCGTTAGAAATGTCGCCTTGTTGCACACAGAGGACAAATTATTCATGTCTTTAGGCTCTCTGTTGTATTTTGTTACTACCTTGTTGTCAACAATGTCCCGAGGTGTTGTAAGATTCGTTCTTCAGGCAGACAAACCGCCACCTGCAATGCTTCAACACAGTAGATGACTCCTTTTGAACTCAGTTCATGTTAAAAGCCTCTCTGGTGTTGTTAGCTCGCCTGACTTTCAGTCAGGGGAGCAAAAATGATCACTCATCACCCGTCGTCCGTGAACATGGTGTTTGCGTCTTCTCCCCAAAACCGCTGAACCGATTTAATTGAAATTTGAGACAATAGTTTGTTATGACATCGCATTTTGATTTTGTCCAAATCACGTTGTCTCGCCCTTCGGTAGGGCCACTTCCAAAAAGTGTGCTTAAATCTTAAAAAAATCTTCTCATGAACCAGAAGTTGCAGAGACTTGATATTTGTGTGCAGCTTTCTTTTGTGGTGTAGACTCAGATTTGTTCCTCCAGTTAGAATCTTTTGATATTTGGTATACAGTATCCTTAGGGAGGTGAGATATAAGTTTGTTAAAGCCAAGTCCCAAGGTTCATATTTGGGCTTCCTGTGGGAGCCCGATGTGTACCAACATTTTTATTTTCCGAACTGAGAGGCCGATTTGAACAGATTTGATATGAGGGCTTATTGGGTCATAACTACCTAATTTATGCCCCCAAAAATCTTCCCGTCGCTCCATGGGAACCGCAGGACCGAAAAATAGAAGAAAAAAAGATTAAAACGCCCATTCCTTCAAAACTACACGGCACTGAGAATTTTTATTTTGTGTGAAGCTTCCTGAGGAACCGCAGGAAGGAATGATCCAAAAAAATTGCAATCGGTTTTATCATAGGGTACTTTTCCAGGACTTTGAAAAAGTGCTGAGTCAGCATATTTAGCTCGCCTGACTTTCAGTCAGGAGAGCTATAGTGATCACTCACCGACCGTCGTCCGTGAACATGGTGTTTGCGTCTTCTCCTTCAAAACCGCTGAACCGATTTAATTGAAATTTGAGATAATAGTTTGTTATGACATCGCATTTTGATTTTGTTCAAATTAACTCTCGCCTCTCGGTATGGCCACGCCCAAAAAGTGTGCTTAAATCTTTAAAAAATCTTCTCATGAGCCAGCAGTTGCAGAGACTTGATATTTGGTGTACCGCTTCCTTTTGAGATGTTGACTCAGATATGTTCAAGAGAAGTTCGAGGACCTATATTTGTCTTCGTTATGGGAGGGGCGATAATTTTCGTCCCGCCCAAAATTTCTATTTTCCAAACCGAGAGGCTGATTTGAACCAAATTTGGTATGAGGGCTTATTGAGTCATAAGTACTTAATTTATGCCAAAAGATTTTTCCCCGTCTCCCCATGGGAAGCGCAGGAGCTAAAAACAGAAAAAAATTATAACGCCCATATCTCCAAAACTACACGACACTGAGAATTCTTATTTGGTGTGAAGCTTCCTTGGGACCAGCAGAATGGAATGGTCGAAACAAAAAAATTGCTATCGGTTTTATCATAGGGTTCTTTTTGGGGACTTTTGAAAAAGTGCTGAGTCAGCATTCTTTAACACTATGGGTAATGGGAAAAACATTTAAGACTACTCTTCTTCCAAACCACTGCTCCAAAAGCTTTCAAATTTCACAAATAACATCTTTGGAAGATTGTTTCACAAGTTTATTGAAATCAAATCCCTGGATCCATATTTGGGCTCTCTATTGGAGCCCAAATGTTTAAATTAGTGCAGTATGAGGAAATTTATTTAAAAATCTTCTTCTTCAGATCCACCAATCGGAATCTTTTGATATTTGGTATGTAGCATCCTTAGGGGGTGAGATTCAAGTTTGTTCAAGCCAAGTCCCTGGGTTCATATTTGGACTCACTGTGGAAGCCCGAATTATAACTTAGTTCAATATGAGAAATATTCTTCAAAAATCTAATTCTTCACATCCACCACTTAGAATCTTTTGATATTTGGTATACTGTATCCTCATGGAGGTGAGATATTAACTTGTTAAAGCCAAGTCCCCTTGGTTCATATTTGGGCTTCCTGTGGGAGCCCGAATTGTACCAAAAATTTTTATTTTCTAAACTGATAGGCTGATTTGAACCAAATTTGATATGAGGGCTTATTGGGTTATAAGTACCCAATTTATGCCAAAAACAATTTTCCAGTCGCTCCATAGGAACCGCAGGACCTAAACATAGAAAAAATTTAAAACGCCCATATCTTCAAAACTACACGGCACTGAACATTTTTATATTGCGTGAAGCGTCCTGAGGAACAGCAGAAAGGAACGGTCAAAAAAAAAATTGCCATCGGTTTTATCATAGAGTACTTTTCCAGGACTTTGAAAAAGTGATTCAAGTTTGTTCAAGCCAAGTCCCTGGATTCATATTTGGTCTCCCGAATTATTACTTAGTTCAATGTGAGGAATATTCTTTAAAAATCTTTTTTTTTTAGATCCACTGGTCGGAATCTTTGGATATTTGGTATAAGCTTTTCTTAGGAGGGGCAGATGCAACTTGTTCAAATCAATTCCCTGGGTTGATATTTAGGCTCCCATATCAGGTGAGCTCCCTCAGCCCCCCCCCTCCCTGGAGCCTCTTGTATTTGTTTTGATGGTGTCCGTTTTCTGGCGAGCCGGTGTGGCCAGTCCGTATTTAGAAGTATGGTCGTCGGTGATTGTTGGTTTCATGCGTCCTAAAGGACGTACCAGACTACACATTAGATTCCAGCTGTGCTGTTCCAAGTTAGGCAGGTACGACCCAAGTTCACAATCCCTTACACACAAAGTTTCTGCGAGAGAAGGGATTCCAAAAAGAAATATCTCCGTTACTTTTAAGAGCATGAACCGAAACTAGATGACAGGTGGTGGGAATTTCCAAGGCTATCACACCAGCAACAAAATCTGTACAGTTACGTCTACATCAGCATCAGGTGGCCAAACACTACGTGGAGAGTATCGCTAAACCAACAACAGGTTTCCACCCACATGATAACTATTATACCACGAAGAAACATAAAAAATCGAGTAATTTTTCAGCCAACGGTCCTACTCCCGTAGAGTTTTGGTTATACTCGATTCTTCGCATACTTGTGGTGTGGACATAAAACATGCCGTCGAAACGCACTTTGATATACAAATAGACTTCTTGACATACAGGGGAATACAAAATGCAATAAAATGTTTTCTAAGACCTCTTGGGAATGCAACTGAGCTGAACAGAATACAAAATCCTATACCCCCGCACCGTATAGAAACATTAATCTTCTCCGGGAATAAAATAACTTATAAGACACTGATTATGGGCACAAAAGATAAAAATCTCTTATCCAAATGGAAATCCAAGTTAGGCATCGAACTGAGTGAACAATGGTGGACAAAAACGTTACTAATCCCCTTTAAATGTACAGTCGACGTCAAATATAAATGGTTTCAGTATCGTATTAATACACGCATTTTAGAAACCAACACTCTTTTAAAGAGGATGAATATAACTGAAGATGACACGTGTTCCTTTTGCAAAAGGGGAAAAAGAAACCTTGATTCACCTGTTTTGTAAATGGCCACTTGTTTTATCCTTTTGGAATGGTCTCGTCAACTGGATTTTCACAAATACAGGATATTATATAAATCTATCAAAACAAGTTATTTTGTTTAGCAACCCAAATTCCGGCATCTTACCACCCATTTTTTGCCTTTTACTCATTTTTATAAAACATTTTATTTATAGAACTAAAATGAAAAGTTAGATATTAGTTTACTAAAAAAAAGAAATACTGAATTATTACAATGTAGAGAGATCAGCATATTACCTTTTGTGTCAGTACAAAAAATTTGAAAAACGGTGGGAAAGTCTAATAAATTTGATAAAAGAGTAAAACTCTATATGCAACCATATTCAGATAGTTATTATTATTATTATTAGGACTGCTATTTACTGCAAAAAAAATTCTGAATGCATCCAGTGAAGCCTTTTGTTGGCTACTGCAGCCCCAGACAAGTGCCAGGAACTCAACATCTGTGCAACTAATTTGCCAACATTCAACCCTCCCCACCTGCTCTTTTTTAAAAAAAAATATAAAAATATGGACCAAATATAGTAATAAACGAGAAATGTATTTACTACATATTATATTCAAATTGTATACCTTTTGTACATTGCTTTATTATGTGAATAAAAAAAAAAAAAAAAAAAAAAAATGCCGTCGATATTGGGGTGCATGCCAATAAAACATGGGTTGATTTTGTCAGTTCTTATATCAGACCCAATCCACTTACTTTGTGTATTGAGGTTTAATCCGATTAAACAGATTCGTAACCCTATTAAACAGATTTGTAATCTGTTTAATTAACTCTTTGAACACGAGAGACTGTTTATCCGACCCAGGAACATGATATGTCATACTTTCAGAAAGAAGGATGGCTGCTGAGTGAATGTGTGGAGTAGACCAATCAATATTTTTAGCGTGCAGCTCCAAGGCTGCACGTTGAAAATACTAATTGGTCTACCCATAGGGGGCGCGGTGGCTCAGTGGTAGACTGTTGGACTTATGTGCTAGAGGTCCCGAGTTCAATCCCTTCCCGGGACGATCCGCGTTGTGTCACTGGACAAGGCACTTTATCCCGGTTGCTTAGATGGGGGCACGATGACGCCGTGTACAAAGGCGTACTGAACGTCGATTGTGCACATGTCTTCAACCGCTGTAACCCTGCTTGAACGGAGCTTGAACAGAGTAGAATGTTGAGGAGATGACAGTTGCTCGTCGATGCTCGGTGGTTCTCTCCAGGTACTCCGGCTTCTTCCACCCGTAAAACTGTCACGGTCAGGATTAGCCATTGTGCATACGTATGGACCTTAAGCACCAATAAATAAATAAATAGATCTACCCCTAAATAATGAATATGGACTCTTCCAATTGCTGACATTGAACTGACATGGAAGATGCCACCAGGGTTCAAAGGCTTAAACAGACTGACTAATCCGATTAAAAGGATTAGTAATCCATTTAAACAGAGTAACTACTCCAGCAGATTACTCATTCAATTAAACAGATTAGTAACCCAGTTGAACAGATGAGAAATCTGATTAAATGGATTAGTGTCCCAATGTCACGTGGCATTTCTACGTTTCCGTAACAATCATCACATGTCAATTGACGCATTTTCTCTCTCACCTCCAATGTGGAAAGATGACACGATCTGCAATAAATCTTGCCTGAAGATACAGAAAACTTATGAACTGTTTTTTTTCTGTGATAACTTTGTAAGAATAATTTATTTTAGCTCACACATAAGATATTTTTAATCTGGTTATTATTTTCAGAACTATGAAGAAATTTATCAAGGCCCACAAATTGTTGCCAAAAAGTTATCTACGCTCATTCCAGAAAACAAAGCTAATGTTAGAATACTGGATGTTGGTGCTGGGACGGGATATTTGTCACAGCAGGTAAGCTTCTCTCTTGACACCCATTCTCCCCGAAAATAGCCCTTTAACTGATTTTATTATTTAATCGTTTACCTAACATGAACAGAGGGCGGCGAAATGGGTCGCATTATTTTTTTCTCTCTGTTTTTTGTGCTTTTTGTCACAACTATTAGGGGTGTGCGACCCCTGCTCCAATAATTTTCGAGTAGGATATCATTATCTGGACTAGAATGTTAATGTACTTTCTTAGGGGACTAGATTTACATCGCGGTCGCATGCAAATAGAGGTCTGCATCTGATTGGGGATGTCGTTGGGGTCCCATGCAGTATGACCAATTTTGAGTCAGGAACGTGCTAATTAAAAAAGAGGGGGAAAGCCCATGTACTAATTATACTGAGTCAAAAAAGAAAGTATTATAGAAACGAATGTGAAAAAAAATAGCCTAAAGGATGAAATATAATAGTTCTTATGTTGCATGTTTGTGGACAAGAAGTCGTGCAAAGAGTTTAAAGGCATGCTGTTGTTGTCCACCGAGCAGTATACAATTTTGCTACGGATTTCAAAGTAGCACGTGCTACCCGAGAATGTGAAATTGAATGGGTGACCGACGATTTTGTTTGTGTTATGTTGTGCTAAAGAAGCTGGTTTATTGAGAAAACACGCTAGTTTTTGTCCTCAGACATTTTAAAAAATGCCAAGGTTAACCGAAAATCAGGTATGCATGATGCTGGGATACCTCCAGATGAGCTCGCGGCCGAGTTCGGTGTCACTGTGGCCACTATTTCCCGTCTCATTGGAAGGTATAGAACCACTGGATCTACTGCCGACCGACCGCGTTCAGGTCGACCAAGAGTTACGACCCTGCACAAGACCGACACATAAGGACGTCTCACTTGTGGATCGCTTCCTTCCGGCGACGAGGACAGCAACAATTACTCCTGGTAGAACTAACAATAGAATCAGTGCATAAACTGTCCGCAACAGACTCGCTGAACAGGGCATCCGAAGTAGCCGTCCATACCAATCCTATCCCAACGTCATCGTACCGTCAGAATGGAATGGGTACGTCAGCGTGTTCGCTGGACTCGGCAGCGTTGGAGCACAGTTCGTTTTAGTGATGAATCACGATTTTGTCTATGGCGCGCCCTTGTAGGGCTAGAGTGTATCGCCGACGAGGAGAACGATTGTCTGATGCTTGGGTGCGGGAATGCGACCATTTCGGCGGGGGTAGTGTAATGGTTTGGGCAGGAATTTCCTTGTACCATCGAACGCTGTTGATCTTCATCGATGGTAATCTGAATGGACAGCGATATAGGGACGAAATTCTTAACGCTGTTGTTGTCCCGTTGTTCAACGCTAACGTCGGATTGCAGTTATTCCAGCAAGACAATGCTCGATGTCACGTGGCGCGTATCTGTCGTGACTTTCTTGAGGAGCAGAGCATCGAACTTCTTCCCTGGCCCCCACTTTCGCCAGATTAGTCGCCAATCGAGCATCTTTGGGATTAACTGGACCGTCGGGTACGACTTCATGATCTTCAGACGTTAGGCGATTTTCGTAGTGTTCTAAGGCAGGAGTGGAACGCAAAACCACTGGGTGAGATCTATAGACTTATCAGGTCCATGCGCCGTCGATGACTTGCCATCCAACAGGCAAACGGTGGACATACTAGGGCTGTCGCGACTATCATTTTTTGTAATCGACTAATCGTGACCAGTAATCGACGGTTAGTCGATTAATAGTCGCTTCCCATGATTTGTTAGCAAATCATTCTTCTGTTCGTAAAACTCTGAAAATGACAATGGCACCAGTGTGTTCAGACGAAGTGGGGTTGTGGGAACAACAAATCGGTCCCGACTGAAGCTACATGTAGTCCAATCTTGGACCCACAGTCCGTAATATCATTTTTGGGGTTGGTACGTCCTGTAGGACGTACCAACCCCAAAAATAATATTACTGACTGCGGGTCCAAGTTTGAACTAGATTGAAGCCGATGAATTAAAATGAATTTACCAAAGAACGTTCCTGCATATGTTTCCTTTCTGCAATAAGTTTCTCGAAATTTTGAACATTGAGATCTATGCATTCCCTCGTCAGTTGTTAAAATTGGATCTTAGTCTGAAGTTCCGAACTTTGAGAAGTGATCTGACGTTCTGACTTTCGTCATAATTTTGTCACTTCCGCGCTTTGGGTTTTCCAATGGGTGCATTCGTGTGTACAAGACTGGAGAAATTCAGAAGAATCTATTCTTCTCGAGTAACTGTGAGTGTTCTTTCTTACACAGTCAGTGACAGTCGTACAGTCTTCCGGATATGAATGTTAACTATGGTTAGATATTTAAAGTTATTCACCTTCATTGATCATTCACCTCACAAAACAATGCAATTTAGCCCCGACGTGTAGTAGACGTGTACCACCTTGAAAATGAACGACGATCGACTAAAAATAAAAAAACGCCGACTACTTCAATAGTCGACGGTTAGTCGACTAATCGAATAATCGCGACAGCCCTAGGACATACACGCTATTGACTGCATGTGTGAACTTTTCAGTTCACCCCATGTCTGAATTGCGACGTCCCGAAGTGACGCTGGCAACAGTGAGAACATGGAATTATGCGAATCCAGACAGCTAGACTCGAAATATGAATTTACAATAATTTGTTTGGGATTAAAGTCGATAATACTAAAATATTGCTCCTCGAATTTTATTAAACTTTCTTTTTTAACTTCGAATATATTTATCCACATAAATAATTTATGTAACATCACCCCCTCATTCGCGGAACTAAACCTTGTAACACTAACCAATGCTGAACAAGCCCACCCACTTCATGTTCCGACATCCGCTGCGAATCGGGCAATCAAATTACTCCAAAGGGTAGTTTTTCCTGCAGATCAAGTGATCTGGTGTATTATCTAACGTGTGCTCGTTGTCCAGATGCACATTACATTGATGAAACCGGACAACCTTGTGAAGGAGAATGACAGGGCATAGACAGAACATAAAAAACAAAGACGACTTACTAGTGGCTAACCATTTTAACCTACAAGCACGCTCCGTAGATGATATTCGTGTTCAGGTTCTCGAGGGAAATTTGACTGACGCGCATAGGAGGAGGACTGTTGAGCAAAAGTACATATGGGCATGCAACAACCTCAATACAGGCATAAATAGAGACGGTGATTTTATGTCTGCGTGGCTGTGACTAGCTTCACAACAAACTTTTTCCTTCCATTCATTTCTACTCCGTAATTTACGTTACGTCAAACGTAATTACGCGTTCTTTCACTTGAACTGTATTTCCTTTTCATTCTTACCATTTTATCACCGTAAGAAGACCGAGAAGGTCGAAAGCTGGTATATAAAAAAAAAAAAAATAATCATAGGTCGAAAATGTGTTATTATTCTTTGACTATATCTCACTGATTTCCTTGCAGAGCAGTATGTAGAACAGATCAATTACTTGATAAAAAAAATAATAACTTGACTTAAAAGTTACTTAGAGAGAATTGCGTGTGATCGGTACTGATCTCGTACATACTTGGTTAACTAGCGTACCTCTTTTGGGGCCTGTCGGTGGCCGAGTGGTGTGTGTGGTTCAGTGCAGTTTCGCTAGGCGGTTGGTGCCGTAGGAAACTCTCTCGGCGTGGATTCGAACCCCCGCCATGTCATTGTAAACACAACCAGCGTCCTTGATTCTAATAATTTCTATGGCAAGCGGAAATTTGACAAGAGAAGTTCTCACTGATATCAGTGCAGTATGTAGAATCGATCAATTACTTGATACAAAAATAATAACTTGACTTAAAAGTTACTGAGAGAGAATTCCGTGTGATCGGTACTGATCTCGTACATACTTGGTTAACTAGCATACCTTTTTTGAGAGGGGGGGGGGGGGGGGTCTGGTCGGTGGCCGAGTGGTGTGCGTGGTTCAGTGCAGTTTCGCTAGGCGGTTGGTGCCGCAGGAAACTCTCTCGGCGTGCCATTATAAACACAACCAGCGTCCTTGATTCTAATAATTTCTATGGCAAGCGGAAAGAGAAGTTCTCACTGATTTCCTTGGAGTGCAGTATGTAGAATCGATCAATTACTTGATAAAAAAAAATAATAACTTGACTTGAAAGTTACTGAGAGAGAAGTCCGTGTGATCGGTACTGATCTCGTACATACTTGGTTAACTAGCATACCTTTTTGGGGGGTCTGTCGATGGCCGAGTGGTGTGCGTGGTTGGTTCCGTAGGAAACTCTATCGACGTGGGTTCGAACCCCCGCCGTGCCATTATATATATATATTATATATTATATATATATATATATATATATATATATAAGGTGAGATGGAGAACAATCTTATTGGGAATTAGCAGGAAGGGGATGTACAGACTCTTTACTCCTAAGATGTGTAAAATATTCCCTCATTTGATTTGTCTCTACTACGGAGATTACGTTGGAGAAAAATGCACATTGCTAGCTCCACATTTCCCCGTTTGCCGACCGGGACATTTGTTAAATAATAGGCCAAAAATGTGCATTTTGCTGTATGTGGAGGTGCTTGAGCCCCAAACATAGCTTTGGGTATTGCATTCCTGCCATGCCACTAAGTTATATGGGTCACCACTAATGTATATGAGATTAGTGTGTGGGTGCCCGTACGTCCCTGTTTGAAGGCTAGATTGCCGAAAGGATCAGGGAACTCATTTCCATATTAGGTCAATCGTTTAGTTATGATGAGTCCGTTAACGATTAACCGCCAGTTCTGTGAGAACTGACAATATGCATACGCCAAGATATAGAATGGGAAGTCAATGTTTCACCTTACTTCAAAATCACTTTTTCAACTCTTCCTTTATCTTTGAGGTGTTAATTAAATTGCAGTGATCCAACAGGTATGCAGTATTAACATCTGAAGCGTTTCAATTGTGTGTTTTGACACTGTGGGTTTGGGTTGAAATTTGGAGTAACAGAGTTCTTAAGGTGCTGGTTTGTCTGAGTCGCCGGAAGAAGATGACGAGAAAGTACTTAGGCAATTCTTTAGGGAACAACTCAAAGTCGAAAATGAACAAGATCTAATATTAGAACGCGTTCATCGTTTCGGGAAGTAGATCGACAATAAACCTCCCAAAATTGTGGCGAAATGTTTGAACTTCAAAGAAAGAGAGAGCATCCGAAAGCGTGGACCTAAACTTAAAGGAACTAAGTTCTGTATCAACGAAAAATTCCCCCATGACATCGAAGCGACTCGTAGAAAGCTCTACCCTGTCATGAGGCAAACTAAACACTCTGGGAATCGGGTGTCGTTAGTTAAAGATAAACTTTTCATTGATGGAAATATGAACAAAGAGATTAATGGAAAGGAGTTAGCTAGCCAACCTGACCCTACACCCCAGTTAACTACACTTAATCAAATAAACGACCGAGGGTGTCACCGACCCCTACTAGATAGGACAGATGTGGTGTTACCCATCATGAACATTTTTTACATTCTTCAGTGCCGAAGGGATCAGGTAGTACAGTAAGAGATGTTTCACAGTCAACGAACTCTTCTCGTGGCATTAGGTGCCTAACACTTAATGTTTGTGGTCTTACAAGTCAACTGTGCATCTCAGAGTTTTTAGAGTTCATTTCTCAATACGATATTTTGTGTCTAACTTAAACCAAAACTGATGATTCAGACCAGATATCAATCCCAGGTTTTGTAATAAGCTACATTAAGAACAGGAAACGATTATCCCGTTACCGTTCTGGGGGTATAGCCGTTGCCATTAAAGATGATCTTGTGAGATTCGTCTCTCCAGTCGAGACTGATAGCAGATTCATCCTTTGTTCAAACTTGATAAAAGGGCCCAAGGTGATGACGAAGATATTATTTTTGGAGCTGCTTACATACCTCCTGAAAATAGTTCTTATTCTTCGGTAGATAGTTTCAATGAAATAGAGCGGGAAATGATTGAGAATTTTGTTTGTCTTGTTGGAGACTTCAATGCCAGGACTGATGAGGATGCGGAGTTTATTCTGGATGAATTTGCTTTTGGTCTTGGGGGTGGGGGCAGTATCTCACAAGATCAGACAATGCCCGATAATATATTAGCAAATCTGGATGCCCGATCTTCGCAAGATAAATTTAAAAATAATTACAGTAATAAGATGATTGAATTGTGCAGAGCACACAACACAATTTTCTTATTCTGAATGGTAGAATAGGAGACGACAAAAATGTTGGCTCCCTTACATGCAAAGGTGCTAACACTGTCGATTATTGTATTTCGACTCCAGAACGTCTCAGGGTAGTCGAAAACTTTTCGGTTTTAGACTACTGTAGCCTCCACCCCGATGTCCATTCTGGAATCGTACACACCCTTAGACCAAGGGACCACACTTGTACTTATACTTATCCTGATAGCAACGAAATTGAGTTGCAGAACGATGCAGAACCTATCCTCTGGTCGCACGATAGTCTAGATCAATACCTGAACAATATCGATAACTCAAAAATTGATGAACTTCTTGAAACTTTGGAGAATATTGCGGATCCTTCTAGGAATGATATAAACGATATCTCTGAGATGATCTGCAATATTCTCTTCTCCGCAGCAAAGGACACTTTTGGGTTGAGACGAAAAAAATCCCGAACGGTATTAGCCCTCCAACCCCCCCCCCCCCCCTCAAGTAAAAAGTGGTTCAACCGTGAGTGTTGGTCGGCAAGAAAAATCTTTCGCACAGCTCGAAAAACGTTCAACCGTGGCAGGACACCCGAAAATAAACAGCTCCTCTCCGAAGCAAGTAAAACTTATAAGAAAGTTTTGTATAAGAGTATGAAAAGGGCAAAAAATGAAACTGCGGGGTTATTATCAGGCTTGCGAAGTTCTAACCCACGAGAGTATTGGAAAATTCTTGATAAATTACCGAGTTTACCGAAGGTTCCACTGCATACTATGTTCACGTATCTTAAGCATTCGAACCATGTCCCTCCTGAGATAACTGAAGTAAGTTTTCCGCGCCCAGAACACTCCGAATATGATCATATAATCAATGATGATATTATATCTGATGAAGAGATCAAGAATGCAGTCGCTTCTTTAAAAGCCGGTAAAGCACCAGATCAAATAGTAAACGAGCATATTAAAGCATCTCTCCCTGTCATGCTTTCTGTTTATAACCGTTTCTTTTATCTAATATTTAATAAGAGTATTGTCCCTGAATCGTGGTTAATAGGTGTTGTAAATCCCATCTTTAAAAATAAAGGGGACCTCCAGTACCCTGAAAATTTTCGCCCTATTAGCATTCTTAGTTGTCTTGGTAAACCTTTCATGAAAATATTAAACTCTGGACTGTTGGCTTTTGCTGAGGCGGAAGAAATTATTGGCGAGTGCCAAACGGGTTTTAGAAAAGGGTATTCTACCACTGACAATGTATTTGTTCTGTATACCCTAATGAACCTAATGAAAGGCTCTGGCAAGAGGCTGCATTGCACATTTGTAGATTTCAGCCAGGCGTTTGATACATTATGGTGACTAGGACTTTCGAAAAAAATAATTAAAAACAAAATTGGGGGAAAATGTTTTGATTATATTAGGAATATGTATAACTGAATAAAATCCCAAGTTAAAATATTCAGCTCAACTTCGGACTTCTACTTCTGTAATGCAGGAGTCCGTAAAGGTGAAAATTTATCCCCTGTTTTATTTTCATTATACTTGAATGATCTCGAAGAATTCCTTCTAAAAAATGGGGTTAATGGTATAAATCTAAGCTCCCAGTGGGACGCCCAGATCACACACTTTGTTAAATTACTTATCCTTTTGTATGCTGATGATACGGTATTATTAGCTGAAACAGAAGCGGAAATACAAATTGCTCTAAACAAATTCTCTTGATTACTACTCTGAATGGAAATTAAATGTAAACTTATCCAAGACCAAATATATCGTATTCGGGAAAGGCAGGTATCCAAGAACCATACTCACTTTTGAAGGGAAAAATTTAGAACGCGTGAATGCATATAAATATCTTGGGGTTGCTTTAACTTGTAATGGCTCGTTCTTGAGAACTTAAGGAAAACTCGAAAGTAAGTGTCTTAAGGAAAGCTCGAAATTTTAGTTTATCTATTGAATGCCAATTAGACCTTTTTGATAAAACAGTTGTAACAATCTCAACCTATGATTGCGAAGTGTGGGGGTTTCGAAAATTTCGAAATTATTGAGAAAGTTCATTTAAGATTTATGAAATTTATACTTGGACTTAAAAGACGTAGCACTCCTAATCTTATGGTGTACGATGAATTGGGTCGTCACCCACTGAGCGTAGTAATTAAGTCGAGAATGGTACCTTTCTGGGCCAATATGGTACAGGCCCACCCCACCAAACTTACAACAGTTTTTATCAGTTTTTTTTTGCACCAGCATATTGCTGGCAAAATCGGCAATAAATGGATTGTATTCATTGAAACGACTTTAAATACGATCGATCTCTCAGGGTCTGGCTCTACCAACAAGTAGACCATAAATCTGAATTAGTCCACACAGTTAAATATGTATTAACGTGTCAGTATGAACAGGATTGGCAAACCAAACTGTCAGCCTCTCTCAAATGTATTACCTATAAAAGTTTCAAAAGTATCCTTTTTCTAGAACCTTATTTGATAAAACTTGGACTCCAAAACAGATCTACTTTGGCCAAATGCAGATTGACAAATAATCGGCTTCCTGTAGAAGTTGGTTCCTGGAGAAATATTCCCCGAAATGAGTGCATATGTCTGATGTGCGATATGAATACTGTTGCTGGTGAATATCATTACATCATCGAGTGTACTTGCTTTTAGGAATTACACAAAAGCTTCCTTTCAGTGTGGTCTTACAACCGGCCGAACATTTGTAAATTACAGAAATTAATGTGTACGACAAGCGTGAAAATCCTGAAGCAGCGCTACAGTTTCATCGAGAAAATAAATTCAGTGTTCAAATGATGCAGTTGTTTTACACAGATTACTCAATCAAAATCATAACCCCCTTCCCCACCCCTTTGCGGTTCGCCGCCTGGATTCCATGCTGTTCTCTCTCCCTACCGGGTGATAGAGAGGTATGTAATTCAGGTGACGAGCTTCCAAGTTCCCGTTGCAGTTGAAAAAAAATGAAAAATATTCCTCCTGAATCCATGAAGGGGCAGGAATGCCCAATAATGTGGATATATTCTTAAACTGGTAAAATGTTCTAAATGAGAACCCATCATTCCGTGTATCATGAAGGCTATCTATTTTAACACATTCTTCTCTTCAGAACGGTTGCAATCAATAAGTTCAGCCTAGTCCTTAAAATCTGTTTTTAATAGTCACTGGTCGCGACAAAGGTAGTCCACAGTATAAACGGCCGGTTTTAGCAGGGATACTGATGGAGTTTCCTTAATACCCTACCGGTCCTGATATTCACTCCTTGCTTGATTTTGCGTACGGGCCTTTCGGGATACAGGTATGGTATGATACAACGACACTGCCTTGTACCAGCTTTGCGCACCCCCATCTTTCCCTCTTTCGGAGCAAAAAAGGAAAACTATTACTGTCCACTATGTCTTGCTCACCTTTACCCCCTTTCGACGTATCCTGGGAAAGAGTGTCCAGCATTGCAACAAAGTGAACTTAATGTCCATCAGTAACCCCCAATAAAGAAATCATGGTCATATCATGCCACGGAGTTGTTGCGCGGGTGGGAGGAGGATTAACTCAAGCCTCAGGGTAACACGACGTCCCTTGGTAGGGAAAGGGTGGCTGCTACAATGTTTTAGCATTGCAGTGGCACCCGTTTCCTCACAAGGGACAATACGAGGTCTTGGTATGCACAACTCGTATTCCTATCTTCAGTCAATTTAATTATCACAATGTACAGTGTCATTTCTATGTTTATATCTAAATTATGAAACCCCCAGTATCTTTATGTAGATATGTTATTTGTACCTCATGTACCCATGTCGGATTGATGAGTGAATAAATTTGAATTGAATTGAATTGAATAAGTAAGCAAAATGTGTTTACTTTGAAATTCCAACCTCTGATATTCCATAAATTCAAACTAAATATACACAAATTATTCGTCAAAATGAAGGTTGTGATGTATAGAACACGAAAAATATATGCTGTCAACTTGACTGCAGGCATCAATTGTTCCAGAAAGTCTCTTTTCGTATTCGTACCAGAACTGATAATAAAATGACATTTCCGGAGAACAACTCGTGGCCAACTGAGCTTCAGATATCCAATAACAAAGCTAGGCGTTCAAAACATTGATGCAGCGACAGGACTGCATTTGGAGAAAGAACAACGCTGTCTGCATTTTTTATTGAAAATGGAATCCATGGCCGACGGACATGCGCATAATCACGCGATACCATGAATTTTCATCGTCTCCATATAATAATAGTGTGTAGTATTTAGGCGATCTTTCTCATCATTTGATTTTAGACGACACTGTATATCAATGCCTTTTCGGCCCTGATGACCTGATGAAGGTAGTAAATTACTGACATGAAAGATGAAAAGGCGATTTTCATTGAAAGTTCGCAGAACAGTAAGAACTTTGTTTCTTAGGAACATAAACGAAATACTGAAATTCAACATTTTCTTTCCGCGGAACCTGAAAACTCTCAAAAGTACCATAAATGGTTCCCGTTTTAAGTTGTTTTGTGGGTACTCTATTTGTACGAACTGCCTGCCAATGAACACTTCGTTCACAGTTCGCGGTACACAGAACTGCAGGTGGGTTCTTTCGTGTCTGAGAGATTCTCAAACACAAAAAGTTGATTCAAGTCAATAAGTACTATTTGAACGTGAAGGCGAGAAAACGCTGTTTCGAATCCCCACTGGCACTATCGTCTTTATTTGTTGTAATTGTGTGAAAAAGGTAATTTTATTTGTTGAGTCTTGTACGAAGCTTTTAATCGGCGGTGAGCAAATGACATTTTCGTCAGGAAAAAAACATCAAGGTGAGGGAATCGCCTGAGTTCCAGTGATTGCTAAATTCAGTTATGCTGATAATGCTTACGATGTTCAATGTCGTCCAGTATTTGTACACTGTGTTTTATTGGCCGGACCTGATTTCAATTCCATGTTGCGGTAACGATTAGTCATTGTGCAGAAGTATGTGACCTTAAACACCAATGAATAAATAAATAAATAATTGGTCCTCAGAGAATGGGTACATGTTCATTGGCTCACCTCTGAACCACTGATAATGTGTCATGCTGCTCATTAGCTCAACCACGGGCCTTTAATATGTTGTGCTGACAATTAGCTCAGCTTCTGGCCGTTAATAATATGTTATGCTTTATAACTCAGCCCCGTGCCACTAATAATATCCCGTGTTGCTGATTGGCTCCCCAGGCAGTTAATATTATGTTGTGCTTCTAAAGAGCTCAACCCCAGGTCGTAAATAAAAACATTTGCAGCAACTTTTGCTGCTAATTATGAGTTGTGCTTCTAATTAGGTTATCCTAGGACTGCTAATAAAATGGCGTGCTTTCAATTAACTCTACTTCGGGCGGTTAATAATATAGCTTGATGTCAGTTATCTCAAACTAGTTCCGTTAATAATGTGTGACGCTGCTAATGCTGTGGCATAGTGGGCTACAATGGCCGTGGCTCAAGTGTTTTTATAATACAGTTCGGACTTCAGTTGTTACCAAAACGTCCTTTGAATTAGGTTGTGGTTGTTTTTAGTTGCTGGCCTTCTGATCCGTGTGATCTCTCGTGGATTCCAAAAAACAACTCGGACAAACGGCCCCCTTGCCGATTCTCAATACTTTTATTCAACGCCAAAACCTCAAGTCTCAAGAACTACACTAAGTTTTAGCATAACAGTTTCAAAATTAGGCTTTCACAATTTTCTCCAGTACTGTAGTGACGGTAATTTTCTCAGGGCATTCAAGACTATCTGCTCCGCCAAATATTTCGTATGTGTAGGCTTGTTAACAACAACGCACCCTTTGTGATTATGACAGAGGGTGTCTCTTCTGGGGTTCTGCTGGCAGTTATATACACAGTGGAACGTGACTGGCCTTGAGCAGAATTGCGAATTCATGCTTATTAAGCATCACGAAATCTCGACTAAGTCAGTCAGCAGATCATGTGACATGAGGCACTCGTTGCCAAAGAGTGCCTCAACTAGTCCGTTCCCATACTCTAACAAGAATATCAAGCTGCAATAAAGGTCGGCCTGGAGGATGTCCTTTGTTAGAAGAGCTCGTGATAGTCCAGTCAGAGCCAACTGAAACTGGTTGAAACTCGGTAAACATCACGCGTCTGATCGAATTCTACAAATCGGGTATGATTTGACAGAACACTGGAATACTTTGACAAATAATTGTCAAGTTCTGGCAACTAATTGTCAAGTTCTCATCAGGTTAAGATTCCTCGCCACCTGTGGAGGAAAAACGCCCAATCAAACTTGATAATTTAACATACCAAAACGTCAGATAGTCGTCACTATCTGAGTGCAGTTTTGGTTCCTCTGTGCATGGATGACATAATAGAGAGGCCTTTCCTAAACTTCGTCAAAGCGAAGCTAATACATTGACAGTTTTGTATCTATTGGAATGTACATCTGCAAGCGCATCTGTTGTTAGCTTAAAACACACTGGGTACTTTGAATGATATGTGGTAATAACTTAGCTTGCAGGTACTTTGATTGATATGTAGTAATAACTTAGCTTGCAATTCTCACCAGATCTCACGTGTTTAATAATGCAACATAATTGTGTCTCCCCTCCTCCCAAGGGCGACATATTGTTTTACCCTGATTTCTTCTCCTTTTCGTTGTTGTTTTTGATCTTCAATACAACCGTGTCCGGGCCAGAACTTTTTTATCTTTTGACCTAGGCTTATGATATTTAGCATGTTGGTGTATCACCATGAGACGATGTATCGCGTACCATCATGACCTACATATGACCTAGACCTTTGACTTCAATCAAGGTCAAATTACTGATTTTTTGGCAAGTAAGCTTGTCCGGGCCAGAACATATTTACCTTTTCACCTCGGCTTATGATATTTGGCATGTGGGTGTATCACCATGTGACGATGTGTCACGTACCATCATGACCCACATTCGACCTTGACCTTTGACCTCAAGGTCAAATTACTGATTTTTTGGCAAGTAAGCTTGTCCGGGCAAGAACTTATTTACCTTTTCACCTTGGGTTATGATATTAGGCATATGGGTGTATCACCATGAGACGATGTGTCGCGTACTAGCGTGACCCACATATGACCTTGACCTTAAATGTCAAATTATTGATTTTATTTCTTTTGACCTAGGCTTATGATATTTGGCATATGGGTGTATCACCATGAGACGATGTACCATCATGACCCTTTTATATGACATTGATCTTTCACCTCAAGGTCAAATTATTGATTTTTTAATCTTTTGACCCAGGCTTATGATATTTGGCATGTGGTTGTATCACCATGAGACGATGTACCATCATGACCCACATATGACATCGACCTTTGACCTCGACCCACATATGTCCTTGACCTTTGACATCAAGGTCAAATTATTGATTTTCTTTTTATCTTTTGACCTAGGCTTATGATATTTGACATGTGGGTGTATCACCACGAGACGATGTACCATCATGACCCACATATGACATTGGCCTTTGACCTCGACCCACATATAACCTTGACCTTTGACCTCAATGTCAAATTATTGATGTTTTTAATCTTTTGACCTAGGCTTATGATATTTGGCATGTGGGTGTATCACCATGAGACGATGTCCCATCATGGCCCACGTATGACATTGACCTTTGACCTCAAGGTCGGATTACTGATTTTTTGGCAAGTAAGCTTGCCTGGGCAAGAACTTATTTACCTTTTTCACCTTGGCTTATGGTATTTGACATGCGAGTGTATCACCATAAGACGATGTGTCACGTACCTTCATGACCCATATATTACATTGACCTTTGGCCTCAATGTCAAATTACTGATTTTTTGGCAAGTAAGCTTGTCCGGGCCAGAACTTTTTTACCTTTTCACCTCCGTTTACGATATTAGGCATGTGGGTGTATCAGCATAAGGCGATGTGTCACGTACCATCATGATCCACATATGACCTTGACCTTTGACCTCAAGTTCACATTATTGGCATGTGAGTGTATCACCAAATGACGATGTGTCACGTACCATCATGACCTACCTTCACCTTTGACCTCAAGGTCAAATTATTGATTTTTTTTTTATCTTTTCACCTAGGCTTATGATATTTGGCTTGTGGGTGTATCAACATAAGACAACATTATATCATGTACTGTTGTGATGACAGATGTCCTTGATCTTTGGCATCAAGGTCAAATTATTGAATTATTCAGCTAGGTTTATGATATTTGGCATATGAATGCAACAGCCAGGCTGGTGTGTCACATTCTATCTTGAACTTCCATGATCTTCACATTTGACCTTTAGTTTGATGTTTGTTAGTCGTAAGTTGGAAGCATGGAACTAATCGAAGAGGAGACATGTGTTTTAGTTCACTAAAACAGTCCCCTCTAGTTTAATACTTCCCTATTCTACACGATTATATTCTGTATGCCAAGTACTTTCAAGTACTCATATTATTTTATTAGAATTTCCTACAGGTTCTAATGATCCCTTTAACACTTTATCTGTCATAAAATCTTCTACTGTAGGTTGAATTTTGCAACACTAATTAGCTCATCTTCATGGCGTTAATAAAAGTCGGGCGGTTAATAATTTTTGTTGGCCGGTTAATAAAGCACATCTGTCTCCAAAATCATGTTATTGCTGTCATCCATCCCTGGTACGAAGTCTATAAGCTAGTCATTACAGCAGTGGGGGCGCCAAATGTTTATTTGGGTGGGAGCGGGGCGGTCGGTCGGGTTCTGAAGGGCTGCAGGATCATAATTTATTTTAACCCTCTAGCCAAAACGAAAAGACGGCACTTGCAAAAAGAAATATTTGTTTGTCTCAAAAACATACCTTATGACTCCTTATTTTAATTGCGATCTATAGCGACTAGCGCTAGCCGGTTAGGACAGTGACGCCGGGTAGAAGCTGGAAAGTTAATAAAGCGATCGAATGAAATGGGTGGGGTGCATGTGGGAACAAATTCTATTTTCTTGGTGCAAATTCCCATTCCCCCATGCATCACATGTCCTTTTGTAGCTGCTGGATATACGAGCTGAGAAACTGATTCTTTCTTTTTGTTTTCAGTTACGCAAATACGGATTTGAAAACATTGATGGACTCGACCCTTCAGAAGGCATGTTAGGGAGAGCAAAGGAACAGAATCTGTACAAGAACTACATGTGCGAATATTTAACCGAGAAAGAGCTAGATATAGAACAAGGTAGTCCTAGACCGAAATAAAATTAATATTACTAAAAACTCACGACTTCCAAATAATAATTGTAGGAAACGTGAGGAATCGTCTGCAGATCCTATTTTGCTATACAGGTGGACGATATACCAACTTGTGGGATTAAGAAAAAAAAAACTATAGCCATGTCTACCAAGAAGGCAGATGTGAGATATTCGATTGTTATTTACATCTTATATGTAATGAGAACACAATTACCCGAGAATAACCGACAAAGAGAATTTAAAAATAAATTGCATACCCACAGGTGCGATGCAGAATACATCTTGCAAGTAATCTTTGCAAGGATAAGGTATGATCAAAATCCTCCACACAACGGCTATCTGAGAACATCATTTCAAATTCCCGTGTCTCTCCTTTTACACCTCTAGAAACGGGACAATAAAATACGTGCATGGGGGACACGGGATGAGACCCTACAGCTGGATTTCCTCTAGACTTTTTATCCCCTTAGCCCTTTACCCAACGTAACGGCCAGCGCTATTCACAAAATTCACCATTCAATTTTCGTACCTTTTTCATTTTTTGTCACAAAAACGCAGCTCATGACCCCTTATTGGAACGAGCTCATTGAGCTCGTTCCAATGAGGGGGTCGTAAGCTATGTTTTGGACGCAGAAAATGAAAAAAATTAGTTATTCAAGAATTTTGTTTGCAAGCGTCATCTGCTTTTTGTGTTAGGTAAAGGTTAGAACAAATCATGCAGATTACGGTATATGATCTCCAGACGATGATCCCCCGACAGAACCCTACTGGGTTCATTGATCTAAAAGAACACGATCTCAACAAAATGAACCCAGAAAACTCGGATGAAGAAAAGCGGGGCGTGAGGTGAGGCCCGATAGAGGGATTTACTCAGAGCCCTCTCATCACTACATAACAAAATCGACTAACAGAAACCCGTTGTCCAGAACAGTCGCCCCATTGTTCCCCAAAATACCCAGCGGACTGAGAGTTAAGGCACACAGATGGATAACCACCCACTTTCCCTCTTACATGAACTAGAATATGTGTGTCTTGTATATGGTCAAGGGGGATAACTTTGTGCCTCCTCCCTGGCGATTTCTCCTCTGGGCCCTCCAAGCCCTCTTATTAAATGACACAATGGGAACAGGTCCTTCTCAGGTGAAAAGTGTGTACGAGTGGTGATGGCCACTGAACATTCCCCATTTCGAACATCACGGCTATTGAAATAACCCGCAACCGCCAGTCCATAGTCATCTTTCACAACATAATGACCCCCCCCCCCCCCCCCCCCCCCCATAGTAAACTCTAATAATCGGAAATGGCTGGAACATCTCCAATCTGGATGCATATGTGGATTCGGACTCGTAGTATTTTTTCTTCTTCGTATGCTTCTTATGAAACATGGGGATGCAGAGTTGAACCTTGGACCAGTGTATGTACTGAACTACGGTATAGTGCTGATGCTGTTTGAGTATTTAATTACAACATTTGTAGCATAGGTGCACCCCTGACTTTTATTATCATGAAAATCGACTTATCTGCCTTGAAATTATTATCGCGCGATGAAGGTCCAATTCAGAAGCAAGTAATTGTTATGATATCAGTAAACACTAAAACCAAGTTTCCTTTTGTTACTTTTGATAAACGATAACAACAGACAGCTCTCGGAGCTGTCTGTTGTTTTCGTTTATTAAAAGTTACAAAAGGAAACTTGGCTTTTTATTGCAACTAATTAGCAGCAACTACTTCAGACAATTTAAGAATGTCTATCAGTATCACACTCACCAACACCAATTAACAGCCCACTTTAGCGCTCTGTTTAGCGGATGTGGTTTTACAGTAATTGGAAAGTTTTTCTTCTTCTCACGGTTATTTCCGGGGGTAAAATTAGCAAATCTCACCCCCTAGACTTTTATATTATTGGAAAGGACAGTCTCTGTTTTTTTATGTCACGACTCACATACTGTTGAAAAAACAAGCAGAAAAAGTTACATAATATAAAAACATAGTGAAAAGAAAACGCCGTTTTCTTATTTTTAACCCTTTACCCAACGTACCAGCCAAAAACCGGCCAGCGCTATTCTCAAAAATCGCCAATTAATTTTCAAAATATTTTCATTTTTTGTCTCAAAAACATAGGTTATGACCCCTCGTTGGAACGAGCTCGTCGAGCTCGTTCCAACGAGGGGTCATAACCTATGTTTTTGAGACAAAAAATGAAAAAAATTAATTATTCAAGAATTTTTTTTGCAAGTGTCGTCTGCTTTTCATGTTAGGTAAAGGGTTAAATGGGTTTCAAAAGAGACGAAAAGTCACATGTTCAAACTGAATGGGAATCATTGTACAGTGCCAGCTTCTGTATTTTTTTTTACTACTCTACGGGAAATTGCCTGAAGTTTGTGAATTGGTGCGCACATCGATGATACAAACTGGCTAACGTTTCGACATTTCAATTTTTACATGAACTTCCCACACCCTTAATGTTAATTTGACTGACAGCTTCAGAAAATTAAAGGGAGCTAAAATTGTCAGCCATGGACAAGGGTTCGTATCTTTCAATTGTAACAGATGACTGACTGCATTGTTATTTGTTTTTCATCTCGATGATGATTTTGACAATTCAAATATGCTCATTCCAGTTTTCCCACCAATTCGACATAACATAAATGAGTTTGGAGGTTGGCATCGCAGTGTATATTTCAGACAAAAATTGATTATCGTCCAACAAACGAACTCCCGTTTGACGAGGAATGTACTGTGGGTATAGATTTTTTACTCTGTCCACTGTGGTGATCTACAAACGGGTCAGAGGGAGAATGTTCAGCAACTTATTCAACACACACTATCTTGACCCCATGCAGACAAACGGACGCATTGTTGTTTGAATTATCAAAAATATAATGGCCGACTTGTGTAATATGAATGAACTTATCCCCAAAACTGACTCGGGAACTCCGATTCATAATCCTCGCGATTTTAACCTTTTCAACCCTGATGGTGTATTCTAAGTCAGTTCAATGACAGCAGTTGGAAGAGTCCTTATTCATTACCGGGATGGGCCGTTAATAGTTTCAAAGTGCAGCCTTCGGGCTGCACGTTGAAATAATTGATTGTAGTAATAAAACTTTGCCCGGCTGCTGATTTGTTGAGGCTCTCAGGTTAGAAGGCTTTTGTTATCCCTGTGCTCCCAGCTGCCTCCCTATTCCTACGCATCTTCTCTTCTCCCATACTCATAGACGAACCGGTTGATAATCTTTCTGGCCTCTTCGATAAGCAGACTAATCCTCTCCCCTGTGTTATCCGCTAACCACATGTCCTTCATTCCCCTATCCCTCTTTCCCATTATACTCCTAGTGAACCTTATTCTGTTAGACTGGTATTTTGGACATTCTAGTACAAAGTGTTCCAGGGACTCCACCACGCCTAAATTACACTCCTGGCACACATTTCCACTGTTTTCCCCCTAACCTCCAGGGACTGCGACCTCAGCTTGAACAACAGTGATCCCTTAAAGTTGCTTTCAAAGTACTCTTCAAAACCTGCATTTTCTTTATCATGCAGGCCACGCAAAGACCTCTTTGATTTGACCCCTCTTGCCAATTAAGGTTACCCTCCTCCATGACTATTTCTCTGACGATTTTTTGTATTCTGGGCTATCCGAGATCTCTAGTGAGTAGTTCTCAATTCACTCCCTCATTTGGACCATCCACCGTCTTTGTATTTGAGACCAAATATTCTGGAACATTAGTGTAACTCATCTTCTGTCGGGAAGATTTACCAAATAGTTAACCCTTTACCTAATTTGAAAAGCAGACGACACTTGCAAAAATAATTCTTGAATAACTAATTTTTTTCATTTTTTGTCAAAAAAAGAAAAAAATAATGAAAATTAATTGGCGATTTTTGAGAATAGCGCTGGCCGGTTTTGGCCGTTACGTTAGGTAATGGGTTAAGATGACAGAGTTTCATTAAGTCTATCCTACTCTTGATCCTCATCCATCAAACTCACACCTGATTGCTTCAAGTGCTGTGGCATTGCTTAACCCCGTTATCCATCGGCCTGCATCGTTCTGAAGGGTTTTCAAGCTCTGTAAAGCCGTTTGGTTTAGAGGTACCACTTACGTACCATATGTTATACTTGGTACACCCACCATTTCCCAAATCGTTTTCACCATGGAAACCTTATTGAAACTGTTTCTCCCTGTAAGTTTCATTTGGTTCAGGGTTTGCTTCCTCTTCACGGTCAGTTTATTCGTGTGGTTTCGGTAGATGTATTGTTCCGTAATGTTGATATCTACCCGCAAATAAGAATCGTAGTCACCTGTCTCTCCAGCACTAATTGATTACCCCACACATGCACCGTAGTCCAGTCATTATATGGTTGAACCCAGAACAAATTGCAATACAATTGATGTTTGCGCTGTGCGATAGATAAAGGTGTATGGAAAAACATATTTAAAATCCCCTTGAATCCCTTCATGGGAAAATAGTTAAATAATTGATTTTATTCCTTCGTAGTTTTCACAATTTTTAAGTAGTTTCGATGTTTCCGTAGTGATATTACGCTGAATAGAATCGTCAGAACGCATCGACGTAATCGACGTAACTGAGAGAGATTTATGGTAAGTAAACACTTAACTTACTTATGTATCTATTATTCCAATAAGAATGCAATTCGTTCCTAAAAAGTGGAGATAAAAGAAAATTTGGTTCTTTTCAAAACGCACTGATGCGCGAATCATTTACTGACTTGACCGACATAACGCACAGATGCTGACGATTTTTTTTTATCTACGGAAGCACAGACTTGCAAAGGAGTTTATCTGTCTCTTTAAACGAACACCTGGTCGTCACATTTGCAGCAATTTTGCTACGTGTTTTAAGCAGAATAAACGTTTTACACTGTCATCTCTCTACTCTGTATTATGCTTTTAAAACTTACTATCATACAAAGTGTGCAAATAGCAACCCATGACCTCTTGATATTTTGATGCCTAAATTAAAATATTAGCTCAAAATTTTGATAATTGTTTCGGATAAAACATATCTAGATCCTGCTTTGGTATCGATATCAGAGGTGTTTAGTCCTGTAATTCTAAATTATCTAAAATCATTGTGCAACCCACTCAGGGGCGCCCATCTCCACTACGGGTAGACCTACATTAGTAAGAACAAGCGTACGACCGCCTGTGAAGTCATGGCAATTTGGGCGTAGTTTGGGCATTGATTGTACTGAATACGGGAGTTTTAATGAAATTAATATTTTGAGGGAAATTTGATGTAGACTCCCCCCCCCCCGCACCCAGGCACACAAACTTTGCCTCTCTAGTACCCCCCCCCCCCCCACCCACGCCCGTATGCACAAAGCCGTATATTTATAGAAATAAAAGTAAATGTTACTATAGTCTTATTGTTTGTTCTAGGATGACGTAGCAATTAGTGGTACGAACATATGCATTATATGCAAAAAAGAAATATCTGCATCAGAAGGATCAGCTTTGTTAACACAAAAAGGGACAGACAGTATAAACAATGCAAGTAAGAGATTATGTCAGAATGATATTAACGCTGAAGTTGGATCCCGTGTGCATATTTCTTGCCGAAAGCGTTTCACTGACTGTAGAAATAAAGCGCCTAGTGCTGATCGGAAGGCTTCTGGATTTTCAAATACAAACAAAAGAATCAACCGTTCCTCATACGGTCATTATAATTCTGAGACTGACTGTTTATTTTGTGGCACGTATGTTGAGTTCAACCCTAAATATGGTTCGAGGAGCGAGGCTCAAAAAGTTCGGACTGATGATTTTGCTGCTACAATTAAACAATGTTGTAAAACTCGCAGCGACCAATGGTCACATGTGGTACTTGGCCGAATTGAATATTTCGATGCAGATCTTCATGCGGCCGATTGTGTGTACCATAAAGGTTGCAGCGGAAATTTTCGTACTGGAAAACAAATTCCCAAAGAATATTCAGATTCAAGTGTTGATAACCCTAAAAGACTTAAAGTTGGTCGACCCGAGAACGACATTCAAAATTCTGCTTTTATCAAAACTTGCGAATATTTTGAAAGCATTGATGACGAGCAGGTTACAATAGCGTCTTTGGTATCTCAAATGAATAACTTTCTAATTGGGACAGAATATAGCGCCTATAGCCATAAATATTTGAAAAAAAGACTATTGGAATATTATGAGGACAGAATTGTTATTTCTTTTGAAGGTGGAATGGCGGATGTGGTTACATTGAGGGAAACTAGCGATCGTATTTTTAGGAGTTATTATCAACAACCAAAGGATGTAGACTTAGCTTTACAAAAACAATTAATTGTAGAAACTGCAGCTGAAATAATAAGAAGTGATATTAAATCTCAGATTGTCACCAACAAAGATATGTATCCCGGAATTGAGGAATTAAATAATGATAAAGGCGTTTCCTATTTGCCTCAAACTCTTACATTATTACTTAGCAAGCTTTTTGTTAGCAAAGACACAACTAAAGTAGCATCTTTGGGCCAATGTATTGTTCAGGCTGTTCGACCCCGAGCTGTTCTAGCACCATTGCAGATTGGGTTAGCCGTGCAAATGCATCACCATTTTCGTTCTAAGTTCCTTATTGATACTCTGCATGCCCTGGGATTTTCTGCATCTTAGAATGAGGTTATCAGGTTTGAACGCAATGCTGCTTCCGTTTCCGGGGGTGATCTGCCAAACATATCGAACGAATCAACTGCAATAATGATAGCTGATAATGTTGATCATAACGTGTGCACAATAGATGGCAGAAATACGTTACACGCAATGGGAATGATTGCTTCAATTACTCCTCACACGAAGCCTTTGACTCTTGTTCCCAGATCTCTTATATCTCAATCAGATATATGTGATCTGGCTTCCGTTTTGATTCATGAATACAAACCGGTCAGTGAAAAGTCTAAGCAAATTATCTTTAAAGATTTTCAAACTGTTAATTACGCAAAAGGCGGGTTGGATTTGCTTTGGCAAATAAGCTGGTCTTTCAAAGAGTCTAGAATAAATTGGTCTGGCATGATGCAAGTTGCATATTCCCACCAAACAGATATTCCTTCTCAAAGGTCATCTATTGTGTTTTTACCTATTATTGACCTTAAACCTAGCGACATGACGTGCATAATGTCTACTCTTAAATACTTATCAAACCTGTCAAGGAAGCACGCGCTTGACCCAGTTATAACTTTTGACCAACCACTCTTTTGGAAGGCATCCTTGATCATTTCGGAACATTCGGATTTGGGCGATGTATGTTTACTACTTGGAGGATTTCATACAGTAATGAATTTACTTGGTGCTATAGGCACATTAATGGATGGCTCGGGCCTTCGCGAAATACTTGAAGAGATATATGCCGAGAACTCAGTGACTCATATCCTCACGGGAAAAGCATACTCAAGAGCAGTTCGAGCTCATCTCATAGTCGATACAGCTCTATGCGCTTTGATTTGTGAACAGGAATTTCCAAAAAGCAATGATGGAAAACAACATTCATTGATGGATCAAGCTTATACTTTATATGATGGAGTTCTAAGTGGTGATATTTCAGTTCATGATATCCAATCATCAACGGTTCTTAATGAGATAGAATCTATACTATCTACAGCACAAGATAAATTAAAATGTTCTTCTGATACCAGTAAGTTATGGTTGTCATATCAACAAATGATATCGGTTATGCGCAAACTTATTTCAGCAGACCGCACAGGGTCTTTTGATTTGCACCTTGACGCAGTGTATGAATCGCTTCCTATATTTGCTGCTGCGGGACATCACAACTACCTCAAGTCAGCATATTTATATCTACAAAACATGAAACAGTTACAGCACAAAAATGCACATATTTATCAACAGTTCAAAGCCGGTCGACATGTAGTTAGACGTTCTGAAAGGCAGTGGGACGGACTTCCTGCTGATTTAGTCATAGAGCAGGTCTTGATGCGATCTATTAAATCAACGGGTGGTTTAACACGCGGAAGTGGTATGTCAGAGGCCCAACGAGCAACATGGTTATTGTCTATGCCAATACGTTCTGAGTATAATATTGCCATGCAGGATTTTGCCGAAGTGTCATATCATTCCAGTGACCAACACAAGGACATTACCGTAGCAAGAATTGAAAGGGACAAGCTAGATATAGGAAAAATTGTTGATAGAATTCGCCCAATATCACCATTCTCTGATTACCAAAGTTTGCGCAATATAGTAAATGGTGTAACCGCGGTAAGTGGAGTAAATGTACATGAAGCACACTCTGTTGGCACTCAGCTGGTTGATAAAATGAAAGATAAAGAAGTGTTCAGCTATACTCAAAAACGGAATGAAAAAGTTCAAACTCTCGCTTGTGTAAACGCGGTTAAACTTAAAGACGATTTAAAAATCGACCCAGCCTTACTCTTTCAGCGTCTCTATGTTGTTGCTACATATACAGATATAAATCTTGAGGAATGTTTGAAATACGAACTCTGTTCATACCCACCTTCACTCTTTGAGGCACCAAATGTACTCAGAAAAGCTAATAAACCCCAATTAGCAAAAGCGATTTCAAACGCTGTGTCTGAAACTGACGCGTCGGGAAATCACGATGAAAACTCAACAGAACCCAATTATGTTTTAGATGGCGGTTCGTTACTCCAACGCGTCCCATGGAAAAAAGGGGCAACCTACCAAGAAATAGTTGACTCATATGTGTCATTGGTCTCAGCAAGGTATGGCCAAGCGACAATTGTTTTTGATGGATATACAAGTTGTCCGACAACGAAAGACATGGTACATTCCTGTCGTTCCAAGTCTTCAAGTCCTGACATTAACTTTACTTTAGACATGGTGTTCCAAGGTCAAAAACAAACATTTTTATCTAATCCTTCAAATAAACAAGAAAATGATTTATTTCATTTCTGATCAGCTGATGGGGATGCCGATTCTCAAATAGTGCAGGCTGCTATTGCATCTTCTAATGATTACCCAACAGTTCTTATTGGGGAAGACACAGATTTGCTTGTTTTGTTGCTGTTTTGGGCAAATGATGTTAAATTTAATCTTCTCTTTAGAAGTGACATCAAACGATTGAAATCGAAATCAGCCAATCCAATCTGTAACATAAAAAGCATTCAGAAACATATAGGACTCAACATTTGTAAGAGCCTATTGTTTCTACACGCCTTTACTGGATGTGATACCACTTCACGCATATTTACCGTCAGTAAACAAAAAACATTCCAAAAACTTCAAAATGATGAGTATTTTCGTAGCTTGTGTGAAGAATTCTCTTTACCGAATCACACACCAAATGAAATAGAATCCATTGGATGCAAGGCTATGATTTCAATTTTTGGCGGTCAACCTGACGACTCGCTTACTACCTGTCGTTATCGAATGCTGGCAGGTAAAGTTGCTAGCGCACAAACTTTTGTCAAGCCCGAGTCTCTCCCTCCAACGCCATGTGCAACAAAATTCCACAGTTATCGTGTGTACTATCAAATCAGGGTGTGGCAGGGCTGTAATGCTTTTAATCCAACTGAGTGGGGTTGGTGTGTAACTGATAAGCAGTATATGGCCCGCACCACAGAACTTTCCCCTGCACCAGCCTCATTATTAAAAGTAATCAGATGCAACTGTAACACTGGATGTTCAACTAACCGCTGTGGATGTAGGCGCAATGGCCTAATGTGTACCAGAGTTTGTGGAAAATGCCAAGATACACATTGTGATAACATTCCACAGTTGACTGTGGACATCGATGACACTGATGGCATTCAACACATTACTTCACACAGCGAATCCAGAAAATGCCAAAACGTAACAGGTATGGGGGCCAAAAAGACCTGAAATATTGCTGTACTTTGTGAATCCAACCATACAGATATGGATATCAGTTGAACCAGCTCAGATAGTCGGTTCAACTGTTACCCACATTTGTATGGTTACATTATTTTAATTGATAAAAATGTGAAGGTTATTTTTTTCCAGAAAAATCTGTTAGGTAAAAGGTTAACAGGCGTGTGAATGGACAAATTATGTATACATTTGTGACCCGTGTTACTCTTACGGAGAACAAAAAAAACCATAGCGCCCCAACTCCAGGGACCCATGGTGATAGCCATAAATGTATGTATATAGAACCAAGAATATGACGAAGGAAACTCCTGATGAATTACGCACCCAAACCACTGAACATGTGTATCATGACGCTTACAATCTCTCTCTCTCTCTCTCTCTTTCTCTCTCTCTCTCTCTCTATGTCTGCATGCCTGTCTGTCTCTCTCCCCTCTCTCTCTGTCTGTCTGTCTCTCTCTCTGCATACCTGTCTGTCTGTCTGTTCCCTCTCTCTCTGTCTGCCGGTCTGTCGGTCTGTCTGTCTGTCTGTCTGTCTGTCTGTCTGTCTCTCTCTCTCTCTCGAGAGAGAGAGAGAGACAGACAGACAGACAGACAGACAGACAGACAGACAGACAGACAGACAGAGGCAGAAAGAGAGAGACATGGGCAAAGGCAGATGGGTGGTGGCATAAATTAACAATTGAAGAAAAGTCTAAATACGTCCACATTTTGGTTAATTTTCCGTTAAAGCCCGATTGTAGATAAAGTATTTTCCATGGCTAGTCGTTATAATGTGTCATAAATTTATTCTGTATATATAAGTGTATGCTACTGGGCCGACTTCGTGTTAGAATTGCGTATATTGGTCGCATTGGAGCATGCAGTGTATGATCAACATGTTTTCACCCGAATTCCAATTTTCCCCTGTTTTTGTTTAATTTTACGTGGTTTTAACTCATTTTTCATTGCTTTCCCATGCAGGGACAGATGGAGATTTTTAATATAATGTCTCTAATACAAATCTAAAACAAATAACACAAATAAAAATTGTATTGCAATTTGTTCTCGGTTAGGTGTATTTTTCTCATAAAATGACTGGACTACCGGGCTGTCATTCAACTTGGTGAAATTATCGTGTTCCTGGGACGGAAAAGCAACTTTTAAGGTTCAAAGGGTTAACTCTATGAACTCTGGTGGTATCTTCCATGCCAGTTCAATGACAGCAACTAGAAGAGTCCATATTCATTATTTGGGGTAGACCAATCAATATTTTCAACATGCAGCCTTGGGGCTGCACGTTTAAAATATTGATTGGTCTACCCCCACACATTTACTGAACAGCCATTCTATTTAATGACATTAGGACGTATCATATTCCTGGCCGGAAAAACGGTCGCTGGGGTTCAGAGGGTTAATTAATGAATCGTTTGACAACTTTGTCACGATTCCCACGAACAAAACTGATGAATGTATATTAAGCGTAAAGTTCACTATCCGAAATGATGACACATATTGCAGGGACCGACCTGGGCATGCGCCAGTGCGTATTTGGTTCTGAAACATCAGGACCTGGCTCTTAAATCTCAGAAATAGGCTTCTCAGTTGGCGCGTAACTTCTCAGATCATATTTTGATATTCTTTCGATGGATAATCGAGAGAGACACTCTTACATGTATTATATATATGATTATCATTTATCATTGTTGTAGAGTGCTTAAGTTAATACTTCAAGTCTTAATTACCAAGCATTAATCTTCACTGTGGTTTCTGATCAAGTCTTGGCTGCCTAAATAGGCAGCCAAGACTTGATCAGAAACCACAGTGAAGATTAATGTTTGCTGTGTACTAAATGAAAATGATGAGAGCTATATACTTGCAGTGTGTGTTACAAACAGCAGTCTGACTCCGTAAATTGAAATCTGGCGCATGAATTGAAAAAATAGACTCCGAGGCTAGAGCGTATTTAAATAGTCCTGATCGGTCCCTGATATTGGTTTGACAATCCGTTGAGAAAAAAAATCGCAAAAAGAGACCGCATAAGGAAAATGGCCCTCAAACAAAATATTCCAGCAGTCATCATAAGCCAAGTATAAAAAATATCAGAAACACTTGAAATAACATGAAGAAATTAAATTTAAGAAAGGTGTTGAAGAATTACTGTGCGAGAAAACCGAACACAAGCAATTTTGGTATGTTGCCTATTAATATAACTAACTAAAATGAACCATTATCCTTTTAAAAGATATGGCAATTTGCCAACTGGCAAATTGCCACATCTTTGAAACTTCTTCTGAAAAAACTTCATTACGGAACTCGACATACCTATTATATAAAGATTGCGAAAATGGTAGAATAGTTGCAGAAAGCAATTTGAAGAAGGCGAATATGCTAAACTACTTTTGTTTTTCAGAAAAGTAAGCTGAAAGAAGGAAACCATTTCGCACTTGTTAAGTTTTCAAAGTCAATCAAATTTATTATTTTAAATATTATTTTTAAATTAAAAAAAATAATTCAACAAAACCATATTATGTACCCCCCACATTGGAACAAGCTCGTTCAAGTGGGAGGGGGGTGGGGTCACATGATATGGTTTTGTTGAAAATTTTTGAAACATAATATTTTTTCAACTGCTTACTTTCAAATTACCGTGAGGATGCGGATGATTCGTTGGGTAAGGGGTTAAAGAAAACCAACGACCTTTATACGATACGTCATAGATTACTGAAGGAAACTAAACATACGATTTGAAGACCACTCTATGTTTCAGTTTGAAATGAAAAATCCAGTATTCGAATGTGACAATTGCCTCGTAGAAACAGGAAATGAACCTTGTGGTGTGACTCACTCCAAAAGTGAATAGTGAACTCACAAACCTAATAGATAGGCAGAGGTTGGCATGGTACTTTCAATGCAAAGGAAACGAATTCAGTTCCATTATCTCTTCGAATAAATTTTAGTAACACAATACTATGTTGACGGAGAGTCCCAAGCACTTAAGCCCCCAGTCTAATTCTGTAAGGAATTCGACGCTGTTATGGTCCGGAACCAGTCTAGCTCGTAAACAGTCCATCGCCCATGTTTGGATTAAATCGCGTTAGATATTTAAGTTGGTCGGAAAAGCGAACCCACGGTTCGCTTTCCGACCAACCCAAATATTCTCCCTGACTGAATATAAAAAATTCCATAAGCATCTGTTTTCTTTGAATCAATGCAAGCAATGTTTCTCAATCGAGACGTGATTGATTGATAAGACACAGCTGTAGTTTTAGGATTACGCGGCGTAGTTCCACTAATTGTGTTAACATCTTGATGATTCCAACGTGACTTAAATACTTATTATTATTTATATTTGGTGTTTAAGGTCGCATATTTCTGCACAATGGCTAATCGTGACTGTAACAAGGATATAAAGTCACGTCCAGTCAATCAGTTGTACCCAAGTTACCCATTTTAGAAGACCTCCACCCAGGCATTGTTTACCGGATCCTATTTTACCAGTAAAACAGAGCTTGCTTCGACAGAAAACACTGCTTCACTCTACTGAGTTCTCACAGGGAATTGAATTGAATACTTATCAAATGGAATATATATAACTGGTGTACGAAGGAATATCTGTATACCTTTGTGAGTGAACGGCCATCACATTGTACCATCGGCCGTCTGCACACACACACTTCACGAAAGGTGGGTAAACAAATAGCCCATAACAACGTCGTTGTCCGAAGAGAATTAAACCGGTGGCTTCAGAGCTTGCGGGAGTCCCATGTGTTGAAAGAATTCCAGCAGCATCTCAGAATAGTTTAGAATCGAATGTCTCGTGAGACGTACATACTGATAAAGTATGTAAGAAGTCATGCTAAAGAAAATCAAATACTTACCAAGTAGAAAAACACTAGGAAGCATGCACATTCCATTTAGTGTCACAGACATTGGAGAATGAAAGTCTTGTTTGGCCCGCCGCGCCTCAATAGCTACTAAATGAATGCTGCCCTAATTGTCACGGTTTTGACGAAGGCTGTGTCTCGAGAACTACTACATATCGTAGTAGGTTGGAGAATTGTGGAAGAATGTCACTATATTCATAAAATGAGTAATTTTTTCATAGAAGAGTTAACAAGAACTCAACAGACTTTTTGTACCATGCTGCGTATCAAGACTTCGCGATAACCGCTTCATTACTTCTCAAATTTTGCGATTTCTCAAATGAGAATCGAACTTAGCAAGAGGTCGTTCTTTATTATCTTGCATGGGTAGGCTAAATAGATTTCACTTAGTGTGTAACGCAGCGAGCACGACCTCGTAACCGTACACTACAAAACTCGGGACAACTTCGGTTCTGATTCTAGGGCCGGATATTCCACTTTCAACTGTACACATCGCTGGTCACTTCGCAACTAGAGTCTCAGGTTTTGGAGCTATCGATAGGCCGGCGTCGACGATTTCTAGCAACTAAGTCTGAAGTCTTCCATACCACTTTTCGAAGTTTGTTCGTGATAAAAGTCTACAACAACATCATGGCTCCTTTTACCAATTTATTCAGAAATTAAAAGTTGCTCACAACGGAAGAATAACTTTTATATGCGTGTACCAACACTGAAACAATAAGCGAGTTTCCACTATGTCCGTTGTCGTATGCGTTGCTGGTGGCCTGTTCTGCGTCCGTTCATTCTGTTTTTCGTTTCGCTATTGTTTTCCGTTTCATCCACATTTATTTAAGAATAAATAAAATATACACGTTATTGTCGCGATGCGGTTCACTCTGGAGCCAATACTAAAAAAAACTTTACAATTGTATTTTCTAGAATTGTACTTTCTAGTTATGACTTTAAATGGGTTAAAATGAACCATTAGCCTTTTCAAAGATGTGGCAATTTGCCAGTTGGCAAATTGCCATATCTTTTAAAAGGATAATGGTTCATTTTAGTTAGTTATATTAATAGGCAAAAAGTATAAGTCTAGAAAATACAATTGTAACAGTTTTATAATATTAGCTCTTGGTAGTACTTCAGATTTCTCGTCATTGACTCCATATTGCCCAGCATGAAAAAATTAACAAATTATAACTTGTTTGACAGAGATCAATGATCTCTGTCAAACAAGATACCATTTTTTTTTTAAAATTCTCACTTGTATTGCAGGAAAAATTTGCTGCTGAAAACTTAGGTATTTTGACATCAGAGTGTAGAGGGTTACTTAACATGCACTGTTCCGACATTCCAAATTCGTCACGCTTGGCATAAAAGATTTCGAGATTAGGGAACAAAACCCCTTTAAACTCATCGTTGATCGAATTAGAAAAATGTTGACAATTTCAAATGACCAAAAACGGTATGTGACGTTTCTAATCCGTGCCACTAAAACTACAGAGCTGTGTGTGTTACAAAATTAATCTTTTCAGTTAAAACTTCTCAAAAGGCCGAAAAAAACGTGAAGTAATTAGGCCGACGGTATTTACGTCATATTTTCGATATTTGAAGTCGGATTTTCGCATTTGTTTCTGTTTTGCGTTTGGACTAACACACACTAAACTGTCACTTGAACTAAGATGAACTAAAATACCCCTTGGTTTCAACTTTATCCAGGAAATTTATTTGTGAGCTATTTTTCCTTGTTTTGACGGTTTAATGGCTGTAACTTCGCAGGTTTCGAGGGGTAGCAAGAGCAAACCACACGAATACACACTCGCGGTTACGGTTGCGTCGATATGCGATATTTGGGGCCTGTACGTCCTATAGTTAGGGCTGCAGGAATGTCATTTAACTTGCACCTGTCCAAAAGCGAAATCGAAAAAAAAAAAAAATAATAATAATAGCTATCTGCTAAATTTTTGTCAGCTCTCCAGCATACTAAATTTTCCTGAAAATCTGACGCATTTAAATGTTTGGACATTGACCTCATATGTCACCACAGTAAGTTCGGGTCAAGCGTTGAGACTTATCCAGGACGGCAACACATTTTTAGATATGGTTATGTTTTTTATTAAAGATCCCATTCTCAAAATTCCAGATGTCTCTCCCTCAAAATGAAGCTAAAAACAAAAGAACATTTAAATAGAAACCCGTATAATTCACATCGCTTCCATCGCGGAACGAAACTGAAAAACTAGACATTGCTGATAATTTCAAATGATCAAAAAGCGGTATATGAAGGTTTAGAGCTTTACCACTGATAACTACGGAGGTATGTCGGAAATAAATTTAGAGCGCAAAATGGTCGCAAAAATGAAGTGATATACCCGACAGTATGTACATCATATCCACTAGCGCAGGGGTGGGGGTTAGGAGACTTGTGCTCCAGGGCCCGGGAGTTTGGGTGTTTTAAAAAGTGTAGGTTGACCTATCGATACGTCTGAGCTGAAAGTCGTGGGAAAGATTTTGGTACGCGCCTCCGACGCAAGCCTGAAAATAAGAAGACTGTCATCTGCAGAATGGGGTCCCCAGAGGGTGAGTTTAGTGATGTTGCCCTGCATAGCACGGTAGCATTAATAAATTTACACTCTGTGAACCGCAATCTGAACCAAGTTCTCGGGCATATGCAGAAAGTAGTACCCAGAGGATAAATTGGAGAATTCTAGCCCAGTGTATGGGACAGCATCAGCAAATTCTGCCAATGACAGGTTCCTTATTTTCAGGCTTGTTCCGAAGCTGTCATATCGAAATTCAACCGACAGTAGCAGAATTATGCTGTGCAAAGTGTTAAAAAAGTTATTAGAACCCCTAGTAAATTGTAATAAAATATTATAAGAGTACCTGAATGTACTGGGTGGACAGGTTATAATGGTAGAGTATAGAGAAAGATATTAAAGTCTTACTGCAGTAATACACACAGCAGGTTTGGTGAGAATCACTGAGAAACACAGACCTTGTTATTAATACCTGTCGATCACAGTACCCATTGTTTTAAGTCGAACACCAGATGTGCTTGCAGGTGTGCACACCAATGGGTACAACACTGTCAAAGTATTGTTAAAACAATTGACGAACGGTTTGGAGATGACCTCTATAACGTCAATTATACCCAGATAACTCAACATTTTACCGAGAGTTTGAAGACTCTCGAACGTTTTGGTATGTTTAGTTGTCAAGTTTGATAAGATGCTGTTCCTCTAGTGGTGAGGAGGAATTTTAACTTGAAACTTAACTGTCAAACTGTTCCATTGTTCTGTCATGTCATACCCAGTTTGCAGAAATGGAACAGATACTTAGTTTTGCCAATTCCAGTTAAAATTAACTATCATGTACACATCTAACAGGACATCCTCCAGGCCCACGACCACTGAAGCTTGGAGATTCCTGATAGAAGTATGGGAACGGACTGGTGGAGGCACTTCATTGACCCCTTGAGACCTTGCTGGAATTTCCAGCGTCCGTTTTGTAACATAGTGTGCTTCTCTTGCGTCAACGTAAATTTCTATGATGTGTTGATAACGCTCTGTTATTCGATAATAATATTTATTACCCTACTTCTTTCAGAAACATATGATGCAGTAGTGATGTCTGGAGCTTTTGCCTATGGACACATGCCTTGTGGAGCCTTACACGAGATGGTCAGACTTCTAAGAAAGGGTATTTCGATACTTAAACAAAAATTCTCTTAGCTATTACCCCAAATAATTCGTACCTGATTTCGGCAACGAATCCGCTTTCTTGTAACTTAACTCCTTTCACTCTAGTAGAGCAACATAATTTTCTCCAATCAATCTGTTTTTCTCTTCTTTAACTATAAATTTAACCAATTATATCTTGTTTGACAGAGCTCACTGAGCTCTGTCAAACAAGGTGTATTTGGTTAAACATCAAACTGCATTATGGGAGATATTTGCTGCTGAAAACTTTTCAAGTTTTGAGATCAGTGTGCAGGAGGTTAAACAGCAACAGAAGTCTGGCAAGGGTCCAGCGAAGTTTCGAAATTCGATTCTATTCGAATCGAAATCGTCGCAGTGATTTAATTCGACTCGAGGCGCGCTATTTCGGAACTTTTCAAATCATTGAGATGATTTTAGAATCCTACCAAATGTTTCCGATTGAACTCTCATCCCGTCATCAGGTTTCCTGTATTGGAGACCTAATGTGAGAGCCCGGTCTGGAATATTAGGCATTTTGATTTACTTGCTCAAAGAGACGAGTCGCCGTTGTACACAATAGTTAAAGGAGGCGGACAATATTTATGGTTGTAAAAAAGTGCAATATCGACAACTTGAAGAGGGATGAATGTGATTCGAGATTTGATTTGATTCGAAATCCTCAGCTTGATTGGATTAGATATTCGATTCGACCCGAAATGTGAGATTTGCTGGGCCCCGAATCTAGCTCCCATGATGTACCCTGCCTCGACTTATGGTGACACTAGCCAAGTCGGAATTTTGCTGTTTGTTGATATTTCTTCACAAATTCGTTCTCCGTTATCAGGTCGAGCTAGCAAGCTTCCCCAAAAAGTTCCATTGACAGAACCACAAGTTTTGCATGAAAGACAGTTTGACAGTCAAATGAAAGGACGATTCGGTGTTGAAACTTAGTTACGTATTCATGCCAGAGCCCCAAAGGTCTATTGGATTCATTCTTCACCGGGGGGGGGGGGGGGGGGGGGGGGGGGGGTGGCTCACTTGGTAGAGGTGCAGGCTGCAAGCCGAGAGGTCCTCGGTTCGAATCCCACCTGCGGCAACCGCGTTGTGTCTTTGGGCAAGACAAGACATTTCACCCCCTTGCCCATATGGGGGCACGGTGACGCTGTGTACTAAGTCGTACTTCACGTCGATGGTGCACATGTCTTCAATCAATGCTAACCCTGCTTGTGTGGAGTTAGTATGTTGGGGAGCTGACAGTTGCTCGCCGTTGCTCGGTGGTTCTCTCCGGGTACTCCGGCTTCCTCCTCCCGTAAAACTGTCGTTGTCATGATTAGCCATTGTGCAGAAATATGTGACCTTAAACACCAATAAATAAATAAATAATAAATTCATTCTTCACCAATTCTCAAAGCCGTTATAGGGCGGTGGCTGTTAATTGTTACTGATTTTTACAGATTTTCACCACTAATATCAAAACTGTCAGCCATAGACGTAGACTGTTAGGTTGGATTGATTGAGGGGGTAGAAATCTCCATGTCTGCAAATAAAGGGCTTATATCGCGACCCGTCGGTAGGCTACGCTTTATAGCTTGGTGATAAATCATAGCAAAAGGGGTTTTGTGATGCTTCTCCGCCGCCTTTGTTTTTTACTACACCAGTCATGCTTTTTTACGTCTTAACGGCATTTCCTCCTATATAAATATCAACAACTAACGCGCGATCTCGCCGAAGCGAGATCGCACGTTACTTCTTGCTAATTTTATTTGCGGAAATTCTTTTAAGATGGAAACTGCATGCCATTGGGAAGTCTTCTCGAACACTTAAATTTCACTAATCTGAATATATTTTTTCGAATGGGGAAAGGGAGAACGCCTCAATATTCTAAGGAGAAAATTCATGTTAAAATACCAACCGATTTGTCTTAACGTGTAATGTACGCAATGGAATTTTGTTTATTTTGAAATTCCCACCTTTGATATTTCTTAAATTCAAATTAAATATACACAAATTATGCATCAAAATGAAGGTTGGGAGGTATAGAACACGAAAAATATATGAAATCAACTCATAGAGTTAACAGCAGGCACCACTGGTTCCTGGAAGTCTGCTACCGTATTCGTACCAGAACTGATAATGCAATAATATTTCCTGAGAACAATTTGTGGCCAAATGTGCTTCAGATGTAGGTAAAATGTGATTCATGTCTGACAATTGCTCTTTAGTCAGAATCAATTCCACCGCCAGATGGCGAGATGTAACCTTCAGGAAGCACCTTCATCAACCTTTCCGATCCTGATAGAAATATGCTGCAGAGTCGTGTAAATTGATGGTATGAGCCGGAAAAACATCTCATGTATTCCGTGTGTATTTGTGCCTTCAATACTATGTCAGTTACAGCCCACGCTTTGACTGGCGATAGTCAAGGGCAAGCTCACGGGCCCCCAGTCTAATTCCATGTGGACTCTGACGCTGTTTATGAGCCGTTTGTTTATGCACAATTTGTGGAGTTTCGCTCAGACTATCGTTAATGTAATGCGATGTTCCTTCACTAACATATATATACGTATAGATAATCTTTCGTGCTCCAGTTATTGATATTCAAATCAATACGTATTTAATTCACTTTGAAACCACTAGGATATTAAAACACAATTAGTGGATCTGCGCGGCGTAATCACCAAACTACGGCTGTGGCGAGACTTCACTCCTAATGAGTCATCAAAGATTCAGTGAAATCAGATGAAATCAAGGCTCGAATGAGCCACATTTCTTGCGTTGAATAAAAGAAAATGAATGATTATGTGTTTTTTTCAAATTCACTCGCCGCATCTCTGACTAACTGAAATATTCCAGACAAGGGATCTAAATATAAGCGATGGACCATTTGAGGGCTAAACTGGTTCCAGGTTATAACAGGGTCGTATACTTTACAGAATTTGCCCTGTGGCTTGGGAGCTTGAGTCAAAAAGACTTTAAGGTTTAGATCCCGTGAATGAGTCTACTCAACCATTATGTAATACAACAGGTCCTCTGGGTTGACGGTTCGATTTATTGTCATTATGAACAATGGTAAAATTTGAGCAGCTGTTTTAAGTCAAGATTCGTCTGACCGAGCAGATAGGCGACACTTCTTGGAAAGACCTGTTGCGCCATACTATATTTAAAGTTCAAGAAATTCACTCCAATTTCCAAGCTTTGGTCGAGATATGTTGTGAAAGAAATTTCGAGATTAAATTCGATTTCGAATCTTAAGCAGATATTCGGTTCGAAATCTGCTGTCCTATTTGTTTCCTCTCGAATATTTTTCATACAAATATAGCATGGTACCGGGCATCTCCATCTTCTCACAAAACGTGTAGTTCAGGTGGAAATCGTACATAAATAATGTTGAAATAAAAGACTGAGTGTAACTTCCGATGCATTAACATAAATAGCATCTGTACTTATGCCACCAGCCATGCAAATTCCAATATCTCTAGACCCTACCACTGTTAAATGCAAATTTAAGGTTTCCAAGCAATGTCGGCGATGAACTATAATTCTTACAGGGAAATATTCCAACTTCATCATCAAGGCATGCCTTTGATGATGTAATTGGATTATTTTAATAGTCGGGACATGAGCCATCACAGTCGAATCAAATCAGGTTTATAGCACCACAACCCACATCGGTCATCTTCAAGACGCAACTGATTAGACATGATTCGATTCCAGATTCGATTAGAATCGTAAATGTGTGACCTAAGGTCAGGATCCAACAGACGACCTTTCGCTTTCAATTATACTGTGGGGTGTACGCGAACTGTGCAGCAACTTCGGTAGGTACGCTGGGTAGCGTTCGTAAGGCGTTCCCGCCGAATTCGTCCCACTGCCTGAGTTTCTGCAGTGAGACGAACGTGTTTGACACGTCGAAATGTGGTTGAGCATATTCGTACCTGGTATCGATTCCACGAGGCGGCTAACACACAATTCCTGTGATCATCTGTTCGCCTTCGAATTTTGCTCAAGTACACTGTAGATTACGGCAAAATGCGGGTAGAATGGTGTTGCTCAATTTATATTTTTTCCGCCAAATATGTTTTTGCGAAACGTTCATCGATTTTCAAGCGGTTTATCCACAGAGTCTATGCTAATCTCACTTAGTGGTTATCGCTTCTGTCACTAAGAAAATTAGCCGGGGCATCAAATATATATTAACCCCCCCCCCCAAACCCAAACAATTCCTTGTTCAATACTATAAGCTCGCGAAACGAGCAAATGATTGGCTTGTCGCGGTTAAGAATACAAATTTCAAAATTGATCAAGGAATGTGCCAAACCGAAGCGGGAACGAACGAGCTATATTAAACCTTTCGATGGTCATAGCGTTTTTCATTGCAAGTCCAATAGCGGCAAATAGGTCAATACCATTATTTGGGGTAGATCAATTAATATATTCAACGTGCTACCATGAGCCAGTTACATTTGTGGCTTATAGTTCTAAGGCTACACTTTAAAATAACAGTGATTGGTTTACTCTACAAATTCGTTGAGCAATTATCTCGATTTTCTAGATATAGGGAGCATTATTATTCCGCACCGGAAAACCTACTTTTTGGTTCAAACGGAACATTTGTTGAAAATAGTGCTCGCCTTCATCACCTTGATCATGCAGACAATATCCGTTCACATCACCACGCTCGGACATGGTCTGACGCTGAATGAAAATAGTACACGTTCCTATCACCACGATCAGGCATAGTCGGACGGGGAATGAAACTAGTACCTGTCCCCATCACCACTATCAGGCATGGTTTAACGCGGAATGAAAATAGTACACATTCCCATCACCACTATCAAACAGGATCTGCCACGAAAGGAAAATAGTACACGTTCCCATCACCATGATCAGGTGTGGTCTGACGTGTAATGGAAATAGTACTCATTCTCATCACCACTATCAGCTATAGTCTGACGAGGCATGCAAATGGTACCCGTCCCTATCCTCACGACAGGCACGGTCGGAATGGAAATAGTACCCGTTCCCTTCACCACTATCAAGCACGGTCTGACGGGGAATGAAAATAGTCCCCATTTCCCAGCACCACTATCGGGAATGGTCTGACCCGGGAAAAGATAGTACCCGTTTCCAACCCCCTGCTCAGGGATGGTCTCATGGTCTGACGTGGAATGGAAATATTACCCGTTCCCACCGCCACTATCAGGTATGGTTTGATGCGAATGAAAATAGTACCCGTTCCTATCATCACGATCAAGTATAGTATGACACGGAAAGAAAATAGTACCGTTCCCATCGCGACCAGGCATGGTTTGACGCGAAATGCCGTACGGTACAGTCGCCGTTGTCTGGTCGTAATTCACGCGTGGGTAGTGATGTCCACGTATGCGTCTACCAGGTGATACAAATCATCAGAAAAATTTTAATTAATGAAGCACCGGGTTGTACCAGGTGCTTCATTAATTAAACTTTTGATGATTATTCCTGTAATTAGTGTTTGGAATCTAATATTATTTCACCTGTGGAAATATTGCCCACCCGTGGAAAGTGACCAGTCCACGATGGTCGTATTAATACTTTTAGAATCCTAAATACCTATACCGAACCTGAAATAAGGTCCAACTCTAAGGGAATGCCCTACCCTGTGGCCAGATGTGTCGCGAAGGTGACAGATTGAGGGCTGTAAACCTTATTTGCCCCGGTTGTGATGGCTAAGTCACAACGGAATAATATTCCAGTTATATTCGTGGAAGGAATGTCTGATGATGTAGTCGGAATATTAGTCAGTAGGGATTATAGTTTAAAAAAACTCAAGACTTCTTTGAAATTTATTATCGAATAAATAAAATATACATGTGGAAGTGGTGACCCAACTTTTTATTTAAATAAGACGCACTGTACCGGTTCGCCAAATTGGCTATTCTGGGCCCCCTACAGCCCGGATCGGGTACTACAGACCTCCGTTTGTATGGCCAACTGTGTTTGTGTCACAAGTCCAAATATCATATCTAGTCTTTCTGTAACACAAGTCCAAGGATCAAATCAATCGTTAAGAAAATACATGATTGCTAGCAAGAGAGAATAACTATCTTAGATTCTAATCATGACGAAAATGTCCTGACTGGAAAAAATATTGGGGGTCTAGGCGACATCCCTCCCCTGTTGTAGATGCGGCATGTGTTACGTCCACTTTTGTAATAACTCCCGAACATTGTCAGAGCTCCCACTTTTGTAATAAAAAGTGCCAGGTTTGTCATAGCTTACCACGTTTGAAATACAATCGCCAGGTTTTTTCATAAACTGAAGTCAACAGTTTTGTAATAAAAATCGACAAGTTTTGTCATAAAAAATCCCTCCACTTTTGTCACAGACATTTCTTTTATCCACTCGCATCATAACATTGTCAGCCCATAGTTCAGCTAACTCACCTTATACCACTGTGTCAATGGTTAGTACATTATTCTAGGTCACATGATATTTTGGAGTGTACATTACTTTAGGTCACCATATTTTGGAGAGTGTGGTAGTATAGTATAGGCGGCATGTACCTCTGTTGGAGTACTTTTAGCCCTTGATGCTACTCACCTTTAACCTTTTGCTATCACCTGGTTGCTAAGGGAAGTGGGAGTTAGCAGGTCAGGTGGTGGTGTGGGGTATGGTAGAGCGTCTAGAATGGTAGCATAGCACTGGCGGTTTGTACCAATTTTGGTAATTTTAGCATTGGGACATCTATTGATCTATCTACAACCGTATACTGTACCACACGGTGGGTGTTACGCTATTTTTCTACAATTCGATTCTTCCGGAAAGTGCTCCAGTACCATAGAGCCTTCACGATTTCTAGCTCATATATGGCTCCTGGTAGCTATACGCTCATAGAACATCGCATTCAAGGTCCAAGTTGCCCGTAGAGATTTTTTATGAAGATAGTGGTTTGGGGAATTTTGTGTATTGAAGGCACTTGTGGTATGAGGATTTTGGACTGGTTCTACACCCCAACCACCACAACTACAACACTAACCTCTACTATATCTACCACTAAACCTACAACATCAGCCAATAAATGCCACAGGAACTACTACAGAGCTAAACAACCACTACACTAATCTAAACAGCACTAACAAGAGCAACGCTAACGCGTGTGCTGATGTCCCCGAAGGTAGCAAAGTCGGACTTGCATGTAAATAAATAACTTCTGAATGTTTGAAGAGAATTGGTTCATCCAAACAACTTTGAATTAAAAAACACTATGATTCTTGTGTCATCCATATTTATATGAATATATCGATATGTAGTAGGTTAAAATGACATGCAAACCTGTCCTGCAAACACTGGGCAGTACAGAAATAGTGGACTAGAAAAAATTGGGATAGTGGACTAAAAAAAGGTGGGCAACACTTCCCCCATAGGCACTGGCTAGTAAGAATAAAGCTGAAATTGGCATCCATATTTGTATGGTTATATTGATATGTAGTTTAAAATGACATGCAACCTCCCCTGCAAGCACTGGGCAGTACAGAAATAGTGGACTAAAAAATCGGGCTGCACTTCCCCAAAAGGCACTGGACAGTAAGAATAAAGCTGAAATTGGGAAATTTGTGATTTTTTAATTCAAAAAGAGGCATAACTCTTGCAAGAATGGTCGGAGTGAACCTCCAAATCGAACTTGACCTGTATTTTGACATTAGTAATAAGCAAATAAAATTTGAAATCGATTGGTGCGGTGATACAACTTTAAATGGTCTGGAACCAAAATCATTATAATTCTTGTGTCATCCATATTTATATGGATATATTGATATGTAGAGGTTAAAATGTCATGCAACCTCCCCTGCAAGCACTGGGCCGCACTTTACCCTATAGGCTATGGTACAATTTACCTTAGTCAGAAAAAGAGGTAAAAAACAAACAGGGGCCATAACTCTACCAAACATGAATGGACGAAACGCTAGGTAAGAGGGCATCCGTTCCCCCAAGCTGTCCTATCACCATACCAAAGAACATTAAAATCCGACAACTGATGCACGAGTTATAATACAAAATGTTCGTACGGACGGACGGACGGACGGACGGACGGACGGAAACCTCGACTATATACCCCCTCGAAAATTTTTCGGGGGCATAACAACAAGTACACCAACAACTTCCACATCAACAATCTCAATTACAGCAACTACTACACCAACAACTACTACAACAACCACTGCTACAGAATCACTATGACCAAAAAACCCAAAACAACTACTACATCAACATGTACTACACCAATATGAGTCTTCTGTAATACTATCGCACACTCCGGAACAAGCAAATTATAAAGACATATCACACAACCCACGGAGAGTACAGTATATGGCTCTAGATCGGTTAATGGGTGTCGCCAAGACTAAAATGTACCAAAATGGGTATAGACCACCCATGCTATGCTATCAATAAGCAACCAAGCATATCCCACAATACCACATGACGTTGGCAACAGCACGATGGTGTAAGACATTAGGTGGGTTAGCTATATTACGGGATAAGTTTTTTGATGCGAGTGAAATGTTTTACAAAATCTGGTGATTTCTATGAAAAAAATGGTGAGAGTTTTTATGACAACACCTATAGAATTTTGTTACAAAACTCGTGACCTCTACTTATGACAAAACCTGGAGATTTTATTACTAAACTGGTAGGCTATGACAAAACTTGGTGAGTTTTATTACAAAAGTGGGTGCTGTGACAAAACTCGACAGTTATTACAAAAGTGGGCGTGGCAGACATGTGTTCGTGTTTTCGCGTCTTTTTCCTGCCTTCCAATCCTTCAATAAAATAATCATCTTGATAGAACAATAAAAAAAACACGAATTATCACTTGAAACACCCGAGGTGTTAGTTTTTCCACCAGTCTGATGTTTCAGCTAAATGGACAATCGGTCTGCCCCAGAAGTCAATTATCTTAAACTTTTTCGCCTTTATTTTTTTAACGCGCTATTTGGATGTTGTCGTCTGGGTATTGAACACACTCTACAAGTGGTTTAGTGATAATTCACTCACCAAATAGTAGACCAGTCTGGAGTAATACTATCTACATAAAGTTAGACTGCTATTCTTTCTGCTTCTTTGTTTCAGGTGGACTCTGTTGTTTTATTATAAGAGAACAATTTCTCACAACAGTGACTGAATATAGAGGCCTAGAGGAGTTGATAGATTCTATTGAAAAGAAGGGAAAATGGGAAAAAATAGACAGAGAGATTTGTCCTAACTATGCCTATGATTACAGCGGTGTTTTATTCTCCTATAGAAAAGTGTAAAACAAGAAACAGTAAACTGGGTGTCAACAGACTAATGTCCGAAAGAAGAGAGAATTAGAGCTGCTACACATTCTGGCACGCTTGGAGCGATATGATAGAATTCTAAAAAAGTTTTTTTTCTCAGATCTCAAAATTACGACAATCCGAGTCTTGTTGATGAACAAAGGAAATGAATCAAATATACAGGAAAACAATTTGGTCTCTCGTTATAATTTTGACAAATCGTTGCGTCCAAAAATTTATCACAAAATCTGATCATTTATCCGACCATTAAACGTATTCTTTAGCCCATTACCTAACGAATCAATTGCACCCACCCGCGCAGTACAGAGTATACAAAATGAGTGGTAAAAAACCCTTATTTTTATAACGTTTCAACAAAACCAAAGCATATGACCTCTCATTGGAACGAGCTCGTTAAGCTCGTTCAAATGAGGGGGTCACATAATATGGTTTTATTGAATTGTTTTGCAAAATTTAAAATAATAATAATTAAAATACCAATTTTTGATATCCCGTGTGTAAGGTAAAAGTTAAAAGCGGCAAAGAATTATCATAAAATAACAGTTCAAAGATTTCACATGGCGAACTCATTTGTATTCTGATGTAGAACTTTAATCTCTGAACTCCTCTTTATAGTCCAGGCACATTAGACATAAAAATGAGAAAGTAAGGAAAAAAATCGGAGAAAGCTGATTTTTTTATATGTTTCCGGGACACACATTGCGGATAAAGTGTGAAAAGTCCCCGCGAATCCGAGTTGAGCTTTTTAAGTTATAGCGTTTTTTTGATGAAAAAAAAAAATTTAAAAAAAATTTGACCCAGCTCCATATTTCTCATTCTTATTCGCCTTAGTAGGGTGAGAATCATAAATATCGTGCTGAATTATATTGAGAATACATATCCCCAACAGAAAATGCCAACTTTGTACCAATCCTCACACTCAATGGTGAAATATTCACGAAAATGTACAAAATTACGAAAAAAAATTTATTGTTTTCATACACACAACGGTACACAACGCCCATTAAATCAAACCTACGACTACTTTGGGAGTTAAATTATATATCAAAAATTGCAGAAAAGCAGTGGCTTTATAATGATATATAACAATAGTCATTTATTCCATAATGAACTGGTGAAACGTGTGAAATATTAACCATACCCCCTAAACTCAAATTCAAACGGCATCGACTTTTCTCATTCAAATACCGTATTATAGCATCATTGTTTCAATTTCCATGTTCGATTAAATCACATAATGTGGTGTTTGCACAAACTGAATGTGAGAAACAGGGACTGAACGTTTGTACAGTGACGTTTGCCCAACCACTTTATATCAAAGCAGTGGAAATTGTGTCTTCGTCAGATAAGTTGACAAAAGTTTTCGTTAGACTCGGCGGCTTCCATATGATTATGTCATATTTAGGGGCAATTGGTTCGATCATGGCTGGTAGCGGCTTGGATGAACTTTGGGGGACTGTTTATGCTGGTGGGTCAATCCATCATTTGATCAGTGGTCATGCATATTCAAGAGCAGTTCGTGCCCATTTGCTAACACAAATTGCCATTACAAAACCTGTGTTTGAAGAAAGCCGAACACTAGATAACATAGACTGCACAGAAGTCAATGAAATATTCTGTGGACTTGCCAGAGGTGACTGTACAACAGCTGACGCTGTCAATCAAGAAAGTGTCAACCATCTACTGTCAAAATTACACGAACTGCTCCAGAATGCGTCCGTAGGACGCACAGGAAAGCTTTGGGTACAATACTACGAGCAAATAGGTCTTCTCCAGTTGTTCTTGAGAGCAGAGCGCACAGGCGACTGGGAACTCCACACATATTGTGTTCGCAATATGATTCCAGTATTTCACGCAGGTGGTCATTTTGCATACGCAAAAAGTTCTCATCTCTATTTGCAGCAGATGAATGAGCTAACAGAAATAATGCAACAGGATGATTTGAAGTTGTTCACTGAGAAAGGTTACTTTACCATAAGGCGCTCAGATAAATTCTGGGACGGGATATATTCTGATCAGACCATAGAGCAGTGTTTAATGAGAATGTTCAAGCTCCCTGGTGGTCTCACACATGGCAGGGGAATAACCGATAGCACTGTTGCGAAATGGGTACATGGACTACCTCTTTGCCTTCCGATATGTAATGCTCTCGAAAATTTTGTTCATGTTCAAACTGGTCATGGCGAACAACATCGGGATCTCCGTCAAAGTTCACAATTGACTGATGCCAATGATATCACCAAATTATTGAACTGGCTCAGAGTGCATTCCCCCTTTCAGAATAGAGATCCACTACAATTAGTCTCTATAGCGACCGGGCTTGTGGCCGACGAAACTGTGAACTGTGACCAAGTTCGCAAAATTGGTGAATGTTGCGTATCGAATGTTGTAAGCAAAACGTTCAACAGCATCAAACTACGACGTGTTGACACTGTGAAGTCTTTCGCATCGATGGCAAATAGCATCAAAGTCCGTGGAAGTAAGGTAGTGATTGACCCCACAATTCTGTTCAACCGCATCACATGTGTTATTCAGTCACAAGCAGAGATGGAAGAGTATCTCAAATATGAACTCGCCCCGAAACCACCAGCATTGTTTGATTCTGCTGGAATGAGGAAGACACAGAAAAGCACGCTCGGTAAGATCCTCAAAACATACGGTTCCGAGCAAACTAAAATCCCAGAACATTCTCTGTTTGTTGTAGATGGTGGATTTTTATTGAGGGCAGTTGTATGGCCTAAACAGTCGTCATATAAGGACATATGTACATCATATTCCAATTATCTAGTGAGACATTTTGGGGCGAACGTCGTGGTTGTTTTTGATGGTTATGCTTTTACAATGTCGACAAAGGGCATGGAACAAGCCCGTAGATCTAAAGACAGGTATTCCATTGATATCAATATCTCACCCGAGTTACCAGCCACCACACCCCAATCCGATTTCCTTGCAAATGCCAAGAACAAAACCCAACTGATCGATCTTCTAATGCAGGAGCTATCTGCTATCAATATTCAGTCCAAGCAGGCCGAGGCTGATGCTGATGTACTGATAGCCGAAACTGCACTTGACATCGCTCAAGATGACTACAATGTTGTCGTTGTGGGAACAGACACAGACTTGTTAGTCATTCTTACCTCTCGAGTTCAACCGGGATGTAATATTCACATGATGTATTCCATTACCCCAAACTTACTGGTTTCAGTTAGTGAAATAGCAACCAAAATGGGTGACCATAGAAGCAACCTCCTTGTAGCACATTCTATAAGTGGTTGTGACACTACTTCTGCCCTCTTTCGAGTTGGTAAGAAGAAAGTATTCAGTACAATTGTCTCCGATGTTACTAGCGACTCACAACAGTATGTCAACACAATTTTGGCGGATGACAGTACACCAAGTGCAGTAGCCGCTGCCGGGGAACAACTTCTCCTGATCTTATACGGGAGTAAAACTGTTTCCTCTCTCGACCAATATAGATATGTCACTTACAAGCGTTATGTAGCAAAATCTAAACTGAATAAACCCATCGACCTAGCCTCACTCCCACCATGCAGCGATGCTGCACAACAACATGTCTACAGATGTTATCTACAGGTCCAACAATGGCTGGGTACTTCGCTTCCTCCGACGGATTGGGGGTGGTCGCTAGACAATGGACTTCTTGTACCGACTGCAGCCACAAAGCCATGTGCCCCCGATAACCTACTGAATCTGATCAGTTGTGGTTGTAAGAGTACTTGTACAAAAAGGTGTGGGTGTAAGAAGGCAGGACTCTCTTGCTCAGGTTTGTGTAATTGCAGTTCGGATTCTTGTAACAACCACAGAAACACTGTCCTGTCGGAAATTTCTGAGTTCGATGAATAATATTTATATAGGTCATGTCATTTCTGTATATAGCGTTGATAATAGTCAATGTAACTTAATCCATGTTGATTGATTTGTACATTCTGTAAATATTATTTATTGATTTTTGTACATTCTGTAAATATTATTTATTGATCTAATGCTGCCAGACACAGACGTGTCTGTTCGGTCCCAAGCCCGAAAAATAGTTGAGTTCTCATGCTGACGAATTTTATGCCAAAAGGGGAACTCGGCCAGAAGCAGAGGGGGTCTTCCATAATGTCTATTTTGTAAGCAATGATAAAAGTCTTCAAATGGTGGTGGATTTTTTATCGTCTGTCCAACTAACATCCCGTTCTGTAGTACGACCCTTTGGGCAAATCCGTTAGGAAAATCGTCATTTTTTGCGTAAATCCGATACTTTTTTGTGAATTTTCAATAATTTTTCGCAGAAATTGTCACAGAATGCACATTTTCCTCTAGGTAAATGTATATTAGACATTATGTAGCTCGAAATACGCGTAAACAAAAAATACAGTTGGATCAATTCGAGGTTACAAAGTTCGTGCGATTTTTTTTAAATTTTTTTCAAACGCGTTTTCGAAAAAAGGCTGTAGAAAAAAAAGCTCAACTGGGATTTTAGGGGACTTTTGTCTAATCGTTCAGTGACATGTACTCGACATTCCCTGAAAAAATCAGCTTTCTCCGATATTTTCCCCTAGTGAAACCTAATGTTCTTGGGCTATTTAACTTTCGTTCCCAACATATCGAAAACAATATTTCTTTTGAATTTTGAACATTTCAATTAAAATCTACAAGATTATTTTAAAATCGCAAGGAATTTTCCGAAAGTCACCCAAAGAAACACGCCTATCACCGAATGGGCCCAACAATGAGAAGGTATATGCTGACTTTTAACATATTAAGCCGCTGGTTAACGTGACCCACATCCTTTCCTGTCGCTTGAGGCGTTTCTCGGGCCGGAATAACAGTACCGTCCGTTAACAACTTCTGGGAGTAGCTTCTCAAAATTTTCAGGAAATCTGCCGAACATGATGATAGCATTTTGAGTCCATGAAAACGTTTTGTAACCTTTAAAAAAGCATAGCGTTTTAATAAATATGTTGTGAGTGATCAAACTTTGAAGTTACGTAAAAAAGGCGATAAATTAAAAAAGTTAAAAACAGCTGTTTCCTAATTTTCTGAGCTTTACAGCATATTAAAATTTCCCCAAAATCCGACGCATTTAAATTTTTGACCTCATGACCCTCTATGACGTCACCTCAGAGTTCGATTGTAATGGTAGAGAATTTCGTTGGAGGGAACCACATTTTTACATATGTTTTTTTGCGGTGATTAACTTGGCAATGCTTCAGAACTGTCACTGAACATTGATGTGCGAAGTTTAGTATCTGCAAGTGCTATTGCTATTTACAGGCTTGACATAAATTGAAAGCTTAAGCTTTAATTTCCTTTTTGGCGTTACTTGCATCGTAACTTAGAGTTTTGCGTCAATCTCAAACAAACTTTGCAGTGCTTCAGAACTATCACTGTCGATTCGGCATGCGAAGATTACTCGCTGTAAGTGGTATGGTCACGGCGTGATATAACCTGAAAGTTGTGTTTTCCCGTTTGTTTACGTTATTTGCATTGTAACTTCAAAAGCGTTGGGTCAGTCGAAAATAAACTTGGCACTGCTTCAGAATTTCCACTGCGGCGTCAACATGCAAAGTTTGGTCTCCGTAAGGTCTATGGTAATAGCTGTACGCGTTACACGCAAAAAGGTGCATTTATCCCTTTTTGCATTATTTGCATTATAATGCGACAAGTTTTGCGTCAGTCATAAAGAAACTTGGCAACGCTCGATCGAGGAAAGTCAATGGCACGCCAACATGAGAAGGCACCCAAAACGCAATTTGACGTTAAAACGCCGAAAATGACATCGTAGCTTAAAGATTTTGCGTCAATCGCAATCAAACTTGGCGATGCTTCATCACTTTCACTGCCGCGTTGGCATGCTTAGTTTGGCCGCTGTAAGTGTTATGATTATAGCGAAAGGCGCGGTACAACGTGAAAGTGGTATTTTCCCCTTTTATTGACGTTATTTGCGTTGCAACTCGAAAAGTTTTGGATCAGTCGAAAATATACTTGGCAGTACTTCAGAATTGCCACTGCTGCGTCAGCATGCAAAGTATGGCTGGTCTTCGTAAGTGCAATGACAATACCTGATCGTGACACACGAAATTGTGTATTTTCCCCAGTTTTGTGTTAGTTGCATTGTAACTCGAAAAGTTTCGCGTCAGTTATAAAGAAACTTGGTAATGCTCGAGAAAAATCACTGCCACGCCACTGTGAGTGCTGTAGCCGGAGGCGTGCCACACGTGTTTTGGGCACCAAAAAAAAAACGCAATTTGACATCAGTTCGTCGAAAAAGACGTTAAATTAAAAAAAAAATAATCAAAAACAGTTATCTTTTTATTTTTCAAGCAATACAAGATACTAACATTTCATGACAAACCAGGTGGGGGGGGGGGGGGGGGGGGGTCTTCCAAAAAATTCCGGACACAAGGCCGGGGTGGGTGGGTGGTTGGATGGGGGCCAAAACACCTTTTTTCCTGGAGTTGCAATTTTTGTCCTGGTGTTTTTTTTTTTTTCAAATTATTTTCACATAACAAGGCTATATTGTTGTTTAGTAGTCTAATAGACACCTGTTTGTCAGGTAGGGTTAGTGAATAAGGCCCCACTAGGCTGATTAGGGGATTTGTTCTCTTTTTTGTAAATTAAATTAGATGCATTAAAGAATTGTGTACTCCAGTTTGACTAAAAACAATCAGTGGAAATTTATGAATTTTAATTTGGGAATGGTTAACATAATTTTCATAGCTGAATCATCACGGCACAATTTGGATTTTACAATGAGTAGCAATGTGTTTAGCAGAACATCTAAAATAATGTAAAAAAACTACGGAAAATAATCTAAATGCCCAGTTTCTCTGAGTAGAGCTCTTGTAACCTGAAACTAATGAAAATTCTCACTGTGCATCTTTGATATAAAACCCCACTTACTTAAATCAAGCTCATAGTGATAGTACTAGGGTTTTCACAGAGGGTTTGTCTGGCTACATGTATCTCGTGAAAACATGAAACAAAAGTTACAGTTAATATTTGAATTGAAAACTGACCCTGACTGAGCCAGAGTATATAGATGAGTAGCTGAGCATAATACTATGCAGCAAAAGAAGATTATTTTAATCCTCTATTTGATGTTCACAAAAATAGTCTAATTCTTACATTATATGCTGTTATATGCAGAAATCAATGCTGACATTTTTTCGGAGACGGACCAGGACAGACAGTGAGATTTACAATAGTGTAAGGTGACAGATTTTCAGCTTTCCTACGCTATCTACTATCTTTTGAGTAATGACAATTGGCTGAAACCTCAAGCCTAGACACTTAGCCTGTAATCAGGTCATTAAAATTAAAACTTCTTCACTAAATTTAAACTGTTTCTTCAGTCTCGGAACTTAACACATGAATGATAATTATCATGAGAGCGTTGAGGCCAGAACTTTCAGTTCAGCATTTGTAATCCATGCACTTCAATAATATGCCAGTATACACTACGCCATAGTGTATATAGGCATATTATTGAAATGCATGAATTACAAATGCTCAACTGAAAGTTCTGTCATCAGGTATTAGATGCTGGTTGATGTGTACATAATTAGTTTAGACAGTAGATTAGGATTCAAATTAAGGCAAGGATTGACAACTGGAAGCTCAGTGCAATAATTTTTCATTACCCACTGTGGTGATACACTGAAAAAATATAGGTGGTGGAGTGGGTGTCCAAGTGGTCAAAGGAAAAAAAAAATTTTTTTTGCACGTAGGTGGGTGAGTGGTGGTCAAAAGGTGGAAAAAAATATTTTAGGCCTTGTGTCCGGTTTTTGGTTTGGAAGCCCCCCCCCACCCCCCCCCCCCCCCGGACAAACTTCAATTTTTGCGACGTTGACGTCCGACCGTCACCCCAACGGCAGCCCAAGAGGAATTTTTCGTCGGCAAAAAACTGAGGCGTGTTAGAAACTGATGAAAACTGGTGCGTGTTAGAAAATCAGAGTTTTTAATGGAAACACTCCATAAAAAACTAACATTTAAAGTGACGTTAAAACCCTAAAAATGGCGATAAATCGAAAACAAACCCCCAAAACACGTATCTTTATTTTTGGGAACTCTATAACACAGTAAAATTTCATGAAAACCGGCCAACATTTAACTTTTGGTGACGTTGACGTCAATAACATCACCCTAAAATCGATCGTAACCATTAAAGAATTTCCAAAGCCGATGCCACATTTTTGGATATGTTCCTTATTACAGAAAGTATTTCCAAATTTTCGAGAAGGAAAGTATTTGAGTTGGATTCAAAAGTTTAAGATAAACGCCTAAATTAGGCGCTATTTTGTGTATAGGCGCGATATCGAAAATCGCAGCCTTACTGGAGAATTGGAAGGAAATGGCTATAAGTGTCCTAAATAACGTCAGGATAGCTTAACTGGAAGTACCCAAAACTGTGGCGGGATAAAAAAAACTTCGTTGGATGATTTAGTTAGTTTTGAAATCACAAAGACAATTTCTAGAAGTCATCCGACGAATCAAGGCCAACGCCAAGAGGGCTGCCAACGCCATTTTGGCGACCAACGCCGTTTTGGTGGCCAAATCTGTCTGATCTGTACTGTGATGGCTGTAGACGTCACACAAGTCGAAAGGTTTATTTTTTTTTTCCTTTATGACGTTATTTACGTTATAACTTTCAAAGATTTGCGGAGATCGCAAACAAACGCTAATGGCAAATGGGTTCCAAGTGACAACCACTCTCATATTGACTGCACTAATCTCCCAAGTACCATGCCACCCTGGTCGGATCTATTAATGCCCGAGTCCTCGGATTAATTAAACCGTAATAATTACCGTATATACGTGTATACAGCTTCTGTCGACTTGACGCTGTTTCTACATTATTGTTGGCTGTCCGCACGGGCAGCCAACAATGATGTTAAAACAGCGTCAAGATAAATGCTTCCTTCAAGTCGAGTTCTGAAGGAGGAATACTAATGGGATGACTTTTATAAGAGCAGTATAAAGGGGGCACCTTGTGGCTGTGTGGGACCCAGGGGTTAAGCAGTCTCATACTTTCTTCTTTAATCATCCACAAACTCTCTCTTTGTTGTTACCAAACACAGTTCTGTGTTTGAACGATTTATTGTTAACCCTGTGCTGGGAAAGTTTGATGGAAAACAAAAACATATTTTGGGGTGAGTTTTCATTTTCTTTTATCATTATTTCTGACAAAAAAAAATCCTTTTATCACAATTATAGATGCCACATGACTCATTATTTGAAAATAAAATATATTTAGTCCCTTAGAAAGTGCCCACATATTTTTGAACACAAATAAAATTTTCAGCCACTTTTTGACATGTACCATCACCTGAAAACCCATTTTAGTTATCGGTAAGTTACTCGCTTTCCAAACTAGACTGAGTCAAAAAAAAAAGAAAGTATAATAGAAACAAATGTGAAAAAATAGCATGAAGGATGAAATATAATAGTTTTAATGTTGCGTGCTTGTGGACAAGATGTCGTGCAAAGAGTTTAATGACATGTTGTTGTTGTCCACCCAACCGTATACAATTTTGCTACGGATTTCAAAATAGCACGTGCTACCCGAGAATGTCAAATTCAATGGGTGCCCGATGATTTTCTTTGTGTTGTTGTGCTAGAAAGCCTAGGTTATTGAGAAAACACTCTAGTTTTTGTCTTCCGACATTTTAAAAAATGCCCAGGTTAACCAAAAATCAGAGGTTGCGTGCCATTGGTATGCAAGAGGCTGGAATACCTCCAGGTGAGCTGGCTGCTGAGTTCGGAGTCACTGTGGCCACTATTTACCGTCTCATTGGAAGGTACATAACCACTGCATCTACTGCCGACCGACCGTGTTCAGGTCGACCAAGAGTTAAGACCGGCACATCAGGACGTCTCACTTGCGGGATCGCTTCCTTCCGGCGACGAGGACAGCATCAATTACTCTTGGTAGAACTAACAATAGAATTAGTGCACAAACTGTCTGCAACAGACTCGCTGAACACGCGTCCATACCACGGACCAATAATTACCCAACGTCATCGTACCGTCAGAATGGAATGGGTACGTCAGCGTGTTCACTGGACTCAGCAGCGTTGAAGCACAGTTCTTTCTAGTGATGAATCACGATTTTGTCTACGGCGAGGTGATGGTAGGACAAAAATGTATCGCCGACGAGGAGAACGGTTTTCTGACGCTTGGGTGCGGGAATGCGACCATTTCGGCGGGGGTAGTGTAATGGTTTGGGCAGGAATTTCCTTGAACCATCGAACGCAGTTGATCTTCATCGATGGTAATCTGAATTGGCAGCGATATAGGGACGATATTCTCAACGCTGTTGTTGTCTCCTTGTTCAACACTAACGTCGGATTGCAGTTATTCTAGCAAGACAATGCCCGATGTCACGTGGCGCGTATCTGTCATGACTTTCTTGAGGAGCAGAGCATCGAACTTCTTCCCTGACCGCCACTTTCGCCATATTTGTCGCCAATTGAGCATCTTTGGGATCAATTGGACCGTTGGGTACGACTTCATGATCTTCAGACGTTAGGCGATTTACGTAATGTTCTAAGGCAGTAGTGGAACGCAGTACCACAGGGCGACATCCAGAGACTTATCAGGTCCATGCGCCGTCGATGTCTTGCCATCCAAGTGGCAAACGGTGGACATACACGCTATTGACTGCATGTGTGAACTTTTCATTTCACCCCATGTCTGAATTGCGACGTCCTGACGTGACGCCGGCAACAGTAAGAACATGAAATTATGCAAATTCATACAGCTCGACTCGAAATATGAATTTACAATAATTTGTTTGGGATTAAAGTCGATAATTCTAAAAAAAATGCTCCTCAAAGTTTATTATACTTATTTTTTTGACTCAGTATATAATACAATATATAAATACAAATGAAAGTGTCAACGACACTGCAGCTTAACTTGACTGCGTGTACTGTTTGATAAAAAAGATTAATGTTCCAATGTTTATGAAAGGATTAAGAAATATGCAAAAATTGTGATAATTGAGAATATGTTAATTTCTGTTCCCTGTAGGCTATGTTTTCAAAGAGAATAATTTGAGTGCAGACTGTACTAAAGAATTACGACCTGGGTTGATGTAGCACCAACAGTTAACGTATGTCAACCAAAGTTACCAAGGAACAGTCGTCCTACCAAGTTACAATGAAATACCTTCACAAATATAACTCGTAGACTTTGGTAAAGGAATTTAGGTCACGTGACAGTTCGCCTGTCACGGTTGACCGATCATGACCAAAATAGGAGAGTCTCATCTAGATATCCTACCAAGTTACAATGAAATTCCTTCATAAAATCAACCTGCAAGCAGTGCAAAAGGAATCTAGGTCAAGTGAACAGGCTGCGGTAACGGCTGACCGATCGTGACCAAAATACGAGTCTCATCAAGACATCATACCAAGTTATCCTTCCAAGTTACAATTGCTTCATAAATATCAACTGTAGACTGTGCTAAACAAACCTAGGTCACCTGCCTGTGCGGCTGTCACGGTTGACTGATCACGGCCAAAAAATAGGATGTTCTCATCTAGACATCCTACCAAGTTACAATAAAATCTCTTCATAAATACGACCTGTAGACTGTGCTATAGGTTTTCGAGCTTCGGGCCAGCGTAGCCATCACGGTTGACCAATAGCGACCTGAAGGGGACGTTCTCATCTGGACATTATACCGAGTCATCCTACCAAGTTACAATGCAATCCCTTTATAAATACGACCTGCAGATTGTTCTAAAGGTTTCTGGGTTTGGGGCTCGCGTAGCCGTTGACCGCTCTCATCTAGACATTACACGGTGTCATCCTACCACGTTACAATGAAATCCCTTCATAAACAGGTCGGGCAAAAGCGCCAATCGATCTATAATAGATCAATTGGTCATAAAGAGATCAATTGGGCTATAAGATTTGTACGGTAATCGTTTTGAGGATCAATATTTGTTGCTGCGCTAAACATCGCACTCGAAAATAGGGTACAGTGAACGCGACTCGATATCGGCTTCATATATCAGGGCCGAAATATTCTGTTGATCGATGTATAGGTATTGAAAAACGTATAATTTGAAGTTAAAACTATGTTATTTCAGAAAACCCTCTATTCAACGCCAAATATCAAAATATTTCCAGCAAGTTTCTGAAACCTTTTTCCACAGTCGTTTGCTTTGCGCAATTCTCGGCAGGAAATGAACAGTCGATGACGATTTAAACCTGTTGAAAGGGTACGATCTCGAGTAAACTGGTAAGTATAACCTATACATCAGATTTGTAAGGTGACCTGAATCTGCAATAACATAGAATTTTCGTGTTGCACGGGACATTGCAGTCATCCCATACTTTTACCAAAGGAATCGTGTTTTCTCAAGTTGTTCATGCACAGGGATCTCGTGTTCCTAACTTTTGGCATGACAGATCACTTCTGAAAGGTATTTAAGTGGGAGAAAGAAACTTGTATACCATGAATTACCTGTCAAGAAGACAAGAAGGAACCTTTATAATATACACAATCAAGATGGTATGTATTATTCTTGATAATTAAATGTCCATGCTATCCTCTCCTTCCATTTCCCCTCTTTCATCGACAGAACTCTGCATGCCTGCAAAATAAACGACCAGTATATATATATATAATATAAACAATTAATTTTGCACTCCAGCATTTCAAAAATAAATGTCGTATTATTACACAGTGGGTGTTCGGCCATGCTTCTGACAACAACACATCCCATTGTGACCTGGGCAGCACTATCAACTTGCAGTTGTCGGCGGGTGTGGGTGGGGTATCAACAAGGGTAAAAATATTGTATTATAACAAGTTAGGGGTCACCAGGGTTATTACAAACCATCGAAGAGTGCCTACAGGCACTCTTCGATAATTTGTAATAAAGCAAATAATCTGTTTAAACGCATTTCTATTTTCTTGTAACTGAATATGAAACACAGGCAAAGAATATGAATACATTAGCAGCGAACCTTCAATTTTCATTAGAGCCATGGTAGTGACTTCCAGGGGTAATACTTTTTGCCGGTAAAAAGGACGGTATCCGGTAAAAAGGACGGTAAGTGTATAAAAACTACGTTTTAAAGTACTAATTGTATCTCTGAATGTTTGAAAAGTGATTTTTAAGGAAGCTTACGCAATAATAAGTATATAGAAGGAAGATGAAGTATTGTTTGTTTTATTGTAGACTATTTTCAAGATAAAATAGATCATTTTTCCATCGACACTGATGGACACGCCATTTTGTGCAAGGAAAACATCGATTTCGCTGAGGTGCACGACGGGGTGAATATTATCATACTCGCTCGATGGAGGTGTAATTAAGTGTAACTAATTCGTGTGTGTAACATTTAGATGTTTCTGTTCACTACGAGGGGATTTAACAGAAAGGTGTTGGGAGAGAAACCATTTATAATTTGAAAATAGTCTGCAATAAAACAAACAATACTTAATCTTCGTTATATATATTTATTATTGCGTACGCTTCATTAAATTGTCACTTTTCACACATTCAGCTGCACATTTAGTACTTTAAAACACAGTTTTATACACTTACCGTCCTTTTTACCGGCAAAAAGTTGTGTTCAAGCTATTTTTTAAACGGGGGTACATAACTTATTTACAGTTGGCATTTCGCCAAACACATGCCGAGGTGATAATAAATATTAAAACCAACCACACATCAGTGGATACTAGTTCTAGATTCCTGTATGTCCTACCCCAATGATACTCACAGGCGCCTATGAAGACTGGAGTGCCTTGTTCTCACTCCACCAATCCCTATGTGTGAGCTCCCAGTGGTAGGCCGGGGGGGGGGGGGGGGGGGGCTGAGGTCCCCCAAATGCAAACCATAATTAACTGTTTTCAAGCCCCAAATTTCCCCAGGAGACACTAGAATCGAGCTCAGAGATTCAGAATTTGAAGAGAAAAAATATCCTGGGAAGGGCTCATAATCGTGGGAGGGAATACGCACAATTCCATAGTTCAAGCGTTATATCCAGCTTGCCGCCCCCCCCCCCCACCATTTCGAAAATATGAAATGGATTTTTTTATCTAGTAGGGGCGTAGCCAGGATTCTATAATGGAGGGGGAATTTTTATTTGGGGGGGGGGGGGGACAGTTCCAATGAGGGGTCATAAGCTATGTTTTGGAAGCAGAAAATTAAGATATATAAATAACTGAATGGCTATTTTCGTATATAGCGCTGGCCGATTTTGGCCGTTACAACTGGGTTTTGTACAAAAATCATGTTTTTTTTTGTTGTTTGTTATTTTGATATTACTCGACACGATGATAAACTCTGTTCAATAAATTATGTTCACACAGATCTTCGTTGTTTTTTATAAGTTGCTTGGTAAGCCAGCATGGCGACCAAAATCGAAGACTAGGCTAGTGTCCAATCCCTGTACATGTTACTCCCCTTCTCTATATTCCCTGCCCAGTAAGCACATACGATTACATTGAAACTGACATCTGAACACAATCCCCACTGCTTTTCTCTGACACACACTGGTGCTTTAGGCTATCTTGAACTTGCACTCCAAGAATGGGCATCAAGTAATTGGAAGCATTCCAAATCTATTGCGGGCGATTGAAATTAATAACTAATGAATTGTTTACGATAATTTGTCTCTGAGGAGGTCTAGCCCTAGTTCCAAATATCATGACCCCCCCCCCCCTCCCGACACCATTACAGAATCCTGGCTACGCCCCGCTAGATATATAATCCATTTCCCATTATTTCGAAATGGTTGGGGGGGGGGGGGGGGGCAAGATCGACATAACGCTGGCATATTTCAATGGCTTGAACTATGGAATTGGGGGTATTCTCTCCCACGGTTGTGGGCCCTATCACGGATGTTTTTTTTCTTCAAATTCTGAAGATCTCAGATCGATTCTGGTGCCTCCTGAAGAAACGTGGAGGTTAAAAACAGTAAGTTACGGTTTGCATATTAGGGGCCCCACAGAGTCCCCCACCCCGGACCCACCACTGTGAGCTCACACATAGGGATTGGTGGAGTGAGCACAACGGGCCCTAGTCTTAACAGGCTCATGTGGGTATCACTGAGGTGGGACTTACAGGAATCTAGAACTGGTATCCACTGATGTATGTATATGGTTTTAATATTTATTATCACCTCGGCATGTGTTTGGCGAAACGCTAACTGAAAATAAAATTTGAACCCCCGTTTAAACCAAAAAAGCTTGAAACAACTTTTTGCCGGTAAAAAGGACGGTAAGCGTATAAAAACTGTTTTACTAAATGTACCTCTGAAAGTGTAAAGTGACAATTTAATGAAGCGCGCGCAATATAAAACGGAGATTAAGTATTGTTTGTTTTTATTGTAGACTATTTTAAAATTATAAATGGTTTCTCTCCAAAAACACTTTCTGTTAATTCCCCTCGTGGTGAACAGAAACATCTAAAATTAGCTACACCTCCATCGAGCAAGTATGATAATATTCACCCCGTCGTGCACCTCAGCGAAATCGTTGTTTTTCCTTGCACAAAATGGTGTGTCGATCAGTGTCGATGGAAAAAATTATATATTTTGTCTTGAAAATAGTCTACAATAAAATAAACAATACTTAATCTTCCTTCTATATACTTATTATTGCGTAAGCTTCCTTAAAAAATCACTTTTCACACATTCAGAGGTACAGTTAGTACTTGAAAACGTAGTTTTTATACACTTACCGTCCTTTTTTACCGGATACCGTCCTTTTTACCGGCAAAAAGTATTACCCACTTCCAGCACTGAACCAGTTAATAGCGACTTTGGTATATAACACACGTGTGCCGATTTAGCTTACATGTACACAATTAAGGGTAAATATACTTCATAATTTCAGAGCAAGAAAGACACCACAGAGAAAAGTAAAGAATTTGTTTATCTATCAAGGAAAGGGACAAATCCGGGAAAGAATGTAAAGGGGCAGATACCGAGGGCTAAAGTCCATCACGTTGGAAGGCGCTCAACAGCATTCATAGAAGACCCACAGAAAAGAAGCTGGTCGTTTAACTCGAGAAAGAGGACTCTTTTTCAAAAAGGTGTGTATTGCGAGGTGTAAAGGCAGTTTTACCTGTAATTCTCTCATCTCTGTCAATGGCAAACTGATTTTGCAGTTTGTTGACCTTTTCACTTATGGCACCATGTAGTTCAAGGATGAAACACTTTTTGGAGCTTCTGCATGATTTAAGCTTTTCACTAAATAATTCGTAATCTTCATCAACTCCCGCATTTTTGAGTACATCAAGAAATTCACCAATTTCCACTAGAAGTACATTTTTTTTGTTTTTCTCTCACTTTCGTTTGCTTGTGTTATATCTTTTTTTCAGTAACGAGAATTTTCCTTAGCCCTTCACACCTCCCAAGCACCCCCTTTTCTTTAAAGTTGTTATGGTAAGTGTTCATGTTTGCAAAACTGGCTGATGTTAAATTTTATAAGATCTGGATTAAGTTTTTGACCATCGATGGACGAGAGAATTGCACTGGTGAAAGGGGTCGCAAAATACTTTGAATTTCTCAAATACCTCCTCCATTGGAATATTTCTAATGAAATATCTGTATTGCGCAATGGCGTGATGTCCTCGTTTTCTTCATCTTCGATTTCCGCCGCCGGCCCTATATATTGTTTCAAATTACAACGTATCTGCAAAATAAGGGAACAGGAATAAACACAACAGGAATAAGTCTCTATCCGGGTGATACGGATACTGTAAAATACTTCTCTTTCACCAATTGACCTCCCCCAGAAGTGTGTGTGTGTGTGTATGGGAGAGGGAAGGGGGGGGGGGGGGGTGTATGTATGTTGTTTAATTTTTAATTTATCCTTCAAAACCAGTACTTGAAACACGTAATAATCCTGCCCCATAACCACCCATTTCTGTTGAAGTGTGGTGGTTATGCAGGCGCGGATGGAAGGGATGCCGGGGGGGGGGGGGGGTCACACCATTCACCTCGCCCTACGACCTATTGACCTCCAATGCGACCTTAATGGTCGATAGTTCATATGTCTCTATATTAACGATGGTGTTGATCATTCGCCAAAATATTTCTACAGTAATTTCAGTGGCAAGCAGAATGAACCTGACAGCGCAGGGTGGGTGCCACGACCCCCTTTCACACCCCCTCCTCCCCCCGCCCTCAATGGCGTTATTATTGTTCTGGTAGTTGTATGATGTAGGAGAGTGGCGCAACTGCCACATATGTAGAAGTAACAGACTTGCATTTAGGCCCTGACATATCGTTCTACAATGTTAAAAATTATCTGCAACAGCATTTACCAATGCTAATATCATTTTTTTCTTTTCAAAGGTCAAAGAAATGGCAGAAACAACAGATGCCGATATATTTTTGGAGATGCGCAGCAAAACCAACCAGCATTTCCACTGGGGCACAGACTTTTTTCTTCATAAGTACAAGGTAATTCAATTGCAAAATGTTGTTACCGAGTATGCAGTGTTTATGATTATAGTAATATTACTCAAGGAAATTTCACTCAAGTTACGAAGTGTAATTTCTGGCAATGCATAAGAAGCGCAAGCAGAGTTTAACATTTTACAGAACATAACTGCCAAAACAGGATCACGTTATTCACAGAATTTGCTGTTAAAAATATGTTTGCTTCGAGACGTCTTGTCCACAAACATAGCTTATATCGGTCATTGGAACGTGCTCGATGAGTACATACCCATGAGGTGTAATAAGATATGCTTTTGAGTCAGTGATTTATGTCCATCATTCATTGTCTCCTTTTGCAAGTGGCACCGGCTTTTAATGTTGAATAAATGATTAGTCGAATTTAACCAGGGTTAATGTGGAGGTCCACAGGCTGAAACATGACGTTTGGCATGCAAAAATAAATTAGTGTTTACTCAAAATAATTATTGAGTTATCACTGTTCACATGTGTTGTTGAAAAACAAAGGTCAAAGAATACTTCTTTGCAGCAGCGTTGCAAATGAACACACAACTTATTTTTTATATTGATTTTTGGTGTCATTTGTGTTTGGTTTAAATGTTGAGTTGCCGAAATAGATGCAGTCAGCACGGCTGCAACTCCTAACTACGGTGGCTGATGTAGGCCACCCTCAATACTTTTTTTATCTCGAGATAATATCTCAAGATCTCGAAATATTATCTCGAGATCTCGAGATAATATCTCGAGATCTCGAGATAATATCTCGAGATAAGCATATATAATCGGTGTCACCCTTTGATCATTTGCATGAATTCACTCCTGTCACACAAACTGTTTATTTACTTGTCGCATCTTTTTCGACTGCAACATATTCATGGCTCCCATGACAATTACACGAATCCACTCCTGTCACTCCGAAAAGTGAATAACTTATCAACCAACCACTTTGTTGCGTATTAGTTATGAGAGCCCACCAAATCTCAGTCCAGCACTAATATAAACCGAGTCCCGTCATCCGAGCTTGCACTTGCTGGTGTCTTGTTCCCACTCCAATCCCAACGTGTCAACCCAGCACCCGGTACCTCCCAGTATCTACTGTAGCGCCTTTTACCCTAAAACACAGCGTTTTCTCACTACTTTACAAGGTGAAAAGTTTGTGTCTGTCTAACACTCCAAATCCAAAGTGTTGATCCAGTACCCGATACTTCCTAGTGCATACTGTAGTGTTTTTTACCCTAAAACTCAATGTTTTCTCACTTCTTTTCTTCTCAGCTCCACGCTGATTGTGGTGATTTTTACCCTAAAACACAAAGTTTATTCACTACTTTACAAGACACACACCCATAAATACCAAATATTTCCTTCCAGCTCCACATTGAATGGAGTGATTTTTACCACAACTCACAAAGTGTACTCACTACTTTGCAAGATACAGACCCGTAAATACCAAATAGCTCCACCACCTCCACGCTGAAAAGTTTCACCCCTGCAGTGAAACCAATCACCCACTCCCTTGGTGGATTTTTCACCTACTTTCCACTTTGGAAACTGAGACACATCGTGTCTTGACACGCTGTTATTCCACGGACCCGTCATACAGCATAACTTTAACCCCATCCCGCGTCCATTTTGACCGAGCAAATCGACGATGCTACTGGGTGTATAATAACCCTTACATCAGCGATAGCTATAAACCTACCGTCGGATTCCCTTTCCTCTCGTTGGTTTGAAAAGTCTGGATTAGGCGTAATTAGTTACCCCCTGCGGATAATGCTTCCGGACGAATGATTAAGGCCCTCGCGTATTTCCAACGTCAGTGTTAGAAAAGGGTATGACCAGTACAAGGCTGCAGAAGCCAGACAAAACCGACAATTTATGGTCAATACCCAGCAATCTCCTGACCCCCAGGACCAAATTGAAAAACTGAAACCCATAACCGTGAGCCCAAGAGGCGAATGGAATCGCCCCCCCCCCCCTCCCCGGTGAATCCCAAACGTGGCAGGAAGGGCATCACTAACATTGTTTCCATACAAAACCCAATTACATGTAGTAATGAAAAGTTTGACCTTTCACTCGACAAGTCTCAACGGTCCATACACCTTTCACACTTATCCAGGGAGATACCCGGAAGTGACAACTCCAACAGTGAAGTATCCAGTCCCGCGCATATAAGGAAGGACAACTTGAGCCCGATTCCCAGTATCTCCGAACGAGATGAAGCCCCCTCAACGTCGTTTACTGCCACCCTTAACCAGCTACAACATGACACCCCAATTAACAATACGATCCTCCGTGGTCTCATACTCTCAACCGGTCACAGGAGAGCCCCCCCCCCCCACACACCCCACCCAGTACTTGTGACCCCTATCTTCAATATCAACTCATGAGCCGACAGTAATACATGACATCCCGTATCATAAGATTGATTGGTCCTGGGGGCGCCGTGGCTCAGTAAGTATACGTGCAAGCTACAAGCCGAGAGGTCCTTGGTTCGGCAACCGCGTTGTGTCCTTAGGAAAGACACTTCACCCCCACTGCCTACGTGGGGGCACGGTGGCGCTGTGTACTAAGGCGTGCTGCATGTCGATGGTGCGCCTGTCTTCAACCAATGCCGACCCTGCTTGTGTGAAGTTAATATGTTGGGGAGCTGACAGTTGCTCGCCGTTGCTCGGCGGTTCTTTTCGGGTACTCCGGCTTCCTCCACCCGTAAAACTGTTATGGTCATGATTAGTCATTGCGCAGAAATATGTGATCTTAAACAACAACAAATAAATAAATAAATAAATAAATAAATTGATTGGTCCCCAATGTTCTTACTGGATGAAACCCATTCCAGCCTGTGAAACCTTAATTTCGCCATCCATGAGAGCATAGTTCCACCAGGACCAAATGCCACAGACCACTCCCCGTTAACTCACAAGGTGATACAGACACGCACCCAATTTAAGATAAGATAAGATAAGATAAGATAATATTTATTGCAAGAACACCAAAAACAAGGCAGATTGCATGTCATTGAAATTAGTAACAATAATACCAAGAAATTGCAAAATATGTTTGAAACCATAAACACTAATGTTCAGTTGGTGCATGTTATAGCTAATGATTTCATTCTAATTGGTATTATGCCGCAAGCAAGCATTCTCTGTATTCAAACATTTGTCGGATCATATTACAGATGATGCCACACAGTGCGGGGATTTCATTTTTCATAAGAAATACGAATCTCTCAGAGCTACTCATACCAACAAAATCTGGATATTCTCTCTCGATTTTGCGATAGGAGTCAGCACGTATAGAGTCATATCTCTTACAATCCATAACAAAGTGGAATTCATTTTCTATATTACCATTGTTACAGACCTTACATAACCTTTTATGTACAGGTAATGGGGGCTGCATATGTCTACCCTTTTCAATCATTAAGTTGTGATTACTAATACGTAATCGGGTGAATAGATTTTTTGCATGTTCCGAAGTTGTGTTCAATAAATAAATTTCTATGTTATAAATGTCTTTAAACTCTCTATAGGTTCTAAGTTGGTTTTTTCCGGCCTTCTTATCATCATTGTATATATCATTTAGAAAAGTATTAAGGTGGCGAGTCTTCAAGTCTTCACGAATTACGTCAATTTTCCAATTGCTAAGGTTTGCTGGTTGTTTACCGGGGGCATTTGCTTGACCACTATCTTCCACAAGACGGTGACATCTTGAAATGATTGAATCTGGTAATGTATAATTTTCAGACTCAATTCTAGCCTCAGTCAACAGTGTTGAAGAAGACTTCTGGTACAATTTGGTTGCATATTTAATCATTTGCATCGTAGCCTCTATGTGCACAGGATATCGACCTAATTCCGCTCTCGCTGCGTGGTTGGATGATTTCCTGTTAACACCGAGTAGGCTTTTACAGAACTGTAGATGAACATGTTCACACGGAACCTTATCACCGTGTATGTTGTTTATTTCAGACGCCCATATTTCACTTCCATATAAAAGAATAGGCTTAATAAGTGAATCGAAAAGTTTAGTGAGAAGAATTATCGGAGGTGGCCATTCCTTTTTGAAAGTATTTAGTAGACTATACAGTACTTTCATGCCCTTTTTGCTTAATTCTTGTTGTGCTTTTGTTAACTTTCCATTTTTTGCGAAACATAGGCCAAGATAAGTGTAATCGGATACCTGTGTAACTGAATTTGAACCAATGTGGAAGTTAGGCATTCTAACTTTACGGGAGTGGAATGTCATCGCCTTTGTTTTATCTACATTTACATGGAGCCCGTTTCTAACAGAGTAATCGTCCAATTGGTCTAAACATCGTTGCAATCCGTGGGGGTTGTCTGATATCAGCACCAGATCATCTGCGAAAAGCAGATGATTTAATGTAGTATTATTTAATTTTACAGGTGCACATTTTTCATCAAAAATGTGTCCAATGTCATCAATAAAAATTTTAAATAATGTCGGCGAAATAACACAGCCCTGCCTAACACCGATTGTCGATAATTGTGCGGGGCTCACGCCAAGTTTGGTTTTTATTTGATAAAAGCTTGACTGATATAAAGAACTTAACACTGCGAGAATATTACCACATATACCCACTTTGTTAAGTTTTTGAAAGAGAATATTTCTGTCAACAGTGTCGAAGGCTTTATTAAAATCAACAAAAACCGCGTATAGTGGTTTTTTCATCTTTTTATATTTATTTATCGATGTTTTAAGAATATAAGCGCTGTCGGTTGTACCTCGACCTTGTCTGAAGCCAAATTGATTATCGGTGATTAAGGAATTGTCTTCAAGAAATGTGTTAATCCTTTCGTTCAGAACTTTATTAAATAGCTTGCCAAGCGCGTTGCTTACGGCTATTGCTCTGTAATTATTTGGATCATATCTATCACCTTTCTTGTAGATAGTTGTTAGTACAGTATTGCTCCAAGTCAGTGGATAATGGTGTGATTCAAACACCTGGTTGAAAAGTTTAATTAAGTGATCGATTAGATGTGGGGTAACCGTTTTAAGCAGTTCGTTTGATATATTGTCGCAACCAGATGCTTTTTTGTTTTTGAGTCGTTTAACTGAGTACATAATTTCATCGGCAGTAAATGAACCATTATTAAGTGCAAACTGATAATCTTGATTTCTGCTAAACGTGTCAGGACTGTTAGATTTGTTCGGTGGTCTAGGTCTACAGAGAAGATCACCAAAGAAATCTACAGTTCTGTCGGCATCCAGATGTTGATCTGCGGCTTTGTTTTTTCTCAATGAATTAATTGTTTTCCAGTATTCTCTGGGGTCAGATGTTGACAGGTGTTCTAGTTTATCGCATATGCTTTTGAAGTATAACTTTGATTTTCTTTTTAGTGTTTTCTTATATGCTTTTTTGGCAGAATAAAATTTCTGAATCAATGACCTGTCGTGGGGTGTGCGTTGCAAGCGTTTTATAGCGTCATCCAGAGCACTTTTTAGTTGTTTGCATTCGCTATCAAACCATCTCTTCTTAGGTCTCACTTTCGATTTCCTGAGAGTTATTCTTTTTGTTGCAGCTGTGTTAATAATACCCAATAACTCACTGAATTCGGCCACGGCGTCAGTAGTGCCTTTTCTATCCTGAGTGTAGGGTTTCATCAGAAACTGCTGTTTTTTATATTCAACATCGTGGCCATAAATTGCTCTTATAGCTCTCATCTGGCTATCAGGTGTCCACCTTAGTGTGAATTTGGTCATGGTACATTTATATTTTAGATTTACGTCGGATGTATTGGAGGTGTTCCTGTATTTCAATAACATTGTTAGTTGGGAGTGATCTGAATACTCATTGGGGGCTTTTACGCAAAAGTAATCTACATCTGATAAGTACATTTCTGAAATGATTATATAATCAACAACACTGGCTCCATTATATTGAAAACTTGTAAAATTTCCCATGTAGTCCCCAGGAACCCTGCCGTTCAGAATTCTGAGTTTGGCTGCCTGACAGAAGGAAATCAGCTGCATTCCATAGGTATTCAGTGTTTTATCCAGACTCGTACGAGCTCGACAGTTGTCGATTGTGTAAAAATCGGGGAGCGGAATGTGCCTGTCAGTATCATCTGTAATATAATCCGGAGACACGCCAGTACGGGCATTTGTGTCTCCACCCATTATCACCAACACCTTCTCATCATATTCGTTCAATTTATTTTTCATGCTACAAAAGATGGGTGTATCACTTGCCTCTGTTTCCCAGTATGTAGAGTTTTGGGGAGGTACATACATGGACACGAAAAGTACTGGATCTTTCAAGTTGAACATTTGACCATCAAATTGTGCCCACAGGGACAGACCGTCGATAGAAAATGATCTCTGGAAGAACGGTTTATATCTGTCAAGATAATAGAACGCAATACCACCTTTTTTATATTTGGCGTTATTGCGACACAGATCCAAGCAGGTATATCCCGGTATATCTATATCGTCGTCGCTACCATGCCAAGATTCTAGAATTGTTATAAACCAACAACAAATAAATAAATAAATTTATGAGAGCAACATATTGCCCACCCAAACCCCAACAGCGCATCACACCATTGATTTGTCCTCCGACAATATCCAACTATGAATACGCTTTTCTTACTCCTCCAGTGGGATTCCCAACTATACCCCTCAAAACGACACCACTGCGAACCACCCTGCAATAATAGTTGAAACTCAAACTCTTGAACATACCGCCCGGCTTGACCTATCGCTGCTACAGCTCTCAGAAAATGTTTGACCCAATTGGCGGTCCTTCCAAATAAGCGAAAATGCCCCTCCCGCCAAACAGTGAACCCTGCAATGTTGTGTTGAAAAGATGTCCCCGCGACATTTGAAACAAGTAGCACCCCACTTTCTATTTTGCTCCTCCTAAAGGGATTTCCCCCCCCCCCCCCCCAAAAAAAGATACCCATAGTAGCATCCCCACCGTAGATCTGGCCATTTGGTGCCCCCCTCCACCCTATATCAAACAAACCCCTCTTGGGGCGCAACAACAGTTTCCCCTCCTCCTGGTACCCCAAGAAGAAAGAGGGACCATCCTCCAGAGGATTGAATCCTGCCAATGATATAAGGGAAAGATGCTCTCATGACACGAGAGCATCGCCTATCCCTACCAGGTTACAACGCATCCACCCCATCCTTTTCGCTACTCTTTTTCCCACAAAGGGCCCCTTTCCCGGCTAACCTGAGTAGCTCCCTAGATCCCCGATTTATCGGCAATCTGATGCCTCTTGGTCCCAATATGCCCTCCTCCCCGGAGAGTTCTGCCTAGCTTGGGTGCATCGCCACCTCCTTTTCTTATCTGAGTCTAAACACTGAAAGTTCTGGAAAACTCTCTCATCCAAATGCTGCATGCGGGCGGTATGTTCACGGGTTTGAGTTTCGACTATCATTGCAAGGTGGTTCGCAGTGGTGTCGTTTTGAGGGGTATTGTTGGGAGTCCGACTGGAGAAGTATGAAAGGTGTATTCATAGTTGGGTATTGTTGGAGGACAAAACAATGGTGTGATGCGCTATCGGGGTTTGGGTGGGCAAGATGTTGCTCTCATAAATTGGGTGTGTGTCTGTGTCATCTTGTGAGTTAAGAGGGAGTGACGCGTGGTCCTGGTGGAACTATGCTCTCATGGATGGCGAAATTAAGGTTTCCCAGGTTGGAATGGGTTTCAGTCAATCTTTTCATTACTACATGTAATTGGGTTTTGTGTGGAAACAATGTTAGTCGTGCCCTTCCTGCCACGTTTGGGATTCACAGGAGGGGAGATTCTATTCGCCTCTTGGGCTCAGGATGATGGGTTTCAGGTTGGGTGTGTAATTGGGAGAAGGGCTCCTGTGTGTCAGGAGATTGCTGGGTATTGACCATAAATTCACGGTTTCGTCTAGCATCTGTAGCCTTTTACTGGGCAAGCCCTTTTCTAACACTGACGTTGGTAATACGTGAGGTCCTTAATCACTCGTCCGGAAGCAGTATCCGCTGGAGATAACTAGTTACGCTAATCCAGACTTTTCAAACTAACGAAAGGAAAGGAGATCCTAGGGCAGGTTTATAGCTGTCGCTGGTGTAGGGTTATTAAATGGACTCTGGAATGGAGTTAAACTTATGTTGTATGTCTCAGTCAGCAAAGTGGAAAGTAGGTGAAAAATCCATCAAGGGATGAGTGGGGATGAAATCTTTCAGTGTGGAGCTGGGAGAGCTATTCGTATTTATGGGTCTGTGTCTTGTACAGTAGTGAGTAAACTCTGAGAGCTGTGGTACAAATCACTCCATTCAATGTGGAGCTGGAAGGAAATATTTAGTATTTATGGGTGTGTGTCTTGTAAAGTAGTGAGTAAACTTTGTGTTTTAGGGTAAATATCACTACAATCAGCATGAGCTGGGAGGAAAAGAAGTGAGAAATCGTTGAGTTTTAGGGTAAAAAAAAACTTTACAGTATGCACTAGGAGGTACCGGGCGCTAGGTTGACACTTTGGGTTTGGAGTGGGAACAAGACACCAGCAAGTGCAAGTTCGGGTGACGGGACTCGGTTTATATTAGTGCTGGACTGAGAGTTGTTGGGCTGTCATAACTTCGCAACAAGGTGATTGATTGATAAGTTTTCTGAGTGACAGGAGTGGATTCGTGTAATTGTCATGGGGGGGGGGGGGGGGGGGGCACGAATATGTTGCGAAAATGCGACAAGTGAATAAACAGTCTGAATGAATCCATGCTAATGATCAAAGGGTGACACCGATTATATATGCTTATCTCGAGATCTTGAAATATTATCTCGAGATCTCGACATAGTTTCTCGAGATCTCGAGATATTATCTCGAGATCTTGAGATATTATCTCGAGATATTGAGATATTATCTCGAGATCTCGAGATAGTTTTTCGAGATCTCGAGATAGTTTTTCGAGATCTCGAGATATTATCTCGAGATCTCGAGATATTATCTCGAGATCTCGAGATATTATCTCGAGATCTCGAGATATTATCTCCAGATCTTGAGATAATTATCTCGAGATCTTGAGATAAAAAAAAGTATTGAGAGTGGCCTAAATCAGCCACCGTACCTAACCCATTGACCACTATTGTGACGGACATATGCAAGAGGGTATGCGTTACCCGGTTCGGGGCCTGGTATTTACAGTTTACATAACAAGACACCTCAATTAGTTATTTAGTTATATTTGTCCTTACACTTACTTTTTCAGAAAGCAGATGAAAAGGACAGAGATGAACCCCAAGAAACTGAACCAGCAGTACCATCAACATCTGATGTCATCTGTTCACCGTCAGCATTGACAAAGTATGCAAAGAAGTCATGCCAGGCGCCGGAAAGACCTCTAGCGGCAACCAATTTTTGTAGACTTTGTGGTGTTCAGCATGAAAGTGAAGCAGATTCGGGCATTTGGATGGGGTGTGATTACAAAGAATGTGATTACTGGGTGCATGCCGTTTGTATGGGGTTAAGGAATATGACTGTTAAAAAACTAAAACTCGTGGATTTCATGTGTCCTTTCCATAATAAATTGGAAGGATTAGAAAAACCAAAAAAGAAAAAATAAATACAATTGAAGTCATTTTCGACCAATGTATTATTGTTTCTCCTTTTGTGTACGTTTGTCAATTGTCTCGCCGGCAACTGGCATTTCCAATTTCTGAGTATTATTTGTTTTTCGTTCAGAATTTGGGACAGTGAGAGTTTGGTGGTAATTTGGACAAGTACCGACTAGTAACATTTACACCCGCAAGGGTTAATAAGAACATTCTTTGTGGATGTGACTGTGTACATTACGATTGGATATTCAATGGTTACGTTGTTGGTAACCATTGAATATCCATTAGTAATGTACATAGTCAGATGCACAAAGAGAACGTTCTACTTTACCCCACCCTTGCAGGGGACATGCAACTGGCCTTTGCATTTCCAAATTACAACCAAATCAACTCCCATTACAAAGGGACGTAATTTAAAAATCATACTTTCTTTCAATGAAAGTACAGGTTCTTCTCGAGTTTGAATAAGGGCCCTGTGTGTTCAGACTGCTTATGCCTTATTTACCTATGCCTTTCATTTACCTTTTCAAGTCTGTCGATATTTCTGCACACCCTCAACCATCGAATCTCATTGGGTAAACCGGGAGGAATCCACATTTTTATTCGTCTGTTTTTTGACTCCAAGATGAAATCTCCCCCTTCGCCTTTGCTAGAGTTTCCCGATTGTGATACAGACATGTAATTGTTGAGGAATGCGTTCACTTCCGGGAGTGTCTGAGCCCTCATGGATGCATCACGCAGGAAGAGTTCCTGATAACTTGGCATGTTCATGCTGTAGCAAAGTACAGCATAATTTATCTTGTGCACATTCTATTATTTCTGAATTGTTACGCCTCACGCCAGTTCTAAATAAATGTAGCGCAAATACATAGGTGAAAACAATTTCAAATAACAGGAGAAAATTTTGATTTTTTACATTTTTCATCCATACATAAAAATCATGTTCGGTTGCTTCCCTGTTGTTATTTAATGCAGACCTGCAGTACTGAAGTACCAACTCTTTGGCTGTACCAAAAAGCATAATCTGTCAAATTTGCCACGATTTGTGGTGGTTAGTTGCAGACTGGCAAGAAGCTTGAGCTTTGGCGGATTTGAAACCAAGAAGTTTTGTTAAATCTTGCAATGATATGTTCCACAGAAGTTTGAAGAGACATTTAACAAAATTTATCTCAATGTGTCCCAGTCCGGGAATGAGAAGGATGTTTGAAAATTTTAAATCACCAGTTTGAATGTTATTGTCAGCAGTTGCATGCGTTCTTTTATGCTCTAAGAATTCATTCCTACCCGTTATTTCAACTTGACAGACAGCACAAATGAAAGTTTTTTCCATTAATTTGCTGGCAAGAATGTAAGGGAGACCATCACATCCAATAACCGACCACAAACGACCCCCTTTACTGATTACTTCCGCTGAAATGTTTTCTAATACAGTTTTGACAGTTTTAAAAGAACATGGGTTGAGCATTAATGGATCTCCTATGTACACTGATGGAATGTCACTTGGGTGATTACTTTCAATGAATGAATAATGATCAGTGAAATCTGTATGTGTAAATTTTGGATTACAATTTGCATCAAACATAACTTCTCTACTTTGAGCATCATTGGATTTGATTGTACTATCGATATTTAAATCGATGTTATCATGAGCACCACAAGAATCATTCATCTGTTCCTGATAAACCTCGTTCAGTATTTTTGTTAAAAACTTAGACCTTTCGGATCGGAAAATGGAAATACTTTTTTTCAAATTTCAGCTTAATGAGGTTGCAAATGTTTTCACTGCTAGTGATATCTGTAGTGAGCCAGTTTTCAGGTGACAATGCAGGATTCTCTTGGATATTTAATGAATTATTTGCTTTAATGTGAATAATTGTTGTGATGACACTGAGTAGGCATTTCGCGTCATATGTCACACGCCATCTCCTCCCTAAAACCTGATTATTGTCAAAAAATGTAATGATGTCAAAATTTGGTGGACATGCTAATGGTGTTCCAGAATACTGGTTTATCCATGACAGAATGGTTGAATATGAAGCAGATGGATGAGTAGCACCATACATGTTACAAACAGATTTACTTGCAGTTATAAAATACGTCAGTAAATTCAGAGCAAATGAGTATGGACCTATAAACTGTAAATTTCGGCAATGGTAGATTTGTTCTGTGCACAGACATAACGAGTTTATTTTTTTCCTATTGTTTTTGCTGTTTGCAGAATTATTACAGTCACAGATTGTTGAAGTAATCTCTTTCAGAAAGGAGAGCAAAACTTTATTTCTTTCATTCAACCAAATAAGGGGGTCAAAATTTTGCAAAAAATCATCGTCTCTATTTGCGTCTGCCATTGCCTCGGAATCATTAAAAACAGAAGTTGACTGCGATTGTCCAAGAGCATCAGCTATTTCCTGTAATTTAGTTTGTGCAAGTTCATTATTTTTTATTGCCTGGATTACTGCGTTAACGTCAGTTGTAGTACATTGACGTTTAGGTGAAGGGTTAACACGTTCAGAATTAATGAAGTGGTCTGCATACTCAGCACAACCAGTACAAAGATAGGTAGTTCTCTCCTTCAGATATCCATGCTCTATGAGCGATGACAATGTTGATTTTTTATACTTTTTTGCAGTACATTTAAAAACTTTGACAGGCTTGTCCGCACTCCAAACATCATGTTGCGTGCACCCACATTTTCCAGACATATTGAATTTGAAATACAAGAAATTTATATTATAACTGATCCATAAACACTTCGAAAATCTTAGGTCAGAGTTTGATCTAAAAGTTTCTTTCTCCCACTTAAATACCTTTCAGAAGTGATCTGTTATGCCAAAAGTTAGGAACACGAGATCCCTGTGCATGAACAACTTGAGAAAACACGATTCCTTTGGTAAAAGTATGGGATGACTGCAATGTCCCGTGCAACACGAAAATTCTATGTTATTGCAGATTCAGGTCACCTTACAAATCTTATGTATAGGTTATACTTACCAGTTTACTCGAGATCGTACCCTTTCAACAGGTTTAAATCGTCATCGACTGTTCATTTCCTGTCGAGAATTGCGCAAAGCAAACGACTGTGGAAAAAGGTTTCAGAAACTTGCTGGAAATATTTTGATATTTGGAGTTGAATAGAAGGTTTTCTGAAATAACATAGTTTTAACTTCAAATTATAAGTTTTTCAATACCTATACACCGATCAACAGAATATTTCGGACCTGATATATGAAGCCGATATCGAGTCGCGTTCACTGTACCCTATTTTCGAGTGCGATTTTTAGCGCAGCAACAAATATTGATCCTCAAAACGATTACCGTACAAATCTTATAGCCCAATTGATCTCTTTATGACCAATTGATGTATTATAGATCGATTGGCGCTTTTGCCCGACCTGATAAATACGACCTGTAGACTGTGCTTAGGGTCTTCGGGTTTTGGGCTCTCGAAGCGGTCACGGTTGACCGATCGCGACCAAAAGGGGACGTTCTCATCTAGACATTATATGAAGTCATCCTACCAAGTTACCATGAAATCCCTTCATAAATACGACCACCTGTAGACTGTGCTAAAGGTTTTCGGGTTTCAGGCGCACTCAGTCGTCACGGTTCATCCATCACGACCAAAAGGGGACGTTCTCATCTAGACATCACCTCAAATCTGCAAATGAAATTTCGCGATGATCGGACAAGAACTACGGGGTGTAGCCTGTTCCTAAGAACACGTGAACAGACTCACTGACTTCCGCACGCTTGATGGCAATAGCTGATCTTGACTGTCAAGTTAAGCTAAAAATGACATCACGAATGTGGCATCTTTGGTAAGTTGCACGGACATTTGTTTTGGTTTGTAACTCAATCTTGTCTCACAAGAGCAACATTTGCACGTTCTTCTCCTAAGATGGAGGGAGGCCCGGAGGGGGAATCGTCCTAATTATCTGGCTTTCGGAGTTACGAAATTCTCTGTGAAAAAAATTAAATTTTATAGTAAATTTCCTTTCTTATTATACCTACCACAATTGTTTGCACTACAGTGAAGTCACCAACTCGGAAGTATACTCTCTATTTTGTTCTTTCCCAAGCGATTTGGGGAAAAAAAGTGGTGCAAAAGCACAAAGAAAAAATATGCCACCCAGTAGGGGACACTCTTCTCGTCCGCAGACGTATAACCAATGTGTCATTCTCTTTGAATCCGCCAACACTGGAGTTATGTGATCAGCGGGGAGGAAGGATTCTTACCCGAATAAGAAGACGGGGGGGGGGGGGGGGGGGGGGGGGGCTCCAGGTAAACATTTGTGGTAGGTATAATAAGACAGGAAATTTACTTTTAAATTTATCAACCAACCTCACAATTGTTTACAACAGGATGAGTGGACGACAGAAGGAGGGAATCCCATAACCAACCCCCACATAACCCGACAGCGCTGGAACCGTGGCCTGAAGAAGAGAACACAAGGCTATAAAACCATCGCACCACAAACACTGAAATAGACAATGAGAGACGAGGCGTATATGACCACGTGTGACACACAGACAGAAAGCACAGTAACAAAGACAAGGCCTGAACTGATCCTCAAAGAAACGCCTAATGGCTAGGGTTGATAACAGCCTGTACAGAAGAAAGAGGTGCTACGAAAAAAGGTTCTCGGATAGCTCCTGCAACTGAAGCAGGTAGAAGGTGAAGGTGGAGAAAGTAGAAGCGTTTCTCCAGTAGGCTGCCTGCATAACGACCGACAACCTGGCGTAGTTAGCTTAAGCCCAGGAGGCTGACAATACACACACCTCGTGGGCAGAAATGCCATTGGTAATACAATCGTCACTCGCCAAATGAGAGTATGACGCTCGAATGGCAAGACAAATCCACCTAGAAATGGACTGAGGCGAGATCTTCTGTCGACCAGGGATCAGAGACAGAAAGAATAGCTCCCTGCCTTTCCGAATAAACTGTGTTCGGTTGAGGTAAATGCGATTTGCACGAACCGGACAGAGCAAAGGGCAATTACCATCAACTGATGGAAGAGCCCGGATACAGATAGGAGGAGAAGTACATATGTAGTTTCTGGTATCTGATTCTTGGCCAGAAAGGACCAATCAGTTGTAAAAGTAACACAGCTGGCAGAGCTCCTGAAAAAGGACGGGTCAACAGAGAGGGCGTGAAGCTCACAAACTCTTCTGGCTGAGGCAAAAGCCATCAGAAAATGCCGTCTTGTATGTGAGAAAACGCATATCCACCTGGGATAATGGTTCGAACGCCCCCGCCCCAAGCAAAGAAGCACCCAAGAAAGATTCCATCTTGGAGTCAGCTGCAAAACTCTAGGCCTTTTGAAAGAAAAGTGCCGAATAAACTTTGAGAGATACTGAATAGTGCCGATACGATGCATTCCCATAGACCTGCATCCCTTGATGGTAACAGGCTGAAGACCCCGAGAATCGAACAGATATACCAGAAGCTCCGCAATCTGTGTAATCGAAGGGTTGGCATAATCAACAGAGTGATCACCACACCACACCATCCACAGAAGACCTTCCATTTAGCCACATGGGCTGAAACAGTGGAGAGGGGGCGCGGTGGCGTCGCGGTGGCGTCGCGGTAACCGGTTCTCGTCAGATCACCGAAGTTAAGCAACGTCGAGCGCGGTTAGTAGTTGGATGGGTGACCATTTCAGCGACTGATTCGCGCTCCCGCGTTGTGTCCTTGGGCAAGGCACTTAACCCCGATTGCCTACATGGGGGCACGATGACACTGTGTATTAAGGCGTACTGCACGTCGAAGGTGCGCATGTCTTCAACCAATCTAACCCTGCCTGTGCCGCGGTGCAGAGTTCAGAGTTACGATGTTGGAGAGCTGACAACTGCTCGTCGTTGCTCGGTGGTTCTCTCCGGGTACTCCGGCCACCGACATGATATGACCCTGGCTGTTAATGTGTCGTTAAACCCTAATAAAAAAAATAAAAAATAAAACAGTGGAGTTCCGCCTTGAAGAAGAAATCCACTCCACTGCTCGTCTCGTAAAACCTCTACGGAGGAGACAGGACCGGACCGGACTAAAGATATGCGTGAAGGCGCAATAATATCAGGTCGACATGAAACCTCCTCAGATGACACAGACAAGGTCGCGACGTAGAGGTAGACGTACTGGAACTGCCACCAACAGAGGGCGGAGCTGATTGATCCATACCCGCTGAGGCGACAGGGGGTGATCAGAATGATTCGACAACTGTAGGTTTGTATCTTGGCTAGAACCCGAGGCAGAATCGGAACCGGCGGGAAGGCGTAGCCGACTGGTCTGTTCCAAGCGAGTGAAAGAGCGTCCACGGCGTAAGCCAGAGGATCTGGACACGGGGACACGAAAGTGTCCACCTGATGGTTCAAATGGGTCGCAAAACAGATCAATGTTGGTACAATCCCAGAGATTGCATGGCAACTGGAACACTGCTCTGTGAAGCATCCACTCGGTCGGGGCAGGGACTCTGCTAGGATGTTCAGACGACCGGGAATGCGACGAAACACCCTACCGGATTTAACGTCCCGAACAAGCAGTAGAAGATCCCGAGCAATTGTACATGGGAACTGAGTGCGTTCCGCCTTGGTTGCGATTGTAAGCTTCCACTGCCGAATTGTAAGACAGCAAAAGGACCTGGCGATTCGAAAGGTGGGGGATCCACTGCCAGAAACTCAGAAGAGAAAGAAGTTGCTCTTTCCGATTGATGTGAAGAGCTGCCTGATCCTGGTCCCGAACACCGTGAATGGAAACACCTAGAGTATTCAATGTCGCACCCCATCTGAGATCGCTGTCATCTGCCGTCAGAACATGATCGGACGTGGGCAAAACCAACTCAACTCCATGCGTAATCCACTGAACATCTGTCCAGGGAAGAAGGTGACGACTGAGAGATGCTTGTAAATGGAGTACCAGGTGCAGATGATCGGAATTCGGCCTCCGACTGAGCATCAAGTGTTGAGGAGGTTCAACATGCAGACGACCTAAAGGAATGAGATCCATCACCGAACCGCAGAGACCGAGCAGCAGGAAAATACACCGGTCTGTCGCGGACGTGGAGCGGGTTAGAATCAGGGTGAAAGCCGAAAGAATCACTGCCCTCGCCCAGAGAACCGCCACCATAATCAGATGAGTATGGAAGTCCATCCCCAGATGACAAAATGACTGAGAAGGGACCAGGTCCGACTTCTCGTTGACTCTGAACCCTAGCGACAAAAGCAGTTTCAACAGTGTGCGACATTGGAGTCCAGAAGAGCAACATTGGAGTGCCTTTGGAGGATGTATTCCAGATAAGCCGAAGTAGTCACCCTAGACTGTGTGCGATGGAAGGTTATTACATGCGACATCAGTCGGGCGAAGGCCCAAGGAGCCAGGTTGAGATCGAGAGACATGGCCTCGAACTGGTAAACTTGCCCCAGAAAACGAACCTGAGATACTTTCGCGATGTCCGACGAATCGGAACGTGAAAGTAAGCATCTCGCAGGTCGATGCTGGAAGCGAAATCGTCCTGGTGAATGGTGCGCCGAACAGACCTGAAAGTCTCCATGCTGAACTTGAGAGCAATGGTAGACAGGTTCAGCATACTCAGATCGTTAACTGGTCTGAGACGGCCGTCTTTCGGCACCAAGGACAGGCAGGAATAAAATCCCATTGAATGAATGTTCTTGCCGACCTCGATCTCCTCATTTGTGAAGAAATTATCTCTGTGAGCTAAAGTTCCCGACGTGCACCGTCTGAAGGAACTTGAGTTAGAAGCGGCACCCATGACAAGGGGGGTGCCTCCTGAAGGATATCCGCAGATTGGACCGAACAACATACAACATACAACACCCAAGGATCGGATTTGATCGCGGCCCAATGGTCCGAAAACTCCGATACCCTTCCTCCAACCTGGGATGAATCGAGGTGAGGACTTTCATTTCGAGCCCTGGCGAGGCCCGCGAGAGGAGAAACCGCCTCCTCTGCTAGTAGAAGGATCCTGAGACCTCCCTCTGTTCTGTCGGCGCTTACTCTTACCACGTGACTAGGGGGAAGAAGCAGAGACAGGAGGATCAACCCTTGGCTTCGGTGTGGACGAAGCAGAAGGGCACTTGTTAGGCTTGTAACGGCCCCGGCCTCCTGGCGAATCAAGCTGGCAAAGCAGCAGCTGATCTTTGGAATGACGCAGGATTCCATCCCGGACCGTCGCCACAGAATCATGGAATAGACGTGGACACACCAGAGAAGCGGGTCGAAGAGCAGTGCGCTGCACTTCAGAAAGGGGACAGCTAGTGTTCAGGACTGCATCCCTAATTCCAGATTAGCCATGTTACAGGCATGCGTGTGAAAAGCACACGCAAGGGTGTCCGTATGTCGTCAAACTTATCTGGAGGCAGATAAGCAGCTAAGGCAGAGAAGACATGACTCGGATAAGCCCAACAGGGACTCTGAAGTCGCCATAAGAATAACGGCAGACTTGGGCTTGGAAAGCCCAAGAGAGGAGGAGTCCTGATCAATGACAGTCAAAGTCTGGCAGACCGACGGATTGGCAAAATCGTAGGAACGATTGCGCACAGGGGTAAAAAGGTTTCAGCCCTAGTGAAGAACGAAGTCTTCAGAGCCTTGGAACTCTGCTTAGAGTCCAATGCTGCAAAAGCTTCGACCACCTGTACTGACTGGTACGGTCGAAGGCGCCCAGAAGCAGGTTGCTCCACAGGCTGTAAGCGCGCAACCACGATCACAGCCTGGCTGAAACCTCCGGCTGGTCTGGCAGTTTAAGCTCCAGAAGGTACACAAACACAAAGTCAAGAGCCGCCCCCTCCCCCAAAGTCAAAAGACTGATGGCTCTCAACATCAGGTGTGTCTGACCCATCTTCAGAGTAGGAAGTATACTCTCTATTTTGTTCTTTTCCACAATCTACACAGCCCATCTGGGGCATACCAGCCTAAACCTCTCATGGTGTAGGAATACCAGGGGGATCAGAAAGCGGCCTGCTTCCAATCCCGGGATGAGGCCCGCTGAGGGCGCCTAGAAACCACCAGTAGCCTCGGTGGGGGTAACGGGAAAGCTCTTGTAAAGAACCTGTGTAAGCAAGGAGTGACTCCCTAAGGTCACGGACCGAATCTGCCGGTTGGGCGTGGGAAGGACCAGGCAAGGTGGTTTCACATCTGACCCTCTTAACCAGTGAAGGGTCATGATTTTCAAGAACACCCGGTGTGGAACGACGGGAGGCAGCTGAAACATCCGAAGGCAGATGCTGATACATGTAGAGGTATGAATCAACCTGCTTGGTCCAACGGCTGGGAGGCCGAAGTAGAGGAACCGGCCGGCTACCCCGTCCGACTTCGCCGAGTTGAAGTCAGGGAAGGTTGAGGCCAAGAACACACGTCCAAAGAATCAGAAACCCCACAGACTCCTGCAGGGATAAGCCGAGGACATCACTGACGGAGTAGCAGCAGAGTGGATACATCAGCAGCTGTTGACAAAGCGGAAAAGCGGAGCGAGCAACCAAACTCGGCTCCAAAGGAGTCACAACCCTAGTGACAGCCTTAAATGTCGACTATACTCCCTAAACCAGGCATCTCTTCGCCAGAAAGTCGGCGGCTACCGCGGTATCCACTGCCAGAAAAGACCGCAAAACCTCCACCGAGGGGGTAGAACTCTCTCCAGACAGTTGGTTCGGGAGGTCCAAACGACTGCGTTCCCCTTTCCGCGGGAGGAACGGCCACGTGCCCGAACTACACGATAGACTGAAGCCCAAAAGGTGGAAAACCAAGAACCACACCGCCTGCAGAGTCTTTCAACGGAACACCCATATCAAGTAGAACATGAATCATGGGAATCTTCAATATGCTAAGGCAACAAACATCGCCCGCAAGATATCGTCCTGGGCATATCTGGTGAGAGCAATGTGGATGGGAAGGTGAAACCAAAGAAAAAATAAAACAGGACACCCCCAGCTACTGGATATTATTGGTAAAAGAGGAAATTTTTCAATTTGCCAAAAAGTTGATGGAGCGAACTGGTATGGGTTCAATATCGAGTACCACAGCCATTATTGTTAATTACAGCTTGACGACGCCTTCTCATGCTCCCAATCAGGTTCCTGGTGGTCCTTTGTGGGATGTTGTTCCATTCTTGAACCAGCATGGCACCAAGCTCCTGGACACGTCTTGGCTGGACTGGACAGGCTGAAATTACAAGCTTCAACTCATTCCAAACATGTTTGATTGGATTGAGGTCAGGGGATCTTGCTGGCCAGTCCATACGCTCAATCCCCTCCCTCTGTTGGTACTCCCCGACAGTATGGGCAACATGAAGACGGACATTATCGTCCATCAGAATGAATCCATCACCCACTGCACCTGCATACAATCTGACGTGGACATCCAGGATCTCATCAATATACCGCTGTGCAGTCAATGTACCACGTTCAAGGACACAGAGCTCTGTACGTCCATCCCTGCTGATGCCACCCCAGACCATGATTAACCCTCTACAATAGCGGCCATGCTCAGCAATGTTGGCTGCATGGCATTGCTCTCCTGGTCTTCTTCATACCCTAGAACACCTATCTCTGTGGTCTAGGCAGTACCTTGACACATCTGTAAAAATAGGCAGATGAAATCGTGAGATGTGTACCCATACGCGCAACTAGTAGAAAGCTGTATGACGGAGGGCCAACCTGGATGCTGACATTATGTACACCATACATGGTGGAAATGGATTGGAGGAGTGCCTAATTTGATGGGTAAAGGGTTAATATCTCCGGATCAAATTATTAGATTTACATTAAAAACTATACAGCACAGCACATCAGTAACCTGAATACATATATAAAGTAACCTGATAATAGGATTAATATTTATTGAGTTATCACATGCCGTAGAAATGGATTGGAGGAGTTCTCAATTTGAAGAATAAAGGGTTAATATCACAGGATCAAATTATCAGATTTACACCAAAAACTATACAGCTCGACACATCAGTAACCTGAATACATGTGAAGTAACATGACAAACGGATTGATATTTTTTGAGTTATCTCATGCCAAAGGGATTGGAGGAATTTTCAATTTGAAGGATAAAGGGTTAATATCTCAGGATCAAATTATCAGATTTACACCAAAAACTATACAGCTAGGCGCATCAGTAACCTGAATACAAATATAAAGTAACTTGACAATTCAAGCAATATTTTTCAAGTTATCGAATGCCAAAGGGCTTGGAGGAATTTTCAATTTGAAGGATAAAAGGTTAATATCTCAGGATCGAAATAACAGATTTACACCAAAAATTATACAGCTGGGTACATCAGTAACCTGAACACAAATATAAAGTAACTTGACAATCCAAGCAATATTTTTCAAGTTATCGAATGCCAAAGGGATTGGAGGAATTTTCAATTTGAAGGATAAAGGGTTAATATTTCTGGATTAAATTATCAGATTTACACCAAAAACTATACAGCTCGGCACATCAGTAACCTGAACACAAATATAAAGTAACTAGACAATCCAAGCAATATTTTTCAAGTTATCGAATGCCAAAGGGATTGGAGGAATTTTCAATTTGAAGGATAAAGGGTTAATATCTCAGGATCAAATTATCAGATTTACTCCAAAAACTATACAGCTCGACACATCAGTAACCTGAACACAAATATAAAGTAACTTGACAATCCAAGCAATATTTTTCAAGTTATCGAATGACAAAGAAATGGATACGGACGCCAGACGGACATACCCACTAATGGATACTTATGTGACTATGACTTATGTGGCTAAAAATCTTATGTGGTTTCAAATATTATGTGGCCTCCAACCATTATGTGGCTAAAAACCAATAATTCCAACTATTATGTGGCTAAAAACTTAATATTATGTGTCTACCAGTTAGTTAATTGCAACCAAATTTACCATTATACAATCAGAATACATTGGAATTATATCAGATGTAACCAGATGAGGCCGATTGCAATGCTGTAGCTCAGAACAGTGGAAAATTGGAATAATTAGCCACATAATATTCGGAATAATTAGCAACATAATATTTGGATGCAGACTTGGACTTCCAAGTGCATGGACATCTTTGCTTCCAACATAGGGGGGCTATAAAATTAAAGTGGCTAGATATGTCCAATAGATCATTTTAAAGAGGTCAGCTGAATCGTTTTATGTGGCTAGCCACGTAACAGAAATTGGCCACATAAGTATCCTGTTTTGCCAAATCGAAGGCACATAAGTATGAGAAAGTAATTTTCAATTTGAAGGATAAAGGGTTAATATCTCAGGATCAAATTATCAGATTTACACCAAAAACTATACAGCTCGGCACATCAGTAACCTGAATACAAATATAAAGTAACTTGACAATCCAAGCAATATTTTTCAAGTTATCGAATGACAAAGAAATGGATACGGATGCCAGATGGACAGACAGACGGATGGATGGAAGGACAAAGGATGGACGAACGACGGATGGCCACCCCGGATGCCGGCATTATGTGTACCATACATAGTATGGTTACACATAAAAAGGACAGGTCGCCAATCTTCTCTGGTCCATCCAACGTTGTCCATGGACCATTCATATCGTGCCTGGTGGTGGTTCTGGGACCGTGGAATGCGAATACATGGTTTTCTCGATCAGAGACAACATTCGTGCAATCTTTCCCGAATAGCCTGCGTCGAAATATTTACCCCGGATGCATTCTGAAGGTCACTGCGAAGCTGGGTTGCTGTGGCAAAGCGGTTCCTACGGGCCTGAATGATCAAAAACTGGTCTTCAGCTGCAGATGTTGCCCTGTCTCTGCCACCACCATGCCGTCTTACTGGTGTGCCATACTGCTGAAATCTTGCCCAGGCTCTGGTGATCACAGCATGGTGCACACCAAGTGCTTCACCGGCCTGACGATGGGTAGCTCTTTGCTCCACCATCCCTACAGCCCGCCACATTTCTGCTTCAGACAAATGTCTTCTCAAATTTGCCATATTCAATCATTAAATCACAAGGGATTGTGTTGAAAAGAAGATTGAATACCCTACACATGTCATATACATGTAGACAGTACATGAAAACATCATGAAAATCAAGGGGAACATACTTTCCATGACTGTCATGAAAAGTCTGCCTGTCAAGAGGGCTAATGTAAACACTGGGGACCATCTCAATACATTCCTCAATCATATCCACCAAACTTTGAGTAGTATACTATTTTAGCAGTAAAACAGAACTTATTTACCACAATTAACAAACACCGCTCCGTTTCCTGGGTTCCCACGGAGGAAGTATAGTGATGAAGAACAAGTAAAATTATGCAATAAATTATTTATTCTATTTTACATAGACATAGACATCGAACATGGACATCAACTTGTATACAATATCATAATTCAATCTTTTTCCAAATACAGAATCTATTTTTCATCATCAATCTAAAGTTACAATTTTTTTTACGCTTTACCTAGCTCAATTCAAATACAACAGAACGAAATTATTTTACATCTTACACAACCATTAATATTCATCCTTTTCAGTCTTTCAAAACGTAGCTTATTAACCCCTAGCACTCTGGTAGTGCAACAGAATTTTCTCCAATCACTCTGTTTTTGTCTTGTTCAACTATACATTTAACCAATTACACCTTGTTTGGTTAAATATCCAACTGCATGTGGGACATATTTGCTGCTGAAAGCTTTGCCACTTTGACATCAGAGTGAAGAGGGTTAACCTAAATGTTAGGATCCTGATGAGCTGAGTTCCATACAAGGAGCTGATAAGATATGTTTAGCACATTTTACAGAATGTTATTGCATTAGCATCCTTCTTTTGACGATGCATTTTCTGACAAACGAGAAGCCCAAATTTTAACTTGGTGCAATATGAAGAATATTCCTCAAAGATATTCTTAGATCCACCAGACAGAATCTACTGATTTTTGGAAAGAAAATTTTTATTTCAATCACATATTCTGTATTTTTTTCTACCATTCAGTTCTACTCGTCCTAAGGATGCTTCATACCAAATAACAGCTCTCTGTTCCATGTGGTTTGGGAAATATGGGCGTTTGAAAATACTTCTATTTTTAGCTCCTGGTGTTCTATGGGGATTCAGTATTTTAATTTTTTTGCCTAAGGATGCAGGATTTTTATTTTTTTTGCATAAGTCAAGTACTTATGATCCAATAATACCACATGCCAAATTTGGTTCAAATCTGGTTCAGAAAATGGAAATTTTGGGCAGGGCCAAAAATCTTACCCCTGCCATTACAAAGCCAAATATTGCTTCTCGAACTTCGTTTGAACAAACTTGATTGTATACCTCAAAGGAAGCTCCATAACAAATATCAAGTCATTGTATCCACTGGTTCGTAAAAAGATTTTAAAATTATTTTGGAGCATTTTCCCCCACCCCTCCCTATGGGGCTGGGTATTTTGAGTGGAACAAAATTGCAATGCCCATTCGGGACCATCACTCATACAAACTTTCACTTGAATTGGCCCAGTGGTTTTGGAGAAGACCAAAACACGGTGTTGGCGGATGATGGATGGATGGACAGACGATGGATGGAGAGGAATTAGACATGCTCAGCTTGACTTTGTCAAGGGGAGCTAAAAATTAGCAAACTGACCTCATAATCAAACCCAACATGCTTTTCAAAATAATTATATCAACAACACACCATCCCATTTATTACTGTACTACTGTAGATGTACCCCAAATCCCATATCTAGCAGGGCCATAACCAGGGATAATTTGGGGACACCTGTCCATATATGCCACAGGCATATCCTAAAGCCACGAAAGTCAGAATTACCATAATTCCTCCTCATGCTTTCTGCATACCTGTTCCATGTGTTTTCTTATCAGAGTGCAATTGCCTTAGGCATATTTTCAGTCAGCTAAAGTATCCTAGTTTGGGATTCAAGTGATTACTTTCAGGTTGGTTTTAGTTATGTATACTTTTTGCTGAATTTCGATCATTTTAGAAAACAGTGGGATGGAGATTATACACAGATACAATGAGTTTGGGCACCTGGAGTTCAGGCACCCAAACTGGTATATCGGTACGAAAAAAGTCCTGAATATGACCCTATCTAGGTAATTTGAATTCAAAGGAAAGCTCAAAAGTGGCAATGACTTGGTCTATGAAGGTGCCACTAAATCAGCTGCGTGTGGGTATCCAAATGCTAGTCTGTCAGGATACTGTAGGACAATTAAATTCAAGTTACTGAGTTAAACAATTTTATTACACGCCAGTTCTTTGAAATCCCCATCTACAGCAACACTAAACCATGCAGCAAATGAAAATGCATTCTGCACATATGTGTGGAACAGAAATCGGTAGACTACTTTTAAATGGAAGCAAAATTTCACAAGAATTTTCTGCAAATCTTGCACCGCAATTACAATTCAAATTTTTAACGTTAGCTAAAAATCGTCCCCTGAGTTCAAATGTGTTCTATGTGCCAGTAGGCACATAGAACACACTGAACTCTGGGGATGAAATGGTAACATGGGTTCCTCACGCAAATTTGGTTGATGATAAAATGTGTTGTCTTTGATGATATTTGTCAAATGAATTGGCGAGAGTCCTTCTAATAATTGCTTTTACAGACGTGAAGGCATGTCATAAACACAGACCGATTAACGTGTGTGAAGGTGTTAAACGATATGGCACTTGTGCCATCGCGGAAGGATAAAATTCGAGGCCGACACTTAAGCCATATTGATTAACCCATTCACACACGTGTGTCGTTCTGTGTATGTACTGATATATGAATGTACATGCAGATAGATGGAATTATGGACAAATAGAATGCTCAGCTGGATCCTCTGGAAGTCGGGGCAAAATAAAACTGATTAAATTTTGCCTCTGTTGAAGGAGTGCGGTCACAGTTACTTCCAGTATTGAGATAGTTTTTTCCACCCAATCAATTTAAAGATGGTCACAAAATCCATCACCAAATAATTCAGAATATTTACTTCACCACTAAGACCAACCTTAGCATGTGGAGGGAGGGGGGGGGGGGGGGGTGCGGTGGCTCAGTAGGTAGAGGTGCAGGCTGCAAGCCAAGAGGTCCTCGGTTTGAATACCACATGCGGCAACTGTGTTGTGTCCTTGGGCAAGACAATTTCACCTCCATTGCCCATGTGGGGGCACGATGATACTATGTACTAAGGCATACTGCACGTCAATGGTGCACTTGTCTTCAACCAATGCTAACCCTGCTTGTGTGGAGTTAGTATGGTGGGGAGCTGACAATTGCTTGCCATTGCTCAGTGGTTCTCTCTGGGTACTCTGGCTTCCTCCACCCATAAAACTGTCGTGGTCATAATTAGCCATTGTGCAGAAATATGTGTCCTTAAACACTAATAAATAAATAAATAAATAAATAAATAAATAAATAAATAAATAAATATCCTGAACATGGCAATCCCACATTTGAACAGACTAGATAATATTCTAGAGGGATTAAATGGGAGAAAAAAATTCTAAAAGAAATTCTAAAATTATAAAAAGAAAACTCACAATCAAGGGGCCAGTTTGTCGGGTAATTTCTTATCCATAGTCACTGCAGTTAAAATGTACAAAAGGGAGTCAAGAATCTGAAATATTTGTATAGTTGCTATGTGTGCAAAACTTAGTTCCAGCATTCTATCAGATAGAGACATGCAACTTATGTCAAAAGTTTCTAAACGATTTAGATTGAAAGTTGTCACTGATAACAATTTTTATCTAATAACTAATAAATGCATATGGCACAAAATACATAGATAACTCCATGAATGTTTGCTTCATTTTCTTTACTGCCAGTTAATTTATCAATCTTCAAATGCATAAACATTAAAAAAAAAGATCTACATCTTAACATATAAATGAATGACCCAGTAGCAGACTGCCAAGAAAACCAAGGCTTGACAAGAAACCACTACCAGGGTAATGTAACTATAAAATGGTGTTGTATGAATATATATATGTTTGTAATTGAAACTACTTGTAGACAATTTGCATTACGAGGCTGAAATTGTCAGGAGTTGCTTACGATATGTCAAATTTTGTGCACCTCATAAATTTTCATTACAAGATTGAATGTTTGTACAATGACTGAGTTCTACTTCCCAAGAAGTTGAGAAGAGGACATTCACCATGGTGATGGAGCAATCAACTGAACAAACTCCAATCTTATCACAAAACCAAAAAGGAACTCGCCATGTATGAAATGATATTGAGAAAAGAATGCACATAATGCTCTATGTAATAGTCCGCAAAGTGGTCCTCAATCCGGCTAGCTGAAGTAATGTCTTGAAAACTCATTATGAATGCAAACTGGAACAACTGTTTTAACTCTTTGAACCCAAAAGTAGAGGTGGGCGGTATACCGAAAATACCAAATGGTAAAAGTATTGTAGTAATACCAAAATACCAAACTGAGGGAGGAAGAATATATTGAAAACCCGGTACTTTAAAATAACTGCCACAAACATACAAAATATGAAGGAACCACCACAGTTCCCAGTTTACTGATTCAGACCCAACATAGCCAATTTATAGCCAAATAAGTAGCTAGAATAAAGCTACAGAGCCAAAATAGATTGGAATTTTCTGAATAAAATTATACAAATTTGGATTTCATAGGACCAGGCTCAATTGTATTGTTTTATCAACATCAATGATCTAATTTTTAAAAAATATCTAAATTTTATTTTATTTTGTTATGTTGAGTAAGAGATTATGGATCAAATATAAAATTTTGGTGCATTAACTGGTAGAGTGCTAAATTATTTTTGGCCATCAAATGTTGTACACATGTCTTTGACTTGTTACAATTTATGGGAGAGTGCCTATGGGCACTCTCCCATAAATCGTAACAAGGCAAACCCTTTCAATCTAAATATCACCTTGAAGATAATACAAAACACATCCACTGAACATAAGCCTTCAAGTTGTGGCACCTCCTCTTCAGAATAAGGCCCAGATACGGGCTTCCAGCACTCTACCAGTTAAAGCTATTTTGTATGTAGGTACCAAATACCATACCAAAACCGAGGTCAGAAAAATACCGGTACCAATACCAAACCTAAAATTTCAAACCGCCCATCTCTACCCTAAAGGCCACTTTTCTGGGCCAGGATCGTGATATGCCCTGGATTCATAAAATAGATAGCTGCTCACTGCATTTGTGTGGTAGACCAATCAAGATTTTCAATTTTTTAAATTTTTTCGAAAAATTTCAACAAAACCATATCATGTGATCCCTCACTGGAATGAGCTCAGTGAGCTCGTTCCAATGAGGGGTCACATGATATGGTTTTGTTGAAATATTTTGAAAAATTTAATTTTTTCAACTGCTCAATTTGCATATTACGCGGGCGGATGCGGGCGATTCGTTAGGTAAAGGGTTAATCATATTTCCCTCTATAAATTGTATGTAGTTTTTCCATCAATGGTTCCTGGAGTTAAAAATTGATGAAGTTTTCATCAAATCTAGTCAAGGCTGCTTTACAAGCAGCCAGGACTAGATTTGATGAAAAATATTTAGAAAATACTCAGCGGGTCAAGAGTTAGCGCTTTATTCAACAGAAAGGTAATATCTGGACTCCACTGTTCACAAAAATTGTACACAAATTATATTATTTCTTGCCAATAAAACATAGCTTATGATCCCTCATTTAAAAGTGTTTATTTCAATGAGAGGTCACAAGCTAAATTTCTGAGAGATGACTCAGATCTCAGGGAGATGACTTACAGAAGCTACAAGCTTCCTGTCAAATCCATCCATCATTCGTCAATCTGATTACTGTTAATATACGTTATATTTTGCGCTATTGCACTAGTACTGTTACTCTTCTGGTATTCACTTCTGTAACATAAAGCCTATTCCTTCAATAAATATTGTTTAAACTAAATTTCTGAGACAAAAAATGAAATTGTTTTGGTTATTCAAGTGTTGACCCAGTCGTATTAGACAAAGGGTTATGGATGAACTAATCCATGCCTGCAAGTTTAGTACAAATGAGAAAATAGGATGACCCAAGAAAAGGTTATCTTAAAAGTTTTATGCAATCCATTGTTTCTCAGGTAAGTATTTTTCAGAACTTTTTAAGCAAGAGACAGATGAAGTAATAGTGATATCTATACAAGTGTTTAACCCTCAATGCACTTGAGAGATCAAAAATTCAACCTGCAAATTTTCTAATGATGCAACTAGGAATTTAACCAATATCGTCAGAGCTGATGATGCGTTGTCAACCAAGATTTAATTGGTTAAATAAATTTCTAGTTCCTTTGTGGGAAACATTTGTTGCTTGAAGTATTGATATTTTTGGATCAGCATGCAGAGGGTCAATGCAAAAGCTGAGATGAGAAACTCAAGAAGACTTCACATTATTATTTGACTTATTCTCATTTTGGTGATGCTCTAATGAAATACACAGTTCAACATTACTCATATATACTCTTTTTCAAAAGTGTGCTATATATTTTTTCAGAAGCCTGTATAATGGTAAAAAAACTCTATTATACAAGATATAATAGATTAAATGCCCCTGTATTGGATGTACTGAGTCCAAATAGGCCCATAAACAAGGGGAAACTGGGGAGAGTAAGCATAATTTCTCGACAGATTACAAGATATTTTATTCAATTAACAGAAGTTTACTCTATAACCTATATTCAATTAACTGGTCAAATTTGTACTGGAGGTATGGTAAATGGTTCAGTGTTGGGTAATTATATATTCAATTAACAGGGTTATTCAGTTAAGAGGTGCACAGGTGGGCTCCACTGTATTGTGATTCTAAAATATTTATTTACTGGGATTTATTAACACATTCAACAGCCAAGGTCATATCATATAAGACACTTTTGCAGGTAGAGGAACCCTGAGTACCAGTCCCAGAGAGAAACATCGAGCAGCAGCGAGCAACTCCTGGGCTCATCAGCGAGTTTAACATAAGTAGCTATAATTAGTAACACATGATCAATAAATGAACTCCTTTATAAAAAATGACCTGGTTTTAATCTTCCTTTCGGGCTCTGGTCCTCAAAGGTTCTTCCACATGGTCTTACTCACCAGATAAATTCCGTATCAGTATATTTAAATCGCCTTGATTCATTAAAAAAAAACATCCTGAAGATTAAACACTACAGATCAAAACGCGAGAGAGTGAGGGAACATGTCTGGTAGTGGCAGACAACACCCTTCAAAAAGTTGGACATGTTTGCCGAAAACTCCCAAAAGACTTAAAACTTTTTTTTTTAGAACACTGCATCACCGTACTGCCACTTGGGCACATATGATTGACTGTCTTACCAGGGGACATCATACAGATGATTCAGGTAAGAATTGAACCTATGCCCATTTGACCTGAAGTCCAATGTGTGATCATAAAACAGATTGCAATTCTGAAACAATTACAAATGAATAGCATTGGCTGCTAAGTGTCAACCCCTGTGAGTGTTAAGATAAACGGTTAACATCCAAAAGCTGAAAATAGAGTTTCCTCACCTCTGATGGTATTCAGCAGGTGCCCGTACAAGGATAACTGCGATAATAGTATGGAGGAAAAGTATGATCAAAATGTGAGAGAGTGACAGAACATGTCTGGCAGTGGCAGATGGCACCCTACAAAATGTTGGGACAAATTTTTTATCATGTAATACAGTTTTGCAGGAGGGAAGCTGGAGAACTCTGAGAGAAATATCAAGCAGTGGCATGTAACTCTTGGACTCTTCAACTTATTAACCATGCATATGCAGATTTAACATCAGTTACTATAAATAGAAACATGTCATCAATAAATGAACTTCTTTATGGACGAGCTAGTTTGAAGCTTCCTTTTGGGCTCTGGTCTTCAAAATAGACCTCTATTGGTATTCGTGCGCCAACCAAACACGGGCGATAAACATTAACCCATTCAAATGCATGTGCGGTTCTGTCTATTTCTTTATGGACGACCTAGTTTGAAGCTTCCTTTTGGGCTCTGGTCTTCAAAGGTTTTACCGTCTTATCCATAGATAAATTCCACATCAGTATATTCAAATTGCCTTAATTCATTAAAAAGACATCATCCAGATTAAACAGTACAGATTAAAATGGGATGAGAGTGAATGAGGAAACATGCCTGGCAGTGGCAGACAACACCCTACAAAATGTTAGACAAATTTTTTAAAATGTAAGACAGTTTTGCAGGAGGAAGCCGGAGTACTCAGAGAGAAACATCGAGCAGCGACGAGTAACTCTTGAAATTCCAAACTTACTAGCGTCGCACATGAAGGTTTAACATCAGTTGCTATACACACATGATTAATAAATAATAAATGAACTCCGACATAGTTAATGACCTGGTTTGAAGTTTCCTTTTGGGGAATGGTCTTCTAAGGTTTTACCACATAATGCTCTTATTTACTCACCAAATTCCATACCAGTAAACTGAAATTGTCTTGCTTTATTAAAACAATGGCAAAAATAATGGCATCATTAAGATTGAACAATACAGATAGAAATGAGAGAGAGAGAGTGAGGAAACATGCTTGACAGTGGCAGACGAAACCCCCCCATCTTGGACAAATTTTTTCATCATGTAAGACAGTTTTTCAGGAGGAAGCCGGACTACCCCGAGATAAACATCCAGCAGTGGTGAGTAACTCTTATACTCTCCAACTTACTAGCCACACACATGCATTGTTAACATCAGTTACTATAAACAGTAACATGTGATCAATACATGAACTCCTTTATAGAAAACGACTTGGATTGAAGCTTTCTATAGGGCATTGGTCTTTAAAAGTTTTACCGCATGCTCTTATTCACTACATACATTTCACCTAAGTATATTAAAATCATCTTGATTAATTAAAAAAAACATCATGAAGATTCAACAATACAGATCAAAATGAGAGAGAGTGAGGGAACATGCCTGGCTGTGGCAGATGACACCCTACAAAAAGTCAGACGTGTTTGTCAAAAGTACCAAAAAAGACTTGAACTTTTTTAGAACACTGCTTCACCGTACTGCCACCAGGCACATAGGATTGACTGTCTTTCTAGGGGACACCACACAGATGATGCAGGTCAGAACTGAATCTATGCCCATTTGACCTGAAGTCCAATGTGTGATTATTTTTGAAACAATTACAAATGAATAGCATGGACTGCTAAGTGTCATCCCCTGTGTGTGTAAGAAAAACAGTTAACATTCAAAAACTGAGAGTTTCCTCACTGCTGATAGTATTCACCAGGTGCTCGTACAAGGAAGAATGCGATAATACTGAGCAGGTAAAGTATATAAACTGAGTAGTTGTTTCTCGACATCTGCCTCATTAGGCCGATTACACTTGGTGAGACATAAAAGCACCATAGAGCTTGTAAACTTTTTGATGTTTAGGAATTACAGTCTTATTTTAAAATAAGTTACTTTGTTTTGGCACTTTTCATTTAGAATCATACAAAAATTTCTAAATTTTTCTATTTCTTGACTCCCCTGTAGCTACACCACTGGTCAGCGATGTCATTAAAGTGGCCGAGAGATTCAAGCAACATTAAGAATAAACTCAGTGAAGCCTATCCTGTTAACTCTTCTATTACAGGAAGTTGGGACATTTGCTGTTTGGTCAAGACAGTTTGCGATCCCTGAGGCCATATATTATTCATTCTTTAAAGAAACCACACCATATTACAAGGTCATAAATAGAACAGGTGAAAAATATGGTCTACGGATGCGGACCAAACTGGACTGCCAGTGTTGGTCCAGTCTGGTCCAACCCTAGGTGGTCCGATATTCTTGCCTGAACCGGTTCTGGACCGGTCCAATCATTATAAATGCTGACTGTAGCCTGTAACAAATGTATAGGTAAAGTATTGTAAAGGTGGGTGACAGTTAGATGCTAAACTAGAAAAGAAATCTTCATGGGGTTAATGTTACAATGGGGATCCCTGTATGGCGCACCATAAGCCAAATGTTAGCATTCATTCAAAAATTTATTCAAATCAGAACCTTCATAAAGAAGATCTGTACAAAAAAACTGATTGTACCTAATTTCGGTACAAAATGGCCCCCGGCAGCCATCTTGAATTTCAAACCGCACCCAAAAACGTTCCTTCTCGTCCCAAGGTGATAACAAAGGTACCCAAGAGGTTTTGTGAAGATCGGTTCATAAATACAGCCCCTAGCCTGAGCCGTATTGACATGTGTACTTACTGTGTATTAGTAGCACTGAATAAATCCAAGGCCATCTAATTCGCATAATGTCTGCACAAGGAAAAAACCTGTATTATATGTGAGGTATTCGATGCTTCTAAATATTCATACTAAAATTTATTCAAATGAGAACTTTCATACAGAAGTTCTGTACAAAAAAACTGATTCCACTAATTTTGTTACAAAATGGCTGCCGGCAGCCATCTTGAATTTCAGACTGGACCCCAAAACACTCGTTCTCGTCCCACGGTGATAACAAAGGTACCCAAGAAGTTTCATAAAGGTCGGTTCATAAATACAGCCTCTAGCCTGAGCCGGATAGAAGTTGTGTACAAAAGACTGATTGGACCTAATTTCGGTACAAAATGGCCGCTGGCAGCCATCTTGAATTTTGGTCCGCACCCAGAAACACTTGTTCTTGTCCCAAGGTGATAACAAAGGTACCCAAGAAGTTTCGTGAAGATCGGTTCATAAATACAGCCCCTAGCCCGAGCCGTATTGACATGTGTACTTTCTGTGTGTAAGTAGCACTGAAAAAATAAAAGTTTATCTAATTTGCAGAATTTCTGCACGAGAAAAAAAAAAACGTATTATATGTGATGTATTCCATGTTACTGTACATTCGGACAAAAATTTATTCGAATCAGAACTTTCATACAGAAGTTCTGTACAAAAAACTGTTGCACTAACTTAGGTACAAAATGGCTGCTGGTGGCCATCTTGAATTTTGGACCACACCCATGGTGATAACAAAGGTACCCAAGAAGTTTCGTCAAGATCGGTTCATAAATACGGCCTCTAGCCGAAGCCGTATTGAATTGTTGATGGACAGACAGACGGATGACAGGCCAATGCATAACCTCAAATTTGATGTCAAAGTTGAGCAAAAATGGATGTTTGTGCACATTATTGGGGAAAACGAATGGTCCAATTAGCCCTGGGTGGGTCTGTCAGGCATTAGTGTTCTTGTTTCAGCATGATTTTCTTTTACAGCCATCAGACAAAAAAATTATCAAGGGAGTCAATCGCCACACTAAAAGTTGTGAGAATAGTCAGAACCAACCTCAATCAATTCCAACTGATGATGCATCAAAAAAGTGACATTATTTCACCTTCAGACGTTAGTGCAAATGCAACTCCTGATAACTTTGACAAACAGCAGCATGGAGTTGGAGAACTTTTATATCCACATAGCAATGAAACCATCATAAGGTGTTCTATGTCCAGTTACTGAATTCAAGTCACTAGTATATCTGACTACAGAATCTGACTTCGGTGAAAATGACTCTGGTGAAACAGAATCTGAAGGCGAGTTTGATGATTCTGATAGGGATCCAAACTGAAAAAAACAAGCTTTACGTGATCGGTCCTCATTTCTTTGGTATCCATTTTAGTGATTCATCTCATAGCAAAAGTCTGGATGATACAATCTTCAACTAGAAGCTCTACAGAGCCTGTAATCACTCACCTGGAACTACATATAAAAATGTGATTTTCCATAGTCTTTCCATGGCAGCTATGACCTGCAATTGTGGCCATGTTCACAAAATTACATCAACATTACATGAGGATCATTGGTAGGTGTCCCCGTCTTCAATGACGTGAAGTTTCAAAACATTTGAATCCACCAAACAGAATCATAGAATGTCTCTGGTGGCCATATTTTTTTCCAACCAACAGATCGTTTGTGGAGGGCCTCCTATAGACCATTCTTCCCAAGTTTTGGTTCACGACGGCTCAGTAGTTCCACAGAGAAGATGAAAATGTGATTTCCCATAGCGTTTTTCTATAGTAACTATAAACAGCAATTGTGGCCTTGTTTGCAAAACGATCAACATCAAATGAGGATCGTTGGTAGAGGGTGTCCCAGTCATCAACCATGCAAAATTTCAAAACATTTGGCCCTGTGGTTTCAGAGGAGAAGAGTTTTTCAAAATTGACCAATCAGAATCAAAGAATGCTTTTGGTGGCCACATTTTTTCACCCAACAGGAATAAAATGAGTAACAGTTGTAGAGAACCTCTCATAGCCTGCCAAGTCTGGTTCACATTGGCTCAGTACTTTCAGTGAAGATGATGAAAATGTGATTTCCTATAGGGTTTCTATAGTAACTATAAGCCACAATTGCAGCCATAATTGCACCCCGATGAAGATTAAAATGAGGATCATTGGTAGAGGGGGTTACAGTCATCAGTCACACTAAGTTTTCAAACCATTTGGCCTTGTAGTTTCAAAGAAGATTTTCTTGAAAATGCACACATTTATGAATTCTGTATCAACAAAAAAAAAGCAGTAAAAGAAGGTTAAATATTTTGAAAATTACAATTTTCTCAGACAGTATTCTCTTTCAAAATAGCTTTTGATAGGTAATGGGTTACAGGAAACACATTTTACTCCAATTTTGTCAGATCTTAAAAGATATATATAATTACTGTCATTTAAGCTGACATGATATAAACAAAAAACTTTCCTGGTATTCCAAACACCTGTCATCACTCAGTATTTTCTGATAAGCAACTTAACACTAATAATCAACATATACAGTTGCAATTGTTTACAGTAGTAAAAGTAAAAATAAGTTGTGTAGACTAATCCTATAAACTATGTATCTTTCTCTTCCTACACTGATAAGACCAGAAGCTGACATCATTTTTCTGGAAAGCTCTCACTGATAGCTTTCCAGAAAATGTCAGATTCTGATCTTGTCAGGGCAGGAGCAGCAGTTTAGTTAGTTTATTGCTGTTATGCTACATCTTATTTTGACTTGTACTGTATACACAATATTTTTGTTTTTTTTTCAGTTCTCAGAGAAAACTGGAACGCATTAGAATATAGCCTCTGGTGGCCACATATTTCCATCCTCTCATAGACCATTCCTGCGAAGTCTTGTTCACGTCGGCTCAGTAGTTCTAGAGAAGATGAAATTTTGATTTTCCATAGGGTTTCTATAGTAACTATAAGCTGCAATTGAGGCCATGTTTACAACCCGATCAACATTAAATGATGAACATTGGTAGAGGGGGTCCCAGTCATCATTTATGTGAAGTATCAAAACATTTGGCCTGGCAGTTTCAGAGGAGAAGATTTTTGAAAATCTACCAATCAGAATCAATGAATGCCTCTGGCGGCCATGTTTTTCAACCCAAGGGAAAAAAATGAGGATCATTTGTAGAGGACCTCCCATAGACTATCCCTGCCAGGTTTGTTTTCACGTCGCCTCGATTTTTCCAGAGAAGAAGAGGAAAATGTGATTTCCCATAGAGTTTCTACAGTAACTATAAGCCACAATTGCAGCCATGTTTGTGACCCAATCAACATTAAATGAGAATTGTTAGTAGAGGGGGTCCCAGTCATCATTTATGTGAAGTTTCAAAACATTTGGCCTGGCAGTTTCAGAGGAGATTTTTGAAAATCCACCAACCAGAATCAAAGAATGCCTCTGGAAGCCATGTTTTTCATCCGACGGGAACAAAATGAGGATCGTTTGTACAGGACCTCTCATAGACCATTCCTGCCAAGTTTGGTTCACACCGGCTCAGCGGTTACAGAGAAGAAGATGAAAATGTGAAAAGTTTATGGATGCCGGATGACGCCGGATGCCAATTGAAAAGCTCACATGGCCTTTTAGGCCAGGTGAGCTAATAAAACTGATAACACACAAAAAAGATGTGTATCCTTTCCAGAAAGTTTCTTAAATGTAGTAAACAATGAAGAGTGTGTTAAGTGTTCAGAACACACAGAATCTACATGCAGTGAGGTTCCAACAGACTCTGAAGATTGCCTCAAAAAACGGGTAAAACAAAAAGGCCACGACTTTGGGAGAAGAATATTAATAAAACACTATGAATGTAGGGGAAATCATATAAGGATGTAGCACAGGATATGTGAGAGACATTGTTTCGATTATTCTGAAGGAGATAGGGAGTGTTACAAGATAGAAAAGAGAGACAGAGAAACCATATTTACTTAATTTTGGCAGAATATGGACTGGTTAGAGAAATGGATTCCTGCACGCAAGGATTGATTAAATTCAAGGCTATTCAAGGTTATTTCTCGATATATTTCATCATTTTACAAGGCCCCCACAATTGTCAAATTAAAGAATTTTCAAGGCCCTGCCTTCACTAGTCCTAACAAGGACCTCTGGTCATTACTCGCTCCCACATTTCACTACAAGGGGAAGTGGGAGGAGGGGGTAATGATCGGGGGGTCCTAGTTAGGACTATGCCTTCACAACTCTGGCATATAAAACTATATAGTTATGATTATGTGCTTCATCAGCATTTTTATTTTGTAAATATTCAAGTCTTTTCAAGGCCTCCAGCTACATTTTCAGGGATTTCAGGGCCTTCAATGATCCTTAGTCAAATTCAAATCCGTTCCTTGAATGCAATGTCCCATGGGAACCCTGAAAAGATTAAAAGAAACAAGAAGGAAGGAAGAAGCATAGTTTCCAATATGATTTGTAAAAAGTACTGAAATGAGACTAGAGTGTAAACAGATGTTTTGTGGTCACGATTTGTCATTGTGCAGAAATATGTGACCTTAAACACCAATAAATAAATAAAAAAACAAACAGATGTTTCTCTCCACTCTAGGTCTAGGAGAAAGAACATGTGGCTAAAATCGTTTGAAAATGGTTTACCTATGATTCCCCCCCCCCCACACCCCACCACCACCCAAGCACAGTAGGATCAAATCATGACTAATTGTCTTCAGTTGGTCAAAATTTTTCTCATTTCATAACCAAAGATACCATCTCATTATTACTGATCTTCCTCCACATAACTTTTCAACAAAAATTGAATCAAGAAAAAAAGAAACAAAAATACCTTCTGAGATGCAATGTAGTCCCCATTTCTTTTTCAGCAGATGAGATTCTATCAGGTTACGGACAGAAAAGTGAGCAAATGTCAACCGGATCATGACCCTGAAGCGACCTGGACAACATTCGCCGTCTGTTCTAATGACAGAACTGTACATATTTCCTCTCTCCAATATTACACTGAAATTTATGTTTTACAGAAATGTTTTCAATAAATTACATTCCTATTAATTGAACCCACGTTTAATGAAGCCTGCACCAAATATGTGAGTTATGAATCAAAATCTAATGTGCTGGCTTCAAGCACCATTCACTCGAGTCCAGTTATAAACTCTAAACACTGAACTTGTTAAAGACCTGTTGAAGTCTGTTGTATATTAAGCAATATTCCACAAATAACGGATATGGAAAATGGCTAGCAACCTTCGTCTTTGTTCATCCATGTCCAGCACAATTCTCTCTGGAAAATATCTGAACAGATCCAGACCTCATCCATGATAATCCTTGGTTTCTTCTGTTTCTCTCTTCACTGTCCAACACCTACATCACATAAAATTGATAAAAAATATGATTTTCAACCAAATTTTAATTCCACCCAAAATCTCTGCACAGTGTCCGATGAAAAGATAACAAGAGTGTTTCTCTTTTTATTTTCTTCACCAATAAGCTCAGACCAAATCCAGGATAGTACTGATTTTCAACCAAATTTTAATTCCACCCAAAATCTCTGCACAGTGTTCGATGAAAAGATAACAAGAGTGTTTCTCTTTTTATTTTCTTCACCAATAAGATCAGACCAAATCCAGGATAGTACTCAAAGTATCAATACCAGAGGCTGGTAATATCAGTGAAAATAAAAAGATGTTTCTCTCAGTTGCCCAGAGCTCATTTTTTTGTTTACATATTTTAACCTTCTAACTAATGTAACAGCTCAAACTGAACAGCACTTTCAACAAAAAATGTTTTCAGTTTTAAAATTTTTGCCTCAAAAACATAGCATATGCTTTTGAGAAAAAAAAGGGAAATTTGTTTCCAGATATTCAATAATTTGTTTTACAATTCTTATCTCCTATTCAGGTGGGATCAATGGTTAAACTCAAGAAAGACTTTCAGTACATCAATGGATCAGTTCAATATAAGATATAGAGATTATTAGTACAGTGAAGTTTTATGGAGTACTGTATCACATTGTGTTGAGAACTTTCACCAAGTAGTATCGCACATGTCAGTTATGTGGACAGGTGCGATATTGCTGGGTGAAGGTCCTCAACGAGATGTGATACATCTAGGGATCTGGGAATCACAAATTTCTTTTTGAATCGAATCTCGAATCAAATTGTGTCTCTGATATCGACATCGAATTGAATCCCGAATTGAATCTTAAAAGTCAAGTTATTTCATATTGCATCAAACGGAAGTTATGGAACACTGTGATGACCCTTACGCGACGGAGTGAACACCTTAAACACCAATAACTAAATATTCTCTGTAGCACCGTCGCTGAAACAGCTAGGCCTATTGTCCATAGTTTTAGTTTTTGAAGGCCTAACTTGTTACTATTCACGTTCTTAAGAACGTGAATAGTAACAAGATAAGCCTTCAAAAACCAAAACTATGGATAATGTTTTGGGCCAAATTCACACCTTACCAAACAATTAAACATTGTCAATTACTCAAATAAATAGGAATTGGGCCTACATGAATGAATTTTCTAATGACAGTTTTATCCTATTTTTGTTGGAAATGTAACAAATTGAAGTTAGTATGAGAGATTTGAAAAAAATCGAATCCTGAGACTGATTCGGGATCGATCTCGAAGCATACGTATGGTATCGATATCGAATCGAATCTTGAATATTCGCAGGACCCTAGATACATCACTCCAAAAAACTTCACAGTATCTATTCACATGATCTTTCCTTTATATACTTGCCCTCAGGTAATAATTAAATAGACATTACTATGCCCACTGGGACGAAAGCAGGTGACAAACTTTTTGTTGTCGTTCTTGCTGCGGCGTGTTCTCTATCTCCATTCTTTACTGAGTGAATTTGTACCTACCTCATCATCTTGGTGTATCTCCAGAAATGAAGGTTTGGCAGTTCAAATACATTCATTGAAAAATGAACTGATGCATTTGTACAATAACGAAGATGTAAAAGCTCAATTAATTGTTGGTTTGTGAATTCAGAGCACATTTATAGAGCAAGGTGGAAGAAGAGGACACAATTCTCACTCAGCCTTGTTTCCGGTTTTGCAGTCTCACACTGCATGGATTTTGCCAATATCAAAAGTATCACACTAAAGCCAATAATGCAGGAGAGATCTGATGACTGAAATGATAGATATATAATAAAATACCAGTATCAGTACTTTAACTCTTAAGTGCAGACTTCTGACTTTGGGCACACTTTATACCATGAGAACAGGTGCCCAACTTGCACTCAGGAACACTGCTGGGTGGGGGGGGGGGGGGGGGTAATTTTTCTAGTCAGGATATTTGAGTCAAGTCCAATATATCGATTTCCTCTTGCTAGTAATTATGTACTTTCTTAAAAGACCAAATTTGGTACTTGGACTTGTGTCACACACACAGTCGGCACTTACAAATGGAGGTCTGTAGTACTTGACTTGGGCTGTTGGGGGCCAAGTATGCACAAGTCACTGGGCGGGTATGTGTTAATTAAATAAGAAGCTGTAGCATGCCTACTACATGTATAGTGCTAATGCTAACCAACGCCCTAAAATCTCCCAGATCACATCTCATGTAACAAATCTAAACTTAATTTTCTAGGAGAGGGCCTCAGAAACTAACCTACATTTCACAAAAGAACACACACACACACACACACACACACATAAACACACACAACCATGGTCAATGAAATGAGCTTATCATGATTATTACATTGCTGTTCAAAAAACAATGGTTTGAAAGAGAAAAAAGAAAGTAGTAACAATATTTGAATGCAATATTTATCTATAATGCTATGTCAAATGAGAACAACTTTAGGCATAGGGCTGGAAAGAAATGTTTTGTGCATTAACAGGGTTAGATGTGTTGTGCTTTTATCAGATTGTTAATGCTACTCCAGCAAATAACCCTAAAGTATCTGTGATCAAAGCGAAATGTACTAAAAGAATTTGTTAGTTCAGACTTTCCAGTGAACAGGGTAACATATTAACGCTACAAATGGCATTCAGGTACATCAAATTTTTTTATAGTGAAGTTAAAAAGGACAGTTGGTTTTTATTATTAATGAGAGTTTATGGTCACTTTTAGCATCTATGGGAATATCACAATTACAATAAAAGTAAAAAGTCAATACAAAGTACAAAGTGATGGCAAGAAATTCCAAGTCCAACAAAGGTAATAACTCTCAAATAATTTCTTGGACATGTCTGGTGTGCCATCCCTTTCACAGGCCTGCTATTTTCAAAATTCTATGTAACCCATTTATTGTTCACCTGGTCTGAGCTTTGGTAACTTATTGTTCGTTCCCTTGTACTTGATTCAGGTAACCTATTAGTTATCTGAAATATATATTATTGCAACTATGCCATTATATGAACTGTTGTATCATAACAATGTTCTTGCTCCTATGGGCAATATCCTGATGAATAAAGATGTATGATTAGGAACAATAATGAGGCTGTGTTGCAGCAATTCAGATACAAATCAGTTGCAGTTATAGCCTAATCTTGGAATGGACTAGCATGCTGCAGAAGAGTATGGGATCCATAATCACTATGTGGCAGAGACGTGAATTATTGCCATTTCCTGATTTTATATCTATGCTACATCTTTAGAGGATCAACAATTTAAAATGATGTTTATCATCAACCAATCGTCAGCAAAGGTGTTTGCATCTGCCTGAAGTATAGCTGCTCTGTTGGCCAATAATTGGTCAACTGAGCAGCTATACTTCAGGCAGATGCAAACACCTATGCAGCTGATGATTAGTTGATGCTCAACATCATTCCACTGTTCATTCGTACTAGATCATTCACCTTGGTGAATATTTTGCATGACCTGGTGACAATTTGGCGCAACTCAATTTTCATTTGTGTGTTTTTCATTTTAGGTAACCTCCATGTGACCCAAACAACAATTCTACTCAAACTGACAGGCCTACTTTCATGATATTATCACCATAAAGGTAAATTTGGAAAAATGTTGATAGGATCACCGATCCAATGTTGAGTTGTGACAGCACAAAAGTTGGTTTAATCATCAACTTATCATCGGGAAACTAACTGTTTACGATTTACTATGTGGAGGGTCACTGTGACCTTCACCTTTTACCTACTGATTCCAAAATAAATTGGGTTCTCCCTCTCATCAAGACCAACCTACCTATGAAGACTCATGAACATAGGTCGAACCATTATCAAGTTATCATCCTGAAACCAATTGTTTACGATTTACTATGTTCAGGACCTTTAACCTAGCAAGTCCAATATATAGGGTTCTTCCTGTCACCAAGGCCAACCAACCTATAAAGTTTCATGAATGTGGGTCAAACCATTATCAAGTTATCGTCCAGAAACCAATTGTTTCAGGGTCACTGTGACCTTGACCTTTGACCGAGCAAGTCCAAAATAAATAGGGTTTTTCCTCTCACCAAGGCCAACCTACATATGAAGTTTCATGAATGTGGGTTCAACCATAGTCAAGTTATCATCTGGAAACCAATTGTTTACGATTTAATATGTTCAAGGTCACTGTGACCTTGACCGTTGATCTAGCGAGTCCAAAATAAATAGGATTCTTCCTCTCACTGAGTCCAACCCACCTATGAAGTTTCATGAACATGGGTTGAACCATTATCAAGTTATCATCCAGAATCCAATCGACTAAAAATATCCCAAACAGTTTTCTTTGAAATGTGATGACAAGAAAGTCCACATCAAACAAGGGCAATAACACTTGAAGAAATTCTTGGACACAGCTGGTTCGCAATTCCATTCATAATATTATCACAAAAAAGCTATATATTCAATTTGCACAAACTATTTTGAATGGTTTTCTGTAAAATGTGATGAGAAGAAATGGGGCAGGATGGATGGATGAAAGAACAGAGGGAAGGAAGGATGGATGGGACCCATTTGTATATGCCCCTCCCTAAAATATCCATTGTGATCCCTAAAATAGAACTAAAACAGTCAGCAATACAGGGCAAATACCTTCATGTTTTAAGTTCGAATGAAAACAATACTAAAATTACCTTCTCATTTCATAAAACAACATGACTGATATGACAGGTTTCAGACTGAGATCAAGGATAATAACTTTTGACAAAACGTTTTGACAATTATCGGGTTACTTTATACACATCTACCCATCATACCATGTCCATCAAAAAATGAGGAGGAGATCTGATGACAAAGGTTTTAGACTAAGTGTGAAGGGCAATGATTCATGAAACAAGAGCCCCCAAGGGGCCTGAGGGCGCTCACCTGACATGGTAGCCTAAATATCAACCCAGAGAATTTATTTCAACAAGTTGCATCTGCTCCTCCTAAGAAAAGCTTATACCAAATATCCAAAGATTCTGACCAGTGGATCTAAAAAAAAAAAGATTTTTAAAGAATATTCCTCATATTGAACTAAGTTATAATTCGGGCTCCCACCGGGAGGCCATATATGAACCCAGGGACTTGGCTTTAACAAACTTGAATCTCACCCCCCTAAGGATGCTGCACAACAAATATCAAAACATTCCAACTGCTGGATCTGAAGAAAAAGATTTTTAAAGAAAATTCCTCATTTTGAACTAAGTTACAATTCAAGCTCCCACAGTGAGTCCAAATATGGACCTAGGGACATGGCTTGAACAAACTTGAATCTTACCCCCCTAAGGATGCTGCATATCAAATATCAAAACATTCCAACTGCTGGATCTGAAGAAGATTTTTAAAGAAAATTCCTCATTTTGAACTAAGTTATAATTCGGGCTACAACAGTGAGCCCAAATATGAACCCAGGGACTTGGCTTGAACAAACTTGAATCTCACCCCCTAAGCATGGTGCATACCCAATATCAAAAGATTCTGCATGCTGGATCTTGAGAAGAAGAGTTTCAAAGAAATTTGCCTGAAATGCACTAAGTTCGAATTCGAGCTTCTATAGTGAGCCCAAATATGAATCTAGGGAGCCGATTTGAACAAACTTGAATCAGATCCACCCCACAATGTTGCATACCAAATATCAAAAGATTCTGCCTGCTGAATCTGAAGAAGAAAATTTCTTAAGAAATTTGCCTGAAATGCACTAAGTTCGAATTCGGGCTGCTATAGTGAGCCCAAATATGAATCCAGGGGGCTGATTTGAACAAACTTGAATCAGATCCACCCCCACAATGTTGCATACCAAATATCAAAAGATTCTGCCTGCTGGATCTGGAGAAGAAGATTTTTTAAGAAATTTGCCTGAAATGCACTAAGTTTGAATTCAAGCTTCTATAGTGAGCCCAAATATGAATCCAGGGGGCCGATTTGAACAATTTGAATCAGATCCACCCCTCAATGTTGCATACCAAATATCAAAAGATTCTGCCTGCTGGATCTGGAGAAGAAGATTTTTTAAGAAATTTGCCTGAAATGCACTAAGTTTGAATTCAAGCTTCTATAGTGAGCCCAAATATGAATCCAGGGGGCCGATTTGAACAAACTTCAATCAGATCCACCCACAATGTTGCATACCAAATATCAAAAGATTCTGCCTGCTGGATCTGGAGAAGAAGATTTTTTAAGAAATTTGCCTGAAATGCACTAAGTTCGAATTCAGGCTTCTATAGCGAGCCCAAATATGAAACCAGGGGGGCCGATTTGAACAAACTTAAATCAGATCCGCCCCACAATGTTGCATACCAAATATCAAAAAATTCTGCCTGCTGGATCTGGAGAAGATTTTTGAAGAAATTTGCCTGAAATGCACTAAGTTCGAATTCGAGCTTCTATACTGAGCCCAAATATAAACCCAGGAGGCCGATTTGAACAAACTTGAATCAGATCCACCCCAAATGTTGCATACCAAATATCAAAAGATTCTGCCTGCTGGATCTGGAGAAGAAGATTTTTTAAGAAATTTGCCTGAAATGCACTAAGTTCGAATTCGGGCTTCTATAGTGAGCCCAAATATAAATCCAGGGGGCTGATTTGAACAAACTTGAATCAGATCCACCCCCCAATGTTGCATACCAAATATCAAAAGATTCTGCCTGCTGGATCTGGAGAAGAAGATTTTTTAAGAAATTTGCCTGAAATGCACTAAGTTTGAATTCAAGCTTCTATAGTGAGCCCAAATATGAATCCAGGGGGCCGATTTGAACAAATTTGAATCAGATCCACCCCTCAATGTTGCATACCAAATATCAAAAGATTCTGCCTGCTGGATCTGGAGAAGAAGATTTTTTAAGAAATTTGCCTGAAATGCACTAAGTTCGAATTCGAGCTTCTATACTGAGCCCAAATATAAACCCAGGGGCCGATTTGAACAAACTTGAATCAGATCCACCCACAATGTTGCATACCAAATATCAAAAGATTCTGCCTGCTGGATCTGGAGAAGAAGATTTTTTAAGAAATTTGCCTGAAATGCACTAAGTTCGAATTCGGGCTTCTATAGTGAGCCCAAATATAAACCCAGGGGACCGATTTGAACAAACTTGAATCAGATCCACCCCACAATGTTGCATACCAAATATCAAAAGATTCTGTCTGCTGGATCTGGAGAAGAAGATTTTTGAAGAAATTTGCCTGAAATGCACTAAGTTCGAAATCGGGCTCCTATACTGAGCCCAAATATGAAACCACGTGTTAAAAAGTGCTGACTCAGCACTTTTTCAAAGTCCTGAAAAAAGTACCTTGTGATCAAACCGATAGGGATTTTTTTTAACCATTCTATTCTACTGGATAAAAGTAAGCTTTATACAAAATAAGAATTCTCTGTGCCGTGTAGTTTTGGAGATATGGCAGTTTTAAGGTTTTTCATATTTTTAGCTCCCGAGGTTCCCACGGGGCAATGAGAACATTTTTTTTTGCATCAATCAACTACTTATGACCCATTATCATCTCATATCAAATTTGGTTCAAATCGACCTCACGGTTCTGAAAGTTAAAAAATTTATAGTAATTTATATATTTTTTATACTTACCAATGACCCAGACTTAGCTGGTGCTAACTCTAACAAAACCAGGGCCAAACACAAATTTTGCCCCCCAATCCCCAAAATTTGCATCCAAAACAAAAAGAAATCATGTCCTAAAGGACCTCCATACTACGCCTCTACTGCGCATGCGCAGCGACGCAGACGTCCCGAAATTGGCGCCAATTATCATTCTTACTGGCAGTGCCTGGTCAGCGCTATGTACTCAGCGGGGAGGCAAGAGTTCCCAACTCCTGGGAGGGCCATCCCCGTCTGGGTCATTGGTAAGTATAAAAAATATATAAATTACTATAAATTTTTTAACATTTTTATACTGTACCAATGACCCAGACTTAGCTGAATAGTAAACAGGCTGGAGGGCCTAGGACATAGAGGAAAATCCAATAAGCTCAACTATATAATAAAGAGATAACCCCTTAAGGAGAAAAGGAGTATTAGGCTTTACATGTATCTTTCTTATTTAATATTAAATTAGAAAGATGCAATACCCTTAATAATTGAGCACCATAATATTCATGTTCTCTATTAACATCCAGTATATCCCTTATACTAATTATTTTTAAAGTAAGCCAATAAATAAAGTAGTCCAGAGAAATGAGACTCTTTATAGTCATTTAAAAGTGTCCGAGTATTGTATATTAAAGCCTGTTTGACACTTGACATATACAAATGCTTCACACCGAGCTACACTTTAAAAATAAGACATGAATGAATTTTAATATTAATATTACACTTTAAAACCATCCCGGAAGCGACTCAGAAATACTGACTTGGAGGAGGCATTCCCTTGCTTTTCACTATAAAGCAGGTGACCTAAGGGAACACCCTCCCCCCCCTTCCCCTTGCCCTGGGTCAAATAGCCCAGAACGAAGAGGGCAGCCGGACGGAGTCACTGCCGGAACAGAAAGCCTGCATAACTATAGTTGCAACTGTTTAGTGGACGACATTCTGAGCAACAGATAACGGACCTAAACAATGCAGGTCTCCAGAAATGGACTCAATATTTCTGAGATAAAAATTCGTGAATGTGGATGGCTGAGACCAATAAGCAGCCTTCATTAAATCTGTAATAGCAACACTATTAGCATAAGCCCAAGAAGTAGCAAGAGCTCTTACTTCATGAGCGGAAATCTTAAGCACAGACTGCTGAGAAGAAGATAAACTCTCATAAGCAGTACGGATAGTTAATTGAATCCATCTAGCAATAGAATGGACCGAAATGTCCTTTCTATTAGGCATCAAAGACAGAAAGAAACGTTTTCGTCCCTTTCCGATGAACTGAGATCTCTGTTTATATATACGTAACGCTCTAACAGGACAGAGTAAAGGCCTACGCCCGTCTGAAGACGGAAGAGCCTTAATAACAATAAGTTCCGGATATTTATTAGGAGCCTGATTCTTAGCTAAAAAACCCACATTAGTAGTGAAGGTGATAGTGTTCCCGACACTACGATAGTGAGAATCATCCACCGACAGTGCATGAAGCTCACTGACTCTTCTAGCAGAAGAGAAAGCTAAGAGAAAAGCTGTCTTATAAGATAAGAATTTGAAATCTACTGTCCCAAGAGGTTCAAATGGCTTTTCCTTCAATTTAAGAAGAACCCAAGCTAAATTCCATTTAGGAATTAATCTAAGAGTTCTGGGTCTATTTATCGAGAAGTTTCTAACTAACTTAGATAAAGAGACATTAGATCCAATTTGTAAACTATCATGATGTGCATAGGTATCAGATAACATAGACCTATAACCCTTAATAGTAACAGGCTGCAGTTTGATTTCGTCAAACAAGTATACTAGAAAGTTTGCAATGTCTGGTATAGAGGGATCGAATACATCTACAGAATGATCCCTACACCAACGACGAAAAACCTTCCACTTAGCCGCATAGTTTAGCGAAGAGGAGGTCCTCCTACAGTTAGAAATCGCGTCCACTGCTCGTCCTGTAAAGTGCTTGCCATGCAAGAAGGACCGCACAACGGAAAAACGTGAAGGTTAAGACCTTGCGGGTTGTGATGGAGTTGGCGCGATTTCCCCTGCGAAAGAAGATCCTCCCGCGGAGGAAGCTTTCGCGGTAGGTCCCACAACAGACACCTGAGTAGATTTATCCACGGTCTCTGTGGCGACAGAGATGCTACCAACAGAATCTTGCATTGAGATTGTTTTATCTTTAGCAATACTTGTTGAATTAACGGCGCTGGAGGATACGCATATCCTATCATTCCGTCCCAGGGGATCGACAGAGCGTCTACTGCAAATGCTCTTGGATCCGGACACGGAGACACATACGTCTGCAACTGATTGTTGAGATGTGTCGCAAATAAATCTATCATTGGCCGTTCCCATTGGTAGCAAATCTGATTGAATACTTGTTTGTTGAGAGTCCACTCCGACGGCAACAAGCGACCCTTTCGTGAAAGGGAGTCTGCTAGCACATTCAGACGACCCGGTATGTGACGAACCGAAAGAAGAATGTGATGTTCTAGTGCAAACAGAAGGATTCTTTCCGTTAGATTGAACAACGGAACTGAATGAGTGCCTCCCTGATTCCGTATATACGCCACTACTGTCGTATTGTCGGATAGGATTTGGACATGAGCATTGTGAATAATGTCCATCCAGTGACGTAACGCAAGCCAAATTGACATCATTTCCTTGATGTTCATGTGCTTGCACAGGAATTGCGGATCCCAAAGACCCTGGCATCTCGAATCCGTTGGGATTAATGATGCACCCCAACCTGTTTGACTGGCATCCGTCATAATGGTAAAACTCGGATCCGGCAACTGCAGCGGAACTCCCTGAGTTAACCACTGAATGTTTGCCCAAGTCTGAATCTCTTGTTTCACTTGATCTGACAAGAGAACGTCTACGTCGAGCGAATGAATTTTCACACTCCAATTCTGAGTCAAGAAAATTTGAAGAGGACGTGTGCGTAACTGCCCCATCAGAATGAGATCCGCAGCGGTTCCGCACAGACCTATCTGTCTCATAAATTCTCTCGCTGTGACTTTGTCTGCGTGCAGACAATAGCGAGCGTAACAACTGACTAATTTCGCTCTGGTTAACGGCAGACGAACGAGATTGTTGTGCGTCTCGAAGCTCATTCCCAGATGAGTGAATGACTTGGACAGCACCAGATCCGACTTCTCCTCGTTTACTATAAAACCGAGACGTCGGAGCAATAGAAGTAGATTCTGAATATTGTTCTGAAGCGTTAACTCGTTGCCGTACCTCTGAAGAATGTCGTCCAGGTAGACCGACGTTACCGCAGCCGAATGAGCTCGGAAATAGATCATTACCGAGTTCATTACCCGAGTGAAAGCCCAGGGTGCTAGATTCAATCCGAAGCACATCGCCCGGAATTGATACACCACTCCTAGGACTGCGAAGCGTAGATACTTTCGGAATGTCGGATGTACCATGACGTGAAAGTACGCATCATTGAGATCTATGCTTGTTGCATAATCGTTCACCCGAATACTCGCTCTGACCGACCGAATCGTCTCCATATAAAATTTCGGAGCGACGATCAGCTTGTTTATCCAGCTCAAATCTATGACTGGACGGAACGAGCCGTCTGGTTTCGGAACCAGAAACAGATGGCTCTAGAATCCCGGGGTTTCCTGGTTTTCTACGACCTCTACCGCGTTCTTCATTAAAAGAGACTGCACCTCTGATAACAGAGCGTCTCTTTTCTGCGGATTTGACGGAAGTTGAGTCCACTTTGGACTGCGAGTTAATGGAGGCTTTCGTTTGAAGGGAATCTTTAGACCTTCCGAAGTCACTCCTCTCACCCAAGGGTCGTCCGTAATCGACACCCATTCTTGTGAAAAGCTCGACAACCTTCCGCCAACCGGTACGCGATAGAGGATTAAGCCATCACCTCCTGGACCTGCGAGGCCTTTGGTAGGAGAAACCACGTCCTCCACGACCTGCACCTCGCCCCGTCGACCTCGGGGCGTCCGACCGATTGTCCCGGCCCGAAGGACGTCCCGAACGAGAGTCGCTACCCTGACGGTCTCTCGAATAAGACCAAGAGGACCCACCGGAACCTCTATAGGAACCTCTCTTGGGCGCATTAGACCCAGAAGTGCCTGTCTTATTCTTGTCTGCTGTATCCGGCTTCTTAGAGGCAGATTTGAACAACAGAGAATCCGAAGCTTTCTTTGTAATTTTATCATAAATAGCAGAAAGCTTGCCGTCAAAGAGAAGTTCTCCGGAGACCGAAGCGACTCTAAGAGAGTTCTTCACCTTAGAATCCACAAGTGTGGATGTAGCTAGGGCTGCGTCACGTCTAACCAACTCCAGATTTGCCACTGAAAGGGCGGAGTTACACGTGGAATAAGCTATTGCCCTTGAAAGAAGTCTTAAAGAGGATTGTATATCCTGAAACTCTTTCCCTTGAAGGCGCAGTGATAACGCCTTAGTAAGGTGATCTGCGTAAGATAAGGCATCTAAATTGGCTCTGTTAGACGCAATAGCTGTTTCCAACACCGCGGTTGGAATAGAAGTCGACGACGGTAATGATAGCTCTAAGTCTTCTGCCTCATCGTCCATACGCAGAGGAACTCTCGGTATACCCTGTCCTGCCGTATCGAATTTATTCCTTGCATTAATGAAAGGCAGGTTGAGAGTATTAGCGGACAAGAAATCTGCTTTCCCCGTCTTGGAAGCAAGTTTAAATATAGCGTCGTTCAATAATTCAAATGTTCTTGCAACATTATTGGACTGCGACGGAAACTCGGGAGCGATGTCCCTGAACCGCTCAAAAAATTCAGAGTCCAATGACGCTATAATCCTCTTGTCCGGAACCGCAGCAGTCTGGCCCGACGGAACAACTTGAGGAAGAAAGTGCCGGATGAAGTCCACGGCAGCTTTATGTTGTTCTGAAAGGGATAGCTCCAAATCATCCGTATCCCTTTCACCATCCGGTCGGACCTCATGATGATCCCGGTCGTCCGCCCCCGATGCTTCGGCGGAGTGTACCGACCCAGCGCCGTCGGATAATTCTCGATCCGACACCGTTTCTGTCGGCTGCTGGGATGCTGCGATAAGCTGTGCTATCTGCACAAGAATGTCCGGCGTCGAGACCTGCGGAGGCGCAGTCTTCCGCTGCTTCGCCGAGGGCAGCTCCGCATCAGATGGCTCCCGCATACTTTTTCTATGCGAACGTCCGGAGTCCATCGGTCTCAAATCCCTGGCTGCCGTATGGTGTGACCTGGTCGCCGTAACATCCTTGATCGGCGAAGCTGGTAATATATCGGCGGTCACGCAGCCAAGGTGCGGTCGTGTGCGCTGACGAGAAGAAGAGAAGCCTTAGCAGTCTCCGCGGACTGCCTATACAACGGAGCGTCCCGAGCGACGGACGTATGCTCCGCTTGCGACACATTTTGTACCACAACATCTGGTCCCAGATGTTGTTGTACGAGAGAGGGGCCTCTCTCGCTCGCGGCCTGGCTGGACCTGGACGAGCTAGGAACCGGACTCAAAGGCTTCCTCCGTTCTCGCTTACTATCCGCCGTCAATGGGTGTGCATCTATTATGTTTATAGTGCTCGCATCACCCAAAATTTCCTCCTGGACCGCATCCGACGAACCCGGCTGCCGAACCATTCGGTGAATGGACGCTACACCGGGCGAGCTAGCGGACGACATTTGTCTAATCTCCATGAGCACTTTTGCCGCTAGCTCTGAATTCATTTGTGACGACGGACGCACACTTGTAGAAGATAACATGGAAACATCACCCTGTTCTTGTTCCTCTGAAATAGAAACTGAGAGAGTAGAGTGACCTTGCGGAGAAAGAGCCGGCATAGCCCTTTCTCCAGAAACAACATATCGTGACACACGTTTCCAATGTTTCTCATCCCAATATTCACATATAGGACAGGGATTAGTGCGAGAACACTGACTACAATTAATACAATGATCATGAAAGTCAGAGGAAGATTTCTTCCCATTACAATTTGAACAATGTCCCTTCATTGTGAAAGGACAACAACAAGTCCTAGTTACTCGCACAAACCCCTGACAAAAAGATACATAATAACATGATCCATTAATAAATGAAAAAACAATTGCAAATCAAAATAATTTTGAAAAAATATTTTTTCAGCGAAGCCCAAGTTGCTGAAAAGTAACGTTGAGCCCCAATGGATCCGATGGCAAAGTGTGGTCAAAAATTTTTAATTTATATTAAATAATTAATGAGACACTTATGGACAATATAAATGTATCTAATAGTGAGATAAACTACACCAAAGGCAAACAGCCCCCCTCAAAAAAGGCTGTTGCCAATGTAAACAAACAGTGTAAAATACCAGAAAACATGACTCCAGGCACTGAAAAAACTGGCCCGAAATCAGTCATCCAAATTACTCTCTATCTGATGCAAGACAGAGACTCCCAGGGGAGAATCTGCAGAACATCAGATGGAAGATGCAGAACACAACGTTTATACACCCATGGGTGAAAACGTAACTATGGGGAAAATAACAGAAAACATTCTGTATCCAAGCAACTCTCCCAGGGAAATTTTAGAAATGAACTTTCTCAAAAATATGCCAAAAGCATGGGAGAATTGCAAGGGGGGACTTTAGAAGGCTAGGGGAGAGGAAACACTGAATAAGCAATGCAACATTTAGCAAGAATGACAACAAGAGGCCCATGCCTCGAAAATAGGCAACTTAACATAATTTCATCAAAAATTTTAAGTACAGCCCTGATTATTTTTTGTCACTTCTTTTTCCTCTCCTCCTTCTATATCCTCCTTAGAATCACCATTTCTCCAAAAATTACGTGTCTGGCATCCTTTAAACTGAGATTTACAAGCACAAAGATCAGTGAGATGTTGACTGATGAAGGGCCAAACAGAGAATGATAATTGGCGCCAATTTCGGGACGTCTGCGTCACTGCGCATGCGCAGTAGAGGCGTAGTATGGAGGACCTTTAGGACATGATTTCTTTTTGTTTTGGATGCAAATTTTGGGGATTGGGGGGCAAAATTTGTGTTTGGCCCTGGTTTTGTTAGAGTTAGCACCAGCTAAGTCTGGGTCATTGGTACAGTATAAAAATATAGAAATTTTAGGCATAGACAATATTTTTGCCCCTCCCATAACGAAGGCAAATAATGCCTGACAAACTTCTCTTGAACAAACTTGATTCTAAACCTCAAAAGGACTCTGTATACCACATATCAAGTCTCTGCTACTGGTGGTTCATTAGAAGATTTTCAAAAAATTTGTCCATTTTTTCCCCACACCTCTGCTCAATATGAGCCGAAACCTATTTTGGATAAAAATCAAAATGCCCCTATATAACTACTACTTACATGAAATTTAATTAAAATGTGGCCAGTGGTTTAGGAGAAAGAGGCTCAAACACCACCTTCACGCAGGATGACGGACGACAGACGACGGACGAAGAGTGATAAGAAAAGCTCACCCTGACTTTCAGTCAGGTGAGCTAAAAAATGGTCAGGGAGAGACCAAGTTACTTCATGCACATCCACCAATCTTACTGCTGATGTAAGCATACCCCACTTTCATTAGCATAACATTTGAAGGAATACATTTAGAGAATCACAATTTTTTCCTACGAGTGAAGACCTCTGAGACACAAATAATTAAAAAATTGCCAAAAATTTGGTTCATTCACATGCATAAATACTTTTCATGTAATATCAGTAAAAGAATTATTTAAGAAATAAACAAAAAACAAGACAAAGAATTGATTGTCAAGCAGTAAATAACTGGCCATGGTTGCAAATAAAATAATCCATGCAGAAAACCTATAAAATAATATTACACGCATGACTGCTACCCAACTCATGTTATATCGCCTTGAACTTCGATTTTTTAAGACAGAGAACAAAGGTGAAGTACACAGTACTGGAAGCAATGACCCGAGGTGGAGTTTTTCCTATATTTTTCACCTTGAACCTAGAACATTTAATAAGACAGAAAAAGGTGGATTATATGGGACTGGAATCAACAGAGTGTGGTGAAGTTTTTCCTGTATTTTAGAAGTGCTGAAGGCAAAAGTGAAATACAGGAAAAACACAACCAAGGGCCGTTGATTCCTGTCCCTAGTACTCTATCCGAGTTGTGTTCTGTATTTATATCCAGCAGGTGTACAAAATGTGCCTTGTACACTTGGGAGGGATTCTTGAGAAGGTGGGAGATAACACTTTCAAATTTTCAATAAATATTGGGAAGACCAAGAATTTTTGTGCGCTAAACCAGAGTTTTACTGACCTCCATCTTCACTGATATCTAATAAATTCTCATACTTCTATCACTGGTAATCAGGTATTATTTGATAATATCTGATGTGACTTTCATAAAATCATCAGCTGTATGGATGGAACTTCAGAAATGAGATGTCATGGTTAGGGCTGATCAAATAAGTCTTGGCCAAGAGTTTCAGGCCTGTCTATAACACAATCTGAGGAGTGTGGGTAGAAGCTCTCCTCCCAAGCGGTCGTGCACTTACATCAGTAGACAATTCAAGAAGTTAATAGGATCTTACCGGTATTTGTTTGAATGAATTTCAAGGAGTTAAAAAGAGTTGTGAAATTCAACGATTTTCAAGGATGTTTAGAGACAAAAGCAAGGGACCCCCCTACCCCCAATCCAGGATGTACACATAAACTGAGGGCATTTGTACTCAATACTGCCAATTGTAATGTTATATTAAATGCATGCAATGTGATTCTTGATTCTCAATCATTGAGCAGACAACCTCGTGGGCAGAGAAGATCCCTTCCAGCAATGAAATGAATTTCACCTGATTACCAGATATCTTATTTTTCAATATTGTTTTCAAGAAAGGTTCCAACATCAAAGGCCATACAGTAATACAGATAAGGGATTTCTAAATTCCAGGACTTTCCAAGTAATCAAGGAAATCCAACATCTAAGCCAGTCTGAGCAAGTGGTTATAAGCTCCCCTGGCCTGGATCAAGGGGAGCAGTATTTGATAAAATAAAAACTGCAGATTTAGTATTCCGCACTTTATTTTCTATTGCTGTTTAATTGGTCGAGTGCTGAATTACTTTTCCCAGTTGATTTGTAACAAGAGTGTCTTATTCAAAGATATCATGCTATCAGCAAGAGGAGCTTTAGTTTAGCAAGATTTTGTTCATATACGTTTTGTTACAATTTATATAAACATTTTTATACTACTTAGGATATAAGCCAGTGCAACCTGTATACAGACACTGTAGCGGGTTTCAATACTTTTCAACATTTATTCATTTATTTATTGGTGTTTAAGGTCACATACTTATGCACAATGGCTTATCATGACTGTGACAGTTTTACAGGTGGAGGAAACCGGAGTACCCTGAGAGAACCACTGAGCATCAACGAGCAACTGTCAGCTCCTCTACATTCTAACTCTGTTCAAGCTCCGTTCAAGCAGGGTTACAGCGGTTGAAGACATGTGCACCATCGATGTGCAGTACGCCTTAGTACACAACGTCATCGTGCCCCATGTAGGCAACTGGGATAAAGTGTCTTGCCCAAGGACACAACGTGGGTTGTCCCGGACAGGGATCGAACTCGGGACCTACTTTTCAACAGAGCCATGATAGTGACTTGTAGCAGTGAACCAGGGTGGCTATATAGTGACTTCAAGACCAGTACAAAGTCAGTTCAGCAAATCATTTATAAATATGAATGACTGAGACAAGTAGGATTTCTGTTCGATTAACTGGTTGGGTACTAGAAGCCACTATCATGTCTCCAAGAAAAAGTGCTAAACACAACTTTAGTGGCTTTTCAGCACATACATTAGCTTAATGTTTGTTTCATATAAAAAAAAAAGTTTTTTATATGAAATTGTTTTGTTAAAATTTATTGGAGAGTGCCAATAGGCACTCTCCAATAATTTGTAACAAATCTATTATTTATCAAGAAACTTTTAATAAACTATGGCTCTCCCTGCTTGTAGCAATAAAATTTGCGAAAAAAATACACATCTTACAAATCACCTTTGCAAAATAATTTATTTAGCACTCTACCAGTTAAGGCATGGTACAGCATTTTGTTTTGCATACACTGGAAATTGACTAGTTTATGGGGTCAGGGTATTCAGACAAATGACTACAGGCTACTAAAACTGACAATACAGTCATGGTTACAAGAGATGCCAGTCAGTAGTTACGGTTAGTTTTCACTTAGTAAGACATGATACATGTTCTGAGAAACAGCTCAAGTCACAGTTATACTATGCTCAGCACAATGAGCTCATAATTGATGATCAGACCTCGTTATTCTCCAATAAGGAAGGATACTGCTACTGATTATATTAGCCAATGCACAGAGAGTAACCCAAAGCCATTGCTCATAATATTACTCTAATAACTAGACAGATACTCAGAGAGCTTGTCAACTGTGGACTTCTTGCTTCACTTATGCTACCACGGAGCAAACAGGAGATATATGTTCTGACAAGAGCAGATTGGCTAAAGTACCTTCCTTTAGGTGCTATATATGTGATGGAAAGTTAATGTGAAATTAGGTGACAGGTTATTTTCGATGGTGCCAAGCATCTAAAAAAAATGTTTAATTTTTCATTTTTTGATTTTAAAAACTATAAAGCATTGTTCATTAATACGGTTAGACAGCAAAAAAGTGACAAATTACTATTTTGTTTTGATTATTGACATTGAATATAACCTATTTTCAAGCTAACTTTCCATTACTTATATAGCACCTTAAAGCCAAACGTCTGTGACATTCAAAAGATAAAAAATCCTAATCGTCCGGACAGAAGACCCATGTGCTATCCTGTAAGTCATTAGACCCTGGTCTATATAAATGATTAGTTTAAAAATTCAAATGCAATATGTATTAAAAAAGACCACTTTGGGATCCCAATACTCTAGCTTATGGCCCTCATCAGCTCATTACAATGTGGGTCGTAAGCTATAATTTTGGAGGTGAAAATTGAACTTTGCTCTTTATTCCAAAAAATGTTTTTACAAGTGTCAGCCAATAGTGAAGTTAGATAAAGGGTTAAATGACAGATTTTTTTTGCAAACTACAACACTATAACCTATACTGATACTAAGTATCTAGAGAAAAACAACATTTTGCTGAAGAAAAGTCAACACAATACACTACAGACTTCTAATGCCTAAAGAACTGAAACAGCCAGCAAAAAAAAAAAAAATACTGGAGACAAATACTGCTTACCTCTTAATGCTGGTAGGAAAAAAATCTCTGTCTATGTTACATGTACTATAAAAACTTGTAAGAATTATACAAATTTACTCACAAAGAAAATGGCAAAACAAGCAATGAGATGTAGAGAGAGAAAGGAAGAGAAGAGAGTGAGAGATATAAAATTTTAAAACTATCACATTTCAGAAAAGTTAAAAAAAAGAATCCCTAAGCAATGGAAGTCATTTCTTCTCCATTTTAATTTGAACTATACTGACGGAAAAAAGAAACGCAAGTTCAGTTTTGGTAATATAATTTTTTTTATTCGTAGACCAAATGTAGTAAAATTTGACATTTAGCTACCTCAGTATACTGTCTAAAGAGTCTTTAGTTAAAATTCAGTCAAACCATGATCACGTGCTACGCTGCATGCTTTTAACAGATTTTCGACAAAGCGTGCATCCGGGGCACTCTCAGGTGTTATGGACTTGAAAACCATATCAAATAGAAGTTTTGAACAGTACACATTGATTGCACAACATTTCATTTCAACTCGATTGAAAAGCAAAATACCGCGAATGCCCGAAGTTGATAGGGGGAGAGCCACTGCTCTAATCATGTAGGGCCAATTGAAATGTCTTGTCAGGCAGTCAACGATAGCTCATTTAGTTGGACATCTCAGAGCCACAGGAAGATTAGCTGGCCACGATGTCCCTACTTTGGTTCACAACTTACACCCAGGCAACATCAATGTCAACTGCAATTGCTGCAGGCACATGCACCAAATCGATTTCCCTTGGCCCACTGAAGACACGTGTTATTCACCAACAACTCTGATATCAACAAAATGACAAGATTCAGGGAAGGGTCTGTTATGGTTTGGGGGGGGGGTTCTTATGGCGTGAAAACACCTCTCGTGGTCATCCAGTGCAATCTTACAGCCAGATATCGGGATCAGGTCCTCACGCCTCTGTCCTTCCACTTATCCATGCCCGTAACCTTATGTTGCAGCAGGATAATGCGAGGCCACACATTGCTAGGGTTTGTCGGCATTTCTTCAACAAAAACAATGTCCCAGCTCTTGAATGGCCACCCACAGTCCAGATTTACCACCCCCCCCCCCACCCACCCCACCCTGACCCCCTATTGGGCAATTGTGGGACGATCTGGACTGGACAGGAGGGGCAGTGCATCAATGTCCAAAACAACGTTGCTCAGTTCACGCAGACACTTCTTCAGGAGTGGAATAACATCCCACATATTACCATAAACAACCTGATAGGGTCAATGGTAAGGAGAGTTAGAGCAGCGACTGAAGCCGGGACCCACTATTGATTTCGATCAGGAAATGATGTAAGGTATCCACGTTTGAACGTTATCCATGCAAACGTACAGAACCTCCCATAGACCATTCCTGTCAAGTCTGGTTCACATCGGCTCAGTAGTTCCAGCGAACTTGATTTGTGATTTCCCATAGGGTTTCCATGGAAACTATGAGCCTCAATTGTGGTCATGTTTGCAAGCCGATCAACATTAAATGAGGATCATTGGTAGAGTGTCGCAGTCCTCAATTGTGTGAAGTTTCAAAACATTTGGCATTGAAGTTTCAATGTAGAAGATTTTTAAAAATCAACCAATCAGAATCAAAGAATGCCTCTGGCTGCCATGTTTTTCAACTAACAGGAACAAATTGCAGATCGTTTGTAGAGGACCTCCCACAGACCATTGCTGCCAAGTTTGGTTCACATCTGCTCAGCAGTTCCAGAGAAGAAGATGGAAATGTGAAAAGTTTACGTATGACTTATGATGATGGATGCCAAGTGATGGCAATAGCTCACAGGGGCCCTTGGGTCAGGTGAGCTAAAAAGCAGAGAAAATATCCCCTGGGTATTTTCTCTCAGCTTTTTTATTACATGAAATGGCTGGTGGTGGCTATCTTTAGAAATACAGTCCATGAGCTCATCTTGTCACAATTATTTATTGGTGTTTAAGGTCACATATTTCTGCACAATGGCACAGTTTTACGGGTGGAGGAAGCCGGAGTACACGGAGAGAACCACCTAGCAACTGTCAGCTCCCCATCATACTAACTCCACACAAGCAGGGTAAACACTGGTTGAAGACAAGTACACCACTGACATGCAGTATGCCTTGGTACACAACACCACCATGCCCCCACGTGGGCAATGGGGATGAAGTGTCTTGCCCAAGGACACAACGCAGCTGCCACAGGTTGGATTCGAACTGACGAACTCTTGGCTTGCAGCCTGCACCTCTACCTGCTGAGCCACCATGGCCCCTTCTTGTCACAAATTTATAATTATGATGTTCTGTAGTTTGCCCTTTTATTTTTATCTCATGTCACGAACAATTTCCCATACCAAAATTATTGGATACTGACATTTCCTCAGTGTGGTAAATTGGTATTGGATTGATACCGATATCAAACAGTAAATAAATAAATGGGTCCATCTCTACATTCCAGCATGCTGGCTTTCAGACGTCTTACTGAAGGAAATTACAGTAATTGGTAGTGGTATCTAGACAAGTCTTGGCTACCTATATAAGCAACCAAGACTTCACTGCACACCACTTTTGAGTCAAGGTATCATTTCCTTATTATGAGGGTGCAAAAAAAAGAATTCTCTTTAAGGACACTTTTAAAGTCAATGACAAGAATGAAAAGTACATTTCACGAGAATCAAAGTTGATTCACATTGTTTTCCTTGGAAGAATTGATCCTGATTCTTGGATAAATTTGTGGCTTCAGAACATGTTTCAACCTAAACTAATAAGAATGTCTTCTGTACTATAGTGAACTTATCTAGGCAGTGGTTTAAAATCAAGTCTTGGCCTCAAAACAGGCAGCCAAGATTTAACCTGTATTCATTGTCATGCTATTAGGCTGAAAGGGTTGTGGTATTGATTAAACTCACTAAAATTGTAGACAAAAGGGTTGAAACAAATTTGGCTAATTCTATCTTTCAAAGCACCCCTCATGACTGATCACTGAAACCAGATCAGTTGGCCCATTTATTTATCTATTGTTTGAGGTCACATATTTCTGCACAATGGCTAATTGTGATCACATCATGGGCATAAAGTCAAGTTTAGTTTGTTTTTATCCATGTTGCTAATTTTAGAGGACTTCCACCTCAAGCATTGGTGAGTGGGTCCAATTTTACCAGTAAAAGGGGGGTGTGGCACGGGGGCAAGTTCACCAATTAGATCATCAAGGTTGTTTACTTGAGTTAAACAACACTTTCAATTGCAGAGGTTATATCCAGGGTTTCTGCTAGGGTGACATGGGATCCCCTGAACAGCCCCATTCTCTCGCCCTAAATAACCCTAACTGCATATTATTTATTTATTGGTGTTTAAGGTAACTTTTTTCTGCATAATGGCTAATCGTGACCACAACATGGAGATAAAGTCAAGTTTAGTTAATCATTTATACCCATGTTGCCCATTTTAGAGGACTTCCGATAATAATCACAGGTTACACCAAACAGGAGTAGGAAGCACATTGTAAAATTATACATGAATGTCGGTCAGAGATCAATCAATGACACTCTCCAAGTTCGCATAGACCACATGCAGGCTGTGCGAAGGTGTATGAGAGCATCAAGTCAATCAGTGACTGATGTCACAACTGTATGAAAAACATAAAATAATCCCTCAGATGTAACGAAATGGGGGTTTTGGGAGCCTGGAATTTAAAATTTTCCTACCATGGGCTGCACCATGGTTGGCCCGTGGTAGAAACGCCTCTTCATTGCCCCATTTTCCCAAAATTACTGGCCCACAACATTTTTATCCTAGCGGAAACCCTGTTATATCATGCCAGACAGTTTCATGGTGGAGGAAGCCAGAGTACATGCAGAGAACCTCTAGGCAAGCACAAGTAACTGACAAATTCACCAATCCAGCACTAGCTGAAGGCATGCGTACCATCATTGTGCTGTCTACCTTAACCCTTAAGGCCTGGAAATTTGTCATACATTTTTGCTACACTGTGACAGTTTAGGTTTTGTGACACTGCAGACAATTCTTGGGTGCATATAAAGGCAATCAAGACTTGTGTAGAAACAACTGCTAAAGTTCTTGGAATGTACCTTGCAAATTACCCAGAGACTGCATGTTTGAGTATCGCTTCTATGGTAATGGGATCCGATATTTTCAGTTAAGCAGAATTTGGGCATCTTCTATGATAAACTGAGTGTTTAACCCTCAAGGGCCTGGGCAATTGTCCTGAATTCACACCTGACCATAGCCTGTACACGTCCAGTGGCTTAACAGTGATTTGTAGTCAAGTCTTGGCTTAACAGGAAGCCAAGACTTGACTAGAAACCACTGCCTATGTAATTTCTTTATTGTCAGCAGGACCTACTCATGATGGTATGTTAAGGGAACCTTTCTGAGGTTGTAAAAGTCGGAAATATGCCTTTAAGGGGTAATCTAAAATTTAATCTAAAATAAATTGTTGGAATTTGGATTGAATTCTTACACAGAATGTTCTTACGTAAAAAGCTAAAGTTGAGCAGAGTAATTTGTGCATGTATCAGATGAAATTATGGCTGTCCTTGAGTTTTTCATCATATCGAGTTATGGCTGCCATGATACTGGCTTCCTGCACTCAACCAGTTAACAAATCAATTTAGTACTGAAGGTATGGTAAAATAAACGGTTTAGTGTTTGGGAATTACATGCAATCAAAAGGATTATTCTATAAGCCAATATTCGAACCAGTATGACCACTGTGATGGAAGGGGGGGGGGGGCACAGTAGTGTTGCGGTAACCGGTTCTCATCAGATCACCGAAGTTAAGCAACATCAAGCCCGGTTAGTCCTCAGATGGGTGACCATCTGAGCGATCGATTCGGACTCCCGTGCTGTGTCCTTGGGGAAGGCACTGAACTCCCATTACCCACATGGGGACACGATGACGCCGTGTACAAAGGCGTACGGGATGTCGATAGTGTGCATGTCTTCAACCAATCTAACCCTGTCTGTGCTGCAGTGTGGAGTTACGATGTTGAGGAGCTGACAGCTGCTCATCGTTGCTCGGTGGTTCTCTCCGGGTACTCCGGCTTCCTCCACCCATAAAACTGTCACGGTCATGATTAGCCATTGTGCATAAGTATGTGACCTTAAACACCAATAAATAAATAGATAGACCACTGTGACAACAATTGTATGATGTAACAACAGTTTCATAAAAATATTTTTTAATAAACTGGTACCAATATTATTCCCTCCTAAGGGAAAAACTGAAATCGAGATATAAAAATCAGAACAGGGAAGAAATTAAAAGCTCTCAATCTAGAGAAAACTATTTAAAAGCCCATGCCTGAATAACAAGAATACTAATACCACGTCAGCTAATATTGCATGTATGCAAGCAGTTTCTCCATGCTTTATTAATATGTAGTGTACAAGTTACCCTTGAAGTGGGATGCCCATACTAGCTGCAAAACAACTGCAGATGCCATCAGAATTCAGGAATTCCAAAAAATGATAAATTTAAAGTAAGGCCATACAAAGTTGATTGTCTGTTTCTCAGGCCATTTTTTCCAAAAAAGCATGCGGGCGGGCGTTTTTTTTTTTTTCTTTTTATTTTCTCCCCGAGAGGTTGTTTGTGGTAATTTGACCCCCACCCAAACGCCTGGTGGACCATGCAAAATTTTGCAAATATATTGGTTATTCACCACAGGGGTGTTGGGTCGTAAATGAATGTTTGTTTTTTCAGTGAAACATGAAAATTATAACACAGGACGAAAGTCACGAAACGCCTCGTGGGTGAAACGTCTCGGGTTGAAACGTCTCTGGGACAAATCTTGCTGTCATTATGACTTACCTTTTACAGAATAAAACACTTTCTGTCGTGAATATTGCTAGAACCCACCCACTTCATTAAGGTATGATGTAGAAAAAGCTTAAGTGTGTTAATTTAAAATTTGCGAACGCATCGATATCGATTTACCGAAATGAGCACAATATCTCAAATTTTTTGAGGATTTTTTTTTGTGTCATAAAAAGGTTGCATGCGCACCAAAAATGACCATGGGCGCGGGCCTGAGAAACAGAGGTTCTTTTTTTGATGGCCTAATTTGTATATTTTTTATACTTACCAATGGCCCAGACTAGCTAGTGCAAACTCAATATAATCCAGGGCCAAACACAAATTTTGAACCCCCCAATCCCCAAAATGTGCATAGAAAACCAAAAAATTCAAGTCCTATAGGGTCCTCCATTCTTTTGCTTACTGCGCATGCACGGTAACCAGGAAAATACCGAAATTGGCACCAAGCAGCATTCTTTCTAAAGTGCCTGCTAAATGTTATAATCAGCGGGGAAGTATGAGTGCCCACTCGTGGGAGGGCCATCCCCGTCTGGGCCATTGGTAAGTATAAAAAATATACAAATTACTTTAAATTTATCATATTTTTATACTACAACCAATGGCCCAGACTAGCTGAATCGTAAAAAGGCTGGAGGGCCTGGGACTTCAAGGAAAATCCAATCTCTCAATTACTTCGATAAATAGCTCCTACAGGAGAATAGGAGAAGACATAGGAATTACATATGTCCTTCTCTTATAAGAAAAGAGAATGACATAACACCAACAATGTAATTGAGAATTACATAATTTCTCCATTTAACCTGTTATGCTAATTCGGTGAAGGAAACCAATTATAAAGCTAGTCCAGAGAATGAGACACTTTATACTCATTTAAAAGTGTCCGAGAATTGTATAGAGACGCTCGTTTGACATGAAACATATACACATGCTTCACAGTGAGCTACACTTTAAAAACAGTACATAAATGAGACATAGTTATTGCTTCACACCAAGCTACACATTAAAACCACCCAGCACCGACGCTGGACTACTGTCTCTGGAGGAGGCATTCCTTGCTTTTCACTATAAAGCCAGATAACCTAAGGAAAAAACCATCCCTTTCCCCTTGTTCTGAAGGAAAATTCCTCAGAACGAAAGGGCAGCGAAACAGCGTCAGTGCTCGAGCAGACTGCCTAAACATCTTCTAGATGTAATATTAATGGATGACATTCTGAGCAACATAAAGAGGACCCAAAGATCTAAGGTCACTGGAGATGGACTCTAAATTTCTAAGGTAAAACTTGGTAAATGAAGAGGGCTATGTCCAGTATGCAGCCTTCATAAGATCAGTAATGGCTATACTGTTAGAATAAGCCAAAGAAGTGGACAGTGCTCTGACCTCATGTGCTGAAAACTTGTTGACAGAATGTTGATCCGAAGAAAGACTTTCAAGGCAATACGTATTGCCAACTGAATTCGTCTAGCGATAGAATGAACAGATATATCTTTTCTGTTAGGAATCAACGAAAGAAAGAATCTTTTTCTTCCCTTTCTAATAAAACCCGATCGACATTTATAAATGTGCATTGCTCTAACTGGACACAGCAAAGGTCTACAATTGTCCGAGGGTGGAAAAGCCTTAATGATAATAGGCTCCGACCGCTTATCCGGAATCTGATTCTTAGCCAAAAATTCCATTTTAACAGTATTACCCACACTATAGTAATGGGAATCATCGACAGATAATGCATGAAATTCACTAACTCTTCTGGCAGACGCAAAAGCTAAGAGAAAGGCCATTTTATAGATCAAGAATTTGAACTCTACATCGTCTAATGGCTCAAAAGGAGCTTCTTGAAGCTTCAACACAACCCAAGCCAAATTTCATTTAGGAATTAATCTGAGGGTTCTAGGTCTATTAATAGAGAAATTTATAACTAGCTTGGATAAAGAAGAATCTGATCCAATAGCCATGTTATCATGATAAGCATAAGTGTCTGATAACATAGACCTATAGCCCTTAATAGCGACGGGCTGCAAGTTTAATATGTCAAACAAGTAGACCAGGAAATTGGCAATCTGTGGAATGGACGGATCATAGATGTCTACAGACTGGTCCGCACACCAACAGAAGAAAACCCTCCACTTCGCTGCATAATTCAACGAAGAGGAGGCCCTCCTACAGTTAGAAATTGCATCCACTGCTCATCCTGTAAAATGTTTTCCGTGCTGGAAGGACCACACAACAGAAATATGTGAGGGTTGAGAGCTTCCGGGTTGTGATCCAGTGCATGGGACTTCCCCTGATATAGAAGGTCATTTCAAGGAGGAAGCGTCCGGAGAATGTCCCATAACAGACACCTGAGAAGATTGATCCGGGGTTTCTGTAATGACAGAGGTGCTACTAGCAGGATTTTGCAGTGAGACTGTTTGATTTTTAACAGAATCTGCTGAATCAACAGAGAAGGAGGATTGCATGTCCTATCATTCCATCCCATGAGATCGATAAAGCATCTATTGCATACGCTCGAAGATCTGGGCATGGCGACACAAATGTCGGTAATTGATTGTTCAGGTGTGTCGCAAAAAGATCTATCATCATGTGACGATCCCACTGGTAGCAGATCTGACTGAATACTCGCTTGTTGAGAGTCCACTCCGATGGTAACAGGTGACCTTTTCGTGAAAGCGAGTCTGCTAGTATGTTCAGACGACCCGGTATATGCTGGACTGAGAGATGAACGTGATGACTCAGAGCGAATAGAAGAATCTTCTCCATTAATTCGCATAACGGAATCGAATGAGTGCCACCTTGGTTACTGAGATAAGCTACTACTGTCGAGTTGTCCGATAGAATCTGAACATGGACATTCGCTATTTGAACAATCCAATGTTGTAGTGCTATCCAGATAGACATAATCTCCTTAATGTTTATGTGATTCTTCAGGAACTGAGGGTCCCAAAGACCCTGACATTTCAAGTTTGCGGGACATAGGGATGCACCCTTGCATTCATCATAATCGTGAAGGCTGGATCTGGTAGTTGAAGTGGAACTCCCTGAGTCAACCACTGGAGATCCATCCAAATCTAAACCTTTTGTTTTACTAGATCCGTTAAAATAATACTGGTTTCGGGCAAATGTGTCTTCACACTCCAGTTCTGAGTAAAGAATATCTGGAGGGGACGCGTGCCCATTGGAATAAGATCTGCAGCCGCTCCGCATAGGCCCATCAGTCGCATAAACTCCCTCACAGTCACTGCGGGAGGGTTTAGACAAAAGTGAGCAAAATAACTGACTAATTTCGCTTTGGGTAACGGCAGACGAACCAGATTGTTGTGAGTCTCGAAGCTCATTCCCAAGTGAATGAAGGACTTGGACGGAGCTAGGTCCGACTTTTTCTCCTTTACTATGAAACCGAGATGTCGGATCAACTGATGCAGACTCTGAACATCGTTCTAAAGAATTATTCTGTCGCCGTATCTCTGAAGAATGTCGACCAATTAAGCCAACATTACCACTGCCGAATGAGCTCAAAAATATGACATTACCGAGTTCATTATTCGAGTGAAAGCCCAAGGATCTAGGTTCAGACTGAAGCAGATTGCTCTGAACTGATAAACCTCTCCTTGCATGGCAAAACGCAGGTACTGTCTGAATGCTGGATGTACAAGGACATGAAAGTAGGCATTCTTTAGATTTATGCTTGCCGCATAGTCGTCCACTCGAATGCTCACTCTTACCGACTGAATGGTTTCCATACAGAACTTTGGAGCTATGATCAATTTGTTTAGTCAGCTCAAGTCTATTACCTGACGGTACGAGAAACGAGGAACAGGTGACTGTAAAAACCTGGAGAATTTTGATTCTCGACACCCTCTATTGCTTTCTTTGATAAGAGAGCCTGTACTCCGCTAACTAAGGAGAGACTCTTTTTTGGAAGGAATCGTCGTAAGATTTGTCCAACACAGGCATCTTGTAAGTGGGGGCTTTACTAGGAATGATAGCAGCAGGCCTGCCGAGACTACATTTCTCACCCACTGATCTTCTGTGACTTCCATCAAGTTTTTCTGGAAGTTTGATAATCTTCTGCCAACTGGAAAGCAAACAGAGGTCTAGACCATCACCTGTACGACATGCGAGGCTTGCGGGAGGAGAAACTATATCCTCCCCGCAAAGAACCTCGTCCATAAGCCTAGGGGCATCTGACTTATAGTCTCGATCAGATTTGTGCCCCTTTCCCAAGTCTCTATATTGACGACCTCCAGAGTAACCGTAAGAGGGTTTCCTGTACCCTCGCGAGGAGTTCCCTTTCGATGATTGTGAAGTGGAACGACCTCGCCTACTCTGGCCTGCTGAAGTGTGTTGTTGAGACACAGATTTCAATAGCAGTGCACAGGAACCTTTCTTGGTAGCTTGTTCATAAACTAACGAAGGCTTGTCATCAAATAGTGTGTGTCCAGAGACCGGAACGACTCGGAGAGAGCTTTTCACCCTGTCATCGATAATTGATGAAGATGCAGGGGCTGCATCACGTCTAACCAATTCCAAATTTGCCACTGTCAGGGCGCAGTGGTACGTGGCATACATTACTGCCCTTGAAAGAACTCTTAGCGAGGAACAAACGTCCTCAAATTCCTTTCCATTTAGATGATGCGCCTTAGCCCTGGTGATATGGTCTGCGTAGGACATAGCGTCCAGAATCGCTCTATTAGATGAAATAGAAGATTCCATCACGTCTGAGCGTAAATTGAATGATATAGGCAATGACATATCTAAATCCGCAGCCTGCTCATCCAAACGCAGAGGTGCTCTCTGGGCATTTTCTCCAACCGTTTTAAAATAATGTGGTCCAGGAAACGGTATACTGATTGAAGTTACAGATGAGAAACTGCCTTTCTTCTTGGCACTTGCTAGGTTGAATATGGCGTCATTAACATGGCCGAAGTCCTCCGACACCTGCCCAGATTGTTTCGGGAAGGAAAGAACATCATCTTTCCTTAGCACAAAATCTCTGTCCAGAGACGACAGCAGTTTCTGACTAGCAGTCGCAGCTTGCTGGCCAGGATAGTATTGATGAATGAAATTCATCGCTACCATATGTTGTTCCAAAAGGGAAGGGTAAACCTCTTCCTTGTCCCTTTCACCATCTGACTGATTCAGCTGAGAATTTCGGTCAACCGTATCTGTATGTACCGATGACCAGACCGACCCAGAACTGTCCGACAGCTCACCACCGGAGTCTGCAGAAGGTTGCTCTTGCACTTGCTGGGAAGCTGCGATGTGCTGCGCAATCTGCGACAGCAAGTCTGTTACAGAGGCTTGAGGAGCAGCAGTCTTCTGTTTTTGCACCGCTTGCTGCTCCTGGGACAGAGATCCCGAGGTAGATCTCTTCTCCACACGTCCTAACGAATGAAGCTCGGATCGCTAGCTACCGGATGGCCCAACTTCACGGGCGAAGACTGGGTGCATCTTCTCGCAGCTGCCTGGATATCCGAAGTCGGGTAGCTAGCGTGTGTGCTTTTCTGAAGTTCAGGAAGAAGTTGTGAATGTAGCCGCCCCTGGATGCAGTCTAGAAGGAGCATCCCAAGCGGCAGGTGTGGACGTTAGCTCTGGCTCGAGCAAGTTTCTTAAAACAACATTTGGCCCCAAATGTTGCTGGGTTAGAGAAGACTCTGTCGCTCATGGTCTTTCAGACCTCACCAAGCTTCCCGAAGAGAAACTTGCAGGCTTCCTCCCTTTTGCCGTCGTCGCTGGGTGAGCTTTAGTATTTGAGGTGCTTGCTCTACCCAATTCTCCACTTCCTTCGACCGCAACAGACTTACCCATGTTACGGCTCCCACTATCGGGTTGGCCACTTCACTGGTCTAACTGGCTGCTGGAATAAGAGGTCTTATTCCCTGTTTAATGTTAAGGAGCACCTTAGCTGCCAGTTCTGTTTGCTCATCAGAGCGCTACGACGGCAGCACACTTTGGATGGGTGTTGCAATACCATCACCATGTTCTTGTTCCTCTGAAAAAGAAACTGAAAAACTTAAATTATCCTGTGGTGACAGCTCCGGCATAGGAACCTCACTGCCACTGACGTATCGCGACACCCATCTCCAACGTCTGTCATCGCAATGTACACAAGTAAGACCAAGAATCCATAGGAGTGCATCGACTGCAGGCAAGGCAACAAGCATGTAAATCTGAGGAAGACTTCCTCGCCTTGCATTTAGAGCAAGCAGTAAGCTTTCATAATTACAATACAAAATTCCACAACGAAAATACATAAGGATACATGAATAATAGCAATCAAATTAATTTCGAAAAATTTATAAAAAAAAATAACGAATTTTTTTGTTGAAAATGCCTAAGTTCCAAAGGGAACAACATGAGCCCAAGGGCATCCCGATAGAGCCTATGTGTGGACAAAATCCAAATTTTTTTGAGCTACACTACTGGAATCATAATCAATGTATCCTACAGTAATTCCAAAGTATTATAATTCAAAATACTACATGTTAAGGGCATTGCCAAATGTAAACGTCAATAGAAAAAATGGGAATAAGACAACAGGCACACAAAAAAGGCCCAGTCAGTAACCGATTTAAATGCTACCAGATGCAAAGCTAGATTTTCATACGAAGAAAAAACGATACATCGGATAGAAGATGTGAGACCAAAATGACCCAACACCCCAAGGGTGAGGACATAATCATGGGGATAAACAGAATAAACATTCTGTAATACATGTTAAACTCCCAATAAATTTAATAAAAAACAGCCAAAAAGCTTAGGAGTTTAACAGGAGGGGTTCAAGGAAGGATAAGGAAGGAACACTTAACAAACAGTAGGTAAATCATTAGCAAGAATGATGACGTCAGGCACATGTCCCAAAAATGGGAAACATGAAATAATTTTTATAATTTTTATAAAATTAAAGCTCTGAAAGTTTGAAACCACCGTTGTTCACTTCCATCATCCATTTATAGCCTTGAATCCACCAATTCTTTCACTGATTTGAGTCTGGCATACTCAAAACAGGAGATTTAAAGCACAGATGTCAGATCATTGTTTACTGACTTAGGACCAAAGAAAGAAAAAATGATGCTTGGCGCCAATTTTGGTACCTTCCTGATTACCGTGCATGTGCAGTAAGCAAAAATATGAAGGACCATATTGGACTTGAATTTTTCGGTTTTCTATGCAAATTTTGGGGATTGGACCTGGATTATATCGAGTTTGCACCAGATAGTCTGGGCCATTGGCTGTAGTATAAAAATATGTGCAAGTGAATTTGGACCTGTTGAACAACCATAATTTTTCAAATACTCAAAATTGGTTGCTTATTTTATTTCATGTACTTATTGGTGTTTAAGGTCACTTTAAACATCTTTGGCTACATCATGACAGCAGCATGCGTATAAAGTCAAGTTCAACCAATCGTTTATACATATGCTACCCACTTTAGAGGACTTCAATTGTGGACGTTGGGTTTCAAATCCTATTGCACAAGTAAAGCTTAGCAGTAAAGAAGAACTTCTTTACCACAGTAAACAAATACAGCTCCCCTTCTTTTAGGATGCACAGGAAAAATTGGTTGACTTATACTAAAAGTTATTATTTATTAGTGTTTAACCCTTTACAGTACGTGGATAGTGTATTATCACTAAATCACCCACAGAGTGGAGATTCCACCCAGGTAATAATTGCAAATTTGTTGAAAAGCATAACAAGCACAAGCAAAGTTCCAGTCAATGGACCTCCGGGTTAAGCCGGGGGGTCCATTGGATGAAACATTGCTTGTGTTTTTCATCCATATGTAGAGAATGTGTAGAAAGTGATACTTTGGGTGATAACTCCACTCCATGGGTGATTTACTCTCCCGTACTTTACCTAATGAATCAGTCTGATCTGTTATGTAATTTACAAATTGAGAAGCTGAAATAAAAGAAGAATTTTCCAAAATTTCAACACCATATCGTGTGACCCATCATTGGAACAAGCTCGTTCCAATGAAGGGGGGGGGGGGGGGGTCACATGATATGCTATTTTTGAAATTTTTGGAAAAATTTGAAAAAAAAATAATTCAACTAAAAAATACTGACATTGTTTTTGTTGGGTAAAGGGTTAAGGTCACTTTCAGCATCACTGGCTATATCGTGACCACAACAAAAGGATGAAGTCAAGTCAGGTGAAGCCATTTATACCTACTTATACCCATTTCAGAGGACTGCCATCCAGGTGCTGGACTGCTGGGTACCAGGTGCTATTTATCCATGAAACAAAACTTGTTTACTGGAGTTAACAAACAATGCCCCACTTCCTGGAGGTAGGAGGGTTTGCTTGATGTGTTAATTTGTTTTACATGCTTGAACTGTAAAACATCACATCCATAGGCATTTGGGTTCCCCATTTTTCAAGCCTTGGAATTCTTAACATTAACATTTTTCTACAAAAGCTCATCTTGCATCGAAATGATAACCACAACCTGATGCAAACCAAAACATAACAGGAATAGCAAGAAGGAAATAAACAACAGAAATTATTTCTTTTCTAGTTTCTATAATAACCACCAACATTGTAAATAAGTTACCAAACAATTTTAAAAAGATATAACACTCGAATCAAGTACTTATGACTCAATAATAATTTACTGAGTTTGTGACAGTTTTTGTCTTTCTGACCCCAGGTAATTAATATCCGTGAAGCTTCACCATTTCTATGATCCAATTTCTGAGTTTAGTAATATTCTTTCTTACTGACTGTACATTATGCCCAGTGAAAAGATATGAACTTGCTTCATTTTAAGGTCACAGCTGATCATATATAAAGGGAGAGCAGCACTTCCTTTCTGAGAAGCACTATTTTACTTGCACACCAGTGGTGCACCTTATTTGCAACCTCTTCTCTTGCTCCTAAAATATTAGTAGGATATGTAATAATGTCAATGCTAAACATGATTGTGTGGAGTCAGTATGTTGGGGAGCAGGACAGTTGCTTGCCATTGCTCAGTGGTTCTCTTTAGGAACTCAAAGCTTCCTCCTTGTTAAACTGTCCGGCACGAGGTGACTCTGGCTGTTGAAAGTGTTGTTAAACCCCAATAAATAAATAAATGAATAAATAAATAATTAATGTCTATGACACTCAGTGGTTCTCTCTGGGCACTCCAGCTTCCTCCACCCGTAAAACAGTCCGACATGAGGTGACCCTGGCTGTTGAAAGTGTCATTAAACCCCAATAAATAAATAAATAAACAAGAGGCCCCACGGGGCCTGAAGTGCAATTTTTTGTCCTTGTAAAATTAAAATTGCGAGTGCTGACAAATGCAATCACACTCACACCAGTCCAAGAAGAAGACTGAACAGGGTTTGCAATTTACATGGGGAAAATTTGATTAAATGTACCAAAATGATACTTATTTTAGTGGTAATAGAAATTGTGTCCTGGGCAGGAGTTAAACAAGAGGCCCCAAGGGGCCTGAGGGCGCTCACCTGACATGGTAGCCTAAATATCAACCCAGAGAATTGATTTCAACAAGTTGCATCTGATCCTCCTAAGAAAAGCTTATACCAAATATCCAAAGATTCTGACCAGTGGATCTAAAAAAAAAATAGAAGATTTTTAAAGAAGATTCCTCATATTGAACTAAGTTATAATTCGGGCTCCCACAGTGAGTCCAAATATGGACCTAGGGACTTGGCTTGAACAAAGTTGAATCTCACTCCCTAAGCATGGTGCATACCAAATATCAAAAGATTCTGCCTGCTGGATCTTGAGAAGATTTTTAAAGAAAATTCCTCATTTTGAACTAAGTTACAATTCAAGCTCCCACAGTGAGCCCAGATATGGACCAAGGGACTTGGCTTGAACAAACTTGAATCTCACCCCCTAAGCATGGTGCATACCAAATATCAAAAGATTCTGCCTGCTGGATCTTGAAAAGAAGATTTTCAAAGAAATTTGCCTGAAATGCATTAACTTCGAATTCGGGCTTCTATAGTGAGCCCAAATATGAATCCAGGGGGCCAATTTGAACAAACTTGAATCAGATCCACCCCACAATGTTGCATAACAAATAACAAAAGATTCTGCCTGCTGGATCTGGAGAAGAAGATTTTTAAAGAAATTTGCCTGAAATGCACTAAGTTCGAATTTGGGCTTCTATAGTGAGCCCAAATATGAATCCAGGGGGCCGATTTGAACAAACTTGAATCAGATCCACCCCACAATGTTGCATACCAAATATCCAAAGATTCTGCCTGCTGGATCTGGAGAAGAAGATTTTTTAAGAAATTTGCCTGAAATGCACTAAGTTCGAATTCGAGCTTCTATACTGAGCCCAAATATAAACCCAGGTGGCCGATTTGAACAAACTTGAATCAGATCCACCCCACAATGTTGCATGCCAAATATCAAAAGATTCTGCCTGCTCGATCTGAAGAAGATTTTTTAAGAAATTTGCCTGAAATGCACTAAGATCGAATTCGGGCTTTTATAGTGAGCCCAAATATGAATCCAGGAAGCCGATTTGAGCAAACTTGAATCAGATCCACCCCACAATGTTGCATACCAAATATCAAAAGATTCTGCCTGCTGGATCTGGAGAAGAAGATTTTTTAAGAAATTTGCCTGAAATGCACTAAGTTCGAAATCGGGCTCCTATACTGAGCCCAAATATGAACCCAGGGGGCCGATTTGAACAAACTTGAATCAGATCCACCCTACAATGTTGCATACCAAATATCAAAAGATTCTGCCTGCTGGATCTGGAGAAGAAGATTTTTTAATGTTTTTCCCATTGCCTACAGTGTTAAAAAGTGCTGACTCAGCACTTTTTCAAAGTCCCGAAACTGTACCCTATGATAAAACCGATGGCAATTTTTTTTTACCAATCCTTTCTGTTGGTCCCAAGGAAGCTGCACACCAAATAAAAATTCTCAGTGCCGTGCAGTTTTTGAGATATAGGCGTTTTAATTTTTTTCTATTTTTAGCTCCTGTGGTTCCCACGGGGCTACAGGAAAAAAATTTCTGCATAAATTAGGTACTTATGACCCAATAAGCCCTCACATAAAATTTGGTTCAAATTGGCCTCTCGGTTTAAAAAATAGAAATTTGGGGTGGGGCCAAAATTTTTGCTCCTCCCATAACATCGCCAAGTATAGACCTACAAACTTTTCTTGAACAAACTTGAGTCTACACCTCAAAAGGAAGCTGCATACCAAATATCAAGTCTCTGCTATTGCTGGTTCTTGAGAAGAAGATTTTTTAAGAATTGGAGCATTTTTGCCCCACACCTCTGCTCAATATGAGCCGAAACCTAATTTGCCCAAAAATCAAAATGCCGCTATATAACCCCTACTCACATGAAATTTCATTAACATGCGGCCAGTGGTTTGGAAGAAAAAGACCCAAACACCACCTTCACGCCGGACGACGGACGACGGACGAAAAGTGATCAGAAAAGCTCACCCTGACTTTCAGTCAGGTGAGCTAACAAAACTGTAAAATATGCTTATATACTGTGTTGTACATCAGCAGAATGTTCTTATATTATTTAGTTATTTATTGGTGTTTAAGGTCACATACTTATGCTCAATGGTTAATCATGAAAGTGACAGTTTTACGGGTGGAAGAAGCCAAAGTACCCGGAAAGAACCACCGAGCATCGACGAGCAACTGTCCGCTCCTCAACATTCTAACTCTTATCTGTTCAAGCTCCACTCAAGCAGGGTTACAGCAGTTGAAGACATGTGCACCATCGACGTGCAGTATGCCTTAGTACACAACGTCATCATGCCCCCATGTAGGCAACTGGGACAAAGAGCCTTGCCCAAGGAAACAATGCGGGTCGTCCCGGATGGGGATCGAACTCGGGACCTCTAGCATAGAAGTCCAACAGTCTACCACTGCGCTCCCCCAGAATGTCCATAAGAACACTGTCAAGTTTCAATACTCTGAATAAAAAGGTGTGTGTGTGTCTGTGTGTGTGTGTGTATTGATTGGTTTTTCACCCAAATACAACATTTTAACTGGTAGAGTGCTAAATTATTTTTGGTCATCAGAATTTGTTTGTGTGTCTTTGCCTTGTTATAATTCATGGGAGAGCGCCTACAGGAACTCTTCCATAAATTTTACATGTAACAAAACAAATCATAACCGACCAAATAATTTCACTTCAAAGGTAATACAAAGTATTTATTTATTTATTGGTGTTTAAGGTCATATACTTATGCACAATTGTTAATCATGACTGTGACAGTTTTACGGGTGGAGGAAGCCGAAGCACCCGATCCACGATCAACGACGAGCAGCTGTCAGCTCTCCAACATTGTAACTCTGAACTCTGTGCCGTGGCACAGGCAGAGTTAGATTGGTTGAAGACATGCACACCATTGACGTGCAGTACACCTTAGTACACAGCGTCATCGTGCCCCCATGTAGGCATGCGGGGTTAAGTGCTTTGCCCAAGGACACAACGCGGGAGTGCGAATCAGTCACTGAAATGGTCACCCATCCAACTACTAACCGCGCTCGATTTTGCTTAACTTCGGTGACCTGACGGGAACCGGTTACCGCGATGCCACTGCGCCCTCGGTAATACAAAGCACATCCACAGAAAATGATCCCTTCATGTTGCTGCATCTGCACTTCAGAATAAAGCCCCGAAATGGGCTTTCAGCACCCTTCCAGTTAATGTTCACCAAGGGAAGTAATTATAGAAAGTAAATATATTTTTCTTTTCTGTACAATTGTCTACATGATAAATAGGTAAAAAGCTCTGAAATCTCCTTTCCCTTCTTTCCTCAAACTCTAATAGTTTAAGAAGTTCGGTGCATGTGGACACACAGACAGAGATGCAGGTCATTCTCTAGTCTCCTAACCTCTTGCCTCTAGGCAACTGACTGGACAATCAGTGGTACAAATATTGATCAATTAAATGATAAGAGAATTGAACCTGAAAACAAGTTTGCAACCAACCCTTTACCCAAAACATTTTTGTGGGAGAAAATATATTTCAACATATTTGACAAAAGCTAATTGAAAAACTGAATCCTTTTCCTCCCAAATCTATCTTACGTTCACTTGATGGAACATGGTGATTGAGCTTGTTCCAATGAGGAGACAGGAGCTAGAATCAGATAGACTGAAAACATTAGCCCTGAAAGGGAGAATTCCGACTTTAATTTGGTACTATATGTAGTCTGAAGCCCCAACATACAATCATCAGGAAGTCTTACTGATGATGGGAAATTACCTTTGTAGTGGCATCTAGGAAAGTCTTGGCTACCTCTATAGGCAACCAAGACTGGACTATAAACCACTGCTGAACCACTTGACTCACATGATAGGGCCCTGAGAAGCTTCGGTTTGATTTCGAATCTTAAATTGCTATTCAGTTCGAATCAGCTGCACGATTCGTTTCCATTCAAATCTTTTCACTGGAATATAACTTGGCATCAGTCATCTTCATCATTCCACAATACATATAGTCTTGGTGGAAATTGTACATAAATAATATTGAAAATAACAACTGAGTGTAGTTTCCGCTATCTGAACAGAAACAACATCTGTACCCATTCCACCAGCCACGCTAATTCCAGTCTCACTAGACAGTACCACTGTTGAAAGGAAACTTAAAGATTTCCTGGCAATATCAACTATGGGCTGTTGCTAGCCCTGTGCAGTGCCTTGTACCGATGCTTCTCGCACCCGTTTCTGAACTATAATCCTTATAGGGTAATATTCCAACTACATCACCAAGGCATGCCTTCGACGAAGGCATGCCTTGGTGATGTAGTTTTAATATTTTATCAGTTGGGACTTGAGCCATCAATGTCGGAACAAATCAGGCTTATAATCCCCTCCCCCACCCCCCTCCTCCTTCCTCCAGTCAGTCATCCCGATTCTTCGATTCGATCCAAGATTCGATTTGCAGAGTCCTATAACATGATGCTAAATTGATGAAATTACCCACAGGACTTTTAGAGATAAAGGTAGTTTATGATAATCTTCAGGGCTTATATTTCGTCTAAAATTGTGAGAATCCATTTGGATTCTCGTGAAAATGGTTGCGAGAATCCATACCTACTATGAGTGTCCCAGGATCCCATGATGCCACCAAGGTTGAACCACTGTTGTATACTGATAACACATGTTAACCTTTTTCCCAACACACTTTTTTAATTTTTAAAACTAAGTTTGATAATTTTTAAACAATAAATAATAAATAAATGATAAAATAATTAAATGAACAATATTTACCAATAAAATCTTACAAATATGGCTGTCGTTGGAACCGGCTCAATGAGCCGGTTCCAATGACTGCCATATTTGTAAGGTTTTATTGACAATGTGTCAGGATATTTCAGGTCATGTTAGATTTCTATTGGTTAATTTGTTGCTGCTGTGTTAGTTAACCCTTTACCCAACGTAACGGCCAAAACCGGCCAGCGCTATTCTCAAAAATCGCCAATTAATTTTCAAAATATTTTCATTTTTTGTCTCAAAAACATAGGTTATGACCCCTCGTTGGAACGAGCTCGTCGAGCTCGTTCCAACGAGGGGTCATAACCTATGTTTTTGAGACAAAAAATGAAAAAATTTAGTTATTCAAGAATTTTTTTTGCAAGTGTCGTCTGCTTTTCATGTTAGGTAAAGGGTTAAAGGGTTAAACTGACTCAATTTTTTTCACGCGAATCCAAGCAGAGGTTCAGCGAGAATCTACATGGATTCTCACTGGTTTTATTGCGCGAATCTTTTTGCGAATCGATTCTCGGATTCTCGTCGAAATATAAGCCCTGAATCTTCTGAAATAGAGCAGGCCCGTTTGAAACATTATAATGTTTAGGGGGTTAACAAAAATATTTCATTACGAAGTATTCAATTAAATGGAAGACACTCTATTTAATGATTGCCATTTGACAAAATCAACATACAACATAAATGAACAAATTACGTTTACAACAGATTACATTCATTAATAATTATATTAGAAAAGCAAGAAAGCAGCAGCCCATGCCTGAAGATTTTACCTGAATTTACCTTTGGGTTGAGCATTTGATTCTTTGTTTCTTCATGTAAATTTGCATCCAAGTTTGTGAATCTGAAACAAAAACATTTTGAGTAATGGCTCAAATAATAGACAGACATAGAGAGCTTAGAAAATACTTTTCAAACATAGATGAAAGTGGGAGTTCCCCAAAAAGCAGGAAAATCAGGCCAAGTTTGGTTCTTCCGAAACTTGAACATAATTAAAATCTTTCAACTCGAATACAAGTTAATGAAATATGGAAATTCTTGAAAAAAAATCTCACTTTTCTTCTGTTGCCACCAACAGAAAGTTTACAACTACAATTTTGGCAGGGGTGCAGGTATAAAAAAATTAATAAATTTACATGTTTATTCGAAACTGGAAGTGAGCAGTCAACAGTTTCCTCCAGCCATACCAATTTAAATTTGTTTTTAACATCCTTCTCAAGCACTGATAAGTCATGAGATTTATCTATGATCTTAAACATACATGAAATGTAACATGGATGTAAGTAAACACGCACAGAAAAAGGGAAAGCGCAAACAGGAAATGGTTTAACGAGACTGGGCTGTATAAAAAGTAAGGAGTAGAAAGCAGAACAAAATGAGGAAAATCCGGAAAAACCATGGAAATTCACTAGTACTATTGGAAAACAGAACAGAACAAGTGAAAAATCAGGAATTACGGATAAATCCTGCAGTCTTTCATCTATGTTTCAAATTACTTACCCAGACTAGTGCATGACAAAAAGTATTAGTTCAAACTGAGAACTTGTGCATTTATTTATTTATTGATGTTTAAGGTCACCTAATTCTGCACAATGGCCGCTAGTTACCGCAACACGGAGATACAGTTCAGACAATCGTTTATAACCATGTTGCCCATTTTAGAGGACTTCCACCCCACCCATTGGTTACCAGGTCCTATTTTACCAGTACAACAGAGTTTATTTATTATAGTAAACACCATCTCTGGTTCCCACAGGGAGAACTTTTGAGAAAATTTTGGCACACCTGCAAACACTGACCCACCCAGGATACATTGTCTTAACAGGAATAGTGCTTGAAGCCAAAATTGAGGCTATACTCTGAGGTACAGGTACCACAACTGAAAGGCTTCATACTCACGGAATACGATTCATATTATCTTCAAAAAGAAATTATTTACTCTGTAAGGATTTGCCTTGTTACAATTTATGAGAGAGTGCCATTTGGCACTCTCCCATAAGGTGTAACAAGCAAAGTCCTGTAAAGAAATTTGGACAACCAAAAATAGTTTAGCACTCTACCAGTTAAGAATGCAAGGAACCCTCTGAAACTATTTTGAAAATTTTTTGAGACGATTCCTAACTATATACAAACATCTTTGATTTAAGACTTCTTTGCATAAAGATGTTAGTCAGCTCCAAGAAATCTACAAGCAAGTCTGCTCACTTTCGATGTTCTGCAGAGCAGACTCATACAGAGGTTTGATCAAATAAGTCATATTACCAGAGCAGCTGTTTTCAGACAAGTGTGGTCTGTCTGAATATGCAGATGATACTTGACTAAAACAACTGCCAGTCATAAGTCTTGTGCCTTTTAACCCTTTGAACCCTAGCAGCCGCTTTTCCGGCCAGGAACATGATACGTCATAATGTCATTAAATAGGATGGCTATTCAGTAAATGTGTGGGGTAGATCAATCAATATTTTCAACATGCAGCCCCGAAGCTGCACGTTGAAAATACTGATAGGTCTACCCCAAATAATAAATATGGACTCTTCCAAGTTCTTCCACTGAACTGGCATGGAAGATACCACTAGAGTTCAAAGGGTTAATGATCAGCAAATTCTCTCTAATTTCCAGGCTTGTAAAGTTCTAACTTTGAAGCATCCTTAAAAAGTAAGGAGTTTCAAGGCTTGTGAAGAAATTTCAAGTACTTTCAAGGCCTTGAGAACTTATCTTTCAATTCACGGACTTGCCAAGTTATCATGGACCACAATGAACCCTGCCATCATGACAGAAAAGCCCCAACATTTTAGCCTATTTATGTATTCTGTATGTTGGAATCCAATACACTCACATTTCTGGCTAAAGAACTTGTGTTACCTCCACATTTCCAACATAGTGGTCAGCTTCAGAATCTTCATTAAACCCTTTTTCAATTTTTTGCTATATTGGGGGACAGAAATAGGCCTGGAAACAAAGAACTTACATTGTAACCAGTTAGCAGGTTACCCTCAATAATGTGGTGTTAATCTATAGAAATTATGTTTTGTGACAGTTTTTCACCTTTTCTGTTTTACAGTGCCAGCCATACCATTTACGTCTTAACAGAGTTTCTGCTACAATAAATAGCAAAAACTGACATGCGATACGAAACCGGCTTGCAAAACAACAATGTTTCCAAAAGCTGAGATCAATAGCCTTTGAGAGTGATAGGCTGAAGACTTTTAGTATCGAAAAAAAACCCCAGGAAATCTGCTATTTGTGTTATGGATGGATGTCTAAAATAAACTCTGTTGTCGCCTGGGTGCAGAAATGCATTCCACTGCTCTTTTGGAGTCTGAGACAGGACCTGCTAAAAGACAAGCATGAATGTTTAATGGTCTCACATTGAACAGAATCTTCTTGGGTTAACCCTTGGAAGATGACTGTCTAATAGAGGAAGACATATTGGAATGTCTATCAGAAACTGTCTAATTTTCTTGATCCACACTTGTGTTGTTAGTGGAACAATCAGTATAATTCAGCAGTGCAAGGTTGATATTTTGTTGAGAATGCAATGGATAACTGGTGTCAGTGGAAAGGCATAGCTGTTTATCCCATTCCAGTTGATAGATAGGGAAGAGGTTCTGGGAAAGAAGAAATGAACATGTGTAGCTGATAGTTCATTCTCATTGCAAGTAGGTCTATCTGGAAAGTGCCCCATTTCTGGCACATCCACTTGAATACCTCTTTGTTCTAACTATATTTGGACAGAAAAATCTTGTTTTACTGGGATAGCTACTAATGGATAACACACTGAGGTGTCATGGCATGTGTCTTACTAGTAACTTGAAGTTGTTTTGTGGAGCTAGAAAAAGATCTCTCATCAGTTTGTACATCAGAATGGAATGTGCCTTGATTCCATATGCACGCAACCACTGTAGATTGCAACCACTGTCGAATTGTCTGATAGAATCAAGTGGTGGTTCGAGAGGCGAGATAACCATTGGCTCACAGCCAGAAGGATCATTAACAACTCCTTATAGTTGATATGTAAATCTGCATGATCCCCTGTCCAGAGACCTTGAGCCTGTAAATCTAGAGGATTGTGTTGCTCCCCATCCAGAATCACTGGAATATGAGGAGTTGAGGGGAGTGGGAAAGTCCAACGGAATTCCGTTCATCAGCCACTGGACTTCCATCCAGCTGGAGGATTATTGAATTATCAACTGAACCAATGGAATGAGCTGGTCTAAGGAGTTGACATTCAGTCTCCAGCGCTGGAGCAGATAGAACTGAAGTGGATGTAGATGAAGTCTTCCCAGTAGAATGAGATCTGTCATAGAGATACAAAGGCCAATTAGGCAAAGGAATTCATTGGTGGAAATTCTCCAAGCGCTCTGGAGAAGCACTTGACAAAAGCACTCAGAATCTTGGCTCTTACTAATGGAATTCTGACAAGGTACATATGACTCATGAACCACTGGCGTCCATCTTGCTTCAGCTGACTTGTCCAAAATCAAAAGGAAGCTTCCCCTCGACACCAACAATGTATAATTCAAAAAATAAAACTAGAAAGCAACTGTCACAGTGCCGAAGCTGCGACGATTCATGCAATGCCAATGATGTTTTAAAACTTGTTGGTGACAAAAAAAACTTGTTGGTTACAAGTCCATAAATATGACAGAAATTATCCGAATGACATGCACTATGGAGAGGGTGTACACATCATGAAGATACACTTGCATACTAAGTATGGTGTCATTTCATCAAGTATTTTTGGAGTTATGGTGTTTTTTAAACTCGTTGGTGACAGACCGACCGACCGACAGACAGACCGACATTGCCACATATAGAGCTGCTCGTCGCAGCTAAAAACCCAGCATTCATTAGTTATTGAACGGAAACCAAATTCAATATGGCTGTCATGATGGCCATATTGAATTTGCTAGTGGGACCAAAATCGAAAGGAAGCATTGTCTGGTCATCCACAAGTAACCCCTAAAACTTATGATTTGATCAAATATGCAGTTCTTTAATTATTGGATGGAAGCCAAAAGTTAATGGACAGATGCCGGATGGACGGATGGTCATGGCGAAAACATGATGGTCCCCGAGAGATTCTCGGGGGCATAAAGAGTCCATTTTGGACTACTTGCAGAATCCATGGATCTGAAGAATTCTGGTCCACTGATGAACAAAATGAGCAATCTGACCCTCCCTCTCCACTGCAGGAAGTAGATCAAGGAGAAAAGACATTACTTCACCCTTCGACAAGGCTTACTGGAGGAGAAACCACCTCTTCCTCCTCTCCTAAATTCTTTGTTACCTCAAGGGGAACTTGAAGTAGTTGAACCTAGAGAGAACGAATGTGCCAGAGACCTTCTATGGACAGGGGCCATCTACTAGAATTGTACCAAATTGAGCCCCTAGATGAAAATGATAAATTTAAAGTAATTTGTATATTTTTTTATACTTACCAATGGCCCAGACTAGCTGGTGCAAACTCAATATTATCAAGGGCCAAACACAAATTTTGACCCCCCCCCCCCCCCCCACCTCAATCCCCCAAATTTACATACAATACCGAAAATTGAAAGTCCTATCTGGCCATCCATACTTTTACTACCTGTGCATGTGCAGTACTCAGGATGAGACCGGAATTGGTGCCAACATCATTCTTTGTTTGGCCCAAAGTCAGTAAACATCTCAACTGACATCTGTGCTTTAAATCTCTCATTTGGTGGATGCCAGACACAAATCAACATCATTCTTTGTAGACAAACCTACTAAAATAATAACTCAGCGGGGAGGTATGAGTACCCACTCATGGGAGGGCCATCTACGTCTGGGCCATTGGTTAGTATAAAAAATATACAAATTACTGTAAATTTATCATATTTTTATACTCCAACCAATGGCCCAGACTAGCTGAATCGTAAAAAGGTGGAGGGCCTAGGACTTAAGAATTAGTAGACCAAATACAGCTCATAATCCTGCATTTCAAGGTGAAAAGGAGATTAAATTTTTAAAAGAATAACATGTATGTCTCTCTATACAATAATAGAGAAGACACATCATCAATAAGGAGCCATATCCAAGTAATTCCGTATTCTTAGAATGAATGATTATGATAATTGGGTGTAACAAGCCCCCAATTTAAGGCTAGTCCAGACTAAACCACTTAAATTAGGATGGCGCATTCGAGAGTGAGAACTAACCCCCACAAACACTTGCCATATATATAAAATAAAACAAGCTGTATATAAGATCAGTAATAATCTACAGACAAAAACAGCTTCACTCAGAGTTACACACTTATCAAGCCAGATGAAGAAACATCACCCCTCCCCCTCCACTCTTTTGTTGGAAGAAATATTCTTCAAAACAAAGAGGGAAATGCTCTGGAATCAGTGAAAAGCGGTACCAAACAATCTATATATATTCGCCAAACAGGCACTCAGTTATTAATTATTATTATTCATTATTGGTGCTTAAAGTCACTTCAGTAGCCAAGGGTATTGTGGCGATCCCGGTTATTAAAAGCACAAGCTTCTAACATATGCCAGAGTTGGAATACGTAGATAGGTCGAAAACCAGTGATATAACGTGTACAACAATACACTTGTCCAATTGAATCCCAATGGAAAGTATCTGTTAGAGCAAACACGCTACTACGGCAACCAACAGGCGACCCCGTTCAGGTATACAATTAATTCCAGTAATGAAACTCCAATTGAACTGTGCGAATATATGAGAATGTGAATTCTGCTGTGTACCGTCTCTGGTAGAAACCTGGATTTAGGACATGGAACGAGCTATGATGAACAGACCTGTCACAGACCATCCCAAAATAATTCATTGTTCCCTAGGTCCGTAACAACCAATGACTGTTCGGAGAAAGAATATACTACTCTGAATAATGATGCCAAAAATTGAGAATGTATGCATAGACGCCCTATTGGAAGTTCCATAACTGATCCAAATAGCCCCAAAATTCTCATAAGCTCCATAAAGCAGGGCAAGAATTTTATAGAATCTGTTCAATAATGCGCCTAATGAGCCTAATAAATATACATATTATGCACGCGAGCAACAGAATCCCGTATGTACTCATCTGAATACAACCTGTATCCACGGTATGACCCGAGTGATACAAGTGTAACCAGGAAACTGAATGAATAATACGACGTTAATGCAGTTAACTTGAGATATGAACTCATACGTCGTAAGAAAAGGCCAGACTGCTCTGAGCGAAACTTTTCAGAGTGGACTAATTGCCACGTTGGAGAATGTTGCCCAGATAACCGACATGTCAGCGACACAGGTACACGAAGGTTAGCAATTTATTGATAAGGAATCGTATGCTCGTATATGACTTATAAACAACCACAGGAAACAAACCAACTAACTAAATAGTGGATGTGCCCATGAGGTCGCCGTTAGAACATGACCCAGCCGCCAATCGAGGAGCCATGAAAGGCATGCATATACTCGAATGCATACAAGGCTTATGGGAAGAAAACTATGCCCTGCCCTGTAATCGCCTCTTAACACATTGGCGGGGAAGGGGGTCGACGAATAATTCCTATCGAACACCCCTCTCCGGCGCGACTCATAATGCTTTTGTATTAGTTATCCAAAAGAATAGGAACCACAGGGCTCCCTCACGTCTGACCGACTCCATAATGCCACTAAGGACGGAGAGAGGGATGTGATAACCAAATAATACACCATATGGACATAATATCCAATCCTTAGAGTGGAAATATAATCCACAACAATAGATTGGATAGAAATGAAAAGGGAGACGAAAACAATGTTCCGACACCCGAACATAAGAACCTAGATGAACTCCTTACGTTTGATCTGATATCAGGAAATATATTCCTGAGAAGGAGTTTAGTATAGGCATTTGAAGAAACACTCATTAATCACACTAGGTTAATATAGCGCCATCAATAGGACTTATTGCCTCAGATAACTAACACCAACCATACCTGTAAGAAAAGAAAATGAACTCAGCCTAGCTGAAGCAGCTAAAGGTCTTCCTATTCATGAAGACAATAAAAGGTTGATAATTGTGGCCTTAGAAGCTCACTAAGGAGACTTACAATGCCAGCTGTACCTTATAAGTCTTCATCTCCATGAAGACATATATTTTGGCGTAAGTTGCGACCTTGAAAGCTCACTGAATGGAGACTTACAACTATCCAGCTGCTATTTTAACAGCCATGATTCCCAAAGAGACAGTAGTCTCAAGAGATAATTATTTCAGTTATGTCATTGCATAATTACTGAAAAACACCGCTCATAATTCTAGCCAGGCTACTATGGTGTAAACAATAAGACTCAAGTCTATGACACCTAGGAAAACAAACCGAAAAGCACTCTTTCCTTTAGTGGTTTTATTCCCAAAAGACAGCGGTCAGAGCCTAGCTAACGTAGCTTAGAAGTCTTCATCGCCGAGAAGACAGATATCTCAGTGTAACTTGTGACCTTGAAAGCTCACTAAACTGAGACTTACAAGCATTGCTGCGCAAGGTAGTGAATGACTAGCCACTATTCTAACAGCCGTAATTCCCAAAGACACAGTAGTCTAGAGGTAGCTACACAGTTATGAGTCTTCGTCTGTGTGAAGACATATCTGTGTCACCTGCAGCCTTTGAAAGCTCACAAATGGAGACTTACAACACTAGCCACTAATGTATAAGAAAAGACTGCTGTAACAGTACTATGGCGTCCACAATGGTATTAAATGTCCTGATGCCAAGAAAAACAACACCGAGAAGGAAAAGATGTACTTATTCCCTCTAACGGCTGTATTCCAAACAAGACAGCTGTCTTAGCTATCTATGCACTATGGAACCTCTATTCGAAAGGAATAGGGCATTGCATTTCTTATACTATTGCTAAGGTAAAGAAAGTGTTGTTAATCGGGACCAAAGCTCTCAACACATGAGCCAAAAGATCCAGGGAGGAAAGATCTTCGTCTTTCCATCGCCCGGTATGATAAGCAGTTTTTTGCCTAGCAAATGCAGACTTATATTCAGATGAAACAAGATTCTAAGAGCTGATGACTAAAATTTCATAGTCTTAAGGTGCCCTTCTGTGAGGGATGGAGACTCACACTCCGTAGCCCTCTCACCATCCAAATGTTCCATCTGAAAATATAGTTAACTTCATCCGACTGAACGGATGACTGGACTAACACAGCACTGTCTGACAGCTCACCATCGGAGCCTGTTAACGGTAATACCAGTGACTACTGGATTGCTGCGATATGCAGAGCAATCTGCGACAGCCGGTCCCTGAACAAGGCTAGCAGAGCAATGATAATCCACTTGTTACCATAAGCTGATCACAGGACAGAGATCTGGCGCCAGATCCTCGACACATGTCCCATATAAAAATGCCTCGAATGACTAGCTATCAACCTGAACATGCGAAGTCGGATAGCTAGTGTGCGGCCAACGTGCTTCATCAATGAAGCAGGGAAAGATGCCATAGCTGCAACCGGATCAGGCTGCAGTGTGGAAGGAGCGTCCCGAACCGCGAGCGTGAATGGGCGTCCCAACTCACTAAAGTTTCTTGAATCAAAAACAGCCAACCCCGACTGCTGAAGGAAAGGAGAGGGTTCTCCAGCTCGCGGTCTGCTCCAGACCTCGCCGAGCATTCCGTTAGAAACCTGTAGGCATCTATCCCTTATCGTGCATATCCATGGAAGAAGAGGAAGCCGTAACAACAGCCGACCCCGGATGAAGTCTGGAAGAAGCATTCAGACTCGTCACATAGGATGGATGCTCCTACTCACTGAAGTTTCGAACAACACAAAACAGTCATCCCCGACTGTTAACGGGAAGAAAAATGCTCTACACTTGCGAACTGTCCCCAGATCTCGCCGAGTATCCCGCTTAGAAACTTCTAGGCTAATCCCCTTTCATGCGCTTCCATGTAAGAAGAAGAAGCCATAACTGCCACCTACCCCGGCTGTAGTGTGGAAGGAACTTTCCGATGCGTGTCCGACTCAATATGGTTTCTCACAACAGACACAGTCTACCCCGACTGTTAACGGTATGGAGAGGGTTCTCCAATCGGTGATCTGACCCCAGATCTAGCCGAGCATCTCATAGAGAAACTTCTGGCTTCTTCTACATGCACAACTGACCGGACCGACCCAGCACCATCCGACGACTCACTACCGTTCTGCTGACGAGTGCCCCTTGCTAGGTTTTTAAGTTGTGATAAGCTGCGCAAATTGCGAAAGCAAGTCCGTTATGGAGTTTTGTGGAACAGCGGCTTATATTCTCCGCCGCATGTTGCTCCTGGGATTGAGATCTGGCAGCCCATCTCTTTGTCGAACATCCCAATGAATCAAGCCTCGAATCACTAGCTACTGGATGGACTGACTTTCTTCTCCTTCTTTCTTTATCTTCTTTCTTCGAGGGCAAAGACAGGAGCGTCTTCGCTCGGCTGCACGAACATCTATGGTTGGGTAGCTAGTGTGCGGGCGCATGTGCTTTGCTAAAGTGGAGAAAGAAGCCGTAACTGCAGCCAGCCCCGGTGTAGAAGGAGCGTCCCGAGCAGCCAGGGAAGATGTTAGCTCTGACTCAGTGCAAGTTTCTCAAAGCAATAGTCGAACCCGAGTATTACTGGGTTAGAGAAGGCTCTCCCCTTCGCGGTCTGATCCAGACCTCGACAGGCTTCCCGAAGAGAAACTTGCAGACTTCTTCCCCTTATTTTGCTGTTGTCGCTGGGTGAGCTTTACCCAAATCTACACTCTCCTCGACCGCATCGGACATACCAGTTATTACGGTTCCCACTATCGGGTAACCGCCTGACCGGTCAAGCTAGATTCTGGAATAAGAGGCCTCATTCCTTATATTCAAAGAGCACCTTAGCAGCTAGCTCTGTTTATTCCTCAGAGCACGCCGACGGCAGCACATTCTGGACGGGTGTCACAATACCAGCAACATGTTCTTGTTCCTCTGTATAAGAAACTGAAAATTTGAATTATCTTGCGGTGACAGCCCCAACATCGGAACTTCACAGATAATACATAGCGCGACACCCGCTTCCAACATTAGTGTCCTAATAAGTCGAACCCGACCACACAAATAGGACCAGAATCAGTAGGACTGCAGCAACTACAAGCAAGGCAACAAGCATGTAAATCCGATGTAGACTACTTCACCCTACTCTGAGAGCAGTAATTCATATATAATTATAATGGAACAAGTTCATTGCACTCCTAACATCTAACATATAATCATACAATACAAGGATACATGACAAAGACAATCAAAAATAATTTAGAAATAAATCAAAACAAATTTTTTTCAACATTTTTTTTAAAAAATGCCAAAGTTCCCCAAGGGCATCCCGATAGAGCCTAAGTGTGGTCAACACCAAAATATTAAAGCTGCACTACCGGAATATTAATAAATGTAACCAAAGATAATTGTGGTGAAATAAAACCCTGAATATTACCTGTTAAGGATGTTATTAAACATAAACAGCGTCAGGATAGAAAAAATGGAAACTAGACAAAAGGCACACAAAAGGCCCAAGTCAGTAAATAATTAACTGAGACCTGATGCAAAGCTAGCTCTTCATGTGAAGACAAAACAATGCAACTGGTAGGAGATTCAAGACAATAACGGCCCAACACCCCAAGGGTGAGGACGTAACAGTGGAGGTAAACAGAATAAACATTCTGTACAACACGTTAAACTCCCAAGAAATTTAATAAAAAATTTCAATAAACAAGAGGCCCCAGGGGGCCTTAGGCACTCACCAAATGTTCTATACTGTTAAGACACAAATTTTATGAAAAGCTATTCTTAAGGTTCTACAGAGTAAATCTATATTCTCTGTGGAGCTAAAACATCAACAGGGACAATGTTGCTGATTAAATATCAAAAGATTCTGCATGATGGTTCTGAAGAAGATTTTTAAAGAATTTTCCTTGAATTGCACAAAGTAAACATTCACGACCCCATAGTGAGCTCCAATATTGATCAACAGACTCAATTTGAACAAACGTGAATCCAACCCATACCAAGATGCTGCATACCAAATATCTAAAGATTCTGCTCACTGGTTCTGGTGAAGAAGATTGTTAAAGATTTTTTCTTAAATTGCACTAAGTAAAAATTCACACCCCCATAGTGATCCCCAATATTGATCGAGGGACTCAATTTGAACAAACCTGAATCAGACTCATACCAAGATGCTGTATACCAAATATAAAAAGATCCTGCCCATTGGTTCTGGAGAAGAAGATTTTTAAATTTTTTTTCTTAAATTGCACTAAGTAAAAATTCAGGTCCCCATAGTGAGCCCCAATACTGATCAAGGGACTCGATTTGAACAAACTTGAATCAGATCCACCCCACAATGTTGCATACCAAATATCAAAAGATTCTGCCTGCTGGATCTTGAGAAGATTTTTTAATAATTTTTCTATAATTCATACGGTGCTATCAGAGTTATGCCCCATACAGAGCCCCCAAGGGATGTGGCCATTTCATTTGAACAAATATAAATTGCCATATAGTAATGAACATTCATATGAAGTTTCGTGAAAATCAGACAAGTGGTTTCAGAGGAGAAGTTGTTTGAAAAATGTTCACTACGACGGACGACAGACGACGGACAGCAAGTGATAAGTTAAGCTCCCTTCGGTGAGCTAAAAAACAGCCAGAAAGCTTAGGAGTTTAACCAGAGGGTTCATGGAAGGATGAGGAAGGAACACATAACTAACAATAGGTAAATCATTAGCAAAACTAATGACGTCAAGGCGTATATCCAAAATTGGGTAACATGAAATAATTTTCATATTATTTAAAATTTTCAGCCCTGAACGTCTCAAACCACCTTTGTTCACTTCCATCATCAATTTACTGCCTTGAATCCACCATATACTTCATTGATTTGTGTCTGGCATCCACCAAAAGAGAGATTTAAAGCACAGATGTCAGTTGAGATGTTTACTGACTTTGGGCCAAACAAAGAATGATGTTGGCACCAATTCCGGTCTCTTCCAGAGTACTGCACATGCACAGGTAGTAAAAGTATGGAGGGCCAGATAGGACTTTTAATTTTCGGTATTGTATGCAAATTTTGGGGATTGGGGGGTTCAAAATTTGTGTTTGGCCCTTGATAATATTGAGTTTGCACCAGCTAGTCTGGGCCATTGGTTGTACTATAAAAATATGACCTTCCTGGGAAGGAATCCAATTGTCTCATTTGTAATCTGTCCTGAGATAGTCTCAGGACACCTTTTCTGACTGATTCAATCTGATCATCGAAAGGGAGGGTCCCAGAAATGGATATAGAATGAAGCTGACAGTGTAGTATGTCTAGAAGAAACTGACTGTGTGGAAATGAGATTCATGATGCATCTAGATATGGATCTGAATGAAGCTGCCATATCGTTCATCTACATCAGAGACCCTTGTTGCAAGTGCTACCACCGCATGATCCAAAAAAGACAAAATGGATACCATCTCCCAAGAAAGACCAGGGATAGATTCCAAGATTGTTTGTAGCACATCAAATGCTTTCGGAGTCGAAGGGTTTACAGTAGCCAAGTCATTATAGTGAGAGGTGTCGGCAAAACACACACTCCCATTGTGGCATACATATGATATTTCTGTGCCAAGAGATGAGTATTAGCTCGATTGAAAAAAGAAGACTTAGTAGCCTTGTCCAGTAAATGTTTGTCCACTTTTGAAAAGGCATATGAAATAAGGGTAGACTGCAGTGAAAGTTGGGTAGATAAGAAGAAAACTAGATCATAGTTTTCCGATGACCCTTCCACTGTGAAGCAACCAATGCCTTGAGCAGATGTATGGTGGGTGGGGCTTGAGGTACGTTGTTCTTGGTAAAACTCCACATTCCCCCTGTAGTGATGTGATGAAGAAGAACCGATTTCACATTATGAGTGTTTGGCTGGAAGAAATTTCTCAGTGAGTAGGGATATGACCAACACACACTGCTGGCAAACTGAGTTAGAGTCTGGTATATCCTTAGGTCCAGAATATTTATGGTACAGCAATGTATCTTCTTTAAAAGAAATATATCGAGGATGGGGAGAGCATCTTCTTACCAAGATCTACTGTGATGTAGATCCCTAACAGTCTCTCCATAACGACTCTGAGAACAGTCATATTCACCTTCATAATTAAAGTCACATTGACAATAAGATCTGTGTTCAGGTAGATAATGTCTTCTATCAGTGACTATTTTCTGCCGATCATTGTCTAAAGTAGTGCAGGAATCATGACGATCTGTTGACACTGAATCTGTGGATATAAGACCTCTTATATAAAGAACATGAATGTTCATATATGGAGTGTGTATATCAAGTCCTGTTGCCCTTCCAATTTCAGGAAAAAGTATCATGGTTCTGTTGAACATCTTGTTACTGGTTGCCATGATCCTTAGATAACAAGTTCTAGGGATGACCACATTACCAATATGAATATCATGAGAACTGGAGGGATAAGAGGTAGATGATAAAACACTTTCTTTGGAATGACACGCCAAAGAACTGTGCTCTATTTGACTTTGAGTAGAATCCTGCTTATGGGAAGCTGAAAAGTTCTGAATCTCTTTCAAAGCATTATCTAAAATGATAGAATATGATTTATTAGTAGGTGAGAACAAAGGAGAAGGAGGCAAAGCATAACTTTCTACACCATCCTTGTCTTTGATTTAGAATGAACTTTGATTATTGATTTGACAGCAGATCACAGAGATTTAGGCCAGACATCGCAAACAAACATTTCCTGTGAAGTCACGACTATTTTCAAGAAGAGAGGTTGGTAAGGAGCATGCTATAATGTGTTGGTGTGGTAGGTTGTCGGAGAACTTGCATAACAAACATTTCCTGTGAAATTAATTTATCACACTGCTACTACCATTAATCAGGGATGTAAGTAGGCATGAATGAAAAAAAGGGAAACAGATCTGCCAAAGGAGGAAGACAGATCCTCTGCCGAAGGCCCAACTGAAGGAGGCGACAGGAGGGGGAGCCTGGGAAGGAAGTTGGATTTTTAAGGCCCTGAGAATACATCTAGTGGCACCCTGAGGTGCAAAACAGGTGAAGTATTTTACCTGAAAATTTGCATTTTAATAGCACTTTTCTGAGAAATATTTACCTTTCGCACATAACAGAGAAGATAGTTGCCATAAATGTCCTTCTCCTGCAACCATACAACCACTGCCACTTAAATTTATTTTTTAATGCAGCATCTATTTTGCCAATTGGTGAATTTGAAATTAAAATGCTGATTTTACAGTGCAAACAAAACAAAATAACATTGTTTGAATGCACATGCATTTCAAGACCAGATTAATTTTCAGGATGGGTTACTGGACAAAGCAGTATCGCTGAAGAAGAACTAAACATTTCAGGCATGGTTACTGTATGAAGCAGTACCACAGTACCAGAACAAAATAATGACAATTCGCTCAAAATCGGAATCAACAGAAGAGCCTCATTTGACTAATTGCAGAAGCTGGGAAAACAACAGCCCTATGTGGCCTGAGGCACTCACTGACCAAAATTGTTAAAAGAAGGATTTAATTAGCATCTATGGCTGGTTAACACTACAGAGGAATGAAGTTATTTAATTACTTATAACCCTGTTGTCCATGCCAGATGATTTTTTTTCTAGTATTGGCATGCTACCACAGAAATAATGCCCAGATTTTTAGTAATGCAAAACTAGGGAGTGCAAATATCAACCTAGGGACTTAACTTGAACAAACCTGAAGGTTGTTGTATACCAAATATCAAGAAGAAGAAGATTTTTTAAGATTTTTTCCCATATTGCACCAAGTTAAAATCCGAGTTCTCACAGAGAGCCCAATTATTAACCGATGGACTTGAGCTGAACAAATTTGAATCCAACCCCTGTAAGAAATCTGTATACCATATATTAAAAAATTCTGACTAGTGTTTCTGGAGAAGACAAGTTTTAAAGATTATTCCTCGTATTAGACTAAGTTAAAATTTGGGGTCCAATAGGGAGCCCAAATATTAACTCAGGCACTTGGCTTGAACAAAATTAGATCTAACCTCCCTAAGATCTAAATACCAAATATCAAATGATTCTGACTGGTGGATCTGAAGAAGAAGATTTTGAAGATTATTACTCACATTGTACTAAGTTAAATGCCCCCATAGGGAACACAAATATTAACCGATTCTTGCTTTGAAAAAACTTGCATCTCACCCCTGTAAGGATGCTGTATAACAAATATCAAATGATTCTGACTGGTGGATCTGAAGAAGATTTTAAAAAATTATCCCCCATATTGCACTAAGTTAAAATTCGGGTCCCCATAGGAAGCCCAAATATTAACTGAGGGACTTGATTCTAACAATCTTAAATCTGAACCCTCATAACAATGCGGTATACCAAACATAAAAAGATACTGCCAGGTGGTCCCCCTCCCCCCACCCTAATGGATGCTGTATACCAAATATCAAAAGATTCTGAGATTCTGATCAGTGGTTTGGAGAAGAAAATTACAATTTTTTGATATATGCCGATTCAACACTTTTCGGTGCCTTCTTCCCCCCCCCCCCCCACCCCACTCCCCCACCCCCCCCCCCCCATTCCATTCTACTGCTCCTAAGGATGCTTCATACCAAATAACAGTTCTCTGTTCCATGAAGTTGGGGAAATATGGGCATTTGAAAGTATTTCTATTTTTAGCTCCTGAGGTTCCCATGGGGACACAGATATTTTTTGGGCATAAATCAAGTTCTTATGACTTAATAATACCACATACCAAATTTGGTTAAAATTTGACGATCGGTTCAGAAAATAAAAATTCTGGGCGGAGCAAAAGTTAAAAAATTTATAGTAATTTATTTATTTTTTATACTTACACCATTGATCCAGACATAGCTGGTGCTAATTCTCAAAAATCTAGGGCCAAACACAAATTTTGCCCCCCAATCCCCAAAATTTGCACCTAAAACCGAAAAAATCCTGTCCTAAATGGTCCTCCATACGTTTCCCCCACTGCGCATGCGCAGTGTCAAGGAGGTCTCGAAATTGGCGCCAATTATCATTCTTACAAGCAGTGCCTGGTCAGCGCAATGTACTCAGCGGGAAGGTATGAGTTCCCAACTCCTGGGAGGGCCATCCCCGTCTGGGTCATTGGTAAGTATAAAAAATATATAAATTATTTTTTAACATTTTTATACTGTACCAATGACCCAGACATAGCTGAATAGTAAAAAGGCTGGAGGGCCTAGGACATGGAGGAAAATCCAATAAGCTCAACTATATATAATAGAGTCATCTCCTTGAGGAGAAAAGGAGTATTAGGCTTTACATGTATCTTTCTTATTTATGATAAATTAGAAAGACACAACACCCTCCATAATTGAGCATAATAACATTCATGTTCTCTATTAACATCCAGTATAACCCTTTATACTAATTATTTTTAAAGTAAGCCAATAAATAAAGTTAGTCCAGAGAATTGAGACTCTTTATACTCTTTAAAAGTGTCCGAGGATTGTATATTAACGCCCGTTTGACACGTGACATATACAAATGCTTCACACTGAGCTACACTTTAAAAATATGACATGAATGAATTTTAAACATTAACTTTACACTTTAAAACCATCCCGGTAATGACTCAGAATTACTGACTCTGGAGGAGGTATCCCCTTGCTTTTCACTATAAAGCAGGTGACCTAAGGGAACACCCTCCCCCCCCCCCCCCCCCTTCCCCTTGCCCTGGGTCAAATAGCCCAGAGCAAAGAGGGCAGCAGGACGGAGTCACTGCCGGAACAGAAAGCCTGCATAACTATAGTTGCAACTGTTTAGTGGACGACATTCTGAGCAACAGATAACGGACCTAAACAATGCAGGTCTCCAGAAATGGACTCAATATTTCTGAGATAAAAATTCGTGAATGTGGATGGCTGAGACCAATATGCAGCCTTCATTAAATCTGTAATAGCAACACTATTTGCGTAAGCCCAAGATGTAGAAAGAGCTTTTACTTCATGAGCCGAAATCTTAAGCACAGACTGCTGAGTTGAAGATAGATTATCATAAGCAGTACGGATAGTTAATTGAATCCATCTAGCAATAGAATGAACCGTAATGTCCTTTCTATTCGGCATCAGAGACAGAAAGAAGCGTTTTTGTCCCTTTCTGATAAACTGAGATCTTCGTTTATAAATACGTAAAGCTCTAACCGGACAGAGTAAAGGCCTATGCCCGTCTGAAGACGGAAGGGCCTTAATAACAATAGGTTCCAGATATTTATTAGGAGCCTGATTCTTAGCCAAAAATCCAACATTAGTAGTAAAGGTAATAGTGTTCCTGACACTATGATAGTGAGAATCATCCACAGATAGTGCATGAAGCTCACTGACTCTTCTAGCAGAAGAGAAAGCTAAGAGAAATGCTGTCTTATAAGACAAGAATTTGAAATCTACTGTCTGAAGAGGCTCAAATGGCTTTTCTTTTAGTTTAAGAAGAACCCAAGCAAAATTCCATTTAGGAATTAATCTAAGGGTTCTAGGTCTATTTATCGAGAAGTTTCTAACTAATTTAGATAAAGAGACATTAGATCCAATTTGTAAACTATCATGGTGTGCATAGGTATCAGATAACATAGACCTATAACCTTTAATAGTAACAGGCTGCAGTTTGATCTCGTCAAACAAGTATACTAGAAAGTTTGCAATGTCTGGAATGGAGGGATAAAAAATATCAACAGAATGATCCCTACACCAACGACAAAAGACCTTCCACTTAGCCGCATAGTTTAGCGAAGAGGAGGTCCTCCTACAGTTAGAAATTGCGTCCACTGCTTGTCCTGTAAAATGCTTGCCGTGCAAGAAAGACCGCACAACGGAAATACGTGAAGGTTGAGACCTTGCGGGTTGTGATGTAGTTTTTCCCCTGCAAAAGAAGATCCTCTCGTGGAGGAAGTTTTCGCGGTAAGTCCCACAGCAGACACCTGAGTAGATTTATCCACGGTCTCTGTCGAGATAGAGATGCTACCAACAGAATTTTGCACTGAGATTGTTTTATCTTTAGCAATATCTGCTGAATCAACGGCGCTGGAGGATACGCATATCCTATCATTCCGTCCCACGAGATCGATAGAGCGTCTACTGCATATGCTTGGGGATCCGGACATGGAGACACATACGTCTGCAATGGAATGTTCAGTTGTGTCGCAAATAAGTCTATCATTGGCCGCTCCCATTGGTAGCAAATCTGATTGAATACCTATTTGTTGAGAGTCCATTCTAACGGCAACAAGCGACCCTTCTGTGAAAGGGAGTCTGCTAATACATTCAGAAACTGTGGATCCCAAAGACCCTGGCACTTCGAATCCGTTGGGATCAATGTTGCACCCCAACCTGTTTGACTGGCATCCGTCATAATCATAAAACTCGGATCCGGCAACTGAAGTGGGACTCCCTGAGTCAACCACTGAATGTTTGCCCAAGTCTGAATCTCTTGTTTCACTTGATTTGACAAGAGAACGTCTATATCGAGCGAATGAATCTTTACACTCCAATTCTGAGTCAAGAAAATTTGGAGAGGACGAGTGCATAACCGCCCCATCGGATTGAGATCCGCAGTGGCTCCGCACAGACCTATCAGTCTCATGAACTCTCTCGCTGTGACTTTGTCTGAGTGAATACAATAGCGAGCGTAACAACTGATTAATTTCGCTCTGGTTAACGGTAGATGAACGAGATTGTTGTGCGTCTCGAAGCTCATTCCCAGATGAGTGAATGACTTGGACGGCACCAGATCCGACTTCTCCTCGTTTATTATAAAACCGAGACGTAGGAGTAATAGAAGCAGATTCTGCACATCGTTCTGAAGCGTTAACTCGTTGCCGTACCTCTGAAGAATGTCGTCCAGGTAGGCCGACGTTACCACAGACGAATGAGCTCGGAAATATATCATTACCGAGTTCATTATTCAAGTGAAAGCCCAGGGCGCTAGGTTCAAACCGAAGCACATCGCTCGGAACTGATATACAATTCCTAGGACTGCGAAGCGTAGATACTTTCTGAATGTCGGATGTACCATGACGTGAAAGTATGCATCCTTGAGATCTATGCTTGTAGCATAGTCGTTCACCCGAATACTCGCTCTGACTGATCGAATTGTCTCCATATAGAACTTCGGAGCGATGATCAGCTTGTTTATCCAGCTCAGATCTATAACTGGACGGAAAGAGCCGTCTGGTTTCGGAACCAGAAACAGATGGCTGTAGAAACCCGGTGATTCCTGGTCTTCTACGACCTCTACCGCGTTCTTCTTCAGAAGAGACTGTACTTCTGATAAAAGAGCGTCTCTTTTCTGCGGATTCGACGGAAGCTGAGTTCATTTTGGACTTCGAGTTAATGGAGGCTTTCATTTGAAGGATATTCTTAGTCCTTCCGAAATTACCCCTCGAACCCAGGGGTCGTCCGTAATTGACGCCCAATCGTTTATAAAACTCGATGATCTTCCGCCTACACGATAGAGGTTCAAACCATCACCGCCTGGACCTGCGAGGCTTGAGGAAGGAGAAACTACGTCCTCCTCGACCCACACCTCGCCCCATTGACCTAGGGACGTCTGACCGGTAATCTCGGCCAGAAGAACGTCCCCCATGAGAGTCGCTGCCTTGACGGCCTCTAGAATAAGACCTAGAGGACGCATAGGAACCTCTATAGGAACTTCTCTTGGGCGTACTTGTCCCAGAAGTGCCTGTCTTACTCTTTTCTGCTGTATCCGGCTTTTTGGAAGCGGATTTGAAAAGCAGAGAATCCGAAGCTTTCTTAGTTATCTTATCATAGATTGCTGAAAGCTTGCCGTCGAAGAGAAGCTCTCCAGAGACCGAAGCGACTCTGAGAGAGTTCTTCACCTTACCATCCACGTGTGTGGATGTAGCTAGGGCTGTGTCACGTCTAACCAACTCCAGGTTTGCCACTGAAAGGGCGGAGTTATACATGGAATAAGCTACTGCCCTTGAAAGAAGTCTTAATGAGGATTGTATATCCTGGAATTCTTTCCCTTGAAGACGTAATGATAACACCTTAGTAAGGTGATCTGCGTATGATAAGGCGTCTAAGTTAACTCTGCTAGACATTATTGTCGTTTCCAACGTCGTGGTTGGAATTGACATAGACGGCAGTATAGACAATTCCAAGTCTTCAGCCTCGTCGTCTAGATGCAGAGGAACTCTAGGTATGCCCTGTCCTGCCGTTTCGAATTTATTCCTTGAATTGATGAAAGGCAGATTTAGGGCATTTGCGGATAAGAAACCAGACTTGCCCGTTTTGGTAGCAAGCTTATAAATAGCGTCGTTCAATAATTCAAATGTTCTTGTGACCTTATTGGACTGTGTCGGAAACTCAGGGACGATGTCCCCGAACTGATCAAAAAATTCTGTGTCCAATGACGCTATCAGTCTCTTATCCGGCATCGCAGCATTCTGGTCCGACGGAACAACCTCTGGAAGATAATGCCGGATAAAATCTACGGCAGCTTTATGTTGTTCCGAAAGGGAAAGCTCCAAATCCTCTGAATCCCTTTCGCCATCCTGTCGGACCCTATGAAGTTCTCGGTCGTCCGTACCCGATGCTTCGGCGGAGTGTACCGACCCAGCGTCATCGGATAAATCCTGATCCGACAGAGATTCTGTCATTTGCTGGGATGCTGCGATAAGTTGTGCTATTTGGGATAGCACGTCCGTCACTGAGGCCAGTGGAATAGCGGTCTTATGTTGCTTTGCCGCTGGAAGCTCCGTGTACGTTCGACTCCTGCATACTTCTTTTATGCAAACGTCCGGAGTCTACAGGCCTCGTGTCCCTGGCTACCGGATGGCGTGACCTGGACGCCGTGAAATCCCTAATCAGCGAAGCTGGCTGGATATCCGTGGTCACGTAGCCAAGGTGCGGTCAGGTGCGCTGCCGTGAGGATGAGGAAGCCTTATCGACAGTCTCTCCGGACTGTCTATGTAACGGAGCATCCCGAGCGGTGGACGTATGCTCCGAATGTGAAACGTTTTGTACCACAACATCTGGTCCCAGATGTTGTTGTACGAGAGAGGGACCTCTCTCGCTCGCAGCCCGGATGGACCTGGACGAGCTAGGAACCGGACTAATAGGCTTCCTCCGTTCTCTCCTCTGATCCGTCGTCACTGGGTGTGCACTTGGTCTTATTATAGTGCTCGCATCACCCAAATCTCCTTCCTGGACCGCAATGGACGAACCCGGCTGCCAAGCCATTCGATGAATGGTCGCTACACCGGGCGAGCTAGCGAACGCCAATGTCGTCGATCCTGCTAGGGACCTCTTAGGCAATTGACGTATTTCCATGAGCACTTTTGCCGCTAGCTCTTCATTTAACTGTGACGATGCAGGCACACTTTTGGAAGACATCACGGAAACATCACCCTGTTCTTGTTCCTCTGAAATAGAGATTGATAAACTAGAGTGACCCTGCAGAGAAAGGACCGGCATGGACTTTTCCCCGCTAACAATATACCGTGACACACGTTTCCAATGTTTGTCATCCAAATTGACACATACTGAACAGGAGTTAGTGCGAGTACACTGACTACAATTAATACAATGATTATGAAAGTCAGAGGAAGATTTCCTCTTATTATAATTTGAACAATATCCTTTCATTGTGAAAGAACACAAAAAGTCCTAGTACTCGCACCAACCCCTGAAAACAAAGATATAATATAACATGATCCATTAACATAGAAAAAATAATTGAAATCAAAAAATTTTTTTGAAAAAAATATTTTTTCAGAAAAGCCCAAGTTTCTGAAAGTAACGTTGAGCCCCAATGGATCCCAAAAAGCCTAAGTGTGGACAAAATTTTTTAAAATATTACAAAAAATTAATGCAACACTTACGTATAATAATAATGTATCTTGTTATGATTAAGCTAATACAAAGACAAGAAAATCCTCTCAACAGAAACCGTTGTCAATGTAAACAAAAAGTGTATAAACACCAGAAACATGACTCCAGAACTGATAACCATGGCCTGAAATCAGTTACCAATAACACACTATCTGATGCAAAACAGAGACTTCCAGGGAAGAAACTGCAGAACATCAGATGGTAGATGCAGAACACTATGCCTAAACACCCATGGGTGAGGACGTAAACATGGGGAAAAGAACAGAATTCATTCTGTTACCTAGCTAAAACTCCCAAGAAATTTTAGTAATAATATTACAGAAAATATGCCAAAAGCATGGGAGAATAGCAAGGGGGGACTTAAAGGAAAGGGAGAGAGGAAACACTGAACAAGCAGTGTAACTTTATAGCAAGAATGACAACAACAGGCCCATGCCTCGAAATTAGGCAACATAACATAATTTCGTAAAAAAATTTTTAAGTTACAGCCCTGATTATTTCCTGCCACTCATTTTTCCTCTCCTCCTTCTATTTCCTCTTTAGATCCACCATTTCTCTAATATTTATGTGTCTAGCATCATTTAAACTGAGATTTACAAGCACAAATATCAGTCAGATGTGAACTGATGAAGGGCCAAACAAAGAATGATAATTGGCGCCAATTTCGAGACCTCCTTGACACTGCGCATGCGCAGTGGAGGAAAAGTATGGAAGACCATTTAGGACATGATTTTTTCGGTTTTAGATGCAAATTTTGGGGATTGGGGGCAAAATTTGTGTTTGGCCCTAGATTTTTGAGAATTAATACCAGCTATGTCTGGGTCATTGGTACAGTATAAAAATATTCTTGCCCCACCCATTACAAAGGCAAATATTGCTACAAGAACTTTGTTTCAACAAATATGATTCCACACCTCAAAAGAAAGCTCCGTGGCAAACATCAAATCATTGTACTCACTGGTTCATGAGAAGATGAAAAAAAAACCCAAATATGGAGCATTTTCCCTCACCTCCACCCTATGGGGCTGGGTAAGTTGATTTGAACAAAAACAAAAAGAGATGTCAGAACAAGCAATCACCTCAAGTTTAACTTAAATCATTTCAGCGGTTTTGGAGGAGAAGGTACAAACACCATGTTCACGGACGACGGACAGTGAGTGATCATTACAGCTCATCCTGACTTTCAGTCAGGTGAGCTAAAAAGATGGAACTAGAAACAGAATGAAATGAAAGTGTCAATGACACTGTAGCTCAACTTGACAAACTTGAACTTGGTAAGTTATAAGTGAAATGGCAAAATTGAAGATCATTGGTACCAATGATATTTGGTGAAATTTCAACATAACAGCATTGTGTGTGCACAACGTCAGAGTACTCCATGCATTTTTAAATGTAAACTGTAAGACTGGCTAAAGGAAGAATGTTGATACACAAATGCAGTAAGTTCAGAGGTTATTGTAAATGGCAACTTTTTTCACAGAAATGAATGCTAATCGATAGCTCTTATCTAAAGGTCTTGCCTAATGAGCTCACCAAGTTCAACAAGTGCACCGCCAGGCGGTGGATCAATATATGGCCGCCTATGAAGAAATAGCGCTTGTGAAGAAATTTTTAGTTGAACAAAAGGTCAATAATTCCTTCAAAAATAATTGTACATTCCTGGCTTACGACCAATTAAAGTTGAATATATTGTTTTCACGTTATTGTGTGGAGAATCAAAAAGTCACCAAAACTCCCAGATGGTTGCCATGGCGGCCATATTGGACATGCCAGAAAGCTGGTTATCGAAAGGAACCATCCTCTAGTCATGATTAATCAACCATAAAAAAACAGTATCTGTTGGATGTATTGTTTTCAAGTTATAGCATGGACAAGTAAAAGTTAACGGATGGACGGACGGACGGATGGACAGACAGACACTGCCATACCATAATACGGCCCGCTCATATGAGCAACCATATAAAAACAATCCTATGATAAATGTGGCCTGTAGGCCATGTCAAAGAAGAATGTTGATGCACAAATGCACTAAATTCAAAGATTGTTGCTTACAGCAACAGTTTTTGATGGAAATGAAAAGAAAATCAATAGCTCCTATTTTTGTCACCCTGCATAAGCATACAAAGTTTCAAAACAACCTGATAATGAATGTGCCCTCTGAGGCATGCCAAAGGAAGATGTTTAATGCACAAGTGCATTAAGTTTGAGGGTCATTGCTTGTGGCAATGGGTTTTTTTGTTCTTTTTTTATGGAAATTCATAAATATACCCTGCAGAGAGTGCAAAAGGGATAAGTTGCTGCACAAATGTAGTAAGTTCAAAGGCAGGTGATAATGACAATAATTTTTTATGGAAATGAAAAAAAAGCAATAGCTCACCTCTAGAGGTCACCCGAACACACATACCAAGTTTCAAAGTGATCCGATCATAAATGTGTCCTGCAGGGTGTGTCAAAGAGAAATATTGATGCTTAACTGCAAATTTTTTCTAAGTTCATCAGAGGTCGTTGCTAATGGCAACTATTTTTGACGGAAATGGAAGAAAATCGATAGCTCCCATCTAGAGGTCGCTCCAAACAAGCAAGCAGGTTTCAAAACAATTTGATCATAAATGTGCCCTGTAGGGTGTGACAAAGGGAAATATTGAGGTCTGACTTAACTAAGTTCCAAGAACGTTGCCAGCAGCAACATTTTTTGACGGAAATCGAAGAAAATCGATAGCTCCCATCTAGAGCTCACCCCAAACAAGCGTACCAAGTTTTAAAGTGATCTGGTCAAAAATGTGCACTGCAGGGTGAGCCAAAGGGAAATATTGATGCACAACTGTACTAAGTTAATCGAAGGTCATTGCCAGAGGCAACATTTTCTGACGGAAATCGAATAAAATCGATAGCTCCCATCTAAAGGTAACACCAAACAAGCATACAAAGTTTCAAACCAATCTGATCATAAATGTGCCCTGTAGGGCATGCCAAAGGAATATATTGGTGCCTGACTAAACTAAGTTAAAAGGTCGTTGCCAGCAGCAACATTTTTTGATGGAAATGGAAGAAAAACAATAGCTCCCATCTAGAGGTAACTCCAAACAAGCATGCCATATTTCAAAGCAATCTGATCATAAATGTGCCCTGTAGGGTGTGCCAAAGGGAAATATTTAGGTCTGACTAAACTAAGTTCTAAGAACGTTGTCAGCGGCAACATTTTTTGACAGAAATGAAAGAAAATCGATAGCTCCCATCTAGAGGTCACCCCAACAAGCATATCAAGGTTCAAAGTGATCTGGTAATAAATGTGCCCTGCAGGGTTTGCCAAATGGAAATTCTGATGCATAACTGCACGAAGTTCATCAAAGGTCGTTGCCAGCGGCAACATTTCTTGGCGGAAATCGAAGAAAATCGTTAGCTCCTATTTAGAGGAAACCCCAAACAAGCATACCAAGTTTCAAACCGATCTGATTAAAAATGTGTCCTGTACGGCATGCCAAAGGAATATATTGATGCCTGACTAAACTAAGTTCAAAGGTCGTTGCTAGTGGCAACATTTTTTGATGGAAAGGGAACAAAATCGATAGCTCCCATCTAGAGGTCACCCCAAACAAGCATGCCAGGTTTCAAAGCGATCTGATCATAAATGCGACCTGTGAGGTGTGCCAAAGGAAATTGTGGATGGACGTACATACATACGTTTGGACATACGTATGCCTACGGACGAGAAGTGACGGCAATAGCTCAGCTTGACTTTGTCAAGTTGAGCTAAAAATTGGAATTCCGGCAAAAACCAGAAAGCTTACATCCCTAATTATTGCGTCCATACTATGACACATCACTTCCTAAAAGTACTATTATCAAAAAAATGGCCACTTTCTTGATCAGCTTGTAATCCAGTTGACAACACACACTAATAACAGTGGGAGTCACAATCTTATAAATAAAATATTGCATTATCAAGACTGAATCAGAAAAAAATCATACCAGAAGAGCATCTCACATTTAATGTCCTTGCTTTTCTTCTCCACAAAATCAAATTTTACAGTGTCGCTTGGGAAAAAGTGGACAAAGACCAGACATTGATATGGGAACATTGATACATAAACTCACTAACCTGAAAGCATAGGGGTCATCATTAGCTGGTTCATCATAAAGAATTTCTTTACTCCTTCTTACTGTATCCGATACTCTCCTTTTGAATGAATCGTTGTCTTTTTCATACCTGTAACATACAAGTTAGCGTTATAAAACTAATTCTTACAAAACAAAATTACTCAACCGAAAAAACAGATATCCATGGCTATATCAGAACTCTATTATTATTGAAATCGGGAATGTAATTTACAAGTTCTGGGCAGAAAACTAATTAATTGCTGAAAATTTGAAAGCAAAATCATCAAAGCAACTCTGAGATATAAGTGGTAACAGAACAGAACAGATGGACAGAGAGACAGATGGACGGAGTGCAATCCATAAGTCTCCTCACATGACTAACAAGAGCATCACCTAGTGGGGCAACATACGCCCGTCAAAATTGGAACATGCAAAAGTTTCTTTGGGGAAAAGTTTGAAATTTTTGTTGACTTGACTATGTCTGCCCCCCCCCCCCCCCCCCTCCCACCTCCAGTCATTGCCCATTCCCCTGCCCTGTCTGGGGTAACAGGTTTCAAATTGTATGCTTGTGTGCACACATTTCATATTGTTTTTGTGAAATTTTAGTATGCAGAATGGAAATGCAAACAATTTTAGGTGTAGAAGATTCTCCTCGCTGTGTACAATGGTAAATTGACAGGTTAACTTCATTGATAACAACTGACGCTAGGTGGCCCCAAGGAAAAGGACATTTTGAAGATGATAACAATTATAAATGGCGAGGATTCTCGTCGTTTAAAAATAAAATGGAGTTATCAGCTCCTGTCACATGCACAGCGACAACTGATGATCAACATGGGTGCAAAGTTTGAACAATAAAGCAAGTTTTTTAAAATGTTGAAGGAGTAGGCAACACAATAGTGTAATGTTTGAAGTACTATATATTATTTATTTACTTATTGGTGTTTAAGGTCACATACTTATGCACAGAGGCTAATCGTGACCGTGACAGTTTTACGGGTGGAGGAAGCCGGAGTACCCGGAAAGAACCACCGAGCAACGACGAGCAGCTGTCAGCTCTCCAACATCGTAACTCTGAACTCTGCACCGCAGCACAGGCAGGGTTAGATTGGTTGAAGACATGCGCACCATCGACGTGCAGTACGCCTCAATACACAGCGTCATCGTGCCCCCATGTAGGCAATCGGGGTGAAGTGTCTTGCCCAAGGACACAACGCGGTTGCCGCAGGTGGGATTCGAACCGAGGACCTCTCGGCTTGCAGCCTGCACCTCTACCAACTGAGCCACTGCGCCCCCATTTGAAGTACTAAAGGGGGCATAACTCTGGAAATACAAAACAGAGTTACCTGCTCTTGTCACAGCACACAACGGCAATTGGTGATCAACATGTGTGCAAAGTTTGAACAATATAGAATGTAAAATGTTGAAGGAGAAGGCAACACAATACTGTAATGTTTTAAGTACTAAAAGGGGCATAACTCTGGAAATAAAAAAATGGAGTTACCTGCTCTTGTCACATGCACAATGGCAAATGGAGATCACCATGTGTGCAAAGTTTGAAAGTTTGAACAATATAGCATGTAAAATGTTGAAGGAGTAGGTGACATAATACTGTGATGTTTCAAGTTCTAAAAGGGGGCATTACTCTGGAAATACAAAACGGAGTTACCTGCTCTTGACATATGCACATCGACAATTGGTGATCAACACTTGTGCAAAGTTTGAACAATATAGCATTTAAAATGTTGAAGGAGTATGTGACACAATACTGTAATGTTTTAAACACTAAAAGGGGGGACATAACTCTGGAAATACAAAACAGAGTTATCTGCTCTTGTCACATGCACAAGGCATTTGGTGATCAACATGTGTGCAAAGTTGGAACAATATAGCATGTAAAATGTTGAAGGAGTAGGCGACACAATACTGTAATGTTTTAAGTACTAAAAGATGGGACATCACTCTGGAAATACAAAACAGAGTTACCTGCTCTTGTCACATGCACAATGGCAATTGGTGATCAACATGTGTGCAAAGTTTGAACAATATAGCATGTAAAATGTTGAAGCAGTAGGCGACACAATACTGTAATGTTTTAAGTACTAAAAGGGGCATAACTCTGGAAATACAAAATGGAGTTACTTGCTCTTGTCACATGCACAACGGCAATTAGTGATCACCATGTGTGCAAAGTTTGAACAATATAGCATGTAAAATGTTGAAGGAGTAGGCGACACAATACTGTGATGTTTCAAGTACTAAAAAGGGGCATAACCCTGGAAATACAAAATGGAGTTACCTGCTCTTGTCACATACACAACGGTAATTACTGATCAACAGGTTTGTAAAGTTTGAACAATATAGCAAGTAAACTCTTGTAGGAGTAGGAGACACAAAAGTTGTTTACGGACAGACACACAATGCCATAACATAATACGTCCGTCATAAAATGATGGGCGTATAATAAAAAAGTACATAGTAATGAGTAGTTAAGGCCCCACAATATGCACAAAAGCTGACCTAAACGCTAATTTTTACAATCAGAAATTGACTGTTATGGCTGAAAATGGGGGGAAAGTCACTGCTTTAGAGTTGAATACTGTTGAGCAAGACAACAGGCCCTTGGCCTAGACAGCTCTGCCCAGGATCACTACTTTTAGGAGGAAGCTAAATACAAGAGAAGAATACAAGTGTTACTGCTTATGACCTTGACCTTGATGATAAGACAATGGGTCAAGGTCATGACACAATGTTAGGCTATGGGTAACAATAGTGTGAAGGATGATCAAGATCTGTCACATAAATTTAATTATACAGACCAGAAATAGGCTAAACAACAATATCCAAGTTTTGCTGTCTGTGACCTTGACCTTGACGATATAACCTTGGATAAAAGTCACAACAAACCTTTGAGTCATGATGTTCCAAGTATGAATAAGATCTGTTCAATCATACCAAGTTATATGGACTGGACAAGGGCTGTATAACGCTATCAAAAGTTTTGCTGTCTGTGACCTTGACCTTGATATGACCTTGGATCAAAGTCAAACCCTTTTGAGTCATGAACAACAATTGTACCAAGTATGTATAAGATCTTTCAATCATACCACATTATATGGACCAGACAAAAGTGACAGTGAAATGTCAAAGTTTTTCTGTCATCTTAACACAGGGCTTGTGACCTTGAACTTGAGGGGCACATACCATATTATAATTTGTGACACACTGTCATTTGATAATACATGTTGTTATAAAGATTTGTCAACAAATATTCAGTGGTTAAGAAGTTCTGGCCCGTACAAACAAAATGTTGACAACAGACGTACCAGGGACAGATGGGCAACAGACAAATCATTTCCAGAAAAGCTCTGCTGACACTTGTCAGGCAGAGCGAATAAAAACCCTGGAGCCCATTGGACATTGAGAAAATGACCAAAACAGTAATTCTTACAAAACTGGACACATATGTCTGATGCCGACACTGCTGGGTTACCACATAAGCTTAGAACTTCAGGCCTGGCATTCTTTAGGAGTGCTGCATGCCTACTGCACACCTAGAAAAAATTGAGGAGGGCAAATTTTTTGCATCCTTTGATTTTCTGGAATGTCAGACCTGTTTGAGACTGCCTTTAAAATCTATAGCATTTCGTCCCCTGAGTCCAAAAACTGGCACAGAGAACACATTGGAACTCAGGGGATGATTTGTCAATGTTGCATTGATTCCCAATAATTCATGACCCATTCTGTGTGGTATTTTGATACATTTTGAGTGTAGAAGACAGTCACTTAAGAATTGAATGCAATATTTTGAATAATGAGAAGATGTGTGTGCCAACTTTTTCACTGTGTAACTGAATGTAGTAAAATTTTTCAGTCACAATATTAATACCTTGAAGTGAATATAACCAAAATAGTATACAAGTTTTTGCATTGAAAATTTCAGGTGCAACTGCACTCCCAAGCAATCCGAGGATGGCAACTGTTTTGCACTCCTTGATTTTCTAGATTGCCAGGCCTGCAACTTCTTTGAAGTTGGCGAACTAAGATAGTGAGTAGTCTTTCCTTGCATCTATATTGAACACTGCATATGTGAACCAAAATCTCCTTCTTTATCATTATTTGTCACAATCTTCATGAAGGGGAACTGACAAACTAATGAAAGTTTGAAATTGATATGTTAACCTATACAGCACACATCACTTGATAGAAATCAACCAAGAATCTCCATCTTTCATCTCATATCAATTTTATAAAGATATGAAGAGCTTTCATTGAGAAAGTATGTCTGAAGTGCTCAAAATCCTAAACTTGTGATCTTTTAACAATGAGAAATTTTTAGGAATGTAAATTTATCTTAAATTTAACCATAACTGACATCATTTATATGGACAATAATGCTATAATATTTAAGCTTTATCTGGGTGATTTAAATTTAGTTTCATCTCAAAATCTCAGTGTTTCCCATGGTTTTATACTTATGTACGAGCTTGTTGTCAGGCGAGGTTTACCACTTTCTGTTTCCCTCAGGTTACATTTCGTGCTAAAAAAAAATTATAATTACTGTCCAAATCAATTACTCTCCACATAAAGACATTTTTGCCCAAATATTTTTCATGCAGCCAAACAAACAGCAACCAAATACAGTACTGGGATTACAAATGCCTAACCCAGAACTTTGACCAGGGGCCAATACTATAAAACTTTTACAATTATATTTTCTAGTTATGACTTTAAATGGGTTGAAATGAATCATCAGCATTTTCAAAGATCTGGCAATTTGCCAGTTGGCAAATTGCCATATCTTTTAAAATGCCGATGATTCATTTTAGTCAGTTATATTTATAGGTAGAAAATACAATTCTTTAAATTACAAATGTAGAAGTTTTATAGTATTGGCTCCAGGTTGGGGCCAAGTCGTTTTCTGGCTGAAGTTCTAGGCCCTCTATTCCATCCACAAGACTAAACTACCATTTGTTTTTCATGAACCAGCTTTAAGTTTGAAATATTTTATTTCAGAAATATCTGCCCTTCGGCATAAATGTATTGTGCCCGGATTGCAATCTGATCTAGAAAAAGACTGCATTTGTGATCAATGTACTTTCCTAAATTTTGTAGGCTGGAATACCTATATCGACTGGACCACATGCACATAATTTTCATTCAGAATACAACATTATAAACTTTTCCTAAAGAATTATAAATTTACAGTAATTTCTATATTTTTATACTTACCAATGGCCCAGACATAGCTGGTGCTAACTCTAAAATATTGAGGGCCAAACACAAATTTTGCCCCTGCAATCCCCAAAATTTGCATGCATAGCCGAAAATTAGAAGTCCTATTTGGTCCTCCATACATTTGCTCTCTGCACATGTGCAGACGCCAGGAAGTGACAGGAATTGGCGCCAACATCATTCTTTATAAAAGAGAGTATTACATAATAATTCAGCAGGGAGGTATGAGTGCCCACTCATGGGAGGGCCATCCCCGTCTGGGCCATTGGTAAGTATAAAAATATAGAAATTACTATAAATTTATAATATTTTTACACAGTATACCAATGGCCCATACATAGCTAAATCATAAAAAGGTGGAGGGCCTAGGACTTCCGAAATAATTCCAATCCTGCAATCCATGATGAAAGGAACTTAGAATAATTAGGAATTAGATGTATGTCTCTCTATACAGTAATAGAGGAGACATATTCTAAAAAAGGAGCTCAATTTATGTAATTCCTTATTGTAAGCATGAAGACAATGCTACATAGGATGCGACAAGTTCCTAATTTTTAAGGCTAGTGCAGACTAAGCCCCAAAAATTAGAATGGCGTATCTGAGAATGAGAGAAAATCTCCCACAAACATATGCCTTACAATAACAATTCAGCTGTATGCAGGATATAAATACGGATAAAAGAGCTTCCTTCAAAGATATATACTTTTTAAACCAGAGAAGAGGTAAAAAATCCCCCCCCCCCCTTTCTTTTAAAGAAGTCTTCAAAAGAACTGAAGAAAGAGGGGAGAGCTCTGGAATCAATAAGAGCGGTACCAAAAAACAATATAAATAATCGTCAAACAGGCACTCAGGTAGTAATTCATGATTAATAAATGGCGCTTAACACTACTTCAGAAGTTAAGGCTATAGCGACGATCCTGGTAATTAATATTGCCCGCTATATAACATACATCGCAGACGACGTACACAGATACGTCGAAAACCAGTGATATAAAATATAACATACACATGTCCAATCGAGCCACACTGAACGATCCCTGAAGAGAAAACACACTTCCTAGGTAATCCACAGACGGCCTCTGTACAATAAATTCCAGAAACAACACTCTCCAACGTGTACTAATCGATATCTACGATCGTAAAAACATGTGTGTGAATTGAGTATACATAATAGAAACTTGGATCTAGAAATGGAAGTAGGTATGATTAACAGGCTCCAACACGGACCGCCCCTGAAATAAATTATAATTTCAAGATCCACAAAATACAATAATAATATAATATGCGAGAGCATTTAAATTTAGCATGTAATCATCTGAATACCAGATAACTGGTTATGCAGCCTGTGAGGTACTCAAAAAGTAGCAATTAATTGTGATGATTTTTAAATGAGCGCTCGTATGTAACAAATCTACAAATAATCACAGGAGAGTAATCCAACTAAAAAGTGGATGTGCCCATGAGGTCACCATAGAACATGACCTAAATGCATAGTATGTATGTTTTAAAATATATGAGGCTTGCGGGAAGAAAACTATGTCTTGCCCGGAAATTGCCTCTAAACACATAGGCACTGTGTGTGTGTGTGTGTGTGTGTGTGTGTGTGTGTGTGTGTGTGTGTGTGTGTGTGTGTGTGTGTGTGTGTGTGTGTGGGAGGGGGAATTCGAAGTCATATCGAAATCTCCTCACCCGCATTATTTTATCATTCTTGTGCCAGTTATAAAAAAATATAGGAACTGCGATGGTTCCCTCACGTCTTACTGACTCCATTATGCCACTGTGGGCGGAGAAGGACGTGAAGAATAAAACTTCCCCTGAAAGAAGACCCTTTTATGGAAGAAGCATCTGGGGAGCATCCCATAACAGACACTTGAGAATACTGATCCAAGGTTTCTGTGACAACAGAGGTGCTACTAGTAGCATAAACAACAAGACTGTTTAATCTTAAACAAAATCTACTGAATCAAATGAATTGGAGGATATGCGTGGTTCCTGATGTGCGCAACCACTATCGAGTTGTTCAACAATACCTGTCCGCATTGATTGCACTAACAATATTGACATCATTCTTTTATGTTTATGTGTTTCTCCAGGAACCGAGGGTCCCAAGTCCCCTGCATTTTGAGTCTGTCGGACTCAGATCGTGCCCCAAACTACTGACTCATACATAATTGTGATAGCTGGATCTGGCAGTTGCAGCAGAACTCTTGGAGTTAACCACTGAATATCTGCCCGAATATGGACCTTTTGTTTACTAGATCCACTAAAACAATACTGGTCCTGAGCCAATGCGTTTTCACACTCCAGTTATGGTTAAAGAATAACTGGAGGGGACGTGTGTGTAAGTGACCCATCTAAACAAGATGCGTAGCCACTCTGCACAACCCCATCAGTCGCATAAAATTTCTCGCTGTTAATGCATCTGATAGTAGACAAAAGTGAGCATAACAACTGACCAATTTCGTTCTGGATAATGGCAGACGAACCACATTGCTGTGAGACATTACCGAGTTCATTATTCGAGTGTCAGCCCAAGGCGCTATCTTCAGACCGAAGCATATCACTCGGAACTGAAATACTATCCCTTGGACGAAGGTACTTTCTGAATGCCGGATATACCAGGACATGAAAAAACGGATCCTTAGATCTATGCTTGTAGCATAGTCGATCACTCGAACGCTCGCTTTTACCGACTAAACCATAACCATAAATAAACTTTTAGAGCTTTGATAAACTTGTTATCAAGCTCCAGTCTAGTATCGGTCGTAACAAGCTCTATACCTTCGGTACGAGTAACAGGTGACTATAGAATCCTAGAGAATCTTGATTATCGACGACCTCTATTACTTTCATTGTCAAGAGAACCTTTATCTCCGACTGGAGAGACTCTTATGCAAGGATTTGACAGAAGCATTGTCCATCAGACATTAAGTTAGTTGTGGTTCTTTTGGAAAGATAGCCGTAGGCCATCTGGAACCACACTTCTCGCCTACTGGTCTTCCGTAATACTTATCCAGTTTGATGCGAATCTTGATAACCATCCGTCAACTGAAAAGCAATAGAGGTCCTAACCCTCACCTGTAGTACTTGCGAGGCCTACGGAAGGAGAAACTATGTCTCCGTCGCAAAGAGCCTCGAGCCAATGGCTTAGGGGCATCTGACTAGTAGTCTCGATCAGACCTAAGCCCCCTATCCGAGTCGCTGTATGACGATCCCTAGAGTAATTATAGGAGGGTTAACTATACCCTCGCGAGGCGTCCTTTTTAGACGACTTTCTGTCTAGGACGTCCTCCCTTATTCCTTTCTGTTATTGCGGATTGATTAGACGCCGACTTAAGGAGCAGAGTATTGATGCTTTCTTTGTAGCTTGGTCATAAACCAATGAAAGCTTATCGTCAAAAACTCAGTGTCCGGAAACCGGAGGGACCCGAAGAGAGTTTTTCACCTTGTCATCTATTAAGGATGACGACGCAAGGCCTCCGGCATGTCTGATTAACTCCAAATTAGCAACTGTTAAGACAGAGTTATACGTGATAAATATAATAGCCCTGGAAAGGACTCTAATTGAGGTACGGACGTCCTCAAATTCCTTTCCACAGAGACGTTGCGTCACAGTTCTTAAAGGTGATCTGCATAAGACAGTGAGTCTAAATTTGCTCTGAATGAAGAAATGCCGTTTCAATTGCGACCGAGCGAATAGTGAATGATGAAGGTAAGGCCATAGCTAGGTCCTTAGCCTGCTCATTCAAATGCAGAGGAACTCTCAATACACCTTCCCCGTTTTCCAAAAAAAATTACTGGGACAGTGTGTCCGAGACAGCTCTTTTTTCTGGACGTCCCGCTATATGAGGCCTCGCCTTTTAGCTACTGAATAGTGCTACTTTCGAGCTGTCGCAGCATTCTGATTCTCAGGAACAAACTCAGGGAAGTATCGATGCATTAGATCCATCGCCACCCTGTGTTGTTCTGAAAGGAAAGGGTAATTCTCCTCCAAATCCCTTTCACCATCCGACTGAATCAGATTATACTCACAGTCATCGGCATCTGATCATGCATATGACTGGACTGACCCAGCACCATCCGACAGCTCAAGTTCTGAGACTGCCGTCGGCTGCTTCTGCACTTGCTGGGATGCTGCGATGAGCTGCACAATCTGCAACAGCAAGTCTGTTACAGAGGCCTAAGGAGCAGCGGTCTTCTGTTGCTTGGCCTCCGGCTGCTCCTGGGACAGTGTGTTTGAGAAGGCTCTTTTCTGCGGACGTCCCGATGAATGAGGCCTCGTCTCCTTGGCTACTGTATGGTGTGACTTCTCTGACGAAGAGTGGACCTTCTCGGCGATGCAGGCTGGATATCAGAAGTGACGTTGCCAATGTGCGGTCGGGTGTGCTTGGTAGATGCTGAAGAAGAAGCCATAACTATAGCCGATCCCGGCTGTAAACTGAACAGAGCGTCCTGGACGGGAGGCGTGGACGTATGCTCCGACTGATGCAAGTTCCGAACAACAACATCTGTCCCCAGATGTTGTTATGAAAGAGAGAGGGGGGCTCTCTCGTTTGTAGTCCTTTAGACCTCGCCAAGCTTCCTGCTGAACTTGCCGGCTTCTTCCTCTCCATCGTCGCAGGGTGAGCCTGTTATTATTTTATAGTGCTCGCTCTACCCTTTCTACTCTCCTCAACCACAACGGACAAACTAGTGTCACGGTACCCTCGGACAGTGTCAAGCTAGCTGGCGACAGGGGACTGGAACCATGCTGTGGTTTATTGCCCTGTCTAATATTCATGAGCACTTTTGCCGCTAGGTCTGATTGACTATCTAAATGCGATGAAGGAAGCACACCCTTTGACAGCGTCACATAAACATCACCATATTCTTGTTCCTCTGTAAATAGAAACTAAACAAGAGGCCCCAGGGGGCCTGAGGGCGCTCATCTGACATGGTAGTCTAAATATCAAACCAGGGACTTGAATAAGCTGCATATGCCCCTCCTAAGAAAAGCATATACCAACTAGATGAAGCGATTGTGCCAACACAATACACAGGATTTTCCTTCTATTTTCAATTCCTGCACTTTTACGTCCCAAAATTGAGATAAACACATAAAAAACAGATTTTTTTCCCAAACAAAATATTTTCAGCCTAAATTTTTTTTTTCTTCTTAAAATGCATAAAAAACCAAAAAATTAATTTCCTGATTTTGGTCCAAAATTTTCTAAGTCCCACCCGGACCCCAAATTTTCAGGGTAAAAAAAATATTTTTTTTTTGTTTTAAAATTGACCGAAAAGCATAAAAAACAAAAAAAACAAAAAATTTCAGGATTTTGGTCCAAAATTTCTAAGTCCGGATTGGGGCCCCAAATTTTCAGCCTAAATATGAACCCAGGGACTTGGCTTGAACAAACTTGAATCTCACCCCCACCTAAGGATGCTGCATACCAAATATCAAAAGATTCTTATTGGTACATCTGAAGAAGAAGATTTTTAAAGAATATTCCTCATACTGCACTAATTTAAACATTTGGGCTCCCATAGAGAGCCCAAATATGGATCCAGGGAATTGATTTCTTAAAATTGACCGAAACAGTATCATAAAAAACCAAAAAAAATTTCCGGATTTTGGTCCAAAATTTTCCATGTCCCACCCAGACCCCCAAATTTTCAGTGTAAAAAAAAAAAAAAATTTTTGTCTTAAAATTGACCGAAACGCATACAAAAACAAAAAAAAAATTCAGGATTTTGGTCCAAAATTTCTAAGTCTGGAACGGGGCCCCACATTTTCAGCCTAAATATGAACCCAGGGACTTGGCTTGAACAAACTTGAATCTCACCCCCCTAAGGATGCTGCATACCAAATATCAAAAGATTCTTATTGGTACATCTGAAGAAGAAGATTTTTAAAGAATATTCCTCATACTGCACTAATTTAAACATTTGGGCTCCCATAGAGAGCCCAAATATGGACCCAGGGAATTGATTTCTTAAAATTGACCGAAAGAGTATCATAAAAAACCAAAAAAATTTTCCGGATTTTGGTCCAAAATCTTCCATGTCCCAACCAGACCCCAAAATTTTTAGTGTACAAAAAAACAACATTTTTTGTCTTAAAATTGACCGAAACGCATAAAACAAAAAAACATTTCAGGATTTTGGTCCAAATTTCTAAGTCCGGAACAGGGCCCCAAATTTTCAGCCTAAATATGAACCCAGGGACTTGGCTTGAACAAACTTGAATCTCACCCCCCTAAGGATGCTGCATACCAAATATCAAAAGATTCTTATTGGTACATCTGAAGAAAAAGATTTTTAAAGAATATTCCTCATACTGCACTAATTTAAACATTTGGGCTCCCATAGACAGCCCAAATATGGACCCAGGGAATTGATTTCAATAAACATGTGAAACAATCTTTCAAAGATGTTATATGTGAAATCTGAAAGCTTTTGGAGCAGTGGTTTGGGAGAAAAGTAGTCTTACATGTTTTTCCCATTACCCACAGTGTTAAAAAATGCTGACTCAGCACTTTTTCAAAGTCCTCAAAAAGTACCCCATGATAAAACCGATAGCAATTTTATTTTACCATTCCATTCAGTTGGTCCTAAGGAAGCTTCACACCAAATAAGAATTCTCAGTGCCGTGTAGTTTTGGAGATATGGGCGTTTTAATTTCCCAAAATTTTCTAAGTCCCACCCGGCCCCCATATTTTCAGTGTAAAAAAAAATTTTTTTTTGTTTTAAAATTGACCGAAAAGAATAAAAAACAAAAAAAAAATTTCAGGATTTTGGTCCAAAATTTCTAAGTCCGGAACGGGGCCCCAAATTTTCAGCCTAAATATGAACCCAGGGACTTGGCTTGAACAAACTTGAATCTCACCCCCCTAAGGATGCTGCATACCAAATATCAAAAGATTCTTATTGGTACATCTGAAGAAGAAGATTTTTAAAGAATATTCCTCATACTGCACTAATTTAAACATTTGGGCTCCCATAGAGAGCCCAAATATGGACCCAGGGAATTGATTTCTTAAAATTGACCGAAACAGTATCATAAAAAACCCCCAAAAATTTCCGGATTTTGGTCCAAAATTTTCCAAGTCCCACCCAGACCCCCAAAATTTCAGTGTAAAAAAAAATAAATTTTTTTGTCTTAAAATTGACCGAAACGCATACAAAAACAAAAAAAAAATTTCAGGATTTTGGTCCAAAATTTCTAAGTCTGGAACGGGGCCCCAAATTTTCAGCCTAAATATGAACCCAGGGACTTGGCTTGAACAAACTTGAATCTCACCCCCCTAAGGATGCTGCATACCAAATATCAAAAGATTCTTATTGGTACATCTGAAGAAGAAGATTTTTAAAGAATATTCCTCATACTGCACAGTAGGTAATAAAGGCCGATTCTAACTCAAATGTACATGTACATGTACATCGATGTACACCTCCATAGGATTTAGTGTTAAAATCGTGTACGGGTACACGATTTGTCGTTTTTTAGGGTGATTTAAAATCAGCTTTGCCGATTCTACATCACTGGATTCTATATACACATTGCTCAAGAGTGAAAAAATATATGAAATTTTAAGGAAAAAGAGGTGTATCGTCTGATTTAGAATCGGCAAATGGGTTTTCCCCATAGGATTCAGTGTTAAAATCGCAAGCAAAAAACGTGTTGCCGTTTCTAAATCATCATCAAAAAGTGGTTTGCCGATTCTAAATCATCCGTGTCTGTACACGATTTTAACACTGAATCCCTATGGAGGCGTACACGGAAATCCATTTGCGGATTTTACGTCAGAAATCGACTCGTGTACGGTACACAGAAAAGAGGTGATTTTGAACCGGCAAACCCACTGCCACGTTTCCCGAGGAAATAAAAAAAAAGTGATGATATATAGGAGAGAAAAAAAAATATATAAATAAATAGTTATTTAAAAAATAAATATATCAAATCGAATAGATAATAAAAAAAATAAATACGTAAATCATGAGTGCTTCCCAGACTATTAGAGCAAGGTTTCTTTTAAAAATGCTCATGAGAGCCTATGCATTCTGTGTGAACGAACAACTAGGTCGCCTCTTGTTAGAACGATGCGTCGGATGTCGGGATCACATAGACTTCGATCACGAGAATCATTCGTGTCTGACGATGGAAAGGGAAGATATGGTTGTTAAGTATTTCGAACCAGCGTTCGAACGCGTTCAAATCGACGAAGTGATCACGTTTTGGAAGAGATTACTCTTCTGTAAGGATCAAAGCAAGCCCACAGTTTCGGAAGAACTGAAATTGGCGCGTAAAAGTCTGACTTTAGAAGACAAGGGATGCGTCATGAAATTATTGTTCAATGAAGCATACGTCTAAGTTTTTTTCGTTGATATAAAAATAAGGGAGAATAGAAAATAAAAATAAATACACACATGAATTTTTTATCTAATATTAGAAAGAAAAAAAAACAAAAATGAGAACCAGAAATAAATTGTATCTAACGTTAGATGACGAGGATGAAAAAAACACAAAAATGAGAACTAGAAATAAATTGTATCTGACGTTAGATGACGACGAGGATGAGAAGCCAAATGGCGTTTTGCCGACGGCACCGTCGCTAGAAGAAAAAGAAAGAGGAGAGAGGTATCGCATCGATCAAATCAGTAGAATCCAAGAGTATCTAACTCGAGAGAGAGATTCTTGCCGTTCTCTCAAGAAGAAGTATTCGCGTTTCGCGAAATTCGTCAACGCGATCGACACGACACTCATCACGATTTCCATGGGTTTACACGCGGCCGGCATCGGATTGTTGTCACCCGTGGTCGCCATTCCGATCGTGTTGACCGTAGAAGGAGTGGCCCTCGCCGCCGGATTGTTAGCATGCTCGGAAACTTTTTGAGCAGGAAATTATATCTGAAGGCAAGGAAACACGACAAGATTCGCGTCTTGGCCAACTCCAAGATCGATACGATATCCGAAATGATCTCGATGGCGTTGAAAGACGGTAGGATATCGGACGGAGAATACTTCGCGATATTGAGTGAGAAAACGAAATACGATGCCATGAAAGAAGCCGTGAGAATCAAGACTCGTCAGATCATCAAAGAAGAGATGAAGGATTCTCTCGTGGAAAAGGGGAGGAAAGAGGCCAGGGAGGAATTCAGTAAGATGATAGAACTCAAGAGCAGCGATTGAAAGAAAAATATATATATTATAAGAACAGAATTAATTAATTATTAAATTTATATATAAAATAAAAAACAAAATTAATTTAAATAACTCTTAAAAAATGTATTGCATAAAGTGTAAGAGAGTTACTGAGACGAGTAATTCTCGAGAAGTATGAACTAAAAACGATAGACAGATGCTTCGGGGAATTTGCGACGTGTGTGGTTCTATCAAGACTCGATTCGTCAAAAAAAAGAACACGAGCAAAGGTAAAGGCATCGTGAATAAAATGATCAATAATCTACCTTTCGAAATGCATCTGCCTGGTCACAGTTTCACGGGACCCGGAACGAAATTGAACAAGAGACTCAACGCCAATCTGACTCCCAAATCTTGGAGCAAACCTGTGAATAGGGTGGACGCGGCCGCGCATGATCACGATCTGTGCTATGCCGGACATCCCGACACCAAGACTCGCAACGACGTCTGCGATAAAAACATGTTGGGGAAATTGAGAGGCATATCGAATCCGACCAGGAGAGAGAAGATAGAACGTTCGCTGGTCGGCAATCTGATCGGTGCGAAACGTCAATTCGGATGGGGCGTTCAAAAAAAAAATCGTATCGGAAAAGAAGAAGAAACGATTATTGACGAGCGAATTGGCCGAGGAGTTACACAAACCCATCGTGCGTGAATTTCGAAAGAGAAGGGTGTTCGTGAAGGGTTTGGATGATATTTGGTCTGCCGACTTGGTCGACATGAGATCATTTTTGAGGTGGAACGAGGGTGTCAAATATCTATTGACGGTCATCGACGTGTTTTCCAAATACGGTTGGATCAGAGCTTTGAAGAATAAATCGGGACCTTGCGTCGCCGAGGCTCTGAAGAGCGTGTTCAACTCGTCTTCTCGAAAACTGAGTAAATTGTGGGTGGATAAGGGAAAGGAATTGTACAACAAGCACGTTCATCGATTGATCGACCTCTACTCGATCGAAAACGAAGAGAAGGCCAGCGTGGTGGAACGTTGGAATCGAACGATGAAGGAAAAGATGCACAGATACTTCACGGCGATTTCGACCAAGAAATACATATACACTCTGAACGGTCTGGTCAAAGATTACAACAACACGCGACACAGATCGATCAAGATGACTCCCGTGGAAGCTAGCGATCCTCGAAATGAAAAACGGGTCTACGCGAATCTATATCCTGAAAGATCTAAGATTAGGAAGAAGTCTAGAACGCCGAAATTTGCGGTTGGTGATCGAGTGAGAAACTACGCTTATAAGAAGCACTTCGAAAAGGGTTATACTCCTCGATGGACCTCGGAAATCTTCGTGATAATCAAAATATTTCACACTGGTCCGGTGACTTACGAAATCAAAGCTTTGGATGGAGAAGAGATCATCGGAAAGTTTTACGAACAACAATTACAGAAGACAAAGTTTTGATAAGAAAACAAATTTCTTTTATTTACTCTCTTTAACATTTTCTTGTTTACACATATATATATAAGAGAGAAAAAAAATAATAATAAAAAAAATAATTAAAAACTATTTTTAGATAAAAAAAAAAAAGCAAGCTAATTAATAAACAAAAAAACAAAAATCCTTTAAAAATGACAAATATACTAGATATAGCACAAAGCATAGTGAAAGATGAAAGTATTCAAGAATATGAGGTTCACGAATACGAACCGGTAACAGGAACGAGTTTGAACAATGCGGGAGAGATAAGAATCAACGTCGAAACTCAAGATCTATTCATACATCCTAGCGAGAGTTACATAGTGGTCCAGGGACGTCTCACCAAGGAAGATGGGAGCGACTACGCCGACGACGACACAGTTACTCTAGCCAATAATGGCATCATGCATCTATTCAGTAATATAAAATACATGCTATCCAGACAAGAGATAGAATCTGTGTTTCATCCCGGTCAGGCCACCACGATGTTCGGACTCTTGACGTATCCTGATGATTTTTCGAAATCCAGAGGACTTAATCAGTTGTGGGTGAAAGACACCGTCGGCACTGCTAGCGCCGGCGCCGCCTTGATATTCGACTACGTCGTCAAGACGTCCAGACCTAAGGAACGTTTTCGTTCAGGATACCTTTGAAACACATCTTTCGGATTTGCAGACGATTACAACAAGATCATGTACGGATTCAAACACAATCTGACGTTGATTCGAAAAGGAGACGACGACGCAATAGTGAGACTCACTGCGACGAATGCGGGTAAGATAACTCTACACAAGATATCGTGGTTCGTTCAGCACGTGGAGCCTTCGAGATTGGAGATTGACGGTGAAATCCGCTTCCGAGAGACCGCGTTTCATCGTGGTTGCGTTTCAGACCGATAGGGATGGGTCTCAGGAAAAGAATGCGTTGCTGTTCGATCACTGCCATTTGAGAAACATGCAAGTGTTTCTGAACATCACGAGATATCCAGCAATCGATTACAAAGCGTCGTTCGACAAGAACGATTTCTGCAGACTGTACGGCGACGCCGCTGATTTTAGAAAGAAGTATCACGGTCTAGACGAATTGATGAGCAACCCTAACATATCTCCCGGCGAATACAAGTCGATGTATCCCATGTTCGTATTCGACGTCAATAAACAGAGTGAACGACTCAAGAGTAGCGTCTTAGACATTCAGATCAAGATGCAATTCGATAGGAACTTGCCGAGAAAAACCGAAGCCTTCGCCCTGGTCCTGTCCGACAGAGAATTACAATTCGAATCGGATGGAAATAAGATGTCGATCATTCGATGAGACGTGTGTGAAAAAAAAAAATAAAAAACAAAAAAAAAATAAAAAAAGTAATGAGTAAATAAATAAAGTAATGTGATCTAGAGAGATTGAACATCTTTCTAAATCTCATTACTTTTTTTTTTTTTTTAATAAATCACACATTATTTTTTATTTTAATTCATTATTTTCCACGCGTTCACTGTTTGTTCAAAGGAACTAGTTCGATCAGTAGACTCACCACGGAAGTGGCGGCTTCGGGATTATTGGTTTTCGTAACGAAATTAATCCTGTCTCCGGCGTTCACTTTGAGAGGCGTGCCGAACGTGCTAACATTCGCGTGTTGATTCTCAGTCTTTTCGACGCTGTATCTCTTATCGCTCTCTTCTCCATTCACCATGAGATTGACGACTGCTCTGTTATTCAAATCTGAAGAAGCCAGACTCATTCGAAGGATTTCACCTCCCAGCAGCATGGGATATCCCACCTGACCATGTTTCGATCCACTACCTCCATTTCCGAAAGACCACTCAGCTTTTCCCTCATCTAAGGTGCCGGCCTCCTCAGCCCACACGGTGATCAATTGTCTAGCATATTTGACTTTCTCCACCACCGAAATCAGGGTGCAGGCATCCGTCATGTTCACGGGATCCGGTAGATTCGTGAGCGCATGTCCACCCATGTCTAGTTTACCTTCCATGATGTCACCCTTTCTCCAGACCGAGTTGTCGTCCACGTACTTTCTGCTGACTGCGCTGGAATCGAATTCGGGATCGTGACTGAGTCCGAATAAATTCTCACCGTTCATGTCGATACCACCCTCCATGGTTCCGCCAGATTGTTTGTTCAGGTAGAGATTGTCCACTTGCGATTCTAGGTATTCTTGTGATCGTATCACGGCAGAATCTACGTAGCCCTTGTTGACCGCGGTTGAGTCCGCATCCGTGTCGTCGACCTTCGACAGATTCAATATCTTGTTGAATCCCACATTCAGATCCAATTTCATTTCTCGTCTGTCAGACTTTCTCTGTTCCAGATCTACGAAGTGTTTGGTCGCCACGTCCTTGGGATTCGTGGGAGTGGCCATGTTCGTTATCTTGTTAGAATTGGCATTCAATTCCGAGTGCATCGTTTCCTGAATGTATCTATTTCTCAGGTGTTCGCTGAATCTCGCGTGATAGTCGTCCGCGTATTTCTTGGTCGCGGCATCAGTGGGATCTATGGGATTCGCGATGTTCACCAAACGTTTGGATTTCAGATCAAGATCGTCGGTCATGGTTTTATCCACGTAATTATCTAGCATGATTCGTTCGAAATCGGCGTTCCCCCTGTCGGCGTATTTTTTAGTCGCAGCATCTGCGAGACCTATCGACTCGCGAAGATTGTAGAGCTTCTTATCGTTCATGTTCAAAGGTTCCTCTCGAGGTTCGTATCTCTGAACGTAACGTTCGTCCAAGTTGGCAACGTCGTAATCATCGTCGACTTCGAATGTCTTCCTCTTCTTTCTTAGGTTGACTTTTTCGTCGTCACTTCTACCAAATTTATCGACTGGCATGTTGTTTTGAGATTTTTTGTTTTTTTTAAAAAAATATATTCAAAACGCAGTTTATTAAAAAATGAATTATTTTATTTTTATTTTTCGTTTTTATTCGATTAAAATTTTTTAAAATAATTTTTTTATCTTTATATATACTATAAAAAAAATAAATCTCTCTCTAATGTAAATCATTGAGAATGTCTTGAAACCGATCTCCTTCAGACCATCTCTTGAGAACGTAGAGACACAGGTGACCACAAAACACTTGATCTGGTGATTGCACTCGTTCCGTGTTGTAACGAACCATCGATTTGTTGAAATAGTTCTTTATTTCTTTCGGCGGCGAGATTCCGTAGCTGTCGAAATAATAATTCTTCTTCCCGTTCTTGAACCACGCCACCCAGTGAATGCCTTCACCCGATAAATCATCTAGATTTAAAATTCCGCATTCTGATTGTCGAGGTCTTCTCTTCGGCAAAGCATCTCTGGAAAACACACCTAGAAAATCTTTGATTTTCAAATCCTTCGCCGCATTCGACAGATCGATGTTGGATAGGGGTTCGTTAGGTAAGACGACACCTTCTACGGATATCTCTATTTTCTTATTCATAAATGCGTATATATATATATATATATTTTTTTTTTTATTTATTTATTTTATTATAATTCACTAAAATGATGTTATTTTTTTTTTCTTTTTTTCTTTTTCTTTTTAAACTAACTTTCTCGATGTCTCTATCGATTTTTATAATTTCGAATCCATCTAATTCCTCTTGATTTTCTGGAATCCTATCATCCTTACTCATATCTGGAATCCTATCATCCACAATCATATCTGGAATCTTATCATCCACATTCATATCGTCTAAAATTAGATCCAAAGTCCAATGTCCGAGTGCCAAAGTGCTTATTTTATCATTTAACACGAATCTCTTATCATCGTCAGCCGTCAGCGAAATCTTGTTGACTATTTCAGTATACAAGTCGTGATTTTCGCTTCGAATCGATTTCATAGTCTTATACACCGGACCACTTCCTAACAGACAATCTTTATACTCTTGGAAAGAGATGTTTTTCTTCACCACGCACACTTTAACCCCTTTGCACTTCTTGATCTCTTCATCTTCTAGACAATAAGCATACAGTTTGGGTCTCAAGCCTACGAATTTGACGATTTGTTTACCGCCGCTCTCATCCTTAAATCTACCCAATACCTTCTTGTTGTCGTTCAATTGAATCTTGGACGTGTGATCGACGGGATAATTGCTCGTGTCGAACCACGCGGCCATGTCCGGAGATATATCTCGGTAGACGTCTTTCGTCTCTATCTCGTAAACTAAACTGTCCATGTCGGTGAACAGTAGTTTGTTTTTTATCACCAAATTTTCATTTGACGTAATCGTAGTGAAACTCATACATCAATCTCTTGCTGATATCTAAGATGATCGGTCCGAGATAATACGGTTTGTCAAACTTCAGATGCGTCTTTTGCATGTGAACGGCCACTAGATTTTCGTCGAATATGGTTCGGTGTTTGTAATTGGGTTTCGCCACTAATTTTTTAGCTCTTTTCTCAGACGTGACGAGTCGAACGTCGGTTTTCTTCCTGATGTTTTCCATCGATTTACCGTACACGCAGTTGTTCATGAGTTTGAAGAAATCTTTTTCGAAATCGTTCTCGGCTCGAATTCTGAGATTCGTGTTGAGATTGATGTATGTTTTCATCCAAGGCTCTTCGTCGAATCGAATGATGCGATGTATGTTGACTAATTTCATCCCGTAATCGACGTACTGTTTCAAATTCTCGCTGTAGACGACGAAGTTACATTTGTTAAATAAATTGGGAATGAGTTTTTCCTCGTCTCCTTCGTTCGGTTCCATTCGTTCGGGAGCCAGCGGATAATCGTGTAGATCATGTAATTCTTCCGGATAGTTCAAATCGACTTCTAAAATGCAAGGATAGTCTCTCCATTTTTGCATCTCTTCCTGTTCCGTCACCCATTCGAAATTTCCAATCGGTAAAGGATGACTCATAGCCCAACCGTACAGATTATTAGCGTCCCAATACTGTATGTATTTATTCTTTCATGTAGGGATTGTTAGCTTCAGAATATCTGTGGGAGATCATGGAGATGCCACCTCTCACAGCCCTTTCGGACATGAGCAACATGTTCAGATAATAATTCCAATTGGACTTCGGTGGTCTTCAACAGAGAGTCCCACGCCAGACCGGGTGCGGTGAAATACCAAGCAGGATCCAGATCGTAATTTCGACGACAGACGTCTCAAAAATTTTCGAACACGTCTGCCAAGAGCAGAACGTCGGTCTTCAGATAGAGATCGTGATAATCTCTCATGGTTTTCATATCGATTGATTTCCACACGTTTTTGGCATGTTCGTAATTCTCGTCGGAAATGTCGGATTCGTATAATTTCGAATAAAAATCTTCTTTTGAAGGTAGAGCGGTGTCTTTGAATCTCTTTAGATCGTTCATGTAATCATAAGGATAGACTCCCTTCCTCAACATGACGTCTACTCGTTCTCCGAAATGTTCGCTTGTGATTTTAAATTTATCCTTGCTCATGTTATCGACTAATTTTTCCAGAGCGGTCGACATGAATTTAAAACTGTCGATGAAACGTATGCTTGTACGAATGGATTTCATTTTTTCTTCCAGCGTATCTCCGTCGATTACTCTTTTCTTCTCCATGAGCTTCCATTTCGTGAAGGAAATGTATCTTTCTTCGCTGTTCGCGATGCAATTTAATTCTTCGGATAGAAAACGGCGTCTCGATATTTTAAATTACACTTGCTGTGAGCCGGACCGCAATACAGACCCGTGTAATGATCGTGGTCTCTGACCTTCTTATTTTCCTCCAAATTCTCGTCGAACGATTGTCTGCATATGTGACATTCGATGGCTTTGTTATTTTCGTCCTGCTGCTCTCGCGTGATGATCATTTTCCCCGGAGTTTTGAATTTGTCATATAGCATTTGAATTTTTGATTCTAACTCTTCCACGAACCTTTGAGCCACGTCGTCGTCTTCGCACTGTTTCGTGTAGGTGAAGGGACGCATGTCGTGTTGCGAGTTGAAAGCGCATTTCACGTAAATGCAAAAGCCCGAAGGTATGTGTTTTTGATATCTTTCGACGTAACTTTGAAGAGTGTTGGGTTGACAGGAACTCATTTTCGCGGTGAAACATTCGAAATCAGCGTACATGACGAATGGTACTTTTAACCTTCTATTGTGATTTTCAAACTTCACGATGGTGTTGGGTTTGGGCATTTTGACGGCAACACCTTGATTTTCGTCGCAATATTTCTGACGTTTCGCTAACGATTTTTCGCTCTGAAACGCGTTCATGCAGTTGCAACATAAACATATCTTATGTTCATGTTTATTATTTTGTCTCGACAGTAATCGGCTCGGATTTTTAACCCAACAATAATGACGATTGTCACCATTCGAAATCAATAATAAAATAATCGTCTTTTCTCTTTCGAGATACGAAGTGTGTCTGAGAGGATAGATCGTTCGTTTTTCATCGTCGTATCCCAAGACGTTCACCGCTACGGTGGGATTTTGAGTCTCGAAACGTTTGATGAGTTTTAACTCAGTGGGAAAAGTCACTCCGGTCCAATCGAGATTTTTAGAAGTCTCCTCGTAACAAGAAACTCTTTCGGTGTTCATTTTGACAGGGTATAAAGCGGAGGTGACTGCCCATTTAAAACACTGATCATCTTTATTTCTCACGTTGACCACGGTGTGTTTTTTAGCTAGGAAATACGGTAATTTCACGTAGGAAGACCCTTTCAATGAATCGTTTTCAGTTATGTGAATTTCAAGTTTCAACACCTCATCGAACGTCCAATTACTACCTTCATGTTGATAATTCGCAAGAGACGTCAACATCTTGTCTTTCATCTTTTCGAAAACGTCCGATAAATCTGAACCTCGAAATACGGGTTCGACGTTAGATCTGAAATATGCATTTTTCACGATGCTCTCGCCGGACTTCACGTCGATTTTATTCATCGCGCAATGGAGTATCATCTTAATTTTTAGTCCCACATTCATGTATTTGCGAAACAAATCCAATACTTTTTTCTTCACCTGTTCCATGAACAATTTCGGATCAATTTTCTTGAACGAGGGAACCACGTCGAAAGTTTTAAAAATGCCTTTGATCGCACTCTCCCGTTCTACGGGTTTCGATTGGAATAGTTTCGTGACGAGTCGTGCTACATATTCTTCTCCTTTCCCTTCGTTCATTGCTCCTCGAATTTCGCTCGATATATCTCGTTTGTCTAGAATCTGAAGTGCATCACTCGTTTTCGTTTTAGTTTTTCTTTTCTTTTCTTTTGAAACTTGAAGTTCTTCTTCAACGGCTTTTCATTTAGTCGTCTTCTTATTTTTCACAATCGCAACGTTTTTGGTTTTTTTCGACGTCGGCATTTCGATTCCTTTTACTGTCTTTTTCTTCTTCTTCTCATTTTTCACAACCGATGCATTTTTTGACGTCGTTGCTATCGACATTTCGTTTGCCTTTCCATCATTTCGTAAATTTTTCTGTATGACTTCAATTTTTTTTGATTTAGTTCTATGATTTCTGAAATGTGGAATTTTTAATAGTTTACAAATCTCGTTTAACTGAGGTACGTTTTTCTCATTTAAATTTTCCATTTTTTTTTTATCTGTTTGCTTCATTTGTAAGAATATTTTTTTTTTTTTCGAATTTTGTATTTAAATAATTTGTTAAAAAGTTTTGTTTTTTTACTCTTTTATATATATAAAAAGATTTCTTTTTTAATTTAAATTTTTTCTTTAATGTGAAAAATGTTGTTTTTTTTTTCATGAAATTAAGCAATTTTTTTTATGTTCCTTAACGTGAAAAAAAATTGAATTAATACGAGAAAAAAAGGATGTTAAAATTTAACTTTTTATTTATATATATAAAGAGAACTAGAACTATCACTGAAGGTGATTAATACCCCCGCTTTGGGTTTTTAGAGGAATGCACTTCTGATCATGTAGATGAAGGCCATAAGGAAATGTATACATAAAGATCATTTTTTGTTGTTGAAATTTGTATTTGCATGTGGCCTTCCACAGAACAGCACTGAATACTTAAAGAGCCCACACATATATGGTTTACATTTGGAAAAACACATTTACAATGTGCAACATGTATTCAAAATCGGTTCATTAATGTAGGAGGAGTTGCACACACAAGAATCCCATTTGAAAACCCATAATAAATCCAAGTTAAAGGGAGATAACCTGGTTAAAATTGTCGCAGATCAAAAATTTGGGAATATGCGTATGTTCACTTAGTTGTGATAATGTTTGAAAGGTTTTGTCAAAATTGATTGATAAATGTAGGAGGAGTTGCACGCACAAGAATTTCATGTAGAAACCCATAATAAATCTAAGTTAAAGGGAGATAACCTAGTTAAAATTGCCACAGCTCAAAAATTTTGGAATATGCGCATGTTTACTTAGTAGTGATGATGTCTGTAAACTTTTGTCCAAATTGATTGATAAATGTAGGAGGAGTTGCGCACACAAGAATTTCATGCAGAAACCCATATTAAATCAAAGTTCAAGAGAGATAACCTGGTTAAAATTGTTGCAGATCAAAAAGTTTGGAATATGCACATGTTCACTTAGTAGAGATGATGTTTGAAAGGTTTCATCAAAATCGGTTCATTAATGTAGGAGGAGTTGCGCACACAAGAATTTGTTCGAACGGAAAGACATAATAAATCTAAGTCAAAGGGAGATAACCTGGTTAAAATTGTCGCAGATCAAAAATCTTGGAATATGCGCATGTTCACTTAGTAGTGATGATGTCTGAAAAGTTTTGTCCAAATTGATTGATAAATGTAGGAGGAGTTGCATGCACAAGAATTTCATGTAGAAACCCATAATAAATCTAAGTTAAAGGGAGATAACTTAGTTAAAATTGCCACAGCTCGAAAATTTTGGAATATGCGCATGTTCACTTAGTAGTGATGATGTCTGTAAACTTTCGTCCAAATTGATTGATAAATGTAGGAGTTGCGCACACAAGAATTTCATGCAGAAACCCATATTAAATCAAAGTTCAAGAGAGATAACCTGGTTAAAATTGTCGCAGATCAAAAAGTTTGGAATATGCACATGTTCACTTAGTAGAGATGATGTTTGAAAGGTTTCATCAAAATTGGTTCATTAATGTAGGAGGAGTTGCGCACACAAGAATTTGTTCGAACGGAAAGACATAATAAATCTAAGTCAAAGGGAGATAACCTGGTTAAAATTGTCGCAGATCAAAAATCTTGGAATATGCGCATGTTCACTTAGTAGTGATGATGTCTGAAAAGTTTTGTCCAAATTGATTGATAAATGTAGGAGGAGTTGCGCACACAAGAATTTCATGTAGAAACCCATATTAAATCAAAGTTCAAGAGAGAGATAACCTGGTTAAAATTGTCGCAGATTAAAAAGTTTGGAATATGCACATGTTCACTTAGTAGAGATGATGTTTGAAAGGTTTCATCAAAATCGGTTCATTAATGTAGGAGGAGTTGCACACACAAGAATTTGTTCGGATGGAAAGACACAATAAATCTAAGTCAAAGGGAGAAAACCTGGTTAAAATTGTCGCAGATCAAAAATCTTGGAATATGCGCATGTTCACTTAGTAGTGATGATGTCTGAAAAGTTTTGTCCAAATTGATTGATAAATGTAGGAGGAGTTGCGCACACAAGAATTTCATGTCCGGAAAGACGTACGGACGGACGTACGGACGGACGGACGGACGTACGGACGTACAGGGCGATTCCTATATAGCCCCCACTTCTTCGAAGCGGGGGTATAAAAACAAACTTTTTTTTAACAAACTATTATTTAAATACAAAATTTAAAATATACATTATTTGTAAGAATTCATAAAACAAAAAAAAACAAATAATCGATCATGACAACAACACCTAAAAGATGCGAATTGGAATTGAAACAAGTCAAAGTGTGTAAGCTATTTGGTTTTAATATCTATACATTAGAACAACACGATCCCATCAAATTGACTGAGATTGAGGTGGAGAGCTTAGAGCGCTACTACAACAAATATCAGATGTGTTTGAAATTGGATGAAGCCATGCTTGATTTGTTTTATGAGTGCCAAAGCGATCTGGTGAATAATATCATCATCGCCGAAGACAGAAAATTCTGCAAGGACGATTTGACGTTGTTCTATGGAAAATACATATATCCAATAATCTCACCCGAACTCGTGGACAAATCGGGCGGTGAGAGCACGTTCACCGATGTAAAAAAACTAAAAAGAGTAAAGATAAAAATTCAAGACATTTTCGTAAATGGAAAAAAGACGAATGTCAACATGCTAATAACAGACTTGGAAATATAAACAATAGAGAGATTGATTTTTAGCGAAGAAGAAGGAAAAAAGTAATGAGATCTAAAGATGATCTCATTACTTTTTTTTTTTGATAATTTGTTAAAAAGTTTTAAAATTGTTTATATATGTTTTAATTCCTTCAAAAAAAAATTAAACAATTTTATGTTCTTAACGTGAAAAAAATTGAATTAATACGAGAAAAAAAAGGATGTTAAATTTAATTTTTTATTTATATATATACAAAGAGAAAAAAAACTTTTTACAAAAAAAATTTTCACATTAAAGAAAATTAAAAATTAAAAACTTTTTTATATATATATAAAGAGTAAAAAAAAACAAACAAAACTTTTTAAACAAATTATTAAAATACAAAATTTAAAATATACATTATTGCAAGAATTCATAAAACAAAAAAACCCCAAATAATCGATCATGACAGCAACACCTAAAAGATGCGAATTGAAATTGAAACGAGTCGAAACGAATGAGAAATTAGGTTTCAAAATCTATAGATTACAACAACACGATCCCATCGAATTGAACGAGGTTGAGATGAAGGACTTAGAGTATAAATACGATAAATATAAGATGTCTTTGAAATTGGATGAAGCCATGCTCTATTTGTTTTACGAGTATCAAAGCGATCTGCAGAAAATCGTCATGGCTAAAGATAAAGAATTCGACAAGGACGATCTGACGTTGTTCTATGGAAGTTACATATATCCAAAAATCACACTCGAACTCGTGGACAAATCGGGTGGTGAGAGTGCATTCACCGATGTAAAAAAACTCAAAAAAGTAAAGATAAACATTCAACACATTTTCGAAAAAGGAGAAAACACGAGTGTCAACATGCTAATAACGGACTTGGAAATATAAACAATAGAGAGATTGATTTTTTAGCGAAGAAGAAGGAAAAAAAAAAAGAAGTAATGAGATCATCTTTAGATCTCATTACTTTTTTTTTTGTTTTCCTTCTTCACTATTACCCATATATTATAATAACGTTTCCTTTTTTCTTAAATTTCAGCGTCGATTCTTCTTTTCTTTTTTTTGTAATATGATACGTTTTTATAACAACACATTTGTTTATCCGACTCATAATTATGAACGAATGTTGTGCATCTCTTGGTAACACTCGCATCATTACCATTCTCTTCAGAAGGTAGTGGTGACGGTGGAAAGCTTCTCATTCTTTTCAATTTCAACCGTCTATCCCGCTCTTTATTTAACTCGTTTATCAGTTCTTTCCTTAGATATCCATCATTAGAGTCTAACCATTTTTCCACATCTTTTTCGCACTCTATCTCCCGATATTCATCATTATCGTCTAATTGTTTCTCAACCTTTTTATCCATTTTATATATTATTTTATATTTTTCTATGATTGATATTTATATATAATTATATAATTTTTTTTTATATTATAATAACATATTCAAAATCGGTATATTCTTAAATGGTGAATTCTCACCAAACAACAAACCCTTGCCGAGTCGCTCAACGTTCCGTCCACTCTTCCGATAGAGACCGTTTCCACTCAAAGAGTTGTCACCTCTAACATGTTGTAGATACAATCCTTTACCACTGTCGTCTATGTGAACGCAACACACGGCTCCTCCCTTCTTCAAAAACAGTCCGCTGCCACCCATTAATTTCTCAACTGCCGAACTCGCGAGTCCCGTGAGAGCTCCCACGCCAAGAGTCTTTCCGAGAAAGGGTAGTGCCTTTGCGGCGAAGGGTAATGCTTTTGCGGCGATTCCTGCCAATAGCGGTATGAAACCACCTTTCATTCTCAAATTGTATCTCAATTGAGTGGGACTCAATCTCACCGTCAACCCTCTTCCATCACGAATCGCTTTCTCCATCCTTTTGATTTGACTTTTGGTCCAGGCGATCGAATCCTGACCGCCTCTCGTCAGATCTTCGTGAGTGAATTTGAATTTCACCGCCACACATCGAGTTCTTAACGCTCTCTCAAGTTTCTTCCTCTGTCCTGCGGATATGTTCACGTTTTTTTTCACGTATTCTGTCATAATTCCTTTTTTAAAATATATTTTCTTCAATTGTTTTCTTGTTTTAATGATAATTATTTATATTAAATAATTTTTGTAAAATTAATATTGCGTTTATTTATTTTTGTTATTTATATATATTATACACAATATTTTTTTTTTTGCTTTTATATTTCTCTTATGTGAAATTGTATCGTCACCCTCTCTCCGCGAAGATCTAACAGTTCACCATTTTGATCTGTCAACGTGGTTTTGAGACTATACAACGTGTCTAAAATTACTGGTAGATAAACTAAATTTCGAGGTCGCTCCACGATCTTATAACCCGGCGACATGTTTGGAAAGAAGGAATAGATCGTCGGTTGAGCGCTACCATTCACGTAGCTTCCAGCAATCACATCCACGTTCACCAGAATGCTATTGACTGCGAGAATGTCGACCGTATTTTCAGATGCCGCGTGGCCTCGATACATCTTTCGATCGAACCCCAGCATCTTGCCTACAGAATCGTCCGTGTTGAAATGCACTCGAAAATTATCTTCCAAATCCAACATCGTCTGTAAGGTATTAGGATTGGGAGCGAGTCTGATCTTGTTGCTTCCCTTTCCATCCGTCTTCATTCGCGTCTGAATGTAATTGTTCAAATCGTCTATGTTGTAACTTCCTTTGGGAATTCGAATCTCCAACCAATCCACTCCGTCGGAATACTTGAACGAGTTATTCTTTTCGGTGACGTTGGGAAAGGAATAATAAGTCTCCAGATTCACCTTTCGCCATCTCGTATCTTTTCTCTCTATTCAATTCGATGGAAGGTTCGAATTTCGTAGCAAATCGAGTCAAATCGACACTCACCACGATTTGAATGGATTGTTTTGCAGCCGTATTCTCGGCTATCCGTTCTAACAATTCTCCTTGTTCGAACATTATATTTTAATTTTATTTTTTATTTTTTCAAAACTAATTATTTGAAGATTTATTATTTTCTAAATTTTTTTTGTTTTCATGTTCTATCTTATTATCATCAGAAACATAAAACTTGTCGAATCCACACCGATATTTTCCGCGATTAAATTCGCTAGTCAAATCGATCACGACGAAATTGTAAAGTCCTCCATTACAAACCCTCTTGCAGAATCTCCTGAATTCCGCCACGCTCATGTCGTTTGCGATGTGATCGCCGTAGATGTGATTGAGATTCTTGAGATCTTGGCGAAAGAGACATAGAAAATTAGCGTTTTCCCTTATCGTCTGTCTGGGCAATCGAAAATAATTCTGCAACAGGTAGAAACAGTCCACATTGCTGTGTCGACCCCTAACGTAATACGATTCGCATCGGTTCTGTCTCTCCAAAAGCAGATCATCGAAAATCATCAGATTCTTATCTTCCGATTTCAATTCTCTAGGATCCGGAACGTCGTTAGCATTCTCATAAAATCGACACTCGACGTTCGAAGATGCATTTCTCTTCATCAGTTCCATCGCTGCACCGTCCAAAATGGTCGAAAGAGGAGCTTCACTTTTGTCGAATTCCTCCCTACTGTCAAAGATTCTGGCTATGACGTCCTTGGGCAATCTACGATCAATGCACTCTCGAAGCAATCTGTATTCGGGTTGAAACAAGCTCTTGCCAAACACAAACAATCTGTCGTAATCCAACCAGTCGGGTCGGGACAACAGATTCATCAACAGATTAGTCTTTCCACAATTCGATTTTCCCACTATCAAGCCTCTTATGCTTTTGGGAAAGAACTCATTATTCGACCTCTTAGTCGCGGCATCGTTCCAAGACATATCTTTAATGTTCATCTTTGTTTTATTTTTTTTGTTTGTTATTTTAGATTTTTTCAAACACAATTTTTTATGTTTTTCAAACTCAGTTTTTAATATTATTATTTATTTATATTACACCGTCGCGAGTTCTCTTCAATCCGGATCCACTCGTCATTTTAGCTAAATCTTGTATGGGTACCACAGCATCCTTAAAATCTTTCCAACTTTTCGGCATTCGCTCTAATGCAGCTCGCTTCGCCGGTGGACTGATCAACTTGTCGATCAACGTGTCGGCTGCCCTCTTGCTAGCCACAGAAGCTATCCTACCACTGGCTTCGGAAGTGGCTTTCTTACCAGCATCCAAAGCCGTCTTCTTACCAACCTCAAACGCAGTCGATGCGAGTTTTCTACCCGCATCACTCGTGAATGCTCACATTATAGAATCAACGATGCCAGAACCGCCTTGAACGTAAGTTCTGACGTATCCCCTGTTCTTTATCACCAACATATTTTTATTTTATAATATATTTTGTTTTTCACCGGTAAATCGTTTGTTGTTTAAATACTTTTATTATTCTAGTGCAAAAATTTACTGTTTTTTATTTTATATATTTTTGTTTGTTTGTTTCTCTCTACTTATTATATATACATCAATCCTTCAATTAGTTCATCAGCCTTTTATAATGGTTTTTATTCAAAACCTTCTGTCTTAACAATTCGTCACATACGCTAACTATCTCATTATCTAACCCTGTGTTACCAGCCCATCTACTAGCCATCAACAATCTCAATCTCTGAGACAGAGCGTCAGAATCGCTCGGAAGAAAAGTGGTTTTCACCCCTTTGCCAGTCACCGATTCGATGAACTTCTTATTCATATCCCATATGGGTTTCACTATTTTCGTCCACTTGTAACCTCTGTTGGCTTTGGGTCTCGTCTCTCTGGCATCGTTATTTCTCTTCATGGCGTGGGTCTGAACCAGAATGTCGCCGTAATTGTCGAAATCCTGTTCCGTGTAATCACTAGGCTTGTCGTAAAGGAGCAATTTGCGCAGTCCGGAAGTTAATTCGTACCTATTCGAGCCGACGGTTAATTCATCATCACCTATTTTGACTTCTGTATCGCCGACAAAAGTTCTACCGTCCGAATCCTTATAAAATCCATACAACAGATCTCTCTTACCGCCATCCTCGGACGACGCGAGGCTATCAGTGGTGATAATTGAAGTTGCATCGTCGCTCACGTCTGTTTGAATTCCCGTGGGAACGTAATCCGGTGTAGATTGAAAGGAATATCGATTTCCAAAACTACCGGGCAACGAACCCATTCTCAAAGAACTCTCTTTTATAGGTCTCAATTCTTCAACTATCTCCTTCTTGCTTCGCTCTTGACCCTCCATCACGGGTTTAAATATTTTTGTGGTCTTGCATCTGAGATCCATCTCTCCGAGACGTCTGCTTCTGTCAGCCGATTGAATGCCCTTCTTAGCACGTTCATACTCATCTAAAATTTGATCTCGGCGTCTAGAATCCATCTGTAAAAACATTTTTCGTTTTTAATTGTTAATGTTCCTTTGAATATGCTAATGTGAGTTATTTTATTATTTTCAAAATTAAATATATAATTATTTTTTATGTTTTAAGTTAATAAAAATCTTCTGTCTTTAATATAATAACTAAAAAATTCATATCTCAACTCATTATTGACTGAATTGGGAAAACTTGAAAAGTTTGAAAACTTTTAAGCACATGACAAACCAGTTTCTGATTTAATGCATTTGAGAGTAATTTACGTTTGTTAAAAGGAATTTCCATTCATATATCAAAAACCATTCACTTAATGTCGAATTAAGAGAGAACCTTTGAAGACAGTTAAAAAAATTTTAGCACATAAAAGAAACCGGTTTTCTAATTTAACGTTAAAAGGATTCATTCAAATCTCTGATCACTATCATGAATATATTAAAAATTTACCACTCAAACCTAATTGAGTGGAAAATGCGTTTTATTATACATTATTGAAACGATCCATTAAAAACGAAAACCTTCATTCACACCACAACAAAAACATGAGCGTCAATTTCATCAAACATTCCATAAAGTGTTTATTAAGATTACTTCACAAAATTAACAGTGACAAAACGAGAACAAACGATTTTTACCTCTGATTTTTTTCTAATTGTTTCTAAACTCAATTTCTTTTCGTTACATTGAAACAAAACATGAATGTCTATTTTTACAGATCATATTTTATAGTCAACTCTTTTGAATGAATGCCTTTCATTCACGCAACACTTTTAAAACTGACACTCATATTTATAGTCGACTCTTTTGAACGAAAACCTTCATTCAATCAACAAAAACATGAGCGACCATTTCATCAAACATTCCATAAAGTGTTTATTAAGATTACTTCACAAAATTAACAGTGACAAAACGCGAACAAACGATTTTTACCTCTGATTTTTTCTAATTGTTTTTAAACTCAATTTCTTTTCGTTACATTGAATCAAAACATGAATGTCTATTTTTACAGATCATATTTTATAGTCGACTCTTTTGAACGAATGCCTTTCATTCACGCAACTCTTTTAAAACTGACACTCATATTTATAGTCGACTCTTTTGAACGAAAACCTTCATTCAATCACAACAAAAACATGAGTGACAATTTCATCAAACATTCCATAAAGTGTTTATTAAGATTACTTCACAAAATTAACAGTGACAAAACGCGAACAAACGATTTTTACCTGTGATTTTTTCTAATTGTTTCTAAACTCAATTTCTTTTCGTTACATTGAAACAAAACATGAATGTCTATTTTTACAGATCATATTTTATAGTCGACTCTTTTGAACGAATGCCTTTCATTCACGCAACTCTTTTAAAACTGACACTCATATTTATAGTCGACTCTTTTGAACGAAAACCTTCATTCAATCACAACAAAAACATGAGTGTCAGTTTTTACTCTCATCGTGGCAGTGGGTTTGCCAGTTCAGAATCACCTCTTTTCCGTGTACCGTACACAAGTCGATTTCTGACGTAGAATCCGCAAATGGATTTCCGTGTACGCCTCCGTAGGGATTCAGTGTTAAAATCGTGTACAGACATGGATGATTTAGAATCGGCAAACCACTTTTTGATGATGATTTAGAAATGGCAACATGTTTTTTGCTCGTGATTTTAACACTGAATCCTATGGGGGAAACCCATTTGCCGATTCTAAATCAGACGATACACCTCTTTTTCCTTAAAATTTCATACATTTTTTCACTCTTGAGCGATGTGTATATAGAATCCAGTGATGTAGAATCGGCAAAGCCGATTCTAAATCACCCTAAAAAACGACAAATCGTGTACCCATACACGATTTTAACACTAAATCCTATGGAGGTGTACATTGATGTACGTGTACATGTACATGTACATTTGAGTTAGAATCGGCCTTTATTACCTACTCTGCACTAATTTAAACATTTGGGCTTCCATAGACAGCCCAAATATGGACCCAGGGAATTGATTTCAATAAACATGTGAAACAATCTTCCAAAGATGTTATATGTGAAATTTGAAAGCTTTTGGAGCAGTGGTTTGGGAGAAAAGTAGTCTTACATGTTTTTCCCATTACCCACAGTGTTAAAAAATGCTGACTCAGCACTTTTTCAAAGTCCTCAAAAAGTACCCCATGATAAAACCGATAGCAATTTTTTTTTTGATCATTCCATTCAGTTGGTCCTAAGGAAGCTTCACACCAAATAAGAATTCTCAGTGCCGTGTAGATTTTGAGATATGGGCGTTTCAATTTTTTTCTATTTTTAGCTCCTGCGGTTCCCATGGGGCGATGGGAAAAAGAATTTGGGCATAAATTAAGTACTTAATACCCAATATCAAATTTGGTTCAAATCTGCCTCTTGGTTTGGAAAGTTAAAAAATTTATAGTAATTTATATATTTTTTATACTTACCAATGACCCAGACTTAGCTGGTGCTAACTCTAAAAAATCCAGGGCCAAACACAAATTTGCCCCCCAATCCCCAAAATTTGCATCTAAAACCAAAAGAAATCATGTCCTATAGGACCTCCATACTTTGCCCTTACTGCGCATGCACAGTGTCAAGGACGTTCCGAAATTGGCGCCAATTATCATTCTTACTGGCAGTGCCTGGTCAGCGCTATGTACTCAGCGGGGAGGTAAGAGTTCCCAACTCCTGGGAGGGCCATCCCCGTCTGGGTCATTGGTAAGTATAAAAAATATATAAATTACTATAAATTTTTTAACATTTTTATACTGTACCAATGACACAGACTTAGCTGAATAGTAAAAAGGCTGGAGGGCCTAGGACATAGAGGAAAATCCAATAAGCTCGACTATATAATATAGAGGCAACCCCTCAAGGGGAAAAGGAGTATTAGGCTTTACATGTATCTTTCTTATTTTATGTTAAATTAGAAAGATACAATGCCCTTCATAATTGAGCACAATAACATTCATGTTCTCTATTAACATCCAGTATGACCCTTTATACTAATTATTTTTAAAGTAAGCCAATAAATAAAGTTAGTCCAGAGAATTGAGACTCTTTATATTCTTTAAAAGTGTCCGAGGATTGTATATTAACGCTCGTTTGACACTTGACATATACAAATGCTTCACACCGAGCTACACTTTAAAAATATGACATGAATGAATTTAACATTAATATTACACATTAAAACCATCCCGGAAACGACTCAGAAATACTGACTTCGGAGGAGGCATTCCCTTGCTTTTCACTATAAAGCAGGTGACCTAAGGGAACACCCTCCCCCCCCTTCTCCTTGCCCTGGGTCAAATAGCCCAGAGCGAAGAGGGCAGCCGGACGGAGTCACTGCCGGAACAGAAAGCCTGCATAACTATAGTTGCAACTGTTTAGTGGACGACATTCTGAGCAACAGATAACGGACCTAAACAATGCAGGTCTCCAGAAATGGACTCAATATTTCTGAGATAAAAATTCATGAATGTGGATGGCTGAGACCAATAAGCAGCCTTCATTAAATCTGTAATAGCAATACTATTAGCGTAAGCCCAAGAAGTAGCAAGAACTCTTACTTCATGAGCCGAAATCTTAAGCACAGACTGCTGAGAAGAAGATAAATTTTCATAAGCAGTACGGATAGTTAATTGAATCCATCTAGCAATAGAATGGACCGAAATGTCCTTTCTATTAGGCATCAGAGACAGAAAGAAACGTTTTCGTCCCTTTCTGATAAACTGAGATCTCTGTTTATAGATACGTAACGCTCTAACAGGACAGAGTAAAGGCCTACGCCCGTCTGAAGACGGAAGAGCCTTAATAACAGAAGGTTCCGGATATTTATTAGGAGCCTGATTCTTAGCTAAAAATCCCACATTAGTAGGGAAGGTGATAGTGTTCCCGACACTACGATAGTGAGAATCATCCACCGACAGTGCATGAAGCTCACTGACTCTTCTAGAGAAAAGCTGTCTTATAAGACAAGAATTTGAAATCTACTGTCCCAAGAGGTTCAAATGGCTTTTCCTTCAGTTTAAGAAGAACCCAAGCTAAATTCCATTTAGGAATTAACCTAAGAGTTCTGGGTCTATTTATCGAGAAGTTTCTTACCAACTTAGATAAAGAGACATTAGATCCAATTTGTAAACTATCATGATGTGCATAGGTATCAGATAACATAGACCTATAACCCTTAATAGTAACAGGCTGCAGTTTGATTTCGTCAAAGAAGTATACTAGAAAGTTTGCAATGTCTGGTATAGAGAGATCAAAAATATCAACAGAATGATCCCTACACCAACGACGAAAAACCTTCCACTTAGCCGCATAGTTTAGCGAAGAGGAGGTCCTCCTACAGTTAGAAATCGCGTCCACTGCTCGTCCTGTAAAGTGCTTGCCATGCAAGAAGGACCGCACAACGGAAAAACGTGAAGGTTGAGACCTTACGGGTTGTGATGGAGTTGACGCGATTTCCCCTGGGAAAGAAGATCCTCCCGTGGAGGAAGCTTTCGCGGTAGGTCCCACAACAGACACCTGAGTAGATTTATCCACGGTCTCTGTGGAGACAGAGATGCTACCAACAGAATCTTGCATTGAGATTGTTTTATCTTTAGCAATACTTGCTGAATTAACGGCGCTGGAGGATACGCATATCCTATCATTCCGTCCCAAGGGATCGACAGAGCGTCTACTGCAAATGCTCTTGGATCCGGACACGGAGACACATATGTCTGCAACTGATTGTTGAGATGTGTCGCAAATAAGTCTATCATTGGCAGTTCCCATTGGTAGCAAATCTGATTGAATACTTGTTTGTTGAGAGTCCACTCCGACGGCAACAAGCGACCCTTTCGTGAAAGGGAGTCTGCTAGTACATTCAGACGACCCGGTATATGACGGACCGAAAGAAGAACCTGATGTTCTAGAGCAAACAGAAGGATTCTTTCCGTTAGATTGAACAACGGAATTGAATGAGTGCCTCCCTGATTCCGTATATACGCCACTACTGTCGTATTGTCGGATAGGATTTGGACATGAGCATTGTGAATAATGTCCATCCAATGACGTAACGCAAGCCAAATTGACATCATTTCCTTGATGTTTATGTGCTTGCCCAGGAATTGCGGATCCCAAAGACCCTGGCATCTTGAATCCTTTGGGATCAATGATGCACCCCAACCTGTTTGACTGGCATCCGTCATAATGGTAAAACTCGGATCCGGCAACTGCAGCGGAACTCCCTGAGTTAACCACTGAATATTTGCCCAAGTCTGAATCTCTCATTTCACTTGATCTGACAAGAGAACGTCTATGTCGAGCGAATGAATTTTCACACTCCAATTCTGAGTCAAGAAAATTTGGAGAGGACGCGTGCGTAACCGCCCCATCGGAATGAGATCCGCAGCGGCTCTGCACAGACCTATCAGTCTCATAAACTCTCTCGCTGAGACTTTGTCTGCGTGCAGACAATAGCGAGCATAACAAGTGACTAATTTAGCTCTGGTTAACGGCAGACGAACGAGATTGTTGTGCGTCTCGAAGCTCATTCCCAGATGTGTGAATGACTTGGACGGCACCAGATGCGACTTCTCCTCGTTTATTATAAAACCGAGACGTCGGAGCAATAGAAGTAGATTCTGCACATCGTTCTGAAGCGTTAACTCGTTGCCGTACCTCTGAAGAATGTCGTCCAGATAGGCCGACGTTACCGCAGACGAATGAGCTCGGAAATACATCATTACCGAGTTCATTACCCGAGTGAAAGCCCAGGGTGCTAGATTCAATCCGAAGCACATCGCCCGGAATTGATACACCACCCCTAGGACTGCGAAGCGTAGATACTTTCTGAATGTCGGATGTACCATGACGTGAAAGTACGCATCTTTGAGATCTATGCTTGTTGCATAATCGTTCACCCGAATACTCGCTCTGACCGATCGAATCGTCTCCATATAAAACTTCGGAGCGACGATCAGCTTGTTTATCCAGCTCAAATCTATGACTGGAAGGAACGAGCCGTCTGGTTTCGGAACCAGAAACAGATGGCTGTAGAATCCCGGTGTCTCCTGGTTTTCTACGACCTCTACCGCGTTCTTCATTAAAAGAGACTGCACCTCTGATAACAGAGCGTCTCTTTTCTGCGGATTTGACGGAAGTTGAGTCCATTTTGGACTTCGAGTTAATGGAGGCTTTCGTTTGAAGGATATCTTTAGACCTTCCGAAATCACCCCTCTCACACAAGGGTCATCCGTAATCGACGCCCACTCTTGTGAAAAACTCGACAACCTTCCGCCAACCGGTACGCGATAGAGGTTGAAGCCATCACCTCCTGGACCTGCGAGGCCTGAGGTAGGAGAAACCACGTCCTCCACGACCCGCACCTCGTCCCGTCGACCTCGGGGCGTCTGACTGGTTGTCCCGGCCCGAAGGACGTCCCGAACGTGAGTCGCTACCTTGACGGTCTCTTGAATAAGACCAAGAGGACGCACCGGAACCTCTATAGGAACCTCTCTTGGGCACATTAGACCCAGAAGTGCCTGTCTTACTCTTATCTGCCGTGTCCGACTTCTTAGAAGCAGATTTGAACAGCAGAGAATCCGAAGCTTTCTTTGTAATTTTATCGTAAATTGCAGAAAGCTTGCCGTCAAAGAGAAGTTCTCCGGAGACCGAAGCGACTCTGAGAGAGTTCTTCACCTTACTATCCACGAGTGTGGATGTAGCTAGGGCTGCGTCACGTCTAACCAACTCCAGGTTTGTCACTGAAAGTGCGGAGTTACACGTGGAATAAGCTACTGCCCTTGAAAGAAGTCTTAAAGAGGATTGTATATCCTGAAATTCTTTCCCTTGAAGACGCAGTGATAACGCCTTAGTAAGGTGATCTGCGTAAGATAAGGCATCTAAACTGGCTCTGTTAGACGAAATAGTTGTTTCCAACACCGCGGTTGGAATAGACGCCTACGACGGTAATGATAATTCTAAGTCTTCCACCTCGTCGTCCATACGCAGAGGAACTCTCGGGATACCCTGTCCTGCCGTATCGAATTTATTCCTTGCATTAATGAAAGGCAGGTTGAGAGTATTGGCAGACAAGAAACCTGCTTTTCCCGTTTTGGAAGCAAGTTTGAATATAGCGTCGTTCAATAATTCAAATGTTCTTGCAACATTATTGGACTGAGACGGAAACTCGGGAGCGATGTCGCTGAACCGCTCAAAGAAATCAGAGTCCAATGATGCTATAATTCTCTTGTCCGGAACCGCAGCAGTCTGGCCCGACGGAACAACTTGAGGGAGAAAGTCCACGGCAGCTTTATGTTGTTCCGAAAGGGATAGCTCCAAGTCATCCGTATCCCTTTCACCATCCGGTTGGACCTCATGATGCTCCCGGTCGTCCGCCCCCGATGCTTCGGCGGAGCGTACCGACCCAGCGCCATCGGATAATTCCCGATCCGACACCGTTTCTGTCGGTTGCTGGGATGCTGCGATAAGTTGTGCTATTTGCACAAGTACGTCCGACATCGAGGCCTGCGGAGGCGCAGTCTTTCGCTGCTTCGCCGAGGGCAGCTCCGCATCTGATGACTCCCGCATACTCTTCCTATGCGAACGTCCGGAGTCCATCGGCCTCGTGTCCCTGGCTACCGGATGGTGTGACCTGGTCGCCGAAGAATCCCTAATCGGCGAAGCTGGTAAAATATCGGCGGCGGTCACGTAGCCAAGGTGCGGTCGTGTGTGCTGATGAGAGGAAGAAGCCTGAGCAGTCTCCGCGGACTGCCTATACAACGGAGCATCCCGAGTGACGGACGTGTGCTCCGCTTGCGACACATTTTGTACCACAACATCTGGTCCCAGATGTTATTGTACGAGAGAGGGGCCTCTCTCGCTCGCGGCCCGGCTGGACCTGGACGAGCTAGGAACCGGACTCGAAGGCTTCCTCCGATCTCTCCTACTATCCGCCGTCACTGGGTGTGCACGTTGAATGTTTATAGTGCTCGCATCACCCAACATTTCCTCCTGGACCGCATCGGACGAACCCGGCTGCCGAACCATTCGGTGAATGGACGCTACACCGGGCGAGCTAGCGGACGACATTTGTTTAATCTCCATGAGCACTTTTGCCGCTAGCTCTGTATTCATTTGTGACGACGGAAGCGCACTTGCGGAAGATAACATGGAAACATCACCCTGTTCTTGTTCCTCTGAAATAGAAACTGATAGAGTAGAGTGACCCTGCGGAGAAAGAGCCGGCATAGCCCTTTCTCCACTAACAACATATCGTGACACACGTTTCCAATGTTTGTCATCCCAATATTGACATATAGAACAGGGATTAGTGCGAGAACACTGACTACAATTAATACAATGATCATGAAAGTCAGAGGAAGATTTCTTCCTATTACAATTTGAACAATATCCTTTCATTGTGAAAAGTCAACAACAAGTCCTAGTTACTCGTACAAACCCCTAACACAAAGATACATAATAACATGATCCATTAATAATGAAAAAACAATTGAAAATCAAAATAATTTTTGAAAAGTTAAAAAATTTATAGTAATTTATATATTTTTTATACTTACCAATGACCCAGACTTAGCTGGTGCTAACTCTAACAAAACCAGGGCCAAACACAAATTTTGCCCCCCAATCCCCAAAATTTGCATCCAAAACAAAAAGAAATCATGTCCTAAAGGACCTCCATACTACGCCTCTACTGCGCATGCGCAGTGATGCAGTCGTCCCGAAATTGGCGCCAATTATCATTCTTACTGGCCGTGCCTGGTCAGCGCTATGTACTCAGCGGGGAGGCAAGAGTTCCCAACTCCAGGGAGGGCCATCCCCGTCTGGGTCATTGGTAAGTATAAAAAATATATAAATTACTATAAATTTTTTAACATTTTTATACTGTACCAATGACCCAGACTTAGCTGAATAGTAAACAGGCTGGAGGGCCTAGGACATAGAGGAAAATCCAATAAGCTCAACTATATAGTAAAGAGGTAACCCCTTAAGGAGAAAAGGAGTATTAGGCTTTACATGTATCTTTCTTATTTAATATTAAATTAGAAAGATACACTACCCTTAATAATTGAGCACAATAACATTCATGTTCTCTATTAACATCCAGTATAACCCTTATACTAATTATTTTTAAAGCAAGCCAATAAATAAAGTAGTCCAGAGAATTGAGACTCTTTATAATCATTTAAAAGTGTCCGAGTATTGTATATTAAAGCCCGTTTGACACTTGACATATACAAATGCTTCACACCGAGCTACACTTTAAAAATAAAACATGAATGAATTTAAACATTAATATTACACTTTAAAACCATCCCGGAAGCGACTCAGAAATACTGACTTGGAGGAGGCATTCCCTTGCTTTTCACTATAAAGCAGGTGACCTAAGGGAACACCCGCCCCCCCCCCCCCCCCCCCCCCCCCCCCCCCCCCCCTTCCCCTTGCCCTGGGTCAAATAGCCCAGAGCGAAGAGGGCAGCCGGACGGAGTCACTGCCGGAACAGAAAGCCTGCATAACTATAGTTGCAACTGTTTAGTGGACGACATTCTGAGCAACAGATAACGGACCTAAACAAGGCAGGTCTCCAGAAATGGACTCAATATTTCTGAGATAAAAATTCGTAAATGTGGATGGCTGAGACCAATAAGCAGCCTTCATTAAATCTGTAATAGCAACACTATTAGCATAAGCCCAGGAAGTAGAAAGAGCTCTTACTTCATGAGCAGAAATCTTAAGCACAGACTGCTGAGAAGAAGATAAATCTTCATAAGCAGTACGGATAGTTAACTGAATCCATCTAGCAATAGAATGGACTGAAATGTCCCTTCTATTAGGCATCAAAGACAGAAAGAAACGTTTCCGTCCCTTTCTGATAAACTGAGATCTCTGTTTATAGATACGTAGTGCTCTAACAGGACAGAGTAAAGGCCTACGCCCGTCTGAAGACGGAAGAGCCTTAATAACAATAGGTTCCGGATATTTATTAGGAGCCTGATTCTTAGCTAAAAAACCCACATTAGTAGTGAAGGTGATAGTGTTCCCAACACTACGATAATGAGAATCATCCACCGATAGTGCATGACGCTCACTGACTCTTCTGGCAGAAGAGAAAGCTAAGAGAAAAGCTGTCTTATAAGATAAGAATTTGAAATCTACTGTCCCAAGAGGTTCAAATGGCTTTTCCTTCAATTTAAGGAGAACCCAAGCTAAATTCCACTTAGGAATTAATCTAAGAGTTCTGGGTCTATTTATCGAGAAGTTTCTAACCAACTTCGATAAAGAGACATTAGATCCAATTTGTAAACTATCATGATGTGCATAAGTATCAGATAACATAGATCTATAACCCTTTATAGTAACAGGCTGCAGTTTGATTTCGTCAAACAAGTATACTAGAAAGTTTGCAATGTCTGGTATAGAGGGATCAAATATATGTACAGAATGATCCCTACACCAACGACGAAAAACCTTCCACTTAGCCGCATAGTTTAGCGAAGAGGAGGTCCTCCTACAGTTAGAAATCGCGTCCACTGCTCGTCCTGTAAAGTGCTTGCCATGCAAGAAGGACCGCACAACGGAAAAACGTGAAGGTTGAGACCTTGCGGGTTGTGATGGAGTTGGCGCGATTTCCCCTGCGAAAGAAGATCCTCTCGTGGAGGAAGCTTCCGCGGTAGGTCCCACAACAGACACCTGAGTAGATTTATCCACGGTCTCTGTGGCGACAGAGATGCTACCAACAGAATCTTGCATTGAGATTGTTTTATCTTTAGCAATACTTGTTGAATTAACGGCGCTGGAGGATACGCATATCCTATCATTCCGTCCCAAGAGATCGACAGAGCGTCTACTGCAAATGCTCTTGGATCCGGACACGGAGACACATACGTCTGCAACTGATTGTTGAGATGTGTCGCAAATAAGTCTATCATTGGCCGTTCCCATTGGTAGCAAATCTGATTGAATACTTGTTTGTTGAGAGTCCACTCCGACGGCAACAAGCGACCCTTTCGTGAAAGGGAGTCTGCTAGCACATTCAGACGACCCGGTATGTGACTGACCGAAAGAAGAACGTGATGTTCTAACGCAAACAGAAGGATTCTTTCCGTTAGATTGCACAACGGAACTGAATGAGTGCCTCCCTGATTCCGTATATACGCCACTACTGTCGTATTGTCGGATAGGATTTGGACATGAGCATCGTGAATAATGTCCATCCAGTGACGTAACGCAAGCCAAATTGACATCATTTCCTTGATGTTTATGTGCTTGCACAGGAATTGCGGATCCCAAAGACCCTGGCATCTCGAATCCGTTGGGATTAATGATGCACCCCAACCTGTTTGACTGGCATCCGTCATAACGGTAAAACTCGGATCCGGCAACTGCAGCGGAACTCTTTGAGTTAACCACTGAATGTTTGCCCAAGTCTGAATCTCTTGTTTCACTTGATCTGACAAGAGAACGTCTACATCGAGCGAATGAATTTTCACACTCCAATTCTGAGTCAGGAAAATTTGAAGAGGACGTGTGCGTAGCCGCCCCATCGGAATAAGATCCGCGGCGGCTCCGCACAGACCTATCAGTCTCATAAATTCTCTCGCCGTGACTTTGTCTGCGTGCAGACAATAGCGAGCGTAACAACTGACTAATTTCGCTCTGGTTAACGGCAGACGAACGAGATTGTTGTGCGTCTCAAAGCTCATTCCCAGATGAGTGAATGACTTGGACGGCACCAGATCCGACTTCTCCTCGTTTACTATAAAACCGAGAAGTCGGAGCAATAGAAGAAGATTCTGAACATCGTTCTGAAGCATTAACTCGTTGCCGTACCTCTGAAGAATGTCGTCCAGGTAGGCCGACGTTACCGCAGACGAATGAGCTCGGAAGTAGATCATTACCGAGTTCATTACCCGAGTGAAAGCCCAGGGTGCTAGATTCAATCCGAAGCACATCGCCCGGAATTGATACACCACTCCCAGGACTGCAAAGCGTAGATACTTTCTGAATGTCGGATGTACCATGACGTGAAAGTACGCATCTTTGAGATCTATGCTCGTTGCATAATCGTTCACCCGAATACTCGCTCTGACCGATCGAATCGTCTCCATATAAAACTTCGGAGCGACGATCAGCTTGTTTATCCAGCTCAAATCTATGACTGGACGGAACGAGCCGTCTGGTTTCGGAACCAGAAACAGATGGCTGTAGAATCCCAGAGATTCCTGGTTTTCTACGACCTCTACCACGTTCTTCATTAAAAGAGACTGCACCTCTGATAACAGAGCGTCTCTTTTCTGTGGATTTGACGGAAGATGAGTCCACTTTGGACTTCGAGTTAATGGAGGCTTTCGTTTGAAGGATATCTTTAGACCTTCCGAAGTCACTCCTCTCACCCAAGGGTCGTCCGTAATCGACGCCCACTCTTGTGAAAAACTCGACAACCTTCCGCCAACCGGAACGCGATAGAGGTTTAAGCCATCACCTCCTGGACCTGCGAGGCCTGAGGTAGGAGAAACCACGTCTTCCACGACCCGCACCTCGCCTCGTCGACCTCGGGGCGTCCGACCGATTGTCCCGGCCTGAAGGACGTCCCGAACGAGTGTCGCTATCCTGACGGTCTCTCGAATAAGACCAAGAGGACGCACCAGAACCTCTATAGGAACCTCTCTTGGGCGCATTAGACCCAGAAGTGCCTGTCTTATTTGTGTCTGCTGTATCCGACTTCTTAGGAGCCGATCTGAACAACAGAGAATCATTAGCTTTCTTTTTAATTTTATCATAAATAGCGGAAAGCTTGCCGTCAAAGAGAAGTTCTCCTGAGACCGAAGCGACTCTAAGAGAGTTCTTCACCTTAGAATCCACTAGTGTGGATGTAGCTAGGGCTGCGTCACGTCTAACCAACTCCAGATTTGCCACTGAAAGGGCGGAGTTACACGTGGAATAAGCTACTGCCCTTGAAAGAAGTCTTAAAGAGGATTGTATATCCTGAAACTCTTCCCCTTGAAGGCGCAGTGATAACGCCTTAGTAAGGTGATCTGCATAAGATAAGGCATCTAAATTGGCTCTGTTAGACACAATAGCTGTTTCCAACACCGCGGTTGGAATAGAAGCTGACGACGGTAATGATAGCTCTAAGTCTTCCGCCTCGTCGTCCATACGCAGAGGAACTCTCGGTATACCCTGTCCTGCCGTATCGAATTTATTCCTTGCATTAATGAAAGGCAGGTTGAGAGTATTAGCAGACAAGAAACCTGCTTTCCCCGTCCTGGAAGCAAGTTTAAATATAGCGTCGTTCAATAATTCAAATGTTCTAGCAACATTATTGGACTGCGACGGAAACTCGGGAGCGATGTCCCTGAACCGCTCAAAAAATTCAGAGTCCAATGACGCTATAATTCTCTTGTCCGGAAGCGCAGCAGTCTGGCCCGACGGAACAACTTGAGGGAGAAAGTGCCGGATGAAGTCCACGGCAGCTTTATGTTGTTCCGAAAGGGATAGCTCCAAGTCATCCGTATCCCTTTCACCATCCGGTCAGACCTCACGATGTTCCCGGTCGTCCGCCCCCGATGCTTCGGCGGAGCGTACCGACCCAGCGCCGTCGGATAATTCTCGATCCGACACCGTTTCTGTCGGCTGCTGGGATGCTGCAATAAGCTGTGCTATCTGCACAAGAATGTCCGGCGTCGAGACCTGCGGAGGCGCAGTCTTTCGCTGCTTCGCCGAGGGCAGCTCCGCATCAGATGACTCCCGCATACTTTTCCTATGCGAACGTCCGGAGTCCATCGGTCTCGAATCCCTGGCTGCCGGATGGTGTGACCTGGTCGCCGAAGAATCCTTCATCGGCGAAGCTGGTAATATATCGGCGGTCACGCAGCCAAGGTGCGGTCGTGTGCGCTGACGAGAAGAGGAAGCCTTAACAGTCTCTGCGGACTGCTTATACAACGGAGCGTCCCGAGCGACGGACGTATGCTCCGCTAAAGACACATTTTGTACCACAACATCTGGTCCCAGATGTTGTTGTACGAGAGAGGGACCTCTCTCGCTCGCGGCCCGGCTGGACCTGGACGAGCTATGAACCGGACTAAAAGGCTTCCTCCGTTCTCGCTTACTATCCGCCGTCACTGGGTGTGCATCTATTATGTTTATAGTGCTCGCATCACCCAAAATTTCCTCTTGGACCGCATCGGACGAACCCGGCTGCCGAACCATTCGGTGAATGGACGCTACACCAGGCGAGCTAGCGGACGACATTTGTCTAATCTCCATGAGCACTTTAGCCGCTAGCTCTGAATTCATTTGTGACGACGGACGCACACTTGAAGAAGATAACATGGAAACATCACCCTGTTCTGGTTCCTCTGAAATAGAAACTGAGAGAGTAGAGTGACCTTGCGGAGAAAGAGCCGGCATCGCTCTTTCTCCAGAAACAACATATCGTGACACACGTTTCCAATGTTTCTCATCCCAATGTTCACATATAGGACAGGGATTAATGCGAGAACACTGACTACAATTAATACAATGATCATGAAAGTCAGAGGAAGATTTCTTCCTATTACAATTTGAACAACGTCCCTTCATTGTGAAAGAACAGCAATAAGTCCTAGTTACTCGCAAAAAACCCTGACACAAAGATACATAATAACATGATCCATTAATAAATGAAAAAACAATTGCAAAACAAAATAATTTTGAAAAAATATTTTTTCAGAGAAGCCCAAGTTGCTGAAAAGTAACGTTGAGCCCCGATGGATCCGATGGCAAAGTGTGGTCAAAAATTTTAAATTTATATAAAATAATTAATGAGACACTTTCGGATAATATAAATGTATCTTATAATGAGATAAACTACCACAAAGGCAAACAGCCCCCCTCAAAAAAGGCTGTTGCCAATGAAAACAAACAGTTTAAACACACTAGAAAACATGACTCCAGGCACTGAAAAAACTGGCCCGGAATCAGTCATCAATTACACTCTATCTGATGCAAAACAGAGACTCCCAGGGGAGAATCTGTAGAACATCAGATGGAAGATGCAGAACACAAACGTTATACACCCATGGGTGAAAACGTAACTATGGGGAAAATAACAGAAAACATTCTGTAACCAAGCAACTCTCCCAGGAAATTTTAGAAATGAAATTTCTCAGAAATATGCCAAAAGCATGGGAGAATTGCCAGGGGGGACTTTAGAAGGCTAGGGGAGAGGAAACACTGAATAAGCAGTGCAACAATTAGCAAGAATGACAACAAGAGGCCCATGCCTCGAAAATAGGCAACTTAACATAATTTCATCAAAAAATTTTAAGTACAGCCCTGATTATTTTTTGCCACTTCTTTTTCCTCTCCTCCTTCTATCCTCCTTAGAATCACATTTTCTCCAAAAATTACGTGTCTGGCATCCTTTAAACTGAGATTTACAAGCACAAAGATCAGTGAGATGTTGACTGATGAAGGGCCAAACAGAGAAATGATAATTGGCGCCAATTTCGGGACGACTGCGTCACTGCGCATGCGCAGTAGAGGCGTAGTATGGAGGTCCTTTAGGACATGATTTCTTTTTGTTTTGGATGCAAATTTTGGGGATTGGGGGGCAAAATTTGTGTTTGGCCCTGGTTTTGTTAGAGTTAGCACCAGCTAAGTCTGGGTCATTGGTACAGTATAAAAATATTTTTTTTTTCAGCGAAGCCCAAGTTTCTGAAAAGTAACGTTGAGCCCCAATGGATCCGAAGGCTAAGTGTGGTCAAAAATTTTAAATTTATATTAAATAATTAATGCAACACTTACGGATAATAAAAATGTATCTTATAGTGAGATAAACTACTCCAAAGGCAAACAGCCCCCCTCAAAAGAGACTGTTGCCAATGTAAACAAACAGTGTAAAAACACCAGAAAACATGACTCCAGGCACTGACAAAACTGGCCCGAAATCAGTCATCAAAATTACACTCTATCTGATGCAAGACAGAGACTCCCAGGGGAGAATCTGCAGAACATCAGATGGAAGATGCAGAACACAACGTTTATACACCCATGGGTGAAAACGTAACTATGGGGAAAATAACAGAAAACATTCTGTAACCAAGCTAACTCTCCCAAGAGAATTTAGAAATGATCTTTCTCAAAAAAATGCCAAAAGCATGGGAGAATTGCAAGGGGGGACTTAGAAGACCAGGGGAGAGGAAACACTGAATAAGCAGTGCAACTTTATACCAAGAATGACAACAAGAGGCCCATGCCTCGAAAATGGGCAACTTAACATAATTTCATAAAAAATTTTAAGTACAGCCCTGATTATTTTTTGTCACTCCTTTTTCCTCTCCTCCTTCTATATCCTCCTTAGAATCACCATTTCTCCAATAATTACGTGTCTGGCATCCTTTAAACTGAGATTTACAAGCACAAAGATCAGTAAGATGTTGACTGATGAAGGGCCAAACAGAGAATGATAATTGGCGCCAATTTCGGAACGTCCTTGACACTGAGCATGCGCAGTAAGGGCAAAGTATGGAGGTCCTATAGGACATTATTTCTTTTGGTTTTAGATGCAAATTTTGGGGATTGGGGGGCAAAATTTGTGTTTGGCCCTGGATTTTTTAGAGTTAGCACCAGCTAAGTCTGGGTCATTGGTACAGTATAAAAATATAGAAATTTTGGGACTGGTAAGAATTCTTGCCTCTCCCATAACGAAGGCAAATAATGCCTGACAAACTTCTCTTGAACAAACTTGATTCTAAACCTCAAAAGGACTCTGTATACCACATATCAAGTCTCTGCTACTGGTGGTTCATTAGAAGAAGATTTTCAAAAAATTTGGCCATTTTTTCCCCACACCTCTGCTCAATATGAGCCGAAACCTAATTTGGATAAAAATAAAAATGCCCCTATATAACCACTACTTACATGAAATTCAATTAAATTGTGGACAGTGGTTTAGGAGAAAGAGGCTCAAACACCACCTTCATGCAGGACGACGGAAGGATGGACGACGGACGAAGAGTGATAAGAAAAGCTCACCCTGACTTTCAGTCAGGTGAGCTAAAAACTAGAACAACTTTTTGGCGAGAGGACTGACGGCGGCCTCTCACCACGAGAGGACCGGCAGTGGCCCCTCGCTAACAACGTACTGTGACACCCATCTCCAACGTTTGTCATCCCATGCGACACATGTTGAGCAACAATTAGTGGGAGTACATCGACTACAAGCAAGGCAACCAACATGTAAATCAGATGAAAGACTTCCTTGCCTTGCTTATTGAGCAATATGCTTTCATAATGAAGCAAAGTAAGTCGATTGTACTCCTACCAACTCCACATTAAATATTATAAAAAGTTACATAACAAAAAACATTCAAAATATAAATCGAAAAATAGTTCAGACAAAAAAAAATTTCGAAAAATTTTCACAAGAGCCCACGTTCCCAAAGGGAAAAAAGTGCCCAAATGTATCCCAATAGAGCCCAAGTGTGGACAAAAATTAATTTTTCTATCCAAAAATTAACTGCTACACTACCGGACTGTTTAATGTATCTTACCACAGACCTACCATATAATAAATAGGAAACTACATATATATAAAGAGCGTTGTTAATGTAATAAACAACGTCAGAATGAAAACCAGTAACAAGACCCCTGGCAACACAGCCCGATGTAAGGCAAGATCTTCATCAGAAGAAAAAACGATACAATGGATGTATGATGCATGACCAAAACGCCTTTAACACCCAAAGGGTGAGGATGTAACCCTGAGGATTTACAGAATAAACATTCTGTGCAGCACGTTAAACTCCCAAAAAATTTTATAAAAAAATTTCCATAAAAAAAAGCCAAAAAGCTTGGGAGTTTAACTGGGGGGAATCATTGGAGGGTAGGGAAGGAATACTTAACAAACAGAGGAAAAATCATTACCAACAATGATGACGTCAGGCCCATGTCCCGAAATTGGGGAACATGAACTCATTTTTATAAATATTATAAAATTACAGCCGTGAACATTTCAAACTAACGTTTCTTCCTTCCTTCATCCAGTTGTGTCCTTGGATCCACCAAATTAACCATTGATTTGTGTCTGGCATCATTATAAACTTGAGATTTAAAAGCACAAAAGTCAGTTTGTTGTTATCTGGCAAGGGCCAAACAAAGAATGATGTTGGCGCCAATTCAATTCCGGTCACTTCCTGGCATCTGCGCAGAGAGTAAATGTATGGAGGACCAGATAGGACTTCTAATTTTTGATTTTGCATGCAAATTTTGGGGATTGGGGGGGCAAAATTTGTGTTTGGCCCTCGATATTTTAGAGTTAGAACCAGCTATGTCTGGGCCATTGGTATACTGTGTAAAAATACAGTTTTTTCAAAACATCCACAGAAAAAATCAGGCTTGTAACAGGCAACTCTTTTTTTCATGTAACTCATTTTCTGAAAATCGAAGGCAAAGTAAGTAATCCTGACATGTTTGTCTGTGTTAAGGTAAAAGCTAAACTCTTTCGAGGGTTTTTACTTGGTTAGTTTCATATCGGCATCAGCCTGAGATAACTTCCTATCAGCCAGAGACAGAGACTGAAGGTTGAAGGCTGATGTGAAGTTATCGAGGGCGGGGATCTTGGCTGATATGAAACTAACCAGTAATAAAATCTTTCCTTATTAAACAAAAACAGATATTACAAAATGTTCTCAGATCAGTTACAGTTTTCTCGGTGTTACTTTTCTCACTCAAAGTTTCCTCCTCTCCTAGATAAGCTATCCAAACATCTTGGCTTCCCCAGTGCAACTTTCAGACAGTTGAATCTATTCTCCCACTTAGACAAATCTCCGTTTACAAGTTTGAATCTTACATTGCACTGAGTTTTCCGTACAACTCTTCTTTCTTCTCTTCATCCACCTCATCCTTTCTTATTGCCTTCAATTTATTCCTCAGTATTCAACTCAAGCTCAGCTTCAAACTATTCTATTGTTCCAGGTAATGCCAATTTTCCCAATTGAGTTTGACGAATAACAGCAAACGATTTGGATGTAAACAAATTGGTTGTGCCTAGTTGTGTATCAGTTCATATTGGCTGAGATCGGTGTAATATCTGCAGAGTTTGAAGTCATATCAGTCAAACCTGATAATGGGCAATTCTGGGAAAGAAAATTATATCTAATAAATAAGGCAGCTTATTTCTTGGTGTCAGTTCTTTTTGCTGATGATATGCTGTGATGTAATACACTCAGAGAGCCCTTTCAAATAGTATGTTACATCATAACATTTCATGACTAAGTCAAACAAGTTGCTTAATGTAAATTTAATAATCATTTATATCTTGGACATTTGGCCTGCAAATTATTGAACCAATTCGAGAAATTACAACTAGAGGCCCAAGTGAGCCTAAAACACTCTACTGGCTCAAGTTGTCAAAAGAGATGAGTCTGTTAAGTGATGGACAGCAAGAGCAATTTTTCGATTTGCCCTGATACAACCAAAGGCAATTTTTTGGCCTTTCGTTTCTTCTGGTCCTAGGAAAGCTTCTCTGGCAAAAACAAAGCTCTGTTCTGTGAAGTATCAAAAAGGTTTCTCACAAAATATGTATATTTTTTTAACATCTGTGGTTCTTGGGCTTGGGCGGCTGTCACGGCTGAATGATCGTGACCATAAGGGGACATTCTCTGGAGTCATCCTACCAAGTTACAATGAAATCCCTTCATAAATATGACCTATAGACTGTACTAAAGGTTTTCGGGCTTCAGGCCCCTGTAGCCGTCACAATCGACAAATCGTGACCAAAAGGGGACGTTCTCATCTAGACATTATCTGGAGTCATCTTACCAAGTTACAATAAAATCCCTTCATAAATATGACCTATAGACTGTGCTAAAGGTTTTCGGGCCCCTGTAACTGCCACAGTTGACCAATCGCGACCAAAAGGTGACCTTCTCATCTAGACATTATATGGAGTCAACCTACCAAGTTACAATGAAATCCCTCGATAAATACGACCTGTAGACTGTGCTAAAGGTTTTCAGGTTTTGGGCTCGGGCAGCCATCACGGTTGACCGATCGTGGCCAAAAGGGGACATTCTCATCTAGACAACATACAGAGTCATCCTATCAAGTTACAATGGAATCCCTCCATATTAAATATGACCTGCAAACTGTGCTAAAAGTTTTTGGGTTTCAGGCTTGGGCAGCCGTCACAGTTGACAGATCATGACCAAAAGGGGATGTTCTCATCTAGATATTATACAGAGGCATCCTACCAAGTTACAATGAAATCCCTTCATAAATATGATCTGTAGACTGTTCTAAAGGTTTTTTGGTTTTGGGTTTGGGCAGCCATCATGGTTGACCGATCGCGACCAAAAGGGGACGTTCTCATCTAGACATGAACCCAAACCTGCATATGAAATTTCGTGACGATCGGATAAGAACTACGGGGTGTAGCTTGTGCTAAAGGAAAATGTGAACAGACCTACAGACTCACAGACTTCCGCATGTGTGATGGCAATAGCTTATCTTGACTTTGTCAAGTTAAGCTAAAAATTCCACCAAGATGCTTTGTACCAAATTAGTTTAAACATGGCCCAAAGGTTCTAAAGAAGAATACTTAGCTGATGGGGCACAAGAAAGATAATGACTCACAATTTCCCCATTGCCAACAGTGTTAAAATGAGCATCCCCATACGGCTCCCATGGCAAAATCGATAGCAATTTGATGCAATTTTTTTGGTCCATCTGTTTCCACTGGTCCTAAGAAAGTTGCATACCAAATAAAAGAGTCAATGATACTATAGCTCAACTTGACAAACTTGAACTTGGTAAGTTACAGGTGAAATGGCAAAATTGAAGATAATTGGTTCCAATGTTATTTGGTGAAACTTCAACATAACTGCATTGTGTGCACAACGTCAGAGCAATCCATGCATTTTTAACTGCAAACTATAAGACTGGCTAAAGGAAGAATGTTGATACACAAATGCAGTAAGTTCAGAGGTCATTGTAAATGGCAACTTTTTTCACAGAAATGAAAGTTAATCGATAGCTCTTACCGAGAGGTCTTGCCTAATGAGCACACCAAGTTAAAAAACAATCCTATGATAAATGTGCCCTGTAGGCCAAGTCAAAGAAGAATGATGATGCAAAAATGCAATAAATTCAAAGGTTGTTGCGAACCGCAACAGTTTTTGATGGAAATGAAAAGAAAATCGACAGCTCCTATCTTGGTCACCGTGAACAAGCATACCAAGTTTCAAAACAACCCGATAAGGAATGCGCAACAGTTTTTGATGGAAATGAAAAGAAAATCGATAACTCCTATCTTTGTCACCGTGATTAAGCATACCAAGTTTCAAAATAACCCGATAATGAATGCACCCTCTGAGGCATGCTAAAGAAAGATGTCATTTATTTATTTATTAGGGTTTAACAACACTTTAACAGCCAAGGTCATATCATGTCGGTGAGAGTTTTATGGGTGGAGGAAGCCGGAGTACCCAGAGAGAACCACGAGCAACGACAAGCAGCTGCCACCTCCCCAACAGGTTAGATAGGTTGAAGACAAGCGCACCATCGATGTGCAGTATGCCATAGTACACAGCGTCATCGTGCCCCCATATGGACAATCAGGGTTATGGTTTAAGTGTCTTGCCCAAGGACACAACATGGGTGTCCGAATCGATCGCTCAGACTGTCACCCATCCAAGGACTAACCAGGCTTATTGTTGCTTACCTTCGGTAAGCTGATGAGAACCGGTTACCGCAATGCCATGGCACCCCAAGGAAAATGTTAAGGCACTAAGTTTGAAGGCCATTGCTAGTGGCAATGGTTTTTTTTCTTTTTTTCATAGAAATTCATAAATATGTCCTGTAAAGAGTACAAAAGGGATAAGTAGCTGCACAAATGCACTAAGTTCAAAGGCTGGCGCTAACGACAATAATATTTTATGGAAATGAAAGAAAATCAATAGCTCCTATCTAGAGGTCACCCCGAACATGCATACCAAGTTTCAAAGAGATCCAATCATAAATGTGCCCTGTAGGGCATGCCAGAGGTATATATTGATGCCTGATGAAATTACGTTTGAAGGTTGTTGTCAACAGCAATTTTTTTTACAGAAATGGAAGAAAATCAATAGCTCCCATCTATAGGTCACCCTAAACAAGCATACCAAGTTTCAAAGCAATCCGATTATAAGGGTGCCCTGTAGGGTGTGCCAAAGGAAAATATTGATGCTTAACTAAACTAAGTTCAAAGGTTGCTGCCAAAGGAAACTCTTTTTGACAGAAATGGAAGAAAATTGAGAGCTCTCCCATCTAGAGGTCACCCCAATCAAGCATACCAAGTTTCAAGTGATCCACTTATAAATGTGCCCTGTAGGGTGTGCAAAAGAAAAATATTGATGCCTAACTAAACTAAGTTCAAAGGCTGTTGACAATGGCAATATTTTTTGACGGAAAAGGAAGAAAATTCATAGCTCCCATCTAGAGGTCACACCCCAAACAAGCATACTAAGTTTCAAAGTGATCCGATCATAAATGTGCCCTGTAGGGTGTGCCAAAGAGAAATATTGATGCCTAACTAAACTAAGTTCAAAGGTTGTTGCCAATGGCAACATTTTTCAATGGAAATGGAAGAAAATTGATAGCACCCATCTAGAGGTCACCCTAAACAAGCATACCAAGTTTCAAAGCGATCCAATCATAAATGTGCCCTGAAAATTATAAATTTAAAGTAATTTCTATATTTTTATACTTACCAATGGCCCAGACATAGCTGGTGCTAACTCTAAAATACTGAGGGCCAAACACAAATTTTGCCCACTCAATCCCCAAATTTTGCATGCAAAACTGAAAATTAAAAGTCCTATCTGGTCCTCCATACATTTACTCTCTGCGCATGCGCAGATGCCAGGAAGTGACAGGAATTGGCTCCAACACCATTCTTTGTAAAAGAGAGTATTACATAATAATTCAGCAGGGAGGTATGAGAGCCCACTCATGGGAGGGCCCTTCCCGTCTGGGCCATTGGTAAGTATAAAAATATAGAAATTACTATAAATTTATAATATTTTTACACAGTATACCAATGGTCCAGACATAGCTAAATCGTAAAAAGGTGGAGGGCCTAGGACTTCTGAAATAATTCCAATCCTGCAATCCATGATGAAAGGAACTTAGAATAATTAGTATGTCTCTCTATACAGTAATAGAGGAGACATATTCTAAATAAGAAGCCCAACTAAGTAATTCCTTATTATAAGCATGAAGCATCCTAATTTTGGGGGCTTAGTCCGGACTAGCCTTAAAAATTAGGAACTTTCTTCATGCGACCTTTCCGAAGAGCGAGTCTGCTAGTACGTTCAGACGACCCGGTATATGACGGATAGAGAGATGAACATGAAAATTCTTCTCTGTTAGTTATCATAACGAAAATTTAAATTTTATAGTAAATTTTCTTTCTTATTATACCTACCACAATTGTTTACTACAGGTTTGCACTACAGTGGAAGTCCCTAACTCGGATAATATACTCTCTATTTTTGTCTTTCCCAAGCAATTTGGGAAAGAAAAGTGGTGCAAAAGCACCAAGAAAAAATAAGCCAAAACTGAGTCGAGTGCAACCGGCGCAGACCCAGTAAGGGACGCTCTCTTCCAAGTACAACTCCACGCCTTCCGTTGCCAGTGTGCATAGGCGTCGCTAATGACTAATTCTTTTGAATCCGCCAACGTTAGAGTTATGTGATCAGAGGGGAGGAAGGATTCTTACCCGTATAAGAAGACAGGAGGGCCTCCATGTAAACAATTGTGGTAGGTATAATAAGAAAGGAAATTTACTATAAAATTTAAATTTCTTATCAACCTACCCACAATTGTTTACTACAGGCTGAATAGACAATAGGCTGGAGAGAATCGCATAACCAACCCTACACATAACCCAAGTGCACTGGAACCGTAAACAGACTTAAGAGGTCCCAAGGCTTATCAACCATAGCATCACAAACATTAGTAAAAGACAACGAAAGATGAAGCATATGGTTCTGTGCAACGCACAGACAGAAAGGGCAGTAACAGCACGGAGCTGGAAAAAAGCTGAATGGCTGGGATAGACAACAGCTTGAGCCGAAGAGGGCCCGTAGGACAAAGGTCCTCTGTCGGCTCTTGCAACTGTCGGAGATAAATGGAGAAGGTAGCATTTCTCCAGTAGGCTGCCAGTATAACATCCGACAACATGACAGAGTTAGTAAAAGCCCCAAGAGGAAGACAATGCACGCACCTCGTGGCAGAAAAAAACAATTGGTAATACAATCACCAGTAGCTAGACGAGCAGAAGCTGCACGAATAGCAAGACAAATCCATTGAGAAATGGATACAGGAGAGATCTGGCATGTGAGAAAATGCATATTCATCCACGATAAAGGCGCGAACGCCCCCCACCCCCAAGCAGAACAGTGCCCAAGAAAGTGTCCATCTTGGAGTAAACTGCAAAGTCCTAGGCCTTTTCAAGGAAAAGAGCTGAACAAGCTTGGAGAGGCAAGGATGAGTGTCGAAACAATGCGGTACCACATATGAAAAAGGTCTCCGAAGCATGGACTTGTACCCATTGCTGGAGACCCCCAGAAATAAACATATACCAGAAACTCCGCAAGCAGTGTGATCGAAGGAGTGACAGAAACAACAGAGTGATCGCAAACCATCGACAGAAGAACCTTCTACTTAGTCACAGAGGCTAAACCAGTGGAGGGAGTGCCTTCTTGAAGAAGAAAAGCAACTCCACTGCTTGTCTCGAAAAACCACTATGGAGGAGACAGGACCCGATATAAGACATGTGCGAAGGCACAATGAAGTCGGGTCAACTTGAAACCTCCTCGGGCGACTTTGGCAAAGAAAGTCGCGACGTAGAGGGAGACATGCTGGAACCGCCGCAAACAGAGAGCAGATTGATCCACACCCACCGAGGCGACAGGGGTGTGATCGAAAGGATTCGACGACTGCAGGTTCATATCTGGGCAAGAACCTGAGGCGGAATTCGAACCAGCAAAAAGGTGTAGACGACAAGACCTTCCCAAAGGATGGCCAAAGCATCCACGGCGGAAGCCAGAGCATCTGGACACGAAAGTGTCCACCAGATGGTTCCAATGAGAAACCACTCACTGCCTCGCTGGAAGCAATGGGAAGGCTCTTGGACAGAACCTCAGTGAGTAAGGAGAGGGCCTCCCTAAGCTCACTGCCCGTACCAGCTGGTTCGACATGGAAACGAACCAGCAAAGTGGCTTCACACCAGACCCTCTTAACCAGCAAAGGGTCACGATCCTCCAATACACCCGAAGTGGGGCGACAGGCGGCAGCCGAAACATCTGAGGGCAGACGTGTATAGGGGTAAGACACACCCCGAGGATCAACATAGCGGGAACTCGGGAGAGTTGCCGAGGACCTCTGCGGTGCAGAAGGTCCAAGCTGCACAGAAGGCGTTGGTCCCGCAAAACTGGCCGTGTGACCAGAATGAGTGGACGGAAAACGCCAATGACAAAACTGTGGTACTCGATGGCGCAGAGACCACAGTAGAGGGTCCGGCTGGCAGCCATTTCCAACTTCGCTGAGTTGAAGTCAGGGAAGGCTGAGGCCGATACCCCCCCCCACGTCTACACTCCCAGACACCGCTGCAGACCACTGCAGGTAAAAAACTACTGTGCTCAACGGCTGAGAGGACACAGTAGGGGGTTCATTTGGCAGCCACTTCCGACTTCGCCGAGTTGAAGTCGGGGAACGCTGAGGCCGATACCCCACAACCACACTACAGACATCCCTGCCGACCCTTGCAGGCCTAGGATAAGCCGAGGCCGGCTAAAGACGGTGCCCGATGACGTTGTAGATGGAACAGCAGTAGCAGCAGATACGATGGGAGCTGTTGGAACTGGCTAAAAGGGGAGAGAGCCACCTAGCTCGGCCTCCAAAGGAGGAGTCACAACCCTAGTGACAGCCTCAGATGTTGACTGGAGAGGGTGCATAGTCCCGGAACCAGACATCTCTTCACAGAAATCCAACAGCTCCCGCAGTATCCACCATGGTAAAAAAAACTGCACATCCCCCATGGAAGGGGAATAACTCTCACCAGATGTGGTCGAGTCAGCAGGCCCTGAAACGACAGCGTTCCCCACTCCCCGCTGGTGTGGGAGGAGCTGCACATCCCCCACGGAGGGGGAGTAATTCTCACCAGATGCGGTCGAGTCAGGAAGCCCCGAAACGACAACATTCCCCACCCCCCGTGGGTGTGGGAGGAGCTGCACATCCCCCACGGAGGGGGTATAACTCACACCAGACGTGGTCGAGTCGGGAAGGCCCGAAACTACAGCATTCCACACCACCCGCGGGTGCGGAAGAAACAGACACGAGAACGCACCAAGGCAAGGGCAAAAGGAATTGCCCTAAAGGAACAGAACCGGAAAAAACAGAGGTGAGAGCAGTGGAAGAAAAAGGTGAACTCAACAGATACAGAAAGTAGAAGAACACCCTCAACTACGAGAGAAGGTGGCAGAAAAAAAAACAGTAGGTACACGACAGAACCCAGACAGCCGACAGGGACCCCAAAAAACAGAAACTCAGCCCTCAACAGAGTGAAGAAATCTTGTCCAGACAGTCCCTGATTGACACCTAACTCCAATAACAATTAAATTTATCAACCAAAAAATTTCATTGTCGAACCGCGTTGACACGATGTCGAAAGAACATTCGCGAAAATGGAATAGTAAATAATATACAATGAGAATGTGGTTGAAAATATTAACGAGAATATATAAAACACAGTCCTCTTATTATACGATCTTCAGATCCATAATTCCAGTCACAGGAAAACCATTATCGACGAGTTGAATTATCACTGTTTCATAATGCATATGGCGGAGACACATCCTTCACATGTCTCGGATAAAAAAAGAATGAGTCATTAGCGACGCCTATGTGCACTAGCAACGGAAGTCGTGGAGTTGTACTTGGAAGAGAGCATCCCGTACTGGGTCTGCACACAACCCAGTTTTGGCTTATTTTTTCTTGGTGCTTTTGCACCACTTTTCTTTCCCAAATTGCTTAGGAAAGACAAAAATAGAGAGTATATTATCTGAGTTAGGGAATTCCACTGTAGTGCAAGCCTGTAGTAAACAATTGTGGGTAGGTTGATAAGAAATGAATGGGTGCCGCCCTGGTTCCTGATGGACGCTACCACTATCAAGTTGTCCAACAATATCTGAACAAGCATGTCCGCATTGATGTTGCGCTAACAATATTGACATCATTCTTGATGTTTATGTGTTTCTCCAGGAACCGAGGGTCCCAAGACTCCTGCATTTCGAGTCTGTCGGACTCAGGGTCGTGCCCCAAACCATTGACTCATACCGTCATAATCATGAAAGCCGGATCTGGCAGTTGCAGCAGAACTCTTTGAGTTAACCACTGAATATCTGCCCCAATATGGACCTTTTGTTTACAAGATACGTTAAAAAAATAGGCCGATGAAATCGTCAGATGTGTACCCATACGCGCAACTAGTAGAAAGCTGTATGACAGAGGGCCACCACGGATGCTGACATTATGTACACCATACAAGGTATGGGTACATATAGAAATGGATTGGAAGTGTCTAATTTGATGGATAAAGGGTTAATATCTCCGGATCAAATTATCAGATTCACATAAAAAATTATACAGCACAGCACATCAGTAACCTGAATAAATATGTAAAGAATCATGACAATCGGATCGATCTTCTTTGAGTTATCTCATGCCAAAGGGATTGGAGGAAGTTTCAATTTGAAGGATAAAGGGTTAATATCTCCGGATCAAATTATCAGATTAACACCAAAAACTATACAGCTCGGCACATCAGTAACCTGAACACAAATATAAAGTAACTTGACAATCCAAGCAATATTTTTCAAGTTATCGAATGCCAAAGGGATCGGAGGAATTTTCAATTTGAAGGATAAAGGGTTAATATCTCAGGATCAAAATATCAGATTTACACCAAAAACTATACAGCTCGCCACATCAGTAACCTGAACACAAATATAAAGTAACTTGACAATCCAAGCAATATTTTTCAAGTTATCAAATGCCAAAGGGATCGGAGGAATTTTCAATTTGAAGGATAAAGGGTTAATATCTCAGGATCAAAATAACAGATTTACACCAAAAACTATACAGCTCGCCACATCAGTAACCTCAACACAAATATAAAGTAACTTGACAATCCAAGTAATATTTTTCAAGTTATCGAATGCCAAAGGGATTGGAGGAATTTTCAATTTGAAGGATAAAGGGTTAATATCTCGGGATCAAATCATCAGATTTACACCAAAAACTATACAGCTCCGCACATCAGTAACCTGAACACAAATATAAAGTAACTAGACAATCCAAGCAATATTTTTCAAGTTATTGAATGCCAAAGGGATTGGAGGAATTTTCAATTTGAAGGATAAAGGGTTAATATCTCAGGATCAAATTATCCGATTTACACCAAAAACTATACAGCTCGGCACATCGGTAACCTGAACACAAATATAAAGTAACTTGACAATCCAAGCAATATTTTTCAAGTTATCGAATGCCAAAGGGATTGGAGGAATTTTCAATTTGAAGGATAAAGGGTTAATATCTCAGGATTAAATTATCAGATTTACACCAAAAACTATACAGCTCAGTACTTCAGTAACCTTAACACAAATATAAAGTAACTTGACAATCCAAGCAATATTTTTTAAGTTATCGAATGCCAAAGGGATTAGAGGAATTTTCAATTTGAAGGATAAAGGGTTAATATCTCGGGATCAAATCATCAGATTTACACCAAAAACTATACAGCTCGGCAAATCAGTAACCTGAACACAAATATAAAGTAACTAGACAATCCAAGCAATATTTTTCAAGTTATCGAATGCCAAAGGGATTGGAGGAATTTTCAATTTGAAGGATAAAGGGTTAATATCTCAGTATCAAATTATCCGATTTACACCAAAAACTATACAGCTCGGCACATCAGTAACCTGAACACAAATATAAAGTAACTTGACAATCCAAGCAATATTTTTCAAGTTATCGAATGCCAAAGAAATGGATACGGATGCCGGACGGACAGACAGACAGACAGACGGACGGTTGGACAGACAGACGGACGACAGACAGACAGACGGACGGACGGACAAAGGATGGACGAATGACGGATGGTCACCCCGGATGCCGGCATTATGTGTACCATACATAGTATGAGTACACATAACAATACTGGTCCTGAGCGAATGCATTATCACACTTCAGTTCTGGGTGAAAATAACTGGAGGGGACGTGTGCGTAAGCGACCCATCTAAACAAGATGCGTAGCCACTCAGCACAACCCCATCAGTCGCATAAAACTAATTTCGTTCTGGATAATGGCAGATGAACCAGATTGTTGTGAGACATTACAGAGTTTAATATTCGAGTGACAGCCCAGGGCGCTATCTTCCGACCAAAGCTATCCTCAGATCTCTGCTTATAGCATGGTCAATCACTCGCTCACTTTAACCGGCTAAATGATAACCATAAATAAACTTTAGAGCTTTGATAAACTTGTTATCCAGCTCCACTCTATTATCTGTCAGAATGAGATCTATGGCTTTGGTACGAGTAACAGGTGACTACAGAATCCTAGAGAATCTTGATTATCGACGACCTCTATTACTTTCATTGTCAAGAGAACCTTTACCTCCGATTGGAGAGACTCTTATGCAAAGATTTGATGGAAGCATTGTCCATAAGACATTAAGTTAGTTGTGGTTCTCTCGGAAATATAGCGGTTTCTTGCAAGTAGTCGCAGCATTCTGATTCGCTGGAACAAATTCAGGGTAGTGTTGATGGATTAAATCCATCTCAACCATATGTTGTTCCAAAAGGAAAGGGTAATCCCCATCCATATCCCTTTCATCATTTGATTGAATCAGTTGAAAATCACGGTCAGCGGCATCTGAACGCACAGATGACTGGACCGACCCAGCACCATCCGACAGCTCAGGATCTGAGACTGCCGTCGGCTGCTTCTACACTTGCTGTGATACTGCGATGAGCTGCGCAATCTGCGTCAGCAAATCCGTAACGGAGGCCTGAGGAGAAGTGGTCTTCCATTCTGGCCACCGGCTGATCCCGGGACAGTGTGTGCGAGAAGGCTCTTTTCTCCGGACGTCCCGATACATGAGGCCTCATCTTAGCTACTGAATAGTGCTACTTTCAAGCTGTAGCAGCATTCTGATTCTCAGGAACGAACTCAGGGAAGTATCGATGCATTAGATCTATCGCCAAAGGGAAGGGTAATTCTCCTCCAAATCCCTTTCACCATCCGACTGAATCAGATTATACTCACGGCCATCGGCATCTGAACACGCAGATGACTGGACTGACCCAGCACCATATGACAGCTCAAGTTCTGAGACTGCCGTCGGATGCTTCTGCACTTGCTGGGACGCTGAGATGAGCTGCGCAATCTGTGACAGCAAGTCTGTTACGGAGGCCTAAGGAGCAGCAGTCTTTTGTTGCTTGGCCGCCGGCTGATACTGGGACATTGTGTCCGTGATGGCTCTTTTTTGCGGATGTCCCAATGAATGAGACATTGTCTCCTTGGCTACTGTATGGTGTGACTTCTCTGACGAAGAGAGACCTTCTCGGCAATGCAGGCTGGATATCAGAAGTCACGTAGCCAAGGTTTGGTCGTGTGTGCTTGGTAGATGCTGAAGAAGAAGTCGTAACTATAGCTGACCCAGGCTGTAAACTTAATGAAGCGTCCCGGACAGGAGGTGTGGACAGATGCTCCGACTGACGCAAGTTCCTAACCACAACATCTGGCCTCAGATGTTGTTATAAAAGGGAGAGGGGGCTCTCTCGCTCACGGTCCTTCAGACTTCGCCGGCTTCCTGCTGAACTTGCCGGCTTCTTCCTCTTCGTCGTCGCAGGGTGAGCCTGTTATTATTTTATAGTGCTCGCTCTACCCTTTCTACTCTCCTCGACCGCAACGGACACACCCAGTGTCACGGTACCCTCGGACGGTGTATTGCTTCACCGGTCGAGCTAACTGGTGACAGGGATCTGAAACCACGCTGTGGTTTATTGTCCTGTCTAATATTCATGAGCACTTTAGCCGCTAGCTCTGATCGACTATCTAAATGCGACGACGGAAGCACACTCTCTGACGGCATCACGTAAACATCACCATGTTCTTGTTCCTCTGTAAATAGAAACTAAACAAGAGGCCCCAAGGGACCTTAATCGCTCACCAGCCAAAGTGGTTCAAAAAAGTGTTTGGGGTCACATTCAGTTAGACATGGTTCATCAACACTACAAAGGAATGAAGCCATGCAAAGGCAAATTTTATGGAAAAACACTAAAGAATGGATTTGAACAAACATAAACCTAACATGCCCTCCCTACCCCCCCTCCCCCAACCCTGCCAATAGAGAGCCCAAATAATAAGCCAGGGATTTAAATTGAACATACTTGAATCTGATCCCCTGTAAGATGCTACAAATGTAACAAGAGGCCCCAGGGGGCCTGAGGGCGCTCACCTGACATGGTAGCCTAAATATCAACCCAGAGAATTGATTTCCACAAGTTGCATCTGCTCCTCCTAAGAAAAGCTGAAACCAAATATCCAAATATTCTGACCAGTGGATCTAAAAAAAGATTTTTAAAGAATATTCCTCATATTGAACTAAGTCATAATTCAGGCTCCCACAGGGAGCCCATATATGAACCCAGGGACTTGGCTTTAACAAACCTGAATCTCACACCCCTAAGGATTCTGCACACCAAATATCAAAACATTCCGACTGCTGGATCTGAAGAAGAAGATTTTTAAAGAAAATTCCTCATTTTGAACCAAGTTACAATTCGAGCTCCCACAATCAGCCCAAATATGGACCTAGGGACATAGCTTGAACAAACTTGAATCTTACCCCCCTAAGGATGCTGCATAAAAAATATCAAAAGCATTCATCTGCTGGATCTGAAGATTTTAAAGAAAATTCCTCATTTTGAACTAAGTTGTCATTCAGGCTCCCATAGTGAGCCCAAATATGAACCAAGGGACTTGGCTTGAACAAACTTGAATCTCAGCCCCCTAAGGTTGCTCCATGCCAAATATCAAAACATTCCAACTGTTGAATCTGAAGAAGAAGATTTTTAAAGAAAAATTCCTCATATTGACTAAGTTATAATTTGGGCTCCCACAGGGAGCCCAAATATGGACCCATGGACTTGGCTTTAACACACTTGAATCCCCCCTCCCCCCCAAGGATGCTACTCACCACATATCAAACCATTCCGACTGCTGGATCTGAAGAAGAAGATTTTTTAAGAAAATTCCTCATTTCGAACAAAGTTACAATTCAAGCTCCCACAGTGAGCCCAAATATGGACCTAGGGACATGACTTGAACAAACTTGAATCTCACCCCCCTAAGGATGCTGCATACCAAATATCACAAGATTCTGCCTGCTGGATCTTGAGAAGAAGATTTTCAAAGAAATTTGCCTGAAATGCACTAAGTTCGAATTTGGGCTTCTATAGTGAGCCGAAAAATGAATCCAGGTGGCCGATTTGAACAAACTGGAATCAGATCCACCCCACAATGTTGCATACCAAATATCAAAAGATTCTGCCTGCAGGATCTGGAGAAGAAGATTTTTGAAGAAATTTGCCTGAAATGCACTAAGTTCGAATTCGAGCTTCTATAGTGAGCCCAAATATGAATCTAGGGAGCCGATTTGAACAAAATAGAATCAGATCCACCCCACAATGTTGCATACCAAATATCAAAAGATTCTGCCTGCTGGATCTGGAGAAGAAGATTTTTTAAGAAATTTGCCTGAAAAGCACTAAGTTCAAATTTGGGCTCCTATACTGAGCCCAAATATAAACCCAGGGAGCCGATTTGAACAAACTTGAATCAGATCCACCCCACAATGTTGCATACCCAATATCAAAAGATTCTGCCTGCTGGATCTTGAGAAGAAGATTTTCAAAGAAATTTGCCTGAAATGCACTAAGTTCAAATTTGGGCTCCTATACTGAGCCCAAATATAAACCCAAGGGGCTGATTTGAACAAACTTGAATCAGATCCACCCCACAATGTTGCATACCAAATATCAAAAGATTCTGCCTGCTGGATCTGGAGAAGAAGATTTTCAAAGAAATTTGCCTGAAATGCAGTAAGTTCAAATTTGGGCTCCTATACTGAGCCCAAATATAAACCCAGGGGGCCAATTTGAACAAACTTGAATCAGATCCACCCCACAATGTTGCATACCAAATATAAAAACATTCTGCCAGCTGGATCTGGAGAAGAAGATTTTTTAAGAAATTTGCCTGAAATGCACTAAGTTCGAAATCGGGCTCCTATACTGAGCCCAAATATGAACCCAGGGGGCCGATTTGAACAAACTTGAATCAGATCCACCCTCCAATGTTGCATACCAAATATCAAAAGATTCTGCCTGCTGGATCTGGAGAAGAAGATTTTTTAATGTTTTTCCCATTGCCTACAGTGTTAAAAAGTGCTGACTCAGCACTTTTTCAAAGTCCCGAAACTGTACCCTATGATAAAACCGATGGCAATTTTTTTTTACCAATTCTTTCTGTTGGTTCTAAGGAAGCTTCACACCAAATAAAAATTCTCGGTGCCGTGCAGTTTTGGAGATATGGGCGTTTTAATTTTTTTCTATTTTTAGCTCCTGCAGTTCCCATGGGGCTACGGGAAAAAAAAAATCAGCATAAATTAGGTACTTATGACCCAATAAGCCCTCATATAAAATTTGGTTCAAATCAGCCTCTCGGTTTGGAAAATAGAAATTTTGGGCGGGGCCAAAAATTTTGCCCCTCCGATAACGACGCCAAGTATAGCCCCACAAACTTCTCTTGAACAAAAGGAAGCTGCACACCAAATATCAAGTCTCTGCTACAGCTGGGTCATGAGAAGAAGATTTTTTAAGATTTCAGCACACTTTTTGGGTGTGGCCCTACCCACGGGCGAGGCAACTTGATTTGAACAAAATCAAATTGCAATGTCATAACAAACTATTATCTCAAATATCAATTAAATTGGTTCAGCGGTTTGGGAGGAGAAGATGCAAACACCATGTTCACGGACGACGGACGCAGGACGACGGACGGTGAGTGATCACTATCGCTCTCCTGACTGAAAGTCAGGTGAGCTAAAAACCAAATATGAAAGAATTCTGACTGGTGGATCTGAACAAGAAGGTTTTTAAAGAAATGTCCTCACATTGCATTAAGTTAAACTTTGGACTCAAATAGGGAGCCCAAATATAAACCCAGGGACTCGATTTGAACAAACTTGAATCTGACACCCCTATAGATGTTGTATACCAAACATGAAAGGATCCTGACTGGTGCATCTGAAAAAGTTTTTAAAGAAAATTCCTCAAATTGCATGAAGTTAAACTTTGGGCTTCTATAGAGAGCCCAAATACTAACTCGGGGACCTGATTTGTACAAACTGGAATCTGACCCCCCTATAGATGTTGTATACCAAATATGAAAGGATTCTGATTGGTGGATCTGAAGAAGAAGATTTTTAAAGAAATTTCCTCAAATTGTACGAAGTTAAACTTTGAGCTCCAATAGAGAGCCCAAATACTCACTCAGGGACCCGATTTGTACAAACTAGAATTTGATCCCCCTATAGATATTGTATACCAAATATGAAAGCATTCTGACTGGTGGATCTGAAGAAGAAGATTTTTAAAGAAATTTCCTCATATTTCACTAAGTTAAAATTCGGGCTCCTACAGGGAGCCCAATTATTAACCCAGGGACTCGATTTGAACAAACTTGAATCTGACCCCAATAGAGATGTTATATACCAAATATCAAAAGATTCTAAATGATGGTTCTGGAGAAGAAGATTTTTTTAAATTTTAAACAAAAATTTATGGGTGCTATCAGAGTAATGCCCCTTGTGGTGCCCCCTGTGGATGTGGCAAGTTTGTTTGTACAAACTTGAATTGACATATGATAAGGAACATGCACACCAAATTTGGTTCAATTTAATCCAGTAGTTTGGGAGGAGAAGTCGATAATGTAAAGTTCACGACGGACGATGTTGGACGACACCGGACGCCGGATGACGACGATGGACAGCAAGTGATAAGTTAAGCTCCCTCCAGTGAGCTAAACACCAGAGCGACCCTTTGGCGAGAGGACCGGCGGTGGCCCCTCACTGCGAGAGGACCAGCAGTGGCCCCTCGCTAACAATGTACCATGACACCCGTCTGCAACGTTTGTCATCCCATGCGACACATATTGAACAAGAATTAGTGGAAGTACATCGACTACAAGCAAGGCAACCAACATCTAAATCAGAGGAAAGACTTCCTCGCCTTGCTTATTGAGCAATATTCTTACATAATGAAGCAAACTAAGTCGACCATACTCCCACCAACTCCACATTAAATAATATAAAAAGGTACATAACAAAAAACATTCAAAATATAAATCGAAAAATAGTTTACACAAAAAAAAATTTTGAAAAATTTTGACAAGAGCCCAAGTTCCCAAAGGGAACGAAGTGCCCAAATGTATCCCGAAAGAGCCCAAGTGTGGACAAAAATTAATTTTTCTATCCAAAAAGTTAAAAAATTTATAGTAATTTATATATTTTTTATACTTACCAATGACCCAGACATAGCTGGTGCTAACTCTTAAAAATATAGGGCCAAACACAAATTTTGCCCCCCAATCCCCAAAATTTGCATCTAAAACCAAAGAAAACAGGTCCTGAATGGCCCTCCATACTTCACCTCTACTGCGCATGCGCAGTGTCAAGGACGTCCCGAAATTGGCGCCATTAATCATTCTAAAAACCAGTGCCTGGTAAGCGCTATGTACTCAGCGGGGAGGTATGAGTTCCCAACTCCTGGGAGAGCCATCCCCGTCTGGGTCATTGGTAAGTATAAAAAATATATAAATTACTATAAATTTTTTAACATTTTTATACTGTACCAATGACCCAGACATAGCTGAATAGTAAAAAGGCTGGAGGGCCTAGGACATAGAGGAAATTCCAATAAGCTCAATTATATAAAATAGAGTCATCCCCTCGAGAGGAAAAGGAGTATTAGGCCTTACATGTATCTTTCTTATTTATGATAAATTAGAAAGACACAACACCTACTATAATTGAGCATCATAACATCCATGTACTCTATTAATATCCAGTATAATCCTTATACTAATAATTTTTAAAGTAAGCCAATAAATAAAGTTAGTCAAGAGAGTAGACTCTTTATACTCCTTAAAAGTGTCTGAGGATTGTATAATAACACCCGTTTGACACGTGCTATATTCAAAAGCTATACTTTAAAAACTATGACCTGAATGAATTTTTAAAACATAAACTTATCACTTAAAAACCATCCCAGTAACAGCTCAGAATTACTAACTCTGGAGGAGGTATCCCCTTGTTTTCATAATAAAACAGGTGACCCAAGGGAACACCCTCCCCCCCCCCCCCCGACCTTCTCCTTGCCCTGGGTCAAATAGCCCAGAGCGAAGAGGGCAGCAGGACGGAGTCACTGACGGAACAGAACGCCTACCTAGCTATAGTAGCAACTGTTAAGTGAATGACATTCTGAGCAGTAGATAATAGACCTAACAATGGAGGCCTCCAGAAATGGACTCAATATTTCTGAGATAAAAATTCATGAATGTGGATGGCTGAGCCCAATGTGCAGCCTTCATAAAATCTATAATAGCGACACTATTAATGTAAGCCCAAGATGTAGAAAGAGCTCTTACCTCATGAGCCGAAATCTCAAGCACAAACTGCTGAGTTAATGATATACCATAAGCAGTACCGATAGTTAATTGAATCCATTAGCAATAGAATGGAGCGTAATGTCCTTCTATTAGGCATCAAAGACAGAAGAAGCTTACGTCCTTACTAATAAACTGATATCTGTTTATAAATATGTAAACTCTAACCGACAGAGTAAAGGCCTATGCCCGTACGAAGATGGAAGGACCTTAATAACAATAGGTTCCGGATATTTATTAGGAGCCTGATTCTTAACCAAAAATCCAACATTAGTAGTAAAGGAAATAGTGTTTCCGATACTACGAAAGTGAGAATCGTCCACCGATAGTGCATGAAGCTCACTGACTCTTCAGTTGAAGAGAAGACTAAGAGAATTACTGTCTTAAAAGGTCAGAATTTGAAAACTACTGTTTCCAAAGGCTCAAATGATTACTTAGGTAAATAAGAACCGAAGCTAAATTCCGTATAGGAATTTAATCTAAGGATTCTAGGTCTATTTATCGAAAAGTTTCTAACTGACTTAGATAAAGAGACATAAGACTCAATTGTAAACTATCATAGAGTGCATAGGTATGAGATAACATAGACCTATAACCTTAATAATAACAGGCTGCAGTTGATCTTGTCAAACAAGTATACTAGAAAGTTGCAATGTCTAGCATGGAGGGATCAAAAATATCAACATAATGATCCCTACACCAATGACGGAAGAGCCTCCACTTTAGTCGCATAGTATAGCGAAGAAGAGGTTCTCCTACAGTAAGAAATCGCGTCCATAGCTCATCCTGTACAATGCTTGCCGTGCAAGAAGGACCACACAACGGAATACGTGAAGGTTGAGACCTTGCGGGTTGTGATGAAGTTGACACGATTTCCCCAGCGAAAGAAGATCCTCTCATGGAGGAAGTTTCGCGGTAAGTCCCACAGTAGACAGCTGAGTAAATTTACCCACAGTCTCTGTGAAGACAGAGATGCTATCAACAGAATTGTATTGTGGATGTTTATCTTAGCAATACTAGCTGAATCAACAGCGCTGGAGGATACGCGTATCCTATCATTCCGTCCTATTAGATCAATAGAGCGTTAACAACATAAGCTCAGGGATCCGTACATGGAAACACATACGTCTGCAATTGAATAGTGAGTTGTGTCGCAAATAAATTATCATTGGGCGCTCCCATTGATAGCAAATCTGATTGAATACTTGTTTGTTGAGAGTCCATTCTGACGGCAACAAGCGACCCTTACGTGAAAGGGAGTCTGCTAATACAATCAGACGACCCAGAATATGACGGACCGAAGCAGAACTTGGTGTACTATAACAAACAGAAGGATTCTTTCCGTTAAATTGAATAACGGAATCGAATGAGTGCCTCCCTGGTTCCAGAGATACGCAACTACTGTCATATTAACGGACAGGATTTGGACATGCGTTTCTGAATAATGTTCATCCAATGACATAGTGCAAGCCTAAATAACATCATTTCCAGGAAGTTAAGTGCTTGCCTAGATACTGCGGAAACCCAAAGACCCTGGCACTTTGAATCCGTTGGGATCAATATTGTACCCCAACCTGTTTGACTGGCATCCATCATAATCATTAAACTCGGATCCGGCAACTGCAGTGGCACTCTCTGAGTCAACCACCGAATGTTTGCCCCAGTCTGAATCTCTTGCTACACTTGATAGACAAGAGAACGTGTATATCGAGCAATTCATAGATTGCTGAAAAGTTGCCGTCGAAGAGAAGCTTCTCCGAGACCGAAGCGACTCTGAGTTCTTCACCTTACTATCCACGTGCGTGGATGTAGCCAGGGCTGCGTCACGTCTAACCAACTCCAGGTTACCACTGAAGGGCGGAGTTATACGTGGAAAAACTACTGCCCTTGAAAGAAATCACATTGAGGATCATATCCTGGAATTCTTTCTCTTGAAGACGTAATGATAACGCCTCAGTAAGGTGGTCTACGTATGATAAAGCGTCTAAGTTAAGTCTATTAGACATCACTGTCGTTTCCAACATCATGGTTGGAATTGACATAGACGGCGAAAAAGATAATTCCCAGTCTTCAGCACCGCCGTCTAGACGCATATGAACTCTCGGTATGCCCTGTTCTGCCAATATAAATTATTTCCATAGAATTGAAAAAAGGAAGAATAGAGCATTGCGGACAAGAAAATAGACTATCATGCTTGGTAGCAAGCTTATATATAGCGTCGTTAAATAATTCGAATGTTCTAAAGACATTATTGGACTGTGTCGGTAAGTCAGGGACAATGTCCCTGAACCGATCCAAACTCCGTGTCCAATGACGCTATTAGTCTCTTATCCAGCATCGCAGCAATGTAGTCCGATGGAACAACCTCTGGAAGATAATGCCGGAAGAAATGTATGGCAGCTTCTGTTGTTCCGAAAGGGAAAGCTCGAAATCGTCCGAATCCCTTTCGCCATCCTGTCGGACCCTATAAAGTGTTTGGTCGTCCGAACCTGATGCAACAGCGGAGCGCACCGACCCAGCGCCGTCGGATTATTCCTGATCCGACCGAGAATTTGTCGTTTGCTGGGATGCTGCGATAAACTGTGCTATTTTGGATAGCACGTCCGTCACTGAGGCCTGTGGAGAAGCAGTCTTACGATGCATTGCCGCTGGAAGCTCCGTGTTCGTTAACACGTGCATACTTCTATTATGCGAGCGAACGGAGTGTATAGGCCTCGTGTCCCTTGGCTACCGGATGGCGTGACCTGTTCGCCGTGGAATCACTGAATGACGAAGCTGGCCGGATTCTCGAGGTCACGTAGCCAATGTGCGGTCGTGTGCGCTGCTGTAAGGATGAGGAAGCATTATCGACAGTCTCTCGGACTGTCAATATAACGGAGCGTCCCAAGCGACGGACATATGCTCCGAATGCGAAATAACTGTACCACAACATCCGGTCCCATATGTTGTTGTACAAGAGAGGGACCTCTCTCGCTCGCAGCCCGGACGGACCTGGACGAGCTAGGAACCAGACTAACAGGCTTCCTCCGATCTGTCCTCTAATCTGTCGTCACTGGGTGTGTACTAAAGTCTATTATAGTGCTCGCATCACCCAAAACTCCTTCCTAGACCGCAACAGACGAACCCGACTGCCGAACCATTCGATGAATGGACGCTACATCGGGTGAGCTAGCGAATGTCAACTCCGTCGATCCTACTAGGGACCTCTTAGGCGATTGACGTATTCCATGAGCACTTATTGCCGCTAGCTCTTCATTAACTATGACGACAGAGGCACACTTTTGAAAGACATCACAGTAACTTTGCGAACAAGAAACCAGACATGCTTGTTAATAGCTAGCATATAATAATATATATAGCGTCGTTCAATAATTCGAAAGTTTGTGTGACATTATTGGACTGTGTCAGAACTGAGGGACGATGTCCCCGAACCGAACCAAAAATTTCTGTGTCCACCGACGCTATCAGTTTCTTATCCGGCATCGCAGCATTCTGGTCCGACAAAAGAACCTCTAGAAGATAAAGTCAGATGACATACACAGCAGCTCATGTTGTTCCGAAAGGGAAAGCTCAAAATCCTCCGAATCCCTTTCGGCATCCGTCGGACCGGATGAAATTTTCGGATGTCCGTACCTGCTTCCGCGGAGCGTCCCGACCCAGCGTCGTCGGATAATACATAATGCAACAGAGATTCTGTCGTTGCTGGGATGCTGCGATAAGCTGTGCTATTTGGGATAGCACGTCCGGCACCGAGGCCTGTGCAGTAGCGGTCTTACGATGCTTTGCCGCTGGAAGCTCCGTGTACGTTGACTCCCGCACACTTTCTTATGCGAACGTCCGGAGTCTGCAGGCCTCGTGTCCCTGGCTACCGGATGGTGTGACCTGGTCGCCGATGATTCTCTGATTGGTGAAGCTGACTGGATATCCGAGGTCACGTAGCCAAGAGCGGTCGTGTGCGCTACCATGAGGATGAGGAAGCCTTATTGACAGTCGCTCCGGACTGACTGTATATCGGAGCGTCCCGAGCGGCGGACGTATGCTCCGAATGTGAAACATTTTGTACCACAACATCTGGGGCCAGATGTTGTTGTACGAGAGAGAGGCCTCTCTCACTCGCAGTCCGGATGGACCTGGACGAGCTAGGAACCGGACTAAAAGGCTTCCTCCGTTCTCTCCTCTAATCCGCCGTCACTGGGTGTGCATTTGGTTGATTTATAGGGCTCGCATCACCCAAAACTCCTTCTAGACCGCAACGGACGAACCTGGCTGCCGAACCATTCGATGAATGGACGCTACACCAGGCGAGCTAGCGGACGTCAAAGGCCGTCGAACCTACTAGGGCCCTCTTAGGCAATTGACGTATTTACATGAGCACTTTTCCGCTAGCTCTTCATTAATTGCGACGACGGAGGCACACTTTTGGAAGACATCACGGATACATCACCCTGTTCCTGATCGTCTGAAATAGAGATTGATAAAGTAGAGTGACCCTGCGGGGAAAGGACCGGAATGGCCAATTCCCCACTAACATACCGTGACACACGCTTCCCATGTTGTCATTGAAATTAACACATACAGAACAGGAGTTAGTGCGAGTACACTGACTACATATACAATGATTATGAAAGTCAGAGGAAGATTTCCTCTTATTATTATTACCAATGACCCAGACATAGCTGGTGCTAACTCTTAAAATATAGGGCCAAACACAAATTTTGCCCACCAATCCCCAAAATTTGCATCTAAAACCAAAGAAAACATGTCCTGAAAGGCCCTCCACACTTCGCCTCTACTGCGCATGCGCAGTGTCAAGGACGTTCCGAAATTGGCGCCATTAATCATTCTAATAACCAGTGCCTGGTAAGCGCTATGTACTCAGCGGGGAGGCAAGAGTTCCCAACTCCTGGGAGGGCCATCCCCGTCTGGGTCATTGGTAAGTATAAAAAAATATAGAAATTACTATAAATTTTTTAACATTTTTATACTGTACCAATGACCCAGACATAGCTGAATAGTAAAAAGGCTGGAGGGCCAAGGACATAGAGCAAAATGGAATACGCTCAATAATATAAAATAGAGTCATCCCCTGTTAGCGGGGGAGGAATTCGTCACATACAGGTGAATTGTGCACTTGGTGATACCTTCTTGAAATTTGGCACACTGTTAGTGTAGGCTATGAGGTTCTCAAAAACGATCGGCTACAAGTTGACACCGACCGGTGGCGACCAGTAGCGGCACAATCCAAAATGGCCGCCAGCGGCTGAAGGGAACCTCCTTTTCGACGGTCTACCGACTATACATCCGATTGTAAGGGCGCGAAAGTGAACTCTGATCCACGCACGTGTTGGAAACAGACGTGGGAGATGATGTAGAATAAAACGAGATTCTCTATACGGACGCATCAATTTCTTGGAACTTGAAAAGAGCGTTGTTTCTCCGGGATCAGCGTCATTCAGGCAAACCTGAATGACGCTGATCCCGGAGAAACAACGCTCTTTATGAAGCAGTCTCTTTGCCATACAATCTCTTGTTTGGCGTAATTCCGCAAGCAATTCTGATTTGTCTGTCGAAATTAATTCGAGAACGCGATTGTTCACAAAAATCATTCACAGAATGAGTGAGAATCCTCTTCGTGTACGGACTAGTACTGACTGGGAACGTTGTTGCTTTTGCCAGCAAGACAGTTCCAAGAAATTGATGCGTCCGTATAGAGAATCTCGTTTTCATGACGCCTATAAAGCTATTGAGGAAGACATAACGCGCTTCCTAGATAATGGCGTTGAGCTTCCATATAATTTGACCATTGATTGTTTGATGAGAGAGAGTGATGAGTGTATGTCGATGTCACTGTTGACGAATAAGGCAATATATCATAAGACATGCCGTGACAGTATTCGGACTCACATCGTACAGCGCGTGCTACACAAGCGAGAGCGAAATGAGGCAGTGGCATCCTGCTCCACGCTGAGTCCTAAAAGAACACGGACAAGTTTTGAATCTGGCTGTGACAGGAAACTGCCCCAGTGTGTTTATTGTCACAAACGCGAAGGTGACAGCAGTGAGCCTATTTGCAGATCAATGTCTGATAACAATAAACTCAAAATTATGGCAAAGGAAGCCGAGAACTGGGTTGTTTTTTCTCGGGTCAATGCAGCATTTGATTCCGCTGCTAGTGATCTTTACTATCACAAAACCTGTTATTGTAAGCTTGCCAATGAAGCACGAGCGGCTAAATCTAAAAAGTCGAAGAACGCCGAACATTCCGCGTCAGGCCTGCCCTATGACCCTCTCGTTATGGCAGAGCTCATAACATTTGTTGAACACAACGATTCCGCGATGAAGCTTGTCGATCTCAAGAATCTGTACAGTCGGAGGTTGAAGCAAGTCGGTTCTGATTGGCTTAGTGAAGAAATACATTCCACTCGATTCAAAGAACATTTGTTGCAGAAATTGGGCGATGGCTGGGACGCCTTCACACAGGGTAGAGATGTGTTTATTTCAAGTAGGTTTCGAGTTGGCTCCTTGTTGTCCGAATCTTTAACTCGTATAGTGTCTGAGGAAGAGGCAAAAAAGATAGTTGATGTGGGTCTTCTTCTGCGTAAACACATACTCATATCTCAAGCTCCTTTCACGGGATCATTTTCATCTTATTGCTTGAGCGAGCCTGTACCCAACTCACTCCTGACTCTTCTTAGAGTTCTACTTGAGGGCACATGTAGTATACAGAACTTAGGCGATGATGAGACTGTTAATGCCAAGACTCGAGTGGCTTGTACTATTTCACAGATGTTGATCAGCAATTCAGCGAAACGCTCCGAACATGCACAAAATGTTCACCAGAGACGTGACAGAGAAACTCCAATGCCTCTTTATGTGGGTTTGAAGTTGCATGCCCATGATCGTATGAAAAATCTTATCAGAGATTTTCATCAAATGGGACTCTCTGTCTCTTATGATCGCGTAATGGATGTTCGCAGGAGTTTCGCGAGAGCTGTTTCACTGCGGTTCAAGAACGAAGGTGTTGTAGTCCCAGCTAACTGCAAACGTAATGTTTTCTCGATAGGAACCACTGATAACATTGATGTATCTGGTAGATCTGATATGCATGGTACGTCCATCACACTCATTGGTCAACTGAGCAGGGACAATGTGGGTACTGATCCCCCACCACTGAGTTTAGATGTTCCAGAAGACACACAAATTGAACTCCCAGACGACTATGCATTTGTTCCTTTCGTTGAAGACTTTGGTGGGGACATCAGGCTTGAATCTCCAGATGAATGTAATGTACGGCCCAATGAATATGCAGATTTGAACGTGGGAGAGAATGACTGGTTGTCTCATGTGTCACAGATCAGCAATAAAGGGAAGGTTGATGGCAGCTGGCAGCTTGATGAAGTCCCTGTGACCTTTTCAGGCTTCTTTTCAAAACATGAAGATCAAGACAATGTCAAACCTCGTGCAGTTATTGGGGTATTCCCTGTTTTCAGTGAGCAGAAAGCGGACTCACTCAGTATGCAGAAGCATGCTATGTATGTGGTCAGGGAAGCTACTGCTTTCGTAAACCCCGGCCAGATACCTGTCATTGAAGGTGACTGTCCGTTGTATGCCAGGCAGAAAAAATGTCAATGGCTGTTCCCAGAGGAGATAGGTGAGGATCGAATGGTGTGTATGATTGGATTCCTGCATCTTGAAATGTGCACCCAAGAAGCTGGTGGTAAGCTTATGGGTGGTTCTGGTTGGGAGCGAATGTTTCACCTCGCAAAGATATTCACACCCGGTGTAGCATCATCCCTACTTGGTGGGAAACATGTCAAGAGGACGCGACAGGCATATCTTCTCACTCTAGCTTGGCTTGAGATCCTCAGAAAGAATGCTTATGAGATTTACTGTCAGCAGACTGGGCCCCATGAGTCATTTGAAATGTGGGAACAGAGGATTCTTTCACAATCTCCAACTGCGCGCTATTGGGGTGAAATCGTTCGGAACTTTCTCTTGACAAGCTGTCAATTCGTTCGGAACCAACGAATCGGTAACTGGCCTGGTACACTGTGTTCTATCGATGAGTTGTGCAGTTACTTTTTTGCCCTAGGACATACAAATTATTGTCGGTGGGTCCCCGTATTTCTGAGAGACATGTCTCAGCTACCCAGGCGGCATCCTTCAATCCACAACAAATTCATGGAAGGCCATTTTGTGGTCCAGCGTAGTGAGAGGAAGTTCAGTATGATGGGTTTAGATCAGAGCCAAGAACATAGTATCCAACTACTCAAAGAAGACAGTGGTCCAAAAGGTCTCTATGGCCAGGCTGAAGAGAAAGTCGTTATTGAGCTTTCAAGGTCAGAAGTTCTGCGTGTTATAGATGAGTATGAATATGCAAGTTTCCACACAACATCATCAGATAACACGGAACACCTGGAAAGTTCGGTATCAGAGCAGAAAAAATTTCTGAATCAATTGAAATCTCTCCTCGATCTGGTGAATCAGGGACTCATTATCAACCCTTATGATGAAACTAGTGGTCAGCTGGTGACATTAGATACTGGTGAATATATGGACCCCGAAGTTAGTAAGAGTTTACGGTCATTACCCGAAAGGGGCAAGCATTTATATTCCACTTTCTTGAAGGAAAGGCTTGTGGAATGCACCGTACCCCTGAATGATGTTATTCCCAAGGCAAATATATATACCTTCCTTAACCCACCCCCAGCCAACCTGGACAAAGGCCGAGACAAACTCATGTCAAGTAAAGCAACTGCCGCAATAGTTACCCAGATGTTCGTTTCACTGCAAGCCCGGCCTGATTCAAACATGGATGAGTTTTTCATGCACGAGAATGCACGTGATCCGCCAGCATTATCCGATAGAGGTAAGCTACGGAGTGGGACAAAATCTCAAATTCTCAATTGTTTACCAGCTATTCCTGCACAAGGGAAGAATTCAGCAGCTAGACAAGCTTCAGTTGTCATCTTGGATATGCCTGCTGTAGTCCATGTAATCAAACCACAGAAAGCGGATCTGTTTGGAGAATATGCTCGATTGCAATTATTGCCATACATCGAATCTCTGATTAACACGAACACCACAAGGGTTGATGCGATCTATGACTGTTACCCCGAAGGCAGTTTGAAGAATCAGACGCGAGCAAAACGCCTCGGTGAGACAGCAGTTAGGTTGATACGGGTGTCCGAGAACGTCCCTTTACCTAAAGGGAAGAATTGGCAGGCATTCTTGAAAGTTAGTGAGAATAAAGACGAATTTTTCAAGTTCCTGTCTGCTGAACTGCTGAAATTAACATCAACATCCGAGTACCAGTTGTTAACGACATCAGGAGAATATGTACTATGCAATAAGGATGTTAGCTTATGTGACATATCTCCATCGAACCACGAGGAAGCAGACACGCGCATGATGCTTCATCTCAACCATGCAGTCTCACAAGGTCACAAAATAGCTTTTCTTCGCACGGTTGATTCTGATGTCGTCATTCTGTCTTTGCACCATTTCGCAACATTCCGTGACCTTGGACTCAGTGAGCTGTGGATTGGGTTTGGAATTGGAAAGGCATATAAAGATATGCCAATTCATGAGATAGCTTCACAACTTGGACCTGATTACTGTAAGGCCCTGACTTTCTTCCACGCCTTCACAGGTTGTGATGTAACATCCAGCATGCTCGGCATTGGGAAGAAGACAGGATGGAATGCATGGATGAATTTTCCCGCATCAACTGAAATGATGATAGAATTGACTGAGAATCCGCAAGTCTTTTCAGAGGATTCCCCTCATATGCAGCATATCGAAAAACTCACCATACAGATGTACAGTAACAGTTGTGTCAGTACACGTGTCAATGATGCGAGACGGCATATGTTCACACATGGCCTTAAGTCTATGGAAAACATCCCGCCCACCAAAGCAGCTCTGTATCAACATGTAAAAAGGGTAATTCTTGTGTCATCTTTCATTTGGCATCGTGCTCTGCAGAAACACTTATGTGTGCCAGACCCATCACAGTACGGATGGGAGTGGAATCCACGTCTCAATATTCTGGTCCCATTTTGGACTCACCTAGGAGACGCAAGTGCTGCATGTGCACTGATGCTCCACTGTAGTTGTGCCAAGGCCTGCAAGGGCAATTGCAAATGCTTGAAAGCTGGATTAAGGTGCACACCTTTGTGTAAGTGTGAAGGTGGCTGTTGTAACAATATTGAGTAGTATACTGTCATGTTAGGACCAGTCATCTCCTATTCTGGTATTTTTTTTTCCATTTTCGGCCAGTTAACACATGTCATGTTTCTAGTTGAGTTGATTTTGCTAACAAATGTTCATCCCATGTGGCTTGCTACATTGTCCGGGGTATAGGAATACAGTTTTAGATTTCGGAAAATAGTCTGTTATTTACTGCACAAGACGGTGTTAATTCATGCATAGCATGATACAATATCCCCAACTATTTTGCCTCTGTACAACAGTTGATACCTTCGTTCACCCGTGTGTTCATCTATGGTATCCTTGTCTTTCTCTGGCCATAGGCCACATGTGACTAGTCAGTTCCTACTCCATAGCAAATCAACTTGGAAATCCTTCATCTTGTAGCGCACTCATGTCTCAATGAATCCATACCTGAGTTGATCTAATAAATCTAACGTAAGGTATCAAATTGCCATACCGGATCATATTTCGATAAGTTATTCGCTAAAACATTTCGACCACTCATCGACATCAAAGGTCATGTTTTGGCTCCCAGTGGTGGCTATATCTCTATATCCCTGGTAAAGTAGCATACCATGAGGGATGGGCATTAAGTGTCGGCAACATTAATCCTGACTTGGAACACACCACATCTTAACTGGCCGAAAATGAAGAATACTACTTGTAGTCAAAAAATATTCCTGTACCTCGAATGACTGCAAACATACACTCACCCCTTCTAGTCCCATTTTGCCAATGTTCTATACTGGCAAGATAACATTGTATAATTAACAACGGGAACTAATGCATCCCGAGTTCATTCCAGCACTGCCCTTGCTGGCAGACGTGTCGCTATGGTGTTGAGATTGAACCAGAACTCCTCTAGAAATTTGATAGTTTTATTTTCTTAGAAAATAAATCTATCGAAAATGCCGGAAGTTGAGAATAGACTGTCACTTTAATTGGATTATCAAATGTCCAAGTATCCCCACTGCTGCATACTATCGAGTACCCTTGTTCATGTGTTGACAGGAATCTCTCATACCATGTTCATTTGACCATTGCATTCCCGAGAAACATTCAACACTAATTTATCTACGGACGGACGATCATACTGACAGTCAGACACACAGACGCACACATCGACGGAAATTCTGATCCCATTATCCATTAATCTTCCCCCCAACTTGTTCCAAGGGCTTCACTCCATCATTCACATCAATTACAGCACATGTATGGTGTTAGGTTTGGAGCTTCAGTTGTGCGATCGGCGAAAATAGCTTTTTTTCGATCCGCTTGGCGGCCATTTTGGATTTCGCTGCTAGTGGTGGCTAGAGGATGGTGCCAACTTGTAGCCGATCGATTTTGAAATCTCTGATGCCTACCCTTACATCATGCCAAATTTCAGGAAGGTATCACCAAGTGCACAATTCTAGCGAATTCCTCCCCCGCTATGTAGGGAAAAAGAAGTAATAGGCCTTACATGTATCTTTCTTATTTATGATAAATTAGAAAGATACAACACCTTCCAAAATTGAGCTTCATACATCCATGTACTCTATTAATATCCAATATAATCCTTATACTAATAATTTTTAAAGTAAGCCAATAAATAAAGTAAGTCTAGAGAATAGAGACTCTTATACTCCTAAAAGTGTCTGAGGATTGCATAATCATGTCCGTTGACATATGCAATATTCAAAAGCTATACTTTAAAAACTAAGACTTGAATGAATTTTAAAAACATAAACTTCTCACTAAACAACCATCCCAATAACAGCTCAGAATTACTAACTCCGGAGGAGGTATCCCCTTGTTTTCATAGTAAAACAGGTGACCCAAGGGAACCCCCCCCCCCCCCCCCCCCCCCCTTTTTCTTGCCCTGGGTCAAATAGCCCAGAGCGAAGAGGGCAGCAGAACGGAGTCACTGCCGAAACAGACAGCCTACCTAGCTATAGTAGCAACTGTTAAGTGAATGACATTCTGAGCAGTAGATAATAGACCTAACAATAGAGGCCTCCAGAAATGGACTCGATATTTCTGAGATAAAAATTCATGAATGTGGATGGCTGAGCGCAATGAGCAGCCTTCAAAAATCTATAATAGCTACACTATTAATGTAAGCCCAAGATGTAGAAGAACTCTTACTTCATGAGCCGAAATCTTAAGCACAACTGCTAAGTCAATGATATACCATAAGCAGTACCGATAGTTAATAGAATCCATTAACAATAGAATGGAGCGTAACGTCCTTCTACTAGGCATCAAAGACAGAAGAAGCTTACGCCCATAGTAATAAACAGATATCTGTTTATAAATACATAAACTCTACCCGGAAAGAGTAAAGGCCTATGCCCGTACGAAGACGGAAGGGCCTTAATAACAATAGGTTCCGGATATTAGGAGCCTAACTCTTATGCAAAAATCCAACCTAAATAGTAACGGAAGTAGTGATTCCGAAACTACGAAAGTGAAAATCATCCATCGATAGTGCATGAAACTCACTGACTCTTCAGTAAAAGAGAAACCAACAGAATTACTGTCTAAAAGGTCAGAATTTGAAAACTACTGTTTCCAGAGGCTCAAATGATTACTTAGCTAAATAAGAACCGAAGTTAAATTCCATATAGGAATTTAATCTAAAGATTCTAAGTCTATTTATCAAAAAGTTACTAACTGACTTAGATAAAGAGACATAAGACTCAATTGTAAACTATCCTAGAGTGCATAGGTATGAGGTAACATAAACCTATAACCTTAATAATAACAGGCTGCAGTAGATCTTGTGAAACAAGTGTACTAAAAAATTGCAATGAGTAGTATGGAGGGATCAACAATATGAACATAATGATCCCTACACCAACGACGGAAGAGCCTCCACTTTAGCCGCATAGAATAGCGAAGAAGAGGATCTCCTATAGTAAGAACTCGCGTCCAAAGCTCGTCCAGTACAATGCTTACAATGCAATACGGACCACACAACGGAATACATGAAGGTTGCGACCTTGCGGGTTGTGATAAAGATGACACGATTTACCCAGTGAAAAAAGATCCTCACATTGAGGAAGATTTCACGTTAAGTCCCACAGTAGACAAGAGAGTAAATTACCCATGATCTCTGTGAAGATAGAGATGCTATCAACAGAAATGTATTGTGGTTGTTTATCTTAGCAATACCTGCTGAAACAACAGCGCCGGAGGATATGCGTATCCTATCATTCCGTCCTATAGATCAATAGAGCGTTAACAACATTAGCTCAGAGATCTGGACAAGCCAACACATACGTCTGCAATTGATTAGCAAGCTGTGTCATAAATAAATCATCATTGGGCGCTTCCATAGATAGCAAATCTGATTGAATACTTGTTTGTTGAGAGTCCATTCTGACAGCAACAAGCGACCCCTAAGTGAACGGGAGTCCGGTAAAACAATCAGACGACCCAGAATATGACGGACCAAAACAGAACTTGGTGTACTATAACCAACAGATGGATTCTTTCCATTAAATTGAATAACGGAAACGAAAGAGTGCCTCCCCGGTTCCGGAGATACGCCACTACTGTCGAATTAACGGACAGGATTTGGGCATGCGTTTCTGAATAATGTTCATGCAATGACATAAAGCAAGCCTAAAAAACATTATTCCGCGGAAGAAAATTGGTTGCTAAGAGACTGCGGAACCCAAAGACCCTGGCACTTCGAATCCGTTGGGATCAGTATTATATCCCAATCTGTTTGACTGGCAACCGTCATAACAGCAACACTCGGGTCCGGCAACTGCGGTGGCACTCTCTGAGTCAACCACCGAATGTTTGCCCCAGTCTGAATCTCTTGTAACACTAGATAGACAAGAGGACGTGTAAATCGAGCAATTCATGGATTGCCGAAAAGTTGCCGTCGAAGAGAAGCTTCTCCGAGAACGAAGCGACTCTGAGAGAGTTCTTAACCTTACTATCCACGCGCGTGGATGTAGCTAGGGCTGCGTCACGTCTAACCAACTCCAATCAGCCAGTGAAGGGCGGAGTTATACGTGAACAAACTACTGCCCTCAAAAGAAATTACATTGAGAATAATATCCCGTAAATCTTTTCTTGAAGACGTAATGATAACGCCTCACGTATGATAAAGCGTCTAAGTTAAGTCTACTAGACATCATTGTCGTTTCCAACATTGAAGTTGGAAAAGACATAGACGGCGAAAAAGAATATTTCCAGTCTTTAACCACACCGTCTAGACGCATATGAACTCTCGGTATGCCCTGCACTGCCAAAATAAACTATTCGTATAAATGATAAAACGGCAGAAATGAGCAACGCGGACAAGAAACTAAACTATCATGCTTGGTAGCAGGCTTGTATGCATATATAGCGTCGAAAAATAAAACACATGTTGTAATGAAATTATTGGACTGCATCGGTAAGTAGGGACAATGTCCCCGAACCGATCGAAAATTCCGAGTCCAATGATGCTATAAGTCTCTTATCCAACATCGCAGCAATGTAGTCCGAAATAACAATCACTGGAAGATAATGCCAGAAGATATGAATGGCAGCTTCCGATACTACAAAAGGGAAAACTCGAAATCTTTCGAATCCCTTTCGCCATCCTGTCGGACCCTATAAAGCGTTCGGTCGTCCGTACCTGATGCAACCGCGGACCGCACCGACCCAGCGCCGTCGGATAATTCCTGATTCGACCAAGAAACTGTCAATTGCTGGGATGCTGCGAAACAACTGTGCTAACTCGGATAGCACGTCCGTCACTGAGGCCTGAGGAGAAGCGGTCCTACAATGCATTGCAGCTGAAAGCTCCATGATCGTTACCCCGTGCATACTACCAATATGCGAGCGAACGGAGTGTATAGGCCTCGTGTCCCTTGGCTACCGGATGGCGCAACCTATTCGCCGTGGAATCACTGAATGACGAAACTGATCGGATACTCGAGGTCACGTAGCCAATGTGCGGTCGTGTGCCCTGCTGTGAGGATGAGGAAGCATTATGGACAGTCTCTCGGACTGTCAATATAACGGAGCGTCCCGACCGACAGACATATGCTCCGAATGTAAAATATCAGAACCACAACATGCGGTCCCCTATGTTGTTGGATGAGAGAGGGACCTCTCTCGCTCACAGCCCGGACGGAACTGGACAAGCCAGGAACCGGACTAACAGGCTTCCTCCGATCTGTCCTCAATCTGCCGTCACTGGGTGAGTACTAAAGTAATTAAAGTGCTCGCATCACCCAAATCTCCTTCCTAGACCGCAACGGACGAACCCGGCAGCCAAAGCATTCGATGAATGCACGCTACACCGGGTGAGCTAGCGAATGTCACTCCGTAGGCGATAGACATATTCCAGGAGCACTTATTGCCGCTAGCTCTTCATTAACTATGACGACAGAGGCACACTTTTGAAAGACATCTCCGTAACTTTGCGAACAAGAAACCAGAAATGCTTGGTTATAGCAAGCATATAATAATAATATATATAGCGTCGTTCAATAATTCGAAAGTTTGTGTGACATTATTGGACTATGTCGGAACTGAGGGACGATGTCCCTGAACCGAACCAAAAATTTCTAAGTCCACCGACGCTATCAGTTTCTTATCCGGCATCGCAGCAATCTGGTCCGACGAAAGAAGCTGTAGAAGACCAAGTCAGATGACATACACAACAGCATATGTAGTTCCGAAAGGGAAAGCTCGAAATCCTCCAAATCCCTTTCGGTATCCCGTCGGACCGGATGAAATATTCGGACGTCCGTACCCGCTTCCGCGGAGCGCCCCGACCCAGCATCGTCGGATAAAAAATATGCGACAGATTCAGTTGATGCTGGGATGCTGCGATAAACTGTGCTATTTAGGAAAGCACGTCCGTTCCCGAGGCCTGTGCAGTAGCGGTCTTACGATGCATTGCCGCCGGAAGCTCCGTGTACGTTGACTCCCGCACACTTCCTATGCGAACGTCCGGAGTCTGCAGGCCTCGTGTCCCTGGCTACCGGATGGTGTGACCTGGTCGCCGATGATTCTCTGACTGGCGAAGCTGACTGGATATCCATGGTCACGTAGCCAAGAGCGGTCGTGTGCGCTACCATGAGAATGAGGAAGCCTTATTGACAGTCTACTCCGGACTGACTATATGTCGGAGCGTCCCGAGCGACGGACGTATGCTCCGAATGCGAAACATTTTGTACCACAACATCTGGGGCCAGATGTTGTTGTACGAGAGAGGGGCCTCTCTCGCTCGCCATCCGGATGGACCAGAACAAGCTATGAACCGGACTAAAAGGCTTCCTCCGTTCTCCCTCCGATCCGCCGTCACTGGGTGTGCATTAGGTTGATTCATAGCGCTCGCATCACCCCAAAATTCCTTCTAGACCGCAACGGATGAACCCGGCTGCCGAACCATTCGGTGGATGGACGCTACACCGGGCGAGCTAGCGGACGTCAAAGGCCGTCGAACCTACTAGGGTCCTCTTAGGCAATTGGCGTATTTACATGAGCACTTTTCCGCTAGCCCTACATTAATTGTGACGACGGAGGCACACTGTTGGAAGACATCACAGATACATCACCCTAATCTTGATCGTCTGAAATAGAAATTGATAAAGTAGAGTGACCCTGCGGGGAAAGGACCGGAGTGTCCAATTCCCCAATAACATACCGTGACATACGCTTCCCATATTGTCATCGAAATCATACGATACAGAACAGGAGTTAATGCGAGTACACTGACCACATATAGAATGATTATAAAGTCAGAGGAAGACTTCCTCTTATTTACAATTGATCAATATCCTTTCAATGTGAAAAGAAAACAAGTCCTGGTACTCGCACTAACCCCTGGCAATCAAAATACATAATAATAATATGATCCATTAATATAGAAAAAATAATTGAAATCAAAATATTTTGAAAGTTAAAAAATTTATAGTAATTTATATATTTTTTATACTTACCAATGACCCAGACTTAGCTGGTGCTAACTCCACAAAAACCAGGGCCAAACACAAATTTTGCCCCCCAATCCCCAAAATTTGCATCCAAAACAAAAAGAAATCATGTCCTAAAGGACCTCCATAGTACGACTCTACTGCGCATGCGCAGTGACGCAGTCGTCCCGAAATTGGCGCCAAATATCATTCTTACTGGCAGTGCCTGGTCAGCGCTATGTACTCAGCGGGGAGGCAAGAGTTCCCAACTCAGGGAGGGCCATCCCCGTCTGGGTCATTGGTAAGTATAAAAAATATATAAATTACTATAAATTTTTTAACATTTTTATACTGTACCAATGACCCAGACTTAGCTGAATAGTAAACAGGCTGGAGGGCCTAGGACATAGAGGAAAATCCAATAAGCTCAATTATAAAATAAAGAGATAACCCCTTAAGGAGAAAAGGAGTATTAGGCTTTACATGTATCTTTCTTATTTAATATTTAAATTAGAAAGATACACTACCCTTAATAATTGAGCACAATAACATTCATGTTCTCTATTAATATCCAGTATAACCTTTATACTAATTATTATTAAAACAAGCCAATAAATAAAGTAGTCCAGAGAATTGAGACTCTTTATAATCATTTAAAAGTGTCCGAGTATTGTATATTAAAGCCCGTTTGACACTTGACATATACAAATGCTTCACACCGAGCTACACTTTAAAAATAAGACATGAATGAAATTAAACATTAATATTACACTTTAAAACCATCCCGGAAGCGACTCAGAAATACTGTCTTGGAGGAGGCATTCCCTTGCTTTTCACTATAAAGCAGGTGACCTAAGGGAACACCCGCCCCCCCCCTTCCCCTTGCCCTGGGTCAAATAGCCCAGAGCGAAGAGGGCAGCCGGACGGAGTCACTGCCGGAACAGAAAGCCTGCATAACTATAGTTGCAACTGTTTAGTGGACGACATTCTGAGCAACAGATAACGGACCTAAACAATGCAGGTCTCCAGAAATGGACTCAATATTTCTGAGATAAAAATTAGTAAATGTGGATGGCTGAGACCAATAAGCAGCCTTCATTAAATCTGTAATAGCAACACTATTAGCATAAGCCCAGGAAGTAGAAAGAGCTCTTACTTCATGAGCAGAAATCTTAAGCACAGACTGCTGAGAAGAAGATAAATCTTCATACACAGTACGGATAGTTAACTGAATCCATCTAGCAATAGAATGGACTGAAATGTCCTTTCTATTAGGCATCAAAGACAGAAAGAAACGTTTCCGTCCCTTTCTGATGAACTGAGATCTCTGTTTATAGATACGTAGTGCTCTAACAGGACAGAGTAAAGGCCTACGCCCGTCTGAAGACGGAAGAGCCTTAATAACAATAGGTTCCGGATATTTATTAGGAGCCTGATTCTTAGCTAAAAAACCGACGTTAGTAGTGAAGGTGATAGTGTTCCCAACACTACGATAATGAGAATCATCCACCGATAGTGCATGAAGCTCACTGACTCTTCTGGCAGAAGAGAAAGCTAAGAGAAAAGCTGTCTTATAAGATAAGAATTTGAAATCTACTGTCCCAAGAGGTTCAAATGGCTTTTCCTTCAATTTAAGGAGAACCCAAGCTAAATTCCACTTAGGAATTAATCTAAGAGTTCTGGGTCTATTTATCGAAAAGTTTCTAACCAATTTCGATAAAGAGACATTAGATCCAATTTGTAAACTATCATGATGTGCATAGGTATCAGATAACATAGATCTATAACCCTTTATAGTAACCGGTTGCAGTTTGATTTCGTCAAACAAGTATACTAGAAAGTTAGCAATGTCTGGTATAGAGGGATCAAATATATCAACAGAATGATCCCTACACCAACGACGGAAAACCTTCCACTTAGCCGCATAGTTTAGCGAAGAGGAGGTCCTCCTACAGTTAGAAATCGCGTCCACTGCTCGTCCTGTAAAGTGCTTGCCATGCAAGAAGGACCGCACAACGGAAAAACGTGAAGGTTGAGACCTTGCGGGTTGTGATGCAGTTGGCGCGATTTCCCCTGCCAAAGAAGATCCTCTCGTGGAGGGAGCTTCCGCGGTAGGTCCCACAACAGACACCTGAGTAGATTTATCCACGGTCTCTGTGGCGACAGAGATGCTACCAACAGAATCTTGCATTGAGATTGTTTTATCTTTAGCAATACTTGTTGAATTAACGGCGCTGGAGGATACGCATATCCTATCATTCCGTCCCAAGGGATCGATAGAGCATCTACAGCAAATGCTCTTGGATCCGGACACGGGGACACATACGTCTGCAACTGATTGTTGAGATGTGTCGCAAATAAGTCTATCATTGGCCGTTCCCATTGGTAGCAAATCTGATTGAATACTTGTTTGTTGAGAGTCCACTCCGACGGCAACAAGCGACCCTTTCGAGAAAGGGAGTCTGCTAGCACATTCAGACGACCCGGTATGTGACGGACCGAAAGAAGAACGTGATGTTCCAACGCAAACAGAAGGATTCTTTCCGTTAGATTGAACAACGGAACTGAATGAGTGCCTCCCTGATTCCGTATATACGCCACTACTGTCGTATTGTCGGATAGGATTTGGACATGAGCATCGTGAATAATGTCCATCCAGTGACGTAACGCAAGCCAAATTGACATCATTTCCTTGATGTTTATGTGCTTGCACAGGAATTGCGGATCCCAAAGACCCTGGCATCTCGAATCCGTTGGGATTAATGATGCACCCCAACCTGTTTGACTGGCATCCGTCATAATGGTAAAACTCGGATCCGGCAACTGCAGCGGAACTCCTTGAGTTAACCACTGAATGTTTGCCCAAGTCTGAATCTCTTGTTTCACTTGATCTGACAAGAGAACGTCTACATCGAGCGAATGAATTTTCACACTCCAATTCTGAGTCAAGAAAATTTGAAGAGGCCGTGTGCGTAGCCGTCCCATCGGAATGAGATCCGCAGCGGCTCCGCACAGACCTATCAGTCTCATAAATTCTCTCGCTGTGACTTTGTCTGTATTTAGACAATAGCGAGCGTAACAACTGACTAATTTCGCTCTGGTTAACGGCAGACGAACGAGATTGTTGTGCGTCTCGAAGCTCATTCCCAGATGAGTGAATGACTTGGACGGCACCAGATCCGACTTCTCCTCGTTTACTATGAAACCGAGACGTCGGAGCAATAGAAGAAGATTCTGAACATCGTTCTGAAGCGTTAACTCGTTGCCGTACCTCTGAAGAATGTCGTCCAGGTAGGCCGACGTTACCGCAGACGAATGAGCTCGGAAGTAAATCATTACCGAGTTCATTACTCGAGTGAAAGCCCAGGGTGCTAGATTCAATCCGAAGCACATGGCCCGGAACTGATACACCACTCCTAGGACTGCGAAGCGTAGATACTTTCGGAATGTCGGATGTACCATGACGTGAAAGTACGCATCTTTGAGATCTATGCTCGTTGCATAATCGTTCACCCGAATACTCGCTCTGACCGATCGAATCGTCTCCATATAAAACTTCGGAGCGATGATCAGCTTGTTTATCCAGCTCAAATCTATGACTGGACGGAACGAGCCGTCTGGTTTCGGAACCAGAAACAGATGGCTGTAGAATCCCAGCGATTCCTGGTTTTCTACGACCTCTACCGCGTTCTTCATTAAAAGAGACTGCACCTCTGATAGCAGAGCGTCTCTTTTCTGAGGGTTTGACGGAAGATGAGTCCACTTTGGACTTCGAGTTAATGGAGGCTTTCGTTTGAAGGATATCTTTAGACCTTCCGAAGTCACTCCTCTCACCCAAGGGTCGTCTGTAATCGACGCCCACTCTTGAGAAAAACTCGACAACCTTCCGCCAACCGGAACGCGATAGAGGTTTGAGCCATCACCTCCTGGATCTGCGAGGCCTGCGGTAGGAGAAACCACGTCTTCCACGACCCGCACCTCGCCTCGTCGACCTCGGGGCGTCCGACCGATTGTCCCGGCCTGAAGGACGTCCCGAACGAGAGTCGCTATCCTGACGGTCTCTCGAATAAGAGCTAGAGGACGCACCGGAACCTCTATAGGAACCTCTCTTGGGCGGATAAGACCCAGAAGTGCCCGCCTTATTCGTGTCTGCTGAATCCGACCTTTTAGGAGCGGATCTAAACAACAGAGAATCACTAGCTTTCTTTTTAATATTATCATAAATAGCGGAAAGCTTGCCGTCAAAGAGAAGATCTCCTGAGACCGAAGCGACTCTAAGAGAGTTCTTCACCTTAGAATCCACTAGTGTGGATGTAGACAGGGCTGCGTCACGTCTAACCAACTCCAGATTAGCCACTGAAAGGGCGGAGTTACACGTGGAATAAGCTACTGCCCTTGAAAGAAGTCTTAAGGAGGATTGTATATCCTGAAACTCTTCCCCTTGAAGACGCAGTGATAACGCCTTCGTAAGGTGATCTGCGTAAGATAAGGCATCTAAATTGGCTCTGTTAGACGCAATAGCTGTTTCCAACACTGCGGTTGGAATAGAAGCTGACGACGGTAATGATAGCTCTAAGTCTTCCGCCTCGTCGTCCATACGCAGAGGAACTCTCGGTATACCCTGACCTGCCGTGTCGAATTTATTCCTTGCATTAATGAAAGGCAGGTTGAGAGTATTTGCGGACAAGAAGCCTGCTTTCCCTGTCCTGGAAGCAAGTTTAAAAATAGCGTCGTTCAATAATTCAAATGTTCTTGCAACATTATTGGACTGCGACGGAAACTCGGGAGCGATGTCCCTGAACCGCTCGAAAAAATCAGAGTCCAATGACGCTATAATTCTCCTGTCCGGAAGCGCAGCAGTCTGGCCCGACGGAACAACTTGAGGAAGAAAGTGCCGGATGAAGTCTACGGCAGCTTTGTGTTGTTCCGAAAGGGATAGCTCCAATTCATCCGTATCCCTTTCACCATCCGGTCGGACCTCCCGATGTTCCCGGTCGTCCGCCCCCGATGCTTCGGCGGAGCGTACCGACCCAGCGCCGTCGGATAATTCTCGATCCGACACCGTTTCTGTCGGCTGCTGGGATGCTGCGATAAGCTGTGCTATCTGCACTAGAATGTCCGACGTCGAGACCTGCGGAGGAGCGGTCTTTCGCTGCTTTGCCGAGGGCAGCTCCGCATTGGATGGCTCCCGCATACTTTTCCTATGCGAACGTCCGGAGTCCATCGGTCTCGAGTCCCTGGCTGCCGGATGGTGTGACCTGGTCGCCGAATAATCCTTCCTCGGCGAAGCTGGCAAGATATCGGAGGTCACGCAGCCAAGGTGCGGTCGTGTGCGCCGGCGAGAAGAGGAAGCCTTAACAGTCTCTGCGGACTGCTTATACAACGGAGCGTCCCGAGCGACGGACGTATGCTCCGCTAAAGACACATTTTGTACCACAACATCTGGTCCCAGATGTTGTTGTACGAGAGAGGGGCCTCTCTCGCTCGCGGCCCGGCTGGACCTGGACGAGCTAGGAACCGGACTAAAAGGCTTCCTCCGTTCTCGTTCACTATCCGCCGTCACTGGGTGTGCATCTATTATTTTTATAGTGCTCGCATCACCCAAAATTTCCTCTTGGACCGCATCGGACGAACCCGGCTGCCGAACCATTCGGTGAATGGACGCTACACCGGGCGAGCTAGCGGACGACATTTGTCTAATCTCCATGAGCACTTTTGCCGCTAGCTCTGTATTTAATTGTGACGACGGACGCACACTTGAAGAGGATAACATGGAAACATCACCCTGTTCTGGTTCCTCTGAAATAGAAACTGAGAGAGTAGAGTGACCTTGTGGAGAAAGAGCCGGCATCGCTCTTTCTCCAGAAACAACATATCGTGACACACGTTTCCAATGTTTCTCATCCCAATGTTCACATACAGGACAGGGATTAATGCGAGAACACTGACTACAATTTATGCAATAATCATGAAAGTCAGAGGAAGATTTCTTCCTATTACAATTTGAACAAGTTCCTTTCATTGTGAAGGAACAACAATAAGTCCTAGTTACTCGCAAAAACCCCTGACACAAAGATACATAATAACATGATCCATTAATAAATGAAAAAACAATTGCAAAACAAAATAATTTTGAAAAAATATTTTTTCAGAGAAGCCCAAGTTGCTGAAAAGTAACGTTGAGCCCCGATGGATCCGATGGCAAAGTGTGGTCAAAAATTTTAAAATTATATAAAATAATTAATGAGACACTTTCGGATAATATAAATGTATCTTATAATGAGATAAACTACCTCAAAGACAAACAGCCCCCCTCAAAAAAGGCTGTTGCCAATGAAAACAAACAGTGTAAACACAGAAGAAAACATGACTCCAGGCACTGAAAAAACTGGCCCGGAATCAGTCCTCAATTACACTCTATCTGATGCAAAACAGAGACTCCCAGGGGAGAATCTGCAGAACATCAGATGGAAGATGCAGAACACAAACGTTATACACCCATGGGTGAAAACGTAACTATGGGGAAAATAACAGAAAACATTCTGTAACCAAGCAACTCTCCCAGGGAAATTTTAGAAATGAAACTTCTCAAAAATATGCCAAAAGCATGGGAGAATTGCAAGGGGGGACTTTAGAAGGTTAGGGGAGAGGAAACACTGAATAAGCAGTGCAACAATTAGCAAGAATGACAACAAGAGGCGTTTGCCTCGAAAATAGGCAACTTAACATAATTTTAACAAAAAATTTTAAGTACAGCCCTGATTATTTTTTGCCACTTCTTTTTTCCTCTCCTCCTTCTATCCTCCTTAGAATCACATTTTCTCCAAGAATTACGTGTCTGGCATCCTTTAAACTGAGATTTACAAGCACAAAGATCAGTGAGATGTTGACTGATGAAGGGCCAAACAGAGAATGATATTTGGCGCCAATTTCGGGACGACTGCGTCACTGCGCATGCGCAGTAGAGTCGTACTATGGAGGTCCTTTAGGACATGATTTCTTTTTGTTTTGGATGCAAATTTTGGGGATTGGGGGGCAAAATTTGTGTTTGGCCCTGGTTTTTGTGGAGTTAGCACCAGCTAAGTCTGGGTCATTGGTACAGTATAAAAATAAATATTTTTTCAGAACAGCCCAAGTTTCTGAAAAGTAACGTTGTGCCCCAATGGATCCCAAGCCTAAGTGTGGACAAAAATTTTAAAAATATTTTAAACAATTTATTCAACACTTACGAACAATAATAATGTATCTAATTATGATTAAAATAACATCAAGATATTATTTTCCAGAAATCCCCCCCTCACACAGAGGGCTGTTGAAATGTAAACAATGAGTGTAAAAACACTAAAATAAGACTCCAGGCACCCAGGCCCGAAATCAGTTACCAACAATACACTATCTAATGCAAAACAGAGACTTCCAGGGAAGAAACTGCAGAACATCAGATGGTAGATGCAGAACACAACGCCTAACCACCCGTAGGTGAAGACGTAAACATGGGGAAAAGAACAGAATTCATTCTGTTGTTCAGCTAAAACTCCCAAGAAAATTTAGTAATAATAATTACAAAAACTATGCCAAAAGCATGGGAGAATAGCAAGGGGGGACTTACAGGACAGGGAGAGAGGAAAACACTTAAAAAACAGTGTAACTAAATAATCAGAATGACAACAAAATAGCTGCTGCCTCGAAAATAGGTAACTTAACATAATTTCATTAAAAAATTTTAAGTTACAGCCCTGATAATATTCTGTCACACATTTTTTCCTCTCCTCCTTCTCTATCCTCCTTAGAATCACCATTTCACTAATATTTATGTGTCTGGCATCATTTAAACTGAGATTTACAAGCACAAAGATCAGTCAGATGTTAACTGATGAAGGGCCAAACTTAGAATGATTAATGGCGCCAATTTCGGAACATCCTTGACACTGCGCATGTACAGTAGAGGCGAAGTGTGGAGGGCCTTTCAGGACATGTTTTCTTTGGTTTTAGATGCAAATTTTGGGGATTGGGGGGCAAAATTTGTGTTTGGCCCTATATTTTAAGAGTTAGCACCAGCTATGTCTGGGTCATTGGTACAGTATAAAAATATTTTAAGTTACAGCCCTGATAATTTTCTGCCACTCATTTTTCCTCTCCTCCTTCTATATCCTCCTTAGAATCACCATTTCTCTAATATTTATGTGTCTGGCATCATTTAAACTGAGATTTACAAGCACAAAGATCAGTCAGATGTTAACTGATGAAGGGCCAAACAAAGAATGATTAATGGCGCCAAATTCGGGACGTCCTTGACACTGCGCATGCGCAGTAGAGGTGAAGTATGGAGGGCCATTCAGGACATGTTTTCTTTGGTTTTAGATGCAAATTTTGGGGATTGGGGGGGCAAAATTTGTGTTTGGCCCTATATTTTTAAGAGTTAGCACCAGCTATGTCTGGGTCATTGGTACAGTATAAAAATATTAACTGCTACACTATGGGACTGATTAATGTATCTTACAACAGACATACTATATAATAAATAGGAAACTACATATATATAAAGAGCATTGCTAATGTAAACAATGTCAGAATGAAAACCGGAAACGGGACCCCAGGCAACACGGCCCGAAGTCAGTAACAGATTTTTGAACTATCCAATAATGTAAGGCAAGATCTTCATCAGAAGAAAAAATGATACATTGGATGGATGATGCATGACCAAAAAACACCTAAACACCCAAAGGGTGAGGACGTAACCCTGGGGATATACAGAATAAACATTCTGTATAACACATTAAACTCCCAAGAAATTTTATAAAAATAAAAAAATTTCAATAAAACAAGCCAAAAAGCTTGGGAGTTTAACTGGGGTGGATCAAGGGAGGGTAGGGAAGGAATACTTAACCAACAGTGGAAAAATCATTATCAACAATGATGACGAAATTGGGGAACATGAACTAATTTTTATAAATATTATAAAATTACAGCCCTGAACATTTCAAACCACCGTTTCTTCCTCCCTTCATCCAGTTGTGTCCTTGGATCCACCAAATTAACCATTGATTTGTGTCTGGCATCATTATAAACAGATTTAAAAAGCACAACAGTCAGTTTGTTGTTATCTGACAAGGGCCAAACAAAGAAAGGTGTTGGCGCCAATTCTGGTCGCTTCCTGGCATCAGCAGAGAGTAAACGTATGGAGGACCAGATAGGACTTCTAATTTTTGGTTTTGCATGCAAATTTTGGGGATTGGGGGGGCAAAATTTGTGTTTGGCCCTCAATATTTTAGAGTTAGCACCAGCTATTTCTGGGCCATTGGTATACTGTGTAAAAAATATATAAATGTGCCAAAGGGAAATATTGATACATAACTGCACCAAGTTCATCAAAGGTCATTGCCAACTGCAACTCTTTTGGACAGAAATGGAAGAAAATTGACAGCTCCCATCTGGAGGTTCCCCCCCCCCCCCCCCACCCCTCCCAAACAAGCATACCAAGTTTCAAAGCGATCCGATCATAGATGTGCCCTGTCGGGCATGCCAATGGAATATATTGATGCCTGACTAAACTAAGTTCAAAGGTCATTTCCAGTGGGAACACTTTTTGACAGAAGTGGGAGAAAATCAATAGCTAGAGGTCACACCAAATAAGCATACAAGGTTTCAAAGCAATTCGATCATAAATGTGCCCTGTAGGGTGTGCCAAAGGAAAATATTGAGACCAGACAAAACTGAGTTCAAAGGCCGTTGCCAGAAAATAGATAGCTCCCATCGAGAGGTCACCTCAAACAAGCATACCAGGTTTCAAAGCGATCTGATCATAAATACGACCTCTGTGGTGTGCCAAAGGAAATTGTGGTTGGACAGATGGATGGATGTATGTACGTACATATGGACGGATGCTGACGAACGAGAAGTGATGGCAATAGCTCAGCTTGACTTCGTGAAGTTGAACTAAAAATGATATTCATGAAATATGGGCGATTACATTTTTTTTTAGCCCCTGGAGTTTCCAAAGGGGCTGCAAGATTTATTAAGTACTTTTGACCCAATTAAACTACACGCAAAGATTGGTTCAAATCAGCCCATCTGTTCTTGAGAGCCCAAATATTGACCTACCAACCTGTCTTAAAAAAACTTTAATCTTCATCACCAAAGGATATAGCACAGACCATCTTTGGAGAATGCCCTTTCAACTTTGTTCAAATGAAGCTGCTGCCATCATTGGGCTTAGGTTAATGCCCAAATGCCCAGGCAACCAAGACTTGCATAGAAACAACTGCAAAGTCACAGGATGTGGACACTGTCAATCTGTAACAAGAAGGTGTAACAATTAATCTCCAGGCCGATGAGGGTTAAACTCCCTGCGCATACCCATTCAACCTATTTCTGCTGGGCAAATAAGAGGGGAATGAAGCTACCGATTAACCAATTTGGACAAGTCTCAGACATTTAATAATTGAAAAGTAAAAATATTTTAAGTTAAGAACTTACAGCATGGCAGCTTCTTGATTCCAAGGATTGGATGTCTCTATTTTGAAAAATATCCTTCTTGCATACATCAGAACATGAGCTATGTGATTATGACTTCTGAAATTCAAAGATAAGTAATTAATCAAGCACTGAAAACCTGAATTCAAAATGTCATCTCACAAAGAGAAGGGTATTCAACTGGGTGGTTGAATGTTTTGGCACATCTCTAAAAAGTTAAAAAATTTATAGTAATTTATATATTTTTTATACTTACCAATGACCCAGACATAGCTGGTGCTAACTCTTAAAATATAGGGCCAAACACAAATTTTGCCCCCCAATCCCCAAAATTTGCATCTAAAACTAAAGAAAACATGTCCTGAAAGGCCCTCCACACCTCGCCCCCACTGCGCATGCGCAGTGTCAAGGACGTTCCGAAATTGGCGCCATTTATCATTCTAATAACCAGTGCCTGGTAAGCGCTATGTACTCAGCGGGGAGGCAAGAGTTCCCAACTCCTGGGAGGGCCATCCCCGTCTGGGTCATTGGTAAGTATAAAAAATATATAAATTACTATAAATTTTTTAACATTTTTATACTGTACCAATGACCCAGACATAGCTGAATAGTAAAAAGGCTGGAGGGCCAAGGACATAGAGCAAAATGGAATACGCTCAATAAAATAAAATAGAGTCATCCCCTGTAGGGAAAAGAAGTAATAGGCCTTACATGTATCTTTCTTATTTATGATAAATTAGAAAGATACAACACCTTCCAAAAATTGAGCTTCATACATCCATGTACTCTATTAATATCCAATAATCCTTATACTAATAATTTTTAAAGTAAGCCAATAATAAAGTAAGTCTAGAGAATAGAGACTCTTATACTCCTAAAAGTGTGTGAGAATTGCATAATCATGTCCGTTGACATATGCAATATTCAAAAGCTATACTTTAAAAACTAAGACTTGAATGAATTTTATAAACTTAAACTTCTCACTAAACAACCATCCCAATAACAGCTCAGAATTACTAACTCCGGAGGAGGTATCCCCTTGTTTTCATAGTAAAAACAGGTGACCCAAGGGAACACCCTCCCCCCCCCCCCCCCCCCCCTTTTTCTTGCCCTGGGTCAAATAGCCCAGAGCGAAGAGGGCAGCCGAACGGAGACACTGCCGAAACAGACAGCCTACCTAGCTATAGTAGCAACTGTTAAGTGAATGACATTCTGAGCAGTAGATAATAGACCTAACAATAGAGGCCTCCAGAAATGGACTCGATATTTCTGAGATAAAATTCATGAATGGATGGCTGAGCGCAATGAGCAGCCTTCAAAAATCTATAATAGCAACACTATTAATGTAAGCCCAAGAAGTAGAAGAACTCTTACTTCATGAGCCGAAATCTTAAGCACAACTGCTAAGCCAATGATATACCATAAGCAGTACGCTAGTTAATAGAATCCATTAACAATAAAATGGAGCGTAACGTCCTTCTACTAGACATCAAAGACAGAAGAAGCTTACGCCCTTGTAATAAACAGATATCTGTTTATAAATACATAAACTGTACCCGGAAAGAGTAAAGGCCTATGCCCATACGAAGACGGAAGGACCTTAAAATAATAGGTTCCGGATAATAGGAGCCTAACTCTTATGCAACAATCCAACCTAAATAGTAACGGAAGTATTGATTCCGAAACTATGAAAGTGAAAATCATCCATCGATAGTGCATGAAACTCACTGACTCTACAGTAAAAGAGAAACCAACAGAATTACTGTCTAAAAGGTCAGAATTTGAAAACTACTGTTTCCAGAGGCTCAAATGATTACTTAGCTAAATAAGAACCGAAGTTAAAATCCATATAGGAATTTAATCTAAGGATTCTAAGTCTATTTATCAAAAAGTTACTAACTGACTTAGATAAAGAGACAAAAGACTCAATTGTAAACTATCGTAGAGTGCATAGGTATGAGGTAACATAAACCTATAACCTAAATAACAACAGGCTGCAGTAGATCTTGTGAAACAAGTATACTAAAAACTAGCAATGCGTAGTATGGAGGGATCAACCATATGAACATAATGATCCCTACACCACGACGGAAGAGCCTCCACTTTAGTCGCATAGAATAGCGAAGAAGAGGATCTCCTATAGTAAGAAATCGCGTCCAAAGCTCGTCCAGTACAGTGCTTACAATGCAATACGGACCACACAACGGAAAACATGAAGGTTGCGACCTTGCTGGTTGTGATAAAGATGACACGATTTACCCAGTGAAAAAAGATCCTCACATAGAGGAAGATTTCACGTTAAGATCCACAGTAGACAAGAGAGTAAATTACTCATGATCTCTGTGAAGATAGAGATGCTATCAACAGAAATGTATTGTGGTTGTTTATCTTAGCAATACCTGCTAAAACAACAGCGCCGGAGGATACGCGTATCCTATCATTCCGTCCTATAGATCAATAGAGCGTTAACAGTATTAGTTCAGAGATCTGGACAAGCCAACACATACGTCTGCAATTGATTAGCAAGCTGTGTCATAAATAAAACATCATTGGGCGCTCCCATAGATAGCAAATCTGATTAAATACTTGTTTGTTGAGAGTCCATTCTGACAGCAACAAGCGACCCGTAAGAGAACGGGAGTGCGATAAAACAATCAGACGACCCAGAATATGACGGACCAAAACTGAACTTGGTGTACTATAACCAACAGACGGATTCTTTCCATTAAATTGAATAACGGAAACGAAAGAGTGCCTCCCTGGTTCCGGAGATACGCCACTACTGTCGAATTAAAGGACAGGAATTTGGGCATGCGTTTCTGAATAATGTTCATGCAATGACATAAAGCAAGCCTAAAAAACATTATTCCGCGGAAGTTAAACTGATAGCTAAAAGACTGCGGAACCCAAAGACCCTGGCACTTCGAATCCGTAGGGATCAGTATATATCCCAATCTGTTTGACTGGCAACCATCATAACAGCCACACTAGGGTCCGGCAACTGCGGCGGCACTCTCTGAGTCAACCACCGAATGTTTGCCCCAGTCTGAATCTCTTGTAACACTAGATAGACAAGAGAATGTATAAATCAAGCAATTCATGGATTGCCGGAAAGTTGCCGTCGAAGAGAAGCTCCTCCGAGAACGAAGCGACTCTGAGAGAGTTCTTAACCTACTATCCACGCGTGGATGTAGCTAGGGCTGCATCACGTCTAACCAACTCCAATCAGCCACTGAAGGGCGGAGTTATACGTGAACAAACTACTGCCCTCAAAAGAAATTACATTGAGAATAATATCCCGTAAATCTTTTCTTGAAGACGTAATGATAACGCCTCAGTAAGGCGGATTACGTATAATAAAGCGTCTAAGTTAAGTCTACTATACATAATGTCGTTCCCAACATTGAAATTGGAAAAGACATAAACGGCGAAAAAGAATATATGCAGTCTTTAATCACACCGTCTAGACGCATATGAACTCTCGGTATGCCCTGCTCTGCCAAAATAAACTATATGTAAAAAAAGATAAAATGGCAGAAATGAGCCACGCGGACAAGAAACTAAACTATCATGCTTAGTAGCAGGCTTGTATATATATATATAATATATAGCGTCGAAAAATAAAACACATGTTGTAATGACAATATTGGACTGCGTCGGTAAGTCAGGGACAAAGTCCCTGTACCGATCGAAAAATCCGAGTCCAATGACGCTATAAGTCTCTTATCCAAGATCGCAGCAATGAAGTCCGAAAAATAATCACTGGAAGAAATGCCAGAAGATATGAAAGGCATCTTCCGATACTACTAAAGGGAAAACTCGAAATCTTTCGAATCCCTTTCGCCATCCTGACGGACCCTATAAAGCGTTCGGTCGTCCGTAGCTTGATGCAACCGCGGACCGCACCGACCCAGCGCCGTCGGATAATTCCTGATTCGACCGAGAAACCGTCAATTGCTGGGATGCTGCGAAACAACTGTGCTAACTCGGATAGCACGTCCGTCACTGAGGCCTGAGGAGCTGCGGTCTTACGATGCATTGCCACAGGAAGCTCCGAGATCGTTACCCCGTGCATACTTCCAATATGCGAGCGAACGGAGTGTATAGGCCTCGTGTCCCTTGGCTACCGGATGGCACGACCTATTCGCTGTGGAATCACTGAATGCCGAAACTGACCGGATACTCGAGGTCACGTAGCCAATGTGCGGTCGTGTGCCCTGCTGTGAGGATGAGGAAGCATTAAAGACAGTCTCTCGGACTGTCAATATAACGGAGCGTCCCGAGCAACGGACATATGCTCCGAATGTAAAATATCTGAACCACAACATGCGGTCCCCTATGTTGTTGGCTTCCTCCGATCTGTCCTCAATCTGCCGTCACTGGGTGAGTACTAAAGTAATTAAAGTGCTCGCATCACCCAAATCTCCTTCCTAGACCGCAACGGACGAACCCGGCAGCCGAACCATTCGATGAATGTACGCTACACCGGGTGAGCTAGCGAATGTCACTCCGTAAGCGATAGACATATTCCATGAGCACTTATTGCCGCTAACTCTTCATTAACTATGACGACAGAGGCACACTTTTGAAAGACATCTCCATAACTCTTCGAACAAGAAACCAGAAATGCTTGGATAGCAAGCATAAAATAATAATATATATAGCGTCGTTCAATAATTCGAAAGTTTGTGTGACATTATTGGACTATGTCGGAACTGAGGGACGATGTCCCTGAACCGAACCAAAAATTTCTAAGTCCACCGACGCTATCAGTTTCTTATCCGGCATCGCAGCATATGTTGTTCCGAAAGGGAAAGCTTGAAATCCACCGAATCCCTTTCGGTATCCCGTCGGACCGGATGAAACTTTCGGACGTCCGTACCCGCTTCCGCGGAGCGTCCCGACCCAGCATCGTCGGATAAAATATATGCGACAGATTCAGTTGATGCTGGGATGCTGCGATAAACTGTGCTATTAAGGAAAGCACGTCCGTTCCCGAGGCCTGTGCAGTAGCGGACTTACGATGCATTGCCGCTGGAAGCTCCGTGTACGTTGACTCCCGCACACTTCCTATGCGAACGTCCGGAGTCTGCAGGCCTCGAGTCCCCGGCTACCGACCCAGCGCTGTCGGATAATTCTCGATCCGACACCGTTTCTGTCGGCTGCTGGGATGCTGCGATAAGCTGAGCTATGTGCACAAGAATGTCCGGCGTCGAGACCTGCGGAGGCGCAGTCTATCGGTGCTTCGCCGAGGGCAGCTCCGCATCAGATGGCTCCCGCATACTTCCTATGCGAACGTCCGGAGTCCATCGGTCTCGAATCCCTGGCTGCCGGATGGTGTGACCTGGTCGCCGAAGAATCCTTGATCGGCGAAGCTGGTAATATATCGGCGGTCACGCAGCCAATGTGCGGTCGTGTGCGCTGACGAGAAGAGGAAGCCTTAGCAGTCTCAGCGGACTGCCTATACAACGGAGCGTCCCGAGCGACGGACGTATGCTCCGCTAACAACACATTTGTACCACAACATCTGGGGCCAGATGTTGTTGAACGAGAGAGGGGCCTCTCTCGCTTGCCGTCCGGATGGACCGGAACGAGCTATGAACCGGACTAAAAGGCTTCCTCCGTTCTCCCTCCGATCCGCCGTCACTGGGTGTGCATTAAGTTAATTTTATAGTGCTCGCATCACCCCAAAATTCCTTCTAGACCGCAACGGACGAACCCGGCTGCCGAACCATTCGGTGAATGGACGCTACACCGGGCGAGCTAGCGGACGTCAAAGGCCGTCGAACCTACTAGGGTCCTCTTAGGCAATTGGCGTATTACATGAGCACTTTTCCGCTAGCCCTTCATTAATTGTGACGACGGAGGCACACTGTTGGAAGACATCACAGATACATCACCCTAATCTTGATCGTCTGAAATAGAAATTGATAAAGTAGAGTGACCCTGCGGGGAAAGGACCGGAGTGTCCAAATCCCCAACAACATGCCGTGACATACGCTTCCCATATTGTCATCGAAATCATACGATACAGAACAGGAGTTAATGCGAGTACACTGACCACATATAGAATGATAATAAGGTCAGAGGAAGACTTCCTCTTAAAACAATTGATCAATATCCTTTCAATGTGAAAAGAAAACAAGTCCTGGTACTCGCACTAACCCCTGGCAATCAAAATACATAATAATAATATGATCCATTAATATAGAAAAAATAATTGAAATCAAAATATTTTGAAAAAATATTTTTTCAGAACAGCCCAAGTTTCTGAAAAGTAACGTTGAGCCCCAATGGATCCCAAGCCTAAGTGTGGACAAAAATTTTAAAAATATTTTAAACAATTTATTCAACACTTACGAACAATAATAATGTATCTAGTTATGATTAAAATAACATAAAGATATTATTATTTAGAAATCCCCCCCTCACACAGAGGGCTGTTGTAAATGTAACAATGAGTGTAAAAACACTAAAAAAAGACTCCAGGCACCCAGGCCCGAAATCAGTTACCAAAAATACACCATCTGATGCAAAACAGAGACTTCCAGGGAAGAAACTGCAGAACATCAGATGGTAGATGCAGAACACAACGCCTAACCACCCGTAGGTGAAGACGTAAACATGGGGAAAGAACAGAATTCATTCTGTTATTAAGCTAAAACTCCCAAGAAATTTTAGTAATAATAATTACAGAAACTATGCCAAAAGCATGGGAGAATAGCAAGGGGGAACTTAAAGGACAGGGAGAGAGGAAAAACACTTGAAAAAACAGTGTAACTAAATAATCAGAATGACAACAAAATGGCTGCTGCCTTGAAAATAGGTAACTTAACATAATTTCATTAAAAAATTTTAAGTTACAGCCCTGATAATATTCTGTCACACATTCTTTTCCTCTCCTCCTTTTCTATCCTCCTTAGAATCACCATTTCACTAATATTTATGTGTCTGGCATCATTTAAACTGAGATTTAAAAGCACAAAGATCAGTCAGATGTTAACTGATGAAGGGCCAAACTTAGAATGATAAATGGCGCCAATTTCGGAACGTCCTTGACACTGCGCATGCGCAGTAGGGGCGAGGTGTGGAGGGCCTTTCAGGACATGTTTTCTTTAGTTTTAGATGCAAATTTTGGGGATTGGGGGGCAAAATTTGTGTTTGGCCCTATATTTTAAGAGTTAGCACCAGCTATGTCTGGGTCATTGGTACAGTATAAAAATATTAGGAAACACACACCAACCAGATATCAACTGTGCCAGGGTTGGTGATATTTTTGATTTCTTCAAATAAATAAAAAAAAATCGATTTTTTTTATTTAAATCAGATTTTTTGATTTAAATAGATTTGATTTTTATTTCCATATTATAAATTATTCACCAGAGGGTACATTTTCTCAAATGGTTCCTTTAGTTAAGAGAAACAGAGTGTATTGGCAGCAGTTTGTATCAAAAGCTGCCCAAACAATGGACACAAATACATTTGTAACGGACACTAAAACATTTATCTGTGTTAACCATTTCAGTCTTTGAAGTGAAATGAGGGGAAGAATTCCAGAATATATTTGGTATAGAATAGACAGTTTGCACAAATGGAAATAGAGAGGAATCATTTGAACTTGTTTTTTCTCATTATTACAGCATTGCTGGAGGAAGATGACTTTGTGAAAATCATTTTTTGATACTGTTGATACTTAAATCACTGTTCTCAGAGTTGATTTAGTATTTTTGATGGGTTCATTGAAAGATTATCATACATATGGTTTAAAATCTATGTTCACTTTAATATAATTTTATTCATATTAGCTGAAAATTATAAAAACTTATAAAACTTATTCAGGAACATTTAACTTACCAACAGCACATTCCAGCAATCAAGACACAGTGGGATGTATATTCCCACTCCATAGATTAGTTCTGTCATAAACAAGGGCAAATTACTAATAATTACTGTATTTCAACAGTTGATATGCATTCCATCTTGTTTCAGCTCATTTCCAAGTTGTTTTGAAAATATTCCAGAATATTTGTACATTTTTGATTTAAATCAATGATTTAAAAAAAAAAAATTGCCCAAATCTCATTATTGATGATTTAAATCAATGATTTAAATCAGCCAACCCTGATTTTAATGTGTATTTCACTTCTTTCATAACAATCATGATTTAAATACATTCAAAATTTCCTCAATATACATTTGACTATCATACGATACCATTTTTGGTAAAATAGCTATAACTATTGTTGAGATATTCAATAAAATGTTTGAAAAAAATAACGAGATTTGGGGAAATGTCTTTAAAATTGTCCAGCAGATCAGTCACTTTTTGCATCCAAATCAACTGCAACAATGTATTTAGAAAACCATTGGACATGCTATGTTAATTTTTGCGGGAATTAGAAATGTATTTTACAAATGATTCTCCGAAGAACAACAAGAATTACATTTGATTCAAGTAATATGTTAATTCTTTTCATAGACAAAACCTGTGGCTTTACAGTTGTTTTTATTAATGTTTTGTCTCTAAAGGTTAATAGAGCTGTAGGTTTTTAAATTTCTTGTTCGGTTTCGGTTTTTCAGGTGGAGTAAAACCTCGGTTCGGTTCGGTTTTCAGTTTGTTCATGAGGCCAAGTAAAATTCAATGAAACTCATTCATATGTCCGGAGTCGTAACTGAATGGTAGTGAAATTGAGTGAAACTCAATGAATGTCCGAAATAAGCTATAATACATGAAGAATCAGGAAGTCCAATATAATAATTACCTAAATATACAGAACTTTTATTGTGCTTGGCCATTTTTCGAGGTCTGACACCTACACGCAACTTGAGGAAAGCTGCAAACACAACTAAACTGAAATGTGGGAAATTCACAGAATGTAGCCTTCCCAGAGTAGTGAGAGTACCCAGACACTGCCATTGGCAGTGTCTGGGTACTCTCACTACTCTGGAATGGCTACATTCTGTGAATTTCTGCAGCAAGAGAGTATTTAATAAATGAAAGTGTCAATGACACTGTAGCTCAACTTGTCAAGACAAAGACATGTACATGTATAGTATGTGACACAGCAATGACAAACATCTAGGTAATGACCTGATAACAAAGGTACATATAAAGTATTGTAATGGTCTGTACATAAATACTGAGCGTTGCCTGTAACAAATGTATAGGTAAAGTATTGGAAAGGTGGGTGACAGTCAGATGCTAAACTAGAAAAAATCTTTGAGTCCCAGAGTGGGTCTGACTGAACCCCAAAATATTTGTTCTCATAGCACAGTGATAACAAAGGCACCCCAAAACACACTCATTCCTGTCCCAAGGTGAAAACAAAGGTACCCAAGAAGTTTCGTGAAGATCAGTTCACAAATATGAGCTGTGTAGAAGTTGTGACAAAAAACTGATTGGACCTAATTTCGGTACAAAATGGCCACTGGCAGCCATCTTGAATTTTGGACCGCGCCCAGAAACACTCGTTCTCGTCCCAAGGTGATAACAAAGGTACCCAAGAAGTTTTGTGAAGATCGGTTCATAAATACAGCCTCTAGCCCGAGCCGTATTGACATGTGCACTTACAGAGTATAAGTAGCACTGAATAAATCAAAGTTCATCTAATTTGCATAATTTCAGCACGAGAAAAAAACCCGTACTATATGTGATGTATTCCATGTTACTAAACATTCATACAAAAATTTATTCAAATCAGAACTTCCATACAGAAATTCTGTACAAAAGACTGATTGCACTAATTTTGGTACAAAATGGCTGCTGGTGGCCATCTTGAATTTCGGACCACACCCAAAAACACTCGTTCTCATCCCACGGTAATAACAAAGGTACCCAAGAAGTTTCGTAAAGATCGGTTCATAAATACGGCATCTAGCCTGAGCCATATAGAAGTTGTGTACAAAAAACTGATTAGATATAATTTCGATACAAAATGGCCACTGGCAGCCATCTTGGATTTTGGACCGCACCCAGAAACACTCGTTCTCGTCCCAAGGTGATAACAAAGGTACCCAAGACGTTAGACTCTAGCCTGAGCCGTATTGACATGTGAACTAACTGTGTGTAAGCAGCACTGAAAAAATCAAAGTTCATCTAATTTGCATAATTTCTGCACGAGAAAAAACCCTGTATTATATGTGATGTATCCCATGGTACTAAACATTCACACAAAAAATTATTCAAATCAGCGCATTCATATGGAAGTTCTGTGCAAAAATCTGATTGCACCAAATTTCGTACAAAATGGCTGCCATCGGCCATCTTGAATTTCGGACCGGACCCCAAAACACTCGTTCTCTTCCCGCGGTGGTAACAAAGGTACCCAAGAAGTTTCGTAAAGATCGGTTCATAAATATGGCCTCTAGCCCGAGCCGTATTGGCATTTGCACTTGCAGTGCTGAAAGTAACACCAAAAAACATCAAAGTTAGTCTAATTTGCATAATTTACGCACGAGAAAAAAACCCGTATTATATGTGATGTATCCCATGGTACTAAACATTCATACAAAAAATTATTCAAATCAGAGCTTTCATATGGAAGTTCTGTACAAAAAACAGATTTCGGCATCGTCGGTACAAAATGGCTGCTGGCAGCCATCTGGAATTTGGGACTGCACCCAAAAGTTAAAAAATTTATAGTAATTTATATATTTTTTATACTTACCAATGACCCAGACATAGCTGGTGCTAACTCTTAAAATATAGGGCCAAACACAAATTTTGCCCCCCCAATCCCCAAAATTTGCATCTAAAACTAAAGAAAACATGTCCTGAAAGGCCCTCCACACTTCGCCCCTACTGCGCATGCGCAGTGTCAAGGACATTCCGAAATTGGCGCCATTTATCATTCTAATAACCAGTGCCTGGTAAGCGCTATGTACTCAGCGGGGAGGCAAGAGTTCCCAACTCCTGGGAGGGCCATCCCCGTCTGGGTCATTGGTAAGTATAAAAAATATATAAATTACTATAAATTTTTTAACATTTTTATACTGTACCAATGACCCAGACACAGCTGAATAGTAAAAAGGCTGGAGGGCCAAGGACATAGAGCAAAATGGAATACGCTCAATAAAATAAAATAGAGTCATCCCCTGTAGGGAAAAGAAGTAATAGGCCTTACATGTATCTTTCTTATTTATGATAAATTAGAAAGATACAACACCTTCCAAAAATTGAGCTTCATACATCCATGTACTCTATTAATATCCAATAATCCTTATACTAATAATTTTTAAAGTAAGCCAATAATAAAGTAAGTCTAGAGAATAGAGACTCTTATACTCCTAAAAGTGTGTGAGAATTGCATAATCATGTCCGTTGACATATGCAATATTCAAAAGCTATACTTTAAAAACTAAGACTTGAATGAATTTTATAACTTAAACTTCTCACTAAACAACCATCCCAATAACAGCTCAGAATTACTAACTCCGGAGGAGGTATCCCCTTGTTTTCATAGTAAAAACAGGTGACCCAAGGGAACACCCTCCCCCCCCCCCCCTTTTTCTTGCCCTGGGTCAAATAGCCCAGAGCGAAGAGGGCAGCCGAACGGAGACACTGCCGAAACAGACAGCCTACCTAGCTATAGTAGCAACTGTTAAGTGAATGACATTCTGAGCAGTAGATAATAGACCTAACAATAGAGGCCTCCAGAAATGGACTCGATATTTCTGAGATAAAATTCATGAATGGATGGCTGAGCGCAATGAGCAGCCTTCAAAAATCTATAATAGCAATACTATTAATGTAAGCCCAAGAAGTAGAAGAACTCTTACTTCATGAGCCGAAATCTTAAGCACAACTGCTAAGCCAATGATATACCATAAGCAGTATGCTAGTTAATAGAATCCATTAACAATAAAATGGAGCGTAACGTCCTTCTACTAGACATCAAAGACAGAAGAAGCTTACGCCCTTGTAATAAACAGATATCTGTTTATAAATACATAAACTGTACCCGGAAAGAGTAAAGGCCTATGCCCATACGAAGACGGAAGGACCTTAAAATAATAGGTTCCGGATAATAGGAGCCTAACTCTTATGCAACAATCCAACCTAAATAGTAACGGAAGTATTGATTCCGAAACTATGAAAGTGAAAATCATCCATCGATAGTGCATGAAACTCACTGACTCTACAGTAAAAGAGAAACCAACAGAATTACTGTCTAAAAGGTCAGAATTTGAAAACTACTGTTTCCAGAGGCTCAAATGATTACTTAGCTAAATAAGAACCTGAAGTTAAAATCCGTATAGGAATTTAATCTAAAGATTCTAAGTCTATTTATCAAAAAGTTACTAACTGACTTAGATAAAGAGACAAAAGACTCAATTGTAAACTATCGTAGAGTGCATAGGTATGAGGTAACATAAACCTATAACCTAAATAACAACAGGCTGCAGTAGATCTTGTGAAACAAGTATACTAAAAAATAGCAATGAGTAGTATGGAGGGATCAACCATATGAACATAATGATCCCTACACCACGACGGAAGAGCCTCCACTTTAGTCGCATAGAATAGCGAAGAAGAGGATCTCCTATAGTAAGAAATCGCGTCCAAAGCTCGTCCAGTACAGTGCTTACAATGCAATACGGACCACACAACGGAATACATGAAGGTTGCGACCTTGCTGGTTGTGATAAAGATGACACGATTTACCCAGTGAAAAAAGATCCTCACATAGAGGAAGATTTCACGTTAAGATCCACAGTAGACAAGAGAGTAAATTACTCATGATCTCTGTGAAGATAGAGATGCTATCAACAGAAATGTATTGTGGTTGTTTATCTTAGCAATACCTGCTAAAACAACAGCGCCGGAGGATACGCGAATCCTATCATTCCGTCCTATAGATCAATAGAGCGTTAACAGTATTAGCTCAAAGATCTGGACAAGCCAACACATACGTCTGCAAATGATTAGCAAGCTGTGTCATAAATAAAACATCATTGGGCGCTCCCATAGATAGCAAATCTGATTGAATACTTGTTTGTTGAGAGTCCATTCTGACAGCAACAAGCGACCCGTAAGAGAACGGGAGTGCGATAAAACAATCAGACGACCCAGAATATGACGGATCAAAACTGAACTTGGTGTACTATAACCAACAGACGGATTCTTTCCATTAAATTGAATAACGGAAACGAAAGAGTGCCTCCCTGGTTCCGGAGATACGCCACTACTGTCGAATTAAAGGACAGGAATTTGGGCATGCGTTTCTGAATAATGTTCATGCAATGACATAAAGCAAGCCTAAAAAACATTATTCCGCGGAAGTTAAACTGATAGCTAAAAGACTGCGGAACCCAAAGACCCTGGCACTTCGAATCCGTAGGGATCAGTATATATCCCAATCTGTTTGACTGGCAACCGTCATAACAGCCACACTCGGGTCCGGCAACTGCGGCGGCACTCTCTGAGTCAACCACCGAATGTTTGCCCCAGTCTGAATCTCTTGTAACTCTAGATAGACAAGAGAATGTATAAATCAAGCAATTCATGGATTGCCGGAAAGTTGCCGTCGAAGAGAAGCTCCTCCGAGAACGAAGCGACTCTGAGAGAGTTCTTAACCTACTATCCACGCGTGGATGTAGCTAGGGCTGCATCACGTCTAACCAACTCCAATCAGCCACTGAAGGGCGGAGTTATACGTGAACAAACTACTGCCCTCAAAAGAAATTACATTGAGAATAATATCCCGTAAATCTTTTCTTGAAGACGTAATGATAACGCCTCAGTAAGGCGGATTACGTATAATAAAGCGTCTAAGTTAAGTCTACTATACATAATGTCGTTCCCAACATTGAAATTGGAAAAGACATAAACGGCGAAAAAGAATATATGCAGTCTTTAATCACACCGTCTAGACGCATATGAACTCTCGGTATGCCCTGCTCTGCCAAAATAAACTATATGTAAAAAAGATAAAATGGCAGAAATGAGCCACGCGGACAAGAAACTAAACTATCATGCTTAGTAGCAGGCTTGTATATCTATATAAATATATAGCGTCGAAAAATAAAACACATGTTGTAATGACAATATTGGACTGCTTCGGTAAGTCAGGGACAAAGTCCCTGTACCGATCGCAAAAATCCGAGTCCAACGACGCTATAAGTCTCTTATCCAAGATCGCAGCAATGAAGTCCGAAAAATAATCACTGGAAGAAATGCCAGAAGATATGAAAGGCATCTTCCGATACTACTAAAGGGAAAACTCGAAATCTTTCGAATCCCTTTCGCCATCCTGTCGGACCCTATAAAGCGTTCGGTCGTCCGTAGCTTGATGCAACCGCGGACCGCACCGACCCAGCGCCGTCGGATAATTCCTGATTCGACCGAGAAACCGTCAATTGCTGGGATGCTGCGAAACAACTGTGCTAACTCGGATAGCACGTCCGTCACTGAGGCCTGAGGAGCAGCGGTCTTACGATGCATTGCCGCAGGAAGCTCCGAGATCGTTACCCCGTGCATACTTCCAATATGCGAGCGAACGGAGTGTATAGGCCTCGTGTCCCTTGGCTACCGGATGGCGCGACCTATTCGCTGTGGAATCACTGAATGCCGAAACTGATCGGATACTCGAGGTCACGTAGCCAATGTGCGGTCGTGTGCCCTGCTGTGAGGATGAGGAAGCATTAAAGACAGTCTCTCGGACTGTCAATATAACGGAGCGTCCCGAGCAACGGACATATGCTCCGAATGTAAAATATCTGAACCACAACATGCGGTCCCCTATGTTGTTGGCTTCCTCCGATCTGTCCTCAATCTGCCGTCACTGGGTGAGTACTAAAGTAATTAAAGTGCTCGCATCACCCAAATCTCCTTCCTAGACCGCAACGGACGAACCCGGCAGCCGAACCATTCGATGAATGTACGCTACACCGGGTGAGCTAGCGAATGTCACTCCGTAAGCGATAGACATATTCCATGAGCACTTATTGCCGCTAACTCCTCATTAACTATGACGACAGAGGCACACTTTTGAAAGACATCTCCATAACTCTTCGAACAAGAAACCAGAAATGCTTGGATAGCAAGCATAAAATAATAATATATATAGCGTCGTTCAATAATTCGAAAGTTTGTGTGACATTATTGGACTATGTCGGAACTGAGGGACGATGTCCCTGAACCGAACCAAAAAATTTCTAAGTCCACCGACGCTATCAGTTTCTTATCCGGCATCGCAGCATATGTTGTTCCGAAAGGGAAAGCTTGAAATCCACCGAATCCCTTTCGGTATCCCGTCGGACCGGATGAAACTTTCGGACGTCCGTACCCGCTTCCGCGGAGCGTCCCGACCCAGCATCGTCGGATAAAATATATGCGACAGATTCAGTTGATGCTGGGATGCTGCGATAAACTGTGCTATTAAGGAAAGCACATCCGTTCCCGAGGCCTGTGCAGTAGCGGACTTACGATGCATTGCCGCTGGAAGCTCCGTGTACGTTGACTCCCGCACACTTCCTATGCGAACGTCCGGAGTCTGCAGGCCTCGAGTCCCCGGCTACCGACCCAGCACTGTCGGATAATTCTCGATCCGACACCGTTTCTGTCGGCTGCTGGGATGCTGCGATAAGCTGTGCTATGTGCACAAGAATGTCCGGCGTCGAGACCTGCGGAGGCGCAGTCTATCGCTGCTTCGCCGAGGGCAGCTCCGTATCAGATGGCTCCCGCATACTTTTCCTATGCGAACGTCCGGAGTCCATCGGTCTCGAATCCCTGGCTGCCGGATGGTGTGACCTGGTCGCCGAAGAATCCTTGATCGGCGAAGCTGGTAATATATCGGCGGTCACGCAGCCAAGGTGCGGTCGTGTGCGCTGACGAGAAGAGGAAGCCTTAGCAGTCTCAGCGGACTGCCTATACAACGGAGCGTCCCGAGCGACGGACGTATGCTCCGCTAACGACACATTTGTACCACAACATCTGGGGCCAGATGTTGTTGAACGAGAGAGGGGCCTCTCTCGCTTGCCGTCCGGATGGACCGGAACGAGCTATGAACCGGACTAAAAGGCTTCCTCCGTTCTCCCTCCGATCCGCCGTCACTGGGTGTGCATTAAGTTAATTTTATAGTGCTCGCATCACCCCAAAATTCCTTCTAGACCGCAACGGACGAACCCGGCTGCCGAACCATTCGGTGAATGGACGCTACACCGGGCGAGCTAGCGGACGTCAAAGGCCGTCGAACCTACTAGGGTCCTCTTAGGCAATTGGCGTATTACATGAGCACTTTTCCGCTAGCCCTTCATTAATTGTGACGACGGAGGCACACTGTTGGAAGACATCACAGATACATCACCCTAATCTTGATCGTCTGAAATAGAAATTGATAAAGTAGAGTGACCCTGCGGGGAAAGGACCGGAGTGTCCAAATCCCCAACAACATACCGTGACATACGCTTCCCATATTGTCATCGAAATCATACGATACAGAACAGGAGTTAATGCGAGTACACTGACCACATATAGAATGATAATAAGGTCAGAGGAAGACTTCCTCTTAAAACAATTGATCAATATCCTTTCAATGTGAAAAGAAAACAAGTCCTGGTACTCGCACTAACCCCTGGCAATCAAAATACATAATAATAATATGATCCATTAATATAGAAAAAATAATTGAAATCAAAATATTTTGAAAAAATATTTTTTCAGAACAGCCCAAGTTTCTGAAAAGTAACGTTGAGCCCCAATGGATCCCAAGCCTAAGTGTGGACAAAAATTTTAAAAATATTTTAAACAATTTATTCAACACTTACGAACAATAATAATGTATCTAGTTATGATTAAAATAACATAAAGATATTATTATTTAGAAATCCCCCCCTCACACAGAGGGCTGTTGTAAATGTAAACAATGAGTGTAAAAACACTAAAATAAGACTCCAGGCACCCAGGCCCGAAATCAGTTACCAAAAATACACCATCTGATGCAAAACAGAGACTTCCAGGGAAGAAACTGCAGAACATCAGATGGTAGATGCAGAACACAACGCCTAACCACCCGTAGGTGAAGACGTAAACATGGGGAAAGAACAGAATTCATTCTGTTAATCAGCTAAAACTCCCAAGAAATTTTAGTAATAATAATTACAGAAACTATGCCAAAGCATGGGAGAATAGCAAGGGGGAACTTAAAGGACAGGGAGAGAGGAAAAACACTTGAAAAAACAGTGTAACTAAATAATCAGAATGACAACAAAATGGCTGCTGCCTTGAAAATAGGTAACTTAACATAATTTCATTAAAAAATTTTAAGTTACAGCCCTGATAATATTCTGTCACACATTCTTTTCCTCTCCTCCTTTTCTATCCTCCTTAGAATCACCATTTCACTAATATTTATGTGTCTGGCATCATTTAAACTGAGATTTAAAAGCACAAAGATCAGTCAGATGTTAACTGATGAAGGGCCAAACTTAGAATGATAAATGGCGCCAATTTCGGAATGTCCTTGACACTGCGCATGCGCAGTAGGGGCGAAGTGTGGAGGGCCTTTCAGGACATGTTTTCTTTAGTTTTAGATGCAAATTTTGGGGATTGGGGGGGCAAAATTTGTGTTTGGCCCTATATTTTAAGAGTTAGCACCAGCTATGTCTGGGTCATTGGTACAGTATAAAAATACACTCGTTCTCGTCCCACGGTCATAACAAAGGTACCCAAGAAGTTTCGTAAAGATTGGTTCATAAATATGGCCTCTAGCCTGAGCCATAGCAGCTTGGCACTTACAGCTCTGAAAGTAACACTAAATAAATCAAAGTCAGTCTAATTTGCATAATTTACGCACGAGAAAAAAACCCGTATTATATGTGATGTATCCCATGGTACTAAACATTTATACAAAACTTTATTCAAATCAGAACTTTCATACAGAAGTTCTGTACAAAAAACTGATTTTTGCATCATCGGTACAAAATGGCCGCTGGCAGCCATCTTGAATTTCAAACCACACCTAAAAACACTCGTTCCCGTCCCAGGGTCATAACAAAGGTACACAAGAAGTTTCGTAAAGATCGGTTCATAAATGCGACCTCTAGCCCGAGCCATAGCCAATTGTTGACGTACGGACGTACGGACAGACGGACGACGGGCCAGGACAATAGCTCAAATTTGACTTCGTCAAAGTTGAGCTAAAAACGAAAAGCCTTAGATTACGGGATGTCGACGGTTTCGGTTTTTTAAAAAAACTAAAAACCTCGGTTCGGTTTCAGTTAACCTACAGCTCTAAAGGTTAAACTCTCTGTGAAAAAGCCTCTCAAGCAATTGAAAACTTTTCAACCCGGATTGCAAAAGGGGGCAATGAGATGAAAGATTGATAGCGCTTAAGCTTTTTTCCTGATGTTGAAAATATCAGTTGTGCAAAAATATCAATATTTATTACTTTTTAATTATTGTTTTTTAAATACCACCCACTGAATTCCCCGGCACTATCAATATAAGCATTAAATCTAAAACTTTTATGGAGCCTAACAGAAAAAAAGCCCAGTTTATCACTGGAATACAGAGAATGAAAGTGTCAATGACGCTGTAGCTCAACTTGTGTAAGACAGGCCTGGCATTCTTTAGGCGTGCAGCACGCCTAAAAAAATCGAGGTGGGCAATTTATTGCATGCCTGCAAGATTGTCACACGGCCTGATGAGTTGACATTGCATATTATTATTGGAAACAGTCTGCTTCTTATTTTGAATTATGAAATCTGTTTTTCGGCCGAATTCATCTCCTAAACATAATCAGGTCAGACAATCAAGCACACCCATGTAAAACGGTGCCCCCCTTATCACTCATTGACATAACAAAACCAGAGGCTCAAGTGAGCCTAAAACGCTCACCTGGCTCAAATTGTCAAACCAGATGAGTGTATCAGCATGTGTTCAGCAGCAAGAGCAATTTTTTTTTGATTTGCTATGACACAACCAAAGGCAACTTTTTTGGCCATTCATTTCTGCTGGTCCTAGGAAAGCTTCCTAGCAAACACTGTTCTGCGAAGTATTAAAAAAACAACAACGGAAAGAAATTTTTGTTTTGTTTTAAACAACTGTGGTCCTCTCTAGCGCTCCCCCCCCCTCCCTCCAAAATTAAAAAAAAAAAAAAACAAGAAAAAACAATCAAATCGATTTGAACAAACTTGAATTTGACAGCCCTGGAGATGTTGCATACAAAATATGAAAGGATTCTCACTGGTGGATCTGAAGAAGAAGAATTTTCGAGAAATTTTCTCATATTGCTCTCCAAGTTTTTATTGAAGCCCAAATATGAAGACAGGGACCTGATTTGAACAACCTTCAATCTAACCCTCCCAGAGGTGTTGTACACCAAATATCAAAAGAATCTGACTGCTGGATCTGAAGGAGATGATTTTAAACAATAATTCCCCATATTGCTCCCTTGGGGAACCCAAATATTAACCCATGAACTCAATTTGAACAAATTTGAACCTTACACCTCTAGAGATGTCATATACTAAATATGAAAGGATTCTCACTAGTGGGTCTGAAAAAGAAGATTTTTAAAGAAATTTTCTCTTATTGCACTAAGTTAAAATTTGGGCTCTAATAAAGAGCCCAAATATTCATCCAGGGATCCCATTTGAACAAACTTGAATCTAATCCCCCTAGAGATGCTGCATACCAAATATCAAAAGAATCTGACTCGTGAATCTGAAGACGATTTTTAAAGATTATTCCCCATATTGCACAAAGTTAATATTCAGGCTCCCACCGGAAGCCCAAATATTAACCCAGGGACTCGATTTGAACAAATTCGAATCTTACGCCTCTAGAGATGTCACACACCAAATATGAAAGGATTCTCAATAGCAGGTCTGAAAAAGAAGATGTTTAAGAAATTTTCTCATATTGCACTAAGTTAAAATTTGAGCTCCAATAAAGAGCCCAAATATTCATTCAGGGATCCCAATTGAACAAACTTGAATTTAACCCCCCTAAAGATGCTGCATACCAAATATCAAAAGAATCTGACTGGTGGACCTGAAAAAGAAGATTTTTAAAGAATATCCCCCCTATTCCACCAAGTTAATAATCAGGCTCCCATAGGAAGCCCAAATATAAACTCAGGGAGTCGATTTGAACAAATTCAAATCTTACACCTCTAGAGATGTCACATACCAAAAATGAAAGGATTCTGACTAGTGGGTCTGAAATTTTCTCATATTGCACCAAGTTAAAATTTGAGCTCCAATAAAGAGCCCAAATATTCATCCAGGGATCTCATTTGAACAAACTTGAATCTACCCCCCAAGAGATGCTGCATACCACATATCAAACGAATCTGACTGGAGATCTGAAGAAGAAGATTTTTAAAGATTATTCCCCATATTGCACCAAGTTAATATTCGGGCTTCCATAGGAAGCCCAAATATTAACCCAGGGACTCAATTTGAACAAACTTCAATCTGACCCCTGTAGAGATGCTGTATACCAAGTATCAAAAGAATCTGACTGTATGATCTGAAGAAGATTTTTAAAGCTTATTCCCCATAGCACTTTAAGTTAATTACTTGGGCTCCTCTGTTGAGCCCAAATATGAACCGAGGGGGTCAAGAGGTTGAACACACTTGTATTTGACCGTGCTATGGATGCTGTATACCAAATATCAAAAGATTCTGATCCGCGGTTCTGAAGAAAAGTTTTTTTCCAATTTTTGCAAATATGCTGACTCAGCATTTTTTAAACGCTTATACAGAACACCCTAACACAACCAATGGCCATTTTTTTTTTAATCCACTCAACCGGTCAAAAGGATGCTTCATACCAAATAACAGTTCTCTGTTCCATGTAGTTTGGAAAATATGGGCATTTGAATTTTTTTCTATTTTTAGCCCCTCGGGTAAACACAGGGCAACGAAAAAAAAATTTCGGGCATTAATCAAGTACTTTAGACCCACTTATGCTACATGCAATTTATTTTTCACTTCATGCTGTGCATTTCATGGATACGGCATCTGTATTTGGAGCCCAATCATGCCATGTCCCAAGTCAAACCCGTGGGCTTTGAATAAACAATAGGAAAAATTATTAAATGACCATCTATTTCTTTCTGATGGGGGCGCGGTGGCATGGTAACCGGTTCTTGTCAGATCACAAAAGTTAAACAACGTCGAGAATGGTTAGTCCTCGGATGGGTGACCGTCTGAGCGATCGATTCGGACTACCGCATTGTGTCCTTGGGCAAGGCACTTAACCCCGATTGTCCACATGGGGGCACGATGACGCCGTGTACTAAGGCGTACTGCATGTCGATGGTGTGCATGTCTTCAACCAATCAAACCCTGCCTGTGCTGCAGTTCGGAGTTGCGATGTTGGGGAGCTGGCAGCTGCTCGTCGTTGGGGGCGCGGTGGCTCAGTAAGTAGAGGTGCTGGCTGCAAGCCGAGAGGTCCTCGGTTCGAATCCCACCTGCGGTAACCGCATTGTGTCCTTGGGCAAGACACTTCACCCCCATTGCCCATGTGGGGGCACGGTGACGCCGTGTACTAAGGCGTACTGCACGTCAATGGTACGCTTGTCTTAAACCAATCTAACCCTGCCTGTGCTCTGTGCTGCAGTGCGGAGTTACGATGTTGGGGAGCTGGCAGCTGCTCGTCGTTGCTCGGTGGTTCTCTCCGGGTACTCCGGCTTCCTCCACCCGTAAAACTGCCACGGTCATGATTAGCCATTGTGCATAAGTATGTGACCTTAAACACCAAAAAATAAATAAATAAATAAATAAATAAATAAATAAATAAATAAATAATTTCTTTCTGATTATGAGTAGCATTGGGCAATAAAGTAAAGAATATGAGCACCTATTTCTGAGCTTTGGAAAAAATCACACTCCTTCAATTTTTCACACTCGTGAAATGGAAACAGTGACTGTGAGTGTGATTTGTCACAGGCCTGCATTTTCCCCAGATGTCACCGTGACTGTGCTGAAGACAGTCACATATTAATTAACTGGTAGAGTGCTAAATTACTTTTGGTCCTTATAATTTCTTTGAGCATCTTTGCCTTGTTACAATTTATGGGAGAGTGCCAGGCACTCTCCCATAAATTGTAACAAGGTAAATCATTCATAACAAATAAAATAATATCACTTCAAAGGTAATATGAAGCACATCCACAAAATATGAAGCCTTTAAATTGTGGTACCAGCACTTCAGAATAAAGCCCAATTATAGGCTTCCAGCACTCTACCAGTTAAATGACACATATTGTGTCATGGATAATAATGAGATAAGTTGTATGTGTCCAAATCGTTACTAATCATTAGTAATTATTTGGACACATATAAGTTAGTACAATGGCCACTCACTTTAGTTGTAACTTCCAAGAGTATTTAATCCAAAATAGCATTCCTGCACATGCATTGAAATGTAGATTGCCAGGCCTGGTACGACATGTACGTGTGTAGCATGTGACACAGAAATAACCACATCTAGGTAATGACCTGTTAACAAAGGTACATGTAACGTATTGTAAAGGTCTGTACATAAAATACTGACCGTAGCCTGTAACAAATGTACAGGTAAAGTATTGTAAAGGTGCGTGAGAGTTAGATGCCTCTAGCCAGAGCCGTATTGAGATGTGCACTTACTGTGTGTAAGTAGCACTGAATAAATCAAAGTTTGTCTAATTGACTGCCGGTGGCCATCTGGGAATTTTGGACCGCACCCAATAACACTCGTTCTCATCCCACGGTGATAACAAAGGTACCCAAGAAGTTTTGTAAAGATCGGTTCATAAAAACGGCCTCCAGCCTGAGCCGTATTGAATTGTTGACGGACGGACAGATGGACAACAGGCCATGATAAAACCTCAAATTTCACTTCGTCAAAGTTGAGCTAAAAATTATTAAATTCCTATTAATTGAATACAGCAGTTAATGGAATATTTTTTTACTGGCAAAGAAGCTATTCAATTATCATGGTACCACTGTACCATGACAGTGAAGGTAGTGCCAGGTGGTTTTTCAGTTTTCTGGTTCAGTTCTGGTTTTTGCAAAAAACTGGAAAACAAAATTGCAAGACTCAGCAAAAAACGACTGAACGGTTTTACTGTGTTTGTGCATAAACTGATCAAACTATCTTATGGGCAGGGAAGTGGACTAGCGACCACTATGGACTCTTGTCACTTAGTCTATCTGGCAAAGGGGTGAATACGTCATGTTCCCATTGTTGCATTTTCTCCCTAAGAGAGAAAATGTGACAATAAGAACATAGTTTAGATTAACCTTTATTCATTTCTTACCCCTATAGATGTTTTTTTCTGACTGAAAAGGCTTAGGAACTGATAGCCTAGAACCCAAAGGGAAGTTAGGCTGAACCCAATACAGAGAGGGCTTTTGTGGTGAGTGGTGTTGTATTGCATATTTTTTCCAAGTTAAGGAGCCTGAAGTGTTACTGACTATCTGTTCTTAACATACAGAAATGAACGTGTCAATGACACTGCAGCTCAACTTGTCAAGACATGTACATGTATAGTATGTGACACAGCAATGACAAACATCTAGGTAATGACCTGATAACAAATGTACATATAAAGTATTCTAACGGCCTGTACATAAATACTGGCCGTAGCCAGTAACAAATGTATAGGTAAAGTATTGTAAAGGTGGGTGACAGTCAGATGCTAAATAGAAAAGAAATCTTTGAGCCCCAGAGTGGGTCTGACTGAACCCCAAAATATTTGTTCTCATAGCGCAGTGATAACAAAGGCACCCCAAAACACACTCATTCCTGTCCCAAGGTGAAAACAAAGGTACCCAAGAAGTTTCATGAAGATCAGTTCATAAATACGAGATGTATAGAAGTTGTGACAAAAAACTGATTGGACCTAATTTCGGTACAAAATGGCCACTGGCAGCCATCTTGAATTTTGGACCGCACTCAGAAATACTCGTTCTCGTCCCAAGGTGCTAACAAAGGTACCCAAGAAGTTTCGTGAAGATCGGTTGATAAATACAGCCTCTAGCCCGAGCCGTATTGACATGTGCACTCACAGTGTATAAGTAGCACTAAATAAATCAAAATTCATCTAATTTGCATAATTTCTGCACGAGAAAAAAACCCGTACTGTATGTGATGTATTCCATTTTACTAAACATTCCTACAAAAATTTATTCAAATCAGAACTTTCATACAGAAGTTCTGTACAAAAGACTGATTGCACTAATTTTGGTACAAAATGGCTGCTGGTGGCCATCTTGAATTTCGGACCGCATCCAAAAACACACGTTCTCATCCCACGGTGATAACAAAGGTCCCCAAGAAGTTTCGTAAAGATCGGTTCATAAATACGGCCTCTAGCCTGAGCCGTATAGAAGTTGCGTACAAAAAACTGATTAGACCTAATTTCGGTACGAAATGGCCACTGGCAGCCATCTTGAATTTTGGACCGCACTCAGAAACACTCGTTCTCATCCCAAGGTGATAAAAGAGGTACCCAAGAAGTTTCGTGAAGATCGGTTGATAAATACAGCCTCTAGCCCGAGCCGTATTGACATGTGCACTTACTGTGTGCAAGTAGCACTGAAAAAATCAAAGTTCATCTAATTTGTATAATTTCAAGTCAGCACTTTCATATGGAACTTCTGTGCAAAAATCTGATTGCTCCTAATTTTGTACAAAATGGCTGCCATCGGCCATCTTGAATTTCGGACCGCACCCAAAAACACTCGTTCTCGTCCCACGGTAATACCAAAGGTACCCAAGAAGTTTCGTAACGATCGGTTTATAAATACGGCCTCTAGCCCGAGCCATATTGGCATTTGCACTTACAGTGCTGAAAGTAACACTAAATACATCAAAGTTAGTCTAATTTGCATAATTTATGTACAAGAAAAAAACCCGTATTATATGTGATGTATCCCATGGTACTAAACATTCATACAAAAAATTATTCAAATCAGCACTTTCATATGGAAGTTCTGTACAAAAAACAGATTCTGCATCGTCAGTACAAAATGGCGGCTGGCGGCCAACTTGAATTTCGGATCGGACCCAAAAACACTCGTTCTCGTCCCACAGTCATAACAAAGGTACCCAAAAAGTATTGAATTGTTGACGGACAGACAGACAGACGGACGACGGACAACTGGCCATGGCATAAGCTCAAATTTGGCTTCGCCAAAGTTGACCTAAAAACAAACTGAAACAAAGGTTTTTTCTTGAAACTGTACTGAAACCAAACCAAAACAGAATCTGAAAAATCAAAATGACTCAGTTCCAATTGAAGGAAAATATACAACAAACAAGAGGTCCCATGGGGCCTGAGGCGCACAACTGACAATAGTTGTTTAAAGAAGTATTTAATTATCATCAAAAGCTGGTTAACACTACAGAGGAATGAAGTTATTTAATGATTTATTACTCTGATGTCCATGCCAGATGATTTTTCCAAGTACTGGGATATTATCTCAGAAATAATGCCCAGATTTCCAGTAATGCAAAACTTGGGAGTCCGAATATAAACATGAAAAAAATTATAGTAATTTATATATTTTTTATACTTACCAATGACCCAGACTTAGCTGGTGCTAACTCTAAAATATTCAGGGCCAAACACAAATTTTGCCCCCCAAATCCCCAAAATTTGCATCCAAATCAAAAAATCTAATGGCCTATATGGCCCTCCATACTTTTGCCTACTGCGCATGCGCTGTGTCAAGGATGTACCGAAATTGGCGCCAAATCCTCATTCTTACAACCAGTGCCTGGTAAATGTTATATGATCAGCGGGGAGGTATGAGTTCCCAACTCATGGGAGGGCTATCCCCGTCTGGGTCGTTGGTAAGTATAAAAAATATATAAATTACTATAAATTTTTGCATATTTTTATACTGTACCAATGACCCAGACTTAGCTGAATAGAAAAAAAGGCTGGAGGGCCTAGGACATAAAGGAGAATCCAATAGGCTCAATTACATATACACAGAATTATCCCCTCAAGGAGAAAAGGAGAAACAGGATTTACATATATCTTTCTTGTTTATACAAAATAAGAAAGACATATTATCAATCCATAATTGAGCACAATAACATTGATTATCTCTATTAACATCCAGTATAACCCATTATACTAATTTCTTAAAGGAAAGCCAATAAATAAAGATAGTCCAGAGAATGAGACTCTTTATACTCATTTAAAAGTGTCCGAGGATTGTATATTAACGCTCGTATGACACGTGACATATACAAATGCTTCACACCAAGCTACACTTTAAAAATATTACATAAATGAGATAGACATTAGCTTTACACATTAAAACCATCCCAGCACAGACTCGAAATTACTGACTCAGGAGGAGGTATTCCCTTGCTTTTCACTATAAAGCCGGAGATATAAGGGAACACCATCACCCACCCTTCCCCTTGCTCTGGGTCAATCACCCCAGAACGAGGAGGGCAGCAGGACAGAGTCACTGCTGGAACAGAAAGCCTACATAACTATAGTTGCAACTGCTTAGTGGACGATATTCTGAGCAACAGATAATGGACCTAAACATCTAAGGTCGCCAGAAATAGACTCAATATTTCTAAGGTAAAAATTAGTGAACGTAGAAGGCTGAGACCAGTATGCAGCCTTCATCAGATCCATAATAGCAATACTATTAGCATAAGCCCAAGATGTAGATAGCGCTCTAACTTCGTGCGCTGAAATCTTAAGCACGGACTGCTGAGTTGAAGCTAAACTTTCATAAGCAGTACGAATAGTCAACTGAATCCACCTAGAAATAGAATGGACCGTGATGTCCCTTCTATTAGGAAGCAGAGACAGAAAGAAACGTTTTCGTCCCTTTCTGATAAACTCAGATCTGTGTTTGTAAATACGCATAGCTCTAACTGGACACAGCAAAGGCCTATGGCCATCTGAGGATGGAAGAGCCCTAATAATAATCGGCTCCGGGTACTTATTAGGAGCCTGATTCTTAGCCAAAACTCCCACATTGGTAGTTAAAGTAATAGTATTACCAACACTACGATAGTGAGAATCATCAACAGATAGAGCATGTAGCTTGCTAACTCTTCTAGCTTTTTTATAAGAGAAAAGCTGTCTTATAAGATAAGTATTTGAAGTCTACCGTGTCAAGGGGTTCAAAAGGCACTTCTTTGAGCTTCAGAAGAACCCAAGCTAAATTCCACATAGGAACTAACCTAAGGGTTCTAGGTCTATTTATCGAAAAGTTTTTAACTAACTTTGATAGAGACATTAGATCCAATTTGGAAGCTATCATGATGAGCATATGAATCCGATAGCATAGACCTATAACCCTTAATAGTTACTGGCTGCAGTTTGATCTCGTCAAACAAGTAGACCAAAAAAAATTAGCAATGTCTGGAATGGAGGGATTATAGATATCAATTGAATGATCCCTACACCAACGAGAGAAAACCTTCCACTTTGCAGCATAATTTAGCGAAGAGGAGGTCCTCCTACAGATAGAAATTGCGTCCACTGTTCGTCCAGTAAATTGCTTGCCGTGCAAGAAGGACCGCACAATGGAAATGCGTGAAGGTTGAGACCTAGCGGGTTGTGATGCAGTGTGCACGATTTCCCCTGCAAAAGAAGGTCCTCCCATGGAGGAAGCTTCCGAGGAATGTCCCTTAACAGACACCTGAGTTGATTTATCCATGGTCCCTGGGGCGACAGAGATGCTACCAACAGAATCTTGCAGTGAGATTGCTTGATTTTTAGCAATATCTGTTGAATCAACGGAGCTGGAGGATACGCGTATCCTATCATTCCATCCCAAGAGATCGAGAGAGCGTCTACTGCGACACATACATCTGCAACTGATTGTTGAGATGCGTCGCAAACAAGTCTATCATTGGACGATCCCATTGGTAGCAGATCTGATTGAATACTTGCTTGTTGAGAGTCCATTCTGACGGTAACATGCGACCTTTCCGAGAGATAGAGTCCGCTAGAACGTTCAGACGACCCTGAATATGACGGACCGACAGAAGAACACGAGGCTCTAGGACAAACAGAAGGATTCTTTCCCTTATGTTGAATAACGGAATGGAATGAGTGCCTCCCTGGTTCCGAATGTACGCTACTACTGTCGAATTGTTGGACAGTATTTGAACATGTAAATTCTGAATTATGCTCATCCAATGACGTAGCGCAAGCCAAACTGACATCATCTCTTTGACTGCGGATCCCAAAGACCCTGGCACCTCGAATCTGTTGGGCGCAATGTCGCGCCCCAACCTGTTTGACTCCCATCCATCATAATCGTAAAAACCGGATCCGGCAGTTGCAGTGGAACTCCCTGAGTCAACCACTGAATATCTGCCCAAGTCTGAATCTCTTGTTTTACTTGGTTCGACAAGACGATGTTCGTTTCGAGCGAATGAATCTTCACACTCCAAGTCTGAGTGAAAAATATCTGGAGTGGACGAGTGCGTAAGAACCCCATCGGAATAACGTCCGCGGCAGCTCCGCACAAACCTATCAGTCGCATAAATTCTCTCGCTGTTACTACATCTGAGTGTAGACAAAAGCGAGCATAACAACTGACTAATTTCGCTCTGGGTAACGGAAGACGAACCAGATAGTTGTGCGTCTCGAAGCTCATTCCCAAGTGAATGAATGACTTGGACGGAACTAGATCTGACTTCTTTTCGTTTACTATGAAACCGAGACGTCGGAGCAATTGAAGCAGACTCTGAACATCGTTCTGAAGAGTTAATCTGTCGCTGTATCTCTGAAGAATGTCGTCCAAGTTGGCTGATGTTACCACAGATGAATGAGCTTGGAAATGAGTCATTACCGAGTTCATTATTCGAGTGAAAGCCCAGGGCGCTAGATTCAATCCGAAGCACATTGCTCGGAACTGATAAACGACTCCTAGGACAGCGAAGCAAAGGTACTTTTTGAACGTTGGATGTACCATGACGTGAAAGTACGCATCCTTGAGATCTATGCTCGCAGCATAATCGTTCACTCGAATGCTTGCTCTCACCGATCGAATGGTCTCCATATAAAATTTCAGAGCCACGATCAGCTTGTTTATCCAGATTAGATCTATAACTGGACGGAACGAGCCGTCTAGTTTTGGTACCAGGAACAGGTGACTGTAAAAACCAGGAGATTCCTGGTTTTCTACAACCTCTATTGCATTCTTCTCCATAAGAGATTGCACCTCTGATAGAAGCGAATCTCTCTTCTGAAGGTTGGACGGAAGATGAGTCCATCGTGGACTTCGTGTTAACAGAGGTTTTTCCCTGAAGGACAGTTTAAGACCTTCCAAAATAACCTCGCGTACCCATCAGTCGTCCGTAATTGATAACCAATTGGTTACAAATCTTGACAGCCTTCCGCCCACTGGAGCACAATAGAGGTTCTGACCTTCACCTCCTGGACCTGCAAGGCCTGCGGGAGGAGAAACTACGTCCTCCCCGTCCAGCACCTCAACCAGTCGACCTAGGGGCATGTGACCGGTTGTCTCGGCCAGCATTTTGTTCCCTACCTGAGTCACAACTCTGACAGTCTCTGGAGTAAGAGCTAGATGATTTTTTAGATCCTCTATAGGAGCTTCCCTTGGACATACTCGCTCCAGAAGCTCCTGACTTACTCCTCTCTGCTGAGTCCGGTTTCTTAGAAACAGACTTAAAGAGCAGAGAATCTGAAGCTTTCTTGGTAATCTGATCATAGATTAATGAAAGCTTACCATCAAAGAGAAATTATCCTGAAACCGGAGCAACTCGAAGAGAGTTTTTCACCTTAGAATCCATCCTAGTGGATGAAGCCAGGGCAGCATCATGTCTAACTCCAAATTTGCCACTGAAAGGGCGGAGTTATACGTGGAAAATGCGATTGCCCTAGAAACAACTGTCAAGGAAGTTTGAACATCCTGGAATTCTTTACCATCGAGACGTTGCGTTAATGCTCTTGTAAGGTGATCTGCGTATGATAAAGCATCTAAACTGGCTCTGTTAGACGAGATTGTCGTCTCCAACGTACTGGAGAGATGACATAGATGCCGCAAAGACAATTCCAAGTCTTCAGCCTGGTCGTCTAAACACAGAGGAACTCTCGGAACACCCTTTCCTGCCGTTTCAAATTTATTCCTATTGTTGATGAACGGGAGATGTAGGGCATGTTGCGACAAGAAACTGGTTCTGCCTGTCTTAGAGGCTAACTTAAAAATAGCGTCATTCAGCAATTCAAACGGCCGCGAGACATTGCTAGACTGGACCAGATACTCAGGAACATCATCCTTAGTCTGGCCAAAAATGTCTGTATCCAGTGATGCTATTAGTCTCTTATCTGGTATCGCAGCTCTCTGGTCCGATGGAACAACCTCTGGAAGGTGTTGACGGATAAAATCTACCACTCCCTTATGCTGTTCCAGAAGGGAAAAATCCAGCTCCGCAGTTTCCCTTTCACCATCCGACTGGACCAGATGTGAATCTTGGATTGTCCGTCTGACACTGCAGAGGCACGTACTGACCCAGCTTCCTCCGACAGTTCCTGATCTGAAACCGTTTCCAAAGGTTGCTGGGACACTGCGATGAGTTGCTCTATCTGTGATAGCAAGTCTGTCATGGAGGCCTGTGGAGCTGCGGTCTTATGTTGTTTAGCCGCTGGAAGCTCCTGGGATGGTACATCCTGCATAATCCTTTTATGCGTACGTCCCAACTGGTGAGGCCTCGTGTTCTTGGCTACCGGATGGAGTGACCTAGATGACATGGAATCCTTTGTCGGTGAAGCAGGCTGGATATCTGAGGTCACGAAGCCAAGGTGCGGTCGTGTGTGCTGGCGTATGGAAGAAGCCAATAGACTAGGCGACCCCGGCTGTCTATGCGACGGAGCGTCCCGAGCAGGAGGAGTGGACATATGCTCCGACTGACGAACATTATGCACAACAACATCTGGCCCCAGATGTTGTTGTAAGATAGAGGGGCCTCTCTCGCTCATGGTCCTGGTAGACCTGAATGACCTAGCAACCGGACTGACTGGCTTCTGCTGATCCATCCTCCGATCCGTCGTCGCAGGGTGTGCGTGATCCGAGATTATAGTGCTCGCAACACCCTTTCTCCTCTCCTGGACCACAATGGACATACCCGGCATCACATCACCCACGAGTGATAGATCCACCAGTCGAGCTAGCTGGCGACAAGTCCATCAATCCTACTAAGGATCTAGGCACTTGTCTGATTTCCTTGAGCACTTTTGCCACTAGCTCTTCATTGATTTGCGACGACAGCAGCACACTTCCAGAAGACATCACGGAAACATCACCCTGTTCTTGTTCCTCTGAAAAAGAGACTGAAAAACTAGAGTGACCCTGTGGTGAGAGGACCGGCATCGACCTCTCACCACTAACAATATACCGTGACACACGTCTCCAGCGTTTGTCATCCCAACTGGCACAAACTGAACAAGAATTAGTGCGAGTACAGTGACTACAGTAAATACAATGAGCATGAGAATCGGAGGAAGACTTCCTCGAATTACAATTTGAACAATAGTCTTTCATAATTAAAAAATATTATACAACCGTAGTCCTCGCACTAACCCTCGAAAATACAAAGATACATAATAACAAAATTTCGAAAAAATAATTCAAAAGAAAGTTTTAGATAAAATTTTGACATCAGCCCAAGTTCCCAAAGGGAACGATGAGCCCAAATGGATCCCCAAAAACCTAAGTGTGGACAAAAATTTTAAAACATTTCGAAAAATTAATGGTACACTTACGGACAATATTAATGTATCTGACTATATAATAAACCTTACAGAAGACAAGGAATCACTAACAGAAAGTAACGTAAACAAAAGTCAATAAAAACCGGAAACAAGACTCCAAGCACTGAAAAGTTAAAAAATTTATAGTAATTTATATATTTTTTATACTTACCAATGACCCAGACTTAGCTGGTGCTAACTCTTAAAAATCTAGGGCCAAACACAAATTTCGCCCCCCAATCCCCAAAATTTGCATCTAAAACCAAAAGAAATCATGTCCTAAAGGACCTCCATACTTTGCCCCCACTGCGCATGCGCAGTGTCAAGGACGTTCCGAAATTGGCGCCAATCACCATTCTTACTGGCAGTGCCTGACCAGCGCTATGTACTCAGCGGGGAGGTAAGAGTTCCCAACTCCTGGGAGGGCCATCCCCGTCTGGGTCATTGGTAAGTATAAAAATATATAAATTACTATAAATTTTTTGACATTTTTATACTGTACCAATGACCCAGACTTAGCTGAATAGTAAAAAGGCTGGAGGGCCTAGAACATAGAGGAAAATCCAATAAGCTCAACTATATAATACAGAGTGAACCCCTCAAGGAGAAAAGGAGTATTAGGCTTTACATGTATCTTTCTTATTTTATTATAAATTAGAAAGATACAATACCCTTCATAATTGAGCACAATAACATTCATGTTCTCTATTAACATCCAGTATAACCCATTATACTAATTATTTTTAAAGTAAGCCAATAAATAAAGTTAGTCCAGAGAATTGAGACTCTTTATATTCATTAAAAGTGTCCGAGGATTGTATATTAACGCCCGTTTGACACTTGACATATACAAATGCTTCACACCGAGCTACACTTTAAAAATATGACATGAATGAATTTTTAACATTAATATTACACTTTAAAATCATCCCGGAAACGACTCAGAATTACTGACTCCGGAGGAGGAATTCCCTTGCTTTTCACTATAAAGCAGGTGACCTAAGGGAACACCCTCCCCCCCCCCCCCCCTTCCCCTTGCCCTGGGTCAAATAGCCCAGAGCGAAGAGGGCAGCAGGACGGAGTCACTGCCGGAACAGAAAGCCTGCATAACTATAGTTGCAACTATTTAGTGGACGACATTCTGAGCAACAGATAACGGACCAAAACAATGCAGGTCTCCAGAAATGGACTCAATAAAGAGATAAAAATTCGTGAATGTGGATGGCTGAGACCAATAAGCAGCCTTCATTAAATCTGTAATAGCCACACTATTAGCATAAGCCCAAGATGTAGAAAGAGCTCTTACTTCATGAGCCGTAATCTTAAGCACAGACTGCTGGGAAGAAGATAAAGTTTCATAAGCAGTATGGATAGTTAATTGAATCCATCTAGCAATAGAATGGACCGAAATGTCCTTTCTATTAGGCATCAGAGACAGAAAGAAACGTTTTCGTCCCATTCTGATAAACTGAGATCTCTGTTTATAAATGCGTAAAGCTCTAACAGGACAGAGTAAAGGCCTACGCCCGTCTGAAGACGGAAGAGCCTTAATAACAATAGGTTCCGGATATTTATTAGGAGCCTGATTCTTAGCTAAAAATCCAACATTAGTAGTGAAGGTGATAGTGTTCCCGACACTACGATAGTGAGAATCATCCACCGATAGTGCATGAAGCTCACTGACTCTTCTAGCAGAAGAGAAAGCTAAGAGAAAAGCTGTCTTATAAGACAAGAATTTGAAATCAACTGTCCCAAGAGGCTCAAATGGCTTTTCCTTAAGTTTAAGAAGAACCCAAGCTAAATTCCACTTAGGAATTAACCTAAGAGTTCTGGGTCTATTTATCGAGAAGTTTCTAACTAACTTAGATAAAGAGACATTAGATCCAATTTGTAAACTATCATGATGTGCATAGGTATCAGATAACATAGACCTATAACCCTTAATAGTAACAGGCTGCAGTTTGATTTCATCAAACAAGTATACTAGAAAGTTTGCAATGTCTGGTATGGAGGGATCAAAAATATCAACAGAATGATCCCTACACCAACGACGAAAAACCTTCCACTTAGCCGCATAATTTAGCGAAGAGGAGGTCCTCCTACAGTTAGAAATCGCGTCCACTGCTCATCCTGTAAAGTGCTTGCCATGCAAGAAGGACTGCACAACGGAAAAACATGAAGGTTGAGACCTTGCGGGTTGTGATGAAGTCGACACGGTTTCCCCTGCGAAAGAAGATCTTCCCGTGGAGGAAGCTTTCGCGGTAGGTCCCACAACAGACACCTGAGTAGATTTATCCACGGTCTCTGTGGAGACAGAGATGCTACCAACAGAATCTTGCACTGAGATTGTTTTATCTTTAGCAATATTTGCTGAATCAACGGCGCTGGAGGATATGCATATCCTATCATTCCGTCCCATGAGATCGATAGAGCGTCTACTGCAAATGCTCTTGGATCCGGGCATGGTGACACATACGTCTGCAACTGATTGTTGAGATGTGTTGCAAATAAGTCTATCATTGGCCGTTCCCACTGGTAGCAAATCTGATTGAATACTTGTTTGTTGAGAGTCCACTCCGACGGCAACATGCGACCCTTCCGTGAAAGGGAGTCTGCTAGTACATTCAGACGACCTGGTATATAACGGACCGAAAGTAGAACCTGATGTTCTAGAGCAAACAGAAGGATTCTCTCCGTTAGATTGAATAACGGAACGGAATGAGTGCCTCCCTGGTTCCGTATATACGCCACTACTGTCGTATTGTCGGACAGAATTTGGACATGAGCTTTGTGAATAATGTCCATCCAATGACGTAACGCAAGCCAAATTGACATCATTTCCTTGATGTTTATGTGCTTGGTTAGGAACTGTGGATCCCAAAGACCCTGGCATCTCGAATCCGTTGGGATCAATGTTGCACCCCAACCTGTTTGACTGGCATCCGTCATAATGGTAAAACTCGGATCCGGCAACTGCAGCAGAACTCCCTGAGTTAACCACTGAATGTTTGCCCAAGTCTGAATCTCTTGTTTCACTTGATCTGACAAGAGAACATCTATGTCGAGCGAATGAATCTTCACACTCCAATTCTGAGTTAAGAAAATTTGGAGAGGACGAGTGCGCAACCGCCCCATCGGAATGAGATCCGCGGCGGCTCCGCACAAACCTATCAGTCTCATAAACTCCCTCGCTGTGACTTTGTCTGCATGAAGACAATAGCGAGCGTAACAACTGACTAATTTCGCTCTGGTTAACGGCAGACGAACAAGATTGTTGTGCGTCTCGAAGCTCATTCCCAGATGAGTGAATGACTTGGACGGCACCAGATCCAACTTCTCCTCGTTTATAACAAAACTGAGACGTCGGAGCAATAGAAGCAGATTCTGCACATCGTTCTGAAGCGTTAACTCGTTGCCGTACCTTTGAAGAATGTCGTCCAGGTAGGCCGACGTTACCGCAGACGAATGAGCTCGGAAATACATCATTATCGAGTTCATTACCCGAGTGAAAGCCCAGGGTGCTAGGTTCAATCCGAAGCACATCGCCCGGAATTGATACACAACTCCTAGGATTGCGAAGCATAGATACTTTCTGAATGTCGGATGTACCATGACATGAAAGTACGCATCCTTGAGATCTATGCTTGTAGCATAATCGTTCACCCGAATACTCGCTCTGACCGACCGAATCGTCTCCATATAAAATTTCGGAGCGACGATCAGCTTATCCAGCTCAAATCTATGACTGGACGGAACGAGCCGTCTGGTTTCGGAACCAGAAACAGATGGCTGTAGAATCCCGGTGTTTCCTGGTCTTCTACGACCTCTACCGCGTTCTTCATTAAAAGAGACTGCACCTCCGATAAGAGAGCGTCTCTTTTCTGCGGATTTGACGGAAGTTGAGTCCATTTTGGACTTCGAGTTAACGGAGGCTTTCGTTTGAAGGATATTCTTAGACCTTTCGAAATCACCCCTCTCACCCAAGGGTCGTCCGTAATCGACGCCCAATCTTCTGAAAAACTCGACAACCTTCCGCCAACCGGAATGCGATAGAGGTTGAAGCCATCACCTCCTGGACCTGCGAGGCCTGCGGGAGGAGAAACCATGTCCTCCACGACCCGCAACTCGTCCCGTCGACCTCGGGGCGTCCGACCGATTGTCCCGGCCCGAAGGACGCCCCGCACAAGAGTCGCTGCCTTGACGGTCTCTTGAATAAGACCAAGAGGACGCACCGGAACCTTTCTTGGGCGCATTAGACCCAGAAGTGCCTGTCTTATTCTTCTCTGTCGTATCCGACTTTTTGGAAGCGGATTTAAACAACAGAGAATCTGAAGCTTTCTTCGTAATTTTATCGTAGATTGCAGAAAGCTTGCCGTCGAATAGAAGTTCTCCGGAGACCGAAGCGACTCTGAGAGAGTTCTTCACCTTACTATCCACGCGTGTGGATGTAGCTAAGGCTGCGTCACGTCTAACCAACTCCAGGTTACCACTGAAGGGCGGAGTTATATGTGGAAAAACTACTGCCCTTGAAAGAAATCACATTGAGGATCATATCCTGGAATTCTTTCTCTTGAAGACGTAATGATAACGCCTCAGTAAGGTGGTCTACGTATGATAAAGCGTCTAAGTTAAGTCTATTAGACATCATTGTCGTTTCCAACATCGTGGTTGGAATTGACATAGATGGCGAAAAAGATAATTCCCAGTCTCCACTGAAAGGGCGGAGTTATACGTGGAATAAGCCACTGCCCTTGAAAGAAGTCTTAATGAGGATTGTATATCCTGGAATTCTTTCCCTTGAAGACGCAGTGATAACGCCTTTGTAAGGTGGTCTGCGTAAGCTAAAGCGTCTAAACTGGCCCTGTTAGACGTGATTGTCGTATCCAACACCGCGGTTGGAACGGACATAGATGACGGTAACGACAATTCTAAGTCTTCCGCCTCGTCGTCAAGACGCAGAGGAACTCTCGGAATACCCTGTCCTGCCGTATCGAATTTATTCCTTGCGTTAATGAAAGGCAGGTTAAGAGCATTGGAGGACAAGAAACCAGCTTTGCCTGTTTTGGAAGCAAGCTTGAATATAGCGTTGTTCAATAATTCAAATGTTCTTGTGACATTATTTGACTGAGACGGAAACTCAGGGACAATGTCTCTGAACCGCTCAAAGAATTCAGTGTCCAATGACGCTATTATTCTCTTGTCCGGAACCGCAGCAGTCTGGCCCGACGGAACAACGTGAGGAAGGAAGTGCCGGATAAAATCCACGGCAGCTTTATGTTGTTCCGAAAGGGATAGCTCCAAGTCATCCGTATCCCTTTCACCATCCGGTCGGACCTCACGATGCTCCTGGTCGTCCGCACCCGATGCTTCGGCGGAGCGTACCGACCCAGCGCCGTCGGATCATTCCCGATCCGACACCGATTCTGCCGGCTGCTGGAATGCTGCGATAATTTGTGCTATCTGAGCAAGCACGTCCGTCATCGAGGCCTGCGGAGTGGCGGTCTTTCGCTGCTTCGCCGCGGGAAGCTCCGCATCAACTGACTCCCGCATACTTTTCCTATGCGAACGTCCGGAGTCTACCGGCCTCGTGTCCCTGGCTACCGGATGGCATGACCTGTTCGCCGAAGAATCCCTTATCGGCGAAGCTGGTAGAATCTCCGCGGTCACGTAGCCAAGGTGTGGTCGTGTGCGCTGGTGAGAGGATGAGGAAGCCTGCACAGTCTCCGCGGACTGCCTAAACAACGGAGCGTCCCGAGCGATGGACGTGTGCTCCGCTTGCAACACATTTTGTACCACAACATCAGGTCCCTGATGTTGTTGTACGAGAAAGGGGCCTCTCTCGCTGGACCTGGACGAGCTAGGAACCGGACTAGAAGGCTTCCTCCGATCTCTTCTAACATCCGCCGTCACTGGGTGTGCACCTAGTATATTTATAGTGCTCGCATCATCCAACATTTCCTCCTGGACCACAACGGACGAACCCGGCTGCCGAACCATTCGGTGAATGGACGCTACACCGGGCGAGCTAGCGGACGACAGCGCCGTCGATCCTACTAGGGACCTCTAAGGCAACTGTCGTATCTCCATGAGCACTTTTGCTGCTAACTCTTCATTCAATTGTGACGACGGAAGCGCACTCTTGGAAGATAACATGGAAACATCACCCTGTTCTTGTTCCTCTGAAATAGAAACTGATAGACTAGAGTGACCCTGCGGAGAAAGGACCGGCATAGCCCTTTCTCCACTAACAACATACCGTGACACACGTTTCCAATGTTTGTCATCCCAATATTGACATATTGAACAGGAGTTAGTGCGAGTACACTGACTACAATTAATACAATGATCATGAAAGTCAGAGGAAGATTTCTTCCTATTACAATTTGAACAATGTCCCTTCATTGTGAAAAGACAACAAGTCCTAGTACTCGCACAAACCCCTAAACACAAAGATACATAATAACATGATCCATTAATATTGAAAAAAAGCAAATGAAATTCAAAATAATTTTTGAAAAATATTTTTTCAGCGAAGCCCAAGTTTCTGAAAAGTAACGTTGAACCCCAATGGATCCCAAGGGTAAGTGTGGTCAACAATTTTAAAATTATTTTAAATAATTATTGCAACACTTACGGATAATAATAATGTATCTTGTAGTGAGATAAACTACTCCAAAGGCAAAAAGCCCCCCTCAAAAGAGACTGTTGCCAATGTAAACAAGAAGTGTATAAACACCAGAAAACATGACTCCAGGCACTGACAATACTGGCCCGAAATCAGTTATCAAAATAACACACTATCTGATGCAAAACAGAGACTTCCAGAGAAGAATCTGCAGAACATCAGATGGTAGATGCAGAACACAACGTTATACACCCATGGGTGAAAACGAAAACATGGGGAAAATAACAGAATTCATTCTGTAACCAAGCTAATTCTCCCAAGAAATTTTAGGAGTAATCTTACTCAAAAATATGCCAAAAGCATGGGAGAATAGCAAGGGGGGACTTACAGGATAAGGAGAGAGGAAACACTGAATAAGCAGTGCAACTTCAAAGTAAGAATGACAACAACAGGCCCATGCCTCGAAAATAGGCAACTTAACATAATTTTATAACAAAATTTTATGTTACAGCCCTGATTATTTTCTGTCACTCCTTTTTCCTCTCCTCCTTCTCTATCCTCCTTAGAATCACCATTTCTCCAATATTTATGTGTCTGGCATCATTTAAACTGAGATTTACAAGCACAAAGATCAGTGAGATGTTAACTGATGAAGGGCCAAACAAAGAATGGTGATTGGCGCCAATTTCGGAACGTCCTTGACACTGCGCATGCGCAGTGGGGGCAAAGTATGGAGGTCCTTTAGGACATGATTTCTTTTGGTTTTAGATGCAAATTTTGGGGATTGGGGGGCAAAATTTGTGTTTGGCCCTAGATTTTTAAGAGTTAGCACCAGCTAAGTCTGGGTCATTGGTACAGTATAAAAATACATGGCCCGAAATCAGTAACCAATTTAAAACAATATCCGATGTAAAACAGAATCTTCCACACAAGGAGCTGCAAAACATCAGATGGTAGATGCATGACCAAAATGCCTAAACACCCCTAGGGTGAGGACGTAACCATGGGGATAACAGAATAAACATTCTGTAACTAAGCTAAAACTCCCAAGAAATTTAAATAAAAAAAATTTCCAAAATTATACCAAAAGCATGGGAGACTAGCAAGGGGGGGGGGGGGGGGGGGGGGGCAGGGGGTGGGGGGGGGGGGGGGGTTCAAGGAAAATGGAGAGACGAAACACTTAACAAACAGTGGAGATTTCATAGCAAGAATGAAAACATCAGGCCCATGCCCCGAAATTATGGAACATGAAATAATTTTACATAAAAAGTATAAGTTACAGCCCTGAACACATCCATCTACTGTTCCTTCCTCTCATCCTCTTATTTCATCCTTGGATCCACCATTTCCATCATGATTTTGTGTCTGGCATCATTTTAACTGAGATTATAAGCACAGATATCAGTGAGATGTTACTGATAGAAGGGCCAAACAAAGAATGAGGATTTGGCGCCAATTTCGGTACTTCCTTGATACTGCACATGCACAGTAGGCAAAAGTATGGAGGACCATATAGGACATTAGATTTTTTGATTTGGATGCAAATTTTGAGGATTTGGGGGGCAAAATTTGTGTTTGGCCCTGAATATTTTAGAGTTAGCACCAGCTAAGTCTCGGTCATTGGTACAGTATAAAAATCTAGAAACTTAACTTGAACAAACTTGAGTCTGAGCCCTTCCCTTCCACCACCAGGATGCTGTACACCAAATGTGAAAGCATTCTGACTGGTGGATCTGAAGGAGAAGATTTTTAAAGAAATTTCCTCATATTGCACTAAGTTAAAATTCAGGCTACCATAGGGTGCCCAAATATTAACCCAGGAACCCGATTTGAACAAACTTGACTCTCACCCCCCTAGAGATGTTGTATACCAAATACAAAAGAATTCTGACCTTTGGATCTGGAGATGATTTTTAAAGAAATTCCATCATATTGCACTAAGTTAAAATTCAGGCTCCCATAAAAAGCCAAAATATTACCTCAAGGACTCAATTTGAACAAATTTGAATCTGACCCCCCTTCCCCTAGAGATGTTGTATACTAAATATAACAAGAGGCCCCAAGGGGCCTTCAAGCGCTCACCTGATGCTGACAACTGTCAACTGAGGGTCCTGATTTGAACAAACTTGCATCTGCCCCATTAAGAAAACCATATACCAAATATCAAAACATGATGACCGGTGGATTTGAAAAAAAACATTCCTCATATTGAACTAAGTTATAATTCGGGCTCCTAAATATAACAAGAGGCCCCCAAGGGGCCTGAGAGTGCTCACCTGATGCTGAAACTATCAACCCAGGGACACGATTTGAACAAACTTGACTCTAACCCCCTAGAGATGTTGTATACCAAATACGAAAGCATTCTGACCTGTGGATCTGGAGAAGATGATTTTTAATGAAATTCCCTTATATTGCACTAAGTTAAAATTCGGGCTACCACAGGGTGCCCAAATATTAACCCAGGAACCCGATTTGAACAAACTTGACTCTCACCCCCCTAGAGATGTCGTATACCAAATACAAAAGCATTCTGATCTGTGGATCTGGAGAAGATGATTTTTAAATAAATTCCCTCATATTGCATATGTTAAAATTCAGGCTCCCATAAAAAGCCAAAATATTAATTCAAGGACTCAATTTGAACAAACTTGAATCTATCTGACCCCCCCTTCCCCTAGAGATGTTGTATACCAAATATAACAAGAGGCCCCAAGGGGCCTTCAAGCGCTCACCTGATGCTGACAACTGTCAACTGAGGGTCCTGATTTGAACAAACTTGCATCTGCCCCATTAAGAAAACCATATACCAAATATCAAAACATGATGACCGGTTGATTTGAAAAAAACATTCCTCATATTGAACTAAGTTATAATTCGGGCTCCTACAGGAGACTGAAATATGAAACCAGGGACTTGGCTTGAACAAACTTGAATACAAGGATGCTGTATACCAAATATCAAAAGATTCTGAGTACTGGATTGAACATTTTTTTTTTTTTTAAAATATTCCTCATATTGAGGAATATTCTCCCCACAGGGAGCCGAAATATGAACCCAGGGTCTTGGTTTTACCAAATTTTAATCTCACCTCCCTAAGGATACTGTACACCAAATATCAATAGATACTGACTGGTGGATGTGAAGAAGAAGATTTTTAAAGAATGTTCCTCATACTGAACTAAGTTATAATTTGGGCTTCCACACAAAGCCCAAATATGAACCCAGGGACTTGACTTTAATAAATTTGAATCTCACCTCCCTAAGGATACTGTATACCAAATGTCAAAAGATTCTGACTGGTGGATGTGAAGAAGATGATGTTTAAAGAATGTTCCTCATATTGAACTAAGTTAAAATTCGGTCTCCCACAGGGAGCCCAAATATGGACTCAGAGACTTGGCTTGAACAAAGATGAATCACACCTTCCAAAGGATGCTGTATACCAAATATCAAAACATTCCGACAGCTGGATCTGAAGAAGATTTTTAAAGAAAATTCCTCATTTTGAACTAAGTTATGATTCGGGCTCCCACAGTGAGCCCAAATATGAACCCAGGGACTTGGCTTGAACAAACTTGGATCTCATCCCCCTAAGGATGCTGTATACCAAATATCAAAAGATTCTGATTGGTGGATTTGAAGAAGATTTTTAAAGAATATTCCTCATACTGCACTAATTTAAACATTTGGGCTCCCATAGAGAGCCCAAATATGGACCCAGGAATTAGATTTCAATAAACCTGTGAAACAATCTTCAAAAGATGTTATATGTGAAATTTGAAAGCTTTTGGAGTAGTGGTTTGGGAGAAAAGTAGTCTTAAATGTTTTTCACATTACCCACAAGTGTTAAAAAATGCTGACTCCGCACTTTTTCAAAGTCCCGAAAATATAAATTTTATAGTAAATTTCCTTTCTTATTATACCTACCGCAATTGTTTACTACAGGCTTGCACTACAGTGGAAGAACCTAACTCGGATAAAATACTCTCTATTTTAATCTTTCCCAAGAGATTTGGGAAAGAAAAGTGGTGTAAAAACACCACGAAAAAATAAGCCAAAACTGGGTCAAGCGCCATCAGCATACACCCAGTATGGGACACTCTTCCATAGTACAAATCCACGACTACCGTAAACAGTGCACAATGCGTCAATTCATCATTCTTTTGATTCCGACAACACAGGAGTTATGTGATCAGCGGGGAGGAAGGATTCTTACCCGAATAAGACGGGAGGGCCTCCATGTAAACAATTGCGGTAGGTATAATAAGAAAGGAAATTTACTATAAAATTTATATTTCTTATCAACCTACCTCAATTGTTTACTACAGGCTGAATAGACAAAAGGATGGAGGGAATCACATAACCAACCCACACATAACTCAATAGCACTGGAACCGTGGACAGATGAAGAGATCCCTAGGCCTATCAAACCATAGCATCACAAACATTAGAAAAGACAATGAAAGATGAGGTGTATGGTGAAGTGTGACGCACAGACAGAAAGGGCAGTAACAGCACAGAGCTGGAACTGACCCTGAAAAAATCTGAAAGGCTGGGATAGACAACAGCCTGAGCCGAAGAAAGAGGACCAAGGTCCTCGATCGGCTCCTGCAACTGTCGCATATAAAAGGAGAATGTAGCATTTCTCCAGTAGGCTGCCAGTATAACATCCGTCATCCGACAACATGACAGAGTTATTAAAAGAGGAAGACACTGCACGCACCTCGTGGCAGAAAAAAACAATTGGAAATACAATCACCAGTAGCTAGACGAGCGGAAGCTGCATGAATAGCAGAAAAATCCATCGAGAAATGGATGCAGGAGAGATCTGGCATGTGAGAAAACGCATCTTCATGCCCCCCACCCCCAAGCAGAGCAGCGCCCAAGAAAGTGACCATCTTGGAGTAAACTGCAAAGTCCTAGGCCTTTTCAAGGAAAAGAGCTGAACAAGCTTGGAGAGGCAAGGATGAGTGTCGAAACAATGCAGTACCACATATGAAAAAAGGTCTCCGAAGCATGGACTTGTAGCCATTGCTGGAGACCCCCAGAAACAAACATAAACCAGAAACTCTGCAAGCGGTGTGATCGAAGGAGTGACCGAAGCAACAGAGTGATCGCACACCATCGACAGAAGAACCTTCCACTTAGCCAGAGGCTAAACCAGTGGAGTGAGTGCCTCCTTGAAGAAGAAAAGCAACTCCACTGCGTGTCTCGAAAAACCATTACGGAGGAGACAGGACCCAATAAAAGACATGTGCGAAGGCACAAAGAAGTCGGGTCAACTTGAAACCTCCTCGGGCGACTTTGGCAAAGAAAGTCGCGATGTAGAGGGAGACATGTCAGAATCGCTGCTAACAGAGAGTGGAACAGATTGATCCACACCCACCGAGGCGACGGGTGTGATCGAAAGGATTCGACGACTGCAGGTTCATATCTGGGAGAGAACCAGAGGCGGAATCGGAACTGGCAGGAAGGCGTAGCCGACAAGACCGTCCCAAAGGAGGGCCAGAGCGTCCACGGCGAAAGCCAGAGCATCTGGACACTGGGACACGAAAGTGTCCACCTGATGGTTCCAACGAGTCGCAAAGAGATCGATGGAACCTGCCATGTGGAACATCCACTCGGTGGAAAAGAACCTGCCCAGTCGGGACAGGGAGTCGGCTAGGACATTCAGACGACCAGAAATGTGACAAACAAGCACCCCGGCGTTGACATCCTGAGCGAGCAGTAGAAGATCCTGAGCCAATTCGTACATTGGAATCGAGTGCGTGCCGCCCTGGTCCCGAATGTAAGCAACCACTGTCGAATTGTCGAACAACAGAAGGACCTGACGATTCGACAAGTGAGGGATCCACTGCCTGAAACTCAGAAGAAGAGCAAGAAGCTCTGCTGGCTGATGTGTAGAGATGCCCGATCCTGGTCCCACATCCGGTGAAGGGAAAGACCTAGAGGATCCAACGTCGCACCCCATCCGAGATCGCTGACATCTGCCATCAGAATGCGATCAGACGTGGGTAAGTCCAACAGGACACCCTGCGTGATCCACTGAACATTCGTCCAGTGGAGAAGGTGAGGATAAGAGAATCTGGTAACTGACGCAGCAGATCCAGAGAATCAACATTCGGCCTCCAACGAATGAGCAGAAAGTGTTGGAGAGGTCTGACACGCAGCCGACCTAGAGGAATGAGATCTGTCACCGAACCGCAGAGACCGATCAGCCGGAGAATACTCGGATGTGGACTGGGACAGAGTCAGAGCAAAAGCTGAGAGAATCACAGCCTTGACCTGGGGAACCGTCACCAAATTGAATTGGGTGCGGAAAGCCATCCCCAGATGATAAAACGACTGAGAAGGGACCATGTCCGACCTCTCCTCGTTGACTCTGAATCCGAGCGACGTGAGCAAGCTCAACAGAGTGGCGACATCCGACTCCAGTAAGGCAGCATTGGAATGTCTCTGGAGGATATCGTCTAGATATGCCGAAGTAGTCACCCTGGACTGTGTGCGATGGAAAGCTATCACATGCGACATCAGTCTGGTGAAGGCCCAAGGAGCCAGGTTGAGGCCGAAAGGCATGGCCTTGAACTGGTAAACTCGCCCCAGAAAAGCGAACCTGAGATACTTCCGTGACGCCCGATGAATCGGAATGTGAAAGTAAGCGTCTCGCAGGTTGAAGCTGGAAGCGAAATCTCCCTGGTGAATTGAACGGCGGACTGACCTGAAAGTCTCCATGCTGATCTTGGGAGCAATGATAGACTGGTTCAGGACACTCAGATCGATAACCGGTCGGAGTCGGCCGTCCTTCTTCGGCACCAAGAACAGGCGGGAATAGAACCCCACTGACTGAATGTTCTTGATGACCTCGATTGCCCCCTTTGTCAGGAGATTGTCTATCTCTGTGGACAAAAGTTCCCGACGTAAAACGTCTGAAGGAACTGTGGTTGGAAGAGGCACCCTGGACAGAGTGGGGTGTCTTCGGAAGGATATTCGCAGCCCGGACCAAGCAACATCTAACACCCAAGGATCGGATGTGATGGTGGCCCAACGGTCTGCAAACTCTGCTATCCTTCCTCCAACCTGGGACAAGTCGAGGTGAGGACCTTCATTTCGAGCCCCGACGAGGCCCGCGAGAGGAGAAACCACCCCCTCAACTGAATGAAGAATCCTGATACTTCCCTCTAGTCTGCCGACGCTTACCCTTACCCCTTGAGTAAGAAGTAGAAGGGTACTTGTTAGGCTTGGAACGGTCCCTGCCTCCCCTAGAAGGCTGATCAAGCTGAAGAAACAGCAGCTGATCTTTGGAATGACGTAGGACATCATCCTGGACCGTCGACACGGAACCATGGAAAAGTTGCGGGCCTGCCATAGAAGCAAATCGAAGAGTAGCGCGCTGCACCTCAGGAAGGGATCGGCCTGTGTCCAGCACAGAGTCCCTTCGAATTAATTCCAGATTAGCCATGTTACAGGCATGCGTGTGAGTAAGATGTATAAGCGCCTTTGACAGCACACACAAAGGAGCCTGAACCTCATCAAACTTATCTGGAGGCAGATAAGCAGCTAAAGCTGAGACGACATGATCTGAGAGAGAAAGCATATCTCTCGATAAGCCCAACGTGGACTCCAGAGTCGTCATCAGAATGACAGCAGACTTGGGCTTGGAAAGCCCGAGGGAATTGGAGTCCTGATCCAAAACCGTCAAAGTCTGGCAGACTGACGGATTGGTGGAATCGTAGTAACGATAATGCACCAGAGGCAAAAAGGTGTCAACCCTGGTGAAGAACGGAGCCTTCATAGCCTTGGAACTCAGCTTACAGTCAAAATCTGAAAATGCTTCAACCAACTGTACCGACTGGCACGGTCGAAGACGCCCAGAAACAGGTTGCTCCATAGGCTGTTGGCGCACGACCGATGATCGCCGCCTGGCTGACACTGTCGGCTGGTTTGATAGTTTGAGATCCGGAAGGAACCCAAACACAAAATCAAGAGCTGCCCCCAAGTCCGAAGACTGCTGGCTCTCGACATCAAGCATGTCTGACTCTTCCACTGAGTCGGAAGACACATAGCCCATCGTGGGCAAACCAGCCGACACCTCCAATGGTGTCAGAACACCAGGTGGATCAGAAAGCGGCCTGTTTCCAATCCCGGGAGGCAGTGCCATGGGGGCGCCTGGAAACCACTCGCTGCCTCGCTGGAAGCAATGGGAAGGCTCTTTGACAGAACCTGAGTGAGTAAGGAGAGGGCCTCCCTAAGCTCACTGCCCGTACTGGCCGGTTTGACAGGGGAACGAACCGGCAAAGTGGCTTCACCTCTGACCCTCTTAACCATCGAAGGGTCACGATCCTCCAAAACACCTGACGTGGGATGACGGGCGGCAGCCGAAACGTCTGAAGGCAGATGTGTATAGGGGTTTGACACACCCCCGAGGATCAACATAGCGGGAACTCATGAGAGTCACCGCACACCTCTGCAGAAGGTCCAACTTGCACAAAAGACGTTGGTCCCCCAAAACTGGTCGTGTGGCCAGAATGAGTGGACGGAAACGCCACAGAGTTCATAGTGTCCCCACTAAGAACATCCGAATCCAATAACATAACTGTGGTGCTCAACGGCAGCCACTTCCAACTTCGCCGAGTTGAAGTCAGGGAAGGCTGAGGGCGATAACCCCACGTCTACACTCCCAGACACCGCAGCAGACCACTACAGGTATAAAACTACTGTGCTCAACGGCTGAGAGGACACAGTAGGGGGTTCAGTCGGCAGCCCCTTCCGACTTCACCGAGTTGAAGTCGGGGAAGGCTGAGGCTGATACCACACTACAGACATCCCTGCAGACCCTTGCAGGGATAAGCCGAGGCCGGCTAAAAACGGTGCCCAATGACGTTGTAGACAGAACAGCAGTAGCAGCAGATACGACGGGAGGCGTTGGAACTGGTGGAAGAGCGGAGAGAGCCACCTAGCTCGGCCTCCAAAGGAGGAGTCACAGCCCTAGTGACAGCCTCAGATGTCGACTGGAGAGGGCGCATAGTCCCGGAACCAGATATCTCTTCACCAGAAATCCAACAGATCCCGCAGTATCCACCACGGTAATAAACTGCACATTCCCCACATAAAGAGGAATAACTCTCACCAGACATGGTCGAGTCGGGAAGCCCCAAAACGACAGCGTTCCCCACCCTCCGCTGGTGCAAGAGGAGCTGCACATCCCCCACAGAGGGGGAGCAATTCTCATCAGACGTGGTCGAGTCAGGCGGCCCCGAAACGACAGCGTTTCCCACCCCCCACAGAAGCGGAAGGAGATGTACATCCCACACAGAGGGGGTAAAACTCACACCAGACGTCGATCCATAATTCCAGTCACAGAAAAACCATTATCGACAAGTTAAATATCACTGTTACTGAGCAAAATGGCACATCCACCACGTGTGCAGATAATCAAAAGAATGACGAATTGACGCACTGTGCACTGTTTTACGGTAGTGGTGGATTTGTACTATGGAACAGCGTCCCATACTGGGTGTGCGCCGATGGCGCTCAACCCAGTTTTGGCTTATTTTTTTGTGGTGTTTTTACACCACTTTTCTTTCCCAAATCTCTTGGGAAAGATTAAAATAGAGAGCATTTTATCCAAGTTAGGTTCTTCCACTGTAGTGCAAGCCTGTAGTAAACAATTGAGGTAGGTTGATAAGAAAAAAGTACCCCATGATAAAACTGATAGCAATCCATTCTGTTGGTCCTAAGGAAGCTTCACACTAAATAAGAATTCTGAATGCTGTGCAGTTTTGGAGATATGGGCATTTTAAATTTTTTCTATTTTTAGCTCCTGCGATTCCCATGGGGTGACAGGAAATTTTTTGGGGCATACATTAAGTACTTATGACCCAATAAGCCCTCATGTCGAATTTGGTTCAAATCAGCCTCTCGGTTTGGAAAATATAAATTTTGGGCGGGGTAAAAATTCTTGCCCCTCCCACAACGAGGGCAAATATAGCTTCTTGAACTTCTCTTGAACAAAGCTGAGTCTACACCTCAAAACGATGCTGCACACCAAATATCAAGTCTCTGCTACTGCTGGTTCATGAGAAGAAGATTTTTTAAAGATTTAAGCACACTTTTTGGGCGTGGACCTACCAAGGGCGAGGCAACTTGATTTGAACAAAATCAAAATGCGATGTCATAACAAACTATTATCTCAAATTTCAATTAAATTGGTTCAGTGGTTTTGGAGGAGAAGAGGCAAACACTATGTTCACGTACGATGAGTGATCACTAAAGCTCCCCTGACTGAAAGTCAGGCGAGCTAACAACATTCTAAGAGATGGTTCTGGAGAAGAAGACTTTTAAATAAATTCCCTCATATTGCACCATAGGGAGCCAAAATATTAACCCAGTGACTCGATTTGAACAAACTTGAATCTGACCCCCCTAGAGATGTTGAGTACCAGATATGAAAGCATTCTAACTGGTGGATCTGAAGAAGATAACTGGTGGATCTGAAGAAGATTTTTAAAGAAATTTCCTCATATTGCACTAAGTGCACTAAGTTAAAATCTGGGCTCTCATAGGGAGGCCAAATATTAACCCAGGAATCCAATTTGAACAAACTTGAATCTGACCCACCTGGAGATGTTGTATACCAAATATGAAAGGATTCTTACTGGTGGATCTGAAGAAGATTTTTAAAGAAATTTCCTCAGACTGCACTAAGTCAAACTTTGGGCTCCAACCGAGAGCCCAAATATTAACCCAGGGAATTGAATTGAACAAACTTGAATCTGCCCCTCCCCCCCCCCCCCCCCCCCACCAAGATGTTGCATACCAAATATGAAAGCATTCTGACTGATGGATCTGAAGAAGATTTTTAAAGATCATTCCCCATATTGCCCTAAGTAAAAAATTTGGGCTCCTGCTGAATTAAGCCCAAATATGAACCAAGGGGCTTCATTTTAACACACTTGTATCTAAACCCCCCCCCCCCCCCCCCCCCCCCCCCCCCCCTATACCAAATATCAAAAGATTCTGATCAGTGGTTCTGGAGAATTTTTTTTTTTAATTTTAGCAAATACGCGGACTCAGCATTTTTGCAATGCCGCCCCTTGTACAACACCCTGACACAACCGATGGCAATTTTTTTATCATCCAATTCTGGTCCTAAGGATGCTTCATACTAAATAACAGTTCTCTGTTCCGTGTGGTTTGGGAAATATGTGCATTTGAAAATATTTCTATTTTTAGCTCCTGGGGGGTTCCCACAGGGACATGGGAACTTTTTTTGTGCATGAATCAAGTTCTTATGACTCAATAATACCACATATCAAATTTGGTTTAAATCAGACCCTCGGTTCAGAAAATAAAAATTTGGGGCGGGGACCAAAGATATTGCCCCTCCCATTACAAAGACAAATATTGATCCACAAACTTCATTTGAACAAACTTGATTCTACACCTCAAATGGAAGCTCCATACCCACTGACTCATGAGCAGATTTTTAAAGAATTTTGGAGTATTTTCCCACACCCCCTCCCTATGGGGCTGGGCATGTTGATTTGAAGAAAAACAAAATGTGACGTCAGAACAACCAATCACCTCAAATTTAACTAAAATTGGTTCAGTGGTTTAAAAGGAGCAGGTGCAAACAACATGTTCACGGATGATTGTGAGTGATCACTATAGCTCATCCTGACTTTCAGTCAGGTGAGCTAAAAATTGTAAACTCTTCAATGGATAATTTTACACAATTTTTACTACACAATAGCTAAAAAGGCATAAGGAATAGCAATGGTTTTGATGAAATCTGTGTTTGCCTAAATGATTTGACTTCATTTGAAAGGAAAATACCATAAAATTAAGCACATAATATTTCAAATTCAGAAGTATGCAGTGGATGAATATGGAAAAGCTTTTCTCCCCCCACTATATGTGAAACATACGCGTGTCCCGGGTGAGACAGCAGGGTGGGATATTTCTATCCCACCCACCCCACGTGACATACTCATTTGCATATTTTATTAGGTCGCCGGAACTATTTCATTATCTGCACAATTGTAAATAAACAAAATGGCTTCACGATTTCCAGCATGTAATCTACGTGCCATTCAAAATCAACAATGTTGATTTGTTTCAACTCCATGTTTCTCTGCAGATTTAATATGATCACTGCGCGAATTTAATCAATAATAATCTCACAATGCTCTTTACATTAGAGTTTGACATGCGAAAAATTCATTAACCCCTTAACGGACAGTGTTACAAATCAATTTTTTAGTATATACCTATGGTATATTACCTAACTTTTGTACAATCTTTCCGATTAAATTGTTCATTTTTCTAAAGGACTACGACTTGATAAATTGGGTATGTCAGCACGTGACCGCCAATCATCTATAATGACGTAATCCTTGTGTGTGTGGGAGAGGGGGGGGCAGGCTTGGGGGGGGGGGGGAGAAAAATCATCCTCGATGAGTCTGAAGGTGGGAATGGGGAAATTTCACCCTCGGGGCAAGATATCTGAACCAGACCCTCGGCAAGACTCGGGTCTGGTTCAGATATCTTGCCCCTCAGGTGAGATTTCCCCATCCCACCTCCAGACTGATCAGGGATCATAATAGTCTTAAACATAATATTAACAGAAGATGAACATCAACCCTCCGAGTTGGAACTCAACCTTTTAATAATAGAATGAGTGTGAGATTAATCATGTATGAAAGGTTTATCAAACCTGAAAAATGCATTTGTGTGAATGTGCTTGGGAAGGGCGAATGTCCATGGGGCAGAATACAGCAGTCTCTTCTGCACTTACCTCCATTTGTGAAAGCCTCTTTGAACATCTAACTCTCCTGTCTCAGGATTCACGATGGGATGAAACACTGGAAAGTCGAAGTAAAATTTCTGGAAAAAAAGAACATGAAGGCAGACCTTGAAATAAAGGGTCTATAACGTAACACATTGGAAGGTTATGCCATATAGCATGCTCGTAACCCTAAGAAAATTGTGTTGTGGTGCCTCTCCACCTTCTCTGTTTTCACAATGCCAGCCATGCTTTCGGATTGCCCACCTTCCCACCTATATAAATATCATTGTGCGATCTCGCCATTTATTATTACCATTTTGTTTTTTTGGCTTTGGCAGTTCTTTTAACCCTTTACCCAACAAATCGCCCGCAACCGCCCGCGTAATATGCAAATTCAGCAGTTGAAAAAATATCATTTTTCAAAAAATTTCAACAAAACCATATCATGTGACCCCTCGTTGGAACGTGCTCTTCGAGCTCATTCCAACGAGGGGTCACATGATATGGTTTTGTCGAAATCTTTTGAAAAATTTGAAAAAATGATATTTCAAATAATAAATTTTGATATCGTCTGCGTTGGGTAAAGGGTTAAGAGGGTAATTTAATATGCTTATGTTGTATTACTTTTTGTAACCTGACACATGTTGTAACCCACATGTGACCTAAACGGTCATTTGCAAGTTATTTTCAGGCCAGGAAATGCGTACTGAAAATGTACATTCAGGCTGATTCAGGCAAGTATCAGTTTTTATTCTTGTGAACTTATGCTGTGTGAATTAGCTTTCAGTTTTGAAAATAAATTAATATTTACGAGTGCTGTTATACCATTCTCTATCCAAACAGTAAATATTCCATTGTAAAAAATAGACCTTGTTTTTATGTATTCATTATAGTTCAACCTTTAATCCTTTGAACCCTGGTGGTGTATTCTATGCTAGTTCAGTGGCATCAATTGGATGAGTCCATATTCATTATTTGGGGTTAGACTAATTAGAATTTTCAACATGCATTCTTGATACTCTACCATACAAATTCACATAGCAACCATCTAGGTTATGATTTTAAGTCGCATCATGATCATGATCGTGGCCCAGAAAAAAGGTCTCTCAGGTCCAAAGGGTTGAGAGCCTAAATCCAAGTTTGGTGAGTGTTTTTGTTTTACATGTTGATCATGTTCCAACATGCTGGCTCTGGGTGGTCTTGCTAATAGAAGTTACAATTCCTTGATCGTGGTTTTCAGTGAAGTCTTGGCTGCCTGTACAGGCAGCCAAGACTTCATGAAACACCACTGCTAAGCTGAAGTGTTGTTACCTCATGAAGGAGAAAAAATAATTCTCCAGACCTTTTAGGACACATTCTGAATCTACGTCAAGAATAACATTCCACATTAATCAAAGTTGATTCTGATTGCTGTTCTTGTGAGAATAATTTGCCGTTTCTAATTCCACATAGTTAAATAATGCCCTAACATTCACATAAATGTACAGTCCAACAAACCTTTTAGAATGAAAGTGTCAATGACACTGTTGCTTAACTTGTGTGTTATGTTTGATGAAAAGGATAATGTTCAATGTTTATGAAAGGATTATGAAATAAGAATTGTGATAATTGGGAATATGTTCATTTCTGTTCCCTGTATGCTATGTTTATGATAAAAATAATATGAGGTGTACACTGTACTAAAGAGCTGAGGGGTGGGTTAATATGACCTCACAGTTAATGTCTGTGGCCCTCACAGTTAACGTATATCAACAAAAGTTACCAAGTTACAGTGAAATTATTCCAAAACGAGTCATCCTATCAAGTTACATTAAAATCCCCTCATAAATATGGCCTGTAGACTGTGCTAAAGGTTTTTGGGCTTCGGGCCCTTGTAGCCGTCAGTTTCCCAATTGCGTCCAAAGGGGACGTTCTCATCTAGACATTATATGAAGTCAATCTACCAAGTTACAATGAAATCCCTTAATAAATATGACCTGTAGACTGTGCTAAAGGTTTTTGGGCTTTGGGCTCTGGCAGCCATCATGGTTGAATGATCGCAACCAAAAGGGGACATTCTCATCTGGACACTATTTGGAGTCATCCTACCAAGCTACAATGAAATCCCTTCATAATTATGACCTGTAGACTGTTCTAAAGGTTTTCGGGCTTTGGGCCCCTGAAGCCGTCACAGTTGCCCAATCATGTCCAAAAGGGGACGTTCTCATCTAGACATTATATGAAGTCAACCTACCAAGTTACAATGAAATCCCTTCATAAATATGACCTGTAGACTGTGCTAAAGGTTTTCAGGCTTCGGGCTCGGGCAGCCATCATGGTTGAATGATCGCAACCAAAGGGGACAATCTCATCTGGGCATCATCTGGAGTGATCCTGCGAAGTTACAATGAAATCCCTTCATAAATATGACCTGTAGACTGTACTCAAGGTTTTCGGGCTTCGGGCACCTGTAGCCATCACAGTTGACCAATCACGACAAAAAGGGGATGTCATCATCTAGGCATTATATGGAGTCAACCTAACAGGTTACAATGAAATCCTTCTATAAATATAACCTTTTGCCTATGCTAAAGGTTTTTGGGCTCGGGCACCCATCAAGGCTGAATGATCATGGCCAAAATGGGACGTTCTCATCTAGACATTATTTGGAGTCATCCTACCAAGTTACAATGAAATCCCCTCATAAATATGACCTGTAGACTGTGCTAAAGGTTTTCGGGCTTGGGGCACCTTTAGCCGTCACAGTAGCCCAATCATGTCCAAAAGGGGACGTTCTCATCTAGACATTATATGAAGTTAACCTACCAAGTTACAATGAAATCCCTTCATAAATATGACCTGTAGACTGTGCTAAAGGTTTTCGGGCTTCGGGCTCGGGCAACAATCATGGCTGAATGATCACAACCATAGGGGACAATCTCATCTGGGCATCATCTGGAGTGATCCTAAGAAGTTACAATGAAATCTCTTCATAAATATGACCTGTAGACTGTGCTCAAGGTTTTCGGGCTTCGGGCACTAGTAGCCATCACAACTGACCAATCACAACCAAAAGGGGATGTCGTCATCTAGGCATTACATGGAGTCAACCTAACAGGTTACAATGAAATCCTTCCATAAATATGACCTTTTGCCTATGCTAAAGGTTTCTGGGCTCGGGCACCCATCAAGGCTGCATGATCGCGATCAAAATGGGACGTTCTCATCTAGACATTATTTGGAGTCATCCTACCAAGTTACAATGAAATCCCTTCATAAATATGACCTCTAGACTGTGCTAAAGGTTTTCGGGCTTTGGGCACCTGTAGCCGTCACAGTTGCCCAATTATGCCCAAAAGGTGACTTTCTCATCTAGACATTGTATGAAGTCAACCCACCAAGTTACAATGAAATTCCTCAATAAATATGACCTGTAGACTGCGGTAAAGGTTTTCGGGTTTTGGGCTCGGGCAGTCGTCACGGTTGGCAGATCATGCCCAAATGGGGAAATTCTCATCTAGACATCATAAGGAGTCATCCTACCAAGTTACAATGAAATCCCTCCACATTAAACATGACCTGCAGACTGTGCTAAAAGTTTTTGGGTTTCGGGCTTGGGCAACCATCACGGTTGATAGATCATGCCCAAAAGGGGACGTTCTCATCTAGGCATTATACAGAGGCATCCTACCAAGTTACAATGAAATCCCTTCATAAATACGACCTGTAGACTGTGCTAATGGTTTTCGGGTTTTGGGCTCAGGCAGCCATACCGGTTGCCCGATCGCGACCAAAAGGGGACGTTCTCATTTAGACATGACCCCAAACCTGCATATGAAATTTCGTGACGATCAGACAAGAACTGCGGGGTGTAGCCCGTGCTAAAGGAAAATGTGAACAGACGTCACAGACTAACAGACTTCCGCACGCGTGATGGCAATAGCTTATCTTGACTATGTCAAGTTAAGCTAAAAATGAATATGACTAGGCAAGACTAAATTCCCTGCAAATGTTTTTGTATCATAGTTACACCTTCTTAATACAATATTCTTCTCCCAAAAATATTCACTCAAAGGATGCATTCACTAACCCTCTTGGACTTTAATGTCAAAATATAAGTGTCAAATCCCATACTTAACAAGATTTACTCTTTTGTTATTTTGTGTATGACGTGAATTAATTCAGATTTCATTTTGTTATGACTTTCTTATTCAATATGATGTAAACATATTACAACATTTTTATTTGATATAGAAATATTGTTTAACCCTTTCAACATGGACACCCAGGAGCAGTCTTTCGATTTTGTAAAATGCAGGTGCGCCAAGTGTGGCGTGGGCCATTTCTAATTCGCAAGTGCCATATTCATGACTTACAAAATGCTCAGCTATTGTGAAAAAGTTACGGAAACGGTGATGTTTTAATAGAATACAGCGTATGTATGATAGTGACAGACCATCTATCATACACACACTGTATTCTATTAAAAAACATCCCCGTTTTCATAGTGACGTGAAGTCACATTTATTGGGTCATAACAATAAAATAAAGATCACATACTCACAATACATGTTCATTATTTCGAACATTCTTTTTCAAAAAATAAATCTGTAAACTATACTGAAATGCACACACAGAATCGAAAGTAGAATACACAGTTCGAATAAGGAAAAACTGGAATCGGGAACAGTAACTAGAATGATATGGAATGAATCAATTTCATCATGTTTAAATTGAGATGCTCTATGGCATCAGCTGTTGATGAGTCGGCTTGTTTGAAGTTGCGACATAGTTTCTGGATTTCTTTTGAAAGGGAAACCTACACCGCGACTGTACCATGTAGTTGTATATTACTGCATAAGGCCACAGACACGTGCTATTGATGCCCGATGAGCATTAACCCCACCTGCGTTAAGATAATTCGAACATTCAAACAGGCGATCATATAGCGCACTACTTTTTGCCAAGGTGCGGCATTAGTGGAGCAGAGCTTTTCAAAATTGAGTCTGTGATGGTGCGCGTGATGATGCACCTCAATATCGAAAGCCCGCCCTGGAAGGTATCATTTCAGATTTTCAGTCAATACTATCAATAGCAAAATGGGCAAAACCATCTTGGTTTGTTGGGAGGTTCTGTTGAGCTGTTGGATTAAATTATTACCGAGCTTCACTTCAGATTTTTTGCTCTTTATATCGTCGGCTCTTCCACTTCCAATTTTTTCTTCTCACAAAAATTTATGCAGCACTCTGCGTTGAAAGGGTTAAACTAAAATATAAGTGTTTACCGTAGTAGTCTTTCCCCATCACAACTTAAGAATTTAGCCAAAGTTTGTTTGACAGAATTTAATTTCAAGGTCACATACTTATGCACAATGGCCGACTGTGACAGTTTACAGGTGGAGGAATCTGGAGTTCCCGGAGAGAACTACCGAGCATCGATGAGCAACTGTCAGCTCCTCAACATTGTAACTTTGTTCAAGCTCCACTCAAGCAGGGTTACAGCAGTTGAAGACATGTGCACCACCGACGGGCAGTATGCCTTAGTACACAGCGTCATCATGCCCCCCATGTAGGGAATCGGGATAAAGTGCCTTGCCCAAGGACACAATGTGGGTTGCCCGGACGAGGATCGAACTCGAGTCCTCTAGCATAGAAGTCCAACAGTCTACCACCACTGAGCCACCACACAAAGAGAAAGATCATTTGCTGACAAATTACTAAAGGGAATTCAAACTTTGTAAAACATCTACCAAACTTAGTAATTTCAAAGAAGTTAATTTTTTCTGTCATGAAAGAAAATCTTATTATTTAAAACAAATCAATATCAAGATTCTGATTGGTGGATCTAAAGAAAACGATTTTTAAAAGAAATGTCCCCATATTGCACTATGTTGAAATTTGGGTTTCTATTGGGAGCCCAAATGTGAACCAGGGATTTGATTTGAACAAGCTGGAATCTAACCCCACTAAGGATGCTGCAAACCAAAAAATCAAAAGATTCTAACTGGTAGATCTAAAGAAAGTTTTTACAGAATATTCCTCACACTGCATCAATTTAAAACTTGGTCTCTCTCAGGAAGCATAAACATGACTCCAGGGAACTGATTTGAATAAAACTGAATCAGAACTTTCTAAGGATACTGCATATCAAATATCAAAAGATTCTGACTGATGGAGCTGAAGAAGAGGACTTTTAAAGAATATTTCTCATATTACACTATGTTATTTATTTATTTAATTATTTATTTATTAGGGTTTAATGACACTTTAATAGCCCAGGTCATATCGTGTTGGTGACAGTTTTATGGGTGGAGGAAGACGGAGTACCTGGAGAGAACCACCAAGCAATCACAAGCAGCTGCAAGCTCTCCAACATTGTAACTCTGCACTGCAGCACATGCAGGGTTAGATTGGTTGAAGACATGCGCACCATCGATGTGCATTACGCCTTAGTACACAGTGTCATTGTGCCCCCATGTGGACAACCAGGTTGAAGTGCCTTGCCCAAGGACACAATGCAGGAGTCCGAATCAATCGCTCACACGGTCACCTATCCAAGGACTAACAGGGCTCAATGTTGCTTAAGTTTGGTGATCTGACGAGAACTAGTTACCGCAACACCACCATGCCACCTTGCACTAAGTTAAACTTCAGGCTCATCTAGGTTGGGGAGGGGGAGGGGGCAAATATGACCCCAAGTACTTTGATTTGAACGAACTTGAATCTTAACCGCCTAAGGATGCTGCATATCAAACATCAACGTATTTTGATTGGTATATCTGAAGAAGATTTTTAAAGAATATTCCTCATATTGTACTAAAGATTCTGACTGGTAGAGCTGAAGAAGATTTTTTAAAGAATATTCCTCATATTGTACTAACTTAAAGTTAGAGTTCCCATAGGGAGACCAAATATGACTCCAAGGACTTGATTTGAAAAAAAAAAACTTGAATCTAACCCCCCCCCCCCCCCCCCCCCCCCCCCCCCCCCCCCCATCCCCCTAAAGATGCTCTATACCAAACATCAAAAGATTCTGACTGGTTATGGTTATGAAAAAGAATTTCAATTTTCTCCTTCATAATGAACAATGTAAAACTCTGGGTTTCCATATGGGACCCAAATATGAACTCAGGACTTTATTGGAACAAATTTGACTCTAACCCCACTAAGGATGCTACATATCAAATATCAAAAGATTCTGGCCGATCATGGATCTGAAGAAGATTTTTAAATACTATTCCTCATGTTACACTTAGTGAAAATTCAGACTCCTACAGGAAGACCAAATATGCCCCCAGGTTCTTGATTTGAACAAAATTCAACCTTAGCCCCTCTAAAGATGTTTTGTACCAAATATCAAGAGATTTTGAGGGGTAAATCTGAAGAAGATTTCTAAATAAATTACCTCATGTTGCACCAAGTTTATATTTGAGTTCCCATAGGGAGCCTGAATATGAACCCAGAGACTTACTTTGTACAAAACTGAGACTGACCCTCCAAGGATGTTGTACACCTAGCTTCAACAGATTCTGATTGGTAGCCCTGCAAAAAATTTTATAAAAAAGAAAAAAAGGCTGCCCAGCCACATGTCCCCTGAAAAAAGTGCGCAATTCGAGATTTGAAAAAAATAGATTTTTTCGAAGTCAAACGTGACATAACTCTGGCAAAAAATGTCGGACTAAACCCCCGATTTGAATTTGACCTGTATGTTATGTTGATACACCTACATGCCAATTTTATTTGAATCGGTCAACAACTAAAGTTATCATCAGGAAACAAAAAAAAGAATTTTCTAAGTAAAAAAAATAGGCCGATGAAATCGTCAGATGTGTACCCATATGCACAACTAGTAGAAAGCTGTATGACAGAGGGCCACCATGGATGCCGACATTATGTACACGATACATGGTATGGGTACATATAGAAATGGATTGGAGAAGTGTCTAATTTGATGGATAAAGGGTTAATATCTCCGGATCAAATTATCAGATTTACATAAAAAACTATACAGCACATCGGTAATCTGAATACATATATAAAGTAACATGACAATCGGACTGATATTTTTTGAGTTATCGAATGCCAAATGGATTGGAGGAATTTTCAATTTGAAGGATAAAGGGTTAACATCTCAGGATTAAATTATCAGATTTCCACCAAAAACTATACAGCTTGGCACATCAGTAACCTGAATACAAATATACAGTAACTTGACAATCCAAGCAATATTTTTCAAGTTATTGAATGCCAAAGGGATTGGAGGAATTTTCAATTTGAAGGATAAAGGGTTAATATCTCAGGATCAAAATAACAGATTTACACCAAAAACTATACAGCTCGGCACATCAGTAACCTGAACACAAATATAAAGTAACTTGACAATCCAAGCAATATTTTTCAAGTTATCGAATGCCAAAGGGATTGGAGGAATTTTCAATTTGAAGGATAAAGGGTTAATATCTCGGGATCAAATCATCAGATTTACATCAAACACTATACAGCTTGGCAAATCAGTAACCTGAACACAAATATAAAGTAACTAGACATTCCAAGCAATATTTTTCAAGTTATCGAATGCCAAAGAGATTGGAGGAATTTTCAATTTGAAAGATAAAGGGTTAAAATCTCAGGATCAAATTACCAGATTTACACCGAAAACTATACAGCTCGGCACATCAGTAACCTGAACTCAAAATATAAAGTAACTTGACAATCCAAGCAATATTTTTCAAGTTATCGAATGCCAAAGAAATAGATACGGATGCCGGATGGACAGATGGACAGACAGACAGACAGACAGACAGACAGACAGACAGACAGACAGACAGACAGACAGACAGACAGACAGACGGACAGACAAAGGATGGACGAACGACGGATGGCCACCCCGGATGCCGGCATTATGTGTACCATACATAGTATGGGTACACATAAAAAGGGACATAACTCTGGCAAAAATTGTCGGACCACACCTATATTCGAACTTGACCTGTATTTTACGTTGATACACCTACATACCAAAGTTCATTTAATCATTTAATTTGGACAATTATAACTGAAGTCATCATCGTCCTCATTGTGGTCCCATAACTGAGTTTTCCTCAAAAGAAAATACTGCCATTTATTTACCTGTAGCCATTAGCAGATATATGAGCCTGTTTAGTGGAATTATATGGAGTGGAATTAGGGGTGGGGGGGTGGGGTGGGGAGATGGTGCTGAAACACATGGAATTAGGGGTGGGGGGGGGGGGGTGGGGTGGGGAGATGGTGCTGAAACACATGCAGTTGATCGATATATCTGAATGATGTCTTGTATTCCAAACCACAGAAGAGGAATTGAAAAAGTTAGCAATTTTGTGATCAGCAGAGATCAAGTTTTTTATTATGGGCTGAACATCAAGGGATGAGTTAATACAAAGCTGCAAAACATGAGCGGCACAGCCCAACCAGGGTATGTCTAACATACTTTCCATGCATGGCATCACTTTGGTAGTATCAGTTATGGCATACATGATACAGTAAATTCGTTGTGGGCTGGTCATAATCCATGCATGGGCAGTGATGTTCACGCATGCATTTACTAGGTAATAAAAATCGTCATCAGCAAAATTGTAATTGATGAAGCACCAGGTTGCACCCGGTGCTTCATTAATTAAAGTTTTGATGATTATTCCTAGTGTTTTTTTTTAATCTACTATTATTGCGTACATGAAAATATTTCCCCCAAGCGGAAAGTGACCAGTCCATGGCAGCTGTGCATTATCGTTTGTATTGAAGCTGTATTTTGTGAATTGCTCAGTTATAATGGATTTTGTGGTACTGGCAGTATGATCAGCATATATGTCTTTGAGGTTGCCATAGGACCAACATTTGGTGACAAGTTCCCATTCAGTGTTAACATAGGATAGTGTGAGGACTAAATTGTTACTATTATTGTCTGACTTCCAAGACTGAACATTACTGATGGCCATGCATTTTCCCTGTCAGACCGTATATTTTGAGAGAGTGACTCTTCTAGAATCGAATAAATAGAGGATATCTAGTGTTTTTTGAGTGGATACCGAAAATTATCTCACGCGTGACCGAGACAAATGTTTATTTTTTGCGAGTGTTTGCACGAGAGAAAATGACCATTTGTCTCGGTCACAAGTGAGATAATTTTCGGTATCCACTCAAAAACACTAGATTTTCTTTTTATTATACGCTTTTTATAAGAATCTGATAATTCCACTCATTTCAACCTTGAACTGATGCATGAAAGTAAACAGCGCATTGAATCACTGATACACGGAAGTGATCTGACTGATACTTGGAACAGATAGCGCCTTGCAATCTGATTCAGCTGGTGGGTTTCTAGTCCAAACATGGCCTGAAAGTTTGTAAAATAAGTTTTTGGTTTTGGTAAACTTATATTACAGACTTTCAGGACATGTTTGAACTAGAGGGTTTCATGCATCAATTCAAGATGAATATGTGTTGAATTATTGCTGGAAATGATCGGTATCCACTCAAAAATACTAGATTTTCTTTTCATTATACGTTTTTAGAACAAACTGATCATTTCCAGTGATAATTTGACTCGTATTCACCTTGAAGTGATGCTTTGAAAGCCGCCATTTTTATTGATACTGTGCAAGTGGGGGATACGATTTCTATCTTTCTTTAATTTCTTTGACAATCTATCGTTTAGCGTATAATAAATGTTCGTAGACATACAAGACAGGTCGTGTCTGGAGGGGAGTATCTGTCATCAGTTAGAACAGAACAATCTAACTCAAATGGTCTACCATCTGCTTCCTCAAAACCGAGTACTGCTTTGTCATATTTCATTTTTTTTGTCAGCACGTAGATCAGGCTTTCTTATGAATTAACTCACTGGCATTTGTATTTTTGATGTTGTTTCACTTGTTTGTCCATCAGAAATGGGCTTGAGAATAGTTTGCACTGCCTTTAATTTTTGAAGATTGGAACTTCTCCTTGGCTTCATTGTAAAGTTTAGGATGTTTTCGACTTGAGTGTGCCCACAAATGGGAAGTTGTACCAGTTGTTTGGGCGGTTAAAACCGTGGTTCATGATTTGCAATTGATCTGTTTATCACAAAACTCTAGCTTGACTTTGAAAATAGAGAAATTTTGAATCGATTTTCTAGAAACTAAGATAACATGGGGATTTGAAGTTTCGGCAAATCTTTCAAAACGATGGATGTCGAATCAAATTGAATGTGGATTCGAATCCCGAAGCTTTGAAAAAACCTAGGATGGAAAGTGATCACTAAAGCTCACCTTGAGCTTCATGCAGGGGAGCTAAATATCATTGACGACAAGATTTGGAAGAGTATCAAAAGTGTAATGTCCAATAAAATTGTATTAACAATATATCATTTGCTTCTATGCGAATATATAAAGGATAGTTAAAAAATTTATAGTAATTTATATATTTTTTATACTTACCAATGACCCAGACTTAGCTGGTGCTAACTCTAAAATATTTAGGGCCAAACACAAATTTTATCCCCCAATCCCCAAAATTTGCATCTAAAACCGAAAATTATATGTCCTATATGGTCCTCCATACTTTTACTCCACTGGGCATGTGCAGTGTCAAGGAGGTCTCGAAATTGCCACCAAAAGTCATTCTTACAACCAGTGCCTGGTAAGCGTTATGTACTCAGCGTGGGAGGAATGAATTCCCAACTCATGGGAGGGCCATCCCCGTCTGGGTCATTGGCAAGTATCAAAAATATATAAATTACTATAAATTTTTTAACATTTTTATACTGTACCTATGACCCAGACTTAGCTGAATAGTAAAAAGGTTGGAGGGCCTAGGACATGAGGAAAATCCAATAGACTCAATTACCTATAACAGACCTATCCCCTTAAGGAGAAAAGGAGAGATAGTCTTACATGTATCTTTCTTATTTGTAACAAAAAAGAAAGACACAATACTATTCTGTAATTGAGCACAATAACATCAATGATCTCTATAAACATCTAGTATAACCCTTTATACTAATATTTTTTAAGGAAAGCCAATAAATACGGAAGTCTAGAGAAATGAGACTCTATATACTCATTTAAAAGTGTTCGAGGATTGTATATTAACACTCAATTTATCACGTGATATATACTAATGCTTCACACCAATCAACACTTAAAAAATATTGCGCAGAAGAGTAAACATAGGCTTAACCCTAAAAACATATCGGAACCGACACGGAAATACTAAGTCCAAGGGAGGTATTCCCTTGCTTTACACTATAAAGCAGGTGACCTAAGGGAACACCCCTCCACCCCTTCCCTTGCCCTAGATCAAATACTCCAGATCAAAGAGGGCAGCAGGACAGAGTCACTGCCGGAACCGAAAGCCTATACACACATAGTTGCCACTGTTTAGTAGACGACATTCTGAGTAAAAAATAGCGGACCTAAACAATGTAGATCTGCAAAAAAGGACTCAATATTCTCAGATACAAAATCGTGAAAATGGAGGGCTAACACTAATATGCAGCCCTCATTAAATCTGTAATAACAATATTAATAGCTTAAGCCCATGAAGTAGAAGAACTCTTACTTCATGAGCTTAAACTAAAACACAGACTGCTGAATAAAGATATAATCATAAGCAGAATTGACTGTAGAGTGAATCCATCTGACCATAGAATGGACCGAAATGTGGAGGAAGCTTCCACGGCATGTCCCACAACAGACGCCTGAGTAAATTAGTCCACAGTCTTTGTGGAGCTAGAGAAGCTACCAACAGAATTTGCATTGAAAAATTACACTAGAGCAAAATCTGCTGAATTAACAGCGCTGGAAGATACGCATATCTTATTATTCCGTCTAACAAGATTGATAGAGCGTTTATTGCAAACGTTCGAAGATCCAAACCTAATGACACATACGTCTGCAACTGATTGTTGAGATGCGTCGCGAATAAGTCGATCATTGGCCGCTTGCCTTGGTAGCAATCTGATTGAAAACTTGTTTGTTGAAAGCCGATTCTGGAGGCAACAAACGGCCCCTCCACGAAGGGAGTCTGCTAATACGCTCGGACGACCCGGAAGATGACGGACTGATAGGAGAACTTGATGTTCTAGTAGCAACCGAAAGATTCATTCCGTTAACATGAATAACAGGATGGAATGAGTGCCTCCATAATTCCGAAAATACGCTAATACCGTCGGACAGAATTAGCATATGAACATTCTGAATTACGTTATCCAATAACGTAGCACAAGCCAAAATGACATCATACTTGATGTTTGAGTGCTTGATAAGGAACTACAGAATCAAAAGACCCTGGCACTTCAATCCGTTGGGCTCAATGAAAACGACCCAACCTGTTTACTGGTATCCGTCAAGACTGTAAAACTCGGATCTGGCAGTTGCAGTGGAACTACCTGAGTTAAGCCCAGAAAAACTTGCCCAAGTCTGAATCTCTTATTCACTTGATTTGACAAGACGATGTCCATATCGAGTAAAAGAATCTTCACCCTCCAATACTGAATTGAAAAAATTTGGAGAGAACAAATGCGTAACCGCCCCATTGGAATAAAATCGCCTAAACGTATCAGACTCCTATGATCTCTAACTGAGACTTTGTCTGAGCAAAGACAATAGTGAGCATAACAACTGAATAATTTCGTTCTGGGCAACGGCAGATGAACGAAAAAGTTGTGCGTTACGAAGCTCATCCCCCAGTGGGTGAATGACTTGGATGATACCAGATCCGACTTCTCCTCGTTTACTTAAGAAACTGAGATGTTGGAGCAATAGAAGCAGATTCTGCACATAGTTCTGAAGCGTTAACTCATTGCCGTACCTGTATGAATGTCGTCCAGGTAGGCCGACGTTATCGCAGACGAATAAGTTCGGAAATGAGTCATTACCGAGTCCGTTATTCGAGTGAAGGCCTAGGGGTCTAGATTCAGACCGAAGCATATTGCTCGGAACTGATATACGACTCCTATGAAAAGGAAGCGAAGATACTTTCTGACACCTGATGTACCATGGCGTGAAAGTACGCATCTTGAGATCTATGCATGTAGCATAATCGTAAACCCGAATACTCACTCTGACCGATCGGGTGGACTCCATATATAAACTTGGAGCCATGATCAGCTTGTTTATTCAGTTCCGAATAATGAGTGAATAATGAGTGAACGGAACGAGTCGTCTGGTTTTTGGAACCAGAAAAGGATGGTTGTAGAAACCTGGAAATTCCTGGATTTCTACGATCTCCATCGCGATCATTCCAGAAGAGACTAGACTTCTGATGGAAGCAAGCCTCTATCCAACTGACTTGGCAGGACTTGGACTCCGAGTTGACAGAGGATTTCGTTTGAGGAACAATTTAGTCCTTTCGAAATCACCCCTTGAATCCAAGGGACGTCCGTAATCTATTCCCAAATAATTGAGAAACTTGACAGTCTACCGCTTATGAGTACACAATAGAGGTTAAAACCATTACCTCCTGGTTCTGCGAGGCTTGCGGAAGGAGAAGCCATGTCCTCCACGGTCCGCACCTCGCCCCGTCAACCTAGGGACGTTTGACCGTAATTACTGTCTGTATATGAGTCGCTACCCTGACGGTCTCTAGAATAAGACCTCGAGGACGCATAGGAACCTTTATAGGAACTTCCCTTGGACGTATTCGTCCCAGAAGTGCCTGTGCTACTCTTCTCTGCTGAATCCGACTATATGGAAGCGTATTTTAATAGCAGAGAGTCTAAAGCTTTCTTAGTTAACTGATCATAGACTGTGGAAAGCTTGCCGTCGAAGAAAACTCTCCGCAGACCGGAGCGACTCTGAGAGAGTTTTTCACCTTACTATCTACACACGTGGATGTAGCCAGGGCCACGTCATGTCTAACCAACTCCATATTGCCACTAAAGGACGGAGTTTTACGTGAGGCCCTTGAAAGAACTCTTAAGGAGATTGAGCATCCTAGAATTCTTTTTGCTTGCAACGTAATGATAACGTTCTGGTAAGATGATCTGCGTACGATGATGCGTCTAAGCTGATATTGTTATTTCCAACATCGTGGTTGGAATTGACATAGACGACAGTAAAAAACAATACTAGGTCCTAACCTGGTCGTCTAGACACAGAGAACTCTCAGAATGCTCTGTCCTGCCTTTTCAAAATATTCATTGAATGGATGAAAGGCAGATGTAGAGCATATTGCCGATAAGAAACTTGACCTGCCCATTTAGGTAGCAAATTAAATATTATACCGTCATTCAACAGATCAAATATCCGTGAGACATATCTGGACTATGTCAGAAACTGAGGGATGATGTCCCTAAACCGATTAAGAATTCTGTGTCCAGTGGCGCTATCAGTCTCTTATCCGGCAACGCAGCATTTTGGTCTGGAGGAACAACGCCAGATGACAATGCCGGATGCACTCTACAGCAATTATGTTGTTTCGAAAAGGGAAAATACAGCTCATCCGTATCCCTTTCGCCATCCTGTCGGACCACTTGTAATTCTTGGTCGTCCGTGTCTGAACCTGCAGTGGAACGTACCAACCCAGTTTCCTTGGATAATTCCTGAGCCGACAGAGTTACTGTCGGTTGCTGGGATGCTGCGATCATTGTGCTATCTGCAATAGCATGTCCGTAATAGAGGACTGTGGAGCTGCAGTCTTATAGGATTTAGACACTGTCAGCTCCTTGGACGTTCACTCTTGCATACATCTAATATGTGAACGTCCGGAGTATGAAGGCCTCGTACCTTAGCTACCGAATGGCGTGACCTGGTCGCCGTATAATCCCTGGTTGGCGATGTTGGTTGAATATCACAGGTCACATAGCCAAGGTGCGGTCGCGAGTGCTGCCGTGAGGATGAGGAAGCCAAAAGAGCAGTCTCTCCGGACTGTCTATATAACGGAGCATCCCGAATGGTGGACGTATGCTACGACTGAGCAACGTTTTGTACCACAACATCTGGGCCCAGATGTTGCAATACGAGAGAGGAACCTCTCTCACTCGCAGCCCGATGGACCTGGACGAGTTAGGAACCGGACTAATAGGCTTCCTCCGTACCATCCTCGTATCCGTCATCACCAGGTGTGCACATTGTATTTTATAGTGCTCGCATCACCCAAATCTCCTTCTTGGACCGCAACGGACGAACCCGGGTGCTGAGTCATTCGGTGAATGGTCGCGACACCGGGTGAGCTAGCGGACGCCAACGCCGTTGATCCTACTTGGGACCTCTTAGGCAATTGACGTATCTGTATGAGCACTTTACCGCTAGCTCTTGATTTGACTGTGAAATGGAAGCACACTTACAAAGACTTCACGGTAACAATACCTAGTTCATGTTACCCTATGAGACATGTGGAGCCGCGGTCGCTGGAAGCTCCCGGGACGTTCATTCCTGCATTTATATAATATGCGAACATCCCCGACTGGAAAGGTCTCGTATCCTTGGCTAGCAGATGGAGTGACCTGGTTGACGAGTATTCCTTGGTCAGCGAAGCAGGAGCACCAGGGAAGTTCAGTCCTGCATTTATATAATATGCAAATGTCCCCTGGAAATCTGTGGTCACATAGCCAAGGTGCAGTCATGTGCGTTGACGAGGATGAGGAAGCCAAGATAGCAGCTGCATCGGACTGTCATGCAACGGAGCGTCCTGAACAGGAGGAGTGGACGTAAGCTCCGACTAAGAGAACAACATACAACAACATCGCGGCACAGATGTTGATGCAAGAGAGAGGGGGCCTTTCTCGCTCGCGGTACGGCGGACCTGGACGAGCTAGCTTCCGGACGGACAGGCTTCCTCCGTACTATCCTCGGATCCGTCGTTGCTGGGTGTGCATATCTGAAGTTTTATAGTGCTCGCATCACCCAATCTGCTTCCCTGGTCCGAAACGGACTAACCCGGGTGCTGTACCATTCTTTCCTGGTGAATGGATGCGACACCGGGCGGACTAGCGGGCGACAATGCCTTCGATAGAACTAGCTAACTCCCAGCAATTGTCGTAACACCTTGAGCACTTCCTGCTAGCCCTACTATTGCAATGACGGAGACACACTTATTGAAGACATCATGGAAACATCACTCTGAATTCTGAAAAAGAAACTGATAGTATATAGTGACCCAACGCAGAGAGGACCGTAATGGACCTCTCACATCTAATAAAATACCATGACACCCGTCTCCAACGATGTCGAATCAATCAACACACACAGAGCAAGAATTAATGCAACTACATTGACTACAAGAAACACAATGAACTTGTGAATTAGAGGAAGATATCCTCGCATTACGAATGAAGAATATTTTTTCCAACTAGAAAAAATATTCACCGTCATATTACTTGCACTAACCCTTGAAATAAATATACATATATATTATAATTCATTATAACATTTCAAAAGAAAATAATTTTCAAAAAAAAAAATTTTTGAAAAAATTTTCAGAAGAGCCCAAGTTCCCAATGGGAACCTTGAGCCCAAGGATCCCAAAAAAGCCTAAGTGTGGACAAAATTTTTTAATGATTTTGAAAAATTAAAGTAACACTTACGGACAATATTAATGTATCTTGCTATGAACTAAATTAAGCAGAAGACAAGTAATCACTGTCAGAAGTAACAGTTGTCAACATAAGCAAAAGTGTCAACAAACCGGAAACATGACTCCAGGCACTGAAACAAACATAGCCCAAAATCAGTTACCAATTTAAACACTATCTGATGCAAAACCGAGTCTTCCAGAGAAGAAACTGTAGAACATCAGATGGTAGATGCAGACCAAAACGCCTAAACACCCCTGGGGTGAGGACGTAAACATGGGTAAAAAACAGAAAATAATTCTGTTACCAAGCCAAAACTCTCAAGAAATTTTAGTAATAAACATTACAAAAAATAAGCCAAAAGCATGGGAGAATAGCTAGGGGGGAATAAAGGAAAGGGAGAGAGGAAACTCCGATTAAACAATGGAACATTCATAGCAAGAATTTAAATAGGTAACATAAATAATTTCGTAAAATAATTATAAGTTATAGCCCTGAACATTTGTTTCCACTGTATTTTCCTCTCCACCTTCTATTTCCACCATATTACCACCATTCTCTCATAATTATGCGTCTGGCATCATTTAAACTGAGATTTACAAGCACAAATATCAGTCAGTTGTAACTGAATTGAGGGCCAAACAAAAATTACTTTTGGCAGCAATTTCGAGACCTCCTTGACACTGCGCATGCGCAGTGGAGTAAAAGTATGGAGGACCATATAGGACATGTAATTTTCGGTTTTAGATGCAAATTTTGGGGATTGGGGGGTAAAATTTGCGTTTGGCCCTAAATATTTTAGTGTTAGCACTAGCTAAGTCTGGGCTATTGGTACAGTATAAAAATACCTACTAGTTTTTGAGAGGGTACCATAATGATCTCATCAGTAACTGCAAGGAAATGTTCAGTTCTAACACATGGCTGAAAACAGCGAGTGAAAACTTACATTTCCAAGCAGTCACAAATAACTGCAATTAAAACATTTAAATGCAGTCATTACAAATAACTGCAATTAAAACATTTAAATGCAGTCATTACAAATAACTGCAATTAAAACATTTAAATGCAGTGATTTTGATTTAAACTTACATTTCCAAGCAGTCACAAATAACTGCAATTAAAACATTTAAATGCAGTGATTTTAAACTTACTGCATAATGTGCCTCATTTCTGGAGAGATATTCTCTTATATCTTTCATGATGATTTAATAAAAGCATATTGTAAGGCATTTTCTATTTTAGGAGGCAGCCTATAATAACAATGATTCCCAAGACACTCACGCCATAAAGTTGTTTAAAGGAGCATTTAACAAGAGGCCTGCATTGCAAAGCGCTGCTAATGTCCCCGTTCGCAAAAAAATAATACCCACTAACATTCTAATCGGAATAGCGGTAGCTGAGCTGCAAGGTAAACCATTCAGATGGAAGGTAATTAAAAATTTCCTAAGTCGATAAAGGGCCATAACACTGGAGAAAATGTGAGGGAGAAACTCACGCTAGGTAGGCATTGTTCCCCCATGCTGCTCTATCACTGTACTAAATATCATTCAAAATAGATCAGCTGTAACTGAGCTACAAGGGAAAACATTCAGATGGAAGAGAATTTTTGAATTTTCAAAAAAGGAACTTAACTCTGGAGAAAATGCATGGAAGAAACTCACGCTACACAGGTATTGTAACCACATGATGCTCTAGCAGCGCACCAAATATCATTCAAATCAGAGTAGCAGTGACTGAGATATAAGGGAAAATGTTTGTATGAAAGGGAAGTTTTGAAATTTCAAAGTAAAAAAATGCCAATAGGATCACCGATCCAATGTCGAGTTGTGACAGTACAAAAGTGTGTTTAACCATTATCAACTTATCGTCCAGTTGATTCCAATTTACTATGTGAAGGGTCACTGTGACCTTTTGACAAAATAAATAGGGTTCTTCCTTGCACCAATGCCAACCTACTTGGGTGGAAACATTGTCAAATTATCATCTGGAGACCAATTGTTTATGATTTATTATGTTCAAGGTCACTGTAACCTTGACATTTGACTAGTGAGTCCAAAATAAATAGTGGTCTTCCACTCACCTAAGCCAACCTACCTATGAAGTTTCATGAATGTGGGTCAAACCATTATTAAGTTATCATCCGGAAACCAATTATTTACGGATTTACTATGCTGAAGGCCACTGTGACCTTGCCCTTTCACCTAGCGAGTACAAAATAAATAGGGTACTTCTTCTCACTGATGCCAACCTACCTATGAAGTTTCATGAAAGTGGGTCGAACCATTATCAAGTTATCGTCTGGAAACCAATTGTTTATGGATTTACTGAAGGTCACTGTGACCTTAACTTTTCAAGTAGCGAATCCAATATAAATAGGGTTCTTCCTCTCACTGATGCCAACCTACCTATGAAGTCTCATGAATGTAGGTCGAACCATTATCATCTGGAAACCAATTGTGTTGATTCACTGTGACCTTGACCTTTGACCTTGCAAGTCCAAAATAAATAGGTTCTTCCATTCATGAAGGCCAACCTACATATGAATTTTCATGAATGTGGGTTCAACAATAGTCAAGTTATCATCCGGAAACCAATTATTTATGATTTTGTATGTTGAAGGTCACTATGACCTTGACCTTTGACCTAGTAAGTCCAAAATAAATATGGTTCTTCCTCTCTACGTGGCCAACCTACCTATGAAGTTTCATGAACATGGATTAAACCATTATCAAATTATTGCCCGGAAACCAATTGTTTACGACCACCGACCCACCCGCCCAACCGCCATTCATCAAACTATAAGTCAAGTTTGACTTCGTCACAACTCGACTAAAACGGACCACAACTCTGGAGAAAATTGTGGAAGAGACTCACGCTAGACAAGTATCGTTACCACCATGTTACTCGATCAGTATACCAAATATAATTCAAAACGGGGTAGGTGTACCTGAGCTGCACAGGAAAATGTTCGGACCAAAGGAATTTTGAGTTTCCTAAGTCGAAAAAGGACCATAACTCTGGAAAAAATGTGTGCAAGAAACTCGTGCTATACAGGTATCATTCCCCCATGATGCTCTATCACGTCACCAAATATCATTCAAATCGGAGTAGCAGTGGCTGAGATACAAGGGAAAATGTTGTTACAGATAGACGACGAAGAGACAAGCAGACAGACGAATGGCCTGACTAGATAACTTTTCAAGTTGTGGGCATAATTAGCATCTAGGGCTAGTTAACACTACAGAGGAATGAAGTCAGGTAATTATTCATAACTGTTGACCAAATAAGATGATTTTTTCTGGTACTGAGATGGTAAAACACAAATAATGCCTAGATTTCCAGTAATGCAAAACCACTCTGCTCCCACACACATCAGGATTTTGACAATTGGATCTGAAGAGCAGATTTTTAAAGATTGCTCCTCATATAGGACTAAGTTAAACTTCAGGCTCCAAGATGGAGCACAAATATTAACCCAGGAAGTTGTTTTTAACAAACTTGAATCTGACTTCTCTTAGCATGGTGTGTATCGTACTTCAAAAGATTCTGGCTGAGGGTCCTGGTGAAGATGATTTAGGGGCCCAAATGTTAACCCTGGGACTTGATTTAGATAAATTTGAATCTAATACCCATAAGGATGTTGTAAACCAAATATCAAAGGATTCTGAATGTTGGTTGTGGAGAAGATGATTTTTAAAGAATATTCCCCATATTGCACTGCATTAAATTTCAGGCTCATATATTGAGCTCAGGCATAAACTCCAGGACTTGATTTGAACAAACTTGAATCTGACCTCCTTAACAATGCACTAAACCAAATATCAAAATATTCTGACTGGTGGATCTGAAGAAGATTTTAAAAGATTATTTCTTATACTGCACTTTGTTAAAATTTGTGTTCCTATAGGGAACCCAAATATTAATCAGGGGTCTTGATTTGAGCAAACCTGAATCTGACCTCTGTAATGATGTAGCATACCAAATATCAAAAAATTCTGACTGGTGGATCTGAAAATTCGTAAAAAATTATTCCTTATACTGCACTAACTTAAAATTCAGGCGCTCATAGATAACCTAAATATTAACCAAGGTTCTTGATTCAATCTAACCTCTGTAACAATACTGTATACCAAATATCAAAAGACTCTGACTGGTGGATTTGAAGAAGATTTTTAAAGAATATTCCATTCCGGATATTGCACTAAGTTAAAATTCAGGTTCCCATAGGGGGGCCGAATTTCAGCCCTGGGACGTGATTTGAACAAACTTGAATCTGACCTTCCAAAGGATGCTGTATACCACATATCAAAAGAGTCTGACTACTGGGTCTGAATAAGATTTTAAAAAATTATTCCTCATTTTGCACTAAGTTAAAATTTGGGCTCCCATAGGTGACCCAAATATTAAATGAGGGACTTGATTTGAACAAACCTGAAGTTGACTCCATGAAGGATGCTGTATACCAAATACCAAAAGTTTTTGATTTGTGTTTTTGGAGAAGATTTTTAAAGAATATTCATCATATTGAACTAAGCTAAAATTCAGGCTCCCATTGATCTGGGGTCAAATTTGGGCCCCTATGGGAGCAATTGGGATTAAGCCCATTATTCAAGGACACAATGCAGTTACGCCTGGTGGAGACTGAACAATGAACCTTTTTGTTTGAAGTCCAATGTCGTAACCAATGAGCACCAGTGCACCCAATCTTTTAAAATAAGCCAATTAAATTAAGCCAAAGACAAATCAGTATTTATCACAAATTGTACATACTAAAACAGAAAAATCAAGAAATAATCACTCACAGGACAATCACCATCTGGATAATTTTCTGGAATGGATAAGGAAAATCTGAACACACCATCCTGGTAAAGACCTTGTCGTATGAAAAGAACACCAAACCAGACTGTAGAAGAGAAACAGTAAATGCATTTCAGTTGAAAACAAAAACATTATAGTAATTTCTAAATTAATTATACCTACCACTGGCCCAGACTAGCCACCTAGCTCAATTCGAAGAATCAGCCCAAACACTTCATTTTCAATCCCCCAACCTCCCCCAAAATTAAGCCAAATAAAACAAGAGACCCCACAGGGCCTGAAGCGCTCACCTTGAACAGAACATGATATAAACAAAGTCCAAGAAAGAGTCTACATTTAGCAATCCATCTTCATAGGATTCGTTCTCAATCCTTGAGCCCCACAGAAGTTACAAAAATAGTCCAAGCATCATGCCTTTTCTTCAGTTGATCATAATGTAAAATGTGGAGCTCCCCAATGAAGCCCCTTGATATAACCTATGTGGATTAATCTTAGTTACACACCTCTAGAGGGTACTGAATACAAAATTTATAATTCTTCAGCTCCATAGCCAATTCCGGATCCCACAGGGAGCCCAAATAAAGTTGAATCTGACCTCCATAGAGATGTTCTATACCAAATATGAAAGCATTCTGACTGTTGGATCTGAAGAAGAAAGATTTTAAAGAAATTTCTTCATATTGCACTTAGTTAGAATTTGGGCTCCTAAAGCGAGCCCAAATATTAACATACGGACCCGATTTGAACAAACTTGAATCCCCACCCCAAAGATGTTGTATTCCAAATATGAAAGTCTTCTGACTAGTGGATTTGAAGAAGATTTTTAAATAAATTTCCCCATATTACACTAAGTTAAAATTTGGGCTACCATAAGGAGCCTAAATATCAACCCAGGCTACCAATTTGAACAAACCTGAATCTGACTTCTCTAGAGATGTCGTAAAAAAAACATGAAAGGATTCTGACAGGTGAATCTGAAGAAGATTTTTGAAGAAATTCCCTCATATTGTACTAAGTTAAATTTCAGGTTCCTATATGAAGCCCAAATATTAACTCAGGCACTCGAATTGAACAAACTTGAATCTGATCCCCCTAGAGATGTTGTATAGCAAATACGAAAGCATTCCGACTGGTGGATCTGCAGAAGACGATTTTTAAAGAAATTTCCTCATATTGCACTAAATTGAAATTTGGGCTACCATAGCGAGCCAAAATATCTACCTAGGGACCCGATTTGAACAAACTTGAAACTGACCCCCCCCCCCCCCCCCCCTCCCCCACTGAGATGTTGTATACCAAATATGAAAGCATTCTGACTTGTGGATCTGAAGAAGAAGATTTTACAAAATTATCCCCATATTGAACTAAGTTAACACTTGGGCTTCCATAGGAAGCCCAAATATTAACCTAGGGACTTGGTTTGAACAATCTGCAATCTGACCCTCATCACAATGATGTATACCAAACATTAAAAGATTCTGACTGGTGGTTCTGAAGAAGAAGATTTTTAAAGAATATTCCCCATATTGCCCCAAGTTAAAAATTTGGGCTCCTGTATTAAGCCCAAGTATGAACCGATGGGCTTTATTTTAATCAAATTGTATCTGAAACAAAGGGGTATTTATACCAGGAAAATACAAAAGTTCTTGCATCATTCTACCACAGCATCATAAATGTCACTGTCATCACTGGAATTCTTTTGCCAACACAAACCATATCCACAGTAAATTTAGTGACTCGCTCTAAACACACCTTAACCTTTAAAGGCTTATTTCAGGCTTTTGCGACCTCAGAGCATGTGTCCTAACATGCTATCATTAGGAGGTCCAGCTGACGACAGACAAATCACCTGGGCAGTTATTTCTAGTCAAATTTTGGCTGCCCATTAAGGTAACCAAGAGTTGACTAGAAATCACTGCTAGAGCTGTCCAATTAACCAAAAAATTTACTTGTCGGTTGTCGGAAAAAATCAAAGGTCACAACTGTGCATGTCTCAAAAAACAGTACTTTCGGTTTTATGTATTTACATCTAATTCTTAGTCATAGAAAGTTGAGTCTACCGATAATAAAACATAATATGCTGGAAAAAAGTCCTATGTTGATCTACTTCGAAAAACATTTAAAAAACAAATACGCCTATGAGAAGATTACGGCAGAATACACAAACACCCTTCAGTCGAAACACAATGTTGAATCGAAGCATGAATTTCATTGTGCAGACCTTAAACCTTTACCCAACGTAACGGCCAAAACCAGCCAGCGCTATTCTCAAAAATCAGCAATTAATTTTCATTATTTTTTTCATTTTTTGTCTCAAAAACATAGGTTATGACCCCTCATTGGAACGAGCTCATCGAGCTCGTTCAAATGAGGGGTCATAAGCTATGTTTTTGAGACAAAAAATGAAAAAAAACTTAAAAAATTTATAGTAATTTATATATTTTTTATACTTACCAATGACCCAGACATAGCTGGTGCTAACTCTTAAAAATCTAGGGCCAAACACAAATTTTGCCCCCCAATCCCCAAAATTTGCATCTAAAACCAAAGAAATCATGTCCTGAATGGCCCTCCATACTTCGCCTCTACTGTGCATGCGCAGTGTCAAGGAGGTCCCGGAATTGGCACCATTTATCATTCTACAACCAGTGCCTGGTCAGCGCTATGTACTCAGTAGGGAGGTAGAGTTCCCAACTCCTGGGAGGGCCATCCCCGTCTGGGTCATTGGTAAGTATAAAAAATATATAAATTACTATAAATTTTTTAAGATTTTTATACTGTACCAATGACCCAGACATAGCTGAATAGTAAAAAGGCTGGAGGGCCTAGGACATAGAGGAAATTCCAATAAGCTCAACTATATAAAATAGAGTCATCCCCTCGAGGAGAAAAGGAGTATTAGGCTTTACATGTATCTTTCTTATTTATGATAAATTAGAAAGACACAACACCCTCCATAAGTGAGCATCATAACATTCATGTTCTCTATTAACATCCAGTATAATCCTTATACTAATTATTTTTAAAGTAAGCCAATAAATAAAGTTAGTCCAGAGAACTGAGACTCTTTATACTCTTTTTAAAAGTGTCCGAGGATTGTATATTAACTCCCGTTTGACACGTGACATATACAAATGCTATACTTTAAAATATGACATGAATGAATTTTTTAAACATTAACTTTCACTTTAAAACCATCCCGTTAACAACTCAGAATTACTGACTCCGGAGGAAGTATCCCCTTGTTTTCACTATAAAACAGGTGACCCAAGGGAACACCCTCCCCCCCCCCCCTTCCCCTTGCCCTGGGTCAAATAGCCCAGAGCGAAAAGGGCAGCAGGCCTGAACAGAAAGCCTGCATAACTATAGTTGCAACTGTTTAGTGAACGACATTCTGAGCAGCAGATAATGGACCTAAACAAAGCAGGTCTCCAGAAATGGACTCAATATTTCTGAGATAAAAATTTGTGAATGTGGATGGCTGAGACCAATATGCAGCCTTCATTAACTTCATTAAATCTGTAATAGCAACACTATTTGCATAAGCCTAAGATGTAGAAAGAGCTGTTACTTAATGAGTCGAAATCTTACGCACAGACTGCTGAGTTGAAGATAGATTATCATAAGCAGTACGGATAGTTAATTGAATCCATCAAGCCATAGAATGGACCGTAAAGCTAAGAGAAATGCTGTCTTATAAGACCAGCATTTGAAATCTACTGACTCAAGAGGCTCAAATGGTTTTCTTTTAGTTAAGAAGAACCCAAGCTAAATTCATTTAGGAATTAATCTAAGGGTTCTAGGTCTATTTATCGAAGAGTTTCTAACTAATTTAGATAAAGAGACATTAGATTCAATTGTAAACTATCATGGTGTGCATAGGTATCAGATAACATAGACCTATAGCCTTTACTAGTAACAGGCTGCAGTTGATCTCGTCAAACAAGTATACTAGAAAGCTTGCAATGTCTGGTATGGAGGGATCAAAAATATCAACAAAATGATCCCTACACCCATGACGAAAGACCTTCCACTTAACTGCATAGTATACCGAAGAGGAGGTCCTCCGACAGTTAGAAATCGCGTCCACTGCTCGTCCTGTACAATGCTTGCCATGCAAGAAGGACCGCACAACGGAATACGTGAAGGTTGAGACCTTGCGGGTTGTGATGAAGTTGACACGATTTCCCCAGCGAAAGAAGATCCTCTCGTGGAGGAAGTTTTCGCGGTAAGTCCCACAGCAGACACCTGAGTAGATTTATCCACGGTCTCTGTGGAGACAGAGATGCTACCAACAGAATTGTATTGAGATTGTTTATCTTGAGCAATATTTGCTGAATCAACAGCGCTGGAGGATACGCATATCCTATCCTTCCGTCCCACGAGATCGATAGAGCTTCTACTGCATATGCTCGGGGATCCAGACATGGTGACACATACGTTTGCAATTGATTGTTGAGTTGTGTCACAAATAAGTCTATCATTGGCCGCTCCCATTGGTAGCAAATCTGATTGAATACCTGTTTGTTGAGAGTCCATTCTGACGGCAACAAGCGACCCTTCTGTGAAAGGGAGTCTACTAATACATTCAGACGACCCGGAATATGACGGACCGAAAGCAGAACTTGGTGTTCTAGAACAAACAGAAGGATTCTTTCCGTTAAATTGAATAACGGAACGGAATGAGTGCCTCCCTGGTTCCGGATATACGCAACTATTGTCGTATTGTCGGACAGGATTTGGACATGCACTTTCTGAATAATGTTCATCCAATGACATAGTGCAAGCCAAACTGACATCATTCCTTGGATGTTTATGTGCTTGCCTAGAAACTGCGGAACCCAAAGACCCTGGCACTTCGAATCCGTTGGGATCAATGTTGTACCCCAACCTGTTTGATTGGCATCCGTCATAATCATAAAACTTGGATCCGGCAACTGCAGTGGAAGTCCCTGAGACAACCACTGAATGTCTGCCCAAGTCTGAATCTCTTGTTACACTTGATTGACAAGAGAACGTCTATATCGAGCAATTCATAGATTGCCGAAAGGTTGCCGTCGAAGAGAAGCTTCTCCGAGACCGAAGCGACTCTGAGAGAGTTCTTCACCTTACTATCCACGCACGTGGATGTAGCTAGGGCTGCGTCACGTCTAACCAACTCCAGGTTTACCACTGAAGGGCGGAGTTATACGTGGAAAAGCTACTGCCCTTGAAAGAAATCTCATTGAGGATCATATCCTGGAATTCTTTCCCTTGAAGACGTAATGATAACGCCTTAGTAAGGTGGTCTGCGTATGACAGAAGAAGCTTCTCTTCGACGGCAACCTTTCGGCAATCTATGAATTGCTTGATATAGACGTTCTCTTGTCAATCAAGTGTAACAAGAGATTCAGACTTGGGCAGACATTCAGTGGTTGTCTCAGGGACTTCCACTGCAGTTGCCGGATCCGAGTTTTATGATTATGACGGATGCCAATCAAACAGGTTGGGGTACAACATTGATCCCAACGGATTCGAAGTCTTTGGGTTCCGCAGTTTCTAGGCAAGCACATAAACATCCAAGGAATGATGTCAGTTTGGCTTGCACTATGTCATTGGATGAACATTATTCAGAAAGCGCATGTCCAAATCCTGTCCGACAATACGACAGTAGTTGCGTATATCCGGAACCAGGGAGGCACTCATTCCGTTCCGTTATTCAATTTAACGGAAAGAATCCTTCTGTTTGTTCTAGAACACGTTCTGCTTTCGGTCCGTCATATTCTGGGTCGTCTGAATGTATTAGTAGACTCCCTTTCACGGAAGGGTCGCTTGTTGCCGTCAGAATGGACTCTCAACAAACAGGTATTCGGAGAAAGGACCGGCATGGCCATTTCCCCGCTAACATACCGTGACACACGCTTCCCATGTTGTCATCGAAATTAACACATACTGAACAGGAGTTAGTGCGAGTACACTGACTACATTTATATAATGATTATGAAAGTCAGAGAAAGATTTCCTCTTATTACAATTGAACAATATCCTTTCATTGTGAAAAGAATACAAAGTCCTAGTACTCGCACCAACCCCTGAAAACAAAAATACATAATAACATGATCCATTAACATAGAAAAAATAATTGAAATCAAAAAAAAAAATTTTGAAAAAATATTTTTTCAGAAAAGCCCAAGTTTCTGAAAAGTAAAGTTGAGCCCCAATGGATCCCAAGCCTAAGTGTGGACAAAAATTTTAAAAATATTTTAAAAAATTAATGCAACACTTACGAATAATAATAATGTATCCAGTTATGATTAAACTAACACAAAGACAAGAAATCCCCCTCCACAGAGGCTGTTGTCAATGTAAACAAGAAGTGTAAAAACACCAGAAACATGACTCCAGGCACTGATAACCCTGGCCCGAAATCAGTTACCAATAATACACTATCTGATGCAAAACAGAGACTTCCAGGGAAGAAACTGCAGAACATCGGATGGTAGATGCAGAACACTACGCCTAAACACCCATGGGTGAGGACGTAAACATGGGGAAAAGAACAGAATTCATTCTGTTATCCAGCTAAAACTCCCAAGAAATTTTAGTAATAATATTACAGAAAATATGCCAAAAGCATGGGAGAATAGCAAGGGGGGACTTAAAGGAAAGGGAGAGAGGAAAACACTGAACAAGCAGTGTAACTTTATAGCAAGAATGACCACAACAGGCCCATGCCTCGAAAATAGGTAACTTAACATAATTTCATTAAAAAATTTTAAGTTACAGCCCTGATTATTTTCTGTCACTCATTTTTCCTCTCCTCCTTCTATTTCCTCCTTAGATCCACTATTTCTCTAATATTTATGTGTCTGGCATCATTTAAACTGAGATTTACAAGCACAAAGATCAGTCAGATGTGAACTGATGAAGGGCCAAACAAAGAATGATAAATGGCACCAATTCCGGGACCTCCTTGACACTGCGCATGCGCAGTAGAGGTGAAGTATGGAGGGCCATTCAGGACGTGATTTCTTTGGTTTTAGATGCAAATTTTGGGGATTGGGGGGCAAAATTTGTGTTTGGCCCTAGATTTTTAAGAGTTAGCACCAGCTATGTCTGGGTCATTGGTACAGTATAAAAATTTAGTTATTCAAGAATTTTTTTTGCAAGTGTCTGCTTTTCATGTTAGGTAAAGGGTTAAGTGTTTGGAAACAAAGTCAGCTTTAAAAAGCAGGCTGAAGGTGAATGCAGGAATTTGCCAAATACCAACTCCCTGTTATAAAGTATTCCGGTACTGGTCTGGTTGTTTCAATATACACTGGGCCGGGGTCATCGTTCGATTTGGTTCTGCATGTAATGTGTCCTAAACTGATCAAGGTTTACAATGTTGACATTTTGCTCTGTCGCTGTGGTGGCTTACATCATTAAAAGTCGAAGAATTGACGATATTTGTTGTTGAATCTGTCTCAGTTGTTATTCCCATTCTGATGTTCAGACCATGTGTGATCCGAACATTTCAAATGAGGATGTTCGGAATCGGATTTGAGTGTGATGTCATATGCATGTGGCAGAAACACTGCAAAACTGACAGTTACTGTCGCCATTTGCAGTATGAGCATATCAAATCAAGTCGAAAAGAAAAAGAAGTGTGGAATGGGGGTGGGGGTGGATAGGTAGATCCAGACTTTTATTCACCTATCCTGTATAGCACTATGTACATATAACATCATGTCATAGGTCCATATCATGACTTGAATCTGACCTGCATAAGGATATTGTACACCACATATCAAAAGATTCTGACCAGTGGATCTAAAGAAGAGATTTTTAAAGATTATTCCCCATTTTACCCAATATTGCACTAAGTTAAAATTCGGGTTCATAGAGAGATCCCAATTAATAAATACTGGACTTGATTTGAACAAACCTGAATCTGACCCCAATAAGGATTATGTACACCATATATCAAAAGATTCTGTCTAGTGGTTCTGGAGAAGAAGAGTTTTAAACATTATTCCTCATTTTGCACTTAGTTAAAATTCAGGCTCCAATAGGAAGCCCAAATATTAACCCAGCCCATCGAACAAACTTAGATCTGACCTCCTAAGGATGTTGTACACTAAATATCAAAAGATTTCAACTGGTGGATCAGAAGAATATTTTTAAAGATTATTTCTGATATTGCACTAAGTTAAAATTCTGGCCCTGTAATGATGCTGTAAATCAAATATCAAAAGTTTCTGACTTGCGGTTCTGGAGAAGAAGATTCTTTAAAGAGTACTTCTCATATTGTAGCAAGTTAAAATTTGGGCTCCAGTACTGACTCCATATATGAAGTGAGGGGCTTAATTTTAACAAATTTGTATCTAACCATTCCCCATCCCCGCCCCCATGGATGCTGTTTACTAAATATCAAAAGATTCTGATTGGTGGTTCTAGAGAAGATTTTGTCTGATTTTTTTCAAATATACAGACTCACCACTTTTTTGATTCTCCCTACTATGACACAGTCGATGGCAATTTTTTTTACTATTCCTTTCTACTGGTCCTAAGCATGCTTCATACCAAATAACAGTTCTCTGTTTTGTATGGCTTTGGAAATATGGGCGTTTAAAAATATTTGAATTTTTAGCTCCTCGCATTCCCACGGAGATGCAGGAATTATTTTTTATGTATCTAGACCTTACAACTCAATAATGTCACAAACCACTTATCAAATTTGGATAAAATTGGCTCATCAGTTCAGAAAAGAGAAATTTGGGACGGGGCTCAAAATCTTGTCTCTCCCATCACAAAGGTAAATATTGCCTTACAAACTTTGTTTAACAAGCTTGATTCTACACATCCAAAAAAAAAGAAACTTGGTACCAAATATCAAGACAAATTTAGGATCAGTTTCCCTCACCCCTCCAACAAAATCAAAATGAGATGTCAGAACAAACAATCACCTCAAATTTAACTGAAATTGATCCAGCAGTTTTGGAGAAGATGTGAACACCATGTTCACAGATGATGTATGGCGGACGTCGAGTAATCATGATAGCTCACACTGACTTCAAGTCAGGTGAGCTAATTATAGCAGGCATGTTTTGAGAAAATTGACATTCTTTTGAGACTCAAAATGACTCCAAACACTGCCATTTGGGGCATATTTTCCAAAATATACCCCTCCACTAAATAAGGCGAGGGACAACACCTCCATACTTCTACCTCAACTCAAGACTTCAAATTTTCAAATTTTGTAATATGCCTACAGTATGTGAATTCTTAGACCGCTCCCATCAACAAAACCTACTCCACCCCCCCCCCCCCCCCCCCCCCCCCCCCCCCAAATACAGATACCTGGCTTTGCACCTGAATTTGACAACTCTAAATTCTAAATGAAAACAAATAACTTTTAATTGGTTAATTGATTGATGATTATATATCATTAACCTATATCACAGAGGCACATTAATGTTTGGATATCACAGAGACACAGCGATGTTTGAGATTAATGGCATGCTTTTATTGTGCAATGTCCAACCTTGATTTTCCTGAAATAAAATTTGAAGTCACCACTCTTTTTGAAGTTATGATATCTTTCATCATAATTACAAGATAGTAAGATACAAATGTCTACACTGTGCATTCTGTTATGCCATTTGGTCCTTTCTGAATACAGATTACTGTGACCGCCTACCTGTGGGGACTGATAAGCACATTTTTAAGCACTGTATTTCAGTTTTTGAATATTCCAAATATTCCGAGCCGCCACATAGTTCTGTTATACTGGGAACTACAGGCCTGGAAGTAACCTGCAAATGATCGTTTAGGTTATGTGGTGGTTACGTCAATTGCAAAATATGCGAAAGAACTGCAGGTTACAACAAAATAACACAACATTGCTTTATTAAATTGCTAATCTTGCATGTTTTGCCAGGAGGACTTGACAATCATAGTGTTTCCATCTTAAAAGAATTTCTGCCTAAATAAATAGCAACAACGTAGCGTGATCTCACTTTGGTGAGAAGATGCTTCGGTTGATGCTATTTATTTTAGCAGAAATACCGTGAAAATGTAAAACAGCATGACTGGCTTAGAAAAAATGAGAAGGCAAAGAAGCATCACAACACATTTTTTTTTATATGGGTTACCACAATGTTAACCCTTTGAACACTGAGGTATCTTTCATATCAATTCAATGGCAACAACTGGAAGATTCTATATTCATTATTTAGGGGAAGACCAATTAATATTTTCAATGTGCAGCCTTGTGGCTGCACATTGAAAATATTGATTGGTTTACCCTGCACATTCACTCGGCATCCATCCTGGTATTCCTATTTAATGAAATTATGATGTATCATGTTCCTGTCGGAAAAATGAAAACATTTATAGTAAGCCTTGTGGCTGCACGTTGAAAATATTGATTGGTTTACCCTGCACATTCACTCGGCATCCATCCTGGTATTCCTATTTAATGAAATTATGATGTATCATGTTCCTGTCGGAAAAATGAAAACATTTATAGTAATTTATATATTTTTTATACTTATCCAATGACCCAGACTTAGCTGGTGCTAACACTAAAATATTCAGGGCCAAACACAAATTTTGCTCCCCCAATCCCCAAAATTTGCATCCAAATCAAAAAATCTAATGTCCTATATGGTCCTCCATACTTTTACCTACTGCTCATGCACAGAGTCAAGGAAGTACCGAAACTGGTGCAAATCCTCATTCTTACTAGTGCCTGGTAAATGTTATATAATCAGTGGGGAGGTAAGAGTTCCCAACTCATGGGAGGGCCATCCCCGTCTGGGTCATTGGAAAGTATAAAAAATATATAAATTACTATAAATTTTTTCATATTTTTATACTGTAACCAATGACCCAGACTTAGCTGAATAGAAACAAGAGGCCCCAGGGGGCCTTAGGTGCTCACCAACTGTTCCATACTGTTAAGACACAAATTTTATCAAAAGCTATTCTTAAGGTTCTACAGAGTAAATCTATACTCTCTGTGGAGCTAAAACATCAACAGGACTGAATGGGACAATGCTGCTGATCAAATATCAAAAGATTCTGCATGGTGGTTCTGAAGAAGATTTTTTAAAGAATTTTCCTTAAATTGCACAAAGTAAACATTCACGCCCCCATAGTGAAGCCCAATATTGATCGAGGGACTCAATTTGAACAAACTTGAATCAGAACCTTACTAAGATGCTACATACAAAATATCAAAAGATTTTTCCCACTGGTTTGGGAGAAGAGGATTTTTAAAGAATTTTTTCTTAAATTGCACCAAGTGAAAATTCATGGCCCATAGGGAGCCCCAATATTGACCAAGGGATTCGATTTGAACAAACGTGAATCAGACCCATACCAAGATGCTGCATACCAAATATCAAAACATTCTGACCACTGGTTCTAGAGAAGAAAATTTTTGAAGATTTTTTCTTAAATTGCACCAAGTAAAAATCACGCCCCCTAGGTAGCCCCAATATTGATCGAGGAACTCGATTTGAACAAACTTGAATCAGACCCATACCAAGTTGCTGCGTACCAAATATCGAAAGATTCTGCCCATTGAACCAGGTTCAGGAAAAGAAAATTTTTGAATAATTTTTCTTAAATTGTACCAAGTAAAAATTCACTCCCCCTACAGGGAGTCCCAAGATTTATCGAGGGACTCAATCTGGAGAAGAAGATTTTTAAAGAATTTTTTCTTAAATTGCACTAAGTGAAAATGAACGGCCCCCATAGGGAGCCCCAATATTGACCGAGGGACTCAATTTGAACAAACTTGAATCAGACCCACACCAAGATACTGCATACCACATATCGAATGATTCTGGTCATTGGTTTTGGAGAAGATTTTTAAAGAATTTTTCTCAAATTGCACTAAGTAAAAATTCACGCCCCCATATTGGCTGAGAGACTCGATTTGAACAAACTTGAATCAGACCCATACCAAGATGCTGCATACCACATATCAAAAGATTCTGCACACGGGTTTTGGAGAAGAAGATTTTTTAATAATTTTTCTATAATTCATACGGTGCTATCAGAGTTATGCCCCATACAGAGCCCCCAAGGGACGTGGCCATTTCATTTGAACAAACATGAATTGCCATGTAGTAGTGAACATCCACATGAAGTTTCGTGAAAATCTGACCAGTGGTTTCAGAGGAGAAGTCGTTTGAAAAATTGTAAATTGCACCAAGTTGAAATTCAAATTCCCATAATGAGCCTTAATATGAACAAAGGGACTCAATTTGTACAAACTTGAATCAAGCCCATACTAGAATGCCGTATACCAAATATCAAAAGACTCTGCATGCTGGTTCTGGAGAAGAAGATTTTTAAAGAATTAGACTTGAATTGCACAAAATAAAAATTCATGCCCCCATATTGAGCCCACATATTGATCGGGGGAGTGGGGGTGGGGGTGGGGTGGGGTGGGGGGGGGGGGGGGGGTACTCAATTTAAACAAACTTGAATCAGACCCATATTAGCATCCTGCTTACCAAACATCAAAAGATTCTGCCCACTGGTTCTGGAGAAGATTTTTAAAAAATTTTTCTTGAACTGTATAAGGTAAAAATTCACGCCCCCAGAGTGAGCCCCAATATTGATCAAAAGACTCAATTTGAACAAACGTGAATCCAACCCATACCAAGATGTTGCATACCAAATATCTAAAGATTCTGCCCACTGGCTCTGGTGAAGAAGATTGTTAAAGATTTTTTCTTAAATTGCACTAAGTACAAATTCAGGTCCCCATAGTGAGCCCCAAAATTGATCAAGGGACTCCATTTGAACAAACTTGAATCAGAACCTTACTAAGATGCTACATACCAAATATCAAAAGATTTTTCCCACTGGTTCTGGAGAAGAAGATTTTTCCTTAAATTGCAGTAAGGAAAAATTCATGCCCCTATAGGGAGCCCCAATATTGATCAAGGGACTCGATTTGAACAAATTTGAATCAGACCCATACCAAGACGCTGCATACCAAATATCAAAAGATTCTGCCCATTGGTTCTGGAGAAGAAGATTTTTAAAGAATTTTTCTTAAATTGCACTAACTAAAAATTCACGCCCCCATAGTGAGCCCCAATATTGGTCGAGGGACTCGATTTGAATAAACATGAATCAGACCCATACCAAGATGTTGCATACCAAGTATCAAAAGATTCTGCCCACTGGTTCTGGAGAAGAAAATTTTTTAATAATTTTTCTATAATTCATACGGTGCTATCAGAGTTATGCCCATACAGAGCCCCCAAGGGATGTGTCCATTTCATTTGAACAAACTTGAATTGCCATATAGTAATGAACACCCACCTGAAGTTTCGTGAAAATCGGACCAGTGGTTTCAGAGGAGAAGTCGTTTGAAAAATGTTCACGACGACGGACGGCAAGTGATAAGTTGAGCTCCCTTTGGTGAGCTAAAAAGGCTTGAGGGCCTAGGACATAAAAGAAACTCCAATAGCCTCAATTACATATAAAGAATTATCCCCTCAAGGAGAAAAGGAGAAACAGGATTTACATATATCTTTCTTACTTATTAAAAATAAGAAAGACACATTACCAGTCCGTAACTGAGCATGATAACATCAATGATCTCTATTAACATCCAGTATAACCCATTATACTAATTTCTTAAAGGAAAGCCAATAAATAAAGATAGTCCAGAGAATGAGACTCTTTATACTCACTTAAAAGTGTCCGAGGATTGTATATTAACGCTCGTATGACACATGACATATACAAATGCTTCACACCGAGCTACACTTTAAAAATATTACATAAATGAGATAAACATTAGCTTTACACTCTAAAACCATCCCAGCACCAACTCAGAATTACTGACTCAGGAGGAGGTATGCCCTTGCTTTTCACTATAAAGCTGGTGATAAATGGGAACACAATCCCCCACCCCTCCCTTTGCTCTGGGTCAATCACCCCAGAATGAAGAGGGCAGCAGAACAGAGTCACTTCTGGAACAGAAAGCCTACATAACTATAGTTGTAACCGTTTAGTGGACGACATTCTGAGCAACAGATAACAGACCTAAACATCTAAGGTCGACAGAAATAGACTCAATATTTCTAAGGTAAAAATTAGTGAACGTAGAAGGCTGAGACCAGATCATCAGATCTGTAATAGCGATACTATTAGAATAAGCCCAAGATGTAGACAGCGCTCTAACTTCGTGCGCTGAAATCTTAAGCACCGACTGCTGAGTTGAAGATAAACTTTCATAAGTAGTACGAATAGCCAACTGAATCCACCTAGAAATAGAATGGACTGTAATGTCCTTTCTATTAGAAAGCACAGACAGAAAGAAACGTTTTCGTCCCTTTCCGATAAACTCAGATCTGCATTTGTAAATACGCATAACTCTAACTGTACACAGCAAAGGCCTATGGCCATCTGAGGATGGAAGAGTCCTAATAATAATAGGCTCAGAGTACTTATTAGGAGCCTGATTCTTAGCCAAACTCCCACATTGGTAGTTAAAGTAATAGTATTACCAACACTACGATAGTGAGAATCATCAACAGATAGAGCATGAAGCTCGCTAACTCTTCTAGCGGAAGTGAAGGCTAAGAGAAAAGCTGTCTTATAAGATAAGTATTTGAAGTTTAAAGTGTTAAGGGGTTCAAAAGAAGCTTCTTTGAGCTTCAGAAGAACCCAAGCTAAATTCCACTTAGGAATTAACCTAAGGGTTCTAGGTCTATTTATCAAAATTTTTTTAACTAATTTAGATAAAGAGACATTATATCCAATTTGTAAGCTATCGTAATGAGCATATGTATCCGATAGCATAGACCTATAACCCTCAATAGTTACTGGCTGCAGTTTGATCTCGTCAAACAAGTAGACCAAAAAATTAGCAATGTCTGGAATGGAGGGATCATAAACATGAATTGAATGATCCCTACACCAACAAGAGAAAACCTTCCACTTTGCTGCATAATTTAGCGAAGAGGAGGCCCTCCTACAGTTAGAAATTGCGTCCACTGCTCGTCCTGTAAATTGCTTGCCGTGCAAGGACCGCACAACGGAAATATGTGAAGGTTGAGACCTTGCGGGTTGTGATGCAGTGTGCGTGATTTCCCCTGTGAGAGAAGGTCCTCCCATGGAGGAAGCTTCCGAGGAATGTCCCATAACAGACACCTGAGTAGATTTATCCATGGTCTCTGGGGCGACAGAGATGCCACCAACAGAATCTTGCAGTGAGATTGCTTGATTTTTAGCAATATCTGTAGAATCAACGGAGCTGGAGGATAAACGTATCCTATCATTCCGTCCCAAGAGATCGAGAGAGCGTCAACTGTGAATGCTCGAGGATCTGGGCATGGCGACACATACGTCTGCAACTGATTGTTGAGATGCGTCGCAAACAAGTCTATCATTGAGCAATCCCCTTGGTAGCAAATCTGATTGAATACTCGCTTGTTGAGAGTCCATTCTGACGGTAACATGCGACCTTTCCGAGAGATAGAGTCCGCTAGAACGTTCAGACGACCCGGAATATGATGAACTGACAGAAGAACATGATGCTCTAGAACAAACAGAAGGATTCTTTCCATTAAGCTGAATAACAGAATGGAATCAGTGCCTCCCTGGTTCCGAATGTACGCTACTACTGTCGAATTGTCGGACAGTATTTGAACATGTGAATTCTGAATTATGTTCATCCAATGATGTAGCGCAAGCCAAATTGACATCATCTCCTTGATGTTTATGTGCTTGTTCAGGAACTGCGGATCCCAAAGACCCTGGCACCTCGAATCTGTTGGGCTCAATGTCGCGCCCCAACCTGTTTGACTCACATCCATCATAATCGTAAAAACCGGATCAGGCAGTTGCAGTGGAACTCCCTGAGTCAACCACTGAATATCTGCCCAAGTCTGAATCTCTTGTTTTACTTGGTTCGATAAGACAATGTTCGTTTCGAGCGAATGAATCTTCACACTCCAAGTCTGAGAGAAAAATATCTGGAGTGGACGTGTGCGTACGCGCCCCAACGGAATAAGGTCCGCGGCGGCTCCGCAAAAACCCATCAGTCACATGAATTCTCTCGCTGTTACTACGTCTGTGTGTAGACAAAAGTGAGCATAACAACTGACTAATTTCGCTCTGGGCAACAGACGACGAACCAGATTGTTGTGCGTCTCGAAGCTCATTCCCAAGCGAATGAACGACTTGGACGGAACTAGATCCGACTTCTTTTCATTTACGATGAAACCGAGACGTCGGAGCAATTGAAGCAGACTCTGAGCATCGTTCTGAAGAGTAAATCTGCCGCCGTATCTCTGAAGAATGTCGTCCAAGTAGGCCGACATTACCACAGACGAATGAGCACAGAGATGAGTCATTACCGAGGTAATTATTCGAATGAAAGCCCAGGGCTCTAGATTCAGTCCGAAGCACATTGCTCGGAACTGATAAACGACTCCTAGGACAGCGAAGCGAAGGTACTTTCTGAACGTCGGATGTACCATGACATGAAGGTACGCATCGTTGAGATCTATGCTCGCAGCATAATCATTCACTCGAATGCTCGATCTCACCGATTGAATGGTCTCCATATAAAACTTCAGAGCCACGATCAGCTTGTTTATCCAGCTGAGATCTACAACTGGACGGAACGAGCCGTCTGGTTTTGGTACCAGGAACAGGCGACTGTAAAAACCGGGAGATTCCTGGTTTTCTACGACCTCTATTGCATTCTTCTCCAGAAGAGATTGCACCTCTGATAGAAGCGAATCTCTTTTCTGAAGGTTCGACGGAAGCTGAGTCCATCATGGACTTCGTGTTAATGGAGGTTTTTCTGTGAAGGACAGTTTTAGGCCTTCCGAAATAACCTCCTGTACCATCGGTCGCCCGTAATTGACAACCAATTGGTCAAAAATCTTGACAGCCTTCCACCCACTGGAGCGCAATAGAGGTCCTGACCTTCACCTCCTGGACCTGCGAGGCTTGCGGGAAGAGAAACTACGTCCTCCCAGTCCAGCGCCTCAACCAGTCGACCTAGGGGCATCTGACCGGTTGTCTCGGCCAGAATAACGTCCCCTACCTGAGTCACTACTCTGATGGTCTCTGGAGTAAGTGCTGGAGGATTTTTTATATCCTTTATAGGAGCTTCCCTTGGACGTACTCGCTCCAGAAGCTCCTGACTTACTCCTCTCTGCTGAGTCCGGTTTCTTAGAAACCGACTTAAAGAGCAGATAATCTGAAGCTTTCTTGGTAATCTGATCATAGATTAATGAAAGCTTACCATCAAAGAGAAATTCTCTGAAAACCGGAGCAACTCGAAGAGAGTTTTTCACCTTAGAATCCACCCTAGTCTAAACACAGAGGAACTCTCAGCACAGCCTTTGCCGTAGCAAATTTATTCTTATTGTTGATGAACGGCAGATGTAGAGCTTGTTGCGATAAGAAACTGGTTTTGCCTGTCTTAGAGGCTAATTTTAAAATAGCGTCATTCAGCAATTCAAATGTCCGTGAGACATTGCTGGACTGGACCGGATACTCAGGAACATCATCCTTAGTCTGGCCGAAAAAGTCTGTATCCAGTGACGCTATCAGTCTCTTATCCGGTATCGTAGCACTCTGGTCCGATGGAACAACCTCTGGAAGGTGTTGACGGATAAAATCCACCGCCACCTTATGCTGTTCCAGAAGGGAAAAATCCCGCTCCGCAGTTTCCCTTTCACCATCCGCCTGGACCAGATGCGAATCTCAGTCGACCCTGTCTGACACTGCAGAGGAACGGACCGACCCAGCTTCCTCCGACAGTTCCTGATCAGAAACCGTTTCCGAAGGTTGCTGGGATGCTGCGATGAGTTGTGCTATCTGTGATAGCAAGTCCGTCACGGAGGCCTGTGGAGCTGCGGTCTTACGTTGCTTAGCCGCTGGAACCTCCTGGGACGGTATATCTTGCATAATCCTTTTATGCGTACGTCCCGACTAGTGAGGCCTCGTGTCCTTGGCTACTGGATGGAGTGACCTAGACGACATGGAATCCTTTGTCGGCGAAGCAGGCTGGATATCTGAGGTCACGAAGCCAAGGTGCGGTAGTGTGTGCTGGCGTGTAGAAGAGGAAGCCAATAGACTAGTCGATGCCGGCTGCCTATGCAATGGAGCGTCCCGAGCGTGAGGAGTGGACGTATGCTCTGACTGACGAACGTTATGCACAACAACATCTGGCCCCAGATGTTGTTGTAAGAGAGAGGGGCCTCTCTTGCTCGCGGTCCGGGTAGACCTGAACGAGCTTGCTACCGGACTGACTGGCTTCCTCTGATCCATCCTCCGTTCCGTCGTCGCAGGGTGTGCGTGATCCGAGTTTATAGTGCTCGCAACACCCTTTTTCCTCTCCTGGACCGCAACGGACATACCTGGCGTCACACCATTCACTTGACGAGTGATAGATCCGCCGGTCGAGCTAGCTGGCGACAAGACCATAAATCCCTTTTGGGACCTAGGCACTTGTCTGATTTCATTGAGAACTTTTGCCGCTAGCTCTTCATTGATATGCGATGACAGCAGCACACTTCCGGAAGACATCACGGAAACATCACCCTGTTCTTGTTCCTCTGAAAAAGAGACTGAAAAACTAGAGTGACCCTGTGGTGAGAGGACCGGCATCGACCTCTTACCACTAACAATGTACCGTGACACACATCTCCAACGTTTGTCATCCCAACTGGCACAAACCATACAAGAATTAGTGCGAGTACAGTGACTACAGCAAATACAATGAGCATGAGAATCGGAGGAAGACTTCCTCGATTTACAATTTGAACAATATTCTTTCATAATTAAAAAATATTATACAGCTGTAGTACTCGCACTAACCCTCAAAAATACAAAGATACATAATAATAATACAATCCATATCAAAATTTCGAAAAATAATTCAAAAGAAAATTTTCGAAAAAAAAATTCTGACATGAGCCCAAGTTCCCAAAGGGAACGACGAGCCCAAATGGATCCAAAAAAAGCCTAAGTGTGGACAAAAATTTTAAAACAATTCTAAAAATTAATGTTACACTTACGGATAATATTAATGTATTTGACTACATAATAAACCTTACAGAAGACAAGGAATCACTAACAGAAAGTAACCGTTGTCAATGTAAACAAAAGTCAATATAAATCGGAAACAAGACTCCAGGCACTGAAAAACATGGCCCAAAGTCAGTAACCAATTTTAAACACTATCCGATGTAAAACAGAATCTTCCACAGAAGAAACTGGAATACATCAGATGGTAGATGCATGACCAAAATGCCTAAACACCCCAAGGGTGAGGACGTAACCATGGGGATAACAGAATAAACATTCTGTAACTAAGCTAAACTCCCAAGAATTTTCAATAAAAAAATTTAAAAAATTATTTCAAAAGCATGGGAGATTAGCAAGGGGGGTTTCAAGGAAAGGGAGAGAGGAAACACTTAACAAACAGTGGAGATTACATAGCAAGAATGAAAACATCAGGCCCATGCCCCGAAATTAGGGAACATGAAATAATTTTACATAAAAATTATAAGTTACAGCCCTGAACACATCCATCTACTGTTTCTTCCTCTCATCCTCTTATTTCATCCTTGGATCCACCATTTCCATCATGATTTTGTGCCTGGCATCATTTTAACTGAGAAGTCAGTGAGATGTTACTGACAGAAGGGCCAAACAAAGAATGAGGATTTTGCGCCAACTTCGGTACTTCCTTGACACTGCACATGCGCTATAGGTAAAAGTATGGAAGACCATATAGGACACTAGATTTTTTGATTTGGATGCAAATTTTGTGTTTGGCCCTGAATGTTTTAGTGTTAGCACCAGCCAAGTCTGGGTCATTGGTTACAGTATAAAAATATGGCCTCTTGTGTTCAAAGGGTTAAATAGCGTAACCTGAGTATATTTTGTTAATAAAATGCATTTGTTGCCAAACAGGCAAACACTTTGAGGCAATTATTCATCATATTCATATAATTGCATCACTAAATTCTACATGGAAATCAGCGAGAACATCTCTTTTTCAAAATTCCCGCGTGATATTGTGATAAAGAATCGAGAAAGGATGCTTGAAATCTGAACGGCATCCATCCTGGTATTCCTACTTAATGAAAATATGATGCATCATGTTCCATTTGGAAAAATGTTCTCTTGTGTTCAAAGAGTTAAATAGCGTAACCCGAGAATATTTTGCTAATAAAATGCATTTGTTGCATGACAGGCAAACACTTTGAAGCAATTATTCATTATATTCATATAATTGCATCACTAAATTCTACATGGAAATCAGCGAGAACATCTCTTTTTCAAAATTCCTGCGTGATATTGTGATAAAGAATCAAGAAAGGATGCTGGAAATCTGAAAAGAGACATTCTTGCTGATTTTCATGTAGTGAAGTATATAAAATAAAGTGATGCAATTATATGATGAATAATTGAAAAATTTAGTCTTCTAAGTGTTCTGTACTGGCCCCATATATCCTTGGTTAACTAGCATTGCCCTTTAGGGTCTGTCGGTGGCCGACAGTATACTTTTGTATAGTATCACTGAGTGGTTGCGGCCTAAAGAAACTCTCTTGGCATCGGTTCGAACCTCTGCTATGCAATTGTAAATTTGAGGTAAGTGTGGTGGGAAGTATTCTACCCAACTAATGTCTACAGTTTCTCAAAACAAACACAAGAAACACTAACAATATTTCACCTGGTAGGCCTAATGGGGTGCTTTTCCTAATTGGTTGTGAATAACTCTGGATTTTTCCCAGACTGATAAGTAGTAGAAATTTCTCACCAATAAAATATAATAAGCTCAAGACAGACCACTGCTTAATTTGATGAACCTTCATGTTTAAAATGAAGACTCTCCAACAATGAAATGCTGTGCTATGGACTGACAAATGTGATGTTGATACTAAATCAGTAAATAGTTGCACATAAAGACGTCGTTGGAGACTCTTCAGATACTGAGGGATCATAACTGTTGTCTTTCATCAGCCAAATACAGGAGAAGAGATATGAAGGAAGCTTTAGTTTCTTACCTAGAGGTGACTTAGCAGATGGTACAACAAGAACACCAGGTATATCCTGTTCAGATAGAAATTTACTGAAAGTAGAATAAAAATTAGTAGATGAATAAATGTATTTTCTTAACCCTTTACCCAACGCACAGCAAAAAATGGAATAAGCGCGATGAGCTCATTCTGAATAAGGGGTCACATGATATGGTTTTGTTGAAGTTTTTTGAATATTTTTTTCAACTTCTAAATTTGAAAATTACACTAGCAGATGCCCCAGGCTGTTATTTATTTATTGGAGCTTTATGCCATATAAGCATCCAAGGTTATGATAGTGTTAAAAAATTATTTTTCAAGAAGTGAAATATTTGATTAACCCTTTACCGAACAAATCGGCTGCATGTGTAATTTACAAATTGAGCAGTTAAAAAAAAAAATTATTTTTCAAAAAGTTCAACCAAACCTTATCATGTGACCCCCTCATCGGAACGAGCTTGATAAGCTCATTCCGGTGAGGGGTCACATGATATGGTTTTGTTGAAATTTTTTTTTTTAAATTGAAAAAATAATATTTAAAACACTAAATTTTGATATCCTGTGCATTGGTTAAAAGGTTACAAGCATGAAAAATGTATATTATATTATGATAGTGAAATATGTTTTGAGGACAGCAGTGAATAATGAAACAAATAGCTGAGGGAATAGTATGTAAATCAACCTGATGATCAGAAAACATTAGAAGATCAGATCTAGTTAAAAGAATAAAAACAATTTAATTGATTATTTATTTATTGGTGTTTAAGGTCACATGTTTCTCCACAATAGCTAATCATGACTCCAACATGGAGAATTAGTAAAGAAGTTGCCCATTTTAGAAGACTCCCACGCCTGGCATTGGTGACAGGGTCCTATTTTACCAGTACAACAGAGCTTGTTTATCACAGTAAGCAAACACCGCTTCACTTCCTGGTGTTCCTACAGGGAATAAAAACAACAAAACTTATTACAAAGGTTGATTTCTTTAAGAAAGGAGAGAAACCTACGCTATTGGAAGTGTTGTTAAACCCCAATGAAATAAATAGAAAGGAATGAATGTTATTTTTTCAAATAATAAGGCTTAACAAGATCAGAAGCTACTTTTCAGACATGAACTAAATTCAATGATACTCAGGAACTCTTGGGTGTTTAGATGAAGAATTCTGAAGTATGTTTTGAGACAGGTAATCAATAACTTGTAAGCACCTTCGGTAAACGAGAAAGTAAAACAAAATTAATGTCATCAATTTTAATGCTCACTTATTTAACCCTTCATCCAACATAACAACCCAAAATGACCAGCGCTATTTACAAAAATCACAATTCAATTTTCATAATCTTTTTCATTTTCTGTCTCAAAAACATAGCTTATGACCCCTAATTGGAAGCTCATTCCAATGAGGTGTCATAAGCTGTTTTTTGAGACAAAAAATGGAAATGTTTAGTTATTCAAGAATTTAGTTTGCAAGTGCCATCTGCCTTTCGTGTTTGGTAAATGGTTAACCCTTAGCCCAACAGGAATAGCAGACAACACTTGCAAAAAAGTCTTGAACAACAAAAAACTATCACTTTTCCCTCTCAGAAGCATTGCTTATGACCTCTCACTGGAACGAGGACACTGGGGGAAACTAGAACAATCATTGAAAGTGATTAATACCAAGTCTTCACACTTTCAAGAATTCACCTCTAAATGCCACGCTTGAAATCAGTTGTAAGTTCAAGGGATATAACTTGGTTAGAATGAAAATTCTGGGCTATGTGCATGTTCATTTGTTGGTGGTTACGTTTGATTAGTTTCAATTCCTTTCATAAATGTATAAGCAGTTGCACAAACAAGAATCTCCTACACAGATCTTAAATTATATTTGAAGATGTCAATGACACTGTAGCTTGAATTGACTGTGTGTTGTGTTTGATGAAAAGGAAAATGTTCAATATTTATGAAAGGATTATGAAATAAGACAAGAATTAAGATAATGGGGAATATGTTAATTTCTGTTCACTGTATGCTATGACTTCAATAAAAATAATTTGAGGTGTAGACTGTATTAATGAATTGAGAGGTGAGTTAATGTGGCCCTCACAGTTAATGTATGTGGCCCTTACAGTTAATGTATGCCAACCAAAGTTACCAAGTTACAGTGAAACAAGTGTTTGACAAGGTGGTATTAGTCCCCTACGGCGCTTTTGTGACATAAGGTGTTTTTGTCACAGAAGACACTAGAGTATATAAGCATCTTGGATTTTGAAAAAAAAATATTGAGCGTGCATAATCCCCTCACAACCCTTTATCCATGTACCACATATGAAAGGCGTAGCTCAAACCATGTTGTAGGGAGGGGTGGTAACATAAAATAGAGAAAAAAGCTTAAAAACACAACAAAAATGGCCGCCATTCTGCCATCTTGGATTCTGAAAAATAAATATTGTCTGTGCATCATCCCCTCAGAACCATTTATCCATGTACCAAATATGAAAGGTGTAGCTTGAAGCATATTAGAGGGAGAGGTGGTAACATAAAAACAGACGGACAGACAGACAGATGTTAGATTTTGAAAAAAAATATTGAGCGTGCATAATCCCCTCACAACCCCTTTATCCATGTACCATATATGAAAAGTGCGCTTGAACCATGTTGGAGGGAGTAGTGGTAACATAAAATAGAGAAAAAGGCTTAAAAAACACAACAGAAATGGTTGCCATGGCGCCATCTTGAATTTTGGAAAAAAAATATTGAACGTGCAACATCCCATTACAACCCTCTATCCATGTGCCAGATATAAAAAGTGTAGCTTGAACCATGTTGGAGTGAGGAGTGGTAACATAAAATAGAGAAAAAAGCTTAAAAAACACAACAAAAATGGCCGCCATGCCGCCATCTTGGATTTTGAAAAAAAAATATGGAACATGCATCATCCCCTCCCAACCCTCTATCCATGTGCCAAATATGAAAGGTGTAGCTTAAAGCATGTTGGAGGGAGAGGTGGTAACATAAAAAACAGACAGACAGACAGACAGACAGACAGACAGACAGACAGACAGACAGACAGACAGACAGACAGATGGATGGACGGACAGACAGACGGACGGAGTGCAATCCTATAGTCCCCTTACGGTTCCCGTAGGGGACTAATTATTCCAAAACGAGTCATCCTATCAAGTTACAATGAAATCCTTTCATAAATAAGCCTGCTGACTGTGCTAAAGATTTTTGGTGTTCGGGCCTGTGTAGCCATCACGGTAGACCGATCGCAACCAAAAGGGATGGCCTCATCTAGACATTATACTGAGTCATCCTACCAAGTTACAATGAAATCCTTTCAAAAATACGACCTTTAGTCTGTGCTAAAGATTTTCAGGTTTTGGGCTCGGGCAGCCATCATGGTTGAATGATCGCAACCAAAAAGGGACGTTCTCATCTAGACATTATCTGGAGTCATCCTGCCAAGTTACAATGAAATCCCTTCATAAATATGACCTGTAGACTGTGCTAAAGGTTTTTGGGCTTTGGGCCCCTGCAGCCCTCACAGATGACCAATCGCGACCAAAAGGGGATGTTCTCATCTAGACATTATATGGAGTCATCCTACCAAGTTACAATGAAATCACTCCATAAATACGACCGGTAGACTGTGCTAAACATTTTCAGGTTTTTGGCTCGGGCAGTCGTCAAGGTTGACAGATCACGATCAAATGGGGAAGTTCTCATCTAGACATCATACAGAATCATCCTACTAAGTTACAATGAAATCCCTCCACATTAAATATGACCTGTAAACTGTACTAAACGTTTTTGGGTTTTGGGCTTGGGCAGTCATCATGGTTGACAGATCAAGACCAAAAGGGGACATTCTCATCTAGATATTATACAAAGTCATCCTACCAAGTTAACACAAAATCCCGTTACAAATACAAGCTGTAGACTGTGCTAAAGGTTTTTGGACTCGGGCAGCCATCACGGATAACCAATCACGACCAAAAGGGGAAGTTCTCATCTAGACATGACCTCAAACTTGCATATGAAATTTTGTGACGATCGGACAAGAACTAAGGGATGTAGCCTTTGCTAAAGGAAAATGTGAACGGACTCACAGACTTCCACATGCGTGATGGCAATAGCTTATCTTGACTTTGTCAAGTTAAGCTAATAATATATTAATAAATATTCTAAACTGAAGGGGATAACCTGGTTAAAATCATCACAAGGAAATATGTTCAGTCATTAGTGGTTATGTTTGAGAAGTTTCATCGAAATCGATTCATTAATGTTGGATGAGTTGCAACACAAGAATCTCATTTGGAAAACCATAATAAAGCCAAATCTTGGCTGTCTAATAAGGCAGCCATGACTTGACGAGAAATCACGGTTAAGCCACTGGACATGTACAGGCTGTGAGCATGTGTGAATTCAGGACAATTGAACAGGAGTCTTACAGGTTAAAATACTGTGTCTATAAATTATATTTGTTTCTGAACATCCACTTTGCTAAGTTATGCGAATGAAGACTAAAATATTACATGTATGTAGATGAGATTGATTTTTTAAACAACGTTCACAAATGTATTTCATATTTTATCAACTGGCAGACTGTTTAAGTTTTTTTCAATTGTCAAAATCTGTTCACATGTCATTGCCTTGTTATACTTTCCTACAAATTGTAACAAGGCAAAGTCGTACAGATGAGAACAAGTAAAGAGTTGGCACAGCCAACAGATGCTCCCCGAAATGCAAATTGAAGGAAAGAACATACTGAGTTTTTTAAATGCAGAACTGTGAAATGGTTTAACCCATATAATACCAGTGCAATGCCGAGGGTGGCTATTAGAGCTGGTCGGGTTAACCAAACCGAAACCGAAACTCTGTTTTTAAGTGGAAATCAAAAGCTGAAAAGAGATTAAAAATTAAGTTTTGCTTAACTTATGACTATTCACATTTAGCATGCCATAGATTTTGTAGAATCAACACAATGTCAGCCAAAATGCATACTAGCATATATTAATATTTTTTAAGAAGCGACGATAGAAATGCCAATTGCCAATTATGCAATAAGTCAGTCGTCGTCCAATGCGGAAATACCTCCAATCGCTGAAGAATACAAAACTCTTCTTGAAATAGAACAGACTGTGACACCTGTAAGCAGCTTGGTGTCAAGGTAAGAGAAAAGTATCAATTCATTTAATGCTCCATTAATGTTGAGAATAACAGGGTGGCAGAGAAAGGATTTAATGAATATTACTAAAAAGTTTGCGGCACATACCTATCATACAAAGTGTCAATCGAAAATTTGAAAGGAATGAAAATAAAAATCCAAAATACGCTTATATGTTCAAAAAGCATGTGACAGCGTTTTATTTTTATCAAGGTAATGGGAATTCTCAGAATTCAGTGAATACTCTCTGATAATGATAACTCAATGCAAACCGAAAGGAAGAATGGACATGGAAATCAGGTCAGGTGACCATTTTGTAGATAATTTGCATAACCTCTACAGTGCTTTGTAAATCAATGATTCTGTGATTTGGAGTTAGCTTCTTTCTAGTACAAATGTCAACTTGTCAAGTCAGTTTATGAAATGGGTATCTGTCTTTCTGAAAGTAAAATGTGTATTGTAAAGTTCTCAACTTCTCCTTGATTCTGGGCAGCTGCTTTCTGAAATTCTGACCCTCTTCACTTATTTTCATGTCAGGCAATGCATCAAAGGCGTGAAAGGAAATAATGAAAGTGTCAATCACACTGTAGCTCAACTTGTGTAAGACATGTACATGTATAGTATGTGACACAGCAATGACACACATCTATGTAATGACCTGATAACAAAGGTACATGCAAAGTATTGTAAAGGTCTGTACATAAATACTGACCGTAGCCTGTAATAAATGTACAGGTAAAGTATTGTAAAGGTGGGTGACAGTTAGATGCTAAACTAGAAAAGAAATCTTCATGAGGTTAATGTTACAATGGGGATCCTTGTATGGTGCACCATAAGCCAAATGTTAGCCATTGTTTTGGCCTGTTTGATTCAAACCCTTCTGAGGTTGATTCATACTAATTAATATATATTTGTCCAGTCCTTCTTAAAATATATATGACACAGCAATGACAAACATCTAGGTAATAACCTGATAACAAAGGTACATATAAAGTATTGTAACGGTCTGTACATAAATACTGACCGTAGCCTGTAACAAATGTATAGGTAAAGTATTGTAAAGGTGGGTGACAGTCAGATGCTAAACTAGAAAAGAAATCTTTTGAGTCAAAGAGTGGGTCTGACTGAACCCAAAAATATTTGTTCTCATAGCACAGTGATAACAAAGGCACCCCAAAACACACTCGTTCCTGTCCCATGGTGATAACAAAGGTACTCAAGATGTTTCGTGAAGATAGTTCATAAATACGAGCTGTATAGAAGTTGTGTACAAAAAACTGATTGGACCTAATTTCGGTACAAAATGGCCACTGGCAGCCATCTTGAGTTTTGGACTGCACCCAGAAACACTCATTCTCGTCCCAAGGTGATAACAAAAGTACCCAAGAAGTTTCGTGAAGATCAGTTCATAAATACAGCCTCTAGCCCGAGCCGTATTGACATGTGCACTTACTGTGTACAAGTAGCACTGAATAAATCAAAGTTCATCTAATTTGCATAATTTCTGCACGAGAAAAAAACCCGTACTATATGTGATGTATTCCATGTTACTAAACATTAATACAAAAATTTATTCAAATCAGAACTTTCATACAGAAGTTCTGTACAAAAAACTTATTGCACCAATTTTGGTACAAAATGGCTGCTGGTGGCCATCTTGAATTTCGGACCACACCCAAAAACACTCGTTCTCATCCCACAGTGATAACAAAGGTACCCAAGAAGCTTCGTAAAGATCGGTTCATAAATACAGCCTCTTGCCTGAGCCGTATTGAAGTTGTGTACAAAAAAACTGATTAGACCTAATTTCGGTACAAAATGGCCACTGGCAGCCATCCTGAATTTTGGACCGCACCCAGAAAGACTCGTTCTCGTCTCAAGGTGATAACAAAGGTACCCAAGACGGTTCGTGAAGATCGGTTATTAAATACAGACTCTAGCCCTAGCTGTATTGACATGTGTACTTACTGTGTGTAAGTAGCACTGAAAAAATCAAAGTTCATCTAATTTGCATAATTTCTGCACGAGATAAAAACCCGAATCATATGTGATGTATCCCATGGTACTAAACATTTACACAAAAAATTATTCAAATCAGCGCTTTCATATGGAAGTTCTGTGCAAAAATCTGATTGCACATAATTTTGTACAAAATGGCTGCCATTGGCCATCTTGAATTTCGGACCGAAGCCAAAAACACTCGTTCTCGTCCTACGGTGATACCAAAGGTACCCAAGAAGTTTGGTAAAGATCGGTTCATAAATATGGTCTCTAGCCTGAGCCGTACTGGCATTTGCACTTGCAGTGCTGAAAGTAACACTAAATACATAAAAGTTCATCTAATTTGCATAATTTCTGCACGAGATAAAAACCCGAATCATATGTGATGTATCCCATGGTACTAAACATTCATACAAAAAATTATTCAAATCAGAGCTTTCATATGGAAGTTCTGCGCAAAAATCTGATTGGATCTAATTTTGTACAAAATGGCTGCCAGCGACCAACTTGACTTTCGGATCGAACTCAAAAACACTCGTTCTCGTCCCACGGTCATAACAAAGGTACCCAAGAAGTTTCGTAAAGATCGGTTCATAAATACGGCCTCTAGCCAGAGCCGTATTGAATTGTTGATGGACAGATGGACGACTGGCCATGGCATAAGCTCAAATTTGACTTACGTAAAAGTTGAGCTAAAAAAAACCCCCAAAACAACACTAAATATTAACACGGGAACTTGGCTTCAATACATTTGAATATACACATCATACAAAAATTTATTCAAATAGAAAAATTTATTCAAATCAGAACTTTCATATAGAAGTTCTGTACAAAAAACTGATTGCACCAAATTTTGGTACAAAGTGGCCATTGATGGCCATATTGAGTTTTGGACCACACCCAAAAATGACCGTTCTCATCCCACAGTGATAACAAAGGGACCCAAGAATTCCTTCCAAAGGAAAAGTCATCAATAAATATAGAAGTTCTGTACAAAAAAAACTGATTGCACCTAATTTTGGCACAAAATGGCCAATGGTAGCCATCTTGGATTTTGGACCAAACCCCAAAACACTTGTTCTTGTCCCACGGTGACAACAAAGGTACCCAAGAAGTTTTGTGAAGATCAGTTCATAAATACGGCCTCTAGCCAGAGCCGTATTGAAATGTGCACTTACTGTGTGTTAGTTGCACTGAATAAAACTAAGTTTGTCTAATTGGCTGCCGGCGATCATCTTGAAATTTAGGAGGTCACCCCAAAGCACTCGTTCTCGTCCCAAGGTGATAACAAAGGCTCCCAAGAAGTTTTGTGAAGATCGGTTCATAAATACAGCCTCTAGCCTGAGTCGTGTTGACATGTGTACTAACTGTGTATAAGTAGCACTGAATAAATCAAAGTTCATCTAATTTGCATAATTTATGCACGAGAAAAAACCCTGCATTATATGTGATGTATTCCATGTTACTAGACATTCGTTCAAAAATTTATTAAAATCAGAACCTTCATATAGAAGTTCGGTACAAAAAACTGACTGCACTAATTTTGGTACAAAATGGCACTGGCAGCCATCTTGAACTTCAGACCGTACCCCAAAACATTCATTCTCATCCCAAGGTGATAACAAAGGTACCCAAGAAGTTTTGTGCATAAATACAGCCCCTAGCCCGAGCTGTATTGACATGTGTACTTACAGTGTATAAGCAGCACTGAATAAATCAAAGTTCATCTACTTTGCATAATTTCTACACAAGAAGAAAGCCTGTATTATATGTGATGTATTCCATGTTACTAAACATTCAAACAAAAATTTATTCAAATTAGAACCTTCATATAGAAGTTCTGAACAAAAAACTGATTACACTAATTTCGGTACACAATGTCTGCCGGCAGCCATCTTGAATTTCGGACTGCACCCAAAAACACTCGTTCTCGTCCCATGGTTATAACAAAGGTACCAAAGAAGTTTTGTAAAGATTGGTTCATAAAAACAGCCTCTAGTCCGAGCCGTATTGAATTCTTGACAGATGGACAGACGTCCAGATGGACAGATTAACCCTGACAAAACCTCAAATTTGACAACGTCTGAATCACAAATTATCCATCTCAAACGAGTAGTGACTTTGCGACTAACTATTGGACTAATCCCACTATCAATCCCAACTTGTATTATGTGGTTATAAACCTATGTATAAAATTTGTTTCATTTTGTTTAGTCAAACTAAAGTTATCACCCAGAAACCAATATCAACATGTCATCAAGGTTGGAAAAGTGCTATAACTCTCTCAAAAAGTATCAGACCAAGCAAACTATCAATCACAACCTGTATTATGTGGTTCTTAACCTATGTATAAAATTTTGTTTCATTTTGTTCAATCAAACTAAAGTTATTGTCCGGAAACCAATATCAACATGTCTGAGTTGGAAAAGGGCCATAACTCTAACAAAAAATATCAGGCTAAGCCCACTGTCAAACCCAACCTGTATTATGTGGCTATAAACTTATATATAAAATTCTGTTTCATTTCATTCAGTCAAACTAAAGTTAAGAAAACATTTTGTTTTGGGTGGATGGATGGACAGACAGACAGAAGTAAAGATGAGAGCTACACCGCACAAGTTTTTTTTATCCAAATCATTGTGGGGTTATAGTTTTATCAGTATAGTGCACGCTTGTGGAGTTATTAACATGTACAAATCTACATTGTGGGGTTTTACTGTCCAATTACAAATTAAATTTTATAAATAATACTGTGGGGTTAACCCCACAGTACGGAAAAAAAAAACACTTAAAGTATAGCCTGATTTGCAATTGACCCACAATGTACCTCTAAGAGCGAACAGAAGACAGACGGACAGATGGACATGGCGGTGACTAAATGCTCCCCCAAAACTTGGGCTTCACGAACTCAACCAGGTAAACAACAACAAAAAAATAATAAAATAAAAGCTTCACTCCCTGATTGATTTGAAAAATGAATTGCTCAATAACCAAATGTATTTTTTTGGCCTGAAGAGACTTGAAAATCTTGTACATACTATTCAGTCATTAGTGAATATTCCAAAAAATAAGGTGAGTATCCATTGTTGGTTCTTGACACACTGAAGCTGGAGACTAATTTTGCTGCCATCACTGCCTGTGTTTCTGAATCAGGAATGCTTGGCAGTTGTTTGTGGTCCTCTCTACTACGTGGACGCTTTGATGAGGAGCCTTCAAAGACATCATTCATCTGAAATAACAAATCAATTAGCGGTTGAAAAGAGAAAAGAGATGTATCATTTACACTTTCACTGAACAAGACTACATGTAACAATTAATACTTGCAACAAAACTGCATAAGAAAACATAAGCTTATTAACCTCTCAAAGTAAAAAGCTTGATAAACTCATTCCAATGAAGTGTCATAAATTGTTTTGGAGGCAAAAATTGTGCAGGTAATAAACTGTGTGAACATCGATGACAGGTGGAGCACTAACCTGACAAAAGACCAATGATTCTTCTGACACAGGATTTTGAATGACTGTAACTCCAATAAATATGCACTTACAGTTAAAACTAGAAGTTCTGTCGTGAAATGCGCACAAATAGCATGTTGATCTGCATGTTAATCTATGCGTTATGAGCATAGTAAGACTACCAAATTCTGTACAAATGGCCTGTGCACAAGCAATGTTTCAGCCAATGGACCACCAGGTAACCCGGAGGTCCATTGGCAGAAACAATGCCTGTGTTTGCTATGAGTAACCAGGAGTACCTGTCGTGCTTTGGGTGCCATTCGATATGGCAATTGCGCACAATTCCTACACGCAATTAAGCCTAGATAAGCACACAGTTCGTGACAGGACTTCTAGTTTTAACTGTATGAATTCAAATTTGGTCAAACTTGTGTATCATCCATTTGCTATAATAGAAATAATGCCTGGATATTCAGGCCATGTATTTCCATTAAGGCTAAAACTATGGGCTCTGGAGAAGATTTTTTTTTAGAACATTCCTCATATTGTACTAAGTCAAAATTCTGGATCCCATGGGGAGCCCAAATATAAACCAAGGGGTGTGAGTCAATAAGGGAGAAAATGTGACAATGAGGGCCCGACTTATTTGCCCATTTGCAAGATAGACTGAGGGGCCACTGGTCTAGTTCTCTCCCAGTAGGATAGTTTTATCAGTTTATGCACAAACACACTAAAACTGTTCAGCTGTTTTATGCTGGATCTAGTAGGTCAGTTTTCTTGTTTGCCACAAAAAAAAAACACCAAACCAGAAAACTGAAAAACTTACCAGCTCTAAGCAGTAGCAGCTCTTTTGAGAAAAAACCTGCTTATTACTTCAAGTAAAGAGATAGTTATGAGAGTGAAGCCATAGTCCCATGAAACAAAGTTGAATATTGCTATAAAACTTACGGAAGAGCTTGCTTCTTGTCCATTCATTTTAACCATTAACCTTCAACTCATTCTTTTATTCCATTTACTTCAGTCAATGGTGATCTTGGTTTCCTGGAATAAACATGAAAACACATACAGTATATATATATAACACAAATTTTCCCAATGGCATGGACCCAGACCCTTACCCAAAGAAGGCTGAAGAATGCCTGCTAAGTGAGTACATTCAGCAAGCAGCAATTCTATATACATGTACATATACATATGAAAATCTGTTATGGTTTGCAGCCAGGGGTTGAAATTGGATTTTTTTCCAGGTCGCCAAAGTGTCTTCCTAGGCCCTAAATCTGGTCGCCAATTTTGTAATCAGATCGCCACATGAAAAGACCTGTACTGAAGCAGATGCCGAAGGCATCTGCATCGAGTGCAGAAGGCCCGAGGAATTTTAGGAGGGTTCCCCCCCCCCCCCCCAAGAAAATTTTGAAATCTTCTATTAAATGGAGCCTTCTGGTGGCTTCTGGGTTGAAAATTCACCTTATTTTTTGGTTGTCAAAATGCCGTTTTCAGCAGCATGTTTGAAATTTGCAAGTTCGTCGGTGGAAATCCTATGATCTTCACTTATAAGTTTTTGACTGCACAATTCTTGACAGTTGACTTATATTGTTTGATACAAAATTGAGACATGGAATTGACGCGAATGTAACTCATAAATTTGTTGACAGAAAAGAATCTCATCGTGCCATTCATCATTAACGAATGGAATGGTGAGGTTCTTTTCTGTCAATGAATCGTTATAATTGCGACAACTTCTGTCAAGTTATGTTTGTACTGTACCAGTGATTGTGTAACAGTGTATGTGTGTATAATGTGAAAATTGGGCACGCGACACCCGGCTTGAATGGCAATCACTCATCATCAGAGCTGTGTTTTTTGGGGTTTTTTGGTTGTATGGACACTTTCACAATGCCAGGTCTGGAGTCATGGGACCGTCCCAGTGATCAAAACGCCACAATAGTGATACATTTTCAAATGACAGTGCAGCCCTTTTGTGTTGAGTTGTAAATTTAAACATGTTCACCCACACACGTGTGCTACCAGCCTACCGACCAACATTTACCCATCGACTTTGTTGGTAAATGAATCGACAAAGTCTGGCATGGAAGTTGACCATGTCCCAAGATCTGTTAATATGTGCATGGGGGGGGGGGGGGGGGGGGGGGGGGGGGGGGGGGGTATTGAAGTGCAAGGGACAACAAGAGGGATGTTACATCCCAACGCTCACCTACATTCGCGCTTGATAATGTCGTTCCAATGTAACATGCCTAATATTTAGTTAATATAAATCATTAATTGGGCATCAAATGATTAAATGTGGTTTATGTGATGGCTTTGGAAAGTCTATATTTCTGCATTTATTATATATCAATTCAACATAGAATCATTGGATATAAAAGCATTTTTTTCTTTTAGAAATGTTTATGATTAAGAATATGAATCGTGAGGCCAGATATTAAATCATAAATAAGAATCAGGAAAGGCTTTCATAAATCACTGAAATTGTAATTGAAGAACATTCATTGGTTAAAGAGGAGCTGCGGAAAAACATTCGTTCAAGAAAGTGACTATACGTCCCAACAAAAATACATCACATCAACAACTAAAATAAGCCTTAATGTTACCAGTAACAAGTATTTTAAAGAAAGTGAATATAAGTCCCAAAAATCCCCCTCAAATATGCATGTAATAAGGGCGCAATGTTACCGCAATGTAGTTCAGTAACCCTTGCGTACAATATCAATTGCCTGGAAAGACACATAGAAACAGAACTCAGCTTAACACCTCACCTTAACACAAACTTTTAGAACTTAAAATTGAGTAAGTCAGAGAAAAACGTGAACATTGTGACTGAAAAAAAGAAAAGAAATCAGTTAAATTTCTGCATACAGTAGGGTTAATACCTACAGTTGTTATTGAAATGAGAAAATAAACAGTAATGAGAGGTGAAGGCACCACAATCTGCACAAAAGCTGACTTTAATGCAAATTCTTACAACACCTAAACACTAATTCTTACAACAAGTTTTGGCAGAAAATCAGCCTCAAATTCCTCAAATATGCATGCAATGAGGGTTAAATATTACTGCAATTGAGTTCAGTAACCCAAGTGTAGAATATTAATCACCTGGAAAGACACATAGAAACACAACTCACCTAAACACAAAGTTTACAAAGTTTTACAACTTAAAATTTACTAAGTCCGAGAAAAACATGAAAATTTTGAGTGAAAAAAAAGAAAATTTCCGTTAAATTTCTGCATACAGTAGGGTTAATACCTACAGTTGTTATTGAAATATGAAAATCAACAGTAATGTGAAGTTAAAGCAGCACAATCTGCACAAAAGCGGACTTTAACGTAAATTCTTACAACAACTTTTGGCAGAAAATTTTAGGTGAAATTTGGAAAAAAAGTTGTAGTATCAGGGTTAAATACTGTTCTGATAGTCCCCTACAACCTACATATGCAATATCAAAGGCCTGAGCCCACTGATCTTTGAGAACTCACCTTAACACCTCACCTTAACACAAACTTTTAGAACTTAAAATTTACTAAGTCCGAGAAAAACATGAACATTTTGAGTGAAAAAAAAGAAAATTTCCGTTAAATTTCTGCATACAGTCGGGTTAATACCTACAGTTGTTACTGAAATATGAAAATCAAGAGTAATGAGAAGTTAAAGCACCACAATCTGCACAAAAGCTGACTTTAACGCAAATTCTTACAACACCTAAACGCTAATTCTTACAACAAGTTTTGGCAGAAAATCAGCCTCAAATTCCTCAAATATGCATGTAATGAGGGTTAAATATTACTGCAATGGAGTTCAGTAACCCAAGTGTAGAATATTAATCGCTTGGAAAGACACATAGAATCACAACTCACCTAAACACAAAGTTTACAACTTAAAATTTACTAAGTCCGAGAAAAACATGATAATTTTGAGTGAAAAAAAAAGAAAATTTTCGTTAAATTTCTGCATACAGTAGGGTTAATACCTACAGTTGTTATTGAAATATGAAAATCAACAGTAATGAGAAGTTAAAGCAGCACAATCTGCACAAAAGCTGACTTTAACACAAATTCTTACAACATCTAAATGCAAATTCTTACAACAACTTTTAGCAGAAAATTTTAGGTGAAATTTGGAAAAAAGTCGTAGTATCAGGGTTAAATACTGTTCTGATAGTCCCCTACAACCTACATATGCAATATCAAAGGCCTGAGCCCACTGATGTATGAAAAATTAACCTTAACATTAAATCTTACAATATTGGACACGCCGGACGCCAACACCCGAGGTTATCACAACAGCTCACCACATCTTACAGATGTAGGTGAGCTAAAAACAGTTATTAACCTACCTATTTTCTTATTTCGAACCACCTAGTCCCACTGAAGAGTTCAATAAACAACAAGAGGGATGTTACATCCCAACGCTCACCTACATTCACGCTTGATAATGTCGTTCCAATGTAACATGCCTAATATTTAGTTAATATAAATCATTAACTAGGCATCAAATGATTAATGTAGTTTATGTGATGGCTTTGCAAAGTCTATATTTCTGCATTTATTATATATCAATTCAACATAGAATCATTGGATATAAAAGCATTTTTTTCTTTTAGAAATGTTTATGATTAAGAATATGAATCGTGAGGCGAGATATTAAATTATAAATAAGAATTAGGAAAGGCTTTCATAAATCACTGAAATTGTAATTGAAGTACATTCATTGGTTAAAGAGGAGTTGCGGAAAAACATTCGTTCAAAAAAGTGACTATAAGTCCCAACAAAAATATATCACATCAACAACTAAAATAAGCCTTAATGTTACTAGTAACAAGTATGAGAAAGTATTAAATAAAAAAAAAAAGTTAAAAAAAATTTTTTTTAAAGAAAGTGAATATAAGTCCCAAAAATCCCCCTCAAATTCCTCAAATATGCATGTAATAAGGGCGCAACGTTACCGCAATGTAGTTCAGTAACCCATGCGTACAATATCAATTGCCTGGAAAGACACATAGAAACAGAACTCAGCTTAACACCTCACCTTAACACAAACTTTTAGAACTTAAAATTTACTAAGTCCGCGAAAAACATGAAAATTTTGACTGAAAAAAAGAAAATTTCTGTTAAATTTCTGCATACAGTCGGGTTAATACCTACAGTTGTTATTGAAATATGAAAATCAATAACAACTGTAGGTATTAACAATCTGCACAAAAGCTGACTTTAACATTCTTACAACACCTACACGCTAATTCTTACAAGTTTTGGCAGAAAATCAGCCTCAAATTCCTCAAATATGTATGTAATGAGGGTTAAATATTACTGCAATGGAGTTCAGTAACCCAAGTGTAAAATATTAATCGCTTGGAAAGACACATAGAAACACAACTCACCTAAACACAAAGTTTACAAAGTTTTACAACTTAAAATTTACTAAGTCTGAGAAAAACATGAAAATTTTGAGTGAAAAAAAAGAAAATTTTCGTTAAATTTCTGCATACAGTAGGGTTAATACCTGCAGTTGTTATTGAAATATGAAAATCAACAGTAATGAGAAGTTAAAGCAGCACAATCTGCACAAAAGCTGACTTTAACACAAATTCTTACAACACCTAAACGCAAATTCTAACAACAACTTTTGGCAGAAAATTTTAGGTGAAATTTGGAAAAAAGTCGTAGTATCAGGGCTAAATACTGTTCTGATAGTCCCCTACAACCTACATATGCAATATCAAAGGCCTGAGCCAACTGATGTATGAGAAATTAACCTTAACATTAAATCTTACAATATTGGACACGCCGGATGCCGACGCCCGAGGTTATCACAATAGCTCACCACATCTTACAGATGTAGGTGAGCTAAAAACAGTTATTAACCTACCTATTTTCTTATTTCGAACCACCTAGTCCCACTGAAGAGTTCAATAAACAACAAGAGGGATGTTACATCCCAACGCTCACCTACATTCGAGCTTGATAATGTCGTTCCAATGTAACATGCCTAATATTTAGTTAATATAAATCATTAACTAGGCATCAAATGATTAATGTAGTTTATGTGATGGCTTTGGAAAGTCTATATTTCTGCATTTATTATATATCAATTCAACATAGAATCATTGGATATAAAAGCATTTTTTTCTTTTAGAAATGTTTATGATTAAGAATATGAAACGTGAGGCGAGATATTAAATCATAAATAAGAATTAGGAAAGGCTTTCATAAATCACTGAAATTGTAATTGAAGTACATTCATTGGTTAAAGAGGAGTTGCGGAAAAACATTCGTTCAAAAAAGTGACTATAAGTCCCAACAAAAATACACCACATCAACAAATAAAATAAGCCTTAATGTTACTAGTAACAAGTATGAGAAAGTATTAAATAAAAAAAAAGTAAAAAAAAATTTTTTTTAAAGAAAGTGAATATTAAGTCCCAAAAATCCCCCTCAAATTCCTCAAATATGCATGTAATAAGGGCGCAACGTTACCGCAGTGTAGTTCAGTAACCCATGCGTACAATATCAATTGCCTGGAAAGACACATAGAAACAGAACTCAGCTTAACACCTCACCTTAACACAAAATTTTAGAACTTAAAACTGAGTAAGTCAGAGAAAAACGTGAACATTGTGACTGAAAAAAAGAAAAGAAATCAGTTACATTTCTGCATACAGTAGGGTTAATACATACAGTTGTTATTGAAATATGAAAATCAAGAGTAATGATAAGTTAAAGCACCACAATCTGCACAAAAGCTGACTTTAATGCAAATTCTTACAACACCTAAACACTAATTCTTACAACAAGTTTTGGCAGAAAATCAGCCTCAAATTCCTCAAATATGCATGTAATGAGGGTTAAATATTACTGCAATGGAGTTCAGTAACCCAAGTGTAGAATATTAATCGCTTGGAAAGACACATAGAAACACAACTCACCTAAACACAAAGTTTACAAAGTTTTACAACTTAAAATTTACTAAGTCCGAGAAAAACATGAAAATTTTGAGTGAAAAAAAAGAAAATTTCCATTAAATTTCTGCATACAGTGGGGGTTAATACCTACAGTTGTTATTGAAATATGAAAATCAACAGTAATGAGAAGTTAAAGCAGCACAATCTGCACAAAAGCTGACTTTAACACAAATTCTTACAACACCTAAATGCAAATTCTTACAACTTTTGGCAGAAAATTTTAGGTGAAATTTGGAAAAAAGCCGTAGTATCAGGGTTAAATACTGTTCTGATAGTCCCCTACAACCTACATATGCAATATCAAAGGCCTGAGCCCACTGATGTTTGAGAAATTAACCTTAACATTAAATCTTACAATATTGGACACGCCGGACGCCGACGCCCGAGGTTCTCACAATAGCTCACCACATCTTACAGATGTAGGTGAGCTAAAAAAGCATTGTTTTTTATTGGTGTTTTACGTCATAACATCGCTGACCATGTCACTTGAATTCTAATTTTCACATGCAGGCTGCAGCTGTTTCAGCTTGCTTGGGAAAATTGGGTGAACCAGAAAAATGATATTCCAATGCTTAAGTTATGTGCATTTGCTGGGTTGAAAGGGGACAACTGAAATCATACAGCAGTGTACACAAATGACTGAGAACAGCTGAACGTTTGTTTCAACCATTTACTCAATAAAAACATTTGAAAGAATGAACAGGAAAACTAAGTTTTCGTTAAACACCAAGGTTGTTCAGGATCTCCCGCAAAGACGGATTAATAGTAAACACATGTCAAAATTGTGGAGCCATCGTCACTAATCTTCACTTCCGGCCCCGGCAGTTTCGTTTCGTGCGCAGAAGAAGCATTCCATTCGACCCATCACATTGCTCGGCTGAATTAAATACACTCAAACACTGCAGTGATCAGATGAGACAAGCGTGGTTTTACTTGCGGGCATCAAGAAACCTGCTAAAATTTTTCTTTGTTAGTAATGTTACACTGCCACACGCAGAACTAAATTGGTACAAAAACACCAAGGGGGTGGAGATTGCACTGTGTGGAAACTCCACTCCGTTCGTGTCTTTGTACTGACACACATTAAATCAAAAACCAATTCAACTCGCCTCGCCCCTGAAAGGAAGGAGGTGCCAACTGTAATGCTACAACATTGCAGTTCGCACCATTTTCCTCAAGAGGGGGGGGGGGGGGGGATTTTGCCTGAAAAGTTAAAAAATTTATAGTAATTTATATATTTTTTATACTTACCAATGACCCAGACTTAGCTGGTGCTAACTCTAACAAAACCAGGGCCAAACACAAATTTTGCCCCCCAATCCCCAAAATTTGCATCCAAAACAAAAAGAAATCATGTCCTAAAGGACCTCCATACTATGCCTCTACTGCGCATGCGCAGTGACGCAGTCGTCCCGAAATTGGCGCCAATTATCATTCTTACTGGCAGTGCCTGGTCAGCGCTATGTACTCAGCGGGGAGGCAAGAGTTCCCAACTCCAGGGAGGGCCATCCCCGTCTGGGTCATTGGTAAGTATAAAAAATATATAAATTACTATAAATTTTTTAACATTTTTATACTGTACCAATGACCCAGACTTAGCTGAATAGTAAACAGGCTGGAGGGCCTTGGACATAGAGGAAAATCCAATAAGCTCAACTATATAGTAAAGAGGTAACCCCTTAAGGAGAAAAGGAGTATTGGGCTTTACATGTATCTTTCTTATTTAATATTAAATTAGAAAGATACACTACCCTTAATAATTGAGCACAATAACATTCATGTTCTCAATTAACATCCAGTATAACCCTTATACTAATTATTTTTAAAGCAAGCCAATAAATAAAGTAATCCAGAGAATTGAGACTCTTTATAATCATTTAAAAGTGTCCGAGTATTGTATATTAAAGCCCGTTTGACACTTGACATATACAAATGCTTCACACCGAGCTACACTTTAAAAATAAGACATGAATGAATTTAAACATTAATATTACACTTTAAAACCATCCCGGAAGCGACTCAGAAATACTGACTTGGAGGAGGCATTCCCTTGCTTTTCACTATAAAGCAGCTGACCTAAGGGAACACCCGCCCCCCCCCCCCCCCCCTTCCCCTTGCCCTGGGTCAAATAGCCCAGAGCAAAGAGGGCAGCCGGACGGAGTCACTGCCGGAACAGAAAGCCTGCATAACTATAGTTGCAACTGTTTAGTGGACGACATTCTGAGCAACAGATAACGGACCTAAACAATGCAGGTCTCCAGAAATGGACTCAATATTTCTGAGATAAAAATTTGTAAATGTGGATGGCTGAGGCCAATAAGCAGCCTTCATTAAATCTGTAATAGCAACACTATTAGCATAAGCCCAGGAAGTAGAAAGAGCTCTTACTTCATGAGCAGAAATCTTAAGCACAGACTGCTGAGAAGAAGATAAATCTTCATAAGCAGTACGGATAGTTAACTGAATCCATCTAGCAATAGAATGGACTGAAATGTCCTTTCTATTAGGCATCAAAGACAGAAAGAAACGTTTCCGTCCCTTTCTGATAAACTGAGATCTCTGTTTATAGATACGTAGTGCTCTAACAGGACAGAGTAAAGGCCTACGCCCGTCTGAAGACGGAAGAGCCTTAATAACAATAGGTTCCGGATATTTATTAGGAGCCTGATTCTTAGCTAAAAAACCCACATTAGTAGTGAAGGTGATAGTGTTCCCAACACTACGATAATGAGAATCATCCACCGATAGTGCATGAAGCTCACTGACTCTTCTGGCAGAAGAGAAAGCTAAGAGAAAAGCTGTCTTATAAGATAAGAATTTGAAATCTACTGTCCCAAGAGGTTCAAATGGCTTTTCCTTCAATTTAAGGAGAACCCAAGCTAAATTCCACTTAGGAATTAATCTAAGAGTTCTGGGTCTATTTATCGAAAAGTTTCTAACCAACTTCGATAAAGAGACATTAGATCCAATTTGTAAACTATCATGATGTGCATAGGTATCAGATAACATAGATCTATAACCCTTTATAGTAACAGGCTGCAGTTGATTTCGTCAAACAAGTATACTAGAAAGTTTGCAATGTCTGGTATAGAGGGATCAAATATATCTACAGAATGATCCCTACACCAACGACGAAAAACCTTCCACTTAGCCGCATAGTTTAGCGAAGAGGAGGTCCTCCTACAGTTAGAAATCGCGTCCACTGCTCGTCCTGTAAAGTGCTTGCCATGCAAGAAGGACCGCACAATGGAAAAACGTGAAGGTTGAGACCTTGCGGGTTGTGATGGAGTTGGCGCGATTTCCCCTGCGAAAGAAGATCCTCTCGTGGAGGAAGCTTCCGCGGTAGGTCCCACAACAGACACCTGAGTAGATTTATCCACGGTCTCTGTGGCGACAGAGATGCTACCAACAGAATCTTGCATTGAGATTGTTTTATCTTTAGCAATACTTGTTGAATTAACGGCGCTGGAGGATACGCATATCCTATCATACCGTCCCAAGGGATCGACAGAGCATCTACTGCAAATGCTCTTGGATCCGGACACAGAGACACATACGTCTGCAACTGATTGTTGAGATGTGTCGCAAATAAGTCTATCATTGGCCGTTCCCATTGGTAGCAAATCTGATTGAATACTTGTTTGTTGAGAGTCCACTCCGACGGCAACAAGCGACCCTTTCGTGAAAGGGAGTCTGCTAGCACATTCAGACGACCCGGTATGTGATGGACCGAAAGAAGAACGTGATGTTCTAACGCAAACAGAAGGATTCTTTCCGTTAGATTGAACAACGGAACTGAATGAGTGCCTCCTTGATTCCGTATATACGCCACTACTGTCGTATTGTCGGATAGGATTTGGACATGAGCATCGTGAATAATGTCCATCCAGTGACGTAACGCAAGCCAAATTGACATCATTTCCTTGATGTTTATGTGCTTGCACAGGAATTGCAGATCCCAAAGACCCTGGCATCTCGAATCCGTTGGGATTAATGATGCACCCCAACCTGTTAGACTGGCATCCGTCATAACAGTAAAACTCGGATCCGGCAACTGCAGCGGAACTCCTTGAGTTAACCACTGAATGTTTGCCCAAGTCTGAATCTCTTGTTTCACTTGATCTGACAAGAGAACGTCTACATCGAGCGAATGAATTTTCACACTCCAATTCTGAGTCAGGAAAATTTGAAGAGGACGTGTGTGTAGCCGCCCCATCGGAATGAGATCCGCAGCGGCTCCGCACAGACCTATCAGTCTCATAAATTCTCTCGCCGTGACTTTGTCTGCGTGCAGACAATAGCGAGCGTAACAACTGACTAATTTCGCTCTGGTTAACGGCAGACGAACGAGATTGTTGTGCGTCTCGAAGCTCATTCCCAGATGAGTGAATGACTTGGACAGCACCAGATCCGACTTCTCCTCGTTTACTATAAAACCGAGACGTCGGAGCAATAGAAGAAGATTCTGAACATCGTTCTGAAGCGTTAACTCGTTGCCGTACCTCTGAAGAATGTCGTCCAGGTAGGCCGACGTTACCGCAGACGAATGAGCTCGGAAGTAGATCATTACCGAGTTCATTACACGAGTGAAAGCCCAGGGTGCTAGATTCAATCCGAAGCACATCGCCCGGAATTGATACACCACTCCCAGGACTGCAAAGCGTAGATACTTTCGGAATGTCGGATGTACCATGACGTGAAAGTACGCATCTTTGAGATCTATGCTCGTTGCATAATCGTTCACCCGAATACTCGCTCTGACCGATCGAATCGTCTCCATATAAAACTTCGGAGCGACGATCAGCTTGTTTATCCAGCTCAAATCTATGACTGGACGGAACGAGCCGTCTGGTTTCGGAACCAGAAACAGATGGCTGTAGAATCCCAGAGATTCCTGGTTTTCTACGACCTCTACCGCGTTCTTCATTAAAAGAGACTGCACCTCTGATAACAGAGCGTCTCTTTTCTGTGGATTTGACGGAAGATGAGTCCACTTTGGACTTCGAGTTAATGGAGGCTTTCGTTTGAAGGATATCTTTAGATCTTCCGAAGTCACTCCTCTCACCCAAGGGTCGTCCGTAATCGACGCCCACTCTTGTGAAAAACCCGACAACCTTCCGCCAACCGGAACGCGATAGAGGTTTAAGCCATCACCTCCTGGACCTGCGAGGCCTGTGGTAGGAGAAACCACGTCTTCCACGACCCGCACCTCGCCTCGTCGGCCTCGGGGCGTCCGACCGATTGTCCCGGCCTGAAGGACGTCCCGAACGAGAGTCGCTATCCTGACGGTCTCTCGAATAAGACCAAGAGGACGCACTGGAACCTCTATAGGAACCTCTCTTGGGCGCATTAGACCCAGAAGTGCCTGTCTTATTCGTGTCTGCTGTATCCGACTTCTTAGGAGCCGATCTGAACAACAGAGAATCATTAGCTTTCTTTTTAATTTTATCATAAATAGCGGAAAGCTTGCCGTCAAAGAGAAGTTCTCCTGAGACCGAAGCGACTCTAAGAGAGTTCTTCACCTTAGAATCCACTAGTGTGGATGTAGCTAGGGCTGCGTCACGTCTAACCAACTCCAGATTTGCCACTGAAAGGGCGGAGTTACACGTGGAATAAGCTACTGCCCTTGAAAGAAGTCTTAAAGAGGATTGTATATCCTGAAACTCTTCCCCTTGAAGGCGCAGTGATAACGCCTTAGTAAGGTGATCTGCGTAAGATAAGGCATCTAAATTGGCTCTGTTAGACGCAATAGCTGTTTCCAACACCGCGGTTGGAATAGAAGCTGACGACGGTAATGATAGCTCTAAGTCTTCCGCCTCGTCGTCCATACGCAGAGGAACTCTCGGTATACCCTGTCCTGCCGTATCGAATTTACTCCTTGCATTAATGAAAGGCAGGTTGAGAGTATTAGCGGACAAGAAACCTGCTTTCCCCGTCCTGGAAGCAAGTTTAAATGTAGCGTCGTTCAATAATTCAAATGTTCTAGCAACATTATTGGACTGCGACGGAAACTCGGGAGCGATGTCCCTGAACCGCTCAAAAAATTCAGAGTCCAATGACGCTATAATTCTCTTGTCCGGAAGCGCAGCAGTCTGGCCCGACGGAACAACTTGAGGGAGAAAGTGCCGGATGAAGTCCACGGCAGCTTTATGTTGTTCCGAAAGGGATAGCTCCAAGTCATCCGTATCCCTTTCACCATCCGGTCGGACCTCACGATGTTCACGGTCGTCCGCCCCCGATGCTTCGGCGGAGCGTACCGACCCAGCGCCGTCGGATAATTCTCGATCCGACACCGTTTCTGTCGGCTGCTGGGATGCTGCGATAAGCTGTGCTATCTGCACAAGAATGTCCGGCGTCGAGACCTGCGGAGGCGCAGTCTTTCGCTGCTTCGCCGAGGGCAGCTCCGCATCAGATGGCTCCCGCATACTTTTCCTATGCGAACGTCCGGAGTCCATCGGTCTCGAATCCCTGGCTGCCGGATGGTGTGACCTGGTCGCCGAAGAATCCTTCATCGGCGAAGCTGGTAATATATCGGCGGTCACGCAGCCAAGGTGCGGTCGTGTGCGCTGACGAGAAGAGGAAGCCTTAACAGTCTCTGCGGACTGCTTATACAACGGAGCGTCCCGAGCGACGGACGTATGCTCCGCTAAAGACACATTTTGTACCACAACATCTGGTCCCAGATGTTGTTGTACGAGGGAGGGACCTCTCTCGCTCGCGGCCCGGCTGGACCTGGACGAGCTATGAACCGGACTAAAAGGCTTCCTCCGTTCTCGCTTACTATCCGCCGTCACTGGGTGTGCATCTATTATGTTTATAGTGCTCGCATCACCCAAAATTTCCTCTTGGACCGCATCGGACGAACCCGGCTGCCGAACCATTCGGTGAATGGACGCTACACCGGGCGAGCTAGCGGACGACATTTGTCTAATCTCCATGAGCACTTTTGCCGCTAGCTCTGAATTCATTTGTGACGACGGACGCACACTTGAAGAAGATAACATGGAAACATCACCCTGTTCTGGTTCCTCTGAAATAGAAACTGAGAGAGTAGAGTGACCTTGCGGAGAAAGAGCCGGCATCGCACTTTCTCCAGAAACAACATATCGTGACACACGTTTCCAATGTTTCTCATCCCAATGTTCACATATAGGACAGGGATTAATGCGAGAACACTGACTACAATTAATACAATGATCATGAAAGTCAGAGGAAGATTTCTTCCTATTACAATTTGAACAACGTCCCTTCATTGTGAAAGAACAACAATAAGTCCTAGTTACTCGCAAAAACCCCTGACACAAAGATACATAATAACATGATCCATTAATAAATGAAAAAACAATTGCAAAACAAAATAATTTTGAAAAAATATTTTTTCAGAGAAGCCCAAGTTGCTGAAAAGTAACGTTGAGCCCCGATGGATCCGATGGCAAAGAGTGGTCAAAAATTTTAAATTTATATAAAATAATTAATGAGACACTTTCGGATAATATAAATGTATCTTATAATGAGATAAACTACCACAAAGGCAAACAGCCCCCCTCAAAAAAGGCTGTTGCCAATGAAAACAAACAGTGTAAACACACTAGAAAACATGACTCCAGGCACTGAAAAAACTGGCCCGGAATCAGTCATCAATTACACTCTATCTGATGCAAAACAGAGACTCCCAGGGGAGAATCTGTAGAACATCAGATGGAAGATGCAGAACACAAACGTTATACACCCATGGGTGAAAACGTAACTATGGGGAAAATAACAGAAAACATTCTGTAACCAAGCAACTCTCCCAGGAAATTTTAGAAATGAAATTTCTCAAAAAATATGCCAAAAGCATGGGAGAATTGCCAGGGGGGACTTTAGAAGGCTAGGGGAGAGGAAACACTGAATAAGCAGTGCAACAATTAGCAAGAATGACAACAAGAGGCCCATGCCTCGAAAATAGGCAACTTAACATAATTTCATCAAAAAATTTTAAGTACAGCCCTGATTATTTTTTGCCACTTCTTTTTCCTCTCCTCCTTCTATCCTCCTTAGAATCACATTTTCTCCAAAAATTACGTGTCTGGCATCCTTTAAACTGAGATTTACAAGCACAAAGATCAGTGAGATGTTGACTGATGAAGGGCCAAACAGAGAATGATAATTGGCGCCAATTTCGGGACGACTGCGTCACTGCGCATGCGCAGTAGAGGCGTAGTATGGAGGTCCTTTAGGACATGATTTCTTTTTGTTTTGGATGCAAATTTTGGGGATTGGGGGGCAAAATTTGTGTTTGGCCCTGGTTTTGTTAGAGTTAGCACCAGCTAAGTCTGGGTCATTGGTAAGTATAAAAATACGATTTTGCGAGCATCACTGAGACGGGTGATGCAGAAGTGGCAGTGGGAGCCAAGAACTCCACCCCCCCCCCCCCCTCCCCCCACCAACACCACCATTGGTTAGAACTTGGACCTTAGAACTTGAAAAATCTGATCCGACAACAACAACAGTCAACAAAATCGAAAAAACAATAACACAAAGGAGCATTTATTGTAAACTTTTATTTCAACCTCAGTTCAATTACTTTACATTATTTTAAATAGAGGTGTTGAATTATTCTGCTGGAAAGTTGACTGAACAGGTTATGCGTTCCACAGTTTGTACGTCATGGTTTCACGTGAATGCGTGACAATGATAAAGAGTTGGCTCCCTTTAACCAGTATTTGCCTGGAGCATGTTTATTTATAGCCAACTTGAGAATCACTCGTACCAGTGTCAGATCAGATGCATTCGGTTTCCGAATGCATCCTGGATGTTGACGAAATTACTCTTGCACTGATTCTTTCAATTGTTAAAGAAAAAAATATAGGACACTTGCCCAAAAAATAATACTGGTATATGTTTCTTCCCACATAATGTGTTATTTTATGTAGATATTGGTGTTCCTGTGGTATCTGCAACATTATGATATTTTATTAATTGCTTTGGTTGCCATAGTTGGATTCACCTGCACAGTACAGTAGAATCCTGTTAATTGAATAGCCACTTTGTCAGTGAGAATTATTCAATTAACAGGAGTATATAATTAAGAGGGATTTGTCACTGTGATGTATTCTAGAGATAAACTGAGCATTTATTCTTTTACATCATGTTTGACAGAGCTCATTCTTCAATATTAGGAGGCCAAAATGTCTCAGCACTCTCCGGCTGGAACATCTCTGGGTTAAACATCCAGTTACCCACCTATCAATGATGGGGATCCGATAAAGAAATGTGACTCTGATAAGGCACCACAATGTAGATCTTCTGTTTCTCAGGACATTTTTTGTAAAACTGCAGGCAGATGGGCGTTTTTTTAAATTTTATTTCTGTAATTATTTCTTTGCAATCAAAAGTTCATGTTCTTGGTTTGTTTTATGTTTTAGGCCTCATAATTTACAGAATAGCACAGGTAGAGGTGTACATGTATTTCGTTCCTTCAGTGCAAGAAGGCTTTGCAAGAGAGTATGCAGCAGCCAAATGACCATGCGGGAGGGCCTGAGAAACATATTCTTAACTTTTTTAGGCCTAATATAATGCTTTGTTCATACATTCTAAGACTTTCCCATTGAACCCAGAAAATATGGCGTGACCAGAGACCAGGCGACTTGGGCAATGAAGTTGTCTTGGATCTGCCATATTCACCCTGTCTGCAATAAATAGCAACTCTAAAGTCATCCTGTGAAAATTCAGACTACATCTAATTAGGTGAATTCATTGAATACTTAACAAAAAAGCAATTCTAATTTGTTTATTTACTGGTATTTAAGGTCATATTTCTGCACAAGCTTATCCTGACCGCGACATGGAGATAAAATCAAGTTTCAAGTTTAGTGAATCGTTTATTCCCATGTTGCCCATTTTAGAGGACTTCCACCCTAAACATTGGTAACTGGGTCCTATTTTACCAGTAAAACAGAGCATGTTTACCACAGTAAATAAGAACTGCTTCACTTCCAGCAGTTCCCATCAGGAAAAGACCTAATAAGACATTTATTGGAAGTATTAAATGATATTGAAACTAATTTTCATAATAAGTAAAAATAAAATCAAGATAAAAATGAAAGTGTCAATGACACTGTAGCTCAACTTGACAAATTTAAAGACAAGTTCGAGAACACAATGGAGTAACTCCTGGTGGGAATTGAACTGTGGACCTTTCAATTTGAAGTCCAATGTCATGACCTATGAGCCACCACACTCCCGTTCAATAGTTAATCCTTTACCTAACATGAAAAGCAGACGACACTTGCAAAAAAAATTCTTGAATAACTAATTTTTTTCATTTTTTGTCTCAAAAACATAGGTTATGACCCTATGTTTTTGAGACAAAAAATGAAAATATTTTGAAAATTAATTGTCGATTTTTTTAGAATAGCGCTGGCCGGTTTTGGCTGTTACGTTGGGTAAAGGGTTAATGAATGTGTCAATGACACTGTAGCTCAGCTTGTGTAAGACATGTACATGTATAGTATGTGACACAGCAATGACACACACCTAGGTAATGACCTGATAACAAAGGTATATGTAAAGTATTGTAAAGGTCTGTACTTAAATACCCAAGAAGTTTCATAAAGATCAGTTGATAAATACAGCCTGTAGCCAGAGCCGTGTTGACAGGTGGACAGACGTCCAGATGGATGACGGTCCATGACAAAACCTCAAATTTGACTGCGTCAAAGTTGAGCTAAAATAAACTCATCAACTCCTTCCAAAGGAAAAGTCATCAATAAATATAGAAGTTCTGTACAAAAAAACCTGATTGCACCTAATTTCGGCACAAAATGGCCATCGGTAGCCATCCTGGATTTTGGACCAAACCCCAAAACACTTGTTCTTGTCCCATGGTGACAACAAAGGTACCCAAGAAGTTTTGTGAAGATCAGTTCATAAATACGGCCTCTAGCCAGAGCCATATTAAAATGTGCACTTACTGTGTATAAGTAGCAATCAAAGTTTGTCTAATTGGCTGCCAGTAGCCATCTTGAAATTTTCGACCGCACCCAAAAACATTAGTTCTCGTCCCAAGGTGACAACAAAGGTATCCAAGAAGTTTCGTGAAGATCGGTTCATAAATACAGCCTCTAGTCCAAGCCGTATTGACATGTGTACTTACTGTGTAGCACTGAATAAATCAAAAGTTCATCTAATTTGCATAATTTCTGCAGAAGAAAAGAAACCGTATTATATGTGATGTATTCCATGTTACTAAACACTCAAACAAAAATTTATTCAAATCAGAACCTTCATATAGAAGTTCTGAACAAAAAACTGATTCTACTAATTTCAGTACAAAATGGCTGCCGGCGACCATTTTGAATTTTGGACCGCACCCCAAAACACTCGTTCTCGTCCCACAGTGATAACAAAGGTACCCAAGAAGTTTTGTAAAGATCAGTTCATAAATACGGCCTCTAGCCCGAGCCGTATTGAATTGACAGATGGAAAGATAGACAGACAGGCCATGACAAAACCTCAAATGTGATTATGTCAAAGTTGAGCTAACAAAAATTATATACCTACAGTAATTTTTGTTGCTGATTTGTTTTCTTTCTAAATTAATTACAAGTATAATGAAAGTGTCAATGACACTGTAGCTCAACTCGACAAATTTGAACTTAATAAGTTATAAATGAAATGGCAAAATTGATGATCATTGGTTGCAATGTTATTTGGTGAAACTTCAACATAACAGCATTGTGTATTCACAACGTCAGAGCAATCCATGCATTTCTAAATGTAAACTGTAAGGCTGGCTAAAGGAAGAATGTTGTATACACAATTGCAGTAAGTTCTCGCCTAATGAGCACACCAACTTTAAAAAGGATCCTACGACAAGAGGACCCAGGGGGGCTGAGGGCACTCACCTGACATGGTAGTCTAAATATCACCCCAGGCAACTGATTTGAACAAGTTGCATCTGCCCCTCCTAAGAAAAGCTTATACCAAATATCCAAAGATTCTGACTACTGGATCTGAAGAAAAATATTTTTAAAGAATATTCCTCATATTGAACTAAGTTATAATTCGGGCTCCCAGAGGGAGCCCACATATGAACCCAGGGACTTGGCTTGAACAAACTTGAATCTTATCCCCTAAGCATGCTGCATTCCAAATATCAAAAGATTCTGATTGGTGGATCAGAAGAAGAAGATTTTTAAAGAATATTCCTCATATTGCACTAATCTGAACATTTGGGCTACCAGAGAGCACAAATATGGACCCAGGGATTTGATTTCAACAAACATGCGAATGAATCTTCTAAAGATGTTATATTTGAAATATGAAAGCCTTTGGAGCAGATATATGGGAGAAGAAGATTCTTTTAATGTTTTTCCCATCACTCACAGTGTCAAAAAATGATGACTTAGCATTTGTTCAAAGTCCTGGAAAAGTACCCTATGATAAATCCGATGGCAATTTTGTTTTGACCATTCCTTTCTGCTGTTCCTAAGGAAGCTTCACACAAAATAAAAATTCTCAGTGCCATGTAGTTTTGGAGATATGGGCAATTTAAATGTTTCTAACATTCTGATTGCTGGATCTGAAGAAGAAGAATTTTAAAGAAAATTCCTCATTTTGAAGTAAGTTGCTAAGTTATAAATCAGGCTCCCACAGTGAGCCCAAATATGAACCCAGGGACATGGCTTGAACAAACTTGCATCTCACCCCCTTAAAGATTAGATTAAAGATGCTGCATACCAAACATTAAAACATTTCGACTGCTGAATCTGAAGAAGATTTTTAAAGAAAATTCCTCATTTTGAACTAAGTTATAATTCAGGCTCCCGCAGTGAGCCCAAATATGAACCAGGGGCTTGGCTTCAACCAACTTGAATCTCACCCCCCTAAGGATGCTGCATACCAAATATCAAAAGATTTTGATTGGTGGATCTGAAGAGGATTTTTAAAGAATATTCCTCATACTGCACTAATTTAAACATTTGGGCTCCCATAGAGAGCCCAAATATAGACCCAGGGATTTGATTTCAATAAACATGTGAAACAATCTTCCAAAGATGTTTTATGTGAAATTTGAAAGCTTTTGGAGCAGTGGTTTGGGTGAAGAAGAGTCTTAAATGTTTTCCCCATTACCTACAAAGTGTTAAAAAATGCTGACTCAGGAAGCCCAAATATGAACCCAGGGACTTGGCTTTAGCAAACTTATCTCTCATCTCCCTAAGGATACTGTATATCAAATATCAAAAGATTCTGACTGGTGGATGTGAAGATGAAGATTTTTGAAGAATATTCCTTATATTGAACTAAGTTATAATTCTGGCTCCCATAGGGAGCCCAAATATGAACCCAGGGACTTGGCTTGAACAATCTTGAATCTCACGCCACCACCCCAAGCATGCTGCATACCAAATATCAAAACATTCCGACTGCTGGATCTGAAGAAGAAACTTCTTAAAGAAAATCACTCATTTTGAACTAAGTTATAATTCAGGCTCCCACAGTGAGCCCAAATATGAACCCAGGGACTTGGCTTGAACAAATTTGAATCTCCCCGCCCCCCTAAGGATGCTGCATATCAAATATCAAAAGATTCTGATTGATGGATATGAAGAAAAGGATTTTTAAAGAATATTCCTCATACTGCACTAATTTAAACATTTGGGCTCCCATAGAGAGCCCAAATATGGACCCAGGGATTTGATTTCAATCAACCTGTGAAACAACTTTCCAAAGATGTTATATGTAAAATTTGAAAGCTTTTTGAGAAGTGGTTTGGGAGAAGAAGAGTCTTAACTGTTTCCCCCATTACCCACAGTGTTAAAAAAATACTGACTCAGCATTTATTCAAAGTCCCGAAAAAGTGCCCCATGATAAAACCAATAGCAATTTTGTTAAACCATTCCATTCTGTCGGTTCTAAGGAAGCTTCACACCAAATAAGAATTCTCTATGCTGTATAGTTTTTCTCCTGAATAAATCTGAGTACACCTCAAAAGGAAGTTGTACACCAAATTTCAAGGCTCTACTACTGCTGGTTCATGAGAAGATTTTTTTTAAGATTTAGGCATACTTTTTGGGAGTGGCCCTACTGAGGGGCAGGGCAACTTGATTTGAACAAAATCAAAATGCGATGTCATACCAATCATCTCAAATTTCACTTAAATTGTTTCAGTGGTTTTTTTGGAGAAGACGCAAACACTATGTTCGCGCACGGTGAGTGATCACTTTCGCTCACCCTGACTGAAAGTCAGGTAAGCTAATATATGTGCTCTGCAGGCCATGTCAAAGTAGAATGTTGATGCACAAATGCAATAAATTCAAAGATTGTTGCTAACAGCAACAGTGTTTGATGGAAATGAAAAGAAAATTATTCTTTGTCATCCTGAATAAGCATACAAAGTTTCAAAACACCCAAAGGAAGATGTTAATGCACAAATGCACTAAGTTTGAAGGCCATTGCTTGTGGCAATGGGTTTCATAAACATACCCAACAGAGAGTGCAAAAGGGATTAGTTGTTGCACTAAGTTCAATCTAAGCACTAAGTTCAGCTCCAATCTAGAGGTCATCCCAAACAAGCATACCAAGTTTCAAAGTGATCTGATCAAAAATATGCACTGCAGGGTGTGTCAAAGGGAAATATATTGATGCATAACTGCACGAAGTTCATCAAAGGTTGTTGCCAGCATCAACATTTTTTGACGGAAATCGAAGAAAACCGATAGCTTCCATCTAGAGATAACCCCAAACAAGCATACCAAGTTTCAAACCGATCTGATCATAAATGTACCCTATAGTGCATGCCAAAGGAATATATTGATGCCTGACTAAACTAAGTTCAATGGTCGTTGCCAGCAGCAACATTTTTGGATGGAAATGGAAGAAAATTGATACCTCCCATCTAGAGGTCACCACAAACAAGCATACCAGGTTTCAAAGTAATCCGGTCATCAATGTGCCCAGTAGGGTGTGCCAAAGGAAAATATTGAGGTCTGAGTAAACTAAGTTCAAAGAATGTTGCCAGCAGCAACATTTCTAGATGGAAATGGAAGAAATCGATAGCTCCCATATAGCGGGCACTCCAAACAAGGATACAAAGTTTCAAAGCGATCTAATCATGAAATTGTGGACATATGTACGTATGCCAATGGACGAGAAGTGAAGTCAACAGCTCAGCTTGACTTTGTCAAGTTGAGCTAAAAATGTATTTCCACAGCTTATAGTGAGTTATTAACACGTGTGAAAAATATATAACAAAGGAATTGTGCAAAGCTCAATCATGCTCAGTTCTCAGTTTTCATTTTACTTCTACTTAAACTCTATGTGTGTGTGTGTGGGGGGAGGGGGGAGGGGGTGGGGGGGAGTGACTATTTCCTTGGTATACCTCCCAGACTGGTCACTGGATGTTACAGAAAATTTTGAACAAGAGTATTTTTAATGAATTATTCGTGAGACTTCTGCCAGACTAAGCTACATGTATTTACTTTCTATGCTGATGAATATTTTTTAGCCATTAGCAACAGATTTGTTTTTGTGTGACAGCTGTATTTCCTTATGAAGTATATTAATGTGTAGGTATTGCTCATGCACTGATAATATAACAATAATATAATTTTCAAGGGTTTTGCAGATTATTAGCTGCCCAACAGAAATGAGTACAAGCCCAAGTTCTTATGATTGGTTTGCGATGGTGTCGATAGCGCTATTTATCATTTCTGTACTGGCACTAGCAGTGGGGTGCCATGACCCCAAATTACAGCCCCCTTCCCCCCCTCAAAATGGGAAAATTAAAGCACCAAAGAGCTCCAAATTCACTGTCAGGGCATTGAATTTTCAAACTTTTGTAAAGGGGGGGGGGGGGGGGGGGGGGGGTGGGCAGGGAGAAACCCCACCAATGGGAGGGAGATACCATTGGCCTGAGGTGGGGGTAGGCATGACCATCCCATTGGTGGGTGTTCAAGAAGCCCCCAAACTGAACCAATGGGAAGGCCACACCCAACCCACCTCTGGCCGGCTGTCTTCGAATATGCCTGTGGCATATATCGACCTGCCCCCCCACCCCACCCCCATAACAAAAAAAATTCCCCCCCCCCCCCAGGAAATCATAGCTTTATCTCTGGGCACTAGTGCATGGATGGGTACTAGTGCATGTACATGTTGAACTGTAACGTCTGATAACATTAAGTTATTATAATTACTACCAGCTAACGAGAAACAACCATGTTATGCTATCATAATACATTTAGATTTGAAGCATGGGACAATACCACTATTACTACTTCTTCCGATAAAATTCAGACCTCAAACCGTGTATTCTCAATTTGGCGAGACTGTACATGTTATTAAAGGTAAAAGTTTGTATTCACAATTAAAAACGGTTAAAAATAGAGTATATATTACATGTACTCATCTCCTACCACCATTAGTGGATATTTATTATTTAATGGTGTTTAAGGTCACATATTTCTGCACAATGGCTAATCATGACCACAACATGCACACAGTCAAGTCCAGCCAATCGTTTATCTCTTAATCCCTCCTGGGTATTTTCAAAATATTTTTCATTAAATCTAGTCATGGCTGCTGCAAAGCAGCCATGACTAGATTTCCAGAAAAATTTATCTAAATTTAACTGAAGAAATCATTGGTAAAAATGTCCAATTCAGTTTACAGAGGAAGACTGGTTAACGTGCACAAATTATACATATTTCTGTGGCAAGAGATTATGTGTCCTGGACAAGAATATCCACCAGCAGCATGCAAGGAGTTAAACCTATATTGTACATTTTAGAGGACTTCCACCCCATACATTGGTGACTAGGTCCTATTTTACCAGTAAAATGAATGGGGTTTTATGCTCATTTATTATATATGTTATTTTTGGCACACTGGGTCGAGCCATAGTCAGCACGGTGTGTTTGGGTCATCCCCAACAACTGGATTCTGGTGGATTTCCAGAAAAGATTTTAAAAAAAAAAATAGGCCTGATGTACATGTATGGTTGTTGAGGGATAGCTAAAAGGTTATTGACAACTCAAGCATAATCACCTTTGCCTGATGTCTCAGCCTTAAATTTTGAGATGTGGACCCACGGCTGCACACCTGCATTTGAAAATCATTATAACAAAAGAGAATAAAGATTTTTCTGTGTAGATTTCTTTTAATGTGGCAGATGGAAACACCAACATGACTTGGCACTAGCAGTGTTTGCAGCTAGCCCTTGGGAAACCATTAATGTACATCAGAACTGGGTGCGAATGGCCAAGCAACTTATTTTTAACTTGTCAGTGAGCCTAGTGTTGCAGACAACATGAACAATACTATGTCGTCAAAGCTGGCTTAGTAATTTAATTGCAATGTCATCACTCAATGTGCATGTGCAACCTGCAGGGAACAGTTTGGGAATGGGTCAAATCTTCCTGATTTTTGTGTTTACTATTAACCCTTTACCCAACGTAACGGCCAAAACCGGCCAGCGCTATTCTAAAAAATCGCCAATTACTTTTCATATTTTTTTCATTTTTTGTCTCAAAAACATAGGTTATGACCCCTCGTTGGAACGAGCTCGTACCAACGAGGGGTCATAACCTATGTTTTTGAGACAAAAAATGAAAAAAATTAGTTATTCAAGAATTATTCTTGCAAGTGTCGTCTGCTTTTCAGGTTAGGGAAAGGGTTAATGTGATATCCAGCCACTAAGGGTGCCTTTTCTACAGTGAGCACAAGTCAGTCGTGCTCGCACAGAAAGCATAGCCTTGATGGCTGGATTCTCGAGTACAGTTGAAACAAGAGGCATCATGGGAACTGAGGCACCCTCCTGACCATAATTGTTTAAAGAAGGATTTAATTAGAATTTATGGCTAGTGCACATTACAGAGGAGTGAAGTTAACTCTGTTGACCATGCCAGATGATTTTTTTCTAGTATTGGGATGCTTCCACAAAAATAATGCCAAGATATTCAGTAATGCAAAACTATGGACTCCAATTATCAACCTAGGGACTTAACTTGAACAAACATGAAGGACGTTGTATACAAAATATCAAAAGATGCTGACTGGTGGTTCTGGACAAGAAGATTTTGAGAATATTATCAATTTTGCACTGTGTTAAAATTTGCCTGCACCCCCCCCCCCCCCCACCCATACTGCCCATAGGGAACACAAATATCAACTCAAGAACTTTATTTGACCAAAATGAATCTGAACCCTCTAAGGATGCTGAATATCAAATATCAAAAGATTATGATTGTATCACAAGAAGCAGATTTCTAAAGATTATTCTAAAATATGGGCTCCAATAGGGAGGCAAAATATTTACCCAACAACTTGATTTGAACAAATTTAGATCTGACTTCCCTAAGGATGCTTTATACCTGGTAAAAGAAGTTATGTTTATCTGTGGCATTCCCATTTGATGTTGTTGGTGTCCAAAAACAGACTATTTTTTCAAAATTTTGACATTTAGCAGCCCATGGAGGGTTAACAAATGCTTACCGGAATATTTTATCCATGCAACTGGTGATGTGACACCAAGTCCTATCAATGGCCACTTCACTTGAAAACCCAACAAGATGTTTGTAAAGAAATCCAGGGAAAAATTATTTTTTTAAGCTTCTGATGGGTGTCACTATTAACCACCACAAAGAGGGTTAACACTTGGTTTTTTGAATACCCTTATTACTTACAAACATGGTCACCGGTGAATTCCACTTCCAATAAAGGAGATTATGTTTATCTCTCGGGTATACATTGGGTGCTGTGCATGTCCGAAAACAGCCCATTTCAACAAAATTACGATGCTTGGCAGCCTGTAGAGGGTTAATAAATGCTCACTGGGATATTTTGTCCATGCAACTTGTAATGTCACACAAAGACCTGCGAGTAGTCAATTTTTGTTGAAAACCTACAAGATGTTTTTAGAGGAATCCACAGAAAATGAGAATTTTAAGCTTTTGAGGGGTGTCTCTCTTTAGCCTGCCCAAAATGGGTAAAGACTTCGACTTTTCAATACACTTACTACTTACAAAAATGTTTCCGTATAAATTATGCGCTCGATAAAAGAAGGCACTTTTCTTTGTGGCGTATCCGTTTCGTGCTGCTGGTGTCCAAAAACAGCACAATTTATCACAATTTTGACTTTTAGCAGTCCGTGGAGGGTTAACAAATGCTCACCTGAGTATTTTGTCCATGCACCTTCTATTGTAACACAAAACGTGTGCGTGGCAAATTTTTCTTGAAAATCTACAAGACTCGTTTAGAGAAATCCACAAACAGGATTTTTTTAGCTTTTGAGGGGTGCTGCAGTTTAACTAGCCCAAAACGGGTTATCTCTTGGTTTCTTGAATACCCTTGTTACTTGCAATGAAAGTGTCAATGACACTGTAGCTTAACTTGTCTGTGTGTTTTGTTTGATGAAAAGGATAATGTTCAATGTTTATAAAAGGATTATGAAATAAGACAAGAATTGTGATAATTGGGAATATGTCAATTTCTGTTCCCTGTATGCTATGTTTTTCATAAAAATAATATGAGGTGTACACTGTACTAAAGGGCAGAGGGATGGGTTAATATGACCTCACAGTTAATGTATGTGGCCTTCACAGTTAATGTATGTCAACAAAAGTTACCAAGTTACAGAAAAATTATTCCAAAATGAGTCATCCTATCAAGTTACATTGAAATCCCTTCATAAATATGGCCTGTAGACTGTGCTAAAGGTTTTCAGGCTTCAGGCCTGTGTAGTCATGATGGTTGACTGATTGCTACTAAAAGGGGACGTCCTCATCTTGACATTATACAGAGTCATTCTACTAAGTTACAATGAAATCTCTTCACAAATACGACTTGTAGTCTGTACTAAAGTTTTTCGGGTTTTGGGCTTGGGAAGCCTTCATGATTGAATGATCGCGACCAAACGGGGGCATTGTAATCTGGCCATCATATGGAGTGATCCTACGAAGTTACAATAAAAGGCCACTCGGCAACATGTCCCCAGAAAAAAACAAGTCGAAAAAGGGGCATAACTCTAGTAGAAATGATCGGTCCACACCCATATTCGAACTTGGCCTGTATTATTACCCCAGAAAGTCACATACCAAAATTCTTTCCGATCAAATAATCCTAACTGGAGTTATCAACCGGACACCGCAAATCTTGAAATTTCTAAGTCGAAAAAGGGGTATAACTCTAATAAAAATAATCTGGCCGAACCCATATTCGAACTTGACCTGTGGTTTGGGCTAAGAAGGTCACATACCAAAATTGGTTCCAATCAACTAATCCAAACTGGAGTTATCATGGGGACACCAAGTGGGACAGATGCACAGACGGACACACAGATGCACGGACACTGCCGATTTCTATAGTCCCCGAAAAAAGTTTTGGGTGACAGTGAAATCCCTTCATAAATATGACCTGTAGACTGTGCTCAAGGTTATCGGGCTTCGGGCACCTGTAGCCATCACAGCTGACCAATCACAACCAAAAGGGAATGTCATCATCTAAGCATTATATGGAGTCAACCTAACAAGTTACAATGAAATCCTTACATAAATACAACCTATAGACTGTGCTAAAGGTTTTTGGGTTTTGGGCTCCGGCAGCCATCAAGGCTGAATGAATGCGACCAAAAGGGGACGTTCTCATCTAGACATTATTTGGAGTCATCCTACCAAGTTACAATGAAATCCCTTCATAAACATGACCTGTAGACTGTGCTAAAGGTTTTTGGGCTCCGGGCCCCTGTAGCCGTCAGTTTTCCAATTGTGTCCAAAAGGGGACTCATGGGACACACTAAAAAGTGTAGTCCGTATCCGTGTTGGAGAAAAAGTGTAGTTGGGAATTAAATTATCATTTTCTCATTTATTTGTTGGTTGTTTTCTATGAAATTTGGAAAGTATACTCTGGGGACGATACAAAGTATATATGACAAACAAGAAGTTTGTACGATGGTATTTTACGATGTTAGAAGACATTTTCTCTTTCAAACACACTAAAAAGTGCAGCCGACTCGGCACCGTGTTAGCTAACTAATTGGCTTACGCTTTGGTGACACATGATGATGAGGAGATTAGTGGGGTGTTGATTTGATAGATTTTCTTTCATTACTTTTTTTCCATTTACATGGCGTAAAATACAAGAGTAAGAGTATAATAATATTATTTCACACAAGATTGTGTTAAATGTGCCCCCCTCTCTCTCTCTCGAACGCCCTCCCAATCTCATTCTCTGTCTCACAAATTGGTTGCGATGAAAGAATGAATAAAATTGGGACTGATAGAGAAGAAAAGAAAACCAAACAGCAACGCCTATTTGGTAGCAGCCCCAGTATATTGACCATAGCGGTTACAAAAAAGGTGTGGAGAAAGCTCCGCCAGTATAGTTTTGAATAACCAGGAGTAGTAATCTATGAAGCCTTCAGGGAGATAGGATGCCATGTGTGATATATGGGGTATCTGGTTATCCTTCTGGAATTTCAAATCACCCCCGCCCCCCCACAAAAAATAAATAAATAAAGCCCTTAAAAGGGCTGTTTGTTGGCAAGATTGGTTCAATTGGTTCAATCGGTTTCAGTAATAGGCAGCAATCATGAAGAGGCGAGAGGGCAGCTTCCATTTCCACCTCAGTCTCCACAGACTCTTCCACATCCGACAACACCGGCTGGGGAGCCGGCAGTAGGATGGGACTGTCTGTGGGAGTGGGAGGGGAGGTGGTGGCCGCCTCTGGCTCTTTCTTTTCCTCACCGTTCTCTTTCTTCTTCTCCAAAAATGCCTCCAAGTGTCAGGCATCCCTCTGCTTGGTGGACAGGCTCTTTCTTCTTGGTTTTTTTCTCTTACATTTTTCAGGGCCTCCAGACCCCCTTGAGTGAGGACCAGTATGAGAGTCTCACTAAAGGTTCTACCTCCACCCATGGGGGGTGGTTTGATTTTCTCATCTGTGGTGGTGAATTCCAGGGTCAGATAGAGGCTCTCGCCCTTCTCCTGGATAGTCCAGGTGATGGGACGAGAGACGCCCAGAGCTGATATGGTGTTCTGTAATCTTGCCGGTAATTCCAGTGCTCCCATGTTGTTTTCGCTCAGGGGTTCATACTCTAAAGTCAGAGGTGCGAATGAATGATGATGTATAATGTATGAATGATGCATGGCTAAGATGAACAAATTTTTTTTTTTTAGTATGCAGTGAGCATTGGTGGGATGTCACACATATTTGTGCCGGCGCCTCATTGGTTGGTAATAATTGATGGGCAGGATTACGGTCATGTCAGTGTGTCGAAAACATAATAGCACTCCGCGGATTAAAATGTCGTATTATTGACACTTTTTCTACACCTAAGCCAGTCAAATTTTCTTATGGTTATGCATTTTCGAACATAATAGTTTTAATTTGATTGCTTCAAATCTTGCCTGTTCAACATTTAATTTGTGAGGTGTGATTTTTTTGTCAGGCCGTATTGATCGAGTGGTTAATTGATCACACTTGGTATTTTCCCAGTGCTATAGATAGTAAATCAAACCGGGTTCGTCACCCCTAGTTTAGCACTACTAGTACAAATCAGGGGTGATGGAAACCGGGGTCTTTAATGGACTGTACACGTAATGTAAATTCGGCACTGAATTTTACTCCACATGCTTTCTTTGTAGAGAATTGTACAAAATCGCCTAGTGGAAAATCTACCCCTCCACACCACACACATTTAGTTGTAATCCACCGTCCACAGCCGAATGTTACTGTAACATGTATATGTAAACTGAACACAATGTAATAAGTGTTTCTCCACTCGATGAGAATGTTTTCTTTTTTAAAAAACACAACACTTGGGAAAATTTCAGCTCATGGACCATCGGTTCACACCTGATGGTCCATGAGCTGAAACTTTGCTAGTTGACCATGTGCTTCTCTTACATTTTCCCGAAATTTGTTGATAATCGCGACACTTGACATCATTTGTAAGGTAGGTCTCCGTACTTGAGACCTTCCCAAGAAATGATGTCAAATGTTGGAATTACAAATAAGCAGGGGAAAAAAAAATCTTATGCTTATTTTGGCTGGTTTTATAACACGATTGACACCTTTTATCTACTGTCGCAGGCGAATCCAACCACAAAATACTTGGAACAACATACCAACAAAATTTGCATTTGCTTTTCATATATATATGTTTGTTATTTGTTCATGTTTGTGGTATGCTATATCCATTACATGTATGTCCTGTATTTATCCAATAAAATACTGAAAATTAAATTAATCGTTGTTTCTTTCTTCTAAACCCCACCAATCTCCCCATAATCATAAAAAGAACCAGGATAATCAGCCCGCCTCGCTGTGTCAACGTGCAGCGTAAACCAATTAATTAGCTAACACGACGCCGGGTCGGCTACACTTTTTAGTGTGTTTGAAAGATCAAATGTCTTCTAACATCGTAAAATAACATCGTAAAAACTTCTCTTTTGGCATATATATTTCGTATCGTCCCCAGAGTATACTTTCCAAATTTCATAAAAAATAACCATCAAATAAATGAGAAAATGATAATTTAATTCCCAACTACACCTTTTCTCCGACACGGACTACACTTTTTAGTGTGTCCCCGTTCTCATCTAGACATTATATAAAGTCAACCTACCAAGTTACAATGAAATCCCTTCATAAATATGACCTGTAGACTGTGCTAAAGGTTTTTGGGCTTTGGGTAGCCATCATGGTTGAATGATCACAACCAAAAGGGAACATTCTAATCTGGGCATCATTTGGAGTGATCCTACTAAGTTACAAAGAAATCCCTTCATAAATATGACCTGTAGACTGTGCTCAAGGTTTTCGGGCTTTGGGCCCCTGAGGCCGTCACAGTTGACCAATCACGTCCAAAAGGGGATGTCATCATCTAGGCATTATATGGAGTCAAACTAACAGGTTACAATGAAATCCTTCCATAAATACGACCTATAGACTATGCTAAAGGTTTTGGGTTCAGGCAGCCATCAAGGCTGAATGATCGCGACCAAAAGGGTACGTTCTCATCTAGACATAATTTGGAGTCATCCTACCAAGTTACAATGAAATCCCTTCATAAATATGACCTGTAGACTGTGCTAAAGGTTTTCGGGCCCCTGTAGCCATCACAGTTGCCCTATCGCATCCAAAAGGGGACGTTCTCATCTAGACATTATATGAAGTCAACCTACCAGGTTACAATGAAATCACTTCATAAATATAGACTATGCTAAAGGTTTTGGGGCTTTGGGCTCGGGCAGCCATCATGGTCGAATGATCACAACCAAAAGGAGATATTCTCATCTGGGCATCATCTGAAGTGATCTCACAAAGTTACAATGAAATCCTTTCATAAATATGATCTGTAGACTGTGCTCAAGGTTTTTGGGCTTTGGGACCCTGTAGCCATCACAGTTGACCAATAACAGCCAAAAGGGGATGTCATCATCTAGGCATTATATCGAGTCAATCTAACAAGTTACAATGAAATCCTTATATAAATATGACTATAGACTATGCTAAAGGTTTTTGGGCTCGGGCAGCCATCAAGGCTGAATGATCACGACCAAAAGGAGACAGTCTCATCTAGACATTATTTGGAGTCATCCTACCAAGCTACAATGAAATCCCTTCATAAATATGACCTGTAGACTTTGCTAACGGTTTTCAGGCTTCGGGCCCCTGTAGCCGTCACAGTTTACCAATCATGTCCAAAAGGGGACGTTTCTCATCTAGACATAATATGAAGTCAACCTACCAGGTTACAATGAAATCCCTTCATAAATATGACCTGTAGAAAGTGCTAAAGGTTTTTGGGCTTCAGGCTCGGCAGCCATCATGGTTGAATGGTCGGAACCAAAAGGGGACATTCTCATCTGGAGTGATCCTACGAAGTTACAATGAAATTTCATCATAAATATGACCTGTAGACTGTGCTAAAGGTTTTTGGGCTTCGGGCCCCTGTAGCCGTCACAGTTGACCAATCACGACCAAAAGGGGTCAGTCATCATCTAGGCATTATATGGAGTCAACCTAACAAGTTACAATGAAATCCTTACATAAATACATGTACGATGTATGGACTATGCTAAAGGTTTTTGGGCTCGGGCAGCCAGGGTATGAGGGGTTAATCATGGAACAATGATACAGAGGAACATGTATGATGAATATAAGTGCCGTGGGAAGAGAAGGAGCACAGCAGCTGGCCTAAACACTTAGTTAAACATGAAATTCTGAGCTAAACAGAAAACTAAATGCAACTAAAAATGTCAAGAAAAATGTTTAAAATGCAGGGTATGAGGGGTTAACCATGGAACAATGATACTGAGGAACATGTATGATGAATATAAGTGCCATGGGAAGAGAAGAAGCACAGCAGCTGACCTAAACACTTAGTTAAACATGAAATTCTGAGCTAAACAGAAAACTAAATGGAACTAAAAATGTTAAGAAAAATGTTTAAAATGCAGGGTATGGGGGAGTTAATCATGGAACAATGATACTGAGGAACATGTATGATGAATATAAGTGCCATGGGAAGAGAAGGAGCACAGCAGCTGACCTAAACACTTAAACATGAAATTCTGACCTAAACAGAAAACTAAACGCAACTAAAAATGTCAAGAAAAATGTCTAAAATGTAGGGTATGAGGGGTTAAATCATGGTAGAATGATAATAATCATCATATAGCAGCATTATAAAAGCCATGATATGGAAATAGGGCAAGTAACTGACCTAAACAGAAGCTTTAACATTATTGGACACATACGCTGATGCCGTCGCTGACCCCAACCCGGACGCAGAAGCCGACCGATCGAGCCATGCCATAAGCTCACACAACTAAAGTTGGTGAGCTAAAAATCAAAAGCGAGTAACAAAAAAGAAGAAAAGAAAAAAGTGTATTTTAGTTAAAAACCAACTTGAATTCCCCTTCTTTTTCAAAACATTCAGAGAATTTCAAAGAGGGAGCGAATCTAGTTTCTACATGTACCTTCCAGTGATAGGATCTAGTTTAACACCCCCCCCCCCCCCCACCCTTTCCTATGCAGGTGTGAATCAATGGGGATACAGGTGTTAAGAGTGCCTCACTATGCAGCCCCTCCCCAACTTTGATATTCTGGTTTAAAGAATCAGGTATTTTGTGCATTGTATCCACCAATGCCGGGGGGGGGGGGGGAGGTGGGGGGGGGGGGGGGTTGGCATGTGGCAACTGTCTCGGGTCCTGGGCCCCTGATGGGGATGGGGCTCAGGGATTTTTGATGTTTTAAAATTTAAAAATGTATTTTTGATGTTTTAAAATTTAAAAGTGTAAGCAGACCTATGGATACGTCTGAGCTGAAAATCGTGGGAAAGCTTTCGATACGGGCCTCCGATGCTTGTGGAGGTGGCAAGAGTACGTTGTTGCATTACTGACAAGGTTCCCTTCATATAAAAAAAAAAGCACTTCTTCCAGTTTATTGGTTTTCCACCAGTGTTTCTTGAATCGTGGTGGTCAGGATTGTCTTTGGAGGAAAAAATGCACCATACACAAAGAAATACAGGCAGGGGGACGGGCATCTCTTCGGTTATCACAGGGCCCAGTGATGTCCATTCTACAGATCCTTCCTTCCCAAGGCCGTCTGCGGCTCTGATACTATCCCACCGTTGACTGCAGTGAGAGTTTCTTCCCAAGTAAGATATGAAGGAAAATGTACATATAACCGATGTTTTTGCACAGTAAAACACCAAATTCAGCAAATAAACCAGCATAACGTACCCTCTCAAAAGTAAAAATGGGGTTACCTTCAAGATGCTGGAATGGGGTTTTAACTTTTGTTTTCCTCCCAAGAAAATTTTGAAATTTGCTGTTAAATGGAGCCTTCTGGCAGATTTAGGATAGAAATTTACTTTATTTTTGCCCCGTCAAACTGACATTTTTTGCAGCAAGTCTCAACTTGTCAAGTTCACAAGTGGGTATCCAGTGGCCAAGACTGATACATAAACTTTCGACTGCACAATTCCTGACGTGATAACGTCATCATCATCCAAGGAACAGTCCCCTTCTTAACAGTTTAGTTCTGTGACTCATAAAACTTGTTTTTGGGTGGGAGGGGGATTCAGATCTGACCCAAGAGTCCACGGTCCTGGGCGTCCCAAAGTTCCAGGCCTTGGGTTCACCATTCAGTACCTTATTTAGTGATGACATCAATATTTTGTCAACATGGGGGCTTGTGCTCCCTGACACAGGGCTAGGATATTTCCCAACAAGCATACAATAAAGGAGGCAGTTTGCCCGACTTTGGAGGATCCCTCGGACAACCCCACATTATCCCTGGCCCTGGTATATATATATGTGTAACACGAGTTTGCAATCGTGTCATTACTATTTTTGGGGGGGAGGGGTGGCGGGAGGGGGCGGGCCTGACCCAAAGAGTCCAGAGTCCTGGGCCTTGGGGTCACTATCCTGCCCCACCCTATTCAGTGGTGACGTCAGAATTTCCTTGATATGGGAGAATGTGTTCCTACACGTAGGGGCTGGGGCATTCCCCGACAAGAACACAATGAAGGGAGCAGTTTTCCTGATAAAGATGACTAATCCTCCTCAATGGGTGTGTGTGTGGGGGGGGGGGGGGGGGAGCGGAGACTGCAGCCCTGACCCCATACCCCTTCCAGCACCACCCCAACCCTATCCCAGTTCCTGGTAGTGAATGCTGAGTAACATATGTATAATGATATAAAGCTTCCAGCCTTCCAGTTATTTCAGTGATATCTGACTGTCGGCTAAAACTTCCCCCATCTATTTTAGATAGCAACTGCTTGGGTGGGGAGGGGGGTGCTAACATCCGATCCAAGAGTCTAGGATCCTGGGCGAGGGCCTCCCAATGGTAACTCCAGGGTCCAGAACTTTGGAACGCTTTCAGTCCTGACCCAAAAGTCCAAGGTCCTGAACTCCCAGACATCCCAAAGTGCCGGGGCCTAGGGTACTATCCTGGGTACAGGAAGATTTGACCTCTGCAAGATTCGATCTCAGGAAGATTCAATCTTCAATAAAGAATAACACATTTACACTGGTTCAACATATTTTTTTTTCAATTCAGTTTTCTTATTTTTCATTCCAAGCAACAAGTATTATTTATTAAATAAAAAATAACAATTACATGATTGATACAATAAAGTCACAATTTTTCAACATATTGAAATAACAATGGATTGAAACTACGTGCTGAACTGTTGGATATGGGTTTCGGGATTCAATTTGACAGAGGTCTATCAAGTCATGTGGAGGCTTTGTAACAGGTTCAGGGGAAATTTACCATCATTATATCCCCGGCCCTTGTGGTGAATGATGACTATGTATAATACAAGTTTGCAGTCATTCCAGTAATATCTAACTGTCGGTTAAAACATCCTCCATTCAATATTTGGGTAAGCAATAGTCAAAATTGATTACAACGGAGTTGGTTCTGTATACATGTGTCAGATGTGTGGAGAGGAAATTGGAATATCCTAATTTTTTACTACTGTCAAATAGATAAAGAACATATTTCTTCTTACCTTTTTTGTTTCTCTCAGGCATGTACACAACATAAATAAGATTTGTTGTCAGGTTTACGTGCAATTTTAATGTTTTGGGGGTATTTCCTACATGACATATACGCTGGTTCGCTACTCATAAAAATGTCCGTAACCGGTCAAATCACCTCATCGACAAACAGGCAGCAGTGCTAACATTTGGAAACGGTTCATATGCCTGCCATTGTGTATATAGTCTTCCAAGACATCAATTATTAGAAGCTGAACCAAAATTTTGTTGGATCTGTTCATTTTAAAATGTTTGCACTTGATTAATGCAAACTGGTTCGATACCGGACAATTGACTGTATTATTTTATCTCCCTGAATCATTGTTTGTAATGAGACTGAATCACCTCACAACATCCAAATGGTCCCAACCAATCAGTGGTAATTTCAAGACCACCAACCCCCCCCCCCCCCCCCCCCCCCCACACGAGAGTCGAGACATTACTAGTAAATTGTCCACTAAGAATATTTGGGAGCTGGATGTTTCGTACACAGGCATTTCGTACACGGCAATTTAGGTCGTTTCATACACAAACTTGATACGTCCTCAAGCTAGGACATTCGTACACAGGGTAATCACCGTCTTGAGCCAAATAAAGATAACAACCTGTATGTAAAAATAACAAATTTATAGCAATAACATATTTAGAGTAATACAAAAGATACTGGAATGATACAAATATCAAGTTCTACAAAGATAAGTCTGACATTGTGCAGTACACAAATAGAACATGTAGCGTGCAGCAGTGCATCCAGTGATGTTAACAGTGTAAGGATTACACTACCTATGCTAAGGATGGGTGGGGCTTAGAACTTTGAATTCCTTAGCATATGTAGTGTAATCCTTGCATGACGTCTCAGTAAGTTGTCTTACTTAAACTAAGGGTAAGCCTATATAATGATATACTGGATATTTAACATTGCAGTAATAAAAAAGTCTTGTACATGTAATCATTTTAATGTGTTTGTGTGCTAATTATGACTCCGGTGTAATAACAACGCTGTGATTACATATCATAAGAACTTATCATAGCTGAATAATTATCAATGGTCTCACATCATAATGTTTTCATTTTTCATCAAAGAAAGATGAGTTTTTTACAGTCTGTGTGGTTCATTTTATTTCATAACAATATTTTCAAGTGTACGACATACTGTGGTGCTGTTGGATGTATTAAATGCTGTTCCGTGATATTTCTCAACGTGTATTTTTTATTGGATTATAATACCTTACAAAATTAAGTTGTCTATCAAAAATGCTATAAAATTCTCCTGTGTACAAAACGTCCTTTGATGTATGTACGAAACATCTTCTGTTGTATACGAAACAGTCAGTGTATGAAATGCCTGTGTACGAAATTACACTAATCCATAATATTTAATACATGTAAATATAAAATATGTAACGTTTTGGATTAAAAATATGTGTCGTTTTGACCAAAAAGAGTGTGACTTTTTTACCAAAAGTATGTGACGTTTTAACCCTTTTGAAATGTAAAGTTTTGGCCGTGTTGCATTTTGATCTGTTTAAGGCTGTCACGAATGATCGAAAAATCGATCAACCATCGATTGAGGTCATAATCGACGATTTTTTTCAATGATCGATTATTTGACTGGACATGTGCTGTCATACCTTTTTGTTAAACAAAGGGGAAATATTGATTCACAAGCTATTGTTTCACATAAAGGACCTATTTCGACAACAAATGTGAGTGTGAACGGGGTTAAAACATAAAACCAATATACAGCTTCAAGTCGCAGCACCACGCGAGTTAAAGTTAGCCAAAACCCAGTCATCATCGTATGCGTGATCACTCAGTTCCCAATACTTCTCATTCCTTTGATGTGAGTCATGTGACCTGCCAAAAAAAGTCTCTCAATGGCTACATTGTATTCCTTGCCAATAAGACATCGTCGAGTGTTGAGTTGTTTTTGTTTTTATCAAGTTGATACTTGATAAGCAATTTTAACATACGGAAAGTAAAGAGGGAAAAACTTCGAAATGCCATGTTATTTAATTTTAAAGTATTATGATTTATTTTGTTCACTGACGTATTGCATTACCGCAACCGGAAGTTTCATTTCCATGTGTAAAGCTTTGTTGACTTGACATTCCCTGAACCTAAATTCATAATCATTATGTATTGAGCGCAGATGGGGCCACTAGTGAGTTTAGTATGCATTTTTCTATGATTTGAAGTTTGAATCTATGCGATGTAGATTCTGTTTTGTCAAATTTTTCAACAGTTGGTGTTCGTTGGCTTCATTTACGATTAGGATATTTTAATTTTTAACACCACCCAAGTTATTTCATAGACGATGTTCTAGGAAACGAGACAGAAATATTAACCATAAATAATCGAATAACCATCGATTTTTATGACAAAATAATCGATTATGAAAATTCATAATCGTGACAGCCTTAGATCTGTTCCCGTTCTATGTGGTAAATGGGACACACTAAAAAGTGTAGCCCGAGCTGAGAATATGGTGTACGTGTAGCTGAGAAATAAAGTTTCGTTTTCTTTCTTATTTATTGTTAGATTTCAGTTATTTTTGGTATATAAATAATTTGTACACAAATGAATCTAGACAAAGTGAATGGTGTGTTTTTAAACGTATATTTAGTGAAATATATGATAAAATCGCTCCGAGAGACACTAAAAAGAGTAGCCGAGAATCTGGTGTAGCCGAGTAATAAAGTGTCGTTTTATCGTTTGTTCATCACTCAGTTTTAATAATTTTGGTATATATATTAGTGATAGCCAGGCGAATCCAGATAAAAAGAAACAGATATTTTAAACAGTATATTTTATGAGAAATCTGAAAAAAATAACTCCGAGAGACACTAACAAGTGTAGATGAATTGCCGAGCCGGTTAATTAACTAGTATGTTGACATTATTTTCACAACAAAGGCGATTAACAGTAATCCTAACAATAGCATCATAACAATAGTCTTGGTGATTATTCTTCATGGCTATTCTATTTTTTGTTTTTAGTTTGAAGATACTAAAATGTTGTTGTTGTCATCTTTTTTATATAATTCATATGTGTTTTTAGCATAACATATGTTTTGGTTAATATACTAATCGGAGAGATTGGGAAGAATGGGGCAAGGGATGTCATCAAGCAGTTCGTCTCTGAGTGTTGGGAAGAGAGAAGAAGAGCGGGAATAGGGAGGCAGTTGGAAGAACATGGGTAACCAAGGCCTTCTCATATGAGAACCGCGACAAATCTGCGGCCGGCCGAAGTGTTATTATTATTATTATGTCGGTTCCAATATATGACAACAGGGAGAAAGCCCTTAGCGTAAATGAAATTCTAGAAATTTTCAACAACCCACATGTAGAGAAGATTACAAATGTCCCGCCGACTAAACCAAAGGCGGGTTCGCTTTACCTCATCAATAATACAAAAGACGCTCTTTGTGATCAGTATATGTGGGTAAACAAAGGAGGCCAAAATGTTCACTGGGAAGGGGACGAGGGGTGGCGGTGTTAGCATAAAATGACATATGAATTGGACTTGGATTGTGAAGAATGCTGTCTTCCAAATTTATTTGATAATATGGTTGAATGTAGTGAGGAAAACTGTGAATCATGGGCGCATGTTTGTTTGTTTGTTTGTTGGTGGTTAACGTCACATATTTATGCACAATGGCTAATCGTGACACAACATGGCGATGAAGTCAAGGATAGTCAATCGTTGATCAACATGTTGCCCATTTTAGAGGACTTTCACCCCAAGCATTGGTGAATGGGTCCTATTTTACTAGTAAAGCGGAACTGGTTTACCGCAGTAAACAAGTGCTGCTTACTTCCCGGGGTTCCCACGGGGATCTTGGGCGCATTATAAGTGTGCAAATATCACTTGTGCTAATGATGATTACATTTGTAAAAAATGTCATTTATGAAATGTTTTATTATTATGTGTTAACTTTTACCAAGAATGCCGGATACATTTGTAAAAATTTGTAAAAATGTTTATAAAATGTTCTATTATCATATGTTAAATTACATTTTGTCCTTCGTCCGTTCAATAGTTCATTCATTCATTCAGTTGAATTGAATAAATAAATAAGTGGATGAATAAATAAAAATAAATGCAGCTCCCGATGTTAAACAAATAAAAAAGTCGTGCAATTTCCGTGTATCTTATGTTATGTGTTATAAACTTTTTTCATGCTATTTTATTTTTAACTGTTGTCGAGTGCTATGCTGTTTAATGCTTGTTTTATGTCATGTCTGTCTACTTCACTTTGAAGACTTTTCTGTAACCTTGTTTTATTCATTTTTAAGTGATTATCTAGAATAAAAGATGGCTTTAACCGGTCGTTGTTGTTTCTTAACTCATAACCCAGCAAGTCAATTCAATCGCCCGTTGAAATTCTTGTTCTGACACAATCCATACTCGCCTCTGTTAATTAACTTGCTTAGCAATCCAGATACACTTTCAAGTGTATATCGGAGCCGGGCCAGTTAATTAACTGGCTCGGAAATTCAGCTACACTTGTCAGTGTTATTTTTTCGTATTTCTCTCAAAATATACTGTTTAAAATATCCATTTCACTTTGTCTGGATTTGCTTGTCTATCACTAATACATATACCAAAAATTATGAAATTAATTGATAAACAAATGAGAAAACGACACTTTATTACTCGGCTCCCCCAGATTCTCGGCTACACTTTTTGGTGTCTCTCGAGTAATTTTTTCGTATATTTCACGAAATATACGTTTAAAAATACCCATTTCACTTTGTCTAGATTCATTTGACTACCAGTGATTTATATACCAAAAATAACTGAAATGTAACGATAAATAAGAAAGAAAACGAAACTTCATTTCCCAGCTACACCATATTCTCAGCTCGGGCTCGGGCTACACTTTTTAGTGTGTCCCTGGTTAATCGATGCACCAACTTCGACACTGCGGAAACGGCATGTCTTTTTACCCAAATGTAACCAAATTATAGATTCTAATGCAGCCTAAGAAAAAATATTGAAAAAAAAAGACTTATACATCTCCCTTTCTAGGGTGACATCCCGATTGTCCCACTTCGTGAATTAAGGAAGGTGAAGAGAGTGGGACAATCGGGACTTTGCTAATTAGTTACTTAGCGGGAACATCAAACAGTTTGACTTATAGTTCATTTCATCTACAAATAATTTATATTATGGTTTTAAACGAGACCATTCTATATCTGCTTCTTATCGCAGGAAAATAAAAAGATTTACACAACATATTAGGTAAATAATTTTAAAATAATTAATTTTAACTCTCTGCACGCTGATGTCGAAATAACAAAATTTAGAGACTCAAATTTCTCCTCCCATAATGCAACTTGGAATTTAACCAATTCAATCTTCTTTGACAGAACTCTGCCAAACAAGATGTATTGGTTAAATTCCCTATTGCATTATGGAAAACATCTCTTGAAACCGTTTTTTTTTTACTTTTTACATAAGAGTGCAGGGAGTTCACCCTAAATTTACATGGCTTCGGGTCCTAATACGTGTTCACTTAATTCTGTAACACGGTATTGATATTTATTCGACTTCTTCATTGATTATTTCATTTTTGCACACGTTTGCTAAACTTTTTTGTATTCTTTTACGTAAAATCCCAATAAAGTTATAGTTATATAATATTTGTTGGGGGGGGGGGGGGGGGGGATATTTGAAGCTACTTGTAGTAGGGGTTTGGGAGAACTATAGTTCTGACCAGGATCCTCCCCTTCTTAGTCCCTTCTCCCGATCCTGCCAGAGAGGGGGTGGGGGCTAATAACGGGACGGTTCCAGTTAGGAAAGGGTAATGAGAGGAGATGGTATAGTACACACGGAAGGTTCCAAGTCACAAGGACTACTGTAAAAACATTGCAAAATTTAGCACTCCAAGAGCAAATCGGAGGCGAAGGAAGCATGTGAAGCTCTATATCGACGAGAAGGCAGCCCCCCCCCCCCCCCACCCCACACGCACATGGAATTCATCACTGACATTTCCATGTTTTGTTGAAAATGATAGGCCTTGCTGTGGTTGTCACTAAAAAGTGTACTCCGACCCCGACCCCGACCCCGACTCTGAAATTACCGACTCCAAAAATATTTCATTTTATAACTATTTTATTAATGGTTCAATTACACTGAAATTCAACATAAATGTACAGAATTGTGTGTAGTATACATAAAATCATATAAATGTTACAAAAAAATTATGATTTTCATTAAATTTACTTTTATTGAGTTTTGACTCACTAAAAAGTGTACTCGGCGATTTCAACGAAATTTCATTCTCTCCTTCATATAATACATTCTTCCAGCTAATTTGTTGCAGTATTAAGAATATATACGTATTTTACGATGTCTAATGCAAGATTTATAATTAATATGGAAATTAATCGTGCTTAAAATGGAAATTTACTCGAATGAGATTCGCCGACTCCGGCTTCATTTGAGGTTGCATGTAAAATTCAAACTTGCAATTGGCGGATCAATAGTCAGAGGTTTTCCCGGACTGTGGTAACTGACGCAGTTAACATGCACGAGAAGGCGTTGAAAGTGATTTTTTCATAGGTAGTTTGTTGACCCTTCTTTTTCTCATTGAAATATATGTCCAAGAAAGCCTATCACATTTGCCTTAGAGTTGGCGTATGTTGCTTGTAGACTTCCTGATCTTTTTGATGACATGGTGGAGTGTAGCAACAGCACTTGTCGTCGCTGGTATCATATACAGTGTGCTAATATTTCCAGTTCAATCACTGATAGCATTAATTTCAAGTGTGAACGGTGTTAAATTGTACCACCTACATCATGTATATTAAATTACTTTGTAACTTAGTGTGGAGATTGTGAGACAACATACTTTTCTAAAATTGACTTCTAACACCCACACCAAGAGAAGTTAGACACCACTTTTGTAATATAATTCCCGATTCTATATGCCTTCCGAGATATATAGCATTGGAAATTGTATTACGACCTTTGGGTTCAAATTTTTATTGAAAAATTACCTCCCGTGCTACTAACAGAAACTAGACTCCTTCTCCATAATATAATTTCCGATGTTATTTGCCTCAGAGTCCAACTTCTTATCGAAAAAAATACTACTACTGACAGGTGCTATAGACTCTATTGTTATAATTCCCGATGCTATATGCCTTCAGAGATATATAGCACTGGAAATTATTTTACAGCCTTAGGGTCCAACTTCTTATCGAAAAAAATTACGCCCTTCTCTGCTACTGACAGGTGTTAAGATTGATTGTGGTAAAACAATTTTCTTGTCCGCGTCACTTACCACAATCCGGGAAAACTCCTGACTATTGATCCGCCAATTGCAAGTTTGAATTTTACATGCAACCTCAAATGAAGCCGGAGTCGGCGATTCTCATTCGAGTAAATTTCCATTTTAAGCACGATTAATTTCCAAATTAATTATAAATCTTGCATTAGACATCGTAAAATACGAATATATTCTTAATACTGCAACAAATTAGCTGGAAGAATGTATTATATGAATAAGAGAATGAAATTTCGTTGAAATCACCGAGTACACTTTTTAGTGAGTCAAAACTCAATAAAAGTCAATTTAATGAAAATCATAATTTTTTTCTAGCATTTATATGATTTTATGTATATTACACATAATTCTGTACATTTATGTTGAATTTCAGTGCAATTGATCCATTAATAAAAGAGTTATAAAAAGAAATATTTTTGGAGTCGGTAATTTCAGAGTCGGGGTCGGGGTCGGAGTACACTTTTTAGTGACAACCCCTTGCTGTGAACTCTTCTATATGTCTCGATTTTGCAAGTAACACACAACACCGAATCGGCAGATTCGGTACTGTGTGTTAGCTGCACAATCACATAATAAAATAAATTATTCGACTTTTACTGGTCTATTCATAGGACAAAGTCAAATTCATTTTACCAGTTGTGGTTTCCGTAAAATATTCAAGAACTAAACATGATCAGGAATCTGTTCGTGTGAATCAAACATTTCCTTAGCGCGAATTTAGCAAATACCGGCTATATCACTAGAATGCTACATTCACATAATGCACGACACATGGATGTAAGTAATGGTAACCACCTTTAAAGGCAACTATCCAACATAAAGTTATTGTTTCGTTACATCTGGGTATTATTTGGGTACATTTGCTGGGTACATTTGGGTAAAAAGACGTGCCCCTGCGGAAACGTCAATACAATATTTGCAATTTTTGAGCCGATAATCGAGACCAATCTACAGCAGCAAAATCTTACTATATTCGGATAGGAAGAACTTCAACTCACTCGGAATATAAAAAGGAAATCAAGCATGTATAAATAAGTGTTAGCTCAAATGAGTTCGTATTTCACAAACCAATATGTTTGCTAACTGCTTTCCTTTCCGAAATCACACAAAATTACTTCGCGTGCGCCATCTTGTGGGAGCAGGAGGGGGATGAATGGACACCAAAGTTGAACGAAATCTTTGACTGTTGGTTTTATTTACAAGACTGAGGTTCCGCTCCATAATTTTCCAGGCATTTCCGAATATGACATGCCATACACTCTCTTCAAATGCAAATATTCTGTAGCTTATTTATCTAACTCATAACATGTATTACATTTCTCAAATCCACAAAAAACATATAACACTATCTGACTAAGTAGAAATAAACAATCTGAATGTGGGTGGAATAATTTATTGTCAAAGGCCAGACTTCAACCTGAAAAATTGCATGAAAAAATGCCGAAACCAGTCATTTTCAGCCACCTAGCAGCCTCAAAAGCAGAAATTTTTCCACCAAGCCCACCTACCGACCCCTGGAACAGAGCATCCCCTGTTTCTAAAATGCCAAAAAAAAATATATGTTTCGGTCTCATTTTTTAGTTACCTGTCTGGTAACAAACCCGTGTAAAAATTACATTTTATAAATAGCCAATTTTTCGAAGCCACTGTTTCCCATAATTCATCTGGTAATTTACCCCTATGTATCAGAATCAAACTTTGGGACCAAAACTTCAAATTCTCTTGTCCAACAAAAAGCCTAATGTAATCATATATCTGATACTAAAAATGTATCTCAATTTTACATGGCCTTAGTTTCAACATATGCCCTATGTTTAGAATTTCACACCTGTGCAATAGTGCGAAACTGTGGAGCGGAACCTGAGCGTCTTTTGCCCGAATCTCTTATACAGCGTATAGATTTTTTAAAGAACATTATGCCTAAAACGGCAATTTCAGCGAAAACTTTAAATAATCAAAACTGTTCGCGGCGATCTGTTCATTCCATAACTTATTCGGCGAATATATATTGAAATTATTAGGTGTGTACTTAAAAATTTCGATAGGTCTATATTTTAGGGTAATTTTTAATTATATATTTCTAAACTTCATTTATGTACTTACTTGTAAGAAGAATAGGGTGAATGTACGAACTGTCCTGTGAATAACTCAAGCTCGTTCCACTGAATGAATAATTTGAATTTAGTGTTTAACATGAGACACCTCCTAGCCCTGAATAAAGCCACACTCACTTGTAAAACGTAATGAAACGTGTTTTCACTGTAATGTTTGGTTTTGGTTTGGGCGGCACAGCAAAGTGCCTTTTGAACTGTCTTTTCTAGTATCCGGGTTTGTTTATACAATATACACAAGTTCCTAGCCCAAAGAGAGCGGTACATCAAAGTGCTTTTTGAAATCACGATTTCACTACAAGCGCACCGATTGAATAAAGTGTTAGAAGGCGGTTCACAAAAGGCTTGTTTTTTTTGTTTGTTTTTTTTTTTATTTCTTTGTTTTGGGGAGGGGTGTTGTTGGTTTTTTGGGTTTGTTTGTTTTTTTCTTGTTTCTTTTTTATCAAAGCCGTTAAAAATATTGTACAATACAAAGATTTTGACATGGCTTGAATTGGGCTTGTGTTTTTTTAATGTTGGATATAAATATACCTTATATCTGCCTTAAGATATCGGGTCATACTAAACACCGAGGGATACCGAGTGATACCGAGGGATACCGAGGGATGCTCAATATCTCGTTCTATAGGGGGTTTCTTGATATAATGTTTTGATATTTCAATTAGTAAAGTCAATATCTACCCTGATGCGAAATTTGAAGTCAATTGGGTGAATAAAAGTGAAGTTATAAACATTTTACAGTCAACATACTAAACACCGAGGGCTAATCTTTACCGAGCGACAATCTTAATTGGTTTTCACAGTGAGCGTACGCATAGCCAGTAGTTAATTAATTGATGCAGATATTGTCGCTCGGTGTTTAGTAGCTTTGTCAGCCCTCGATATGGTAGTCTCAGTTATTTGTAAAGTATATGTGTATGCTTAGTTCAGGAAAACAGTTAAGTATTCCATATCCAGGGCCACCACGAGGAGGGATACACATCAGACCCATATTATTTTTATTTAATAAAATTCAAAGACTGCATATTTAATGAATTTTAAATTCATTTAATTTATAATTTTATTCTATTTTATTCAAGAGTTTCATATCCAGGGCCACCACGGGGAGGGATACACATCAGCCCCACATTATTTTTATTTAATAAAATTCAAAGACTGCATATTTAGTGAATTTCAAGTTTTCTAGTAATCGCCGAGCGCCAAACTGTAAACGAGTACACACTCACTCCAATGAAAACAAGTAAGACAGAGTATCCCTCGGCATACAAAACACCGAGCGCCTATTGAATTTGATAAAATAAAAATAATATGGTGGCCCTGGATATGAAATACTTGGCTGCATACACATTTACTTAACAAATAACTGAGACTACCATACCGAGGGCTGACAAAGCTACTAAACACCGAGCGCCAATATCTGCATCAATTAAATAAAAATAATATGGGGCCCTGGATATGGAATACTTAACTGTTTTCCAGAACTAAGCATACATATATACTTAACAAATAACTGAGAATACCATACCGCTGGCTGACAAAGCTACTAAACACCGAGCGCCAATATCTGCATCAATTAAATAAAAATAATATGGGGCCCTGGATATGGAATACTTAACTGTTTTCCTGAACTAAGCATACACATATACTTAAATAACTGAGACTACCATACCGAGGGCTGACAAAGCTACTAAACACCGAGCGACAATATCTGCATCAATTAATTAACTACTGGCTGTGTGTACGCTCACTGTGAAAGCCAATTAGGATCGTCGCTCGGTAAAGATTTGCCCTCGGTGTTTAGTATGTTTACTGAAAAATTGTTATAACTTCACTTTTAATAATTCAATTCACTTAAAATTTGGTATTCAGTATCATATCATCCACATATATAATAATATATATAAAATAAACCACGAAACCCCCTTTAAACCCCCTTTTTGAGCATCCCTCGGTATCCCTCGGTATCCCTCGGTATCCCTCGGTGTTTAGTATGACCGAAGATATCACTCCATTTTGGGCAATAGGAAAGCTAGGCTTGTGTGATCCAAGGGAAAAAAAATAAGGTTAACCGGGTCACAAGGGATTTGTAAATCCCACATCGTCCCTGCGCGCCTTCGACGCGCTAAAACCTTTCATTCATTCATTCTTAAGATATGATCATTTTTCCCAGCATCGTGAACGTTTAAACATGCCTGGGAAATATCCCTGTCTAAACTGTTCTAGAGGAGTTCGTTCAAACAGCTTAGCTGTGCATTGTGATGTATGTCGAAAATGGTGCCATATACGTTGTGAAACAAATATTTCACGGACTGAGTATCAGCAAATGTGTGACTCCAACTCTGACTTTGCATCCATATGCATCGTCCCCAGAAGACTTTAAACACCCATAATGATTACATGCACACCATCGACGTGCAGTACGCCTTAGTACACAGCGTCATCGTGCCCCCATGTGGGCAATTGGGGTTAAGTGCCTTGCCCAAGGACACAACGCGGGAGCGCGAATCAGTCACTGAAATGGTCACCCATCCAGCTACTAACCGCGCTCGACGTTGCTTAACTTCGGTGATCTGACGAGAACCGGTTACTGCGACGCCACCGCGCCCCCTATTCCTTTTTAGTTGTCATTTAGGCCCGCTCGCTTCTTCCCTCAAAAACTGAGTCGTTTCGTCCCCCTTTTTATGTGAGTCGATTCGTTCCTTTTTATTTAGGTGAGTCGTTTCGTACCTAAAGGGGTACGTAACGACCCAGTACGAAAAGGTAAAGGTACGAAACGACCCGGGGGACGAAAGGGAAAAGGAACGAAACGACCCGTCACCTCTTTTGTGGACTGTTCGCACTCGGACTATTCCTCCACCCAACCACCCCATAGATTATTCGGGATGAGAAAGATTTGGTCCTGGGAAGATTCGGCCTTGGATGTTTCGGCCCTGGGAAGATTCGGCCGGGAAGATTCAACCCATATACTCAGTGATTGACTGCTAATTTAGTCCATTCATGTTCTGTCTGGGGGTTTGACAATTGACCTAATTGACAAGTGATAATATTATTGACAATGACAAGAGGTTTAAGGTAATTATTTATTAATTATTATCACTTTATAGGGCACTCCCTGGCGAATATTTTCATTTCCGGGGGCTGCACAAAACTCATATGTTTCCGTTCACATCCGGGTTCCCGGGCAATAATGAAAAATTCGTTTCAATATGGCCCGGCGGCCCGCACATCCCCGGATGTAGGGGAGGTAACACTGCTTTGAGTTTGAATATTTGGAGAAGAGAGATGTGATGGTGGAATTTTGTGATCTTTGGCGTGAAAGAATTAAGATATACATTCGCATTTAAGGCATGAGTTAGTTGGTGACAATGATTGTGTGGGAATTTCACACACCTACTACATTGAAAAATGATAATAATGAGCAATCATAAGTGCTAGGCATTCAATTTATCAGCGTGGGAAGCGGCCAGGTGAAAACCGCAAACGCACGACACGCCGAAGTGGTATCAGGACAACTCGGCCCATAACAAAGTCGGCCCATTACCAACTCGGACTACGACAACTCGGCCCATAACAAAGTCGGCCCATTACCAACTCGGACTACGGACTGTGGGAATACGTAAGGGAATGTTGATGGAAAAATTGGTAAGATGGGAGGGGTAGATGAGATAAGAAAACAAAACTCGAACTCGACTGAAAGTTAAAAAAAAATTATTCGGAACTTCTCAAAAATGAAGGGATTTTACAAAAAGAATAAATGTAATTATATATGTGAATTTATTTGAGTTTTGCTCCAAATAGCCTGGGAAAAGTGGAATGAGCAACCTTTGGTTGTGGTGTCATGAAATTTCTCTCTTATTGCTTTCCATGCCCCATGAAGCGGAAAGTTTAATGTGTTTCGTCAGATGCCATTTCTGCGTAGTCATTTGGCAATGATTCATTTTCTGCAATCTCTCTTGCCGATGAGTCTGTAGTCTGTCTGATTTCAGAGACATTCAAGGAAACATTGAATGTTCCATAATCATGCGACGATGCATTTTCAATGGATGTTGATTCGGTTCTACCATTCATACTACTTTCCTTGCATTTATTACATGTGAATGGTATCATACTTTCCCGTTATCACTCCAAGAGCAAATCGGAGGCGAAGGAAACATGTGAAGCTCTATATCGACGAGAAGGCAGCCCCCCCCCCCCCCCCCCCACACACACGCACGAAATTCATCGCTGACATTTTCATGAACTCTTCTATATGTCTCGATTTTGCAAATAACACACAACACCGAATCGGCAGATTCGGTGCTGTGTGTTAGCTGCACAATCACATAATAAAATAAATTATTCGACTTTTACTGGTCTATTCGTAGGACAAAGTCAAATTCATTTTACCAGTTGTGGTTTCCGTAAAATATTCAAGAACTAAACATGATCAGGAATCTGTTCGTGTGAATCGAACATTTCCTTAGCGCGAATTTAGCAAATACCGGCTATGTCACTAGAATGCTACATTCACATAGTGCACACCACATGGATGTAAGTAATGGTAACCACCTTTAAAGGCAAGTATCCAACATAAAGTTATTGTTTAGTTACATTTGGGTATTATTTGGGTACATTTGGGTATCATTTGGGTACATTTGGGTATAATTTGGGTACATTTGGGTAAAAAGACGTGCCCAATAAGAAAAAAGCATCGACATTTGTTCATTTTTATTTCTCTCCATCAAAACAACTCACTTCTATAAACAACTCACAGTCCAACTGAGGCTGCTAATTCAATGGAATTACAAAAATAACTTTTATTTTCCTTTTTCATATCAAAAATATTTCCGATGGAATAAAAGAAATTCTATGGGACGACTTGGTAATGGGCCGAATTTGTAATGGTCCGACTTTGTTATGGGCCGACTTTCTCATGGGCCGAGTCGTCCTACAATCGCCGAAGTAAGTAAAATTTTCAAGTTTTAAACAGATTATTCACAGGTGAACCAGGGCCTTAAATACTGTAAAAATATTTGTAATACTTCCGGAAAAAATTCCGATTTATGATTTTATAAGGTTTGGTGTGGAAAAGTTGATAGTTTTGACCTGAAAAATCGCGGAGTTTAAAATTTCCTAATCTCGTGTACAACAAATGACTTTCGGTACTTGTTTGCGTTGGGCGTCAACTGATTAATCACGTGACAATACTTAGCTAAAAATACCGTGTTGATAAACAGACGACACGCGTGAATTTTCAATAAATTTCAGCGTTCATTTTTTCAAAATGTCACAATCAAGTGAGTTAGGGGAAGACGATTTGGAAAACATGGAGAAAAGTTCAGTGCCTCACAACACAGCACTGGCTACAAAGTATAGAGTAAAAAAGTAAAAAAGTTTCAATACTGGTTGGAAAAAAGAAAAAAAAACTTGTGACTTTTTGGATAATAATACAAATAACATTATTTTTTACGGGCGTTATGGTTCATTAACGGTCCTACGAAAATGATTAACAGCCCTTGGGCTGTTAATCATTTTCGTAGGGCCGTTAATTTGTATCTGACCAAGGGTCTATTAGTGGCCCGAGACGAAGTCGAGGGCCACTAATAGGCCCAAGGGCTGTTAATCATTTTCGTAGGGCCGTTAATGAACCATAACGCCCTCAAAAATAATGTTATTGTATAATTCTAATAACATTATTTTACAACTGAACAACCCCAAAACTCAAACACTACAATTTTACATATTATACACATATATACAAAATGTCACACAAAATACAGGTGATGGTACAAGAATAATCATTTAAAGATATATAGATGTAATTACAAAAGTTATTTTTCCTGGTCTGTAAACTTTATTTGAAAATATGGAGGCATTCGGTCGTTCTAACATCTACGTCTCAGAATTTGGTCCATAGTGAATCCATTTCCTTGTCAATTGTAGTTTATTTTCTTTAATATTTGGCGTACATTTCGTATTCAGGATGAATGCTGAATGAAAAGTTTCAGCGCGCCGAAGGCGCACAGGGACGATGTGGGATTTGAAATCCGATGAATCGCCGAAGGCGCACAGGGACGATGTGGGATTTGAAATCCCGTGCGACCCAAATAACTTTATTTGCTTATTAATTCATCTTCAGGTTATGTAATGCTCGGAATATCATATGAGGGTCATAGAGTGAGAGGGGGCAATAATAGTTAATGTAGTAAAGAAACAAACAATCTCGGCGGTAACTTCCAAGAGAGAGTCAACAACAATAAAGATGTCTATACAGAATATCATAATAAAAACAAATGCACACTGACAATGAGAGAAACAACTTGCGAAGTACCACCAAAACTAAAATGCGGCTGAAACTTCCAAGTGACAAAAACAAACAACATTTCTCATTTAGTTAAGTCACCGTCGTAGTTAAAAAAAATAATTCTCACAGACAGTGAACAATATGTTTCTAGTCAATTGATGGAATAGTTCTAGTATCGACTGGACATGTTTCGGTTTCTAATATTTTGGATTCAAATGTTGGACTTTTAATTAATGGACAACATTCAAGCAAAGAGCTGACAATGAGAGAAACAACTTGCGAAGTACCGCCAAAACTAAACAAATTCGGCTGAAACTTCCAAGTGACAAAAACAAACAACATTTCTCATTTTTGTAATTTGTATCCGACAATGTCTGATTCAAATTGAATAATTATCTACTGGAACTGCACCGGTCTATTGTCATATTTATGACCCATTCTCATTGGATACTTTTCTCTAGTCATATTATTAAAGAGTTACTTCCCTTGTACTGTTATTCTTGAAAATGTTTTGATCCGACATGTCGAAGTTGCTTCGTTGACCTTAAAACAATTTGCTTTGACATGTTAACAATTTTGAATTTCGATTGCGGGAAGTGTAGTTGTTTGATGTAACTAATTATTCCCAATTCTTCCTGTCAAAAAACGTTTTGTTAAAATTGTTTAGGAATTCAGTTTCCATAAGTCCCTGACATTGCTTTGTTGGCAAGGACGCTTCATTGGTGTCCAGACGATTCGACACCTATATTTTGGATGACTTGGCACTTGAGTTTGGACGATTCGGCACTTGACTTGGATGATTAATTCGGCACTGCCCTCATAAAGAAAAACAATGGCAGCAATTGGTTGAAAGTCCACTAGGGTGTCGGTGGTAATTAATGTTGTTGTTTTTATTTTGTTTTGACAAAGCTTTAAGTGGTGGTAGGTAGCAGATTTTAAGTGTTGTTTTGGTCAGTTATTACAGGAAGGTCGGCATGTCTTTAAGATCGGTTTTGCCATGATTTTCAATCACGCTTATCATGAGAATTTGATTACAGCTTGCAGTTGTTGTTCTAATTTGGATGTTGTTTTTGATTTTTATTCATGCTGAACTGAGTACCATTTGCGCCGGCGTTGTTTAATTCTTTAGAAGTTATTATGATTTTAATTCACGCTATATTCAGTCGACGATTTCTTTAATTATGGCTTCACTGACCAGGACTCCTATAAAAATGGTCAACTTCTACAAACCTCTCTAACGGTTTGCGATTGACAGTCATACTGATCGGACGTGTCTGTGAAAGCTCCTGACTGAACACATCTCACAGCTTGGATATTAACAAAGCCTATTGTTCTCTGTACCACTTCTGTGCACTCTAGTGTAATTTTGTAAGTGTTTATCTTTAACTCTATCTATTTTCTGTCTGCTTTTCTCTGTTAAAACTAAATATACTTCAACGAAATATTTTACCAATAATTTGCTGATAACTTAGACAATAACTGATAACTGAACAGAGTGACATGGCAACTAACTCCACCACTGAATCCACTTCGGGAATGGATTTAATATCGATGATATCTGGATTTCAAAAAGAGACAGCCAGATTGAACGACACTATAGAGGGTTTGCGCTCGGATATTAGGGCTCAAAAAGAACAGTTCGAGAAAGAAAAAATGGAATTAATAAAAGCTTCGACGGAATCAAAAAAGGAAAATAAGTCGGCATCTGGAAAAAAGGGAAAAGGAAGAAATAATTCAGGTTTGAGTTCGTGCCCCAGCAACAGAAACTCTAAACAAAAGGGCAAGGGTGTGGAGTCCAACTCGTTGGGCCCTAAAACGAACACAGTTACGGATATCGCTAGTGTTTCTAAACCAGTTGAGACAACTCAGCAGTTTCCGAAAACTAATCCTAGCAAGGGGATGGTGGGCAAAACTAATCCGACACCTGTTTCGCCCTTTATAGATAATACCGCTGAGATGGGGAGACCTGTGCACGCCATCTCTTTGGAGGTACCACCAAATCAGGGCTCGGAACTCGTTACCACCAGTCAAGACAACTGGTTGCGTTCGCTCATAGAGCAAGAGGCAACTACTGTTCCCACCTGTGATGTGGCCAATCAGATTACGCCGCGCCCGAAAAGGAAATTGGATACAGACTTCCAGGAAAATGGCGAGTCCCTGGAAATAGAAACGGTGGCTAAGAAAACCCGGAAAGCGTCGACACACACCGATAACCCGGGTGTTGTTGTCGTTGAGACCTCGGACACCATGGATGTTACAGTAGTAACAACCAGTGCGGAGTTCCACAATGGTGGGAAATCGGCAGACAGTAACGATACCGGCGACGCCAACATTCACCACTGACGGTGGTGTATCTTTTGCCGACAAGGTAAGAGCCCTTTCTAAACAACCTCAAAAGGATAATACGGCCAAACACCGGACGAATAAACAACCACATCAACCGCTGCAAAACCCTTGCGTAGTCGTCACAAGGGTTCCCACAAAGATCAATGATGGGGATATTGATGAAGCCCTGTCGGGATACTCGTGGGGGAGACTAATATCTAAGACTACTGGTAACCCTACGTGGAAAATTAAAGTAAAATGCCCCAATAGAGCCATAAAACTTAACTTCATTAACAAAGGTGTTTGTATAAACGGACAAAAATATGAGACTGAGGAGTATCGTGTTTTGCCTCAGCCCACACAATGTCATAAATTCCAGAAATTTGGCCGTATGTCGAACAGATGCAAAGGAGAGTTGCGCTGCATGAAATGCGGCGAAAAACATATAACAAAGTCGTGCTAGGTTTCAACACTGAAATGCCCAAATTGTAACGGGCAACACCCAAGCAATTATAGGGGGTGTCCCCACTACAAAAAAAGTTAAAACCGACATAGAACTCAAAGCTATTAATGTCAACAGCGTAGAAAACTCAACCTCTTCACATTCGATGTGCAGCCTAATGGCTGGTTCAATTTTTAATATAATGAACAAACACTTCGACGTCAGTCTTTCCGACATATGCAAAGAAGTTGGGAAAAAAGCATCCAAATTATGTCGAACTCAAATTTCTTCCTCGCTAATAGAAGCCGCCATAAATAAAATATAAATCACACCCACAACACGTTAACTAGTAAAACTACGTCAGGTACTGAACACTTATGGATAAGTTGAAAATAATTCAGTGGAAGGCTCGAAGCGTTAACTGCAAAAGCTCACAGATGTCCGATTACTTCACAAACGTAGATGTAATTGGTATCATCGAAACACGGTTAAAGCCAAGTAAGACATTTTTGCTTAGTGGATTCAACATCATTAGACGAGACCGTCCCACACAACGTGGAGGCGGAGTCGCTCTCCTCATAAGGCAGGACTTAAAATATAAAACGATATCAAGCGATCATCTCAACGCAGAGGTGATTGCCGCTGAGATTGAACTAGATCATAAAAAAGTTGCCGTAATCTCATATTATAATGAACCGAAAAAAACAGTTGACAGCAAAGTCTTTGAATTCTTTGTGAAAAATCACAAACACTGTAATTTCTTAGGTGATTTCAATGCCAAACATCAGGTTTTCGGATGCAATAAAACGGAGCCCAATGGCGACGCTCTCTTCAATATCATCGAACAATTTGATCTTTTTGTATTAAATAACGACCACGACATTACTCACGTCAGTAGCAACACCCTCCACCAATCCGACATCCTTGACCAAATTATAACCAGTAAATCACTAACTAATCAAATGCAAGACATATATGTGGGGGACGATGATTTAGGTAGCGACCACCTGCCTGTTCATGCTACATTACACGGTTGCAGCGGACCCGCAAGATACCCCACAATGAGGAGGAGGAATCTATCCAAAAGTGACTGGGACCTCTTCAGAAAAATAATTCAGGTTAAAATAAACAAAAACGACCCAATGAATACCTGCAAGCTCGAGCAAGCATGTACCAATCTCAGTGAAGTCATTAACAACACTCTTGATGAGATTTGTCCCAAACAGACAGTTAAACCGCGGGCCAACAGAATAACTGAAACCACACTCCAAATAATAAAACAAAAAAGAAAGGCCTTCCGTGCATACAAATCAGAAAAACTTCCAACTAAAAAGGTCGAACTTAAAGCCGTGTATAATCGCCTCCACGGCGCAGTTAAAAAGGCAATAGCAAACGACAATCGCGTGAGATGGGAAAAAGCAACGGAAAATCTAAATGGACTCAGGGAGACTAAAAAGTTTTGGGATACTTTTAAAACCCTTACTGGACAAAAACATAAAGACGCCAACAGTAAGGCTCTAAAGATCAGCGATGGAACTATGGCCCTGGATGACAAGGCGAAGGCTAGCGCCTTTGCTGAGCTCCTTAAGAAATATCATCGTCCACATGAGGACGACAGGTTTGATGACGAGTTCAAAGAAAAAGTAAACAAATTTGTTCAAGACAACAAGACAACGTTTAACGATGCCAACTTCAGCCAAACGCCCGAGGACGGGGCAGGGATGGCCATGAACTCACGGAACCGATAAGCAAAGAAGTGGCTAACACAATTAACAAATGTAAGTCTTCTTCTTCCCCGACAAGGATTTGAGCAACCCAGCTAATTACCGCCCAATCAGCCTACTCAGCTGTATTGGAAAAAAATTAGAACGGATTCTCACGACTAGACTCCGCAGCCATCTCGAATCAATCAGCCTTTTCAATAAGTGGCAAAGGGCATACAGGAGCCAAAGAGAGGGAATCGAGCATGTTTATAGACTGGTAGATATATATATATGAAAACGGCGTTCAGTCAAAATGAAATAGGAACCGCGCTATTACTCGACGTAGAAAAAGCGTTCGACTCTGTCTGGCACAATGGCATGAGATACAAACTAGCTAAAATGGGGCTACCTACCAAAATTCTAAGGATCATATCATCATTTTTATCTGATCGAAAAATCAAAGTGAGGGTCAACCGCGAAGTGTCAGCCGAGGTAAAACTCGAAGCGGGCACTCCACAGGGTTCGGTCCTCAGCCCGCTTCTATTTATAATATATGTGAATGACATTGACAAAGTAGGGAAGAACCATGTTGAACTATCTCAATTCTCAGACGACAAAGGAATGTGGACGGCCAGTAAGTCTGGAAACATAATACAAAACCGCCTGCAGGATATCATCCGCGACCTGCAAGACTGGTGCGCTGTGTGGCGCATCAAGCTAAATGCCACGAAAACACAAAGAATCACATTCTATAAAAAACAAAGGAAAAAGCCTGTCCCTAATATTGAGCTTAAGCTTTACGATCATAAACTTGAAGCTAGTAATGAGGCAAAGTTTCTGGGATTCAACCTGGATAGCAGTCTCAATCTAAACAATCACATAAACTCAGTCACCGTCAAAGCCACTAAACGCATCAATTTCCTGAAAATGATTAGAGGTAAAAATTGGGGAGCTAATAAAGAAATTCTCCTCAATCTTTACAAATCATATATACGCCCAGTACTAGAGTATGGGGCCATAATAACAAGTGACCTGAATAAAACCAACATTGAAAAACTACAACGGGTCCAAAATCATGCCTTGGGCGTGGCTCTGCGCAAGCCCACGTGGACATCGATAAAACAACTTCACGAGATAGCAAAAATAGACACTATAGCAATGCGCTTAAAAGATCTTCAAAGCAAAACTCTAAATAGACTTCAAGATAGCGAATTAATAATAGAACTCAATGCGCATCGCGTCCTCAAATAGGAAAACTAAATAATCTGGGGCATGTGTATCGAAAGGGTTAAAGATTACATCATTGTGATGGGGTGAGGCAGGCATTCTGTGACCTAAATTTAGAACTGACTGCGGGTGACACGATACGCACGAAAGCTTGCCTCTGTTACCAGTGGGAGTTGCAAACAGCGAGGAAAATCTCCACCTGCTGCCGGGTCTTCCCTCCCTGAGATATAAATCTCGGGAAAAAAATGCTGGCTTCCCCACTCTATCTCATCAGACACACGACCAAACTGAATGACAGACTATGAGGGATTGAAACAATCCTCAAGCAAAGGTGTGCAGAAAACCTAACAAGATCAAGACAAGGATTGAAACAATCTTGCCAGCAAACAGCCCTTTTAAGGGCTTTTTTGTGTGTGGGTGGGGGGGGGAGGGGGGGGGGGTGCTGGAGGTCATTTGGAATTCCCGAAGGATAACCAGATACCTCAAAATCACATACGGCATCCTATCTCCCAGAAGGCTTGATGGATGACTCCCGGTTTTTTCAAACTAAACTGTTGGAGCTTTCTCCATTCCTTTTTTTGTAACCGCTATGGTCATATACCGGGGCCGCTACCAAACCGGCGTTGCTGTTTGGTTTTCTTTTTTCTTTTTCCCTTAAAATTGTCATCGCACAACATTATATTCTGGCTCGCCACCATGGTGGGACTCAAACCTCTACCATCGCCAAGCTGGAACCGAATAGAGCCCACTCTCTAATAGTCTTACTGGCGTTGAGTGTTTGGTCTTTGACAATCTATCACTCCAATGCAAACTGCCGGGAATTCTAACCGCGTGCATACCCCTTCAGACCCCATTTGAGGCAATAGGAAAGCTAGGCCTGTGTGATCCAAGATCCAAGTGAAATAAAATAAGGCTAACCGGGTCGCAAGGGATTTGTAAATCTCACATCGTCCCTGCGCGCCTTCGGCGCGCTAAAACCTTTCAGTCATATCAACCTCTCTAACATTATATTCTGGCTCGCCACCATGGTGGGACTCAAACCTCTACCATCGCCAAGCTGGAACCGAATAGAGCCCACTCTCTAATAGTCTTAATGGCGTTGAGGGATTGATCTTTGACAATCTATCACTCCAATGCAAATTGCCGGGAATTCTAACCGCGTGCATACCCCTTCAGACCCCACTTGAGGCAATAGGAAAGCTAGGCCTGTGTGATCCAAGATCCAAGTGAAATAAAATAAGGCCAACCGGGTCGCAAGGGATTTGTAAATTCCACATCGTCCCTGCGCGCCTTCGGCGCGCTAAAACCTTTCATTCATCAACCTCTCTAGTGGATACTTCCCAAAATGTTGGAAAGTAGCTACAGGAGTCGTGACACCCAAACCCGACAAGGACTTGAGCAACCCAGCTAATTACCGCCCAATCAGCCTACTCAGCTGTATTGGATAAATTTTCGAACGGATTCTCACGACTAGACTCCGCAGCCATCTCGAATCAATCAGCTTTTTCAATAAGTGGCAAAGGGCATACAGAAGCCAAAGAGAGGGAATCGAGCATGTTTATAGACTGGTAGATTATATGAAAACGGCGTTCAGTCAAAATGAAATAGGAACCGCGCTATTACTCGACGTAGAAAAAGCGTTCGACTCTGACTGGCACAATGGCATGAGATACAAACTAGCTAAAATGGGGCTACCTACCAAAATTCTAAGGATCATATCATCATTTTTATCTGATCGAAAAATCAAAGTGAGGGTCAACCGCGAAGTGTCAGACGAGGTAAAACTCGAAGCGGGCACTCCACAGGGTTCGGTCCTCAGCCCGCTATTTATAATATATGTGAATGACATTGACAAAGTAGGGAAGAACCATGTTGAACTATCTCAATTCCCAGACGACAAAGGAATGTGGACGGCCAGTAAGTCTGGAAACATAATACAAAACCGCCTGCAGGATACTATCCGCGACCTGCAAGACTGGTGCGCTCTGTGGCGCATCAAGCTAAATGCCATGAAAACATAAAGAATCACATTCTATAAAAAGCAAAGAAAAAAGCTGTCTCTAATATTGAGCTTAAGCTTTACGACCACAAACTTGAAGCTAGTAATGAGGCAAAGTTTCTGGGATTCACCCAGGATAGCAGTCTCAATCTAAGCAATCACGTAAACTCAGTCACGGTCAAAGCCACTAAACGCATCAATTTCCTGAAAATGATTAGAGGTAAAAATTGGGGAGCCAATAAAGAAGTTCTCCTCAGGCTTTACAAATCATATATACGCCCAGTACTAGAGTATGGGCCATAATAACGAGTGACCTGAATAAAACCAATATTGAAAAACTACAACGGGTTCAAAATTATGCCCTGCGTGTGGCACTATGCAAACCCAAATGGACACCGATAAAGGAACTTCACGAGCTAGCAAAAATAGAAACTATAGATACGCGATTAAAAAACCTACGAATCAAAACCCTCAACAGACTCCAAGATAGTGAATTAATGGTTGAGCTGAACGAACACCGATCCCTTAACAGAAAAACAAAATAAGTTTCCAGAAAATAAAAAAAAATAAATAACATTATACAATATAACTAAATTGCGTGGAGTCAGTAAGGATTGCCTCGCTACTCATTGAGAACTTTAGGATAGAGTCTGTGAGGACTGCCTCGCAACTCTGCTGACGCGCGACTGAAGTGCGTTTAATAAGACCTATATAACAAAGCCCTCTACATACTCCAGGATAGTGAATCAATGGTGAAGCTGAACGAACACCGAACCCTTAACAGAAAAACAAGATAAGCCACAGTAAATTAAAATTATTCAATAGAATTAAACTGCGTGGAGTCAGTGAGGATTGCCTCGCTACTTATTGAGATCTTTAGGATTGAGTCTGTGAGGATTGCCTCGCAATTCTGCGTGTGGGAAGTGGGCTCCGAAGAAACACACCCCTTACCCCACCTATAGAAACAATCACACAATAGTCACAATACACAATAGTGGATATCTATCTTTCTCTCTAGCTATAACTTTTCTAATAACATTCTCAAATTTTCTTGTAACACTCTTATCAAGAAGACGCATGGAAATGGTAGACAAAGCGTAGGAGGAATTGGTGCAACCTACCTTTCTGCTAACATACACAAGAAACCACCAAACACAGGCAAGGATTGAAACAATCTTGTCTGGCTGGGGACGAGTGTAAAATTTATATAAATAAGCATTTGAATAGAGATTCAACAGCCCTTTTAAGGGCTTGAGGGTGTGTGTCTGTGAGAGAGTGTTTTTTTTTTTGTTGTTTTTTTTCTTTTTTGGGGGGAGGAGGAGGAGGGGGGGGGGCATTTGGAATTCCGTAAGGATAACCAGATACCTCATAATCACATACAGCATCCTATCTCCCAGAAGGCTTGACGGATGACTCCCGGTTTTTCAAACTAAACTGTTGGAGCTTTCTCCATTTCTTTTTTAACCGCTATGGCCATAAACCGGGACCGCTACCAAACCGGCGTTGCTGTTTGGCTTTCTTTTCTCTTCTTCCCTTAAATTTGCCATCGCACAGCATTATATTCTGGCTCGCCACCATGGTGGGACTCAAACCTCTACCATCGCCGAGCTGGAACCGATTAGAGCCCACTCTCTAATAGTTTTAATGGCGTTGAGGGATTGAGTATCGACAATCTAACACTCCAACGTAAACTGCCGGGAATTCTAACCACGTGCACATCCCCTCAGACTCCATTTGATCCAATAGGAAAGCTAGGCCTGTGTGATCCAAGTGAAATAAAATAAGGTTAACCGGGTCGCAAAGGATTTGTAAATCCCACATCATCCCTGCGCGCCTTCGGCGCGCTAAAACCTTTCATTTCATAACCTTCACCATTTCAACAATGTCTTCCGATATATGTATCCAATGCAAATTAGCAGTTCGTCCAAGACAAGAGGGGTTACAATGTGACGGTTGTAACCGTTGGCAGCACAGGAAATGTGGAACTGGTATAACACAACAGCAGTACAGAGAGGCTAATAGACAACAAACTGACATTCAGTGATCATGCACACAATGTCTTGAGCAAAATCAGGTTCGTGTATTAATTTCAAGTATTAAATAAAAATAATTTCGTCTTTTATTTCAGAGGCCTTCCATTGGGTCGTATTTTACCAGTAAAGGAGAACTTGTTAAGCTAACACATATACATGCTGCAGAACCAGGAAAATTTATTGCCGTCAAAACAGTTGCTCAGGTAATTATTTAGTTTTCATTAAAATTTGGCGATTTTTGTGTTGGGTAAAGGGTTAATGAAAAGGGGAGCGTTGGGGTTTTGGTTTAAAGTCGTCTGGTAATATAAAACCGCTTCCACTGGTATTTTGTATTATGTCTGGTAAAAGAACAGAGGATTTCTACGCGATTCTTCGAGCTCAGGACAGAAAGCTGCTGCCTGGAATTGCTTTGGAAAGAATAGTAGTGGACTTTGAGTGTGGTCTATAGCAAGCTATTCGCAGACGATTTCCTGATGTACCAATTCAAGGCTGCGTGTTCCATTGGGCCCAGGCTGTGTTCCGTAAGGTTCAAGAAATAGGTCTACAGGTAATTATATACTTTATATATACTTTACTTATTTTAAGTTTTTAACAACTCAAATGTGAGATAATGTTTTTTCATCGATATACATGTACTTAATCTGATTACCCAGAGAGAACTACCGAGCAGCGGTTGGCAACTGACAGGCTCGTAAATTCACTAGTTAACCCAGTATGCCTTAATACACGGTACCACCGTGCTCCCTTTCTAATGGCTGTTTTTTTTTATTCATTTTAAGGTCGAGTACAACAAGAAAGACAGCGTGTACAAGTATGTTAGGAAGATCATGGTCCTACCGTTTTTACACATCAAACAAGCTTTTGACAAATTGGCAGACCAGGCAGGAACACCAACAATGACATCGTTGATTGTTTATGTAAGAAACACATGGATTGACAGCAGCGTATTTGAAGTTGAAAACTGGAGTGTCTTCATGAGCAGCCTCAGGACCAACAACGACGTGGAGGGATGGCACAACAGAATTAACAGCAGAATGAGCAACAGAGGACGGGTACCATTCTACTTATTGGTTTTGGAACTGTACAAGGAATCAAACTCCATCCCAGTGACTTTGAAAATGGTTTCAGAGGGAAAATGCAGCGACGACAGAGAAAAGCAGCAGAGGAAGTCCAAGGAAAATTGTTCCGATTATGGGAGAGATATGTCGATGGAGAACTTACATCAAGTCAGTTGCTGAGAAAGTGTGCAGGGGTATATGGTCCATGCTGAATATATAATGCTTTTTATAAACTAATTATATTTTTCTGTTCGTTTCAGATTAACAGAAGCTAATTCTTTTCCTTTTATTTTTCTTCCAGCAGAGAACAAAACTAATGGGATTCTTTTCTTTTAATTGTAGGTGAACAGAAGCTAATTCTTTTCGTTTTATTTTTCTTCCAGGCAAAGAACTAAATTTCCGGTAATTCTTTTCTTTTAATTGTAGGTGAACAGAAGCTAATTATTTAGTTTTACTTCTCTTTCAGACGGTTCACTAAGTCCTATTCAGTACCAGTAGTGAGGGGTGCCACTCTGGGTACAAGCATTTAACACTGAAATCCCGATCCCCCAATGGTGCCACTTGAGGTACAGAATTACAATAGGATTCTCCATAGGGTTTTGTACCTATAGTGGCATTTTTGTACCTATAGTGGCATTTTTGAAGGTAGGAAAAAGATTTTAAAAATCTTTTTCTTACCTTCAAAAATGCCACTGTAGGTACAAAACCCTATGGAGAATCCTATGTTAATTTTGTACCTCAAGTATGCAGCAATATTTCCATTACAAAAAGAAAAGTAAACTCCACGTTTTTCACAGTGTGTGATATTTTGTTTTTAAAAATGAAAATGGAAGAATGGTAGCCTATTTTTTGTTGATTTATGTGAGTGTGATTCAAGAAAAGCTCTTTTTAAATTTGTAGTTGGCCTTGAAAAAGGCCGTTTTTATATTTTAAAACAAAATATGTTTATTCAGGCAATATTTTTCCATACCGTCCCTGACCACACGCCAAATTTCCAAGTCTCATCCGTATTGGGTGCGGGGGATTCGAGGGCTCTTCACCATTATCTTCTAGCTTCCTAACTGTTACGCGTTTTTGTTTGGTAACAGTTTTTTTACACCCTGGCCGTTTCTTGATCAGATTTGGGACTTCCAAAATCTTAAAACCCACTGGAACAGTGATTTTCTCCGGAACTAATTGGAGATCTAGAGGTAATGCTCGGGGGTTTTTCAGTTCCTCCACACTATCAAATATTTTCTCCAGCAGAGTGAGAATTTTTCCCCGCTCTGTCTCTTCCGTCTGCACCTCCACGTCTCTTGTAATTTTCTCATTGGGTGTAGTATCGAAATACTTCCAGTACCCCGCATCCATTGCCTGCAAGTCTTCGAAATTTATGGTTGCAAATTCTGACATTTTGTCAGTGTAATGACAAAATGAAGAAGTTTTGCTTTCAATTTATACTATTAGGATTTTTTCCCCTCTCTCATAACCATTGGATGACATTTTTTTTTGGGGGGGGGGGGGGAGGGGGGGAACTCCCCCAATAAAAATAAAGAATGTCTTTATTTTTTATTAGAAATTTTCTCTTCCAAAAATTAACCAACGGAAAAAAAACCGCCTAAAATCAACCAGTCTGAGGGAGAAGGCGCGAGAAATACTCATTTTCACAATGAGTATTTCTGGCGCCTTTTCCCTCCCTTGAATTACTATAAATACATCTGTGTGACCTCATGATGTCATTTTTCTTATTGTCAACCATGGAAATTGAAATAAGCATTGAAGTGGAGACTGCAGCACAGGAGGGTGACTGTAGGGGACAGAACATTGATCACACCGCCATTCCAAGGGAAAATCTACAAGAGTTGGCGAGAAAGGGTGGTGTAAGAAAAATCTCAACACTGGCCGTGGATGAAGTTCGGGGGGCTTTTGAGGTATTTCTTAAAAGATTGATGACAGATAGTTTCTGCTATGCTACCGACAGAGCCGGATACCCACAACATGTCATTACAAGAAATGATATCATAAGAGCTGCTTGGAAGAGGCATGGAATAATCTTGCCAAAATAAACATATTTTATTTAAAAATATAAAAACAGCCTTTTTTCAAGGCCAACCACAAAATTAAAAAGAGATATTCTTCAGTTTGCACTATACTAACACGATGAAATACAGCTGAATTCTTTTCATTCATTTGTATTTTATCATGCAACTTCTTTTTTTTCTGATTCATCTAATTGTGTGCTATATTTTGGCAGGTTGTTGGCAGTATGTATTATATACACAGCTGGATTTTTCCTGTTGTAGACTGACTTCAGCGCTAAAACCTACCTTCTATGGAATGATGCCACTCTTATGGGATGCTAGTTGGTGAAATGTTTCACTTGTGATTTTGTAATCAGTGTTAGTCACCCCTTGGCTGTACCATCTATGCAATGCTTGGTTCAGACAAGGGGTGAATATCACTGATATGAAAAAAGTATTTAAACACCATTTTCACATTTCGAAATTTTTATTCCATGAAATGTTTACATAAATGTATTGTCACTTTTTCAGAAAAATGTTCACACTTTAGTTTAAACAGTATGTATTCAATAATTGACATGTGTATACATATCACAATAACAAAAGGATAACAAAAAATTCTGAACAGCACTAGATACTATAGTATACACAAAGTAAGGAAAGCAGATTACTACGTAGGGGAGGGATTCGACAGAAAGCTGAAGCTTATGTAAGTCGTCTCCCTGACAAATTATGACTTACTCCTGTTGGTGGTAGAGATCAGCAGAAGAGCCCACGCGCCGTCGCAAGATAGCCGAGACCCTCCCTCAATTATACATTAAGTTACAAATTAATTGCTTCGATCGGAGGTCAAGTGGAGGATAGTTTAAGCGTCACATCGGCGTAGATGCGAGGCAGAGGGAAGCATCTCGACCGCCAGGCAACGACTTTGTGGAAATGTTTAAACTTCAACGTGAAAAGAATGGAAGAACGAAGAGAGAAGAAAGAAGCACTAATAAAAACAAAAGATAAAAGGAAAAAAGAAAAGAAACTAATATGTTGAAAACAGCTTGAATACTTGATACATAGACACTATCACCATTATGCGGATTCGAAAGAGCACGTATCGAAGTCACAATCGGGCCTCCAAGGACAGCTCACGACGAGTCTAAAACAAGTCACGATCTATCTCCAGAAACCAGAGCAAGACTCAGGCACACACCCTTCACATATACACAGATGGTAATAGTGTGTTTACCCTACAATATCTTGGGAATAAATCAGAGTTAATACAGACGAGATACATGTTAAATATATGTTAACACTTTGTTGACAAGTTTTCCCATTTTAGGTCGAATGTCCTTCTTGGCTTTTCGTTTTCTTGATACTTTCATTGGAGGTGATTCTGTCTCTGGAAATAAAAGTTCTTATTCAAGCTCCATCTTTGATTCAGTAGCTATATCCAATTTGTACAATAAAGTATCATCACTGTCGTTAAATTCCTGTAACACAGTTGTTTCAACTTCTGGGTGTGAGTTAAACCTCACACTTGTTAACACAGATGTATTATTTAGCTGTGGCATAGAATTAAACCCGAAGCCTGTGGTTAATGATGCAGGTGAACGCTCTACCTGTTCTGGAGTCATGTTATTCCCTGTTGACAAATACATTTGCCGTTTTCTGCACTCATTCATATAATGTCCTTTTACAGGGCAAAAAAAAATTTCTCCTTTGTTGGGGCAGGCCCAACTCCAATGTGCATTTTCTTGACAGATTGAACATGTATCTTTAGGTTCTGTCAACTTATATAACTCATTGACAAGTCTTCTCACCTCACTCCATCTGTCTGGCTTATAGTATATGCTTTTAACATCATTTGCTTTATCCATTCTTGGATTGCTATTCATTTTTTAAACCTCGGAGCAGCCTAAAAAAACACATCTTTGCAGTCTTGTCAACTCAAATACAAGTGTTAACCATCCCTCCTCCTCTCCACATTTTTATACTTTTTTCAACGAACAGAAATTTGGCCTCCAAGAAATTTTTTTCCTGAAACACATTTTTCTCAGATTTTTACACTCCGAAAATTTTGTATTCAGTGATGAAATGTTTTTCGCCAGAGTGGCACGCTTGGGGTAGGTTGTTCAAAACATTTTTATGCTGGCAAAAATGTGTGTTAAATACTATAGTGTATGTCACGGGGTAGAGGGCTCCAGGGAAGGCTTGGTTGATAAACATATAAGCTCTTATTCACAGTAAAACTAAAAAAACTTTTTAAAATATGGAATATGTGTACACAGAAACCTAATTTATGGCATTGTTATTCCGTTAACATAACAGATGGGAAAAAGGCGTGTGAAATACTCATTGCATTATTTTCTGGCGAAGAAGTCTTTCACACGCTTTTGTCCACACTGGTTAGATTCAGGTAAATGAAAAATTGAAATGAAAAAAAGTTAAACAAAATTTGGTTTGAAAACATTTTCTGAATGTTGTTTCTGAATAAGAAAATGATTTTCAGCGAAAGTATAAATAGGCGGGGTGGGGGAGGGATGGTTCACACATGTTTTTGAGTTAACAAGACTGAACGACGTGATTTTGATCTCCTCTAAAAAAAGATGAAGCGGTCATTAGTAGACTACAGTGATTCAGATGATAGTGATTTAGTAAGCAGCAAGAAACAGAGGTTGACTGCTAAAAATACAAACTCCATACGGAGATTGTATTCTATTCACCCTAAGTTATTGAGGCAATCCAGAAAATTTCACTCAGAATCTCATATGTGTGAAGTGACTTTGAATCAATTCGATGTCAACAATCCAATTGAGTTTCTAAGTAAAATGTTTCAATCAATGGTGGAAGATGTAAAAAAGGAATGTGGTATACAAGACAACGACCCCATGACGATATCCATCCACCATCCAGGTCTTGAGGTAGGTATTTTTATTCCTTTTACAACGGCTATGGGGGTAAATGGTAAAACAGGCTATAACGACCCCATGAGGATATCCATCCACCATCCAGGTCTTGAGGTAGGTATTTTTATTCCTTTTACAACGGCTATGGGGGTAAATGGTAAAACAGGCTATAATAACAGAGAACGTCATAGATGCCCAAAAGGATGTGTTTGCTATTCTCCACTGCCATGTACGCCTGAACATTCTGTTCATTGTTACACTTGTAATAGGGATTTTGTAAGTTCATCTTGTTATAAAAATCACACAACTCTATTACAGAACCAAGAAAAAAACATTTGTCAATTAGTTAAGAAATGTCTATCATGTAAAATGCAAATATATTCATGGAGCGGAGAACACATCTGCGGTGAGATTTAAAAGATGTAAAATATTGCCATCAATTAGTCAAAAAGCGAATATTATTGTTTCATTTTCAAAATTACAAACCACCAAGAAAGACAAAATGTCGAAAGTACCCTTTGTGTTTTATGATTTTGAAACAACTCAAGACTCAGAAGTCTGCACCCCAAATTACTGTGTTTCACTCTGTGCTTGTCACATCGTGAACACGTTTCATCAATAGATATACAAACACACACGTAACAAACACAGAGAGAAACATTTCCATACTTTGTGAATACAGGGGATACGTCCAAGATTTTTTTCACTATGAAAAAAACTCAGCTCGGAACCCCAAACCAAAGTTGTAGCTAGCTACACCCCTCTAGCTACAATTAACTTCTGTATCCACAAAGTATTTTTATTTTGACAAAACATGAGGGGAATATGAGGATTTACACCTCTTTGAAATGAATCAACTCTTAATACAAAATTTTCGAGTGCAAAAGATTTAACATTTCGACAGTCTCGATATACCGTTGTTAATTGTGCAAAGAAAAGGTTTGCTCTTTTTAATACAGTGGCCTTGAAAAGAGCCGTTTTGTAAAATTCTCTTTGTAAAGGTAGTCTGTCATCTCTGTATATATTAATCACTGTTAACTACTCTTGGGTGTTTTTTTTTCTGTATCCACCCGCTTATTTCCTGATTTGCCTTGTAATCGCTGTTGAAATCCACATTCGCCAATATCTTCTTATCCACTTCATCTGTTCAAAGAATGGTCTTCTCTTCTCGCCGTCTCAGTATCAAGTGAACTGTTTCCCCGCCAAAATGAGATTTTATTTTCCCGTCACAGATGTCTTGGAAAAACAATCGCTCAATCTTAACGATAACAGCTGGAATGTCTATGCTAAATATGATTTTTCTTTTGACAGATAATACTCCATAACTTTTTTAAGTTTCTGAACAGTGGGGAGTGTGGGTTGAGATATCATCTTTTCAAATACACTTCACAGCCTTTGTGATGATATATATAATATGTTCAGTTAGAATAAAATAAGTGTGGGGGTGGAAAACACCTGTTGTTCTGATGTATTTATTTATTTATCTATTTTTTATTTGTTTATTTGTTTATTTATTTTATTTATACACATTGGCTATTCGTCACCGTGACAGTTTTATGAGTGGAGGAATCCGGACTACACGGAGACAACCAGCGAGTATCAACGAGCAATTGACAGTTCCTCAATATTCTAGCTCTGTTCAAACTCCGCGTAAGCAGGGATACAGCGGTTGAAGACATGTGTACCATCGATGTGCAGTACACCTTAGTACACGGCGTCATCGCCACATATGTAGGCAAGCGGGGGTAATCTGCCTTACCCGTGGTCATTACGTGGGTCACGCCGGGCGGGGTTCGAACTCAGACATCTAGCATAGATCTCCAGCAGTCTATCATCGACACACCACACCCCCGACTTGTTGTGATGTTTTTTTTTTATTTCAGGCAATATTCTTGTATCGATATAACGCTCGGTGTAGGCAGTCGACAGCCAAAAACTGACAAGTGGAGCGTTTGCCAGGTGTGGGAAAGAGTTGGTCAGGCAGTAGACAGCCAAAAACTGACAAGTGGAGCGTTTGCCAGGTGTGAGAAAGAGTTGGTCGGGCAGACACACAATCATCCCAGACTGAGTATCACTGTCATCTGCACAAGTTAGGCTGTAGGAAGACCGGTTGGTCAATGAGCGATTGGGTTGAATGGGTGGAAAAAGGGACAATGTGTTGAGGTTTGGATGGCATGTAGGTTAGTGGGTAAACAAGGAAGGGGTGTAGTTGAGTATTTGGTGCTTAATTAGGTAGCAGTGCTGGAAGAAAGACGGCACATATGGATCACCCCCCCCCCCCCATTGATTTCACCCCTCCCACCAATTGAGCTTATCACCCATGACCTCTTTTTCACAATTATTTTACCCAGATATCCCTAGATGCCGAGGTTTGAGAACTCCAATGAATAGTTCTATATTATCTCTCTCAGCTAGGTATTCCACCCCATCTTGATATTTGTGATGAAATTTCTCAAGAACATTACTTTACACCATCAGGTGAGGTGGAAAATTTACCAAATAAATAAGATATTTTCATTAAGTCTATCCTGTCCTTGATCCTCATCCACCCAAGCTCACCCCTGATTGCTTCTATCACTGTGGCATGACTCAACGTGGTTATCCTTCACGTTGAATAATTCTACATGATTTCCAAACTCTTTACAAGCGTATGGTTTTAGGTGCTTAGTGCTCAAACAAGACAATTTTACATCCTAACAAAGATGCAAAAGGACCGTTTTTATGGTGAGGTGACATAACTCCATCCGGGAGGGGAAATGTATCAAACTGTAATTCGGAATCTTATGCGATCTCGGAATTAATTGACTATTACCTGAAACCTATACCAATTAGGCGTCTGAGCTAAGTAAAAAACTACACAGGATTTCCTGTCAAAAATTTCGAATTTTGAAAATATCGAAATAGCAAGAATGTTAAAGATGATTTCAGTTTAACCATTGCTAATTTAAATGAACCTTTGAATCTTCAACCTGTCCTCGCCTATAAGAAAAAACAGAAACGTCGCATATCACTCTTGTAAGGACTAAATTAGACCCCTTCAATGAATAACATCAATTATTCCCTGTCAGTTTAACTACCTCCTTAGCTATTCACTTATTTTAAATCAATTTTATGTGGAAACAAAAAACATTTTTTTGTTTCATTAGAAAAAAAACAATAAAACAAAACATTTTTTGTTTTTTTTTTTAGTTTAAAAAAATAAAAAAATGTTTTTTGTTTCTGTCAAAACAAAAAAACATTTTTTTTTTTTTTTTTTTTTTAGTTTAAATTTTTTTTTTAAACTAAAAAAAAAAAAAAATAAAAAGTTTTTTTTGTTTTGACAGAAACAAAGAAACATTTTTTATTTTTTTAAACTAAAAAAAACCCCCAAAATTGTTTTGTTTTGTTTCGACAAAAAAATTAAGACTTGGTTCTTTCTAAAAAATAAAAGTATATATAATATGGTGATGTGCAATATATAAAGAAGCTCTTTCTATTAATATAGGAGGCCCTGAAAAGGGCCGGCATGAAGCCATTTTGTGAAGCATCTCACTCTGCCAACGAGTGATGTTTGGGTATTTTCATCTCCTCTTCAGTAAAGAATTCTTTTTCCCAATTCTCTATTGTTCCACTGCCAAACATGATCGCCTCGTATATAGGTGTTGGGAATTCATGGGGGTGTTTTGGCCGATTGTGGAATTGATCTTCTCTAAAAGGCCGTCTCACTGTTGCCATCTCTGGAAACTTCTCCAGCATATCATTAAATTTATCACACGGCAGGGCTGAGCTGCACCACTGATAAAGGGCAAGCAGAAAAACTCCATTTACCCTCTCTCGTCTTTCTTTTAAATATCTTTCTGCCTCTATTGGGTGAAATGCACATCCAATGAGCATTTCACCCGGGTAAATCTAACCAATGCGGGGAGAAGGCGCGGGAATTACTTCTTCACTGCGAGTGTAACATCGCACGTCAGATAAAAGAACATGAGATAAGGTTTTTGCTTACATTTTCAAACATCTGATCGATCGGAGGTGTAAGAAAAAACAGAGCATGGATATTGAAACCATAAATTTCGAAGATTTGCTAAAAATGGATGACGGCTCATGGGTGTACAAACTTCATCCAAACACACAAAGATTGGAGAGGAAGGGAGCTGGATTTGAACTGATAGCAGCGGGGTCACATCCCACAATATAACCATATCAAAGGTGGACGAGCCTTCATTTCATCTGGTGAGAGGAACACAGCCTTATTGGTTAAGGCTCGGAAAAATAGGGATCGTAGGACACTGAAAAAAAAATGTCCAGAAGAGAAAAAAACAGCCTTTTTCAAGGCTACCTATATTATTAGAAAGATCTTCTTTATATATTGCACATCACCATATTATATATACTTTTATTTTTTAGAAAGAACCAAGTCTTAATTTTTTTGTCGAAACAAAAAAAACATTTTTTTATTTCGGCAGAAAAAATTCTGAAGGGAAATGATAACACTGTACCCTAAGAAAAATCTGGGGGAAGAAGTCAAAAGATTCTCGATCACACATGCACAACGCAGGAACCAAAACACAAATCCTTCCACCATCCCCTACCACCATTCATTGTAAAAAAACAGCTCTAATAATGCATCAATCCTGAAAAAAACATCTCAGCTCTATTAATAGTGAGGGTTGAAATGTTTTGGATTTTTTTTTTACTTAAAAATGCGTGTTGTCTCTTGCGTATTGATTCATCAAGCGAAAATACAGGGGGTAATTATTCCTTCTCAAAGGCAAGTTGTTGGTAATTGTTTCAATGTGGTTAAGATTTGTTAGTTTTTCAGAACGAAAGTTTTGACACCATGGTGTGTCTGAAAAGGGGGTATTTTCTAATTCACCACACCTGGAAACGGTATAACAGCAACTACCAAATATTATGCTTTTGAGAAATAACTCAAAGACACCTCTACCCTCGGACCGTCTTGCTTATTTGCCACAGATTATTTTCTTGGGATAACAGCGTGATCATTGTTTTTGCCCCCTTACACCCGCAGTGTTGTGGTGGAAATTCTATTTTGATAGATGTTTCAAGTTTCATAACCATAAGAAAATTGTGTTTATGACCCCGCCAAAGTGTATTTACAGTCATTTAGGGAGAGCAAAAGGCGCCAGAAAATAATGCAATGAGTAATTCACGCGCCTTTTCCCGCCACTGGTCAGATGATGGGTGATGAAATACTCAATGTATTAGTTTTCACTGCCTTTCCACACTTAGATCACTCTTTCCCACAAAAAAATAATTTGGAGGGAAAGACTGACATTGTGTAGCAAAAACATCTGTAGAAATAGTAAAATGAATCTAACTAATAATAATAACACTTTGGCCGGCCGCTGATTTGTCGCGGTTCTCATATGAGAAGGCCTCCCTATTCCTATGCCTCTTCTCTCCTCCCAACACTCGGAGACAAACTGCTTGATGACATCCCTTGCCCCATTCTTCCCAATCTCTCCGATTAGCATATTAACTCTCTCCTTTGAGTCTCCGACTAGGCACATCTCCTTCATTCTCCCATTCCACTTCCCCATTGTTAGGCTATCCAAGAGTTCCTCTCCCCCTTTTTTGATAAACTCGTTAGGAATTTCGTCCACCCCCTCCCGCTTTTCCATCCCTTAATTTTGAGATCACCCTTCACACCTCCTCAGTTTTGATTTCGCTGCACACGAAGATCGATAGATTTTCCTCGAGCTAGTATGGACACTCTACTGGGTTCCCCATGGCCTATCGCTTATCATTCACCTTTTCCCACTGCTTGACTAGTTCCAATGCGATTTGGTCTCGCTCTTCTGTAACTCTGCCATCTACTGTAAACACTCTGTGGGTTACTCCCTTTATTACGTTTGTTCACCCATTTCCAAAATACGTTCGAACTCGACTCCCCTGTCCTTCTTATCGTCCTAATAAGACTGCTATTTTGCACTCTCCGGTTGTCGTCTTTAATCTTATATACTTTATTTCGTGCCTGTTGGTATTCTTCCTTTGCTACTATGGCCTCATTGCTTTCCACCCCTTAAGTTCTTTTTTACTTCTCCTGTATGCATCACATTTAGCTTTTCTACCTTTTATGGCCCTTTTCAGTTCTTCGTTCACTCTGTCCCCATGTTCCTGTGTTGGCACCCTAATCTTTCCTACACTTTCCTTCCCTGCCTCCACTAGGCTCGCAAACTATGGCGTCGGCCATCTTCTGGACACTCCTTCTTGTGTACGGTAGCAAGCTTTGATTTCAGTTTTTTCTTCGAACTTTGCCCAGTCGACATCCTTTTTGAGTTCCCAAACCTCCTTGAAGATTCCTTTGCTTTTATCTAGGTTTTTTGACCCTGATCGTCACTGTAATCAAATTGTGATCACTATCCATCTCCATTTTGCCCTCATCATCAACTTCTACCCCTATCACCTCCCTCCATAAATTAATATCTGTGAGAATATAGTCAATTATTGATTTTCTGTCGTTTCTCTCCCAGATCCATTTCCCCTTACACCTCGCGTTCATGTTCAGAACCTTCAGACCAAACTCATTTGTGAAGTTCAACAGCTTCCCCCCATTCCTGATGACTTTCTTGCCCCCACCCTCTATGCCTTCTTCCTTATCACCTATGTGTCCATTAAAGTCGCCCATCAGTATTATATGGAGGGCCCCTGTTTTCTAGTTCAGTGATATTGGACCTTAGTGTTGAGTATATCGAGTCACGGGGTAGAGGCCTCCCAAATACTTTATGCTGGCTAATATGTGGATTTTGCTTATTAATCAATCCTTCCATATAGTAAAGTGTTATACGGTTTAAAGTATGGAGAGATTGATTAATAAGCAAAATTCACATATTTGCCAGCATAAAGTAATTGGGAGGCCTCTACCCCGTGACTCGATATACTCAACACTGAATTCCCCACATCCCAGAGCTGGCACTATAGACACAAATTTAACATAGGATTCTCCATAGGGTTTTTTACCCAGGGGGTGCCACTATAGCAAAAAACATTTAACACTGAAACCCCATACCCCAGGACTGTCACTATAGGGACAAAATTAACATAGGATTCTCCATAGGGCTTTTTTGCCATAGTGGCATTTTTGGAGGCAGGAAAAGATTTTAAAAAATTTTTCCTGCCTCCAAAAATGCCACTATGGCAAAAAAAATGCCACTATGGCGAACAAATTAACATAGGATTCTCCATAGGCTTTTTACCAAGGGGGTGCCACTCTGGGTACAAGCATTTAACACTGAATTCCCCATACCCCAGGACTGTCACTATGGCAAACAAATTAACATAGGATTCTCCATAGGGTTTTTTCGCCATAGTGGCATTTTTTCTCGCTATAGTGACATTTTTGGAGGTAGGAAAAGATTTAAAAAAAATTTTTCCTGCCTCCAAAAATGTCACTATAGCGAAACAAATGTCACTATGGCGAAAAAACCCTATGGAGAATCCTATGTTAATTTGTTCACCATAGTGACAGTCCTGGGGTATGTGGAATTCAGTGTTAAATGCTTGTACCCAGAGTGGCACCCCTCACTACTAGTACCTCCTCGTGGTGTGAACTGGTAACTGGAATCATTCATATTTTAAATAATTTCTGGCTGAACCTGAACAGGCAAGAAAACATGATATTCATCCGTAGATATACTGTCTCATCAATTTCATTTGTACATTACAAATATATTAATTTTGTAATGAATGAAAACAATATATAAAACAGTATATCTATTGATGCCAAATCGAAATACCCCAAGTGCCAAATCGTTCAACCGAAGTGCCGAATCATCCAACCCCAAGTGCCGAATAGTCCAAGCCAGGTGCCGAATCGTCCAAGCCAGGTGCCGAATCGTCCAAGTGCCGAATCGTCCGGCATTCTCTTCATTCACAATGATGGATCGTCCCAGGAGAGATACCCAAAAGCCAAATTATAAATAGATGCACGAAGGTATCACAACAAATGAAACTAATTCTGAAGAATCAGAGACATTAATACAAGCTTCGGCTTCTACAGCTCACTCCACACAATACTTGAATGATCAGGTTGAGTTTGATGAACGTTTGAATGACGAATTGATAGAAAGTTTAGTGAAGTCTCTTGAGGATGTTGAGAAGGAAAAGAAATATCAGAAACAGATGATTGAGAAGAGAAGAATTTATAAGAAAATACAGGAAACCAAAAAAGAAATAGGTACGGAACCTCACCGTAAATTGACCCATTCCACTGGTATTTATCAATGTCAAGGACGAGAAGAAATTTACACAGGTGTGAAACAAGACTTTAGTAGAACTGATTTAAACTCTCTTTGCAAGCTTGATCATTTAAATCGTAAAGTGGACTCCAAAATGAAGAATTTCGGACTTTTGTCAGATTCTTAGTTGTCAAATACTGATCAATCAGTTAAATCTAAATCAAAATTATTCCAGACAAAGATCAAAGCATGTGACCATGATTCAGATTCTAATTCAGACTCAAATTCAGATTTTGATACACAAAAGATTTCTGCTCGTAAACGTAGTATTGAACAAAGTAGTAAGCTCAAATTGGGCATAGAAGCAAAAGCAAGTAATCAGGTGTTGTTTCCACAGAGATTTCCACATGCTTCACTTCAGTTTGAATATATTGTGTCAAATCTAAATTTTAAAGATTTAACCTTTCAACAGTTTGTTGCCGGGGAGCTGGAAATAATATCTGATCCTAAAACGAAAAATGGGGGAAAAAATGGTCGACTTTTGCTTCTTAAGAAAATAGTTTATTATCAAAATATATATGATTGGAAAGCACTCCTTAATTTTTATAGTGATTGGCTGAGAAGGATTGAGTTGGGACAAAACACTTGGCTTGATGATCCCACTCAAATCGAAACTCCAATCTTAGCCAAATTTATTAGAAATAAATCTTTTGACCAATCAAATTATAAAAATTTACAGGCAACCGACAAATTAACTGGTGACACATATGTTTGGTTCTGTTCTGCATAGCAACGAAACAAATGCCAACTTTCTTTTCCTCACAAAGCAGTAATTAAGGGCCAGAAATCAGTCGAGCACATATGTGCCACTTGTTGGACAAAAAAAGAGGGAAAAATTATCCCACCCAGAAAGCTCTTCTGCCTGCCCATACCAAAAATGACTAGGACTTGGATTCCAGGAGCACAAATTGAATCCATTAGCAGTAGTATTTTATTCAGACTATTTAAAACCAAAGCTTCTGGAATCAAGAAATAATTTTGAAAATAAAGACAAACCTAGTTTTCAATATCAGCATTCTTTGATAGCAGAACAGAACTGTACATATCTTTCAGAATCAGAGAATAGTTCTTTGGGTGAATCCATAGACCATGAGGAATATCCTGTACCGGTACTTCAAAATAATGTAGAACTGAATTCATTTGAACAAGATTGCTTGTCTGCTGATAGTAAAATTTTGAATCTTTCTTCATCTCCTAAGAAATTAGAATTTCCTGTTACTTTCCCCGATTGTTAAAAAAATTCGGAACAGTTGGCCACCAATTTTCATGATCAATCTCATGATGGTTCGATTCAAATGCAGTTTAAAAATACATTAAATTCTCCTTCCAGAATAAATTCATCTGGTGTACATAATTTTCAAAGTTGTAGAATTCCAGTGGACAGCCATTTGCATATGGACTTTTTTGAAGAAAATGTATTGAATTATGATTTTGCAGTATGTGAATTGCTTGAATTTGGTTTCCCTATAAATTTTCAGGGATTTTGTTGTTCGGATACAATACCATCGAACCATAAAGGTGCTCGTGATTTTCCAGATGATATTGATAAATATTTATTGAATGAACTCAGTCATTCAGCTTGATAGGACCCTTTGCTCAAAATCCCTTTAGTTCAAAAATCAAAATTAGCCCTTTAAATTCAGTGCCTAAAAGAGATTCTTCAGAGTGCCGAATCATTTTAGACTTAAGTTTTCCTCCTGGTTCTTCGGTAAATGATGGCATCTCCAAAAATGAGGACTTAGAAGAATCTATTTCATTAGAATATCCCTCAATTGATAGTTTTGTAGATTTAATCAAACATTTTGGCAAGGGTTGTCATTTATTCAAAAAAGATTTGAAAAGAGCTTACAAATACCAATTGACCCTGGTGATATTCATTTAGTTGGATTTTCTTGGAAGCATAATCTTTATTTTGATAAAGTTTTATCCATGGGCCTCAGGTCTGCTGCTTATATTTGTCAACGGGTCACAAATGCTGTGGCTTATATTTGTAATGAATACAAAGTGAATGTAGTTAACTACTTAGATGATTTTGCTGGTGCTGAAATACCTGACAAAGGAAATCATACTTATGATATGTTAGGTTTTATTTTGGGTAACTGTGGTTTACAAGAATCAGTGAACAAAGCTTGTACCCTTCAAAACAAATGATATTTTTAGGTATTTTGTTTGACACACAGTAGTTAACTTTAAGCATTACTGTTGACAGAGTTCAAGAAATCTTAAATTTAGTTTTATCTTGGTTACAGAAAGAGAGAGAGCGACCATTCGAGAAGTTCAGTCCCTCTTAGGAAAATTGAATTTTGTTTCCTCATGTGTCAGACCCGGTCGACTCTTTGTCTCGAGAATCTTGGTTTGGTTGTGAACTTTTGGCTCAAATATCCATATTCTTTACACCATTCCCATCTTTGTTAAACTTGATTTATTGCGCTGGAGTAAGTTCCTCCCTCTCTATAATGGTGTATCATTGATGGCTTTAGAGTCCTGGTCCTTTCCAGATAATATCATCTCTTCTGATGCTTTCAAGATAGGTTGCGGTGGCACCTTTGGGGATCATTATTTTCATGCCTCATTCCCACAGTTTATACGAGACAAAAATTTGCACATCAATGAATTAGAACTCCTATCTATTGTCATGTGTTTGAAATTATGGGGATCTTTCTTAAAAGGTCAAAGGATCGTTATAAATTGTGACAATTCCACGTCAGTTTCTGCCATTAACAAGGGGGCTTCTAGAAATTTAGTTTGGTCCTCTTGTTTGAGAGAAATTTGTTTCTTTGCTGCCTAATTGCAATTAACCTGTGCGGATGTCATTTATGATGATAATATTTTGTTAGTTCTTATTAAATGGTCTAAAACCATTCAATTCGGTCAAAGAACATTGAAAATACCTGTTTCGGCAATTCCGGGCTCTTCACTATGCCCCGTAAAAGCCTTTAGAAATATGGTCCAATTAATTCCTGGGCATTCCTCAGATTCACTTTTTATGTATTATGAAGGTAAATTTGTTAAACCTTTAACTTATCCCAAACTACTTAATTTTATTAAACACATGCTTAACTTAACAGACCGGGATCCAAACCTTTACTCTTCACATAGCTTTAGAAGAGCGGGGGCTTCATGGGCTTTTCAATCGGAAGTCCACTCTGACCTAATTCAGTTGACTGGGGACTGGTCGAGTGATTGTTATAAGCAATATCTACATTTTACAATGAAAGATAAATTTGTAGTTGCAAAAAAATGAGAGATTTGATCTTGACTACATATAGTGGTTAAGACTAAATCTTGTCTTTTCCTCTTTTTTCAGCTAAAAGAAATAAGAAAGTGCTACTGATATCAGATTCCATCTGCAAGTACATCTCTGGTATTTTTGACACAGATATCAAACCTTTCCCAGGATCTACCATTTCTAGAATCAGTTACAAATTAAGTACCAAACTAATTGACATTTCTAGATACTGTTATGTTATTTATCATGTGGGTACAAATGACATTACACAAAAATCAACTGATCAAGTATTATCAGCATTCAACAATCTTATTACCCTTTCTAAAAGCCTTTCTAATTCTGATGTCATCATATCTTCCATTTTACCTCAGCCGGTTGATCATTCCAAATATGGAAATAAAGTTACAGAAATTAACTCTAGGTTAAAAGCTCTCTGTTCTGAAAGAAATATTTTATTTGTCAAATCATACAAGCCTTTTTTCAAATCAGTGAACCCCAAATGTGAACTTTTTGCAGAAAAAGATGGTCTGCACTTGGAAGGAACAAGACAATTGCGTTCCTTTTTCATTCATGTGGTAAACCATTTAAAATAAATTAAGCATATCATGTTATAATAGGCTTATTTGAGGTTTTGTTTATTAACTGGCTCATTTTTTCTTGTAGATTCCATTGCTACCTTCACAGCTGGCATTCATGCTGTGGGTTTCTGAGAGATAGAGAGATATCATTCGTCGCCAACTCAAAGATTTTACTGGTGTCTCGTTGAAGAAGTGGGTATGTTTCTGCAAACTTGTTTGGAGCCTTTGGCTTGGCGGTCCTGTGAATCAAGTCTGATTCCAGGTCAGCCTTGATTCCTAAGCTTGGGAAGTCATTGTTACTGAAAATATCATTTCAGTCCCCTTCTGGGCTTTCAAAATTCTGTCCATGTCTTCATCAACTGTGTTACAGTATTTCATCCAACTTTGGTATACCATAGATATCCTTTCTGGTTTGCAGTAAGTCTTGTTCTTTTTTCCCAATTGCTGAATATTAACCAAATTTTCCTCAAGCTGATTAGGAACCTTAGCTGATGCATGGCCTGCTTTACATTATCTTTTGAAATGTGAGTCAATATGTTTGTTTGTTCCAATTCGTGTTAGCATGAATTTATGTTTCTATGTACATGTTTATTGAATCATTTGTGTCTGTATTGTCAAATATCAGTTTGTGTATATCATAATCATACAAATCAGATCAAAAGATTTTCAGCGTCAAAATAAATCTATGTGTCCTAAAATATAGTTTACGACTCTTTTTTCTGTTTTTTCGTGATGGTACAGGGGATAATGTTTGTAATTTGAATCTGACAGTGTCTGATTCAAATTGGATAATTATCTACTGGAACTGCACCGGTCTATTGTTATTTTTATGGCCCCTTCTCATTGGATACTTTTCTCTAGTCATATTATTAAAGAGTTACTTCCCTTGTACTGTTATTCTTGAAAAATTTTTGATCCGACATGTCGAACTTGCTTCGTTGACCTTAAAACAACCCTCCCACCCGCCCATTCTTTACATTTAATTCAGAATTATGACTATTAATCACATTTTGGATTTGCGGTCCTGTGAATCAAGTCTGATTCCAGGTCAGCCTTGATTCCCAGGCTCGGGAAGTCATTGTTACTGAAAATATCATTTCAGTCCCTTTTGGGCTTTCAAAATTCTGTTCATGTCTTCATCAACTGTGTTTCAATATTTCATCCAACTTTGGTATACCATAGATATCCTTTCTGGTTTGCAGTAACTTTTGTTCTTTTTTCCCAATTGCTGAATATTAAACAACTTTTCCTTAAACTGATTAGGAACCTTAGCTGATGCATGGCCTGCTTTACATTATCTTTTGAAATGTGAGTCAATATGTTTGTTTGTTCCAATTCGTGTTAGCATGAATTTATGTTTCTGTCTACATGTTTATTGAATCATTTGTGTCTGTATTGTCAAATATCAGTTTGTGTATATCATAATCATACAAATTGGATCAAAAGATTTTCAGCATCAAAATAAATCTATGTGTCCTTAAATATAGTTTACGACTCTTTTTTTCTGCTTTTTCGTGATGGTACAGTGGATAATTTAATTAAGTCACCGTCGAAGTTAAGAAAAATAATTCCCACAGACAGTGAACAATATGTTTCAAGTCAATTGATGGAATAGTTCTAGTATTGACTGGACATGTTTCGGTTTCTAATATTTTAGATTCAAGTGTAGGACTTTTAATTAATGGATTACATTCAAGCAAAGAGGTAAGAATTTTTTTTTCACAAAATAGACCAAATTCTTATCAAAACTCATATAAAAAAATGTTTTCTTCACATTTTTTGTAAAATTATGATCAAACATCATTAAAATATATTCAAATAATAACTTTTCTAAATAACTGAATAAAGATAATTTTCAAAAAAATTAAACTCAAAATGAGAAGATTCGGCCCACCACCAGGGCCGAATCTTCCCAGAGTCGAATCTCCTTTGACCCGATTATTCACCGCTGAATTTTTTTGTAATCCTATATTTAAATGATTTAAAATTTACTGAAATCAAATTATGATTTTATTAAAAACGATAATTAAAAAGTTATAGATAATGGCAATATGACTAAAACTGTCTAAGTCGCAAAAATATTTTAAGATATTTTAAACACCGACCTGGTAATTTTTCTGGTGTAAACTGCAGTCCATACAAATAACAGTAGAATGTGTGCAGTGAACTCTGGATAATTAGCATTGTCTAAATTTTATTCAATGAAACACCAGAATGGTGAGGAAACGTTTAGTGTATACAACAATTCATGATAAGGATTATCGTTGAAGGAAGGTAAACAGATGGTCTGGTTTTTACTATCTTTTTGTGTTGCTTCTGTAAGGTATGCCTGTCTGTTTACACAACAGCTCAAAATAGATGTTTTCAGCTTAACTCCTTTGAAATAATTTGTTATTGTTTTTTTTTTTATTTATTTACTAAACAACCACTCCCAAACAACTTTATTACACATATGAACAAAAGAGTATTTAAAAAAGAAATGTTTCTCAAATTAGGGGACAAATCGTGTACAACCATCCCTACGTATAAGATGCATGCAGTGACTGTATAATTTTGGTACAATCATTTGAAACTAACTTCATTATGTAACTAAAATAACAAACGTGGTGCTTCAGACCATTATTTATATCAAAGGGATACTCTGGAAAGTCCAAACCATCAACTCCGTTACCTGTCCAAAACAATTATTATAATCTGGTAACAATCATATTCAAGGGAAAACGCAACTAATTTAAACAAGCCTTGAACTGTGTGATTGACCAACTATCAACCAGTTTTAAGAAGCTAAAAACTGTGCGGGGATGCAGATTTTTGTTGGCGTTACGGTGTCTTGTATGATGTGTCCTTGTATCCTATGTCAACTCCGTTATTTGTACCCAAAACTGACTAGCCACAATATGCCATTCAAATAAATCAACTATTGACCTAGCCTTCACCAATATCATTACAGATATCCAGTTTGGTACAGTAGAAGTGTACTATAGCCCACACAAAACTATTTGGACTGCTCCTTCATAAGGTATCATGTTGTACATCAACAGGCACATACCAAATCAAATCATTTGATTTTGTAAAACTATATTGTGAAAAGTGGTATAATTTAAACTCAGTGTTTTGCTTTGTAAGAAATTATTCTCCGTTTCCTTCTTCTCATTGAGCATTTTCCTATATCAGTTCTTGTTCTCACTTCATTTCAACCCCCTGTGTCCCTCCCCACTTCTTTGCAACTGTTCTCGAACTTAGAATTTTGACCGTTTTCCAAACTTTTACCGATATGGATTAAGATATTACAATGATTTTTTTAAATATTATTCCATTTGGTTGATTTTTCATACAGTCACTGCCCCTGAAGTTAGACCTGATTTATCTTATCAACTAAACATTAGTCAAGAATTGTTGGTTGATTACCAAACACCACAATATTGCATGTCTTCTCTAAAGTCCAAATATATACACATGCGTAAGTTAGAAGCTGTTATGTGGGGTGTGGATAAAAAATTCTGTTTTGATAGCAGATTCACAGTCTTACTTTTGAGGAAGAGCTATTTAGTTTTGTGTCATGTATCATTGTTTCGGAGAGGACATTTTTTTAAACAAAATACCTTTTTGAATGCCAAGATGAGAATCATGCCAGGTTGAGTAAGTTTTGAAATAGTATAACGTTTCTTCTTTTGCTTACTTGGAGTAGCAGAACATTTAGAATAGACTAGCTTGCTTGCACCCACACGTACCGCACAGCACCTGCGTGCTTTTGAATCACGCTTGATGCTGCTGCTTTAACTTTTTAACTCTAACTCATAACTCATTAAAATTCTCTAATTCCTTGTAACCAAAAATACTTCCTTTCCACTTACATGCTTTTTGAATAAATATAATTAACTAAAATGGAGAAACTGACAGTAAAGTTCAATTGGAACATGAATAATGTTTTATAATTTCTGGAAGTGCGAGCGTATTATGCGCCGTCCAACGGTGTCCTCTGGTTTTGTGATCGTTGCTTGTTGCAATAACCTTAAAATAGGATGATCAATGGATCCCATCTTTTTCTAGCGTCATTACTAGAGATGGTAAGTAGGATCTTTTCGATAACCAACATTCTGGCAAAGCAAGTATGGCTGTCAGGTCCGAGCAATAACTCCAAAACCTCAAAAAGACTAAAGCATCCCATTTTTCTAGTTCTTGTAGTACATCAAGATGCATTTGACACGTATGAGGTATATTTTGCCATGCAATATGACTTATTTACATTAAGCAGCCGTATAAAGATGCCACCGCCCAGCGGTACTTTGTTAGGATATGTCTGTGGTTACAGAATCCCTTTTTCATCGCATGTTCCTATGTTCTGCATGTGTTGCGCACACATCGGCACACAATGTGTGATGTGTACACATTGTGACACATGGTACACTAGTTGAAAAGCACATTCCACAAACATCAGTCCTACGTTCCGTGGAATCCCTTTTAGGATATCTCTGGTTACATAATCCACTTTTCAGCGAACGTGCCTACGTGCTTCATGTGTTGTGCGCACACTGTGCATTTTCACATAAACACATATCGGCGTATCCAATGTGTGCCCATGTACAGCATGTGATGTGTACACATCGTGCACTATCGCACAAGCACACGTCGGTATGATCAACGTACTGTTTCGTATATGTAAGGTGCCCCATTTTGCACTAGATTAAGCAACTGTATAGACTGAGACAGGTTTTGATGAATGGAGCGATCTGATTGGGCTCGTTAAAAACCTGGCCGAGGGCAGAGACTGAAACAGGGCAAGACATAGCTTACAAGCCCGTAGAAGTACAACAAGTCAGCAGTAATGGTTCAAGGTCGAAAGGATTGAAAAGACTACAGTATTTAAGCGAATATAGTTGAAGCTTGTCATAGTACAGATGGTGATGACTTTGCACAAGTCAGCAGTAGTGACGATGGAGATATGGAGATCAGTGTTCACGCTGGCTCAATATTTTAATGTGCAAAAGCTGAATATTTTTTGTGACAAATGATAATTTTTTGTGATGAATGAGATTTTTTGTGGGAGAACTGTAAAAACATTCTTTTCATTTTTTATTTAAGTAAGACCAAAAGCATAAAATTAGATAAATTCAAATATAACATAAAACGAAACATGAAATAATAAAATATCATGAAACATATATAGTCCTACATATAGAAGGTCAGGTCAATAACCTAAGGTTTTGACAAGAACATACATTTTTATATAGAAATTCGCACCATTCGCACTAGGTATACCCCTATCTTGCAACACAATTTCCGATTTTCGGTAAATAACGCAAAATAATGCCACCAAACATGTTGGTTTAGTTATATCGGATAGAAATAGATACACCTGCCGAGTTTGAAGTCTATCGGATCCGTAGAGGCAGGGGAGATAGGACCCGTCACTCACGACGAGAGTATAAATCAAATTACCTTTTAGATATCGTCCCTTGAGTGCGACAAGGTGCCATCTGCAATGCTTTTGCATTGCAGATGGAGCTTTTTTACACTCAAGGGACGAAACGAAGTGTTAGAACTAAACCTACCGACTATACAACTTCTTTGTATGATGATTATGGACTACCTCCGTCATTATGCCTGCCCCCCCCCCCCCCCCCCCCCCCTCAGTTAAAACTCTCGGAAAGTAAAGTCATTTCCGCTCATACTTCTGGCGCAAAAAGGGCACTTGCTACCACTAGCCTTAGAGTAAGCTACCCCTGCTTCCGATGCCTTTGGTTCTCTCATCCCAACAGACACTTTGATGATATCCCGTACCTCATTCTTCCAAATTTCACCGATGAGAATATTAACCCTTCTTTGTATACCAGATAAATATTGGAACGTGTATGGGCAATTATTTTGTAATAAGCAAAATTAGAAATCACCCTTCGATTGTAAAGTCATCAACAAGCTCCAGGGACGTGAAGCTTCAGAGGGCCCAATTAAATTGACGCCGGGCAATTATGCAACTCTTCAAGTTCGTAATAATTTGGTGAAGGGGAAATCTCAATAGTCACCACTTGACATAGAAAACAACATTAAAATGTTGGTGGACTCTGTCGGCCTGCCCATAGCTGCACACCATGACATGTCTGTGCGAAGAAAAGAATTGTTCAAGCCAGATTTGAATAGTTGGTATGCTCCACTTTGTTCGGTGGCCAACAATGACCCACAGATGTTGTTTGGCGAAGATCTGGCAAAGTCCACCAAAGACATTAATGAGACAGACAAAGTTCGTAGTGATGTCACAAACCGCTATCACAAAAGCAGCAGTTTCCAATTCAAGGGCAACAGCAAATTCGCTGGCAAAACGGGCATTTTTTCGGAAGGCCGGCCACAACTCCAACAGAAAATAGCCTTACCACAAAGCCGACAAACGCTATTAAGCTAGCCACAAACACATACCTGCACCAGTTCTCCCGCCTCGACGATGACGACTTCACCCGTCAACCGGACAACGCACACGGAAACAACAGACCAGGTAAGCACCAATTTTCTTTCTTGGTCTTTATTTATCAATGCTCTCAAATCCAAGTTGCAGGGCCTGGTAAACAATTTCAGGGCCGGTCAGTTGATGCATTTTCCTGCCCATGGTATCACACATTGGTCTACATCTTTCCACCATGTAACTTGTTGGGAATAATTTTGCAAAAAAATGACCAGGACGAAACGAAAGCGTTGGTGATAGCCCCCTTTGGACCACATAATCATGGTTTTCAAATCTCACCAGAAAACTTTTTGACTGTCCATTTCTTTTACCTTGGGGAAAATATACACTGATACTGCCCAACAAGAACGAACGTCACCCATTGACGAATATGCAGATGATGGCATGCAGATTGTTAGGAAAACTCTCCAAAGTAAGAAGATTTCGACACGAGCTGCTGACACGAATGTCGGCTTATTCGAACCTTGGCTTATTCGGACCCTGGCTTTTTCGGACCTCCTGCTCATTCGGACCTTGGCTTTTTCGGACCTCCGGCTTTTTCGCCCCCTCAATTATATATTGACAATTATGACAAGAATTTAGAAATTTCAACTTTGTTTGCTTATGAATCCATGACAGTTGGAAGCGAGGGCCAATAATCTTATTTGGTTGGAGTTATACTTGATGAATGAAAAGTTTCAGGGCGCTGACGGCGCTCAGGGACGGCGTAGGATTGAAATCCCTTGCGACCCGAATAACTTTATTTGCTTATAAATCCACGAGAGTCGGAAGCGAGAGCCAATAATCTTATTTGCTTTGAGTGTGCGCACTGGCAATAGGGTGGTGTTTCAGATCCCCGAGAGCCTCGAACTAGAAGATAACTAGGAATTGTGCATAACTACAAGAATTCTGCTCTGTGTTTGCTTAGAACGTGGGCATATTTATAGTAAATCTGAAACCGCAGTTTGATGGTTGTTTTAGGGAAAAAAAAGAAACCCAAACAGTCGCTGGTTTGGGAGCAGCTTCGGTATATTATCCATAAAGGTTACAAAAAGGAAAAAAATCAATCCACCAATATGCGGTTTTGAAAACTGGGAGTCACCCATCAGCATATAAGAGAGGCTGGATGGTGAGCCTTGGCCATCTGGTCTGCCTACGAAGGGAACAGATGATGGCGTGATGGGAGAGGGAAAAAACACACACACACATCAAAAGCCCTTAAAAGGGCTGTTAAATCTTTAGTCATTTATTCATGACTTATTTTGTTTCTCTGTTAAGATTCGGTGTTGTTTTTTTTAACTACACGTTGGGAGCTGCCTATATTTTTTCAAGGAAAAATGTCTATATTTTTCTCTTGGTTAATTTTCATTATTTTCCCTTTAGTGCATATGGAAACATTGGAAAATAATTAGAAAATGCAAATTACCTTAGTTATAAATTTATGTGTCTTTCGTTTATGTGTCTTTTTCACTCTAAGTTTTAATGCAAAATGATAACAATCAAAGCATGTGATACCTGGAAATTAATATGGCTTAACAACACTGTCTGCAGTTGTCAAAACATCGAGGTGATGTGCAGTTTGTTCAGCATTTTAAACTGATCTCCCGTTAAAACAGTTTACTTTATTGTTTAGTTTAGCACCTGATATAGCATCTATTACTACCTGGCGAGTTAATATTGGACAATAATTAGAAAATGCAAATTACCTTAGTTTTTTCCACTTTTTGTGTCTTTTCTTTTGAAATCTGTTGAAGATGAGACGATTGTTCACGGCGACCTGAATGACATCGAAACGCAAATTATATTCCAAGTGGTGGAAAATGGGTCTAAAATGATTGTCATAATGATCAATATGTAATGGAGGTCCGAAAATTATTTTATGTTCTTGTTATCTTTTCATAACTGAATATTTAAAACCTGGATTTTATTCTATGTATGACTGTTTGGGATAAAATGTAATAAAATAGTTGAAATTTCCTAAAATTATTGTCATAATTATCAATATGTAATTCAGGGGGCGAAAAACCCGGAGGTCCGAAAAAAACAAGGTCCGAATGAGTCGGAGGTCAGAAAAAGTCAGGGTCCGAATAAGCCAAAGTCCGAAAGAGCCAAGGTCCGAATATGCCGGACACCACATCCACATGTCGTCATGGCGACACTCAACAAAGAAACGATATCAAACTCCGGTCATCCTAAACACCGGAATTACCCGGAATTATCCCAAAATACCCGGGATTACCCAGAATTACCACCTTAATTCCTGTGCAGTATGATTTTTTGTTTGTTACAAACTTGCTTTCATTAAGATATTTAAATGTGGAACTGTTTGAACCTCAAAACGTGCCAAGTGATGTACCCGGTCGCCATTCTCAATTTCTCATATCATCCACAGATCTGCGAACAGATTTGTTATATCAAAATTTGTTCGTGCAACACTTTCGTTGCCTCTTTGCATTAACCAACCATACGCGTCACCCAGTCGGCTCATTGTCTTCTGTTCGATGTTTTGACCGTTGTAACAACATCGTTGTTGATTTTCTTTACATTTTTATTCTAGATTGCTGTAAAAACAAGAGACGGGCAGGCCTGCAACCACGGGGAAGGGGGGGGGGGGCGCCCCCAGAAAACTCCCCCCCCCCGAAAAGTTTTAGATAATATTTGTCAATTTGCATCCCTTTGATCCATTTTTATTAAGAAGTGCATTAACTCAGAGCAGTCAAATCCCACCTGTGCTATACAAATAAATAAGTGATATTCAATTGCCACTGATATATTAGTTTCGAGTATTGTAATTGGTAAGTAGATGGAGGTGGGATTGTGGCAGAGTTATGTCCGCCTCGGAAATTAAACGGAGAGGATTATGTCTGAGTTGGATTGTTGGCCCCCTGTACATGGCTCACGTACAGCCATGTACAGGGGGCCAACAATCCAAGTTTTAGACAATATTTGTCAATTTGCATCCCTTTGATCCATTTTTATTAAGAAGTGCATTAACTCAGAGCAGTCAAATCCCACCTGTGCTATACAAATAAATAAGGGATATTCAATTGCCACTGATATATTAGCTTCGAGTATTGTAATTGGTAAATAGATGGAGGTGGGATGGTGGGAGAGTTATGTCCTCTTCAATAATTAAAAGGAGGGGATTATGTCTGAGTTGGATTGTTGGCCCCCTATACATGGCTCACGCCGCCCCCCCCCCCCCCCCAAGGCCGATCCTGGTTGCAGGCCTGAAGACAGGACCGATGTTTCCTCTCCGAAAATTTAACTGATCATTTGTAGGGAAAAGTCTTTGTACACTGTATGGAAGTTTATTAAATACAGTTGTATGCAGGAAATATATTTTGGGGATACCTTTTTTCAGTCGACGTCGGACGATAAAATGATCAGATCATAATTGACATTTAATGCATTTGAACAGCTTTCTGTCACTGGCATATGTATTGAATTATACCGAATTTCAGAAACAGTTGTTGAATACTCAAGATATTCAGAGTTTAATGATATTTTCCCTCAGGAATTTCAGGCTCCAGAATTTGTGCACCCACACCTGTAACAGGTATCAAATTGGCCCTGGACCTGTCCCTGGTTGTATGTTATTTATTGTTTATAAATGTTTAAGGTCGCTTTTGTGCCGCTATGGCTCACTGTGAACGCAACCAAGGTGTAATGTTAAGTTCGGCTAATCTTTTACGCCTATGCGGGCCATTTTAGAGGACTACTTCCGCCCAGGTATTGGTAACAGGGTCTTATTTTACCAGTAAAACAGAACATGGTTTATTTCAGTAAACAAGTGCTAGTTCACTTCCAAGGTTCTCGTGGGGAAGTTGTGAGATGCCGGTATTATAGCTTTGAAAGAATCAACATAAACGCGTCGCCCTTTATTTTAATGTAACCTATTTGTGTCCTGTGTTCCAAACAGCATTTTCAACTCTAATTCAATGGATCATTTTGAGGATCTCTGTTGTTTAAACTGAGATCAAAGCCAATTGAGCAGAGGTGGGGTTTCCTTGAGAAACTATTGGAAAAATGGGATAAAAACACGATAGGTAGATGGACGAGGGAGGACATGAGAGAAAGAGTCGACATTTTAGTTTGGGACATGCAGAAACCCAGAATGAGGAATATGATGAAACAGTATGTGTCTGAATGCTGAGAGGTTAGGAGCACAATGAGGGGGGTGGGATGCCTGGTGGAGGACGTGAATGATGTAGGCCTCCTCACCAGAGGACCGAGGCATAAATTAGCGGCTGGCCAAAGTATTGGGCATATTATTACTACGCAAGCGTCTGTGACGAAACGTTGGTGCCCAACGAAAAGTCCCATACCATTCTGCACACACCTTTGTATATACACGCAGTGCGCGGTAACAACACCGTTGAAGACGCCTAGTACCTCTATCGTCTACAAGACGTTGAACTTGAAAGTCCTGGAATATTTTTACACCTGGACGAAGGTACCAGATCTTTGTTTGGTCGGATTTTGTTTGTTTGTAAATTGTTTGTTGGTGTTTAATAAAACTTTCAATTGTCAAGGTCATATCGTGAGAGACAGTTTCACGGATGGGGGAAGCCGAAATACCAGGAGAGAACCATCGCACAACGGCGAGCAACTGCCTTCTCTCCAGCTTACTAATTTGAAACGAGCAGTAAGCAGTGTTTGAAAACAGCGACGTGTAAATTATACGCTTTAGCAAATATTGCCAACGCACCCCTATGTGGACAATTGGGATTAAGTATTTGTCCCGAGGATACAATGCAGGTGGTGCGGTTTGGTCAGATACATTTAGATACTGATGGGCTATTGTTTAAGAGAAGTTGGAAAAATTTGCACTTTCTCTGCTTGCTCAGCAGTGAACGATTGGACGTTTTTACCACCCAACGTTGGCTCGAATTTATATCAGAATACTGCCTTTCTTCGTGGTCTACAAAATTTGCGACTGCTTATATTTTTGAGTGATTCTAATTAAAAAAGAAATCCTTGAAGAAGCAGCGGATTATCCATGTGATTCCCGTCCCGTCATGAAAATAAAAATGCTATAATAAAAATGCTATACTTTGAATGTATGAGTTTAGTGTAAACATGTCAATAAAAAACATGCGTGTGACGAGACAATGATGCCAAGTTGGTCAGTACTGCAAGATAAAAGAAAATCATTAACTCCTGCCGTGAACTATTACCCCAGTGATAGTTCATCCATATGGTATTCGTCCAGGTGATTTTTTGGAAACAATAAAATAAATAGACATCAGGTGTTTATAAAAAAATACAACATTCGTATTTTGTTATTATTGACTTGATAACTATTTTGCTAACCGAAATGTATTCGAAAGTATATGTGATACCAAAACCTAATCCCGTCAAATACCCATGTGGTGTTTTTTGTAAGGCTTATGCTTTCAACGATGACAAATATAACGCAGAAGCAAGTTTTAAAAGGTATGTACTTCACGTTTGCCCTTCTTCATATCGCGATCACTATATACATAAATCTGATCTCGTGTATATTTACTGGACATCTGCGCCTCTCTACCCGCTCCTCGTCCGAGATTTATATGCTAGAACTAATATTAGTCTACTAATATCAAAATTGTCATCGCTCCATGATTAACTGGGTCCCCCTGGACATACTTAAGTGAGGGGCCCTAGACTCACTGGGCCGACCGCGGTTCTGGCTGGACGTAGTAAACTTGACAAGAGTGGGTCAGTTCACTCGACCCCCACCATTGTTCATACTAATTTGTCATAAAAATGTATGCACTGTATAGGCCTAACATGTTCTGTCTCTTCATGTCTATTAACACCTCTCCCAGGGGTGGGATTTTCACTAAGAAAGTGGAGGGCATAAACATTAATGCAGAACTGCGTATAATGTGGGATAGTGGAACCCCGACACGCGGGCGCAATAGGGGCTCGTGTGTCGGGGTTCCCCTTTCTCACATTATACGCAGTTCTGCATTAGTTTTTCACTTGCGTTTGTGGGGCTCTCTAAGCCCCCCCCCCGACCAATCCCAATGGGCGGGCCGCCTCTGCATCGCCCTTTTTTACGACAGACTGCTATGTATCTGACCAGTATGCACAGGAGTTTGGTGAGTTTGGAGGTAAACTGCACGACTCGACCTCTTAGTTTAACGCTATTAAATGGACATTTTTGTTTTTTTAGAGGCTGTTGAGGATTCCAGAAGTGTTTTTTTTTTATCAAACCACACCTTATCTAAGAAACGACATTACTGTAGGAGGCGCCCATTGTATTGATTATAATATCACAATAATGTTACAATCGAACCGACATCAGCAAGTAGAAATGCAGTCATCTGGGACCTTTTCTCTCGTTATTAAAACTGTCGAACTGCTTACCACTGATGGAGGCCCGATAAAAAGGTACATCCCACAGACAAATTCAAGGTCAAAGTTGTTTTTTATTGATCAATTCCGGTACAGTATGAGTAATTTCGGGTAATTTCGGGTAATTTCGGCGTTTAGGAGGACCCTCAAACTGACATCGGTCAGTGGCAAAAAATATGTGATGAAAGGGGTGTCAATACATTGTCACCACCTACTGGTATGGTCTTGGAATTTCTTAACGTATTATTTTACAAAGGTTTGCAATAAAGTGCAATTAATACAGCTCGGAGCGACTTGTCAACCTTTTAACTAACTGATGAGGGGAACCTTGTATGCAGTCACCCTTTAGTAATACGTTTTCTTCGTGGAGTTTTCCAACTCAAACCAGCTGTTCCCAAAAATTTGGGGGCTGGGACGTACAACCAGTTTGACCTGGATGCAATCAATCACTATTACTGACAGCACATCGCTAAAATTGTTAGCCATTAAGCTAGCTGTTCTTTTGGGCTTACTAACAGCACAGAGGGTTCAAACCTTACATTTATTGAAAATAAGTAATATTATCCAGTTTGACACTTACTAATTGATACACATTACAGACTTAGTTAAACAAAGTCGGCCGGGCAAAGACATCAGACCCATAGAACTTCATCAGTTTCTGGATGATAATATAGAATATACCCATAGTAGCTTGGTGTACCAAATGTTCACCACAAGTGATGAAGTGGTGTTAACCGCGAGCCTTTAGCGCGTGGTTAACACCAATTCACCACGAGTAGTGAACATTTGGTATACCAAGCTACTTAGGGCATATTTTATTTATACGATGATCGTCAGATTAAAGAGTCGCTATTATTTTTTCTCGATTTTACTGAGCAGCAGACGCTCATACGTGCGAATTTGTTTTTGTTTACAAGAGCATCGGTGGGCGCTACATCCGCTGTCAGTTTTATCGCCGAAACGAAATGGAAAAAGAAGCATGGCCTTTTTCATTTTAATAACATAACGGCATGCTATTTCGAGTTATGGATGCTTTACTAACACGAGTCAATACATGTTTGTTAATTTTTGGTGTTTTTTGGGGTAAACTCATTTAAAAACGTAATAAATAATTGCCACTTTCATTTCACTCTTCGCGAGGCGACGTGCGATAAATTTAGACAAGTTCGCATTCAGGTCGACGTCACCAAAGGTCAACTTGGATGTAGTTCCACTGTAGGTGTAAATTTTAACTACTGAAATCCAATTGCTGGTGTGTTCACCACGATTGGTGTGTCAAGATAAAATTTATGTCATAGGCTTTTCATATTGTTACAGGTAGGTGGTCACCCCCAGGGTAATCAATCCTTCCCTTCTTCGCTATCTGACCGCTTGGGCAATAAATGGTGCACAGGGCTATACACTGTATTTCAATATGACCACAAGTAAGGAAAATAAAACTTTGCTTAAAACAGAATTAAATAATTATTTATTATAATGTTTTCTTCTCAATCTCATAAACGTATAAATTAATCTTGGCTTTTAACATAGCAAATATAGTAACAATTTTATCACAGATTTATCCTTGGACGGACTATGTAATATATCAATTTAATTTTTGCCATGGTGAACTGAGACATTTATTTTGTCCGATAAGCCTTATGGGAATCCCAACTTAATAATTGTCACAATTCACCTAGAAACTGATAAGGGTTAAATTTCTTGCTAATCGCAGATCATGGTGAATAACAATTATGTGTGAGGGATAAATGATGAAAACACAAATTTGAACAGAACCAGATTGGAGCAATCAGTCTGGAGTTTATCAGTTTCATTTCTTGTGAATTTCTCTTATTAAATCTGATTAAATTGATTAATTATTCCTTCTCGCAATGTACAATTATTTGCCTTGAACCACACTGGAATCACCAGTCTGGAGTTTACTAGGCATTTAAATTCTGTTGCACTTAATAAAGTTCTTCAACTAATTTAACGATTCATGCTTTCTAAATGTGAATTAAGATTTCGGTTATTGTTATAAATATTAAGTATAAATAATTCTTCATGTAATTTCTAACAATAATTTAGTTTTGCCAGACGTGCAGCTAAAATTTAGATCGTGTAATTGGGACATTTCCATAAACAATACCGCATTGGTTCAATGATTGACACATGAGCTGACTTAATTCTCGCTCTGTGAAATAAACACTCCATGGTCGGTTAGTCTATTTCCAAGCCGAGTAAATTCAACGAGAACCCATAACTTAATATGCACCTTAATTGAGGTTTGAATGAAGGCTGTGAGTGATTTCAAGAGTTGTTTTCAGTTCGGAGATTTTTGCCCAGAAGCGTTAAGCGACGTCTGCGCGTCCTTTTATAGACTGGAAAATCCCACGACTGAGACTGTTGGAAACCATGGGATCACGTGAACTATTCTCTTTGTGGGACAAAAATACATTTATGCACTCTCGCATTTACAGATACATTGCGTATTGCATTCATATAGCAAATGCAGCTTATATAAACAAACAACATCATCCATCAACAATTCCTCGTCAATTAACCTTAATTAATTTGCAGTTGGCAACTATTTTCGATGCGTTATGTTTGGAGAGGTCGAAAGACGAGACATCGAAAATACTCCAGTGCGCAGGACCTTGAACGACTTTTAAAGCGGAAACGTAAAATTTGATTGAAATTAAAACCAATTTTGTGTACATTATTGCCAAATACAGAAGTAAAACATTTAGTTTAGGACTGTCACCTTTCGAAATGGATCAAGATTAACTCGAAGAAAAAGGTGATAGGTGAGTTCATACATGACGTTACATAAAATGCGTGTTTTACTTGAATGAAGCGTCTGCTAAAATCGTCTCGCTGGAATCAGTGCTCAGTAGCACTGTGGGTTGTCACTGATTTATACAGGCAACTAAATTAGTAAATAGCCTCCTATAGCAATGAAACGACTCATATATTTTGAGTTCATTTAAATAAAAGAATGAAAAGGTCAACAAGAGTTGCAAAAAGTGGCATTCGCCACATTACCCTCTGCCAAATGTGTTCAGTGTCCCACGGACACACCAAAATTGCCAAATAATTCTTTTCATCAGTAACCCAAAATTGACCACTTCAGACTAAATCATGGACTCAAACTTACACCGGTACCATTATATTTTGTACCAATAGGTGTTTTATTACCCCCATTGTACTTGTAAAATGGTAATATAACATTACCTTAACATTTTTTTTTGTTGAAGAAATCAATTTCAGCCAGATCAAGTGCATCATTCCTGCGTGCAGGCAACAACATGGCCAACTATAGATCAAAGAATAAAATATCCCCATCTTGAATGATACTTGCACCACATTTCGTGGGTCAGTGGGAAAAGGAGATATTCCATTCCTTGGCTGGCCATCCAGCCCAATGCTCGAAATTTCACCTGATCTACTGCTTCCACTGTACCACTAGTAGATGACTTGTACTAATCCGAATATTCCTACTTCAATTCTATGAGTTAATCCTTTACAAATAACTGAGTGATGTGTGTGAAATTAAGACGAAAATTAACTTCAAACAGTGGTTAGCAGAATGTGGTTATCACAGTTGGAAGCGAATAATCAACCTAATTTTGTTAGACATAAATGTGTGACTTTAGATGAATGAAAATTAATATCTGGAATAGGGCTTTGTTCTGTATCTCTCAGCACAACCATGGCTGTGTCTCTTTTCTTGTACTTTGTTGGTTGGACGGTTTTCCTTCTGTTTCCTTCTGCTGCCTTCTCTGCTTGCAATTTTTCTAAAGATCTTGTATTGGTGTCAACTTTTTTGGATAGAGTTTCAACTGTCCCTATTAATTGTTGCACACTCTTATTTAATGTGGAAATGCTATCAGACAGGTTGCTGTTGGCTGTTGTTCATTGTGTTGCATGTTGTATAAATGTGCCCAACTGGAGACTGTTCATCTTCATTGCTTCAGCAACACCTGACAAAGTCTCACACAATTCAGTCATCAGATGTTTATTATCTGTCATGGTTGGCTGTGGTGTTAGAAGTGGATCACAAGGCTGGTTCATGAAATTAGTGGCAGTGCTTGATGAAGAGGAAGAAGATGTTGAAGATGAGGTTGCTGAAGATAACGATGAGAATGAATTAACCGAAAAGTTGTCATCATCTTGTACTGGCATTGCAAAAGTTACTACATGGAGGTCCAAAGCTTCAGTTTGTTCTTTTTTGTCAACTGTACTATTGTTTGTAGTGAGGTCAAGAGGTGGTGAGCTATTTGCTGAAAGCTTATCTGTGGAAACAGTGAACTCTGATTGTTGCTGATCTCTGCTTACTTCAGGCTGTGCAGAATCTCTTTCATCTAAGGTACAACTGATACTTGTAGAAGCTGAAGAGGTACCGGCTCTGCCTAACAATTGTGGAAATATATCCTCAGCCGGCTGGTCCCCTGTGACAAATTGTGAGACTTGTGGTACACCGGCTGTACTGCTATTCCTTTCTTCTGTAAGATTGCTTGTATTAATGGCCTCCTGTAATATATCATTAAGTAGGTTCTCTGTTTCATTTTCTTCAGTTGCCATGGTTCTTTTTCGCCACACCTTTTCAGATTGCCCCTTTGAGAGTTGGGTGATGTGCTCTGCTATTCTGATGGGATCTTTTCCTTTTTTCAAGTATGTTGCCTCATGCACCTCTTCTCCACGTTCTATTAATTCTTGGACCCTCTGCCTATGTGGGAAATAACCTGTGAGGTGCTTATTTAACTCTTTTTCTTTATCAGTCTTGAAAAGGCACAGTGAACAATAATATGGGTTTCATCTAATTTCATGTGATACTTAAAGTAGTGAGCAGCCACCGAGCCTTCTCTGCTTCATATGGGCCGGAATTGCATCTATATGCCCTTCCTCTGTGCATAACAAGTGAGCCACCAGTACTGTCACCATTTACTTTATCCATTACTGAAAAAGAAGAATAATCATGTCTTAGTACAAAGACCTGCTACAGTATGACTTCACTAACCCTCTTTACCTAGGTTTTTCACAAATTAATTATTTAAATTTTTGTTCTTTTTCTTTTTGGAATTTCTTCAACGCCTGTCGTCTCCACTCCAGTTCTCTGCAACCTTCATATGGCTTCATCTTGTTGTGATGTACTACCTTTTGCTTACCTTTCACATCAAGCTGAATCCTATAATTTAATTCATTTATTTTCTGTAATATCAAAAATGGCCCAATATATGAACTTTGAAGTTTTGGACACACATTCTTTTTCCTTGTGTGGTTTAGAAGCCAAACTTTGTCACCAACATTATACTGATGTAAAGAGACCTTAACATCATACAAGTCTTTTTGTCTCCTAGCTGTTTTATTTAGATGTTTCTGGGCTATAACATGTGACTTCTCCATTCTTTCTTTTAGAAGGTCAACATATTCCCTATAAGTGGTTATCTCTTCATTATTGACTGTTCTACTGCCAAATATGATTTCAGATGGGAGCCTAACTTCTCGACCCAACATGAGTAAGTTAGTAGTTAACCTGGTTGACTCATGTGGTGTGGCCCTATAAGCTGCTGCTAAACATCCAAGTTCCAAGTCCCAATCTGTTTGTTGCCCCCTTAAATATTACTTAAACATTCTAAGTAATGTCCTGTTAAAACATTCAACTTGCCCATTACATTGGGAGTTGTATGTTGAAGTTCTGGTTTTTCTTATTTCCAATAATTGACATAGCTCTTGAAATAATTCACTTTCATAGTTACGACCCTGGTCAGAATGAAGGGTGAGCGGGCATCCAAATCGACTAATGACTTCATTTAATATTCTTCGTGCACAGGTTTCAGCAGTTTGGTGTGGAATGGGAATAATTTTGACCTATTTGGTGAAATAATCTGTGACCACCAAAATATACCTATTATTTCTTAGTGTAAGGGGCAAAGGGACTAAAATATCTGTAGCCAACCTATCTAGAGAGGATCCTACATGCATTGTTTTCTCTCAGTGGTGCTTTCAGTAGTTTATTTAGTGGTTTATTTTTCCCACACTCTTCATATTTAGCTATCCATAGCTGTACGTCTTCACGGATTCCGTACCAGTAGAAACGTTGTAAGGTTTTCTCCAAAGTTTTCTTGACACCCAAATGTCCAGATAAAACATTTTGATGCACGTGATTCAATATTTCTTTTTGTTGAATGTTTGGTGCTATGAACTGCAGATGTGTCCCACTACTATCTTTGCGATGAAATATTCTACATATCAATTTATCCTTTAAAACTAAGGTGTCCCATAAATGCCAATAAAATTTTACTGCACATCATATTCTACCACTTCACTCCACTTTGGTCTCGCTTGTGCTTTGACCCACTTGTATATTGTTCCTATATAAGGGTCTTAAAGCTGAAACTTTTGCAGAGTTGCTTCTGAGTAGATACTTGTCCACGGTGTGAATCCAATGCCCAGTTTACTTTCTTGGTTATGAGGTATGCTCTTATTTGACAAGGAGCATGTGACGACACCTCAAAGATGTTCTTCATGCTTACTACCCTCTGCCGAGGCACATACCAGTATGTGTTCCTGTGACTGTACTGGCCAATCACTTATCATATCCAATGCTCGTTTCTTACATTTCTCACATGGACCACATTTTAATGGTTCCATATTGTCTGTTTCAAGGCATTCACAGTCTCGAGGATTCTCACATCGTGACATTGAGTCTGCATTCTGGTGCCTATTTCCAAGTCTATGCTGAATTTGAAAGTTGTAATCAGATAAAATTTCAATCCATCTTTCGATTCTACTCTTTGGCTCTTTAAAGCTGAACAGCCACTTAATTGCTTGATGATCTGTCCTGATTAAAATTGTCTCCCTAGTAAATATTGCCGATAATACTCGATGGAATATCGGACAGCCAGAAGCTCTTTATCTGTAATGCAATAGTTTCTTTCTGCTTTATTTAATGTCCTGCTTCCATAAGCAATAACTTTTTCTTTTCCTTCTTGCATTTGGCTCAGTATCGCCCCTATACTTACATCCGATGCATCTGTATCTAAGATATACTCTCCCTCGTAGTTGGGATATGCCATGACTCCTGGGCTGCTTAACATTTCTTTGAGTTTTTGAAATGAGTTTTGACAGTCAGTTGTGCAGGCAAATTTTTTATTCTTCTTAGTTAGATCTAATAAGGGTCTTGACAGGGTGGCAAAATCCATAATAAATCTTCTGTAGTACGATGCCATTCTCACAAATTGTTGAATTTCATGTACATTTGTCTGGTTTCAATTTTAACTTTGCTTTTCTAATTCGATCAAAAATTTCTGTCAATCTTTCCAAGTATTCACCAAATTTCTTCTGAAGCATATGATGTCATCTATGTACACGAGCAGGGTTTGCCATTGTAGACCACTTAAGGCAATTTCCATTAATCGTTGAAATGTTCCACAACTATTTGACATCCCGAATGCCATGGTTTTATATTCGTAAAGCCTATATTTGGTTACAAAAGCTGTCTTGCATATGTCCTCTTCCCTGACTGGCACTTGATGAAATCCGGCTGTCAAATCTATAGTTGAAAATAATGTTGATCCAGCTACAGCATCTAAACAATCTTGAATTCTTGGTAGGGGAAAAGCATCTTTCACAGTGACTGCATTAAGCTTACTGTAATCACAACATAGTCGTAGTTTACCGTTTTTCATTTTTACGAGAACAATTGGTGAGGTCCATGGTGAATATGATTTTCTAATTGTGCCTTGTTTCTCTAATTGATTAATGATGTTACACTCTTCATCTGCTTATGCTAATGGAGTACGTCTGGGGTACTGTTTTATAGGCTTAGCATCCCCTGTATCTATAGCATGTTCAATTAGGTGGGTACAGCCAAGATCTGATTCATCTTTGGAAAATATATCTTCATATTTACTCAGCGTTTCAGCTAACTTCTGCTGTTCGTCTTCTGATAAATTGTTTTGGGCTTCAAAATACATTTGCTTAAGAGGTTCCTTTATGTTTTCTTCAGTCTGGCTATTTTTAGCTTTTGTTATTCTTGGGAAATTCTACTTTTGACTTCGTTAATTTTATCCTTCTTGTGTAGTTACAATTCTCTTTGTCCTCTACACCTTCACTTTCTTCTTCTAGTATTGTTGTCAATTGAGTGAAATGTTCTGCTTTTCCAATTATACTGTCTTGTTTGATTAAACACCTGTAGGAAAAGGATTCATGACTAAGACTTTGACAGTTGTGTTCTCCTTTATGTTGACTATGCTTGGTGCTATCACTGGAGAATTAATTTCAGTAAATGTGGTTGATGGTTCCAGTATAACTTCATCAGGTCCATCCTTATGATCTGGTCTGTCTACAAAAACATCAATTATTGCTTCAGTATTACCCTTTACTATATAATGATCTGTAGCTCGTACTTTGTAATTCTGCTCCAACCCTACTTGCATACAATGAACAGTATAGTCTTTAAATTTTATAATTCCTTGGCTCAACAATATGTCTGCAGGGCCCTTTTCTCCTTGCAATATGTCAATTCCCAATAGGCCATCATCTTCAATCTCGGCCACTATAATTTCTGCTGTTGTTTCCTTTTGTTCCAGCTTAACATTAAATTGTCCTTTACCCAGTTCCTTAATTGGTTCACCATTTGCACCTTTCAGGCATGAGCTCCTACATAAGATGGGTCTTTCTGCCATCGGTATTTTATCAAAAATCTTTTTAGATATAATAGTTTTTGATGCTCCTGTGTCAGATGTAAAAATGAATTTAACATATTGAACTTCACCCTTTATATAAACACCATCAGCTCTGGGAGTTTTTCTTTTCAATATAATGGTTTCATTTTCGTTTGTTTTCTCAGAGGAGTCATTTGGGTAGAAAGTAGCTTGTTCATGATTGCCATGGTCCTTAAAATTTTTGTTCTGCAAGATGGCCAACTCTCGACCATCAGAGCTGGTCTCATTTAGTTTAAATGGTCTTTGTTCATTCCATCTTTCATGCGGGTTTGATTTTGCTTATCCACAAGATAAAATGGTTTCCTCTCAGGTTGACAATTAAGTCTGGTTTGTTGAGGTACAAATTGAGTGTTTAATCTAAAGTGGTCTGTGAAATTAAATTCCTGAGGTTTAAATTGATTGTAATTTCTCTTATATGGTTGTTCTGCATTCCTTTTGTTTTGATCATTATGACTGTCATATTGCTTATACATTTGTGTGTTCTGCTCTATACTATTATATGGGCAGTCCCGTTTTACATGACCAGCATTATTACATTGGAAACATATTACTTGTCCACCTTTATTTCTACTTGTATCATGATCTTTTGCTACATTTGCTCTCTGGTTTATGACATCAGTAAGTTTTTCCTCTAGCTTCGATACTACTTCCAGTACTTTTTTCTAGTCTATTACTTTCTTCTGAACCCAATTTGTCACTTTCTTCATTCTTTGCCTTAGGTAGGTGAGATTTGTTATTATTAGTTGAAGTCTTAGAATTTCTTGCTACTACCTTTGCAGATTTTTGTTTCCTTCCAACCCGAGCTCTGTCAAAATCACTATCTCCACTACTAGTGCTCTCTGCATCTGAGTGAACACTTCTTGCTATTCTCTTATGCTTTTTATTTACACTAAATTTATCTGAAGTATTAGGGTTCTTTGTCTCTGCAAAATTACCAATTTGTACAACAGCATCATCAACAGAGGACGGCTCTTTGAAAAATTCTACCTGAGATCTCACGTCCTGGTCTGTTAGCCCTTCTAAAAATTTTCTAAGTAGGTCCTCATTTCTGGTAGTCACATCTCTTCTTGGGTATGCTCTGTCATATAGCTTTTATAATTCAACTGCATAGTCTTAGACACATTCATGTAGTTGCAGATTTCTATTTCTAAATCGAACACCATACATCTAGGTAGTTTCAATAATCCTGTATCTATTTCCAAGCTCCCATGGACTAATTTATTGTAACTAGATCTAACTTCTGGTGTTAACTGTCCAAACGCAAAGTCTCCTGCCTGTCCTTGTAGTCTAGGTAATAGCTCATCAAGTTTATCATTATCAGTCCACCCACATCTATTTGCTATTTCATCAAATCTATTGAACCAGACTGTCCAGTCTCCTTTACCTGAAAATACTGGCAATTTGCAATTACCCCCTTCCTATACACAGAGCTATTATCATATTGTTGGCTAGAAGATGTTTTACTTTGCAAGTTATAGCCGGCATTACTCGCATCGTTCAGATCATCATAGTCACTGGACTCACAACTACTAACTGACCTGTAAAGGGGATCTTCTACTCTAGCAGTCTTAATACCAGTTAAATTTGTATTTGTCTCTTTAGCTTGAGTTTTTCCCTGGGAAGTACTTGTTACATCTACCAAATCTCTTACTGCATTCTGAAATTCTTTTGTCATATTAATAACCATTCCACACATTTCTTCTTTACAAGTATCTAGAATCAGTTTCTTAATTTCATTATTCACCAGTACCGGTACATCTTTAATTACACGATTCTCCTTTGATACTGTACTACAACAGTGATCTTTCATCCCAACAGGCTCTTGTGCAGTTCTTTCATCCATAGGAGCTATGATCTCCATGTCATTGTTACTTTCTGATCCTGTCTTCACACCCCACATATTAAAATTCATGTGATCGGTTCCTTTAATACATGTCCGCATACCTGGCGTATAAAAAATATCGCCCTTCAGGTCATTTCGAGTTACCTCCCCCCGCACATCAAAATTCATGCGTACATTTTCCTGCTCACATGTATCAATATCTATTCCATTTTTATCACTGCGTTCTTCTCTTACATGTCCAGACAATTTAATTTCACTTGCAGTAGCAATCAAGTTTCTTATTTCCCCATTTTCTGTATGAGGATTATCAAAATTTTCTTCATTACATTTGCCAGTACTATTTGCTTCAGAGACTGCTATTCTGGTATTTTCAGTAATATCACTTTGCATATCTTTTTAATTTCTGAGCTCAAATGCTTTGAATCACCGTCAGCACCACTTTCGATGGGGAAGCAAATATAGTAACAATTTTATCACAGATTTATCCTTGGACGGACTATGTAATATATCAATTTAATTTTTGCCATGGTGAACTGAGACATTTATTTTGTCCGATAAGCCTTATGGGAATCCCAACTTAATAATTGTCACAATTCACCTAGAAACTGATACGGGTTAAATGTCTTGCTAATCACAGATCATGGTGAATAACAATTATGTGTGAGGGATAAATGATGAAAACACAAATTTGAACTGAACCAGATTGGAACACCCAGTCTGGAGTTCATCAGTTTCATTTCTTGTGAATTTCTCCTATTAAATCTGATTAAATTGATTAATTGTTCCTTCTTGCAAAATGTAATTATTTGCCTTGAACCACACTGGAATCACCAGTCTGGAGTTTACTAGGCATTTTAAATCCCGTTGCACTTAATAAAGTTCTTCAACTAATTTAACAATTCGTGCTTTCTAAATGTGAATTAAGATTCTGGTTATTGTTATAAATATTAAGTATAAATAATTCTTCATGTAATTTCTAATAATAATTTAGTTTTGCCAGACGTGCAGCTAAAATTTAGATCATGTAATTGGGACATTTCCATAGTAAACAATACCGAATTGGTGCAATGATTGACAGTTGAGCTGACTTAATTCTCGCTCTGTGAAATAAACACTCCATGGTCGGTTAGTCTATTTCCAGGCCGAGTAAATTCAACGAGAACCCATAACTTAATATACACTTTAATTGAGGTTTGAATCGAGGCTGTGAGTGATTTCAAGAGTAATTTTCAGTCTGGAGATTTTTGCCAAGAAGCGTTAAGCGACATCTGCGCGTCCTTTTATAGACGGGAAAATCCCACAGCTGAGATTGTTGGAAACCATGGGATCACGTGATCTATTCTCTTTGTGGGAAAAATACATTTATGCTCTCTCGCATTTACAGATACATTACGCAGTGCATTCATATAGCAAATGCATCTTATATAAACAAACAACATCATCCATCAACAATTCCTCGTTACTTAACCTTATTTAATTTGCAGTTGGCAACTATTTTCGATGCGTTATGTTTAGAGAGGTCGAAAGACGAGACATCGGAAATACTCCAATTCACAGGACCTTGCACGATTTTTAAAGCGGCACCGTAAAATTAGGTTGAAATTAAAACCAATTTTGTGTACATTATTGCCAAATACAGAAGTAAAACATTTAGTTTAGGACTGTTACCTTTCGAAATGGATCAAAGTTAACTCGAGGAAAAAGGTGATAGGTGAGTTCATACATGACGTTACGTAAAATGTGTGTTTTACTTGAATGGAGCGTCTGCTAAAATTGTCTCGCTGGAATCAGTGCTCAGTAGCACTATGGGTTGTCACTGATTTACGCAGGCAACTAAATTAGTAAATAGCCTCCTATAGCAATGAAACGACTCACATATTTTGAGTTCATTTAAATAAATGAATGAAAAGGTCAACAAGAGTTGCAAAAAGTGGCATTCGCCACAATATATAGTAGAATAGGTAATCGTGGTATAATGACTTATACACCACATTACAAAATATTTACTGAATCCTTGTCAGCTGAGAAAGGATATAAAACAACTGTTCTAAAGCGATGTACACACACACAACCCAGTCACAAAATCGACCATTGTACGTTGGATCAAAACAGGACTTGCAATGGCTGGAGTGGACGTGTCATTGTTTACACCACATAGTACAAGGTCGGCCTCTTTCTAATCGGCGGCACACAATTTGGTGCCGGTTTCACTATACTGTCTGCTGTAGGCTGGTTCCGAGAAACCACCTTCACACGGTTTTACAAAAAGCCTATTACCGAGCGAGGAGAAATCCTCCTTGTTATCAACATTCAAACAAAATTAGGTAGGATATAATATATAGCGTCAGCACATGCAAAACTATACATGAATTTATTCTCAAACACTGATATAATTATGTTAGGTGTTTCTTGAGTTTCTCCGTGGTTTTTATTTGAGTAATTTCGAGGACTGCGTCAAACATCTCGTGGAATCCCGTACGGAGACGGGAGAAGACAGAATTGTCTAGTTGAACGAGACTTTCCTGAAGGGTAAGGCTCTGTTTGACTGTAATTTATTTATATTTATTTATTTATTGGTGTTTAAGGTCACATATTTCTGCACAATGGCTAATCATGACCACGGCAGTTTTACGGGTGGAGGAAGCCGGAGTACCCGGAGAGAACCACCGAGCAACGGCGAGCAACTGTCAGCTCCCCAACATACTAACTCCACACAAGCAGAGTTAGCATTGGTTGAAGACAGGTGCACCATCGACGTGCAGTACGCCTTAGTGCACAGCGTCACCGTGCCCCCACATGGGCAATGGGGGTGAAGTGTCTTGCCCAAGAGCACAACGCGGTTGTCGCAGGTGGGATTCGAACCGAGAACCTCTCGGTTTGCAGCCTGCACCTCTACCTACTGATCCACCGCGCCCCCTTTGACTGTAATTCTATCTTCTTCTGTCGTAGGGAGGGATAACACGCCCTCCCTGTCCGATCCCATGCGTGTCATCCATATTGGCACTATATGTCATAATCACAACTCATGCTATTGAACATAAACAAATACACATATAAAACCTACACTTACAATAAATGCCAGTTGTTATCAGATTGGGGCTTAATTGTACATGTACACACACATGCGTCTTACCGTCCTCTTGTTACGTTAAGGTATGACCTCTCGGTGAACTCGCACAATCTCTTGTTATCCCTTCCTACGGCAGAAGAAGACAGAATTACAGTCAAACAGCGCCTTACCCTTCAGATAAGTCTCATTTAGCTAGACAATTATGGCACACCATTTTCATGATAAAGAATTCTCAAATTCAACTGAATAATGTGAACATGTATAATCCCACTGGGGTGAAGAAAATTAGTGAGACTGGGCAGGCGTTAAGTAAATGGAGGGGTGAGATCTGATGGGAGGAGTATCAGTATATTTTCTGTATTCAACGTATGTGTGGACCTCGAAGGTAAAGCCCAGTAAAATCCCTCATTTACAGCGAGGGAGGTACAGTTATACAAATACATGAATTGCTTGGTGGATGAATAGTTGAGGTAATGTGTTGCATGATTGCAACCTGCTGTATTATAAAGTATATACAGTGATTGGAGGACGGAGTGTGATTCACGTTAACGCCCGCCGAAATAGCCCGTACCAGTGGGCAAATGAAGCGCGGGGGGGGGGGGGGGGATAAAACTAGTATCAAAAAGATAGTATCAATATATAGTCTGTATCTATTTGAATGAACAGTTATGTGTACTACTGAAAAGTCCGATATATACTTGCAAAAGGGGAGGGTATATGATTGTAAGAATGGGTGAATGGAATGCTTGACAGAAAATTCATCAGTGAAAAGGGTGTGCTGTGAAATTGCAGCCTATTGTAATACAATAAGAATAAAAAATGCGTTTATCGTAACTTGATGGATGAGGTGAGGTTGCTCTTGTCTCAAGCCCAGATAATCCGCACCAGTCTGACAATTTTTGATTTCTGACTGGTGCCGGTTATCAAACTTTGCAGGTAACGTGGTACTAAACAAGTGAGGGGAACCAATCCTCTCAGTGAGCGTAACTTGTTACCACCTCCAAGCGGAAGAAAATAAAGAATAAGGATGCTAATTAAAATGAAATGAACCAATAGACGAACGAGTGAACGAATTGGCGAGAAGACGAATGGACGAACAAAATATCAGAGTTTTCATTTGGCAGGTTGTTGGCTTTTATGGGTAACATGTCACAGAAATTAAGCTACACCCTACCCGGGATGCTGATTAGCAACATTGTAACATCAATGGTACGCGTGTTACCAACAACAATGCAAATCGGTCTTACTGCTATGATGACGAACTCCAAAGACCTCTTAAAACGATACATGACCTCGGCGTAACATCCTCCTATGATGAATTGCTGCGTTTCAAGACATCGGCACCAAATACGGCAGCTCGCAGTGTTGATTTCACACAGATATCTAGTTCTCACGATGGGCTAATACAGTTAGTGCTAGTTAATTTCGATGCTTACGTTGCATTTCATAATGCAAAACTTAGTACCCATTCTCTGGCTGTTTTGTTAAATCAAGCAAATAACACGACGCGATCGCAACACAATATGCTCCCACGACAGTCTGAAATGTCAGAGACTATTGACAATCAGTTGGATGCTGTTCGTTATCAAGGGCCAAAACGCCCGGATATGCCTATTTCTCACGCAGCAAAATACATCCCGTAGATCCAAATTCTTTGTCATTCGGCACTGTCAAATCGAAGGGCCACAGAGACCGATTTTGCATTCTTGAGTGATGTTCTGCAAAAGGAAAGTCGTCCACAATTTAATGGGTATATCTTGTTAGTCTGGAATGTTCCTCCGAATTTATACCACATCAAATATGGCTTCGAGAAGGAACTAGAGACTAAGTCGCTCCAGCCCATAAGAGTTCCGTCGGATGTTGCCTTGGTCCCAGATGGAGTACTGAAGTTAATAAAATGTTCTTGCTCAAGCCAGACGCCATGCGGTATAAACAGGTGCACACGTCATGCTGCTAAAATAGCGTGCATATTTTTCTGTTCTTGAAACGTCATACTAGAGTGTTGCAATGAACAAACAAGGTAAGCAGATACATCAGCTATGAATAGAACTGATGCATAGATTAACCAAACAACCGAAACATCCCTTAAAATGTATATAGGCTCGGATCCACCTCTGGTTTGCGCCCGGAATGTTGTGTTTGCCGCAGTCAAACATTGCAGTCCACGAAATGACGATGTCACCTTAAACGTGGGTATTTCAAATTGCTCAAGGTTGCCAGACGTCCAGTAAACTTTTTCGTAGTCAGGAGATGTTACTCTTACACATTCCATCCAGAAAAAAACGCCACTTTGAGGTTCAGTGCCCTGGCGGCCGGACTGTTCAGTAAATGATGTATTACACAACTACTCAACCTAAATTAATTGGTTAATCACAAGACTCGCTCCAAGATAGCACATATTTTATCCAGTAAAACTGATACTTTCTCCAAAAGTCCAAATATTTCAGCTGGAAACTCGCTTAGCCTACGGAAGCCGATTAGTGTCAATTTCGTTATATCGCAAACCTTTGCATTACACGAAATCAACCATCACCTGCAGCGCCCATACTGTAACACTTGTCACCACTATTAGGCCACCAGCTTATTCATTAGGCTTTCCCAAACCCAGTTTGTGAAAGACTATTGTTATTCTTCTTTTTCAAAATTTTTCTTCTCTATTTTTTTTTTTTTTTAATTTTTTTTTTCCTCCCTGAATTTTGTCTGTTGAACTTCTCGAAAACAGGTTGTACGATTTTGACCAAATCTGGCACACTCATGTAATGTCATAAAATCTCTTGAAATGCGGTATCGTCATATCTGTGAAAACGCGTATTTTCAAAATATTCTGCCAAAACCTTCAAAATTTCACCATTTTTCGAATGTCTCAAAATTGTTTACAGTTATTTAGCTCAAATTTTCCACACATTTAGAGCATAATATAATACACCACAATCACCACTCAGATCTTTCAACTTTAACCCCCACTGGCCAAAAATGACATGAATATAGAATGTTTCTTCAAAATTGACCAACTTCAAGGGCAAATTTCTCTAATAACAAGGTTGTTGTAACAATTATTTTAGTTTGGATAGATGCAACAATGATTGAGGAAGAAACTTGCTGTTTACTTTTTAATCTCAGATTTAAGCCCCAAGCACAATGAGGGTGAGAATAAGAGTACCGTTTGAAAATGCCAGAATTAGCCAACTTTGGTTGCTTTTTCCATCATTTTGGAAAGGGGTTAATTTCAAACACTTTTCGTGTACGTATTCACAATTGACTACCGAGCATATTTGCTGTTGTAAGTTTAGTTGTAAAGTTTAACCCTATCTCATTCTGGTTGCATAAAAGTAGGTACCCGTCCAAAAAAACTCCAATTTTTTCAGAATTTGGTAAGTTTAGGTGACGACTTACTCCATTTTTAATTGCTTGAGCTCCGAATGTTTTCTATAGCTGCTTGCAGCAGTCAAAGTATGGCAAATTTTGTTCTATATGTTATTATTAAAAGTTTAACCCTTGGCAGATTTGAGACTTCCCATAAGGGTACTGTCGGCATATTTGTTATTTTCGCCAACTTCAAGAGCAATTTTTTCTAATTACAAGGTAGTTGTAATAATTATTTTGGAATGGCTAGATGCAACAATGATTGTGGAAGAAAGTTACTGTTTACTTTTTAATCTCAGATTTAACCCTTTAGCACAATGAGGCCGAGAATAAGAATAACGTTTGAAAATGCCAAAATTAGCTATTTTTGGTTGCCTTTTCTATATTCTGGAAAGGGTTAATTTCAAACACTTTTCATGTACGTATTCACAATTGACTATCGAGCATATTTACTGTTGTTAGTTTGGTTGTAAAGTTTAACCCTATCCCATTCTGGTTGCATAAAAGTAGGTACCGTCCAAATAAATTCCAATTTTTTCAGAATTTGGTAAATTTAGGTGGCAATTTACTCCATTTTTAATTGCTTCAGCTCTGAATGTTCTCTATAGGTGCTCGCAGCAGTCAAAGTATGACAAATTGTGTTCTATATGTTATTATTAAAAGTTTAACCCTTGGCAGATTTGAGACTTCCCATAAGGGTACTGTCAGAATAATTGTTATTTTCGCCAACGTTTACATGCACTTTCTCAGCACTGGAGCCATATTGTCTCAAAACCGTTTCCATGAGAGGATTGGGCCTTCATCCAAGAACAATTTTGCTGTTATATATTTTATTCAAAGTTTTAACCTTCACCCAGTTTTCGGGCCTTGAATGTGAGTGCTCTAAAATTCTTCATAAAATTGGCTAATGTGGAGCTCACTTTTCTTCCATTTTCGAAAGGAATATCAAAAAATGATTTACATGTTCGTATTTACAATTGCCTACTGAGCATATTTGCTGTTGTAAGTTTGGTTGTAAAGTTTAACCATATGCTAGTTCTGTTTGCATAAAGATAGGTGCAGTCCAAAAAAACTCTCGTTTTCAGAATTTGGTAAGTTTAAGTGACGATTTACTCCATTCCTAATTGATTGAGCGCTGAACATTTTCTATGGCTGTATGCAGCAGTCATAGTATGACAACTTTTGTTTTATATGTCATTATTAAAAGTTTAACCGTTGGCAGATTCGAAACTGCCCATACGGGTATGATAGGAATAATTTTAATTTTTATAAAATCACTGAATATTGATAAGCGTGCAGTGGTAGTTTGGAATAGAATATCCGAAAATGCTTTCAAAATTCGGATTCACAGTTCAATTCCAAGAATATTTTCTGTTATAAGGTTGCTGTAAAGTTTAACGCAATCCCTGTCTCAGATGCATAATGGTAGATGCCGTCGAAAAAACTCATTCTTTCAGAATTTCGTAGGTTTAAGTGACAATTTATTCCATTCCAAATTCATTGAGCGCTGAATGTTTTCTATGCCTGCATGCAGAAAGCATAGCATGACAACTTCTGTTTTATACGTCATTATCAAAAGTTTAACACTTGGCATATTTAGGAGTTCCCATGTGGGTATAGTCGGAATAATTGTTATTTTCGTAAAATCAATCCCTGAATATATTGGTAACCGTGCAGTGGCCTTTCAGTGGTGCTACATGAAGCCGCAAATAGTCAAGGTTGAAAAGTTCATCAAATAGACAAATATAATACCTAACTCAGCCGGTGACAGGTAAATAATGAATGGAAAAGTCGTTGAGGTGAGAATAAAGTAGGGACGAATCTTGCCCTCGGTTTCCACCTGATCCACGGTATTTCCATGCGGTCTCTGCACTTGACAAAGATACCAAACTCTCGGGCAGGGACAGTAGGAAACATTCTGAGAATTTCAAGTTGCTGCCTTGCATGATCGGGACATAATTGGAATGTATCCGACATTGTATCTGTCGGATATATTCCAATTATGTCCCGATCACTTCACCCTGACTGTCCGCATGGGGGCACCATGACGCTGTGTACTAAGGCATACCGCATGTCGATTGTGCGCATGTCTTCAGCCAATCTAACCCTGCCTGTGCTACAGTGCGGAGGCACTATGTTGGGGAGCTGGCAGCTGCTCGTCATTGCTCGGTGGTTCTCTCTGGGTACTCCGGCTTCCTCCACCCATACAACTATCACCGACATAATATGACTTTGGCTGTTAATGTGTCGTTAAAACCTAATAAATAAATAAATAAATAAATAAATAAATAAATAAATAAATAAATAAATAAATAAATAAATCCAGTACCAGTTTTGCTCGTACAAATTTTAGTACCGTCAGACAAAATTCAATTTCTGATCAATTTCGTACTTTTCTGTACTCACCTTCCCTGAGTAAGATTGGTATACCTTTTCAATCTCAGATTTAACCCTCAAGCACAATGAGAATGAGAAATACCCAAATTATCCAACTTTGGTTACTCTCTACTATCATTTTGGAATGGGTTAATTTGAGACACTTTGCTTTGCTATATGCAGAGATGTTTAATCAATAAATCCGGCTTTAGTTATGTTCTGGGACTTAATGAAACATGTGCTTTGGCCACTTAAAAATAGCACTGTCTGCAAAAAATGACTTTGAGTGAATACTCACTCAAGAAGGAAAGAGCTCTTTGAGCTTTCCACAACTGCTTTCACAAATCAATGGGGAACAAATTTTGTGTTATATGTTTTGGTGTTCCGTGTTATCCAACACCAGTTTGGCTGTACAAATATGAATACCGCCAGGAAAGAAAGCACATTTTCTCAGTGGTAGGCTGTTTGACTTCTATGATAGAGGTCCCTATCTGGGACGACCCACGTAATGTCCTTGGGCAAGGCACTTTATCCCGGTTGCCAACATGGGGACACGATGATGCCATGTACTAAGGCGTACTGCATGTCAATGGTGCACATGTCTTCAACCGCTGGTACCCTGCTTCAGCGGAGCTTGAACATAATTAGAATGTTGAGCTGACAGTTGCTCGTCGATGCTCGGTGGTTCTCTCTGGGCCTCCGACTTCCCCCACCCGTAAAACTGCCACGGTCACGATAAGCCATTGTGGATAAGTATGTGACCGCAAACACCAATAAATAAATACCGTCAGGGAAACCCTCCGTGAAATCCTTCTGTCAATAAATAGCAAAGTAGTAATGTAATGCAAGCAATATTAACAAGCTGTTCAACATCCCTTTAATCAACTCATTTTGACTTGAACTGTACCCATCACTGTGTATACTAGCTCTCTAGATGGTTTAAACCATATCAAATAAACAACTAATTTGTGTGTGACAGTAACTCATATTACATGTATTTCATTGTATCTGAAAGAGATATGTTGGAAAAATTGTGAAATCATGGAGTAGGAAGCTTACCCTCGTTTGTTGACAAATCCCACACATTCACAAACAGACAGAATGATAGAGAATAAATTAATTATTGATATTTAAGGTCACTTTCAGCATCTACGGCTATATCATGGCCATAATATAGGTATTTATTCAAGTCCAGGTATTCATTGCATAGGCGTACAGGGCTATTTTTCAGGGGGGGGGGGATGAACCCTTTTAGCCCGAAAAAGTTGAATCTCAGGAGGAAATGCCAAATGTGGGTATGGGAGGGAGGGGTGTCTCCCTCCCATTGAGTACCTGGAGAGAACCACAGAGCAATGGCAAGCGACTCAGACTCCCCAACATACTAACTCCACAAAAGCAGGGTTAGCATTGGTTGAGACAAGTACACCCTCAAAGTACCCTTAGTACACATCGCCATCATGCTCCCCCTCCCCCACGTGGGAAATTAAATTGAGATGAAGTTCTTGTTCAAGGACACAATGTGGTTGCCACAGGCGGGATTCGAACCGAGGACTTCTTGGATTGCAACAATCCTCTCTACCTTCTGAGCCACCGTGTTCCCGTAATATGCAGTAATAGAACTCTTTATATGTACTTGTGTGATTATAAATGAATAATATTAACGTGGGTACGGTTCCACTGAATCAACTTGTACAGTATAATGGTCAGTTTATTTGCTACTTCTAAGTGATGAGATAGGAAAACAACATTTTGTGTTGAAAACCAAAATGTTTTGAGGTCATTTCTGGCAACTAAATTTTCCGAAATTTTCTGGCATATTGGCTGAAAAATCGGCGGCTCCTTCCTGACTCAGTGGTGGGTTGAGGCACAGTCCTTCGTGAAACCCCGGCCCGTACGCCCATAATTCATATGTACTAATTTTTTCCAAAGCAGAAAGGACATCGCTTGTTTTGCTTTCTATGAAAATATTCTGTAAATATTGAAGAGCAAATTTTGTGTTAAATGTTTTGGTGTCCTGCTGTATCTCAAATATCTGTTTTGGCTGCATAAAAACTAGTAGCATCACAAAAACTTTGATTTCCACTAAATTTTCTGTTTTCAAAACTGATCGATAGTTTTGTGTACAGTACAGTTTGCCTTTTCACATTAAAAAGTTGGGAAAGCCCTTAATTTGTCCAACAAATTACAATTCTCTAATTTTTTTTTTTCCTCCCTGAATTTTATCTGTTGATCTGCTCGAAAACAAGCTGTACGATTTTGACCAAATTTGGCACACTTATGTAATGTCATAAAAGCTAGTGAAATGCGGTATCGTCATATCTGTGAAAACGCGTGGTTTCAAAATATTCTGCCAAAACCTTCAAAATTCCACCATTTTTCGAATGTCTCAAAATTGTTTACAGTTATTTAGCTCAAAGTTTCCACACATTTAGAGCATAATATGATACACCACAATCACCACTCAGATCTTTCAACTTTAACCCCTACTGGCCAAAAATGACATGAATATAGAATTTTTCTTCAAAATTGACCAACTTCAAGGGCAAATTTCTCTAACAAGAAGGTTGTTGTAACAATTATTTTGGTTTGGATAGATACAACAATGATTGCGGAAGATAGTTACTGTTTACTTTTTAATCTCAGATTTAACCCTCAAGCACAATGAGGGTGAGAATAAGAGTACCGTTTGAAAATGCCAAAATTAACCAACTTTGGTTGCTTTTTCCATCATTTTGGAAAAGGGTCAATTTCAAACACTTTTCGTGTACGTATTCACAATTGACTACCGAGCATATTTGCTGTTGTAAGTTTGGTTGTAAAGTTTAATCCTATCCCATTCTGGTTGCATAAAAGTAGGTACCGTCCAAAAAACTCCATTTTTTCAGAATTTGGTATGTTATTATTAAAAGTTTAACCCTTAGCAGATTTGAGACTTCCCATAAGGGTACTGTCGGAATATTTGTTATTTTCGCCAACTTCAAGAGCAATTTTTTCTAATTACAAGGTAGTTGTAATAATTATTTTGGTATGGCTAGATGCAACAATGATTGTGGAAGAAAGTTACTGTTTACTTCTTAATCTCAGATTTAACCCTCTAGCACAATGAGGAGGAGAATAAGAGTACCGTTTGAAAATGCCAAAATTAACCTTTTTTGGTTGCCTTTTCTATCATTTTGGAAAGGGTTAATTTCAAACACTTCTCATGTACGTATTCACAATTGACTATCGAGCATATTTGCTGTGGTTAGTTTGGTTGTAAAGTTTAACCCTATCCCATTCTGGTTGCATAAAAGTTGGTACCGTCCAAAAAAATTCCAATTATTTCAGAATTTGGTAAATTTAGGTGGCAATTTACTCCATTTTTAATTGCTTGAGCTCTGAATGTTTTCTATAGCTGCTTGCAGCAGTCAAAATATGACAAATGTTGTTCTATATGTTATTATTAAAAGTTTAACCCCTGGCAGATTTGAGACTTCCCATAAGAGTACTGTCAGAATAATTGTTATTTTCGCCAACGTTTACATGCACTTTCTCAGCACTGGAGCCATATTGTCTCAAAACCTTTTCCATGAGAGGATTCGGCCTTCATCCAAGAACAATTTTGCTGTTATATATTTTATTCAAAGTTTTAACCTGCATCCAGTTTTCAGGCCTTGAATTTGAGTGCCCTAAAATTCTTCATAAAATTGGCTAATTTGGAGCTCACTTTTCTTCCATTTTCGAAAGGAATATCGAAAAATGATTTACATGTTCGTATTTACAATTGCCTACCGAGCATATTTGCTGTTGTAAGTTTGGCTGTAAAGTTTAACACTATGCTCGTTCTGTTTGCATAAAGATAGGTGCAGTCCAAAAAAACTCTCGTTTTCAGAATTTGGTAAGTTTAAGTGACAATTTACTCCATTCCTAATTGATTGAGCGCTGAACGTTTTCTATGGCTGTATGCAGCAGTCATAGTATGACAACTTTTGTTTTTATATGTCATTATTAAAAGTTTAACCGTTGGCAGATTCGAGACTGTCCATATGGGTATGGTCGGAATAATTTTAATTTTCATAAAATCACCGAATATTGATAAGCGTGCAGTGGTAGTTTAGAATAGAATATCCGAAAATGCTTTCGAAATTCGGATTCACAGTTCAATTCCAAGAATATTTTCTGTTATAAGGTTGCTGTAAAGTTTAACGCAATCCCTGTCTCAGATGCATAATGGTAGATGCCATCGAAAAAAACTCATTTTTTTCAGAATTTCGTAGGTTTAAGTGACAATTTATTCCATTCCTAATTCATTGAGCGCTGAATGTTTTCTATGCCTTTCTGTTTTATACGTCATTATCAAAAGTTTAACCCTTGGCATATTTAGGAGTTCCCATGTGAGTGTAGTCGGAATAATTGTTATTTTCGTAAAATCAATCCCTAAATATATTGGTAACCGTGCAGTGGCCTTTCAGTGGTGCTACACGAAGCCGCAAATAACTGAGGTTGAAAAGTTCATCAAAGAGACAAATATAATACCTAACTCAGTCGATGACAGGTAAATAATGAATGGAAAAGTCGTTGAGTTGAGAATAAGGTAGGGATGAATCATGCCCTCGGTTTCCACTTGATCCACGGTATTTCCACGCGGTCTCGGCACTTGACAGAGATACTAAGTTGTCGGGCAGGGACAGTAGAAAACATTTTGAGAATTTCAAGTTGCTGCTTTGCATTGGAGTACCCTCAACTTGAACATGTTCATTCAAATAGCAAGATTCAAGATTAGTCCATGTCTCTTTTTAGACACTCAGTCTGTGATTGATGTTCACACATTAAGAGCATAATATTATACACCAAAATCACCACACAAATATTCCAAAATTAACCCCTATTGGCCACAACTGATATGAATATATCATTTTATCTTCAAGATTTACTAACTTCAACGGCAAATTTCTCATAATTGCGAGGTTGTTGTAACAATTATTTTTGTATGCATAGATGCAACAATGCTTGCAGAAGAATGTTAATGTTTAGTTTTTAATCTCATCTTTAACCCTCAAGCAAATGAGGGTAAGAGTACCACCCGAAAATGCCAAAATTAGCTAACTGTGGTTGCATCTTCCTGTCATTTTGGAAAGGGTCAATTCTAAACACTTTGTTTTGCTATAGGTAGAGATGCCTAATGAACAAATCCTCTGCTGTAAGTTATGCTTTGGGGCTAAACACAACATAAGCTTTGGCCATGTAAAGAATAGTACTGTCAGAAAAAAATTGATTTTCAGTGAATTTTGCAAACATCTGTACCCATTTCCTCTAATTGCAAGGTTGTTGTAGCAATTATTTTGGTATGGATAGATGCAACAATGATTGTAGAAGAAAGTTACTGTTTACCTTTTAATCTCAAGATTTAACCCCCCCAAGCAAAATGAGTGTGTGAATAAAAGAATCGTGAGAGAATGCCAAAATTAGTCAACTTTGGATGCTTTTTTCTATCATTTTTGGATATGGTTAATTTCAAAAACTTTGCTTTGCTATATGTAGTCTGCATTTTCACATTGGAAAGTTGGGAAAGCCCGTAATTTGTCCAACAAATTACAATTCTCTAGTTTGTTTATTGGGGTTTAAGTACACTTTCGACAGCCAGGGTCACCCCATGTCGGACAATTTTACGGGTGGAGGACGCCGGAGCACCGGGAGAGAACCACAGAGCAACTTCGAACAACTGTCAGACTCCCCAACGCACTAACTCCACACAATCAGGGTTAGCCATGCGGTACGCCTTAGTTCACAACGCCAACGTGCCCCCACGTGTGCAGTTGGGATTAAGTGTCTTGACCAAGGACACAACGCGGTTGCCGCAGGTGGGATTCGGACCGAGGACCTTTCGGCTTGCAGCCTGCATCTCTACCTACTGAGCCACCGCGCTCCTCAGGTCACCAGCTACCCACGAACCTAAAAGATATTATCTTAAAGTATCCCCCGCCGCGCAGGAATGTATATTGTAATAATGCCACGCATGAATCTTATATATGATTAATGATGTCACAGGACCTAATCTATTAACTTTGTACGTCCGTGACCTCCGATACTTACCATTGTATAAAATGCAAAGGTTTGTGATATCACGCCGCTGAATGGTTTCACGGCGAGACATCACAAAAGTGTGCGGTATGCCGCAAAGGATTGCAATACATCATAAGGGTTTGCGATATAATGCAAAGGTTTGCGATATATATTCAAAGGGTTGCGATGTGACTCAAAGTTAGCGATAGAACGCAAAGGTTTGCAATATAACGCAAAGGTTTACAATATAACGCAAATGTTTGCGATATAATGCAATTTATTTATTTATTGGGGTTTAAGTACACTTTCAACAGCCAGGGTCACCCCGTGTCGGACAGTTTTTCGGATGGAGGAAGCCGGAGAGAACCAACGAGCAACGGCGAGAAACTATCAGATTCCCCAGCGTACTAACTCCACACAGGCAGGGTCAGCAGTGGTTGAAGATAAGTGCACCATATAAAGGGTTATACGGTAAGCATACATCCTTTCAGAAGAATTGTCAATGACACCACATCCATAAATCATATCACACTGCTGACCATTCGTGAAATTATTCAGAATTTGTTACCATGTCTTGGTTATAAGTGAACAAAGCAGTTTTGCACCTTTGACTTATATCTAAATTCTTCACAAAAGCAAGAACGCAATGAAAGATACATATAGTGCGTAAACGTAGTACACAGCGTTGCATTAAAACTTCACATTTACATTTCAAAATGAATGTTGTTAAGTACGGAAGCCGATTTGTGCCAGTTGCCAGACAAAAATTCGATACTCCGCAAACCTGTGCATAATATCAGAAACATCTGCATCATATCGCAATATCTTTGCATTATATCGAAAAACATCTTTAAGATATATGCGTTATATCGCAACCCTTTGCCTTATGCGCAAACCTTTGTATTATATCGTCCCGATTGCCCACGCGGGGTGACGGTGACGCTGTGTTCTAAGGCGTAAGTGGATTCTGCTATCACCAAAATTAACTGAGCTGAGTGAATATGAACCCATTTGACTCCCTCAACCCTCGAATACTCGAATATCGACTCCATCACCTAATAATCGCAGAGGCGAGTTGGAGAATGGCATGATGGGAGGAGGGGGGGGGGGGGGGGTATCCTCCTACTCTTGCCTGCGGTACCCGGTGGATCTCGTGGGGTAAATGGTGGAACTTCGAATGTCAGTGTGGCCCGCCGCTAGCTTCTTTGCATATGACCGCAATGTTTTCCAACCAAAATATTCCAGCATTCAAATTTTGAAAACAGAAGTCAATTTATGTCGGCTCACATGAGTCCGGCTAGGCCCTGTTGGAGACGAACGTGGCATCAGTTACTTATTCCTTATTTAACATTCGAAGAAATTTAAGAACCTGTTTCTGTGAAGTAAACGTCATTGTAGGGTGGCCGTTAATGATTCATTATGATTCGACCCATAAGGGGTCAAACCCTCAACCCCGAATTTCGACCCCGAAAAAGGAGAGATGTAAAAATGTCATTTATGGACCGATTTGGGTCCAATTAACAGCATTGTAGGGTGGCCCTTGATGATTCATTAAGATTCGACCCATAAAGGGTTAAACTGGACAAAATGTCATTTATGGACAGATTTGGGAAAAATAAACGGCATAGTGGGGTGGCCGTTGACGATTCATTAACATTCGACCCAAAAGGGGTGGATCCGCTCAAACCCTAGCCCTCGAATTTCGACCTCAAAAAGGGTGAGTAGAAAAATATCATTTATGGATCGATTTAAGTCAAATAAATGGCATTGTAGGGTGACCGTTGACAAATTTTATATGTTTTTCAAACTCAGTTGTTTTAATATTATTATTTATTTATATCACACCGTTGCGAGTTCTCTTCAATCCAGATCCACTCGTCATTTTAGCTAAATCTTGTATGGGTACCACAGCATCCTTAAAATCTTTCCAACTTTTCGGCGTTCGCTCTAACGCAGCTCGCTTCGCCGGCGGACTGATCAACTTGTCGATCAACGCGTCGGCTGCCCTCTTGCCAGCCACAGAAGCTATCCTACCACTGGCTTCGGAAGCGGCTTTCTTACCAGCATCCAAAGCCGTCTTCTTACCGACCTCAAACGCAGTCGATGCGAGTTTTCTACCCGCATCGCTCGTGAACGCTCGCATTATAGAATCGACGATGCCAGAACCGCCTTGAACGTAAGTTCTGACGTATCTCCTGTTCTTTATCACCAACATATTTTATTTTTATAATATATTTTGTTTTTTTCACTGGTAAATCGTTTTGCTGTTTAAATACTTTTATTATTCTAGTGTAAAAATTTACTGTTTTATTTTTGTTTGTTTGTTTGTTTCTCTCTACTTATTATATACACATCAATCCTTCAATTCGTTCATCAGCCTTTTATAGTGGTTTTTATTCAAAACCTTCTGTCTTAAAAATTCGTCAGATATAGTAACTATCTGATTATCTGATCCTGTGTTACCAGCCCGCCTGCTCGCCATCAACAAACTCAATCTCTGAGACAGAGCGTCAGAATCGCTCAGAAGAAAAGTGGTTTTCACCCCTTTGCCAGTCACCGATTCGACGAACTTCTTGTTCATATCCCATATGGGTTTCACCACTTTCGTCCACTTGTAACCTCTGTTGGCTTTGGGTCTCGTCTCTCTGGCGTCGTTATTTCTCTTCATGGCGTGGGTCTGAACCAGAATGTCGCCGTAATTGTCGAAATCCTGATCCGTGTAATCGCTTGGCTTGTCGTAAATGAGCAATCCGCAGTCCATCAGTCAATTCGTATTTGTTCGAACCAACGATCAATTCATCGTCGTCAATTTCTACTTCTGTGTCACCAACAAAAATTCTCCCCTCCGAATCCTTATAAAATCCATACAACAGATCTCTCTTACCGCCATCATCATCAGACGATGCGACGCTATCAGTGGTGATAGTCGAAGCTGTATCATCAGACTCGCTCTACGTTTGAATTCCCGTGGGAACGTAATCCGGTGTAGATTGAACGGAATGCCGATTTCCAAAACTAAGAGGCAACGAACCCATTCTCAAAGAACTCTCCTTTATGGGTCTCAATTCTTTGACTATCTCCTTCCTGCTTCGCTCTTGACCCTCCGTCACGGGTTTAAATATTTTTGTGGCTTCGCGTTTGAGTTCCATCTCACCAAGACGTCTGCTTCTGTCAGCCGACTGAATGCCCTTCTTAGCACGTTCATACTCTTCTAAAATTCGATCTCGGTGTTTAGAATCCATCTGTAAAAACATTTTTCGTTTTTAATTGTTTTATTATTTTCAAAATTAAATGTTTAATTATATTTTTATGTTTTAAGTAATAAAAATCTTTCCGTCTTTAATATAATAAACTAAAATATTCACATCTCAACTCAGTGTTGATTGAATTGGAGAAGTTTAAAAATACGTTTAAGCAGTACATGACAAACCGGTTTCTGATTTAACGCATTTTGATAGTAATTTACGTTTTGTGAAAGGAATTTCATTCACATATCAAAGAACCATTCACTCAGTATCGAATTAAGAGAGAATCCCTTTGATGACGGTTAAAACATTTCAACACACAAATGAAAACTGGTTTTCTAATTTTAATGTTAAAGGAACTTATTCATTCATTTTCAAATTTCTCTGATCGCTATCGTGAATACATTAAAAATTTTACCACTCAAAACCTAATTGAGCGGAAAATGCGTTCAAACATATCGTTAAGTGTTTATTAAGATTACTTCACAAGAATTCTGATTCTTTTCTCTTTTTGAACGAACGCTTAAAGTCAATTTCTCTTCTTTACATCAAGACAAAACACGAGTGTCTATTTTACAGATCATATTTATAATCGACTCTTTTGAACGATATCCCTAAACTCAATTTCTCTTCGTCACATCGAACCAAGACACGAATGTCTATTTTTTACAGATCATATTTTATAATTGACTCTTTTGAACGAAAACCTCATTCAGTCATAACGATAACATGTGTTAGGTTTTACTTCAGGAAAACGTGACAGTGGGTTTGCGGATTTCTAACACCCTGGCAACACTCTTCATTCAAAACATTTCCATTAAGTGCTTATTAAGATTACCTCGCAATAACGTGCGTTAGTCTTACTTCGAGAAACGCGACAGTGGGTTTGCGAATTCTAACACAACGTCTGTACACGAGTCGATTTCCGACCTAAAATCCGCAAGTGGATCTCCGTGTACGCCTCCATAGGGTTTCAGTGTTAAAATCGTGTACGGACGCGGATTCTTAGAATCGGCAAGAGGATGATTTAGAAACGACAAAACGTTTTTTTGCTTCCAATTTAACACTGAATCCTATGGGAGAAATCCATTTGTCGATTTCAGATCAGACGGTACATGTACAAATACGTAAAATTTCATGCGTTTTTTTCACTCTAGGATACAATTCAGTGATGCTCGAATCGGCAAAGCCGGTTCCAAAGCATCCTAAAAACGTTCAAATCGTGTACCTGTACACGATTTTAACACTAAATCCTATGGAGGTGTACACGAATGTACGTGTACACGTACATGTACATGTACGTTGATGCTCGAATCGGCACGTATCATCTACTGACCATCCCGTGGGAGAAATTTAGATGAATTCTTCATGCACGAGAACGATCCCTTGTCACCCTTAAGCCAACATGGCAAACTCCTTCATCTAGGCTCCAAATCACAGCTTCTGACTTTACTAGAGAATCGTGTGTGTGAAGTGCCCTCAAAATTTGACGAAGTTTTTTGATGGTCCTGCAGTTGTACATGGACGGCGTCCGAGAAATGCGTCTACATTCGACCAGTACTGCGGAAATTTTCATAACCTGGACACGCCGTCATTTACATAATTGTCCACGTATTGGCATTGTTTGTGATATCTATAAGGATTCGAAGCTGAAGGCAACCATTTGTGAAAAGAGGCGGGAGGGTGTGTTTGGCCACAGACAAAGCTGCCATCAAATTTTAGGTTGTTTCTCCAGGATTCAAAGAACAAGGAAGAGCTGTTTGCCTTGCTGACAGAAGGTGTTGAAAGAGCAGACTACTCTTCTAATACTCAGGTCTATATAACATCAGGCGACTCAGTGTAGCAATCTAGTCAGAAGAAGCAGACACAAAATGAAATGGGAGCAAAAGATGTTGTGGTCAATACAGTCGACACCGATGTTGTTGTTATTCTTGTGGGAGTCTTTTTTCACACTCGTAATGATGCAGCCAAATATACAACTATGGATAGCGTTTGGAAAGGGAAACATTTCCGCTATTTGCATATGAACACCATATGTCAGGCGCTTGGTGAAGAATGTTCGAGGGGTTTGCCATTTTCCAACTCTTTCACGGGTTCCAATACAACATCGCAATTTGCTGGTAAAGGAAAGGAGACATGTTGGGATGCATGGAAGTCCATGACTTCAGTCACCAAAGCATTCATGTACTCTGTGTATAATCCTTTTGTCACAAGAGGATAAGAGTCAGTCGAATTTCAGATCATTGAGCACTACTCCAGTGCTCTGTATGACAGTGAAACTTACCTTGAAAATGTGAATGATCTGCAAAAGGGACTTATATCCTTGCAAAGTCCAGATAATGCAGAACCTTCCATCAACTCGGAATGCCCTAGTTCAGCATGGGAACCGATGTATATATCAAGCAAGTGTTTGGCTGACATGTTTGCAAGCTAATCCAAATATACCAAGTTCAGATGGTTTCGGTTGGACTAAGAAGGGCAATAGGTGGAAACCTTTCTGTACAGAAGTAACAGATGCTTCAAAAGCCAGTCACCAACTTGTGAAATGCGGGTGTAAAACGGAGCCTCTCTGCAACAAAAGATGCACTTGCAAACCCACCGGCTTAAATTGTACAGCTCTTTGTCCGTGCCAGGGACATTATAGCTAAAGTCAGGAAATGTAATACTTGTCAGTAATTCCATGCTTTCCTGTCAGCTCCTGTTACTGTGCCATGAATGGAATATATAACATGATATTTCCAATATATTTTGTGTTGGCGGCCATCTTGTTTTCCGTTATCCTACTCAATCATTTGTTACGGAATAATAATATCAGTAGATTCAACATGGGAATATTATCATCAATAAGTTCAACCTTGAAAATGCGGGATTTGGTGTATATTTTACATCTCTGTAAACATTTTGACAAAGATGTCATTAAAACAGTGTTTTCCGATAATGGTGGCGGCGGCCACCTTGAAATTTTAAAGTTTGCATTATTTACTTGTAGCGGAAGGCTACCATTAGGAAGTTCAACCTTGAAAACAATGGGATTAGGTAGTATTTTAAGGGCTCTATACCTATTTGTTACGGCTATATTGCTAAAATAAGGTTTTTGGTTATGGCAGTGGCGGCTATCTTGAAAATATGTGAACCAGGTCACCTGGGTCGGGCACCACCACCAATTATGATTTTGAATGCCATAACCAGCATGTATGCCAAGTTTCATGCTTTGGTCACTCGTGTCACATTTTTTGACTAAGCCACTGGACTAAAAGAATTTTTGTCCATGTAGTTTAAAAATACTTTTGCGTTTGTTTATTTTTTCACGTATGCGTTTACCTATATTGTCTAAGAATGCATAATCTTCGTCTGTAAAGAACGTTGGGCAACCAGTACGTTTTGTCTACGAACTTTCGTCATCCAAGTTTTTGTCTCACAAATTTTGTCCGTAGTCGTCTACTGTGCTGGGGAAAGCCTGTTCATAAGCGGACATACAAACTTGAAGAAAAGTCTGTCGCGTAGCCAGGATTCTATAATATGGTGCCCTAGCCAATTTTTGTTTTGGAGGGGGTGGCTGAAGGGGCGGTACAAAAAAAAAAACAAGCGTTAACCAATTTTGGTAAACAGAAATTTTTATAAAATGGGCTGTTTCGGGCACCCACAGCACCGAATGGGTACCTGAGAGATAAACATAACTTCCATTATTGGAAGTGGAATTCACCGAGGATCATTATATACCATTATTTATGTAAGTAGTAAGAGTACTAAAAAAACAAGCGTTAACCCGTTTTGAGTTGGCTGAAGAAAAACACCCACTAAAAGCTTAAAATTCATGTTTTCCATGGACTTCTCTAAACACCTCTTGTAGATTTTTTAAGAAAAATTGGCTATTCGCAGGTCTTAGTGTGACATTACAAGTTGCATGGACAAAATATTCCGGTAAGCGTTTGTTAATGCCCCATAGGCTGCTAAACGTCAAAAGTTTGATAAAATTGGCTGTTTTCAGTATGTCACAAACAAACATAACTTCTTTTGTCAAACGCAGAATTTATGGGGGATAATTTTTGTATGTAGTAAGGGTATTAAAAAAAACAAGTCGAAAGTTAGTCAAAGAGACCAAAGCAGTCGTAGGCAGAATTCTTTTGGACAAATATAATTTTGTGACATTTGGAGATAATATATTATATATTTATTTATTTATTTATTTTGGGGTTTTAAGGACGCTTTCGACATCTAGGGTCACCTCGTGTCGGACAGTTTTACAGGTGGAGGAAGCCGGGGTACCCGGAGAGAACCACCGAACAACGGCGAGCAACTGTTAACCTCCCCATCATACTAACTCCACAGAAGCAGTGTTAGCATTGGTTAAAGACAAGTGCACCATCGACGTACAGTGCGCCTTAGTACACACCACCACGGTGTCCCCGCATGGACAGTCGGGATTAAGTGCCTTGGCCAAGGACCTACTGCAGTTGCCCCTGGCGGGGATCGAACCATGGACCTCTCTGGGAGAAGTCCAATGCCGTAACCACTAAGCCACCGCGTTCCGTAGATAATATATTACAGCAAAGCCTGTGTTTTGACCTATTGCCTGCTTTCAAATTAACTCACTGTATAATGGTTTAGCATCTCCACGGAAAAAAAGTAGCAGGGGCAGGAAGTATACTGTTCTCCGTGTCACCACTACTCACGTCGATTACCTGACCCGTAACCTTTATCTCTGACATAACTAACTCACTAACTAACACGAATAGAAGACGACACTTGAAAACGAAATTCATGAAGGTTTTCTTTTAGTTTTTGTGTAAAAAAATACAGCTAATGTGCGCTCATTGGAACGAGCTCAACGAGTTTGTCGCAATGAGGGAGAATGAGACAAAAAATGAAAAAAATAATGAAAATTGAATCATAATGTCTTCGAATAGCCCTGCTCGGTCTTTGCCGTACGTTGGACAAAGGGTTAATTGATGTGTACTGTTCAGTTAGACATGCATAAAAACTCCTGATATAAAGTTTTCGATTGGACGTACATTTCTAGATAGACGTGGTACAGCGACTAGGAACCTTTTGGATGAAATGTATGACGAGAGCATAAATTTACATATAAATAATGACTGTTGGCACAACACACAGAACACATCAGAATTCATTGATACAGGTATATTACGGAGAAATTTCCATTTGCATTTGGTAGCTTCACACAGCAGAATCTCACAAACAGCTGCCGGGAGCTGTCGGGAGATACTGAGATCCTATATCATACTTTGAGGATAATCCCCGTCACACATGAAAGTTGGATAATACATTTTGTAAAATCAGTTTACAGTCAACGCAATCTGTTTCCCAATATCAAAAGCGGGAATCATAAAAAATGGCCTGGAGGATTCTTTCTAGCTTAATCTTGTGAAGTAAATGCCACCTGTTTCCCAACACCAAGCATCGAAATTAATCCTTTTGATAGATAGATGGATAGATATTTTATTTAACGGCATATTTTTAAATACATGTAGTTGCATTTCTTACTAAGTGTAATGCATATACAGAAGTAATAATCTATACCGTTGGGAGATGACATAGCCAGATTGGCTGTCTTCCTGTCATTCCCGTAATACATTTGACTCCAACACTGACTACATGACTACATGGTCTGCGTCTTAGGCGTTGATAAAAAATGACCTATGGACAGTTATGTGTAAATCTTTAACTGTAGACCTGGTGGCCTTCCACATTGTTTTATAGATGGACGAAATTTCCAGATCCATTAATGTAGCTTACGGGAGAATGTGTGGATGTCTGTCCCTACCCATTCGGATTAAATTCCAATTATGTTATAATTACCAGACCCGACTGGGTGGAGGTTGGTTTTAGAAAAATATGGTACGGTTCGAGTACCACGCATGAATCAAGACACAGTGTAAACCATATTATACATATTACGTCCCATGTTTGTCGACAATTCAAGACACTTGTCGATTTGCAAACCCCACTGTGAAGTGCAACAGCCAACGCTTTATGGGTTGTCACATTGATAGCTTTCTTGACATGAGGACAAATGTTTTGTTATTAATTTATTTTTAAATTCTTTCCTATTTTCTATATTTCGTAATCCAGGTTCCAATTCATTCCAAATTTTGGAAAGGACATATAAAGGCAGCTTGTCTGATGCTTTTGTTCGGGTTTTCTCAATACGTACTAGTCCTGATTGCCTTGTATTCATGTTTGCTCGAGTATGTACAATAGTGTTCGAAAGATTCCGTTAGTTTTCCATTTTTCCAGTCAAACATAAAAGACAGGCATGTAGTTTGTACAAATCAGTGACTTTCAGAATCTTATCTTCTATGAATAATGGGTCTATATGAGAATTAAACCTTTTATTGTTTAATATTCTAAGTGAGGGTTTCTGTATTTTCAGTAGTTTATTGATTCCTCTCGAATTTCACCATATCTGAATACCATACACCAAATGACAGCGGACCAAGGAATAATAAAGCATCTTCATGACATGCTGCGGTAATAGTTTTTTTTGCCTTGTTCGAAGTATAATTTGCCCATCCAATCTTAGAACATATTTTTGATATATGTGTTTGATAAGATAAAGGTTCATTAATATGTATACCTAAAAAGTTCAAAGATTTCTCTTCTTCATTTAGACCCACCTTTTTTTAGTTTTTTACCATTCATGAAAATATCAGGATATCTGCAACTATTAGCTTTATGGTTTGAGTTAATAATGATGTATTTGGTTTCATTGGCCTTCAGGGCGAGTTGATTTGCTGAGCACCACTCATATATTTTATTGAGTTCATGATTAAAATGGTCCGCTATGGAATTTGATTTGGGGGCTGAGTCGAGAGCAGTTGCATCATCCGCAAATGACAAGAGACTGAGAGATGTACAAACAGTAACCCCCTTTTTCGGCCTTATGTCATTATACGTCGTAACTTCATATCATTATACGTCGTGGTTCAGCAGTTAGGGCCTTTGACTTCAAACCGAGAGGCCCATGGTTCGATCCCGACCAATGGTAATTGCGTTGTGTCCTTGAGAAGGGCACTCAGTTCTGACTGCCTACGTGGAGACTCGGTAGCACTGTCCACTAAGGCGTACTGCACGTCGATGGCGCACTTGCCGTCAGCAAATGCTAACCCTGCCTGTGCAGAGTTATTACGTTGATAAATCGACCAGATTCGCGTCGCTGCTCAGTGGTTCTTCTCTGGTCCTCCGTTTTCACTCACTCGTAAAGCTATCCTACCCCATGTGATCCTGGCTGTCGAAACTGTCGTTAAACCCCAATAAATGAATTAAATAACTTCATAAAGAATAAGGCTCATCGGTGGATTTGCGGGAAAGACCGATTAATTGTTTCGATGTGCTGTTCCAATTGACAAGGAATATAAAACCTTGTTAATATACTATTTATAGAAACAATGAATATATCAGGAAAATACCTTTGGATCAATATGATGTGCAAATGCACAATATGAACTGAAGGGCAGTTCCACCTAAACTAAACGTTGGGGTGAAAACTAAAAATAAAACACAAAACTTCATGATCAAGCACTTCGCGAAAAATATTGAGAAATTATCTAAGCAGATAGTTATTCGACCACGATGTGGCATTTTACAGGTAGTGGGATGTCAATGAAATTCTGAGTATTATTCGAAATGTCCCTGGTGCACAGGGAACTGCTTTCTATGAATAACAGAATACTGTTCCGTGAACGTTATCCACCAGATGTCCATAAGTGTCTCTAAATAATATTAAATGACCTTTATTTCCATATTATTTGAGCTGAATGTCAAATACTATCCATCGTCTACTATTGTGTTGGTGGTACATGCTATTTGGGAATTATCTCACCTATATTCAGTGGCGTGTATTTGTGAGCTACCACGTCGGAACCTTGGGAACTGGAGCAGTGCTATTTATTGCGGTAATCAAGTTATGTTTTACTTGTATAACAGGACCCGGAAACAACACCCTGGGAGGAAGTCCTTTAAAGTGGGCAGCCTGGGTGTAAACGATTGGCTAAACGTGACTTCATACCAATGTAGCGGTCATGATGTAGCCAAACATGCTGAAAGTAACCGTAAACACCAATAAATAAATAAAATTCACTGAGCTGTTGTGTATGATTTCATATGGACGCTTGGCCGTACAGAATACACGTATCCCAAACTATTAATCGCGGGTAGGTGACAATCTTTACTTAATCCCAGTTCCTTATTCGACATTCGTTATCCAATGAACATAAATTGTTTCGGACCCTGGTTTGTCGGCATTGCAACGATCAAGAATATCCATGAACAATTGCTGTGATGAATAAATTTAGTGTATGAAATGAGGTCACGTTATATCACAGGTGACATTACTAAAGTTTTAATATCATTATAACCGTGGGGAATACCGTCGGTATCTGCTGTGTAATTCTAGTGTTCAATTTATGACTCAGAGACAAATTAAAAAGATAACAATTTAATGGCGTATCTGGTATTCCAAATGTCTAACAGCAATAAACATTTAATAACTGGACTTGATGGATACCCGAACAATATTACAGCAATAGCTCGTGGGATTTCAACAATATGAAGCAGAGTTACGTTTGGAACCAAACTATACCTGAATTTGTTGCATCTCGCAGTGCTGTATGTAGAATTGATGCAATTACTTGATATATAACTGAATTCTTACTTGTGTTCAATGCTGTGTATCACAATACAATAAATGGGTCATGTCACAGCAAGTTTGCTGAATATGAAGATTAAAAAAAGCTTTCACTGCGTCTTAATGAAATGCCCGATTAACTTAATGAATAGAGCTTAAATGAACAATGGCGGAAAAGACTGATTTGAGGTAACTTGTTACAACTGCTATGGGAGAGGCCTGCTGTGACACGACACGACGAATAAAGAAATATGCCAAGTTTGAAACAATTGGAATTGAATTGGATTGAATCCAATTGAATTGGACACAATGCGAATAGCACAGATTGTCAATGCAATACAACAGTGAATTGGTCTTTTGTATCGAAAGTATATCATGGTCTGCACACGCTCCGGTGATATATCGCTGGAAGGCATACATGGCAAAGCTAACTAAGTATCACATTTGTTCACGTAAACATTAGTTTTTTTAACAATAGGGGTTTATTCGATAGACTGAGGTACGCAGCAATCATTTACTTTATGAGCTCTAATCTAGAAAGCTCTGTTCAACGACCTGTCAGACAGACGTTGTGTGGACAATCTTCCTGTTAAATCAGCTGTATGCCATTGTCGAGGCAAGATCTAACGAACCTTTTTACAAATTAAGACCGGAATAAGCTTATAGATGTTTATCACTGCCAAACGAAACAATGGAAGTAGATTCCTATACAAGTTGCTTCACATTACTTTGAAAGATTATCAGAGGTAAAAATCGGGGAGCAAACAAAGACGAGCTCCTCAATCTTTACAAATCATTTATTGGCCCGGTAGTACAATATGGTGCCATAATAGCAAGTGACCTGAGCAAAACCAACATTCAGAAGCAAGAGAGGGTTCAAAATCATGCCCTGTGTGTGACACTATGCATGCCCATCTGGACTCCGATAAAGGAACTTCATGAGCTATCAAAAATAGAAACTATTGAAACGCGATTAAAAAACCTACAAAACGAACCCCTTAACAGACTCCAAGATAGTGAATTAATGGTAGAGCAACCCAAGCACCGAACCCAAAAAAGAAAAACAAAATAAGTCACAGAAAATTAAAATTATACAATAGAATTAAAGTGCGTGGAATCAGTGAGGATTGCCTCGCTACGCTACTCATTGAGAACTTTAGGATCGAGTCTGTGAGGACAGCCTCGCAACTCTGCGTGTGGGGAGTGGGCTACAAAGAAACCCACCACTCGCCCTATCGATAGCGACAATCACACAATGGTCACAATATACAATAGCGGTTTTTATCTCTCTAATAAAGATATGGATCACCGGAGAAGGGATTAGAACAAGCTTTTTCTTAACACACACAGGAAACCAAACACCAAACACCAAACAAGGATTAAAACAAGCTCACCTGGCTGAGACCAGTGCACATTTTAAATAACTAAACATATGAATAAAGATATAACAGCCCTTTTAAAGGCTTTTGGGTATATGTCTGTGCGTGTTTTTTTTTCTTCCCATCACACCTGCATCTGTTCTCTCGGAAGACAGACCAGATGGCCAAGGATCAGCATCCACTCTCCCTTATTGGCTGATGGATGACAGCTTTCAAAAACACATATTGGTGGATTTTTTCCTTTTTTATAACCCTTGTGGATAATATACTCTGGCTGCCCCCAAACAAGTGACAATTTGGGTTTCTTTTTCTTTTTTTCTAAAACAACATCAAACTGCGGTTTCAGTATTACCATAAATATGCCCATGCTTCTAAGTAAAACACAGAACAAAATTCTTGTAGTTATGCACAATTCCTAGTCACCTTCCAGTTCGAGGTCCCCGGGGGTCTGACCCCAGTATCCTACTGCCAACAAGTACACTCAAACCAAATAATATTATTGGCCCTCGCTTCTGATTCTTGTGGATTCAAAAGCAAATTAGTTATTCGGGTCACAAGGGATTTCAAATCCCACATCATCCTTGTGCACCTTTGGCGCGCTGAAACTTTTCATTCTTTCATCCATTCATTGAAAAAGCAGAGAGGGGAAATAGGACAGGATAGCAATGCAAGATGGACCCAAGCTAATGTAGTGTATTTATGTAATTCCGGTCAATGCTGCTATTTGGGTAACATAATTCTGACTCAAGTCATATGTACTGTGAGGAAGCCGGAGGATTGACGCTGAGCATTTAGAATATTATAGTAACAGTATTATATAGTGATAGAGTTAGATTACATAGTTAGTTTGTTTGTTTATTACAGTTTAGTGACACCTTCAGCAGCCAGGGATAAAACAAATCTGTTTCAATTATGCTGGATCCGAGAGATGCAAGAGCCTGAAGCAAAAGAAATTCGTCTAAATAAAGCTCAAACAGCCTGGGAAAAAACAATTTTCACCTACCTTTCGGTCGGATGAAGACCTTCTTCAGGGTACAGGCAGAACAAGAAAAAATGCACACAGATGACGAAAGAAATTAAATGTGGCGACAGAAGTTCTCGTAAGCCAAGTTCAGAATAAATGTGTGTGTAATTCAACCCGAAAAGAAAAAAAAAACGCACAAAAGAAGAAAGCAAAAGGTAAAAGAAAACACTATACAAATTTTGAAAAGTATCCCAGTAAGTCCCACTAACTCCCGATAAAACCTGATATGGAGATACCCTTCGAAAATTAAAAGGAACTGGAATTTTGAAATGTCAAGATACTTCCATATATACTACTCAAAGTTTGCTAAGCACCAAATAATTGACACATCATTGTGAAATTTGTTTGTGACATATTTGCGATATTTTTGGTGGATATGATTGAGGAAAGTATTGAGATGGTCCCCAGAGTTTACATTAGCTCTCTCGACAGGCAGACTTTTCGTGACAGTCATGGAAAGCATGTACCCCTTGATTTTCATGATGTTTTTGTGTACTGTCTACATGTACATGTCATGTGTAGGGTAATGATTGAATATGGCAAATGCAAATGTAAGAAGACATTTGTATGAAGCAGAAATGTGGCAGGCTGTCGGGATGGTGGAGCAAGGGGCTACCCATTGTCAGGTTGGTGAAGCCCTTGGTGTGCACCATACTGTGATCACCAGATCCTCGGCAAGATTTCAGCAGTATGGCACACCAGCAAGACGACATGGTGGGGGCAGAGGCAGGGTAACATCTGCTGCTGAAGACCGGTTTTTGATCATTCAGGCCCGCAGGAACCGCTTTGCCACAGCAACCCAGCTTCACAGTGACCTTCAGAATGCATTCGGGGTAAATGTTTTGACGCAGACTATACAGGCAAGATTGCATGAAGGTGGTCTCCGATCGAGAAGACCATGTATTCGCATTCTGCTGTCCCAGAACCACCACCTGGCACGATATGAATGGGCCATGGTCCTTGTTGGACGGACCAGAGAAGATTGGCGACCTATCCTTTTTACAGATGAGTCAAGGTACTGCCTAGACTACACAGATAGGCGGTCTAGGATATGGAGAAGACCAGAAGAACGATTCCATGCAGCCAACATTGCTAAGCATGACCACTATGGTCGAGGGTCATCCTGGTCTGTGGCGGCATCAGCAGGGATGGACATACAGAGCTCAGTGTCCTTGAACGTGGTACATTGACTGCACAGCGGTATATTGATGAGATCCTGGATGTCCATGTCAGATTGTATGCATACCCGATATTGAGTCCATACCAGTTCGCTCCGTCAACTTTCGGCAAATTGAAAAATTTCATCTTTTACCAATAATATCTATTTTCCATGGTTGTCGTATTCAAAAGCTAAAAAATAAGGTCAAACACAAATAAAATCTTAATTTCTGTACTTAAATCATTAAATATATAATTAAATAAAAAATATATACACTTTTCATAACAATACTAAAACTAAAATGTAAAACAGGTAGTTGGATATACTTGGTGCTTAGCAAACTTTGAGTAGTATATTACGTGAAGTATGATAATTGGATGATTTTTTAAAAAATGTAGCGTGACTGTGCTATTACTTGACACTGCATGTCAACGGGTCACACCTTTACTTCTTTTCAGTCCTTCATCATTGATTGGAAGTCCCACTGAACAAAATCTGAGCGCATCACCGGAAACATTCTGAATCGAAAAGCTATGCACGTCTCGACCTCTTGGTCTCAACAGGACTTCATACTATTCTTAAGCAGGGACTAATCATCCTCTCGGTTTCCATGCGATCCATGGTGTTTCCACACGACTGGGGCACTCAACAAATATACGTAACTGTCGATCAAGTATCAATAATTCAGAAAATTCCAAGGTGCTTCTGAAAATAAGATCAAACTTACCAAAATCATGCACATGGGGAAAAGTCATCACTGCTGCAACAGTATTGGAATGAGAACTCGAGTTGTTGATGCTCTCTGTGCCACAAATATCTTTATCCATGCCATGGATTTTAAGTTTGGCCACACTAACCATGAGATACACTGCATGGGGAAATGCAAATAGGTGATACATAGCATCAGGAAGCATTGGGGGACTGAAAGCAGAGGAAAACACCATATTTCTAGGACTGTGAGGAATTCTAGGAGAAGAATGCAATTGAGAGATCGTGAGTATAAAAGTTTAGTACATTTTGTATCTTCAGAAAAGTTCACACTTTCGTTGAATAATGGTAACTCAATTCACCGATAGTCAAATAAATCCTGAAAAAGATAATCTTGCTACTGAGAAAGCAGCAATTCAGAATTAGAACGATAGCTAGTGGACGAAAAATTATAAGCCGAGAGTTGTTAAATTGTGAACTTACTGAGAAACAACAGCAAACTGATGTACAACAATTTCAGTTATCACAAATGGAAGCACTGTTGCAAGAAAAAGTAGCAGAGTCAGAAACAGATGAGTTTAGGGATAAGTTAAAATCCATAGGAAATCGAGCTCCACTACAGTGCTATCACAGTTGTGCATAAAACAATAATTGAAGGAAATAGGGCTAATGCCACTATGGAAAATGCCACACAAACCCATGCCCTACACACTCATGTTAAGAGGTTTAATGGGAACCCACAAAATTGTAAGGCATATATGAAATCATTGTAGTGTTACTGCGACACCATCAAAAGTTCCAGAGATGAGATTACTAGTTGTCAAACTAGTGATTTCTTAATAGCCGACTTCATAATAAGAACCATCAAAAAATAACCCTTTATGTCCTGGAAATGTCTTCAAAAGGAACTGAAGCTCCATTATGCAGAAGTAATGAACAAAAGTATGGCTAGTAATTACCTGTGTCACATGAGGCAAGAGGAAAATGCGACAGTAGTGGGTTAAGGAGAATGATTGTCTAATTTGGCTAAAGATGCATCTGGGTACGAAATAGATAACCTGTAATAAGGAATGGTGGTAAAGTATTTTTGTGATTGCCAGAATGAGTGATATGAAAATGAAACTTATCTGGAAGGAGCCTTCAGCATTTGAAAAGGCCCTTTCCATGGCCATGTTTGAAGCAAGTGCCAAACACAAGTACAAAGGATGGAGTGAGGCAGCATTTAAGGGAGAATATCCTTAATAAGATAGGTATAATCCAGATTTGGATGAAAACTCTGGGGATTCTAGGAACATTCAGCCCATGGATGTTGAGATGCAGAGAGGGAGAAAAAAGTAACAGTCAACAAAGACAGTATAACAATCAAAGGCAGATCAGTAGATATCAGAAGCGAGTATGATATACTAAGTTTATTTGTTACAGTGTCGTCATCTAGGACACTACAAGAGATTGTAGTGTTAAAATTACAAGGCAAGTATGGACGGTGATGGCTCAACAGTCTACTGAGAGGTCAATAACTAAATTGCAATGTTTTTCCCTGGCAAACTTGGGCCACTTTGCCATAAATTGTAGAGTTTATTTGGAATTTTTCGAATGGAGGTCCCTCTGTTCACATAGAAGAGTACAAAAAGTGAATTAAACAGCTCCAAAAGGGTGAGTAACATATAGAGGATATGGTATGAGTGTTTTTCTCATATAATATTTTTGAAATGAGTCTAAGAATTTTCTGTTTGGGCGAGCCTCTGGCGAGCCCAAAGAGGACAATTCCGACGAGTTTCATAAATATTATATGAGAAAAACACTCATGTCATATTCTATTTATCATATGACACACACACGCACAAATTTGCCACTTAGTATGACTTTTTAACCCATCACCTAACTTGAGTTGCAGACGGCACATGGAAATAACATCCTCTCATAACTAAAAATTTTCATTTTTTGCTTCCAAAACATAGGTTATGACCCTGCACTGCATTGCACTGCATTGGAACGAGCGCGACACGCTAGTTCCAATGAGGAGTCATAACCTACATTTTGGAAGCAAAAAGTGAAAATATAAAAAAAAAATGAATGGCGTTTTTCTTGTATTGCGCAAGGCGGTTTTTGCCGTTACGTTAGGTAAAAGATTAATACAATATAACCCACCCTAAATAGGACAGATAACGTAAATTCTCCCTATTGAAATTATGCAAATGTGGCCCAGTTGTATTTTGTTTAGCCAATCAAATTGTCCAGTTTTGAAATTGACCAATTAAAGCTCCCAACTCTAATTATGCAAATTATGAAAATGTGGCCCAGTTGTATTTTGTTCAGCCAATCAAATTGTCTAGTTTTGAAATTGACCAATGAAATCGACCGAAGGCTTTATTTATCACTGATTAATATGAAAACAAAATATCAAATGTTTTAAAGTGAACAAAACGGACGAATCATATGATAAATATTATTACTACCTATCAATCAAAGTACCCATTGTTTTAAGCAAACACCAGGTGCGCTTTTAGGTGTACATTCCAATAGATGCAAAACTGTCGATGTATTAGCTATGCATTGGCGAAGGTTAGGGAAGGCTTTCGACAATGCCATTCATGCACAGAGGAAATCAAGTGCACTCTGATAGTGACGACTATCTGACATTTTTGTATGTTAAACTGTCAGATTTGATTGGGTTGTTTCATCTACAAGTGGTGAGCACTTTTAACTTGATGAGAACTTGACAATTAGTTATCAAAGTATTCCATTGTTCTGTAAAATCATAACTGACGTGCAGAACTCGAACAGTTGAATGATGTTAACCAGTTTCAACAGATGGCAGCTGGTTCTGAATGGGGTATCACATGCTCTTCTAACAGAGGACATCCTCCTGGCCGAAATCCATTGAAGCTTGGAGGTTCTTTTGTTAGAGTATGGGAACAGACTGGTGGAGGTACTTCGTTGGCAGTGGGTGACTCATGTCATTTGATCTGCTGACCGACTTAGTCGAGATCTTGTGATTCTTAATAAACATGAATTCGCAATTCTACTCAAAGCCATTCACGTTCTACTGTGTATATAACTGCCAGCAGAACCTCAGAACAGACACCTTCGGTCAAAGTACGGTAAGTCTCAGCAATGGCAAAAATCCTAACTTGTTAGCTGATCGCAATCTTTGGCTGGGCAGGTGATATGAAATACCCTAATAGATGCTACCATTACTCCAGTGTAGGTGAAGAGGTAGTGTTCGAAATATTTTGATGCGTTGAGACTATTTTGATATTTTGATATTAGAACTTTGTGATGTTCTTAAGACCTCGTGTTTAATAAAAGTATTGATAATCAGAAAAGGGAGCTACTTGTACGAGTTGTGTTTTGCTACATCAGTTACAAGCTAACACACGGATCAGAAGACCTGCAAGTTAGAAGAACCACAACCTCATTCCAAAAACGTTTTGGTAACAACTGAAGTCCGAACTGTATTATAAACGGACACGACCATTGATGCTCACTATACCACACATGTCATACAGTCATAAGGTCAAACAACAGCATGCAGTTCCACGAAAATGCGCTACAGTAAAGTAGAATATACAAAATCATATTTCACTAATTGAAAATCAGATTGTAACTTACTAAACTGGAAGTTGTCAGCGTCAGTTTTTCTCAGAGTTCTCTCAGATTTAATCAACGTCAAATGCAGTGTTAGAAATATTAGATATAATAACCAATGAAAAAACAAAGACACAAACAGACAAAAACAGCAGCAAACACACAATTCCCAAAGTGTTATGGATTAGTAATATATGACTATTGTAAAATTGCGTATATTGCAAAACGGCAAAATAAAATTACCTGTCCATCTCGTTATAAAAATCGACTTTCGATACAGTTATCTCCCTTGAAATTATTAGATGAGCAAGTTTCCTTTTGTTACTTCTAATAAACGAAACTCGCGGGCAGCTCTCGGAGCTGCCTGTTGTCTTCGTTTATTACAAGTACCATGTTTCATGTGGCATTCGTTTATTACAAAAACCAGGTGAAACATGGCTTTTATCGCAAGTCATTTAGAAGCACTTAGGTCGCAGGTAACCCGTCATTAAGAATATCTATCAGCATCACACCAACCAATACAAAGTAAGCGTCCACTTTGGCTCTTTGCTTAGCGAATGTTTTTGATTGAGTAATTTAGTAATTTGCAAGTTTTGTTTCCACCCCCCCACCCCCCACCCCCACCCCCCCACCCCCCCCCCCCCCAAAAATAGCAAATTTCACCTCCTAGACTTTTATATTGATGAAAAGGACAGTGTATTAAGTATATGTTACGATGCGCACAGAACACCAAAGTTACAGAACATCAAAAGATTATGAGAGCGCCGTTTTCTAATTTCCAAATGGGTTTCAACAGAGAATAACAGTCAAACGTTCAAACTGACTGAACAGGAATGTAAGCCAGCTTCTGTATTCCAAACTACTCTACAGGTAAATACCTGAAGTTTGTGGAATGATGCACTCATCGATGATACAACATCGCTAACATTTCAAAATTCCAATTTTATATTAAATTCTCATGCCATAAGTTTTAAATTTACTGACAGCTTTAGAAATTTAAGGGGAGCTAACTTTCCTGTAAATCTCTTCCAATGACTAAAATTGTCAGCCATGGTTAATTTGTCGCAGATTCGTTATGCGTTGATCTAGTGAGAATTCCATAATCACTTTCTTCAGGTAAGTTATGTCATTAGCATGTTGTAATTTGATATAATGCTGACACACCCAATGAAATGAGGCAAATCGCACAATTATACGCCTGAAAATATGTTTAACCCTTTAACCAACGTAACGGCAAAAAACCGGCCAGCGCTAAAAAAATATACAATTCAATTTCATTATTTTGTCGATTTCTCTCTCAAAAACATACCTTATGACCCCTCATTGGAACGAGCTCGTTGAGCTCGTTCCATTGAGGGGTCACAAGCTAAATTTTTATGCAGAAAATGAAACAAATAGTTATTCAAGAATTTTGTTTGGAAGTGTCGTCTGCCTTTCGTATTAGGTAAAGGGTTAAAATATGTCGTTGGCGAGATATGTCCGCTTATCGTTGTTCTCCAATGTGTCTTTCGCTCGCGATAATATTTTGTGGAAGGATTTATCCAATAGCACAATACAATTCTGTTATCGTTTTCGTGTTTCCAGCCAATTTACAACCGAGGGCAAATTTATCAAAACCGAGGGACAGTTACCACCAGCTCATTCATATTGATAACATGACACGAAGAAATCATAAAATATTGAAAAAGACAGAACTGAGGTGTAATATATAACTGTAGAAATTACACCATCGTTGTAAAAGGACAGCGGCTGTCACTATTTTTGATTGTATATAAATGAAATGTGAACGACAAAAACAGGCCTGGCCTAATTTAAATTCTTACTGTTGCTCGGTTTTTATTGCGTGACGACTGAAGACGAAGAAAGAATCAGAAAGGATGGAGCAAAGAATAATTTTGATGAAAGAGCTTGGATTAGTTGGAGGAGTTGCTGTAATTCTTGGTTCAGTTATAGGTAACGTGTATTGGCTTTTTCTTTGCATTTAGTATAAAGTGTATGCCGGCTGGGCAAATCTACCGATCCTGTGTTTTTCTATATCCTATGTTCTAATGTTCTGTTTCTCATTCAAATATACTGCGCGGATCTTTTTCACATCCGATTATTCGAAAGTGTTCTTATATGGTACCGTCCCAAATGCGTCGCAATGATGACAGATTTGGGTGGGGATGGGGGTGTAAACTTGATTTGTGGCGACGGTGATGACTCTGGACTGATAAAAAATGCCAGCTACATCATCAAGGCATTCCTTTGAGGGGTTGCTAAATCTGAAATGTCGCGACTGCGAACGCTCGAGTCTCTACTGATAAAATATCCCATTTACATCCACAGATCAACAAGGCATGCTTTCGACGAGGGCATGTCTTAATGATATGGTTAGAAAATATCAGCCGAGACTGGAGCTATTGAAAATGCGACAGTGTGTCGAAGGCATGTCTTGATGAGCATAATCGCCGGGGATGGGGAGGGGGCGGTAGTGGGGGGGGGGGGGGGGGCGAGGGGCAACTGCCCCGGGATGTTTGGTGTCTTAAAAAAGTGTAGCTCGACCTATCGATATATACGTCTGACCTAAAAGTCATGGGGGAAGGATTTTGGGTTCCGTTCATATAAAAACCCTTGTTCCAGTTTGTTGGTTTTCCACCGGTCGTTCCTGCATCGTGGTAGTCACGATTTTCTTTGGAGAAAAAAAGCACCATATACACAGAAATATAGGTAATAAATTACCCAAATTGTAAGGAAATAATTGAGTTGATACTGTCAAGAAAATGTAGAAGAATGATTCTCCTAGCACCAATTTAAAACAAATTTCTGGGCGAGACCCACAGACACGCCACCCCCACTCACCTCCGCTTATCGCTTCGCAGGGCCCGTACTGCCCGTTCTACACATTGCCCCGGTGTCCGTCTTCACTCCCGGTGGCCCTGTTGATGATGTAGTTGGAAAATTATAGTCGCCTGGATTACAGTTAAAAAACTCAAGACATCTAGGAAATTTAGTTGTAGAGAAAATATTTTTGTATCAACACGTACCGTATCGACACCCCAAATTGCTCATGCTGAGCCTTCTACAGCCCAAAGCGGGTACAACAGACCTCCATTTGCATGACCGACATGTCTCTGCATGTTACATATTAAGTTCAAGTATCAAATCTATTCTTTAACCCTTTGCCCAACGTAACGGCCAAAACCGGACAAAAATCGCCAATTAATTTTCATTATTTTTTCATTTTTTGTCTCAAAAACATAGGTTATGACCCCTCGTTGGAACGAGCTCGTCGAGCTCATTCCAACGAGGGGTCACAACCTATGTTTTTGAGACAAAAAATGAAAAAAAAAAAGTTATTCAAGAAATGTGTTTGCAAGTGTCGTCTGCTTTTCATGTTAGATAAAGGGTTAAGAAAGTACATGATTACCAGTAAGAGCAAACTGATATTAATTTAAGACTCCAATCCAGTTCCGACAGTAAACATTACTGGAGGGGAAGAGTGATACAGTGGAGCCCACTTAATTGTAAAAACGGTCATATTATGTAAATGGTCTGTCCGTCCACCCGTTCATCCGTCCGTCCACCACAACTCCCGTTTTTAAGATCCTCCGTCTGTACGTCCGTCCATCCATCCGTCTGTCCGTAAACAATTGGTTTCCGACCGACAACTCCAATTTGGAGTATTTGACTTCAACCAAAGTTGATATGTGTATTTTCCAGCTAGTAATACAGACCAGGTACCCCCCCCCCCCTCCCTCACAGTTGTTTAGGCATTTTTTCCAAAAATGCATTTTGAAAGATTTGGAGTTATTAAATGCAAACAAACAAAAATTGACTATCATAATACACCACCAGAACCCCCCCCCCCCCCTCCCCCACCTCACCCATGTGTCACTGAGGCAATTATTCTCGAAATGCATTTTGAAGGATTGGGAGTTATTTCATGCAAAAACAAAATTGACTCCTGCAGCCAAACAAAGTTTCATGTATTGCATCGTTAACCCTTTACCTGACACAAGTTGAAGCCAACAGTAGAAATTATTCTTCTGAAAAATCAAATTTTTTCCTTTTTTGCTTCTAACCATTGCTTATTAGTCCTTAGTGGAACAAGCTAATCAAGCTTGTTCCATTAATAGGTCATGAGGTATGTTTTGGGGTAGAGAAATGAAAAGATAAAATTTGAATAGCAATTTTTGCATATCACGAGTGCAGACATGGCAGATTCGTTAGGTAAACGGTTAACAAAAAATGGCTCAGACTATTTTGTGTCCAAGCATTGCCATTGCTGGGACAGTCGTGACATCACTCTAGGGTAATTGCTAACCCAGCATTTTTTTTTTCCATTCTTCTTACATCCTTTGTTAACATCATCTCTAGTAACAATGGCTTGTTCACCTCCTCTTAATCTTGCATATTGGATGGTATCCCCGATGACATTCCGTAGAAATTGTTGTAAATCTTGTTGAATTTCGTCAAATACTGATGATGAAATTCTCTCGACTCCAGCTCTTCTCTTGCAAGTCTTTGTAAATTATTTCTTGGAACTGTAATGGTTGATTCCCACTTCAGTCCTCCACCTCTTCCATCTCCATTTCTTCCCTTCCATATCTTCATCTCTATCAATAGCTGTATTCTCAATAAAGCTCATGGGCACGACGGAATTAGCGTTAAAATGTTAAAAGGCACTGATACAAGTATTTCGCCACCCCTAAAACTTTTGTTTGAATATTCCTTCCAGACGTGTAAATTCCCAGATGACTGGAAGAAAGCAAATGTGATCCCTATATTTAAAAATGATGACCCGACAGACAAAAATAACTATAGACCAATCTCTCTTCTGACGTGTCTCGGTAAAGAGATCGAAAAAGTGACCCTCAAATACATCCTGCCTTATTTCATTGGAAATGATCTCCTCTACCAATACCAGTTTGGCTTTATTCACGGACACAGTACAACGTCCCAGTTAATTAAATTATATCACACCCTCTGCAGCTCTCTTGACAATAAATTATAAATTTGCCCGGTGTTTTGTGTCATATCAAAAGTATTCGAAAGGGTTTTGATTTATAAACTTAAAGAGAACGGCATTTCAGGGAATCATCTTTTATAGATAGAAGATTATCTAGATAATCGACAACAGAGGATTTTAATTAACAAAGAAACTTCCCAGTATAAAATAATGAAATCGGGTGTTCCACAAGGCTCAGTGTTAAGCCCTTTTTTATTCCTTGTTTATATAAACGATATAGCTGATCTGCTAGAATCACTTGTCAGGCTGTTTGCTAATGACACGTGTCTATCATCCAGCAACAATAAGCCAGCTGCCCTAAATAACGACTTGACAAAATTTAACATTTGGTCCAAACAATGGTTAGTCTCATTCAACCCATCCAAAACAAAGGCAGTTTATTTTTCATTCGTTCCTGGTCCAACCTCACCAGACATTCATTTTAACAATAGTATGGTATCAGCTTGTGACCACCACAAACATTTAGGCATTTACACACAAAGTAACCTCAAATGGGATGTCCAAATCAATAAAATTTGCAAAAAAGTTTCTTCCAGATTATCGCAACTCAGAAAATGCAAAGGTTTACTCTCACGCAAAACGTTGGAGAAAATTTACATATCGTACATACTGCCTTTAATGGATTATGGAGATGTACTGTGGGACTCTGCCCCATCTTGTCTCCTCAAAAGACTCGACCGCTTACACCTAGACGCAGCCCGTATCATTACAGGCCTAATTGGATCAGTATCATCAGAAAACATTCTGCTTGAACTTGGTTGGAACTCTCTGTCACGTCGACGTGAAATCCACAAATTAAGTACAATGTACAGAATAGTTAACCACGAAGCACCACCAGGATATCTTGTACGTTTATTACCCCTTCGGGTTGCTCAATATAGTACATGTAACCTGACGCGAGCAGAACAATTTTCCACTTACAAAACACGTACCGAACACTTCAGGAACTCGATTTTGTCCACAACAGTGTTGGCTTGGAATGATTTGCCGAATTATGTTTCACAGTCAAAAACCCTAACCGAATTTAAAAAGAAATACATAAACTTGAACCCTGTAATGAAACAGCCAGTTTATTTTGCTAGTGGGAAGAGAAAATTAAATATCATACATTGTAGGCTAAGAAATAATTGCAGCGATCTAAACGGCGACAAATTTTCAAATTATATCCGCGAAACTCCTATTTGTAGATGTGGACATATCCTTGATAATACCCAACACTATTTCTTTGAGTGTCCTTTATATGAAAAGCAGCGTAATATTCTTCTCAGAAGGCTCTCCGATTTTAGTGTTGTCACACTGATTGACATATTATTCGGCAATCGAAATCTCTCCATTTCCGACAATACATTCATCTGTAAGTGCATTCAGTCCATTATCTCAAGCACCCAGAGATTCAACAATTAATTTAGAATCGAACATTCTCTTGCACCAGAACATGTAGGCGTGCTTACATTTGCATACATCTTACCTCCTACAAGTATCTGGGAATTTCATTGGTTCAAAGATGTCACATGCAAACTGCATATAAAACCATATACTGCCTATCAACATCAATATACGCCGACAGCTATGGGTAATCTCCCCTTTGTTCATTGATTATTCAAAATGGCGGCAGCTGATAAACGCTTCAAGTTGAAAGATTGAGTGTTGGAAGCCCATATTTGGTCTGAAGTGCAGTTTAGGCAACTTAAAAGGCTTCCTGAAATGAAACTGTTTTGTATGTATGAACAAGGCAAAGACACGTGAACACATTATGAGAATTCTCTCATTTAATTTTGATTGCTGTTGTTATTAGTTCTGTGCATCGATGCAGCAGTCGGTAAGATATATTCGTTACACAGTTTGTTGGTGGCCTAATATGGTATATATGGTGTCAGTTAATTTCATATTGGACGAGCTATACATGTATCCGAAGTCGTCGATCGACAAATATGTTAGGCTTGCGGGTGCTGGGGTTTGCATCTCCCGAAATTTTGTCCAAAAAAAGCAAGTGGTGGGAGTCTGCAACAAAGAAAACAGTTCCTAAACTATATACTATATAACATTAATAACATTTTTTCTCGTTATTATTATCATACACCCACACCGGCATCAAATGAAATGGAACGATTGAGAAATCCATCAACCCAAGCTTCAGAAACACAGGGCGGCAAATAAATTCACCAGAATATCTTCTGCTTCTAACAAAATACAATTTTTTATTATTATCATCATAATTGTGATGATGGTGGTAGTAATGGTAATGGTTATTATTATTATTATTACCGCTTCAGTACTCACCCTCGACAGGTTATCGTGTAATTTAGAACGCACATGTTCAAATGGACTCCCGCCACCTGCTGAAGTATACAAGTATTTTACAGTGACAAAGAGACTAGACATTCTGCAGATCACTCCGACCTTAATCTATTATTGACTGTCCAAATATGAAAATAAACACCATTTAATTCACTTTATTTCTGTGTACCCATTACTTTAAAATTCTTTTCTTTGTAAATTCGTTCGGTAACAAAATTGTAATTGTTGTTTATGTATGTCGATTTTCACGTAATTGATCACATTTATCACTGTTCTGTACAGGAGAGGAGCGGAAATAAGTTGCAATAACTCGTGTTTCAATCCTTCTGTCAGTTAACATCAAACGACAAATAAATATGTTCAGTCTAACAGGTCGCAATGAAGGTTTACTGAAGGATATTTTAAACGTAAACGATTTGTCACTACTGATACAAAAACTGAGGTTTTTGAGGAGGAGGAAACGGAACAGATATAAAAAAAACCCCACTCATTCCTCCACCCAACATAAAACATGTACATTTCAATGGAATTGGAAGATATTCGAAGAGAATGGATAAGTGAATACATTGACAGAATTTTTAAAAAAAAAACCCTTTTCAGGGCTACCTTAATTATTCAAAAGCGAGACACACGCGCTCACAAAAATCAAGTCTCATAGCGACACAGTCCCATTTCAATACTTTAATTCTTCCTTATGTTTAACCAAGTGGAAGGGGGCGTTCAGCTGGGTATTTTTGTTTGATAAAATATCGCGCACTTGACTTTTACTTGGAAAAACAGTTTTTATTTCTTCCTTTTATGTTCAAGCAAGGTGGGATGGGTGAGCTCACTTGGGCATTTTTTTTGTTTGATAAAAAATCACACACTTAACTTTCACACGTTTTGGGGGAAGGAGCAATGTGTCGGCACTCTGTCGAAAAAAATGTTTATGGAGAATTTCAGTGTTAAATCAGTTCGCCATAGTGCCTTCCCTTACTACTTATATGGTCTTCACTTTTGATGTTATTGTTGAATGAATTGTTTCACGCCCCTCTTTGCTAAGTACAGTCGATGCGCCCTACATCAGTCTGACCTCTAAGATCCATAACAGGCCTTAGTTGTTTTCGATGAAGCGTCAGTGGGAAATTTAAATTCCACCAGGACGAGACTTGCCAAATGGTAAGCCTGGTAGAACCAGAAAGAAGAAACCCCAGCAGCAATGCAAGCCAGGCAGCGGCCTGGCCCAATGATTCATATCGATTACAAATAGCATCCGAAAGTATTTTTGAAGGCCGTACGTCATACACAAGTCCGCCTCGAAGGTTGAGATGCAGAGTTTGATACTTCCCTCTCACCGACAAACAGAAAGGTTGGTCGGATCAGTGTATGGTTCAGGTGTGCCTTGGTGTTGTTAGTTTATGTATGAATGTTTATGTTTATGAGTCATCGGGGCAAGGTCAGTTCGTGATGGGGGTAGGGCTCTCACATGAAAAAATATCCAATAAGACAAAGGAAATCTTATGTGTTTGGCCATACCTCCCATCGATTAAGACAGTAAATGTCAACTTTGACAGATAGATGGATGACAAAGCTAACACAAACCTGGCTATTGTTAAGTTTAGAGGTGTTGCGATTGCAAAGCATATTGAAATGAATACTCACTTACCCATGGAGCACGGTGGCACGGTGTTAGACTGTTGGACTTCTATGCTGGAGGCCCCGAGTTCGATCCCCGTCCGGGACTACCCGCGTTGTGTCCATGGGCAAGGCACTTTATCCCTATTGCCTACATGGGGGCACGATGACACCGTGTGCTAAGGTGTACTGCAAGTCGAAGGTGCACATGTCTTCAACTACTTGAACGGAGCTTGAACAGAGTTAGAATGTTGAGGAGCTGACAGTTGCTCGTCGCTGCTCTGTGGTTCTCTCCGGGTACTCCGGCTTCCTCCACCCGTAAAACTGTCACGGCCACGAATAGCCATTGTGCATATGTATGTGACCTAAAACACAAATAAATAAATAATAAATAACTTACCACATTAAAGGTTGCAATTGATGCCCTTAATGTAGCTGAGTTGAAATTATTATAAAAGGAGCTTCAAGAATACTTGCACCTTGCACATTGAGGGAAATATTTCGGCCACATTTGTAGAAAGGGTGAAATTCTCGCCCGAGAAGTCAACAAGAGCAACGCTGAACATTGCATAATATGCCCATGCGCTGTCCAAATTGTTCAACACCTTACATTTTTGCAGCGTTTTAAAAGAAATGAAATAAACATATTTCGACCAAATATGTCTTGCCGATCTAATTCGCCTGGAATAGATTAATGGCTTTATTTGCTCTGTTGTCTAGTTTTAAAACAACAGCCTCAGGTGTCACCCAATGGACTCCTCTTTTTGGAAAATTAATCGAAATACTTTAAAATGCATTTTAAAGAAGACAAAACGCCTACCACTATGTATCCCCCTCACCCCACATCTTTTCCCACCCATTCCGAGGTAATAGTTTTTTTGTTGACATGATCTGCCTTCTCTGTGAGTAAGGTTGTAGGCCAATTTAAGACACGTTTTTTGGAAAAAAAATGTCTGCATTTTACTTTAGTTAAGCTGCATGGTAAAAATGAATTGTTATATCGAGTATAGCTAGGGTTGCAGTACGGTCCCCGTGGACTGGTCGTTTTCCACGAGTGGGCAACATTTCCACGGACGCAATAATAAGATTCCAAACACTAATTGTAGGAATTATCATCAAACATTTAATTAATAAAGCACCGGTGCAAGCCGGTGCTTAATAAGTTAGAAGTTTGCTGCTGATGATTCTTATTACCTGGTAAACGCATGTGTGGACATCACTGCCCACGCGTGGATTACATCCAATCCGCGGCTGCTGTACTGTATCATCTGGGAACCGTGCATAATGGGAATTCAAGACAATAAAGGGTAATAACACCCCAACGAAATGTCAGACGGACTCGAAATTAGAACTTGACATGTATTTGCGTGGATAAGGTCATATTTCAAAAATGGAAGAGATGTGACAATTACAACACAAGTTATCATTCGGAAACCAAAAAGTGGGACGGTGCAGACCACAGATGGACAGGCGGACAACACCATACCTTAAAACTCCCCGTTTACACGGGCGTATAAAAAGCAGCGAATCATTGGTAATGATTGGCATGTTAGATGATGCTGTATGTTTCGGAAAGTAGAACTTTATCTGTATGTTGCACTTTTCACTTTTGTAGAATTCAGTGTGACAATTATCGAAAGAAAATCATTAAAATCAAAAGTTTACAGATGGCCCTACGGTATGACGCTGTTTCCACGCACTGAATTAACAGACTACACTTGGTTAAGCATTTTCGCAACAAGTATTGCTATTAAAGATTTTGTTGAAATAATTTTATTAAATGAGCGTTTGTCATATAATAGCACCGCACATTGCAATAAAACTTTCGTTATTACCACGTATTGAATTTCATGATTATATTATCATTAATAAAATACAAGAGAAGTTTTGATACCGGGTCTTTACCTATGGAGGGTACTCACTTTTATTCCAGCACGAGGTGAAATAAAGTGAGGGAAAAAAATATTTTCAGCTGCCAATCAATGCCAATGAGAAGTATTTTGTTCCCCCACTTCATTTAGCCCTGCTACTCATCTGTGCTTTTTTGAATCTGTATTTTCATTGTTTACCTTCTTCTAATACAAATCTCACATGAGTCTGATGTTAACTCTTTTTTTTTTTTAATAGATTTTTATTTACAGACATTGGTACATATTGGTACATTATTTGATACATATTGTATAGTAAAAGCAATCATACATATTCATCAGTTATAAAGTTTTCCTAATGATATAGATGCTTATTTTTAAGTGCTATTTTATGCTTGAGAAGTGGTTGTCTGTTTTTCTATTATAATAAGAGAGAGAGAGAGAGAGAGAGAGAGAGAGAGAGAGAGCTGTCTGCTATACTGTTCATTCAGGTTTGCACTAACAGTCACATCATCACATAGGTAAGTAACACTGTGTAGACTGCCACGTGGCCCCGACAATTGACACGCTACACAGATTTGCCCCCAAGTGACCCGAAGTGTAAACATTCTATGGCTGCTGTGATGGGGTGTATGCATTGGATTTGGGTTAGTAATTAAGATGTTTCAGGTTCTAAAGTTAGCCCCTCCCATCCAGCCCAGCGCTTCTGAAAGCGATCATACCCGCATATTCGGTAATATGCCGCTCTTTCAATGTAATAATATCGCCGAAGTTCATGTTTTATCTGTGATAACGTTAGGTAATGATTAGTAAATTTTGTTTTATAAATGCAAAATTTAACGAATATAAAAAGGAACTGAGACAGTTCTTCAACATGACCTGCAACTGGAGTTGCAAATGATACAGAGTCCTCAGTTTATTTGTAGGTTTTCACCGGTCTTTTCATTAACCCATACTCTTAATTGTTCCCACAGCCGTGATATTACCGGACATTCCCAAAATAGGTGAATAATTGTTTCCGATTTCGTCTTACAAAATGTGCATAGGTTATCCGACGTAATACCACACTTATGTAAAAGGGACCTTGTTCCAAGAATCCGAGAGTTTATACGATATTGAAACCACTGATATTTACCATCAATACAACATTTGAAGGGACATATTAGGACGGATTGCCACTAGTTATTTTCAAAATTTATACCACAATCCTTCTCCCATTTTCCTTTAAATTTATTTTCGTCCTTCCGTACCTTGAGAATCATATATGTGCTTTTACAGTCCCTGTTTGAAAAAAGGTAGTCTAGCTGAAAGGGTCTGATTGGGCGGGATAAAACACGAAAATTACTTGTGTTATAGATAGGCCTAATGTAGGTGGTGACCGCTTTCTTGATTCCAGAAAAAGTAATAAAGCCTGTCTCTATTTTATAGATGTCTTTGAAGTTTTCATAAGATAAATCCCCTTTTCATCCAAAAGATCGTTAATAAATGTAACCCCGTTATCTTCCCATTTTTTGAAATACACTGGTTTGTTGAACATCTTGATATTTTCGTTATTCCAGATACTCGACGATAGATAATTATCGCTGCTTTCTACCTTTAGCTCTTTGCAATACATGTGCCAAGCTTCAAATACATCCCTCCAAAACTGTTTTTTTGTAGACTTAACGTACTTTTTGAGAACTTGGGGAGTCGATAAAAAACAGTTTTTATCAAGAGAAGGCGTTATAGTTTTCAACAACCCTTGTAGAGGCGTGTTCTCAGAAACAATACGTTTGACCCATGATATTTTCAAAGAGTTTATAAATAATGGTATATCAATCATTTTAACCCCGCCTCTCTCGTACTCCTGCACTAGAGTTTTACGACTTATTCTACCTTGGCCATTCCATATGAATTGATATAGGACATCCGTTAATTCTTTAATAAATTTACTTGTAGGGTTGGGTAGACTTAAGAATAAATGTACTCATTTTGAAAGAGCAAGCGATTTAACTACTGTGATTTTTCCTAAAACGTTTATGTTCCGTTTAGTCCAAGCCGATAAGGTTTTCCGTATATCAATTATTTTGGACAAATAGTTATCTTCTGTCATAGCCCTAAGGTCGAGTGAAAAATTTACCCCTAAAACTCTGAAGGATTTAGGGTTCCACTTCAATTTCCACCTATCACATATTTTTTCAGTGCAGTCTTTCTTGGTACCAATCCATACTGCTTGCGTTTTGTTATAGTTAATTCGTAATCCCGACACTTTTTCAAATCTGTGCAGCATGTCCATCGCCGAGTCCAGAGACCTGGGAGATCCATCAAGAAACAGAGATGTATCGTCCGCGTATTGAGTGAGTTTAAATTCTATTTCCCCAATATTGATTCCTCGTATATCCCTACACGATCTTATCTTGGTAGCCAGGAGTTCTGCACATAATACAAAAATATATGGCGAAATGGGATCTCCCTGTCGACAGCCTCTCTCAAGTTTGATTTGAGACGAAATTTCCCCATTCACATGTAGGCTGGACGATATACCATTATACAATGTTAAAATATATCTTTTGAAAATTGGCCCGAATTTAAAATAGTCCAATACTTTTGAGATGTATGACCATGATACAGAATCAAAGGCTTTTTCAAAGTCTATAAGAACGAGTAAGCCTGGCTTTTTTAGAATTTCAGTAGAGTAAATAACATCATAGATAAGTCTAATATTTTCGCCAATAAATCTACCCTTAATGAACCCCTTCTGGTCAATGTGGATAAGTTTGGGTAATAGATCTTTCACACGTTTCGCTAAACAACCAGATAATATCTTATAAGAAATATTTAACAACGTAATTGGTCTCCAGTTTTTCAAAAACTCTCGGGGTTTCTTATCCTTCGGTAGCAGTGTTATTACTCCATGGCGTTGTGTGACCGATAAGAGTCCTCTTTGAAAACCATAATTGAGTGAACGAACAAGGAATCTACCAATGTCTCTCCAGAAAAATTTGAAGAATTCCGTTGTGAAACCGTCTGACCCGGGGCTTTTATTATTTTTCATTTTTTTCAAATATCTAAGAACTTCCGCACACGTTACTTCTCTTTCTAAGTTTTCGGCTTCTGTGACGCTTAACGTTTTTATTTCGCTATCCATCTCAAAGAAGGAGAAATTATTATTATTATTATTATTATTATTATTAATATTATTGGGAGTGTTCGTAGAAATATTATGCTCTCTTTCTTTGTATGGGTTTGCGTAAAATTTTACTGTTTCACCAAGTATCTTGCTTTGATCTAGAATCTTTTTTCCGTCATCATCTTCTAATTTTGAGATCGTTTTATTAGTGTAATTACGTTTTTCTAGATTTAGAAAGTATTTAGTGGCTTTTTCTCCTTCAGCTACCCACCGAGCTCTAGACCTTATTACCATCCCCTCTATCCTTTCCTGTCTGATATCTATTAATTGTTGTTTAGCCCTCTCCAGTTCCCAGGAATGGTTTAACTCATTTGTTTCTTCTAAGGCTGTAATTTTTTGTTCTAATTCTTTCTCCAACCTACGCTTTTTTTCTTTTAGTTTTTTAGTAAACTGTATCGTTTTACTCCTTATCTCCATTAACAGAGTTTCAAAAAATAACTGGTCGTTAATTTCGAATGTGTATTCAGGATCTTGGGAATTTCTGGATTTGTACTGCCATATTGTGTCCAAAATAGTTTCTTTTATAGAGTTTACATAATCCTTATTGCTAAGTAGTGAATTATTAAATTTCCAGAACCCAGACCCATGTCGAAAATTATTAAATCTAAGTTCCAAGTCAATTATGGAATGGTCGGTTCTATAACCCGGATGTATATTACAGCTGTCAACACATAACGAGGTATGACTGGAAATTAAGAAGAAGTCAAGGCGGGCTTGTTTTGTCGGGTTCTTTCTGCGCCAAGTAAACCTTTGCTTATCTGGGTTGTTCACACGCCAAATATCTTGTAGATCAAGACGACTAATGATTTCTAATAACTTTTGTCTTGCTGAAGGATTATTTATATGGAGGTAGTTCGAAGTATCTTGTACTGGATCCATAACTAAATTAAAGTCCCCGCATAATATATACTGGCAGGAGGAATTAATAGATTCAATGAGCTCCATTAACTTCCTGTAAAAGTTGGGGCAATCTTGGTTAGGACCATATATATTCGCTATCACAAAAATACGGTCTTCAACTTCGATCTCAATTATTAGATAATTCCCGTCGGGGTCCAATTTATACTTATGGAGTTTAAAATCGAAATTGTTATTGAAACGTATTGCTACCCCTCTCGAAGAGCCTCTGTAGGAACTGAATAGGCACTCAAACCCCCATTCGGCTCTTATTCGAGTTTCTATATCCGGAGTAAAGTGGACATCCTGAAGACAGTATATTGAGGAATTTTTTTCTCTTAAATAGTTGAATACATCTCTGCGCTTTTTAGCATCCCCAAGTCCCTGACAGTTCATAGACATTATTTTGACCGCCATATTGATTCATCTAAGCGTGTATTGGAAACACGTGACTGTACCTGCAAATCCACAAACGGAAGACGAGAAGAGTAAAGAGGACAGAAGACAAAAAATGTTAGAAAGACGAAGGGTCGAAGAGAGAAGAAAGAAGAATAAAAAAAGATTACAAAAATATGTTTCTTCCATTGTCTGGTGGATAGTACACAGTTTTAAAATGATGCCAGTCATCCCTGAGTTACTTCAGCTGCTAAAGCTTCTTATGCTTAGTCTAACCTATGTATGATGCGTGAGTGGGCTTGTGTGTGCTTGTAGGTGAGTGCTTGCGTATGTGTAAGTGTCTTGTGTTTGCATGTGTGTGTTTGTACACATATGTTTTGCTTTCAGTTTCCACAGTTACGATTTCATACAAGAAGGTTAATATTCTGTAGGCCCCTAGTTCAAAGTTAGATGAGAAAAAAATATTACACTGGTGGAGTTGAAAGAAAATCTTCAGTTCGATTTTTGCGCGTCGTTTTTTTTTTGTTTTTGTACGACCATACTTAAAATAGCCAATGCCCGTCAGTCAAAATTCCTTCGTCCTGTGTTTTGAAAGATTAGTCGCTGATACGTCCTATTATGTAACTAATCCTGCTTTGTTGGTGGACCATTGATGCGTGACACGCCGTCAGGACGGAATCACTGGCCCCATTCGGACAGCGTGTCACCCAACCGCAGCCCACTATGCTTATAAAGCCACGAACTCTTAAATACTATTGAAGTTCAACTTGCTGTGGTATTCGCTTTAAGCCTTTGAACTCGATTGGCTGTTTTACCGATACATTTAGTTCTTGTCTCAAGTTACAATGAGAAATTTATAACGGAATATTGAGAGGACCAAATAACATATGCAATCTGCAGCGTACACTGCAGATTGCAGATGTCAATTGATTCTCCCCAGTTGTTTGTTTTTGACTGGTCTATCTTTCTTCATTTACAGAACGATAGATGATGCCATTCTAGTGACTTGTCTGAAGTTGCAAGGAGAAATTTACATTGGAATACTGAACGGACCAAACAACATCCGCAATATGCAGCGTACACTGCAGACTGCAAAACTGTTTTGATCCTCCCCACATTTTTGTTTTGGACTGGTCTATCTTTCTTCATTTACAGAGAGATGGGTGATACCATTCTAGGGACTTAGGAATCAAAGGGTTAGAGGTGTAGGTAACCTGATGTTGCTCGTATTATGTGGATATGGATGGCGTACATTATGCTTTAAGAGGGGGGGGGGGGGGGGGGTGGTCGAACATATTCACCCGTGATCGTTGCTTTACTGGTAGACCTCCTTAATTCTTTTAAAATGAGTCATTCAGTTTCAGGTGACCTATATCCATACTACTATATGTGAAAGTAATATTATTTAAATAGTTGTTAATGCTGGAAGATTATCTGTTTCTGGTTCTGCGGCTCAAAAAGTCTGCTATTGTCTGGTCAATATCATCAAAGAGATCAAATTTTATCCGTTGTCCGGAGTGGAGTTTTCCCCAAATGAATCCGTTTCTGTGGTACGCGAACTCAATTTTGTCGTGTCTATACAAACGATTCATCAAACAAACCAGTATTTACTTTCGTGATATCATCTCTAACTTTAATGTATTTAATTTGATTGTCTTTGCCGGTATACGTGTATGCATTCCTATTTTTAAAAATCTGGTTGCGCGTTTCATTTCTTAAAAATTTAACTATACAAAGTTTACATCCGTTTTGTGAACCAGATGGTAAACGATGTGCTGCTAGGATGTCTGATGAAGAAATGTTAATACCACTGTTTGAGCTATTTACTATTGAACAAACTTTGTCTGTTAAGTTTTCACTCTCTGTTTCTTCCAGATCTAAAATCTTTATGTTTGCCTTTCGTGAATATTGTTCACTTTTGTTCAGTCCTTGCTGTATTTCTTTTGTTTGGGATTTTAGTTTATTCATTTCTTCTTTTATCTCAATATTTTCCGTTTTGTATTGCACAATTTCTTCTCTCAAAAAGAAGTTTTCCATTAAGCAAGATTCTAGTTTGTTCTCTAAAAGTTCAAAATTATCCTTTATGTTTTGCTTCATTTCTTCCTTGACAGCATTCAGTTTGTCCGTTATCAGAGAGTCCACAATTTTACTGACATCTGATGTTAACTCTTAACCTGCGGAGTATTTTAAAATTAGTTTTCACCAAATCTAGTCATGGCTGCTGTTAAGCAGCCATGACTAGATTTGATGAAAAATTCATCGAAATTTAACTGTAGAAATCAGTAGTCAAAAAGTCCATTCAGTTTACCAGGGGAAATTTGATTAAACGTGCCAAAATTATTGTTATTTCAGTGGCAAGAGAGTGTCCTGGGCAGAAATATCCGCCAGCAGCATGCAAGGAGTTAAATAATAAGCAAACATATCTATTTCAGGGTCTGGTATATTTATATCTATTCGAAGTGTCCTCAGTGGCACAGGGTCTGTTGGACTAAGTCTTGTCGTTTGGGTAGCTGCCGGTATTGTGTCAGCTATTGGTAAGTGATCGATTTAATTATGTAATAGTTTAAAATGAAATTTATGGTAGTATGGTGAAAAGTCTTTCAGTTGGCACAAAATGACTTAAGAAGGCAGTAACATCACGTTTTACTAACATAACTTTCAGTGTTCATTTACCAAATGCCTTCAAAACACAGCACGTGTTTACTCTAAAATCAGTTGGGGTAAAAATCAACCCACATCAACTGGGTTTGGTTTCGAATTCAATAAACCTGCATGATTTGGGTTAATTTTTTTAACCCAACTGATTTTAGAGTGTACAATGTATGAGTGAGCGCAGGCTATTCTACGGAACCGACAAATCAAGGGAAATTTCTGGCACCTTAGAAGAAAGTATATCATATTTAAGATGTACGGACACGAGTTAATTGGTGACAGTTACATGTGTCATTTGTAACAGACAATAACTTGACTGAAGTGTAAACTCTCCGAAACAGAGTTGTATACCTTTTGTAATGGAGCAAAAGAAACAATATTGCACTTAGTTTTTGATTGGCCTTTTTGCTCTAAAAACTTTCTTTGAATTTATCAGAACAGTTGAAAGAAAAGTGCCAAATCTCCTCAATCACAACCAAATGTGTTGCTCTGGGTCTATGTTATCATTACAAAAATGACATCTTCCGACAAACAGCTAATTTATGTGCAGTCCTGGCCCGAATAACATGTTTGTTTATTCCTGCAAAGTAAGAGAATGTTTCAGATGTCTGAGCAGGTTAGATATTATCGCAGTTTGTAACTGCTGGCTGCCAATTCTAAGTCTTGAAAAAAAACCCAGTAAATGTATTCGAAGAGGTTGGATTCTTCAAAATTCGATTTTATTTAGAAACGAATTTCGCATTTGAACTCTCGTTATGCATACCCCCTTTGCTGATATGGAAGCAAGTCTCGTGGGAAGGAGGGTGGGGGAGGACAGAGAGAAAAACAAAAAACAAAATACAAACAAATAAACAAACTAAAAAGAAAAAAACCCAAACAAGAGAAAAATTAAAAAAAAAAAACAAATAGAAAAAATAAACAAAACACTCCCCCTTTAAAAACACAGAAGAAACAAAATAATAACAATAATAAAAACAAAATAATACTGAATATATCTTCTATACAGTTGCCATTTCTCATCAACATAATGTTTTAAGACTGATTTTTTATATTAAAGCATATTGCTATCTTCTGTGTACATGTGTATAATCTAAAATGAAAATACAGAGCCCCAAATAAAACAAACAACAGAAAAAAGAAAAGAAACATCCCCACCCCACCCCCCCCCCCAAAAAAAAAAAAAAAACAATCAAAGAAAAAAGAAGAAAGGGAGATTGGAAAGGAGAAGATAGATGTAAAACGAGTTCCAGCAGTATAAGATACTGAGAGATTTTGGAAGGGTATAATTATGGCAAACTGAGAAGGTGCATAGAGAATAGAAGAAGTATCTGCCACGATCAAGAAGACACTGAATTGGAAATCTTTGGTTGATAAAGTTCCAAATTTCTTGTTGAAATATTTACCAAGTCTCCATCGCCATAGGACGTCTGCATTCAACAACATTTTGAATGGCCCTGGCACTGCCTCTGTGTGGTTTTCCCTGGGAGTTACTTACCTTCTACCAAAAACAAAAAAATAAAAAAAAACGCAACATCCCAAAAATTACAAGCCGATCACCTGTTTACCAACACTATACAAGCTGCTCACTTCTGTTCTTACAGAGCGAGCTTATAATCACTTGCAGTGTAATGATTTATTTCCCAATGAACAGTGGGGTTGCAGCCGTGACACATACGGATGCAAAGACTAACTCTTGATCAACTGAATGGTATCTGAAGATTGTAAAACCAGGAAAACTAACCTTAGTACTGCTTGGGTAAACCGCCGGAAGGCATTCGATAGTCTATCCATTCCTGGATATTGAAAACATTGGGAATGTGCAAGTTTTCATCCGTCCTTCGTAATTTTCTTATGTCGACTATGAAGTCGTGGTCAACACGTATTTATCGCTCGCACGGGACAGGGACACTTTCTACGTCTGGCATAACATACGAAGAGGCATATTTCAGGGCGACTCTCTTTCTCCTTTGCACGTCTGCGTCGCACTGTTTTCCCTGTCGTCAATGTTGAATGATTGTGGGTGTTGCTGGACCATAGCCGGTCAACATATTTCACATCTGCTCTTCACTTCATGGACGACTTGAAATTGTCTAGCAAAAGTGACAAACACTTAGAAACTCAATTGAAAATTGTAGAAGAATTCACAAATACATTTGCAATTTGGTCTTGATAAATGTGCCAAAGTGACAATAAGAAAGGTACACTTATTGAATCTGGCCCACTGAATTTCGACAAAGAAATAAAGGAACTAAACGCAGAAGAAACATATAGATATTTGTGTGTGTGTGCAGGATAGGGCATCAGGCATACGAAAATGAAGGAAACAACAAGAAACGCGTATATAGGACGAACAAAACATTTTATTTTTAAAGCAAACTGAATTCAATGAATAAAATCAGAGCGATCAACACATTGGTCGTACCTGTAGTAACGTACAGTTTCAATATTGTCAACTGGAAGTTGTCAGAAATACAGAAGCAGGATGTTAACCCTTTACCCAACGTAACGGCAAAACCGGCCAGCGCTATTCTCAAAAATCGGCCCTTAGTTTTCATTATATTTTCATTTTTGACTCAAAATCATAGGTTATGACCCCTCTTTGGAACGAGCTCGTTCCAAAGAGGGGTCCTAACCTATGTTTTTGAGACAAAAATGAAAAAAAATTAGTTATTCGAGAATTTTGTTTGCAAGTGTCGTCTGTTTTCATGTTAGGTAAAGGGTTAAAACAAGAAAACTGATGACTATAAACATTATGCATGACCCAAAGGCAGATGTTAGCAGGCTCTACCTACCAAGACCCAGGGTGAGAGAGGTATTATCCAATTAGAGCAAACGTATAAGACTTCTGCTACAGAGCTAGATTACTGCATTAGTAAGTCGCAGTATCCATTGCTACAACTGGTTTATAGTCATGAGAATAGCAAGCAACTATACTCCATCGCTAACGAAGCGGAAAAATACAGAGATCAAATAGGGTGTCAAAATCTTGATGTTAATGTAGACAACACAGAGTCAACAACAAACAAGTCAAAGAAGTTAGGAAAAAGATAAAACAGAAGCAGATTGAACAATTGAAAGAAAATTGGTTAGGCAAATCTCTGCATGGAAAATACCCTGTTCGTATAGGAAGGGCTGATTGTGACCAACACAACACACACAGATGGCTGCAAACATCAACTCTTAAGGCCGAGACGGAAGGGTTCATCATAGCTGCTCAAGATCAAAGCTTGGCCACCCGTCAATATGCATGCGGCATTTTGAAACAAACCAACGATCCCAATTGTCGTCTGCGCCGTGAACCCAATGAGACCGTGAATCATACAGTAGTGTTCAACCCTCGCAAAATCTGAGTACTTGCACAGACATAACGAGGCCACTAAGTACATTCATTGGTGCATCTCGAAACATTACAGCCTACTTTTTATGAAATGAGTGGTATGAGCATGATCCAGCAACGGTGGTCGAAAACATGGAAGTGACTATTCTATGGGACATGGGCGTGACCACTGACAGAGAAATAACAGCAGACCGCCCAGATATCACCATAAAGAATAAAAAAAGACAAAACATCCATCTTAATAGATATGACGTGCCCTTCAGATAACAATGTGTCTATCAAGAAGATAGAGAAGCTCTCCAAATACAAGAGTTTAGAAATTGAGATTGCGAAAATGTGTGGAATGCAAACCACCAAAGTTCTCATAGTGATAGATGCGCTCAGTCTTGTCAAGAAGGGTATGGTAGACAATGTTTAAAAAAAATCCTGGTAACATTAGGGTGGAATGTCTGCAGAAAACAGTTCTTTTGGCACAGCGCACATACCCTGAAGACATTTATCAATCAAGTAAGAGCATCACAAATACACAACTTATCATCTACACTTACCTTGTTAACCTTTGGACTACAAAGGAAATATAATAATAATAATAATAATAATAATAATAATAATAATAATAATAATAATAATCAATAATAATAATAGTAATAATAATACTCTCAAAGTTACATGAAAGGGCAACAGAACTGTGATCAGTCTAGGTTGCGGTGTCTCGCAATTCTGACTTTTACAGGGTCGTACGCACAATTCATATTCTAGTGCTGGAGGCCTCCATCACGGCTTTCTGTATAGATTATGGTATCACCATAAAGCCTTCGACTTTCTTAGGTGTAGTCAGTACATATACATATTTATCATATGACTCGTCCGTTTTGTTCACTTTAAACATTTGATATTTTGTTTTCATATTAATCAGTGATAAATAAAGCCTTCCGTCAATTTCATTGGTTAATTTCAAAACTAGACAATTTGAGTGGCTGAACAAAATACAACTGGGCCACATTTTCATAATTTTCATAATGAGAGTTGGGAGTTTTCATTGGTCAATTTCAAAACTTGACAATTTGATTGGCTAAACAAAATACAACTGGGTCATATTTGCATAATTTCAGTATGGAGAATTTACGTTATCTGTCCTATTTCGGGTGGGTTATATTGTATTAATCTTTCACCTACAAGAAAAACGCCATTCATTTTTTTTATATTTTCACTTTTTGCTTCCAAAACATAGGTTATGACCCCTAATTGGAACCAGCGTGTCGGGCTCGTTCCGATGAGGGGTCATAACCTATGTTTTGGAAGCAAAAAATGAAAATTGTTAGTTGGACGAGGATGTTTTTTCCAAGTGCCATCTGCAACTCAAGTTAGGTGATGGGTTAAAAAGTCATACTCAGTGGCTAAAATGTGCGTGTGTGTGTCATATGATAAATAGAATATGAAATTAGTGTTTTTCTCATATAATATTTATGAAACTCGTCCGAATTTTTCGTTTGGGCTCGCCAGAGGCTCGCCAAAACGAAAAATTCTTAAACTCGTTTCATGGGGGCGCGGTGGCTCAGTTGGTAGAGGTGCAGGCTGCAAGCCCAGAGGTCCTCGGTTCGAATCCCACCTGCGGCAACCGCGTTGTGTCCTTGGGCAAGACACTTCACCGCCATTGCCCACGTGGGGGCACGGTGACGCTGTGTACTAAGGCGTACTGCACGTCGATGGTGCACCTGTCTTCAACCAATGCTAACCCTGCTTGTGTGGAGTTGGTATGTGGGGGAGCTGCCAGTTGCTCGCCGTTGCTCGGTGGTTCTCTCCGGGTACTGCGGCTTCCTCCACCCGTCATACAATCACGGTCATGGTTAGCCATTGTGCAGAAATATGTGACCTTAAACACCAATAACTAACTAACTAACTAACTAACTAACTCGTTTCATCAAAATTATATGAGAAAAACACTCATTCCTTATCCTCTATATATAATTTTTTATGTGAATTTGCATCAGTTTAAATCTTTCATCCCGAAAGGCCACTTTTCAGGTCAAGCATCGTGAAATAGACTTCTGCTCAATGAATGTATGGGGTAGACCATTTTTTTTATTTTCAACGTCCACTTTGAAAATAACAATTGGTCTGCCCCCTAATAAAAAATATAAACTTTTCAAATTTATGTCATTGAACCGGCATGGAATATACCATCGTGGTTCAACAGTGTGAGGGAACCCTCTACAAAATGAAAAGTGACGTTTTAATATGCCACCGTCTCTTTCAGTTTTTATCTGAGGTATGTATATTTTTACTGACTCGCTGCCTGTTCATATTAAGCGGGGTCATCTAACAAAGTTTGTTTTAGGTAAATTAAAAACAATTGTAAAATCATCTTTATTTTGAACGTTTTGGCAGATGACACGTTAAAAGACATTGCTGATAGCCAATTAAAAGTAAGAAAGTTGTGCATTCTATATACCCTTTTCATGTTTAAAATTTAAATAAAAGTCAGGTGGCAGGGATGGGTGCAGGTGAAGAGGGGTGGGGATGTAGCAATGCATATCATAGCCATTTGCCATTGCGGCAATGGTCTATGATTGCATTACGAATTTCTGTCAGAAATGTTATGGTTTCAACCATACTACTACAAATTAGAAAGTAAGGGGGCCCAAAAGAGATACCTTAATTTCTTCCAGACAACCCTTTTCAGGTAACTCCTTTTCTGATTACGTAGAAACAGAATACCAAAGTAATAGTCTCGTTAATTCAAAGATTGTAATTAGCATCAATGAATTCTGCAGCCTATTTCACGAGTTTCCTCCATTGAACCAACAATGTACGGTGATGTTATACACAAATGGAAAAGAAAGAGAGATCCCTTTTCCAGAGCGTGGTATTTTTTTTTTTTGGGGGGGGGGGATTAACAACACTTTCGACACCCAGGGCCACCCGGTGTTGGACAATTTTACGGGCGGAGAAAGCCGGAAGTCCCGGTGAGAACCACTGAGCAGCGGCGAGCAACTGCCAGACCCCCCCCCCCCCCCCAACGCACTAACTCCACAGAAGCGGGATTAGCATTGGTTGAAAACAAGTGCACCATCGACGTGCAGTACGCCTGAGTACACAGCGCCACCGTGCCCCCACGTGGGCAATTGGGATCAAATGCCTTGCCAAAGAACAAAATGCAGTTACCCCTGCTGGGAATCGAACCGTGGTTCTTTAAGTTTGAAGTCCAATGCCGTAACCACTGGGCCACTTCGCTCCCAACAGATTGTTTTATCCCATAAATGTCTGTTTATTCGAAGAATAAATGCCTTGGATAAATTTTTCCTTTATTCACCTAATAGGGTGATAAATTCTCCGCATAGGTTTAACACCTAAAGAATTTATTCCTACAGTGGAGACGGACTTGTTGCCCCTGACCTCTACCGCATTCTTGTAGTATAATTAACAGTTCAATTGTTGTTTTCTTTGAACCTGTTTGAAAGTATTACACAGTGCCAGTAGAAAACACTAAACATTGTTCATTTAATAAAGTATTTTTGCAAGTTTAGCTCAGTTTTGTAGGGGAATTATTTTTAGACAGAAAAATATCACTGCGCCTTTTTTATTTTGGGCAGTTGTGCTTGTCCTCGAATTGGACCGATGTGCTCCTCACTTCTCGCTATGTTTTGTAGCGAGTAACAGCACGATTTCGCAGCGACTGCCCTGTAAAAGATTTATGAGATAAACAAATTAAACGCATAGTGTTTTCAAGTAAAAAAAATTAATTTATTCTAATCGTAGAATTAAGAATGAAACCGACTCGCCAGAGGCTCGTCGGTTTCATTCGGAATCCAACTCGCAGAATAAATCTTTTACTTGAAAACGCTATACGTTTATTCTATATATATCACACCATTTCAGACAATCTGTTTCAAGTAACTCCTTTATCGGATTGTTTAGAAACAGAATACTCAGAGCCATTTCCAAGGGTGTGTTTCAAGACCTCATTTCATTTTAAATCTCAAAGAACATTCTGTTTAATCATCATTGTAAAGTCAGTTCTAATAAAAACCCTTTGAACCCTAGCGGTCGTTTTTCCGGTCAGCAACATGATATGTCATAACGTCATTAAATATACTCGCCCAAAAAAGAAAGTGTGCATTGCAGAAATTGATCAAACTCCAAAAAAATAATTTCGTAGGTGTAAAGAGTGTTAACCTGATCATGAATAAGTTATATTGAACACAAAAACAGCTTTCCCCGTTAAAATTGCATTAACGTTAAATGACGTGCTGCGCGTTTGTGGAAAGGCATGTGTTGCACGTGGAGAGTCTGAAAATTCATGCAGCAGTGTGAATCCTTGGGTATTTGAACACTAAAGTAAGGCCTTCCTATCGTTCACATTCAAACTTGCGCTGCTGTTAAAACGACTCCACATTAGCATGCCAAGATTGACAATGAATCAACATCTCCTTGCCCTGGGTATGATTAGAGCTGGTAGAACACACAGAGAGGTTGCCCAGCATTTGAACTGCCGCCGTAACACTGTAGACAGGCTAGTCCATCGACATGCACAACATGATGACGTTCGAGACCGACCCCGCTCCGGGAGACCCCGAGTTACCACCCCTGCACAAGATCGGTATATTCGTGTCGTCCATCTCCGGAACCGGCTACAAACGGCAACGACGACAGCCAGGAACATCCCTAACCTGAGACGGATACATCCTCAAACAGTAATCAACCGGCTGAGAGAATACGGCTTACGTCCTCGAAGACCTGCAATTCGTCCGATTTTGACGTTACGTCATCGTCGTGCTCGACTGCAGTGGTGTAGACAACATCTCAGGCATCCCTTACACTGGTGGCGACGTGTTTTATTCACAGATGAATGTCGTTTCCATCTTTCATCATCAGCTGGCCACCAGAGAGTGTACAGACGTCGAAACGAACGCTACGCAGATCCATGTGTCGTGGAGCGAAACCGTTATGGGGAGGGTCCATCATGGTGTGGGGTGGCATCACTGCCCGTAAGAGAACTGAGCTGGTCATTATTGATGGCAATCTCAATGCAGCCAGATATTGTGATGAAGTGCTTACACCTGATGTTGTCCCATTTCTGCAACGTCACGGCCCCGGCGTCATTCTACAGCAGGACAACGCCCGACCCCACGCAGCTCGTGTTGTTCAACAGTATCTGCAGCAACAACATGTTCTTCCCTGGCCCGATATCTCACCCATTGAGCACGTATGGGACGAAATGAAACGTCAGCTACGCCGGCTTCCCCATGCACCGTCAATGCTTGTGGAACTCCACAGACAGCTTATCAGAATATGGAACAACATCCCACAATACTTCCATGCTAACTTGTTCGCTTCCATGAGGCGTAGATGCACAGCAGTAGTCGATGCAGACGGAGGTCATACCAGATATTGAGTGTGTGACTTTTGTGTTTGACCCTTAGTGTCTTTGACTCTCCATGGCACCAAGAGTATTCGTCGTAGCGTAATGAAATTTCTCGTGTTGATCACAAATTGATTCATCTGTGATTGAATAAAATTTCCATGAATGAAAATGATATATATATATTTTTTAGTGTTATTTTTTAGCATGCACACTTTCTTTTTTGGGAGAGTATAGGATGGCTGTTCAGTAAATGTGTGGGGTAGACCAATCGATATTTTCAACGTGCAGCCCCGAGACTGCACGTTGAAAATATTGATTGCTCTACCCCAAATAATAAATATGGACTCTTCTAATTGCTGCCATTGAACTGCTATGGAAGATACCACTAGAGTTCAAAGAGTTAATCATCGTTGTAAAGTCGGGAGCACGGTGGCTCTGTGCTTAGAGTATTAGATTTCAAACCGAAAGGTTCACGGTTCGATCCTGACCAGCGGTAACTGACTTTTGTCCTTGGACAAGGCTCTTAATCCCGTTTGCTCTTGTGAGGGGACGGTGTCGCTGTGCAGTAAGGCGTACTGTACATCGATGTCGTGATTGCCTTCTGCTGCTGCTAACTCTGCTTGTACAGAGAGTTAATAAGTTGGGGAGTCTGATAGATGGTCGCCGCTGCCCGGTGGCTCTCCTCGTACTCTGGATTCTTCCACCCGTTAAACTGTCCAACACAACTTGAAGCGGGCTGTTGAAACTGTTGTGAAACCCCAATCAACAAACAAGTTACTGTAAGATCTCTTGCTGTTGATCTAAATCCATTTATGTGGACAAACTAAAAGTCGGCTATCTTATTTTTTTTAGGCGTGCGATAGGTGAAGGATGCGATCGTTCGCCCATTTGTACAGGATTGTGTTCACACTACTTAAGACAAGAAACTGCCCAACCATATATAAATGAGAAAACTGGTTGCTAATTTCGATCACAACTATATGTAATTAAGTTATTTTTTGGAGAGTATTGTTGTTTTACAATTTACTGTGTGGAGCTGAGGCTGAGCGGTTCAGCCTGAGTCTCAATTTTCGTTCTGTAAAGCACAATTACGCCAGTTGGCAATATACACCGAATCAAGCCTGTTATATAAATCACTTCCCCAACAATACAGCTAGCCCTGTAATGTCAGATAAATGAGAACACTGGTTATTCGTTTCTATTACAACTGTATGTTATGAAGTTATTTTTTGGTGAGTATTGTTGTTTTACTGTGTGGAGCTGAGGATGAGCTGTTCAGCCTGAGTTCCACATTGTGTACTGTAAAGCACAATTACCCCAGTATATAATTAAGTCATTCGTGTACAGTATTCTTGTTTTGCAATTTACTGCTGGAGCCTAGGCTGAATCGAAACAAGAAACTGCCGAGCCATATAAATGAGAAAACTAGTTGCTAGTTTCGATCACAGCTGTATGTAATTAAGTTATGTTTGGAGAGGATTGTTGTTTTACAGTTTACTCTGTGGAGCTGGGGCTGAGCGGTTCAGCCTGAGTCCGACATTGTGTCATGTAAAGCACAATTACCCCGGTTGGCAATATACACAGAAAAAAGTCTGTTATATACATCAGTTCCAAAACAATACAGCTAATCTTGTAATGTCAGATATTCATTTAATAGTATCTGCAGAAATTATTTGTCCCAAGAGTAAGTTAGGTACACAGCCATTCATAATTCGGTCATAAAAAACTGTCTGGTCACATGAATGATAAGTCTGGTTATTAGAGTCGATCACAACTGTACATAATTAAGTCATTTATGTACAGTATTCCTGTTTAGCAATTTACTGCGTGAAGCCTTGGCGGAATTGAAACAAAAAACTGCCCAGCCATATAAATGAGAAAACGGGTTATTAGTTTCGATCACAACTGTATGTGATTAAGTTATTTTCTGGAGAGTATTGTTGTTCTATAATTTACTGTGTGGAGATGGGGCTGAGCGGTTCAGCCTGAGTCCCACACTGAGTCATGCAAAGCACAATTACCCCAGTATATAATTAAGTCATTGTGTACAGTATTCTTGTTTTGCAATTTACTGCGTGGAGCCTAGGCTGAATTGAGACAAGAAACTGCCGAGCCATATAAATGGGAAAACTGGTTGCTAGTTTTGATCACAACTGCATGTAATTAAGTTATTTTTTGGAGAGTATTGTTGTTTTACAGTTTACTCTGTGGAGTTGAAGCTGAGCGGTTCAGCCTGAGTCCCACATTGTGTACTGTAAAGCACAATTACCCCAGTTGGCAATAAACACAGAAACAAGCATGTTATATAAATCAGTTCCCCAACAATACAACTAATCCTGTAATTTCATATATTCATTTAATGGTATCTGCAGAAATTATTTGGCTCAATAGTAAGTTAGTTAACACAGCCATTCATAATTCTGTCATAAAAAACTGTCTGGTCATCTGAATGATAAGACTGGTTATTAGAGTCGATCACAACTGTATATAATTAAGTCATTGTGTAAATATTGTTGTTTTACAATTTACTGCGTGGAGCCTTGGCTGAATTGAAGCAAGAAACTGCCCAGCCATATAAATGAGAAAACTGGTTGCTAGTTTCCATCACAACTGTATGCAATTGAGTTATTTTTGGAGAGTATTATTGTTTTACAATGTACTGTGTGGAGCTGGGACTGAGCTGTTCAGCCTGAGTCCCACATTGTTCCCTGTATAGCACAATTACCCCGGTTGTCAATATACACAGAAACAGCCTGTTATTATAAATCAGTTCCCCAACAATACAGCTAATCTTGTAATGTCAGATATTCATTTAATGGTATCTGCAGAAAATATTTGGCTCAAGCATAAGTTAGTAACACAACCATTCATAATTCAGTCATAAAAAAACTGTCAGGTTATATGAATATTAGGACTGGTTATTCGTGCCGATCACAACTATATACAATGAAGTCATTTGTGTACAGTATTCCTGCTTTACAGTTTACTGTGTGGAGCCAAGGCTGAACTGAAACAAGAAACTGCCCAGTCATATAAATGAGAAAACTGGCAATTAGTTTCGATCACAGCCGCATGTAATCAAGTTATTTTTAGAGAGTATTGTTGTTTTACAATTTACTGTGTGGAGGTGAGGCTGAGGTGTTCAACCTGGGTCCCACACTGTGTCTTGTAAAGCACAATTACCCCAGTTGGCAATATACACATAAACAAGCCTGTTATATAAATCAGTTCACCAACAATACAGCTAATCCTGTAATGTCAGATAAACAAGAAAACTGGTTACTGTACATAATCAAGTCATTTGTGTACAGTATTCCTGTTTTGCAACTTACGCGTGGAGCCTTGGCTGAATTGAAACAAAAAAACTGCACAGCCATATAATTGAGAAAACTGGTTATTAGTTTCGATCACAAGTGTATGAAATTAAGTTATTTTCTGGAGAGTATTGTTGTTCTATAATTTACTGTGTGGAGATGGGGCTGAGCGGTTCAGCCTGAGTCCCACATTGTGTATTGCAAAGCACAATTACTCCAGTATATAATTAAGTCATTTGTGTATAGTATTCTTGTTTTTGCAATTTACTGCGTGGAGCCTTGGCTGAGTTGAGACAAGAAGCTTCCGAGCCATATAAATGAGAAAACTGGTTGCTAGTTTCGATCACCACTGCATGTAAATAAGTTATTTTTTGGAGAGAATTGTTGTTTTGCAGTTTACTCTGTGGCGATGAGGCTGAGCGGTTCAGCCCGAGTCCCACATTGTGTACTGTAAAGCAAAATTACCCCAGTTGGCAATATACACAGAAACAAGTCCGTTATATAAATCAGTTCCCCAACAATGCAGCCAATCCTGTAGTGTCACATAAATGAGAACACTGGTAATTAGTTTAGATTACACTTGAATGTTATGAAGTTATATTTTTGGAGATTATTGTTGTTTTACAGTTGACTGTGTGGAGCTGAGGCTGAGCTGTTCAGCCTGAGTCCCACATTGTGTACTGTAAAACACAATTACCCCAGTATATAATTAAGGGGCTGCCTACCCGAAACAATTTGAAATGAGACTCCTGTCAAAGAAAAGGAAAATGAAAAAATTTATATAGCAATGTTATACATCAAAATGTTCATTATAATCCACTGCATATGAATATACACGTTTAAAATGCAAAAAAAAATCAGAAAAAACGAAAAATATAGTTTTTGAAGTGAAGGCTGTATTAGCAACAGAACAAATTATGGCAACGATAATCTGAAGTAATTTATCAACCAATATCAATGGCTAGTAGTTACCAACTGCATGCGGGGGTAATTTTCATGTAAGTGCTTTTAGTAGCGATGATCTTGGCAGTTTTTTCGACATTTGCTTCCTGATGGAGAACGCCATTTGTAATTATACCACGTGACCAAAACAACATTTCGGTAATTCAGAAAGCTATCATATTTTACGTCGTATCACTGCTTTTCAATTTCCAGAACAGCACATAACGTTAACAACTTTATCTATAATGCTCCTGAACTTGTGCTTGTTTAATAATTTGGCGCCAAATGTTTTTAAATGAGCGTTGTTTTTGAACAACAGAGATGAATTTTTTAGCACCGCCTTCTCCAACCTCCCAATCGAACAGAAAATGGTACGCATTTTGATGTCGTTTGGTAAAATATCATTTTTTTATGAAATGTAATGAGTAAGAGTCAAAAAATACATCTGGCACAACAAAATTAAAAGAATTTAGTGGATTTGAGAAATGGTTATCGGAATGTTACGAATTATTTTGTGACGTATATGTCGTAACGCCTTTGTTCCGAATGGGCGGAACAGTTTTTGTCTTTTAGGAATCACCGCGAATCTGTTTCCAAACCGTTTCTGTGACAGAGAATTTTTTTTCTAAGAATATTTGGTAAGCATTGGGTGATGAACGACAAACAGCACGCCTTGATACTACGAAAATCATCATCGGTGAAAAAAGAGGCCTTTCGATATGCTTTTCGTGTTGAAAGTATAATGTTTACATCTATCTTCCCAGTAAACAGCACCGCATGTTCGATGTTGTTTACATTCAAACGCCTGCCTTGTGTCGGCAGCGCTGTTTGTTTCTACCAAACACCCCGATCAACCCAAGCAGATTTTAACACATATCCATTCCGTAAAACACTTTTATGTTCATCTTCCTTTCGAGAGGAGAGGAAAAGTCGTGCACAAACACACGGTGTTCAGTATAAATAGCAGGCAAGTGAATGTCAGGTTCTGTTGATAGTGAAATCTGTTGTGTGTATTGGCGACTTGTGAAGTTGTGTCTGGAAACCTGATTGCACAATGATCTGAGAAAATTCGTTTTTAATATATTACTGTGATATCTTTCCGACAAATCTCATCGGTCATGTGTAAATAAGTCTCGTATAAAAATTATTAGTGCCATTGGTAAAATAGGAATTCCCATGTAAGAAAACATGTTAGCAGCATAAACTTTAACAATTCTTTAGATCCTCTCGGTATTCCATACAATTGTTTGTCAGATGTGCAGTGACCTTTGACATTTACAGTACAAATAGCCAAGCCATGTGCTTTCATTTGTTTTTTCTTCAACTTCAACACATTTTTTTCAAAAGCAAATTTGGAAGTGATGAGAACTTTTTAACACACTTTAACCCCCTGCATGCTATTTTCTACTATTGAAACTTAATGGGGAGATAGTGAAAATGTCATAAAGTGTTTATTATCAGTTTCTTTCATTCAAATTCACATGCTCTATTATGTAATCAACATGCATCCTGTGCAAGGCAGGATGTGCAAAATAGACTTTATAAAAATCTTCTATGTGTCAAACCAAACATTTTGATGTGTAACACATGCCTATTTGAAGGTCATTGACGTAACATTTCATTCAGGAGAAAACACATCATTTGATTGAAAGTTTGGGATTGGCAGCCCCTTAAGTCATTTGTGTAACAATATTCTTCTTTTGCAATTTACTGCGTGGAGCCTTGGCTGAGTTGAGACAAGAAACTGCTTAGGCATATAAATGAGAAAACTGGTTGCTAGTTTCGATCACGACTGTATATCTTTTGGAGAGTATTGCTGATTCACAGGTTCCTCTGTGGAGTTGAGGCTGTTTGTGAATAAAGCATATCATTGTATGTGTACATCCATCAATAACATAAGGTATAGTGTCGGCATATTACATACTGCTATGTGAAGCTTACGGGGAACGCCGGATACAGCTGTACATTGCCCAACTGTGAATCCCACACCGAATTGAGGTTACAACCTACCTTATGAACTACTGAATATTTATTCGCCGCATCAGACCAGAGGACAAGCTGGTGTAAAGTTTTTGGGCGTCTTTATGAATCTGAGCTCTCAATTTGTTAAATATCCTTCATGTGAATTTATTACTTATATTCGACAGTTCTTACTCTTCTTTATAGTTAGCACTTGATGTGGGACTGTCCTCAGACGACAGAAAAAAGTCTGTAATTTTGTAATAATAAATCGGATAAAAATGTAATATCCACTCGCACCAAACTGTACTGTCATAAAACACATTTCTGATGTTCATCACACCGTGATCAGTTCCTTTGTGACAATGCACTTGTCGCAAACCCAGAGGAAGAAAAAGCGATAACGACAAATTATGCCCAATCAAGAAGGGAAACACCCGATATAGTGTTTGAATACGCTTCAACAGACGTTTTTGGGGTGCCATGCAGGTGGTGGAGGTATTGCTCGCGGGTGGGCAGCTGATGACTTATGAGATCGAGAGGACACCAGGAGCGTTATTTCTTGCCCAATTTTAAAATCACCTTTATGTAAAGGATTGCTATAGATACGGAAGGGGAATACGGAAGAGAGAAAATATTTCAAAATTTGATTTCCTACAATGTCAAGACAAATCAGTCACTTGCCGTCACTTTTATGGCTCCTTAAATGCGCCATGATCGGAATGAAGCATCCCTGATACTGTAGTTAATTAATTATCCTCAAATCACGATGGAATTACGCCTTTTCTCCTATTTGTGCGAGCATGTATTATACCGAACTGTGAAGGCTTGGGTTTGTTCGGGGTGGGATGTGTGTATGACGGGGGCGAAGAAAAGTGAGGAGTGTTCGAGCGTGTGTGGATGTTTGTGACTAAGGCGTGAACGGACGAACTAAATCGACTTTTTTCCCCCGGCTTCACATAGTACAACCCCCCCCCCCCCCGAACTTCCTCCCTCTCCGCCCCGACAATTAACCATATCCACTTCCTAAGAAAGTGTACCGTGATCACTGCTAGATCTCAAATAGTGAATTATATTTGTCTTTTTGTCACTCCGAACACTTTCTATTGTTCTTACTTTTCTCAACATAATGTTGCTTACTGAAAAGAGTACACACTGCAGGCTGCCACAGTCATTGTTTCAAAATCAATCACCATTTATGCACCCAAGTCATGGCGGGCAATGAAGTAATTTCGATGGATGAGATATTTGATGGGGAGAGTCACAACTTTGCATCCAAGTATGATGCTTATATAATTACTAATTCAGAAGAAGCATCTGCAACACCCTTTTCCCTGCATAGACACTCCTGTAACTATTATTCACCTTCGCAATTTCTAGAGAATATTCCCGTTCAGAACAGGAATGTGTCTCTGCTTGGCCTCAACTGCCGACGTCTTAATGCACATTGGGACTCCTTCTGCGACTTTTTGAGTGATATCCAAAAGAACGAGAACAGATTCGACATAATTGGGCTCACAGAAATTTTTAAAATACATGATCAAGTAAGCTACAACCTTGAAGGGTATCATCCATTTGTATATAACACCCTCCAGAATCGGATGATGGGAGGGGTGGAGCTGGTATTTTTGTATCTGACAACATTCCATTTAAATTGAAGCCTGACCTGGCGATATTTATTCCCCACGTGATCGAAACTATATTTATTCGAGGTCAACCCTAGGAAAAGAAATTCGTATATAGTGGGCTGCATCTACAGACCCAACTCAGCACCTTTGGCAAACATCGACGTTTTCACGTCTTCCATTAGTGATATATTAATAAAAATAAATGCAGAACACATAAAGCGCTGTTAACAGGGGACTTCAATATTGACTTAAAACATAGAAAGTCACAGCAAAACTAACTTCTTTATCGATAATATGTTCAGTGACGGGTACATGCCGGTCATAACTCGACCAACAAGAATTACTGAATACTCTGCAACGATAATTGATCATATTTATTCCAATAAGGTTCCGCCAAACTATCAAGCTGGAATTATTATCGCAGACGTCTCCAATCATTTTGCAACATCTTATATAGAAGAAGTTGGAAAGGAGTCAGATATCCCTAAAGTAAGTAATCCTACATTTAGAAGATCATTTAGTAGACAAAACGTTCTGAAATTGAAGAACTTGCTACAAAACTGCAATTTCGACGTGGTCTTCCAAACACCTTGTCCACATACAGCATATGAACACTTCATGAATATTTACCTACATGTCTTTGATGAAGCATTTCCACTGAAAAGAGTTATAAATAAACACAACAAATTTATCAAACGCAACCCATGGATGACATCTGGGCTTTTGCAGTCATCTCTTAAAAAAAACAACCTTTACATAAAAAAGTTAAAAATGCCCACAGAAAAAAATATTCAAGATTATAAAGCGTTCAATGCGATCATCAATAAAGTTAAACGACAAAGTAAGGCACTGTACTATAATGATATCCTGCGGGAAAATCAACAAGACTTGAAGAAGACTTGGCAAATTTTACGTAATGTAATAAATAAGTCCAAAAATTCACAATCCTTACCACGGACATTTATTTCAGACGGAGTAGAGATAACGGATCCCGAACTGATAGCATCAAGATTTAACATTTATTTCGCAAGTATTGGTAAAAACGTCGGCGAAGGCGTACCACACCCTGGCACTGACTTCACAGAATTCCTAAAAGGAAATTATCCTAATAACTTCTTTGTTGCTCCAACTATAGAGCAAGAAATTATCCTTGTAACTAATAAGGGAAAACCACCGCTGACCTCAGTAACACATCTAGCCAAGCTATGAAGGAAACTATATCTGAAGTCGCACAACCCCTATGCCATGTATTCAACCAATCATTCATGAGTGGAATTGTTTCAGATAACCTGAAAATAGTTAAGGTTGTCCCTATCTTTAAGGGAGGTAATGCTCAAGAATTAGAAAATTATAGACCAATAAGTATTTTACCTATCTTCTCCAAGCTACTCGAACGTATCATGTGTACGAGGTTAACAAGCTTCCTAACTGAATTTAATGTCTTCTATAAACATCATAATGGATTCGGAAAAAAACATTCAACTATTCACCCTATTATACAACTTCTTAACTGTGTTATAGAAAGCAATGACAAACCTTCAAAAGATTCTACCTTGGCCATGTTTATTGATCTCTCAAAAGCTTTTGATACAATCAACCATGAAGCTCTACTTAAGAAAATGGAATTCTATGGGATCCGGGGAACCTGTAACAATTGGTTTCGTAGTTACCTGTCTAACAGAAGTCAATATGTTCAATATCACTCGTACCGGTCTCTCCAATTAAGTATCAGCTGTGGAGTACCACAATGATCAGTACTTGGTCCTATTTTATTCCTAATTTATGTGAATGGCATTTGTAACAGCACCACATTAAATCTACAATCCTTTTCGGATGACACCTCGATGTATACGCCAGACCACGATATGCAACTGCTTCAAGCTAAAGTAAATGAGGAATTGGAAAAAGTATTTGATTGGTGTTGTTCTAATAAGCTACAGATAAACATTAAAAAATCTAAGATAATTCTATTTCACCCTCAAAATAATACGTCCAAAGCCAGTCAACTCAAACTGTATCTTAACAATAACGAAATGCCAGTAGTTGGAAATACTATGTTAGAAAAAAACGATTAAATTCTTGGAGCTACATCTTGATGAAAATTTGAAATTTAAAACCCACATATCGAATATATGCTCAAAGATTTCTGGTGCAATATATTGCATTAACAAGGTAAAAGACATTCTCCCGAAAGACGCGCTAAAATCATTATATTACGCACTAGTCCACAGTCATCTATCATACGCCATTCAAATCTGGGAATGGAATATTGAAATTTCAGGACATGTATAAACTGAATGTCTAATTATTTATGTACGACTGGCAAAATAAGAACCTACCCAAATCCTTTGATAACATGTTTAGTATACACACCCCTATTGGCACGCATACAAGACAAGCTGGACAAATTAGAAAGTATAAGGCCTGAACACACTTTTCGACAAATCTACCCAAACATAACTTCCCTAAAATTTGGAATGAATTAGAAAGCAGCCTCAAAACATTAACCCCCCAGATCCCTGTTCAAAAGTATACTTACCAAAAAATTTATTGCAAACTACTCCCTTACAGCAACATGTGTTAACACACTGTGCCCGGACTGCAGACAGGCAGTTCAAATCCACAAACAATCTAAAAGGTGTATTGCAGACTAAATGTTCCCTAATTCTTGATTATTAAACCACAGATTATGTGTGTGTTTGGCAGATTGTGGTTTGTCTGTGGTAGCAAAAATTTATTTAAACTCCGATATCTCATCCACCATGACCCAACATGAAATTATTTCACTTGCCCTGACACAAAACTTGGGTCCCTACTCTCCAACTCGATAGTTGAAACAAGGATTGTGCCTGCAGCAAAAAGTCTGCTCCAGGTGATAGTATCCAACATAGAAACATGGAGATGCCAGGAAGACAGCTAATCTGGCTATGACGTCTCCAAACAATGCGCCTCTCACATTCATAATGTATTTGATTTCATGTGTGTAATGTTCCAATACTATCTGTATATATATTTTTTTGACTGTTTACGTGATGTAATAATATTCCTTACGATGTTTGTGAGTAAGGTGAATTGTTGAATAAAATATCATCATCATCACTGCGGTCAAAGAGTTCAAGTCTCATCCAGGTTGACCCCCAGGGATGAATGTGGTGAATAAGTGCTTCGAAGATGTTCTATAATATTTGTAAGCATCTTTGTACATAGAATCATCATAAGATATTTTTTCTTTCAGAATCTCTGTGTTATGCGGAATTGGGAACGACTTTCAGAAAATCGGGATCAGCATACGCTTACCTGTGGGAAGCTTACGGTTCTTTGCCAGCTTACCTTTACGCTTTCAACTACCTCTTCCCATCTTCATCTGCGATACAGTCTTTAACATTTGCCGATTATGTAGGTGAGGCTATTGCTGGCGAATGTGGCCCACCCAAGCTGTTCACGAAGTTGTTGGCCGTTGTAGTACTGCGTAAGTTAAAATCAATATCATATTCGTATTGATGAACGGCGTTTCAAATGAAACTACGTTTCGTCGCGATTAACCCCATGGTGTCACACGGGACTTAGTCTACACACACTTAGAAGTTCCATCACGCTTTGCAATACAGATCTCTCAAACACATCGAATTTGGTCAGAACAAATGCAACAACACATATATGTTATCACCACTATGTGTTGACCGAGCAACTTGTATCAAGCCGAGATTGTGTTCATATTTGGTATCGCTGTGAGCCCTCTAGGGCGAGTCGCGATACGTAATAGGAACATCATCGAGTTTCTCAATCAACGTAGTTGTGATGACAAATGTATCTTACCACCCCCGAAACCACTTGGCGGTAAACCAATTTATCTCACAAGATTCGTCCCTTACTTGGCTTGTTCGCATGCATTTTGACAACCATTTAGCGTCTATGAATTGAATTTTTTAAATGAAAATCATGATAACGTCACGGTATTACGTCCTTCAGCTGTGCATTCGTTGTCCACTAGAATCGTAGTGTTTCCATTGTGTGTTTCTTTGTTTTATTTTTCAGCTTTAACGTATGATAGGCCTATATACAAAATCATCAAGGCAAAAATTGATCTAGACTAATTTATTTCGCTGAGGTGGTGTTTTATTTGTCATGTAATTACTTTTATCCAAATGATGGCCTCGACATGTGCAATCAGTTTTCGATGAGTGCAGGTAAAAACTTTCTTTTTCTGAATTGAATGATCGCACGTGCTCGCAGACGTTACCCAGGTCAGTGGTGCATTAGTTTCCATGTGACAGTACACTTAGACTATTGTTCTATCAGGTAGGCCTATTTCATGGCGGTTTTCAACCTAGAAAAGACAAAGAGGCAAGGGTGTAATCTTTTATTGTAAACGAGAAACACGCATTTATATATACACCATTTACCCATAATCCCTTTACCGTAATTTATACATCAACTCTTTACCAAAACGTTGGGAAGGGGGTATCTCAGTGGTTAGCGCGCTGAACTTCAAACCGAAATGTGGAATAGTTACCAATCGGGCTGGCGGTATTCCACAAATTTGAACACACTGTCTCGTGCGCTAAGTAACACCGAGCCTCGTGGTGGAGAGGTGTTATACCACTAAATAGGTTGTTTAAATTCATAGAATTGTGGTAATAAGACATCAGAATGAATATGATGTATAAGTACAAATACATATTTACCAAGTTCGCAGATATTCAGGCGACAATTATTTGGTGATGACTTGACGACTCGGCGATGGCTGAACTGTTCAGTAGCACGTCAAGTTTCCAATTAACTAAACCATGCCAACAGTTACTTCCATCGATGCGCAATCCACACGTATCTGTGACCCGGACTTCCAGAAAACGCATAAATATGAGCTGAGTTCACCACATTCCTCCTCATTCTGTAAAACTCAATTTTTTGAATTGGCAAGATGTTTGGAGAAAAATATCATCATGTTTACCAACTGTCAAACATATATACTGTCACGACAAATACAAATATGCTTAACTCTTTACCCAACGTAACGGCCAAAACCGGCCAGCGCTATTCTCAAAAATCGCCAGTTAATTTTCATTATATTTTCATTTTTGTGTTTCAAAAACATAGCTTATGACCCCTCTTTAGAACGAGATTGTCGAGCTCGTTCCAATGAGGGGTCATAACCCATGTTTTTGAGACAAAAAATGAAAAAAAATAGTTATTTAAGAATTTTTTTGGCAAGTGTCGTCTGCTTTTCATGTTAGGTAAAGGGTTAACAAATATACAGTCATAGATGAACGAACATATACACAGGTACAAATAACTTTTTTTCTTTTTCTTTTTGTTTATACTTAGGTGCTTTTCTCCTTCTCTACTGAGCGTAATCCCTCAGATTTGTTTGGCAGAATATAATGGTTAGCAGCAATTCGACTTGTAGATAGCAAAACAAAACAGAGAGGATTGTTTTTAATTCTGGCAATTTCTTTGGTTACTTCCCAGAGCATAAATGTACTCCCAATTTGATTTTCTTTAGTTTGACAAAAAATAGATGGAGCAAGGTTGGGTGCATCAGATTCCAGCACAATATAGTCGATGCTCATTTGCTTTGAAGTAGACTCCAGTGATCTATGTTTTCCTTTCAACGGTAGTGGTGAAATCCCAAAGACACATTTGGGAAATACTTATTTCCATGCTGTGTATTCATCAAGGTTACCAGTGAAACAATGCCTGTGAACTGAGTGGTATTTCTGCAGAGACTTTTGTAGAATTGCCAGACATTCATCTGATGTTGTCATGGGACCTCTGCAATGAATAACTACTGGGAGGTTGTTCTGCACAGCTATATCCAGTTGCTTTTGAAAACTAGTGCATTGTAAGCTGGGTTTGTTTTATCAGTTGTTTCTGTAAAATCCAAACCACATTCGTCAACTGCTACAACTCGCTGAGACTTCACTAGATGATTTTGGTCAGACAATCTTCTTTCAAGACATATATTACTTTCAAAACCTACTGCGTGTGGATGAATCCCAAATGTGATAAACATCCTGCTATTTAAACGTACCCTTTCTCTCTCTTGACTATTTGGCCATTTCCTGGGCCAACAGTAATTTGAACAGCGTATCTCATGGAAACTGATTCGCCTGAATGTGCAAACTTATATGCCAAACTTCAAATAAACCAGAGCATCCGATTCTCTGAGACAGTATGTTCAAAGGAAATAACTATCTATAAAATAATTATAACAGCCAGTTGAGTCAGCATGAGTAATCTTTTGTTTCTTTAATGAATTTCTGTCGCTCTTTGGACAAGGTTGTTAGGATATCAAACAAATTTTTCCAATGAAGCAAATCACTCACCTGACAACATCTGTGTGTTTCTTGTGACCCCAAATAGCCATTAATGTTGTTAGGGGGGGGGGGGGGGGGGCACTAAAAATTTGTAAGACGTGACGTCCTATTTTTTTTTCGGCTCCTTTTTTCACCCACCCACCCACCCACTACGTGCAAATTTTCTACTACCGTTCTAAGACACCCACCCCCACTCTCCCATTAAAATCCAAAATAAGCTTATAAACTTAGTAGGCACAGCTGTCTTTAGGGGTTTTTCATAATGTTCTTAACCCTTTACCCAACGTAACGGCCAAAACCGGCCAGCGCTATTCTCAAAAATCGCCAATTAATTTTTAATATTTTTTCATTTTTTGTCTCAAAAACATAGGTTATGACCACTCATTAGAACGAGCTCATCGAGCTCGTTTCAATGAGGGGAAAAAATGAAAAAAATTAGTTATTCAAACATCTAATTGGCAAGTGTCGTCTGCTTTTCATGTTGTAAAGGGTTAAACTGGTACCACCAATTTAAACCTCTGTGGGCTGCTATGGGCCCCAATCTACATATGACAAGCTGTTCATTATCAGGCATGGCCAGAGCAGGTGTACATATACGGGTACAAATTTTCATTTCAATTGTTCCCAAAATATTGTCTGCACATTTTCTACATTTCGAACAAGACACCCACCCCCTACTAACGTGTGACATTTCCCCAGTTTATGCCCAATATTTTCACATATAAAGCCTCCTGATGTTGTATTTACGTTAAGAGTGTGATGTACAACATCATCTTTAAGGTTTGAAACACAAATGATGGCATATATTAGCTGACATATTGATATATTTTTAAAAAATTCAAAAAACTGCACAAGTTGGAAATACACATTTTTGGCGCACTCAAGAGACCCACGCACCCCCACGTCACGTCTTGCAAATTTTTGGTGGCCTCCCCCTGTTAACATTCTCGATTATTAATCTTTTTTCAGGTGTAGGCTTCTTTCAGTAAGACCAATACACTTGCAGATATGTAAGTATTTGACCAATTCTGTAGGATTTTTTATTTTCATCAAAGTGTAAATGGCTTGCAACAAAACCAGCCATGAGATAAGTCCATTTCATGGGTTTGGAGCTGTCTGTAAAATTAGCTTTCTTCAATTCCGTCAAATCATGGGAGTGAAATCTGGAAAAATGCAGTTGTGTGAAATTAAGCTGAGTTTCTTGAGATTTGTAGGAAAAACAAGTGGTGTAAGGTTGAATATATCATGGTAAATGATTCATGATTGCACGCCGCCTAAGATGTTTAATTTTGAGATGACAGATTACACAATTCACTCCCTTCCTAGATGTGGTCACATCTGTGCATTTTAATTTACTCTTTGTTGGATGATTTTTTTAATTCTTCAAAGGTGTTGGGGCATTGTGGAGGTAGGAGAAGAGTCGTTAAAATCATTTTCATCGTAATCAAGTGCAAACATACTCTCATCTTCTAAATCCATGTTACTGCATAAAAAAATCAAAACTAAATAATCATGTACAAAGAAATTCAGTGATTTTATTCATTTGGTAAATATATTTACAAACGTTATACATACGTACAAAAAACCATAAATATTCATGAACATTGATCACTGAAATAAGAGAGTTCTGATATATATATATTTAATTCAAAAGATATTCAAGTTTTCTTGGAGGTTTCCTTAATGTGACGGGCCTGTCAATGAGTCTAGAACTTGTTTGCTATGCATTGTCTAAAGCAGCCAAAGGTTGATTCTGCAACCCCAGAACATCCGGGGGAGGAATGCTAGAAGACAATGGCGTTTTCACTGCCCAGCCATCCCAAACCTCTCTGAAAGGTAAATTATCATCTGGAGGAAAACATTGATATGCTGCTTCTTTCACAAAACCAAACAATTTATGCCTTAATCTCTTCATCCACAAAGGAATATTCCCAGTTTCACACATCTTCAACCGACCATGATGAACTACTTTTTTCAGTTTTCCTATCCTTGATTTTAAGTGATACTGGTGAAAGGACTTCGGTGATCAGATAAGGGCCTTTCCAGTGAGATTTAAGTATTTTGCAAGTGCCAAGTTTTGTGGCAGAGTTTGTTTTATACACAAGATCACCTGGTTCAAAAAGATGAAATTTCAACTGAGCATCATAGTAATTTTTCTGCCGCATCTGATGATTAACAAGATTTTTTTCTTGCCAGGTCGTGTGTTATCTGTAGTGTGTTTTTAAGATCCTCTACATATTGACATGGTGTTTTACTACTAACATTTGCATCAGAAACACCTAACATAAGACCAGTCGGTTGCGTTACCTCCCTCCCTAGCATCATGAGATTTGGAGTGAATCCGGTGTTTCTGTGTTTACAGTCGCCCTAATAGCTCCAGCAATCTGTTGAAGCCACTTGTTCCATTCATTTTGTTTCCCATCCTAGTAGCATCAAATGCACTGTAAAATCATCGTCCAACCTGCCCATTCGAACTGGAGTGATACGGTGTGGTTCTGGTCTTTACAATCTCCAGCAGTTTACACAGTGACACGAATAAATTACTATCAAAATGCTTGCCTTGAAAAAAATGGATCTGTAGTGGGCATCCTAAGCTATTGACAAATCCATCCACTGCCGTTTCTGCACTCTGGTGTGGTAACGGGAAACATTCAAGCCACTTGGTGAACTGGTCTATAATCATTAGTATATATTTATTTCCTGACTTTGAAGTTATGAAAGGTCCAAGAATATCCGTTCTAAAGGAGAACCAGCATAAAATTGACCCAAAGCTTCTTTAGCCATAACTGTGGCACCTTTGTTAAGATTACAAATTTCACAGCTTTTTACATGCAATTTGCAATTATGTGTCATGCCATACCATATGAACTGCTCCTTAAGTTTTTTTAGTATTTTATCTTGCCCTAGTGTCCTGAAGTTTTTACATTATGGCAATGTACTAAAACTTCTTTTCGCAATGATTTGGGAACCATAAAAAGATTTCTTGACCTTTCGGGCGCCACATCCTCCCATCTATAATACAAAAACTTGCCTAGTTTTATTATCTGATCTCTAGTTAACCGCCAGTGTTAGAGCTGGGCTAGATAAATGAATTTCAAACTCACTCGGTTCCTTATCTCCTTCTAACCATTCTGTTAGTTTCTGTAATTCCAAGTCTTCATTCTGGAAGGTATACAGTTCTTCTTTTGTATAGAAAGTATGTCAGTTAGTGCTGGTGTCATTAATGCCATTGATTTAGAAGGTTAAAGCGACATCGTACACAATCGAGGCCAATCTAATGTTCCTTTGATGGTCAAATTACTTGTTCTGGCCTAACCGCCAGTAGGTACCGAATTAAAATCTAGATCAGCTGTTGCTTAGTGGAGTAGAACAATGTGCGGCTTTGCACGGGTTGAAGAGTTATGCAACGTTGGACGCAAACAAGATCCCACCCATGTTCCTTTGCTGGTCAAATTATCAACCGGCGTTAAATTTTGCCTCGGTTGGTATGTAAAAAATGTAGGAATGCTGTGGTTAAAGGATTAATGCGAAGTCATTCTCGAACTGGATCCATCGAATGCCCCTTTATTGGTCAAATTACCTTTCATAATCAAATGACCTGTAGGTGGAAAAATAGTACATAGATCGGCTGAGGCACAACGGAATCGACCAATGCCCAGTGTTGCGCGGATTGAAGGGTTACCACGGCGTTTATCGCATTCAGAGACGCACCTCATGTCCCTCCCTTGTCAAATTACCATATGTGCTAAATTTTGTGGATTGGCCGAGGCATTGGAGAGTCGAACTGTGCATGACGTTGCATTAGTTGAAGGATTAATGCGACATCGAGCACAACTGGGGGCCCATCTCATGCCACTTTCCTGGTCAAATGACACCTAGGTGCCACATGTTGTCTCCACAGGTCGAGACACAGTGGAGCTACAAAAAGTGTGGCTGGGTAGTAGCATGCATTGAAAGGTAAATGCGCAATAAGAAGGCATTGCAGAGTCAAACAATGCATGGCGTTGCGCTGGTTAAAGGATTAAAGTCGAGTGCAAGCGGGGCCAATGTCATGCCACTTTCCTTGTCAAATTATCCCTAGGAGTGGGTCAAAAAGTGATTGAGATCAGAATTAAATTAAATTGCAAATACAGTAAATTTCTTTCCCTTTCTCTCCATCCCTCTACAGATGGAAATGAGATTACGTTTCCACTGATTTTGAAACAATTATAATGAATGTGTAAGAAACAGATGATGTACTAAAGGCTTACAATGGCTGTCACTCAAACGCTCTGCTTTTTGTCGCACTCCTCCTCCCTTCTACCACAACTAAAACTTATGTTCTAATTTCCACTGGTATGTGTAGATCACAATCGTTTGGTGTGTAAAAGGTAGGAAGATGGGTCGGATAGATGACAAAAAGATCTTCAGATCAAGCCCAACTTAATCTTTTTGTTTATGTCATGAATTGTTCCATTTGTATCATTCAATTGCCTTAAACAGATGTTTATGATTGTTAAAAGGTTGTACGGTAAATATACTTCAAAAACAGTAACAGTCTGAACAGAATGGTTGAAGGACAAATTGAAATTGTCAATTCTGAGGCCTTCTTTGGGCAGAAAAGCGTTTAGTATACTTTCGCTAACAGTTTGAGATTGTTAAGTGTATTTCTGACCAATCTGCGAAGTGCACCATCGACGTGCACTAAGCCTAAGTGCCCAAATCCTAACTGGTGTGAAGGGGTCATAACGGTAATATGCTGATTCTCTTCGTTTTGCATAAAATCACTTGAAATCCTTCAAAACTAATTTTAAAGTAGAAAAACTATACCCAAATAGACACACGCCCTAACCCGAAGTCAAAGGATCATAAGAGTCATACGGTGATTTTCACTTTTTAGCTCACCTGACTGAAAGTCAGTGGGACCTATAGCCATCAATGGCGGTGGCTCAGTAGATAGAGACGCAGGCTGCAAGCCGAGAGGTCCTCGGTTCGAATCCCACCTGCGGCAACCGCGTTGTGTCCTTGGGCAAGATACTTAATCCTAATTGCCAACGTGGGGGCAAGGCGGCGTTGTGTACTAAGGCGTTCTGCACGCCGATGGCACACTTGTTTTCAACCAATGCTAACCCTGCTTGTGTGGAGTTGGGGAGTCTGTCAGTTGCTCACCGTTGTGCTCTTTGGGTTCTCCAGCTTCTTCCGCCCATAAAACTGTCCGACTCGAGGCGACCCTGGTTGTAGAAAGTGCCGTTAAACTTCAATAAATGAATAAATTGCAATAATTTGGCATCGAGCGTCCGTTAACTTTTGAAATTTCTTCTTCAAAACCACTGGGCCAAATTCAAACATATTGCACAGACCATCATCTTTAGTATATACCCTTTCTACTTTGTTCAAATGAAGCTGCGGCCATCTTCGGGCTTTGGTTAATGCCCAGATAACCCAAATATCTTAAAGAATCTTCTTCTCGTGAACCAACAGAGAGAATGCCTTGATATTTGGTATGGAACTTCCTTTGAAGATTAAACAAACGTTAGCTCAAGGGAAGTTAGTAGGTCAATATTTGGGCTCTCTGTGTCCGCCTGCCCATTTTGGGCTCCCCCAAAATTTGTATTTCAAGAAACGATGGGCTGATTTGAACCAAATTTGGCATGTAGTACAATTGGGTCATAAGTACTTGATTGATCGTGCCGTATGGGGATGCCCATTTTAACACAGTTGGCAATGGGAAAATGCCGCGTCATTATCTTTCATCAAATAAGTATTCTTCTTTGGAACCTTTGGGCCAAATCTAAACTAGTTTGGTACAAAGTGTTTTGGTGGAGTTTACACTTCTGATTTTTTCCCCAAAAGGTTACTATGCCCCTTGGGGTGGGGTTAATGCCCCATACGCCTAAAATGCTTTAAAAATCATCTTCTCGTAAGCCACTCGCAATAATACTTATATTCCTGGTATGGAACTTACTTTAGTGACTCAGATGGGGGGCAGGGTGGCTCAGTTGGTAGAGGTGCAGGCTGCAAGCCGAGAGGTCATCGGTTCGAATCCCATCTACGACAACCGCGTTGTGTCCTTGGGCAAGACACTTCACCCCCATTGCCCACGTGGGGGCACGGTGGCGTTGTGTACTATGGCGTATTGCACGTCGATGGTGCACTTGTCTTCAACCAATGCTAACCCTGCTTGTGTGAGTTAGTATGTTGGGGAGCCTGACAGTTGTTCGCCGTTTCTCGGTGGTTCTCTCAGTGATTCAGATTCATTTTTTTCAAAGGAACTCAGTAGGTAAAAATTTGGGCTCCCTGTGGGAGGATGGCCATTTTGGGCTCCACTCAAAATTTCTATTTCCAGAACCAGTGGGCTGATTTGAACCAAGTTTGTCATGCAGCATAACTGGGTCATAAATATTCGATTTATGCCCGAAAGGTTTTTGGAGGATGGGGTAGAGAGAACTACAGAAGTTAAAAACAAAACAAAAACCGTACGGACACTCTTTTTGAGACTTCACAGAACAGAGCTTTGTTTTTGCCTTGGAAGCCTTCCAAGGACTAGTAGAAATGAATGGCCAAAAAATGCCTTTGGATGTGTCACGGCAAATAAAAAAATTGCTCTTGCTGCCCATCATTTACTGACACACTCACTTGAGCCTCTAGTTTTCATAAAAGCATTCGAAATCCTTCAAAACACATTTTATAGCAGAAAAAAACATCACCCAAATACACACGCACCCTAAACTGGAATTCAGGTTTTTTGCATAAAATAACTCAAAGCTCTTCAAAACTCATTTTAAATCAGAAAAACATCATCCAATTAGACTCCCCCTAATCCGTGGGTCAAGGGGTCATAAGGGTCATATGGTGATTTTCTTCCTTTTTGCAAAAGAAAACACTCAAAACTCCTTTTATTAAGCGTCATGATGAATTTCTCTTTTTCTTTTTTTTGTTGCATAAAAATGTCTTGAAATCTTTCAATAGTCATTTTAAAGCAGGCAAATATCATCCAGATAGACCTTTTTCAATCCGGAGTCAAGGGGTCATACGGATCATGTGGTGATTATCTTTTTTTGGATAAAATTACTCGAAACCCTTCAAAACTCATGTTAAAGCAGAAAAAGAAATCTCCTAAATTGACCCCTCCCCCTAACTGGGGTCAAGGAGTCATAAATATCATGGTGAATTTCATTTTTTCCTTCATAAAATCACATGAAACCGGTCAAAAATCGCATTTAATAGCAGAAAAACATGATCCAAATAGACCCTCCCCGTTACCCGGTGCTCAAGGAGTCATAAGGGTCATATGGCGATTTTCTTCGTTGTTGTACAAAATACCACAAGCATCCTTCAAAACTCATTTTACCAGAAAAAAAGCATCACCCAAATTGACCCTCGCTCTAACTGGGACCAAATGGTCATAGTTCTCATGGTGAATTTCTTTTTTTCTTTTTCTTTTATATAAAATCACTTGAAATCCTTAAAAAATCATTTTAAAGCAGAAAAACATCTGTCAAATAGACCCTCTCCCACCCCAGTGCATAAAATTACTTAAAATTCCTCAAAACACATGTTAAAGCAGAAAAAAATCCCTCCTATATTGCCACCCGCAGCTGGGTTCAAGGGGTCGTAAGCATCATGGTGAATTTCTTTTTTTCTTTTTTTCTCCCTATTTATTTATTTATTTATTGATATTTAAGGTCACATATTTATGCACAATGGCTAATCATGACCGTGGCAGTTTTACGGGTGGAGGAAGCCGGAGTGCCCGGAGAGAACCACCGAGCAACGACGAGCAGCTGCCAGCTCCCCAACATCGTAACTCCGCACTGCAGCATAGGCAGGGTTAGATTGGTTGAAGACATGCGTACCATCGACGTGCAGTATGCCTTAGTACACGGCGTCATCGTGCCCCCACATGGGCAATGGGGTGAAGTGTCTTGCACAAGAACACAACGCAGTTGCCGCAGGTGGGATTCGAACCGAGGACCTCTCGGCTTGCAGCCTGCACTTCTACCTACTGATCCACCGCGCCCCCTTTTTTCTCCCTAAAATCACTTTGAACCCCGTGAAAACTCATTTCAAAGTAGAAAAAAAATGATCTAAATAGACCCTCCCCTTAACCTGGTGGTCAAGGATCATATCGTGATTTTCTTCTCTTTTTTGCAAAACATCACTCGAAATCTTTCAAAACTCGTTTTAAGGCAGAAAAAAATCATTCAAATTGGTCCTCGCTCTAACTGGGGCCAAGGGGTCATAAGGTCATGGTGAATTTCTTTTTTTCTTCTTTTTTTATGAAATCACTTGAAATCCTTAAAAATCATTTTAAAGCAGAAAAACACCATTCAATGAAACCCTCCCCTAACCTTGTGGTCAAGGGATTGTAAGGGTCATATGCTGATATTCTTCCTTTTTGCAAATCATCACTCTAAATCCGTAAAAAGTCATTTTAAAGTAGAAAAATATCATCCAAATAGACCTTCCCCCTAAGCCGAGGTCAAAGAGTCATATGGTGATTTCCTTTTTTTTAATAAAATCACCCCAAATCCTTCAGAATTCATTTTAAAACAGAAAAAATTCAACATCGTCCTAACCCTAGGTCAAGGGGTCATAAGGCTCACATGGAGATTTTCTTCTATTTTCATAAAATCATTGAAAGTCCTTCAAAACTCGTTTTAAAGCAGAAAATAGAACCTCGCCAAAACTCGAGGTCAAGAAGTCATATGGGATTTTTTAGGAAGTGGGGCGTGGGGGTGAGGCTTGCAATTACAATTTATCTGCCATGCTTCTATCGCATTCAGCATACAATATCATTTGACTTGTCAAGCATTGGTAATAACTGGATAACAAAATTTGTTCCTCTATTAACTAAAATCTACTTGGCTCTTCCGAGCTGCCGTAGCTGCCAACAAAAATATGACAATTTAAAGCATGCCGTATTTTGAATGATTGAGTGCGAACCCATTTTCTGAACTTAGAAACTCTTGTTGCTTCATGTCGTCCCCAAGCAGGAAGCGTCTTCTATGCCCCCCCCCCCCCCGCCCCAACTGATCCCAAACTTCATGGAATAGTCCATCATCTTTATACGTATGTCTTTCCTCCTTAACCATGGTGTACAGTGATGTAAAATATGTTTACCCAACGTAACGGCCAAAACCGGCCAGCGTTATTCACAAAAATCACCATTCAATTTTCAATATTTTTTTCATTTTTTTTGCCCCAAACCATAGCTTATGACCCCTCAATGGAACATGCTCGTTGATTTCGTTCCAATGAGAGGTCATAAGCTATGTTTTGGGGGCAAATAACGAAAAAAAAAGTTTTTCAAGAACACTGTTTGCAGGCGTCGTCTGCTTTTCGTGTTAGGTAAAGGGTTAACTCATTACTTGTCAATTATGAGATTGAGGCTTTTAAAATGATCAATTTTCATAACTTTTGGCGGACATTTTGGATATATTCTAGATAAATCGAAATTTCTTTTGCATTTGTCAAAACGATACATTCCATTACTGGTTTTCTTCTAATTCCCAGTCCCGAGATTATAGTCTAAAATGGCAAATTTGGAGGCCTATCTTTGAAGTTTTAGAAAATTGTGGCAGAAAAAATAATTTTGGTAAACTTTTGTTATCAGTTAATTATGGAAAATTGTATTTCTGATCAATTTGTGAAAATTGCAGGTCATTCGCGCATTTCGACCAGGAGATATTGGTCATTGAAAATATGAGTATTTTTGGACGTGTTTTAGCAAAAACAGTTAACGACAAGAGTGAAGAGCTTATTACAAGTACAAATTACAGTCACCTCTGATCTCCCGAAGTTTTGTCGAAATATATAAGAGCTTTCTCGAGAATTCCCTTCCCCAAAAGTGAGAAAGGAAGAGAAAAAAGATAACAATCCGTAGAAAAACAAACGTCTTTTTCTTTCCGGAAAAGCCAAATTACTGTAAAAACACATTTGCTAAAGAGCCAAAGTGGACAGTTACTTATTTGCTCCGGATTTGCTTTCCATTAAAAGCCAAGTTGCCTTTTGTGACTTTCAATAAATGAAAAGAACACTGAAGCTTCGAGAGCTGTCTATTGGTATCGTTTTTTTTTAAAGTAACAACGGGAAACTTCACTTTATTTTCTACTGATGTCATAGGCGTTTTCTCAACAATTACATGCTTCTTTATTGGCCCTTCCACGCCAGTCTAATAATTTCAGGAGAGAAAACTATCGGAAGTCGATTTTCATGACAAGATAAGTAAGGGAGGTCCTGATCGCCTCTTGATTCGCTAGTAGGTCCGTATAAGCAAATTTCGTAACAGCATGTGTCTTTGATCCGACGGTCGGAAGGTGACAGTAATCTCTATACTACAATGTCATATACTTTGTTGGTTGATATCTCCGTGCAGACTGTGCTGTGATCTCTTCCACAGGTGACTGTTCCTTTTGCTTCTGATTTATATTAGGCCGATCATCTTTGCAGTGGTCGCCGAACTTTCGCCATGATATCCACTGTATAGCCAACAGGACCCGTTTCTTGGCAGTGGGAAAAGTCGAGAGTCCTGTCAAATGTTAACTCCCGTGTCACTCCGCAGTTGCCGCCTGTGTCTTCGAATGGGACTAAGGTATCGCAGATTTCCTCTGCCCGGGTCGTCTAGTGTGGCTTGATTGCAGCATTTTGTCGACTGAGTGGTCGACCAAAGAATTCACCAAATCTTCCAAACTTCAAAAAGAGAACAACACCAGATGAATGAATGAATTTATTTGTAGTACAGTTTACATTGATACGAGTAATTACATGTTTGTGAAGAAGACAACTTTATAGTAACATAGCCCATTTGGCTGTCTTCCTGCCACTTCCCGGAAAAGATATAAAAGAAATCACAAAATAATTCATGAATTTTAATGAAAGCAGTTACAAAAGAATACATTCAATATCGGTAAATCTAGTTACGGTGGGGTGAATTCAGAAAAATGGTGTAGTTATTTCTCTCTTAGCGTTCCTGATCCGCACAAAACACCCCACAGTTCTCTAGTTTCCGTGTATCCATTATGAATATTAGGACTAAAGAATCGGAATGGATAATTTGGTACAATTGAGGACACAAAAACGGTCAACGGCAAATACATTTACAGGCATTAACGGTTTTTGTGACGTCGCAAAACCACTATTTATTTATTGGTGTTTAACCCCCTGCACACTGATGTCAAAATATCCAGATTTGAAGTAGCCATTTTTCCCATAATGCAACTGGGAATTTAACCAATTCAATCTTGTTTGACAGAGCTCATTGAGCTCTGTCAAACAAGATTGAATTGGTTAAATTTCTAGTTGCATTATGGGAAATATTTGCACCCTGAACTTTAGATATTTCGACATCAGTGTACAGGGGTTTAAGATCACATATATCTACACAATGGCTAATTATGACCATCACAAAACCACTGTCCACACGTTCTGATAAAAAGTTACAAAGAGCACAACTGGGGCTATGATCTGATGGGGTTGATGAGACTTCAGGTTATTTAAAATATCTGTATATTGAACGAACAAACATACATTATAAATGCGAGGGAAGTAGTACGTTGAGCACAGTCATGACACTCGGGGTTATTACAGTCGGCCTGAGTGCGATATAAGTTCATGAATTTCTCTGTGATTGCTTTTTGGAACTTAGATCTTAAATTATTTTGGAATTCCGGATGGATTTCATTCCAGAGCTTAGGAAAGGTGTGCAGTGGTAGATCAGAAGGGAATTTGGTTCTCGGTGTAAGAGTTTCTATTTTTTCCAGTCTGTCTGGTTTCCATACCAGATGGATTAGTGTATATTTTGGAATGATACTGGCAGGTTGTCATCAAACCAGTCATACATGAAAAGAAGAACATGGAGTTTATACCAGTCTTCAAATTTCAGAATAGTGTGCCTCTTGAAGAGCGGATCGGTATGGGAGTTCCGCTTTTTTTTCTGTTGATAATTCGTATGGCCTTTTTTGCAGAGTCGCGATGCGACTAGTTGAGGGAACGTATCCCATGCATGGATACTATATGGAGGATGGCTATGCACGAATGAAAATACAATGTTTTCAGTGCCTCAGATGGAAGAAAGATTTTTGCCCTATTGATGGCATAAATGGCCCTTGACATTTTGGAGCAAACAATTGAAATGTGACGTTTAAAATTAAAATTTTAAACCACAAAGATACCTAAAAATTTAACAGCGGTATTCTCTTCACGCTTACCAATTAATTCGACTTAGAGAATAGGGATAGGTATCTATCACCAATATTGTATGAGTCGTTGCAAGGATGAAGAAAGACACATTTAGTTTCACTAACATTTAGCAGTAATTTGTTTGCAGAGCACCCGTCGTGTATACTTAGTTAGTTCAGCGTTGGTGTTTTCAACAAGCGTATCCATATTATGGCCGGATGTAAAGGTTGGTGTGTCATCAGCAAAGGTCAAAACATTCAAACTTGTCGATGATGATATGTCGTTGATATATATTAAAAACAAAATCGGACCTAGTATGGACCCCCGAGGAACCCTCGATGTGATTTGTTGAGGTTCTGAAGAACAGTCCATAAGTTGTACAAATTGACTTGTCTCTGACAAATTGGCGAACCACTCTTTGGCTGTACCTTCAATACCATAGGACTTTAGCTTTTGTATTAGGATAGTATGGTCTATTGTGTCGAAGACCTTTGAGAACTCCAAAGATACCGATGGGGTACAATCTCTTATAGGTCTGTCGTTCATGCTTGCGACACTATTTAAGAGGTGCAGAATTGGGTGGATCGTTGAGTGCCCTTTCCTAAAGCTGATTAGTCGCGTACACATTATTTTGTCTAGAATTCTGAAGAAGGATGGCAAAATACTTATTGGTGTGTAGTTACTAAAATTATTTTCATCACCAGACTTGTAGATAGGTATTATTTTTGCTACTGTCATTTTAGTTGGTACTATGTCCGTGGAGAATAAAAGATTTATTATATGAGTCAAGAGATTTGCGATTTCAAATGCAATCTGTTTTAATAAATGGGTAGAACTGTTGTTGAGATCCTTGCTCGCTTTCGGACGTAGGTTATTAACCCTTTACCCAACGTAACGGCCAAAACCGGCCAGCGCTATTCTCAAAAATCGCTAATTAATTTTCATTATTTTTTTCATTTTTTGTCTCAAAAACATAGGTTATGACCCCTCGTTGGAACGAGCTCGTCGAGCTCGTTCCAACGAGGGGTCATAACCTATGTTTTTGAGACAAAAAATGAAAAAAAATAGTTATTCAAGAATTTTGTTTGCAAGTGTCGTCTGCTTTTCATGTTAGGTAAAGGGTTAACACACAAAATTACTTCTTGGATATTAGTGGGTGCCGCGAAAAACAATCCATTGTTTTTATTATCGGCCAAATATTCTGAAAAGTGGTGTATCAATGAGAACATCTGATCGTTTAGGGTATTATCTATGTTAACGAAAACCGAATTGATGTTAAATGAACTTAACTGTATTTACCAACCAATCCTCTATTTACAATGTCATCATGCTTCGACACGCCTTGAAACATCTCGCTCCTCCGTCGAGATTTCGCCGAATGTAATTTATTTGATCCGTCCCATTTCCGCAACAATTTACAACGAAGAACTACCCTGCATTCGGTTTGGACGCCGGGTAGTTTTGGTTGTACTTTCTTTAGGTGGCCCTGTTGGAAATATAATTTATGTCAACCACTGAATACAAAGTGGGCGACCCCCTGCACTCAGGAAAGATCTGTTTGATGTGAATAAGAACCTAATCGGATCAGTAAGATTTTAGTATGGAGATGTGGGAGGTGGAACATCGGATGCCCATAGGAAATTACTATTCACGGACCTCTTTTCCGACTCGACAGGGCTTTTATGTCATCTCATCACGACATGGTATTAACAGCCAGTATTTCTATTTTTATACAGTGCTTTGTGCCATCATGAACATTTTGTCAGTGAAGAGTACTGTCCGATGTGATGTTTTCTTGACCATCATAAAGTTTGGCATGTGTTTAGTGATAACAATAGGAGGGATATATATTATAGCAACAGGTGAGTTCCTTTTCATAAAATTCCTTGTTGGCGCTGCATTAAAAAACACAATCGCCGTGATTAAAAAACAACGTGTAGCTTTGATAATAATTTTGGATATTGTGATAACCGCCGTCTGTCAAACATAAATAAGGCCATCAGAATTATTGGTTTGGCTTGTGCCACTCTAGGTCTACCTGCGTCGATGCCCTGAATTCTTCTTTTAACACTCTTATTCCATGAAATATGTCTGTGACTGAGGAACGTGGGTCCAGACACGGTTATTTCTTGCCTTCATGAGTAATGGAAAAACCCATTCGTGTAATGCGTAAGGATCAGATAATCATCCGAAGTGCATACTATTTGGTCAATAAATAATCCCAAACTTTATTAAAGTAAACAAGTTGACAAAGCTTCCATCGCAGCTATAAATAAATGTGGTGCTATTCATCCCTACTAAAACGTAGAGTAGATCAATGCCGAAGTGATCACACCATCTTCATCTTCAGTATTCGAAGAAACAATTCTGTAGAACATATGCAAACGAAAATTGCCTTGAGCAACTCGACAATGTTCGTTCACATGCGCTCTCACACGTCGCAACTCGGATGTTTTCGCTTCTCAAACATTATCTTGACTGTATGACCGCCGTCGCAATTTTGTCAATAGTTCTCAAATTCTATATTTAGCTTTCATTAACAAAACTAGAGATTGTCGTTACGTGGAACGACAGATGGTTTCCACCAATTTGCAGTTATTTCATTTTTTTACAATAAATTTTCCTAAAACCACTCCATATTTATTTTTGAGACAAGAAAAAAACACGTATGCCCCTCCTGGAGAGCTGATCATTCGATCCAAAACAGAAAAATATGGCCAATCGCTACTATGATACCAGAGTACTCTAGCCAATGCATTTTGGTCCCAGGCGAGCCATACGATACTTTTAACCCTTTACCCACCGCAGACGATTTCAGAATTTATTATACGAAATATCATTTTTTTTATTTTTTCAAAAAATTTCAACAAAACCATATCACGTGACCCCTCTGTGGAACGAGCTCGACGAGCTCGTTCCAAAGAGGGGTCACATGATATGGTTTTGTTGAAATGTTTCGAAAAATAATATTTTTTCAGCTGCTGAATTTGCATATTACTCGGGCGGATGCGGGCGATTCATTGGGTAAAGGGTTAAAGAATTGGGGTTCGGGAATATATTAGAGGTGCACGAAAAGTGAGTTTCGAAATGTTCGAAAATGACACCAGTGACTCAAATGGTACTGACCGATATTCTTATACCCGATAATTTAGTTTTAACATATTTGGTTTTTAACCTTGACCCTCTTTAAGAATGTTTGCCCCATCTTGCTTTTCGAGTGCCAAACACTCTAAAATCAGTTGGGCTAAGAAATGAACCTTTTGGGTTCACATTCACTCAACCCCGTTGATTTGCGTTGACTTGTAATCCAACTGATTTTAGAGGGAACATTCAAAAAGGATGTTCAAGTTTGCATTAGCTGGTTTCAAATACAATCTCGGGTTTACGAAAAAAACACCCCACTCTAAATGCTTCTTGGGTAACCCAGTGACCTGAACCCATATTTTTAATAAAGCAGAATTTGTCTACGAGAGGTCCCCCAGAGAGGCCTTCCATAGGACAAGGAAAGCTATTGCCAAGGTGAAGTCAACTGGTCATCCATTTTACCAATCTTCCGAACTTCTATACTACATAATCATATAGGTAACATGTGTTTCATTAAGAATTGAATGCAATTTTTATAATCTTTATTGGAGTATGAACGTGTGGGAATGGGTACAAATTGTATGAATCCCGAATTTAAGTACATTCCGCAACTGTTTAAACTACTTTTTTTCCCCCACGAATCGTCATTCGCCGTTGTTGAAAATCATACGGCTTTCAGTCGTTGGAAGCAAGAACTTGCGCAAGCCTTTGTTCAGTCTAAATGATATCCCAAAGGCAAATAAGCTTTAATTTTCACAACGTTAGAAATGGAAACGAGTATTTTAGTAACGGGCTTTATGTCACAGTTGGGGAATGTCACCAAAGAAACAGCAGCGGATTTTATCAACAGCGAGAGGCGCTAAAAGTTAAAAACCCACCCAAACACCAGCCGAATTACATTCTGTCAACTGCGCTCTACCGTAAATGCGGGTCAAAGTTCGACCAAATGTATTCAATGGAAAATGAATTACATTTGGGCATGACGTTTTCATCCAGCTGACCAATGGGAATTGCGTATTTGGACCCAAAAAGTATAACTACATTAACATTGTAATTATTTACAATTGACACGCGCACAATTTGACACGAGAAAGTATACAGCATATATAAAACTTGTAACTAACGTTTGTGACGTTTCATAACAATCGGCCCAAGGAAACTGGAGTTCTCACCCAGAAACGATTTTTGCAAAGAAATCTATTTTTTGGGAAAGGGCAACCTTATGACATGAAAAAACGGGTACAGGAAATCCAACATCCAAAGGTTTGGGTTTATTTGTTTATTTGGAGTTTAATGGCACGTTCAACAACCTGGACTATATCATGTTGGACAGTTTTATAGGTGTAGGATATAAGAGTCCGGAGACCCAATGAGCAAGGACAAGGTGCTCTTCACCACCGTGTTTCTAGTAATCGGGATGAAGTGTCTTTCCCAAGGACACAATTCAGATGACACGGGTTAGGATCAAACCGTCGACCTTTCAATCTCAAGTCCAATGCTCTTATGACACATATAGGTAAAATAGGTGCTATTTTTATAACTACCAGAAAAACTCAAGTTCTTATTCAGAAAGGAATGTATGCATAAAAATCAAATTTTAGTACCCGCGACCCCAATCTTCACTCAATAACTTGGAAACGTACACAATACATCTAAAAACACATTGGCGTGATTCAGTCGGATATGTTAAAATGACCATAACAACAATGAACATAAATATAAGCAGATAGTCTATTCACCGCTAAGATACCTTGGGGCCCCAGGCTAATATAATATTAGAACGTTCCTTTTCATGTTCTATCGGTCGATAGTACCTGAGTTTGTGTGATTTCTGAAATAAAACCTGAAGCAGCGTTTTATTTCAGAAATCACACAAACTCAGGTACTATCGACCGATAGAACATGAAAAGGAACGTTCTAATTATTTTATTATGCCGAATAAAAAATGACTTTCATTGTTAAGCGTTAACTGCAACACGCCATCAATGTTGTAATAACAATTTATCTTATACCTGTTGAAGATATAGCCCATGTGTTATAGATTATCTATAACACATACCCCTATGTCATATAGATTGGAGACTCCAGATGAGTCGACATTTTGACACGAAATCATCCCCAAAACCCTTTTAAAAATGCAGAAAAGAACAAAAATGGTCGGTATTAGATAAATACAACAATACCATAGTGTGTTTTGATATGTTTGATATCTCAACTCGTTGAAAGTGAGTTTTTTTCGCTCGGCAAGCCTCGCGAAAAAACCTCACTTTCAACTCGTTGAGATATCAAACATATCAAAACACACTATGGTATTATCGTATATGTAATCGAATCCCAAATCATGACGTCATTTCGAACGAATGACGTCTCTTCGAAAATGACTTGTCACAAGTGCCGTCGCTTTGGGAGTTTCTATATCAACAAATGCCAATGTTTACAGCTGCATCATGCTGTTCAATGTTCATGATATAATTCATTGTTAATGCTTGTGTGAAAAGTGATTTAAATTAATGGAATATAAATTCATGTTTCTCGGACAACAGTTGATAGAATTAAGCGGAGTGAAACACAAGTCATAACTGAGACTCATATTCAGGATTCACTGAAGTGGTGAACAACACGTGAGTGAGTTTTTTAATATTTCTGATTCTTTTGAATGCATTGTTTGCAGTTAAAATTGAAAACACACCCACTGAAGGTGATATATTTGTTGGTAAGTTTGTGTCTACCGGTGTTGAAAAAGCTAAACGGACACGGAGCCAGCGTTTGGTGTTGAGAAATTCGACGCTGATCAATGGAAGTGGCGCTTCCATTTTCTTCGTTCTCTTGTCTCCAGGGAAAAACGTTCCGATAGTACCCGTGTTTTGCCCCAAAACTCCAGTACTATGACTTTTAGAATGTGTCATATTAACCAATCACGGCTGATGTTACAAACGTGGGGCATAATAAATTTTGTTAGAGGCCCTTCCGATTGCAACTGGGGCGGAGGGGCGAATTCTCATGCACTTCCACGTGATAGAAAAAAAGAAAGATTACAATAAAACGTGAGAGCATTTCACAATGTTTGGAGATCTAAGAATGAGCTTATAACTAGCATTCTAAAATACTCTTTCTTTTCATCTTCCATGTATTAGAAAAAGGAAGATTGCTGAAACAAGAACAATTTCACCCAAATGAGCCTTTTTGAAACATTCGAGAGCTTCTTGACCTCACACTAAATAAACCAAAGGTACCCCCTCTTAACCCTTTACCTAACATGAAAAGTAGACGACACTTGCCAAAAAAATTCTTGAATAACTAATTTTTTTCATTTTTTGTCTCAAAAACATAGGTTATGATCCCTCGTTGGAACGAGCGCGACGAGCTCGTTCCAACGAGGGGTCATAACCTATGTTTTTGAGACAAAAATAAAAAAAATAATGAAAATTAATTGTCGATTTTTGAGAATAGCGCTGGCCGGTTTTGGCCGTTACGTTAGGTAAAGGGTTAAACCAATATCTCGTGGCCTCCAACATTTCCCAAACAACCCAAATTGAAAAAAGTGCCTCATTGCTAGAGCCCCTCGAGAAAATGAGCCAGATATGTGCTTTTGGTAAATATTTCACCAGAATTTCACATTCTATGAAATTCCAAAAGATGACCGAAAATGTTTTTAGGAAAATTTGGGCTCTCGGGTTATTAAGAAATAAGAAAATTTCAGTTTGCTTTGAAGTGAAAAAGACCTTATTGGGAGCCAGACGGCCCTGAGCATCGTGGAGTTACCAAGTCACAGGACACACAAGTTTGGGCGTATTGAAGAAATGTTATCATGAAGTTTTTCCTGTAAAACTATTTCTTCTGTGAGATGTCCTGCGGACAAAATTTCCCATATTTTCTTTCAAAGGCCCATAACTGAGAGAGAAAAAACCCAGGGGAAGCAGTATTGTTCCCCCATTATTGGGTCAACCATAAATATGCTGCTCTGCAAAGAAAAGTAACACGTATAAATTACTCCGTGGGATCACAAGAAAATGGTAGCCCAAAATTGGCTAAAAAGCAAAAGCTGCTACCCAAAAGCACGCTCAAATTAACTTGTAAATTTGAGGCAAGGAGGACGATAACGTTTTTAACTTCGCCATTCTCTTCAAGTACGTTTGTAAAATTCGGTGTTCAAGTGATGGGTATAACGATTATTGATCTTACTACTCGATTAATCGACAGAGATAATCGATCATAATAGATTCATCGTACCTAAGCGACCCATTCTCCAAAAATATTAAAAAGACAAACAGATCCTGACCAAACACGAACAGATTTGATAACGGATTTGATAAAGATTAATACACAGAACGACAACCGCTTTTGAATGGTTTAATCGATATGGCACGTGTGCCAGCGCGGAAGGATAAAACGAGAGGCCACAGACGATTATCAACAAAAGAACACATTTTATCGCCAACCAAATTTGCGAGGGGAACCCGTGTTACTATTCCATCCCCTGAGTTCCAATGTGTTCTATGTGCCTGCTGGCATACAGAACACATTGGAACTCATGGGACGATGTTTAGCTATCGCTAGGGATTCAAATTGTAATTGCGGTGCACGATTTGTCGAAAATTCCAGTGATATTTCGCTTATTTAAAAATAGTCCATCAACGACTTCCGTTCCACACGTGTGCGGAATGGATTTTCATTTTCCGCATGGTTTAGTGTTGTTGAAGATTGGGATTTCATAGAACAGTCGTATAATAAATTGTCGAAATGATTCCTTGTGGTGTTCGCAGCGGATTTTCTGACTGTTTATCTCTGATACTTATCAAACAAAGGGAAAAGAGAAGCGGCACAGAAGTGGCAGAACGTATAAATTCTCAAATCTATTTCCGTTCTATAACGAACTTACGTTCCCTAACCGCGATCCTTTCTGAAATTAAGTTGGGGAAGGCTCACGTCGGTCATCGTTGCGCGCCGAACTGGAGCTTAACGTGTAGCGATGTACAACATGGGATGCGTCGTCGAAAGAGAGCCCCCCCCCCCCCCCCCGCCCCCGTTTTTAACAGTAGAGGGGAGTCCATCTCTGGCAAGTGTTTGAAAATTTAGTACCCTCAACTCGGGGCTGTGAGCTACACAGAAAAAATGGGTTAGGTGTGGTTAGCAGGAGCATCGACTTCTTACTGTGTTGAATATTCGTGAAGATCCAGCCATGTCGGGTCTTGAAATTGTAGGGGAACGGCGTACCCTCTACAGAATCGTAAGGGAACGTCGTCCCCCCCCCCCCTGCGATCCTCCAGGAAACCATCAATGCCGTAACTTCTCCCTCGCCATCTGCTGCAGAGGCATCGCCATCTGATATAACCTCTATTGAAACAACTCCTGCTGGAGCTGTGCGGTTAACCGAAAGTTAGGTTCCGTTTCGGTTTTGTTATCCAAACCGAGACCGAAACAATTACAGAAAACCGGTCGTCCCGGTTTCCAAATTAAATGTTAAAAATCTAATCAGGTCTTCACTTCTCAGAATAATGAGAGAAACAATATAAAGTTACCTTTATTTTGAAACTTTAGAGTCGCGATACCCCTTTTTCAGAACAGCAACACAAGTAAGTGGTATCACGTTCGAACTTTGAGCTCATCATTCACCAGAATACCGTGAAAATAGGTGACAAAATGGACTTCTCACGCATCGGGTTTTTACTTGAGTTGAATAAAGTCGTTAACAGTGTTAGAGACATAGAGGATATGGAATGAATGTTTTTCTTATATAATATTTATGACACGAGTCTAAGAATTTTCCGTTTTGGCGAGCCTCTAGCGAGCCCAAACGGAAAATTCGGACGAGTTTGATAAATATTATATGAGAAAAACACTCATTTCATATTCTATTTATCATATGACACACACACGCACAAATTAGCCACTTAGTATGACTTTTTAACCGATCACCTAACTTGAGTTGCAGACGGCACTTGGAAAAAATTTTCATTTTTTGCTTCCAAAACATAGGTTATGAACCCCTCATTGGAACGAGCTCGTTGAGCTCGTTCGAATGAGGAGTCATAACCTATGTTTTGGAAGCAAAAACTGAAAATATAAAAAAAATGAATGGCGTTTTTCTTGTAGGTAAAAGATTAATACAATATAACCCACCCTAAATAGGACAGATAACGTAAATTCTCCCAAATGAAATTATGCAAATGTGACCCAGTTGTATTTTGTTTAGCCAATCAAATTGTCCTGTTTTGAAATTGACCAATGAAAGCTCCCAACTCTAATTATGTAAATTATGAAAATGTGGCCCAGTTATATTTTGTTCAGCCAATCAAATTGTCAAGTTTTGAAACTGACCAATGAAATTGACGGAAGGCTTTATTTATCACTGATTAATATGAAAACAAAATATCAAATGTTTTAAAGTGAACAAAACGGACGAGCCATATGATAAAATGTTTTACTACGACACACATATAATTTTACAACAGACTCAAGGCAAGAAATCATTTTCTTAAACTTGAAACTCTTGAGATAATTTACACAAATTCATTGCACTCAGGGAATCAGAGTGTATTACACACGTGTTTTGTCATGGAAATGGAGTCCCCCTCCCGACAATGACGGACGCATAAATTAACACCAGGTCCTGTTGCGCTGCATTCCTAGTTTATTGAATTAATAGAATAGAATAGAATAGATATTTATTGAATTAATAGAATAGAATAGAAAAGAATTTATTGAAGCAATAAACACCTACTTGAGGCAGATTGCCAATTTTACAACAGCATTATTATGGTAATATAGTGAAACAATATAATGAAAAAATATAAAACGAATGAATGAAAAAATAATTTGGACAATGAACAAATGACGGATACACCCATGATAAGGTATATAATCATACAGTCATACATTAAGAAGGCATCGCAATGATTACCATAAATCATAACTCACTGCGGGACTTCAGATTCCCGTAATATGAAGAAGCGCCGAATTATGTTAGAGATGGGATTGCACAGTTCTGGGAGGTTGTTCCTCATAATGTGTTGGAAGATTGTAATATTATCCACCTTTATGTTTGGTGTATGATTAATGAACATTTTGAACAGTTTATCACGCAACTGAACATATAATGGACACTCTATTATAAAATGGAATTCGACCTCAACCGCCCTCGAATCGCACCTGGTGGATATTCGTTCATTGACCGGAACGGCAGGCTCTGAATGCTTCCCCGTTTCGATCAGTAAACTGTGGCTGCTGATTCGAAGACGAGTGAACAGTTTCCTAGCTTCCCAAGACGTAGTGTGCACAAAATACGGTTCTAAAGCATATTAACTCTTGAACTTGCGATACGTTCTTAATTTATTTTTACCCTGTTTTTTATTATCGTCATGAATGGCATTATAAAATTCTTCTTCATGTCTTGTTTCACCTTTCCCTGTTGAAATCATTTTAATACCTTTTTCACGACACCGTTGATCGATGCCTGATATACCCAAGTATTCATGCCGAATTTTCTTTAATATGTCGGGACTCTGGGATTAAATTAGTGTTTCCAGCAGCAATTTAACGATAAATCACCATCCAGTATCAACATACTATATTTCATCAGTTGAGATGAGTAAATTACAGTGTCAAGCAATGCAATTAGGCAGAGAGTGCTGATAAATTTTGTGACATGCCCCCCCCCCCCCCCCTCCCCCTTCTGGCGACTTTTGGGATAAAAGAATCACGTTATTTTTTGGCAGTCAAAATGACGTTTTTTAGCAGCTAGTTGAAAATTTCAATACTTCTGTGAGTATCCAGTGACCAAGAGTTATAGCTTGTGACTGTACAAATCGTGAAGAGATATGCATATTACGTCAAGTTGATTTAATAAAGTTATTACTTCAAGAATCATGCAGTCCAAAACTACAACTGTTTGTCAGATCTACATTCACGATACAGCCCCCACCCAGTGTTGAATTCCTAAAAGAAATAGTGGGGGGATGGTGGTCGTCACACCAGACGCCGAAGGCGTCTGCCGCACGTGCCAAAGGCACGTGCGTTTAGAGGGGGGTCTGGGGGGGGGGGGGGGGTTCTCCCTCCAGAAAAAATTTGGATTTTTAGACGTTCTGAGGCGTCTTCTGGTGGGATTTGGATCTCAAAATACTGGAAAAAATCTTGACAAAAATGTTGCTTTTTCATTTGTGAAACCCAATACATTCGTGAATGGGGGTAGATTATGTCGGATTCTGGTTCTCTGATTTCGATCCTCGACTATCCACTTGTGTATTAATGTTAATTGACGTGAATAGTATAGACGTTTCTCCCACATCAATCAACAATTTATCATTTAATTCGCTTCTCACGTCTTGATTGGAGCATTAACTCTTTAACCCCTAGAACTTAGAAAAACTGATCACTGCGGGACGCCTTGTGAACTGATACACCATTCTAAAATTAAGGTGTTAAAGTATCTCCATAGCTGTGATGGGTGTGCTTTTCTATCTTGATCACAAGATTGTACGTGTCTTCCCCTTGTTGTTCATGAATATGAATTTTTTCAGTGCACCCACAGGGGAATGCCTGCAACTTGCAAGCATTCCCCAGTACACTGGAAAAATCCTTATTTATAAACAATGCATATTCAGCAGTGTTGGGTCATCTCTGAAATCTAATTACATGAAAAACCAGTTCCTGAATATTTAGTCTGGCTTGTAAATTTTTGTTTTTAAATATGAAATTGTTTCAGTGTACTGGAGAATGCCTGCAGGCATTTTCCAGTATACTGAAACAATTTCATATTTATGAACAATGCGCATTTAACAGCGTCGGCCGTCGGGCCATTTTAAAATAAGCTTGTGAATTGACTTGTAAAACGTGAAGACTAGGTCGGTCACGGATGACACCAAATAACGACTTAACAAAACATTCATTGAATTTATTGATATATATATTTATTGAATAAATATATATATCAATAAATTCAATGAATGTTAATTTTATTGATATGCTGATAGATGTGAAGGAAACATCTGTATGCACGAACCATGATACAGGCCTAAAATTTACAGGAATTTCAACAATGAACGTTTCTTCGAGTCATCACAAGTTTCCGGGTCTTCAGCTTTGCGTTTTTTAACACGGGTGTCATCGGCAGAGTGGTGTTTCCTCAACCACGTTATAGCATACTTTTGTGAACTCCATTCTTCCAAGGCTGGTGCATTTAGCTTTATAAACATTAAGTCGGACACATTCTCGATGAGCAAGCGATTTCTTAAAACTGTACAAGTCAAGTTCATCTGGCTGAATCCTCGCTCACATTCAGCGGATGATATCGGAATCACTTGGACGCATTTCAGCAAAGGCGTCAAACCATCGGGTACGCGTCGGCCATTATTTTCAACAAATGTTTGGTAAGCTTCAACAATAGGGTAAGTGGATAGGCGAAAACATTCACACAATGATCTAACCTCATCGACACTGAATCCGTCTTCAATGTCAATTGGCCAGTATTCAGGATACAATCTTTTTATTTCATGAAGAAGTTGCTCATAATCAGTGACTGTTCGCTGACCACAAGATGCAGTCGTAGCGAAAAGCCTGTCCTTCATTGAATTTACGATCTGATCAATTAATTTCTCCCTATCAATTTTGACCAGTTTCTCGTTTGAAACGAGCTTTATAGTCCCAAAGTAGCCAGTCTTTATAGCATCATTGCCTATCATTGCTTTAGTTCCTGTTTTAGTTTTCAGTATTTCCAATGCACGCATCGAGCGTCGAACACACCGGTCAGCAGTAATTATATCAACATCTCGTCTCTGCAGAAGTTCAGAGAGTTCAGATAATTCAAATAGAATGTCATACATTGAAGCTAAATCCATCAAAAAGTCGGGTGATTGTAGGCGCCTTCGTAGACCCTCGAATTGTGCGGCGGATTTTGTATTCCCAACAGCTTTGGCTTCGAAGTGTTTGTAAAGTGCTTCGTAATTATTCCATACAGCTGAAACGGTTCTGAAACTACTGGCTACCCAACGCGTACTTAAGAAAGTTCCAATTGTCAGGAGCTGTAGCTGTGAATCAAGATTCAATGCGATCTCTTTGAGCTCACGTTGATTTTTCGGTGATTGGCAAAACACGTTATGAAGTTTCTCTATAAAAATTTTAAAATGAGACACTCCAGCGAGATTAGTGACAGCATCCCCAACAGCGAGCTCTAGTCTATGGTCAAGACAGTGCCATGTGATGATTTTCGGGAAGTCTTTGCGAAGTAATTCCATAACACCCGATTTTTCCCAGTAAGCGCACTTGCGCCGTCGCTTGTGAAAGAAATAAGAAGCTCACTTAAATAGTCTTTATCAAAATCAAACGTTTTTAGACATGTCAATAAATCTGCATAAATATCAACGGCACTCTCTCCGACACTTAGTTCTTTCAAGTCTAGGAATATAAGTTGTGGGTCTCCACCGTCAAATTCTGTCTTCAAATAAACAATTAAGGCGGATTTCTGGGATATTGTAGTTGATTCGTCAATGAGCAACGATATTTTACTCTTAGTGGAACGAATCGATTTGCACAGATTTGAACGCATCTCGTGTGAAATATGATTAACTATATTCACTGCAGACAATTTTGAATGTAACCCCACACCCATCTTAGCACCATTCATAGTTTGAAGATCAATCAAACCTTGGAAGTCACTATATGGCCTATCGTGTTTAGCTATATAATATGCAGTTCGGAAGACATTCTCTGTGGCAGATAGGTGTTTTCTCATCGCGTCGCGGTCTTTTTGGCCATGGATTTCCAATGCTCTTTTATGGGCATCAGAGTTAACGTGTTTGTAAATTTTCTTCCTTAATGATGTCAGCTGTGTCTCACGGGTTTTGCCATTTGCTTCAATTGAGATTTCGCGCCACTCCTTATTCAGGACAACACCCTGTGTCGTATTAGGTCCGAGATTCTTTACGTCTATACATGTTTGGCACCCCAATTTGCCACCCTTACAAATAAGCCGCGGGTATAGCCTCTGCTTCTCTGCCCAAGTCTCATTCGACCACAAAGGTGGCTTTGTTATCGGAATGTCATTTACTGGGGTACCGGTACCGGCACTCTTTTGCGGCTCATTGTTAAATTCGTACTTATCTGTGATTGAAACAGTGCCTGTATCCCCACATTCTGCACTTTTGATTGCCGTTAATGTAGGCTCATGGGTGACATCGTCCTCATGTGCTTTTTTTCATGGCATTTTTTACGCTGAAGAAAAATCTCAAATTACTTTGACGAGACATGTTTGGACAACAACTAGCATCACCGGAACACAGATCATTACGTCATGCTGACTCATGCATTCACAAATTTGTGACGTGTGCGTCCTACGTCAAAGATTTCACGTTGACTGGGGTTGAATTAACACATCGAGTGCCAACAATTCGATGCGCGAATCACATCTGCTGTTTTCAAAAGGTATCACCAAGTTTGTCTTGGACAAAAACAATTACGTTTGCGTAATTTTTTGTATGGAGTTTAATAATTTAATGGTGGGACGGTGTTCCCCCAACAAAATAAGTGGGGGGACGCCGTTCCCCCGCGTTCCCCCTGGAATTCAACGCTGCCCCCACCCCCTCCCCACACTTTTAACTGTTGAGATAGGAGTCAGAACCACGGTGCTCCCCCGCCCCCAAGTTTCGGGCTCCCAGTGTAACTACCCCTGGGCCTTCTACTATCGAAGATTGAATTTGACTTGGATATCTCAACAAAGTATCATGTTCTGTTTTATTTTATAAATGCGTCAATTACAAGTTTTTATTTGAAGCAAATTTATATACTGCAAAATAATCTTCCAATAAGCAGTGTGTGCCTTGTTATGTTTGTACAATGAAAACCGAAACCGAGACCGTAAATAGAGGTTTTTAAAAAAAAAACGAACCAACACCGAAACCGACCTGAATTTTCAAAACCGCACAGCTCTAACTCCTTCATAACCGTTTTTGAAAATCCACTCGACCTGTATAAAATACATGCCCTTATCAACACAAAGAAATTTCAGGAATTTTGAGGGGAGCCAGTGAGCAATCTGTCATTTTCGTGACGCCCCAATGCTCATGAAACGTGTTCCGTGTAGGAGACAATTTTGAAACAAACTATAATAAAATGTGTTTTGGATCTGCTTGTTTCGGTTTCAATTACCCTTCGACTGTGAAAAGAAGATTTCTAGAAAACAAGTATTGTTTTAGAAACAACAACAACACTTCACTACTTTCATTATTATTAACGATTCTGGCGTGGTATTACGTATTTTAAAGATATTCATCGTATCTGTTGTGAAACAAAAGTCAGCAGGGTGTGTACCGATGGTGCGACACTGCGATTGGTTACTGGTATAAAAGCCGAACTTACAAAACATCTTCAATCTACGTGTAATGCAAGGACTCGACGCGAGTTCTGTACATTTTGAGGCCGACGATTAAGGAAAATTATTTTTGAAAATCTGTCGGGCACCACCAATAAAACTGTCCGACACGATGTGTCCCTGTCTGTTGAAAGTGTCGTTAAAACCCCTGTAATCAGTAAACAATCTGGATAACTTAAATTTATATTATAAAACTTTCCTCAAGCCCATTGTCCTTCAATCTTGCTCTTGTCTTGGTTTGAGTTGTATTTTGAATTAAAGTATTTAACATCATGTGCAGACAAGATTAACAAAAAGGTGTGAGGACAAGTACAAGTACTCAACCATGGCTGGGAGGAGTTAAATTTTCCTTAACACGTTAACGTGTTAAATAATTCTGCGTTAACGAGTTAAATAACGTTAAATGTTAAAATGAACAAAATTTTAATGACTTCGGCCATTTTTATTGATTTGAATTTGAATATGATGAACTTACGTACAGTTCGTCTCGAGAGTTCCTATGTGTTCTATGTGCCTACTGGCACACAGAACACATTGGAACTCAGGGGACGAGCAGTTAATATAGTTCTCTAAGGTTATCAGAAATTCTAACATTTAGCGATGTTTTCATTTAAGAATACAATCGCTGCGGCCGTATCTTTAGAAAGAGACACCCGCCGTTGCTCGAATACCAGTCCTTACATGGAAAATAGGCGTTCGGATGAAGCTGATATTGCTGTATCGCCAAATATCGGCGGGTCAAATTCGCCAACGTTGGTAGGAGGGCTTCACGGTCTCTCCAATGGGCCATCTATAATTGACGGACATCAAAGTTATTAGTGTTCTTCAATTTCGTCAAATGGCGCAAAACCCGACGTCATCGGCACGCGCGATCCCCGTGGGTAAACACTTGATAACGACACAGTGCTACATATTATACAATTTTAATTTTCAAAGTTAAACGTTATTAATTTGGTTGAATTTTTTAACGCTGTTAAAATAATTTAACACGTTAACTTTTGAAACGTTAACTGCTCCCAGCCCTGTACTCAACACTTAGCTAACCCTCCTCTTCAGAGAGCTATTTGATGAGCGCCCAGCAAGGAATATCTGCATTGGAAACGCATGTAACCATTCACCAAAGAAATTTCAGGCGACAGTCTTAAAAAAAACAACTGATTTTTTGAAGGGCATTGCGTTTTACTAACGACCCGAAAGAAATTATTAACAACCCGACAGCTTATATATTTATTTATTTGGGATTAAGGTCACATATGCACAATGGCTATTCGTGACCGTGACAGTTTTACGGGTGCAGGAAGCCGGTGTACCCAGGGAGAACCACCGACCAACGACGAGCAACTGTCAGCTCCTCAACATTCTAACTCTGTTCAAGCTCCACTCAAGCAGGGTTACAGCGGTTGAAGACATGTTCACCATCGACGTGCAGTACGCCTTAGTACACGGCGTCATCGTGCCCCCATATAGGTAACCGGGATAAAGTGCCTTGACCAAGGACACAACGCGAGTCGTCCCGGATTCGGGACCTCTAGGATAGAAGTCCAACAGTCTACCACCCGACAGCTTACAAGCGGCACTAGACGTGTTGGCTATGGAGGTGGAAGGCGCCTGTTAATCATCTACAGAGGGCCGTCAATAAACCACAATGTTCGAAAAAGTCATGTTATTATCATTATTATCACATTATCCACGAGAAAAGTTTAAAACACGGAAAGGGATGACAGGGAATGAGAAAGATATTTGAAGTTGAAAAATATATTGATCCACATTTGGCATTTGTCAAAGTCACGTGACGAGTCGGGCTGCTCGTTGTTACAAGGCCTGAAAGATCGTCTTGGTCTAGGACTCCAGTAGCGTCATCGGAGTGTGACTCCTTTGTTTTACAGCAATTGGGAAGTCAACAAACACACTTTAACTCGTGGATTCAGTTTCTTCCGTCGTTTATTAAGTACAGTTAAAGTTCAAGTAAGCTTTCAAAGCTTAAAATGCAACGACATCGTTTACTATCACACCACACCAGTCGGACGGTCAGCTTCTATACCAGTACACTAGGACTTCTCGGGTTCCAAGGACTTTTTTACTCAAAGCCCATGCCAAAGCTCCGTTCCTTTCTGGCCGTTGGAAAATTAGAATGCGACTAATTTTTACCCGACCGATCAGTGGATTATATCTTCCACTCGCCAGCATGACGAAAACTGCGTGACTAAGATAAGAACAGAGCAATGTTGAATTATCTGAAGCCAGCGGTGGGTCTACCATATCAATTCAAATGGTAATCAACCTCCCCATTATCAAACTATTCAGATGTCAGGCTATCTCCAGTGTTCGGGAGAATACATGACATTCCGATGAACTGTTTCATAGAATGATCACACCTGATAAACCACTACAAAAGCCTTTCTCTCGTTTGATGTGGCTCGTGGCTTTTTTATCTCTAGACAATCGTCTACCACTGTCCGGTTTTATTAATTTCTTATTAATTACAATATAAGTTCAGATTTTAGCCTCTTACAATCGTCTCTATCCTGTCCGGTTTGTATTTCCCATCAATTATAATACTTGTTTAAACTGCAAATTACGAAGTTTAATTCTCAAATTAATTCACTCGTTTTGTATTTATTCATTCAAACTAACAATTGTCTTAGTAGAGAGTTTATTTCCCTGTCTATTAACCCCCTCGTGGGCTGCATTTTGCTACACTAGTGAAATTGTTAACACATTATCGACCCGACATATCACGTGGTCTGCTCTGTTGAGAATTACGGCGTTTTGCTGCCCTGCTAGACCCCGTCAATATACACAAGAACGCCCACTAAAATGGTAATAATATGGTGTAACAAATTACTGAAGCCGTTTATAAACTTGGCGCGATGTGAATGATGAGATCAAATAATTTTCACCATTTTTGCAGTTCGCCATTTCGACACAGCGCAATGCCTGTATGTGACATATACAGAAATCCTGCAAAAGTACATAGTCCTATATGGACCGTAGTGCAACCTGAGTCCAGACTAAAACATAAAATTGATTATGATTATGACGCAAAGAATGGTTGCGTCATAACTCTAATAAATGATTTCAAGTTTCACATTTGATATTGGAATTTAATACACATTACGCAATGATTTATGCGCGGCCAGCATTTTTCCCAACAAAACGGAATTAAAAGTCTATTTTTTTCCAATTTTTGCCGTAGCTTATGACACCTTATTGGAACGATCTTGCCATGATCGTTCCAATGAGAGGTCATAAGCTGTGCAACAAATGAAAATGATTCTTCTAGTCGCGTTAGGTAAAGTGTTTCTCAATCACCCTATTTCTTCGGCAACAAGGCTGAAACAAGAGGTAACGTGATGTTGAAGCTTCAAACTGTGAAGAAAACAAGTTAATCATAACCTATCACACTACTCACATCTCATCAATCAGCATCACTCTCAAGACAAACCATTTTATTCTGGAAGAACCCACACATTACACTTCACTTAAGCAAAATCGAGACTCGTTGAAATTAAATGTCATAAGTCGTTTGTAAGTGAGAAATGAAAAAAAAAGTAAATTGTCTTGTTCAGTAGCTTTGGCAGTTCCTTGTGCTTCGTATTGTGTGTTAAATCCGAAACTTTGTAATAATTACTTATTTTACAGGTGATACTACTAATTTAACAGGAGGATTTCAAGGCAGTGAGCAGAGTTTGGGACGAATAACATTATCTTTCTACAGTGCACTGTGGGCGTACTCAGGCGGGTTGGTATTGTTTGTAAATCACATATACAGTTAAAACTAGAAGTCCTGTCACGAATAGTGCGCTTATCTAGGCTTAATTGCGCGTTGGAATTGCGCGCATTTGCCATATCGAATGGCATCCAAAGCACGGCAGGTTCTCTTGGTTACTCATAGCAAACACATGCAATGTTTCTGCCATTGGACCTCCGGGTTACCCGGAGGTCCATTGGCTGAAACTTTGCTTGTGCACAGGCCATATGTACAGAATTTGATAGCTTTACTTGGGCCATAACGCGTACATTAACGCGCATATCAACGTGCTATTTGTGCGCATCTCACGACAGGACTTCTAGTTTTAACTGTATACTGAGTTAAAAAAGAAAGTATAATAGAAACAAACGTGAAAAATGGCATAGATGATGAAATATAATAGTTCTAATGCTGCATGTTTGTGGACAAGAAGTCGTACAAAGAGTTTAATGACATGTTGTTGTTGTCCACCCAACCGTATACAATTTTGCTACGGATTTCAAAATAGCACGTGCTACCAGAGAATGTCAAATTGAATGGGTGACCGTCGATTTTCTTTGTGTTATGTTGTGCTAGAGAGTCTGGGTTATTGAGAAAACACGCTAGTTTTTGTCTTCCGACGTTTTAAAAAATGCCAAGATTAACCGAAAATCAGAGGTTGCGTGCCCGTGGTAATGCATGGGACTGGGATACCTCCAGATGAGCTCGTTGCTGAGTTCGGAGTCACCATGGCCACTATTTACCGTCTCATTGGAAGGTATAGAACCACGGGATATACTGCCAACCGACCGCGTTCAGGTCGACCAAGAGTTACGACCCCTGCACAAGACCGACACATCAGGACGTCTAACTTGCTGGATCGCTTCCTTCTGGCGACGAGGGCAGCGGCAATTGCTCCTGGTAGAACTAACAATAGAATCAGTGCACAAACTGTCCGCAACAGACTCGCTGAACACGACATCCGCAGTAGGCGTCCATACCACGGACCAATTCTTACCCAACATCATCATACCGTCAGAATGGAATGGGTACGTCAGCGTGTTCGCTGGACCCAACAGCGTTTGAGCGCAGTTCTTTTTAGTGATGAATCACGATTTTGTCTACGGCGCGCTGATGGTAAGGCAAGAGTGTATCGCCGATGAGGAGAACGGTTTTCTGATGCTTGCGTGTGCGGGAATGAGACCGTTTCGGCGGGGGTAGTGTAATGGTTTGGGCAGGAATGTCCTTGCACCTTCGAATGCAGTTGATCTTCATCGATGGTAATCTGAAGGGACAGCGATATAGAGATGAAATTCTTAATGCTGTTGTTGTCCCGTTGTCCAACGCTGACGCCGGATTGCAGTTATTCCAGCAAAACAATGCCCGATGTCACATAGTGCGTATCTGTCGTGACTTTCTTGAGGAGCAGAACATCGAACTTTTTCCCTGTCCCCCACTTTCGCTAGATTTGTCGCCAGTCGAGCATCTTTGTGATCAATTGGACCGTCAGGTACGACTTCATGATCTTCAGACGTTAGGCGATTTACGTAATGTTCTAAGGTTGAACGCAATACCACAGGGTGACATCCATAGACTTATCAGGTCCATGCTCCGTCGATGTCTTGCAATCCAAGAGGCAAACGGTGGCCATACACGCCATTGACTGCAAATGTGAACTTTTCCTTTCACCCCACGTCTGAATTGTGACGTCCTGTCGTGACGATGGCAACTGTACTAACATGAAATTATGCAAATTCATACAGCTAGACTCGAAATATGAATTTACAATAATTTGTTTGGGATTAAAGTCGATAATACTGAAAAAATTGCTCCTCAAAGTTTACTATACTTTCTTTTTTGACTCAGTATATATACTATTCAAAAAAGGAGGGGATATTCAAACTGATGTTGATATTTTCGGAAAATGGTATTGGATACGCGTGATTGGACACATCAGTTTGTTACCAAGTTTACTGTGGATCATGAATGTCACCGGCCCACGAAAACTTCGTACAGGTTTTTCGCACGAGCGCCTAGTAAATGTCTGAGATTCGTTTTGAAATTTTCATTTGTACTGGACGGGCTTTTTCGGAGGTCTCATCGTTCTTTTCTTGGTATAAACTCGTTCATCAATAGTTTCTGGTAACTTTTGAGGTATGCGAAGACTGACACGTGACGAACGTTTACGTGCCGTTGGCATGTTGGAAGCTGGCAACAGACAGACTGCAGTGGCTCAAATTCTCAACGTGACTCAATCGGTGATTAGCAGGTTGTGGTCACGCTACCGTCAGACAGGCAATGTTGATGACAGACGTCGGTCAGGTCGTCCAAGGCGCGACAACTACTAACCAGGATCGTTTCATCCGAACCACAGCATTACGTAACCACCATGAAAGTGCCTCAGAAATTAGACAGCAGTTGCACCGAGCGACAGATGTGCGTGTCAGTGGTCAGACTATCCGAAATCGCCCACAAAGCTGGAATTTGTACTCTTGTCGACCTCGAATAATTCCACGTTTGACTGAACGTAACATCGCAGCAAGGCGTAATTGGCGTGGATCACGACAGCGCTGGGGACAATCGTCGGTGGAGCAACGTCATGTGTTCCGGTGAATCGAGGTTCACTCTCGAATTCCACGACAGGCGAAATAGAGTGTGGCGGCGGCGGAACGAACGATACCGTGACGTAATCGTTAGGCAGCACGATCGTTTTGTTGGTGAATCGGTTATGATGTGGGGAGGCATAACCATGACAAGCAGAACAGCATTACATGTCACACAAGGGCGTACCACAGGGCAGTACAACCGTGACAACATCGTCGCAACTCATGTGGTGTCATTTGCGCGACGTCACGGCCGTCGATTCATTTTTCAAGATGACAGCGCAAGAGCATACAGGGCGCCCGTGTCACTACAGAGTTCCTCCGGGAGCAGAACATCACTACACTGCCTTGGCCAGCACTAACTCCAGACCTTTCACCAATCCAGCACGTCTGTGAAATGCTTGGCAGGCGCCTGCGACAACGCCAACAGCCTCTTACCAATGTCCAGGAACTCGCCGCTGTACTGCAGGAAGAATGGAATAGCATCAGTCAAGCTGATATTGGACGTTTGGTGAGGAGTATGCCACGTCGGATCCGCGCTTGTCTCGCGAACCGAGGAGGATTTACAAGATATTGAGGTCTTGGGCTGAATGTGGTAAATTCTCTGACTGACCGTCCACGTCTTCTACAGCTCAGTGCGTGGAATGTGTGCTTGTCAGACACCCAACTATCGCTGAAATCATTCACCAGATGACACAGTACGCAGTCTTTTTGATGAAAATATAAATATGTTTCTTCATATATCTCACTTTTATCAAACATCCCATACTTTTTTGAATAGTATATAACCACACGTGGAAAACACCACAATATCTCTCCAAGAATGAAATCGAGCGGAGTCGAGTCAAATTTTAATGATCATTCAGTTTATTTAATCCTTCGATTTTGGATAAGTGTCTAGTCTGGAACAGGTGATCCAAGCCAAAGTGTTTGGGTCGGCGACCAGAATCAGAAGGTTACTGACAATAGTTTCTAGTCAACTTATGGCTGCGTTTTAACTCGTTGAACACCAGATGCCCATTATCCGGCCGGGTCACAAGCTGCGTCATAATGTCAGTAAGTGGGATGGCTACAAGGTAAATGTGTGAGTAGACCAATCAATATTTGCAACGTGTAGACTTAGGGCTGAACGTTGAAAATATTAATTGGTTTAACCCCAAATAATACATATGGGCTCTTCCAACTGCAGCCATTGAACTGACATGGAAGATACCATCGGGGTTCAAAGGGTTAAGACAGACATGGCATGACTCGATCAACAAAGTGAACAAATTTCAAACCACATCATATTCACAGTGTCAGGGACACCTGAGGCCCCGTAAGGCCTGGGCTGACGTGGGGTTATTTAGTCCCGCTGATGAAGTTGCGGGAAAATTAGACCAACGTGGAGGGTCGGAATCCAAGTGTCGCGAACTCGGCGCAGGGAGCCGAGTTAGACCGACGCCGTGATTCCTTCTCTGCCAAATTGGCCTGAAATAGGTTCGATTTCCGTTAGGTGTGATTCCTAATCACTTCAGGCTGTATAATGGAAAGAATGATTTAAAGTAACAACGATTCTTTTATTTACACATAAAAATAAAGCCGTTTCAATATTTTAACAATCAACAATTCGATTCTTTTCACAGAAAATGGGTTGCTAGGGTTAAACAATTCTCAACAATCATATAGTCGTTCTATAGCCCTGTACTGGCACTATAGTCTACACACCGGAAATGTTACTACCGTGAGCTCGCCATAAGAGCTTCACAAATCTGAAATGTTATTACTGTGAGCTCGCCATAAGAGCTTCACCCGCTTAGGCTCAAATGTCAACGTCTGCGCGTAACTGTACCTCTGGCTGTCGGAGGGTTCCGACCAGCAATGTTCGTCATCTATAAAGCCACCGTACTTCTGATTTGGGTCAGATATTGTCTACTCATACCTTATGTGCCTTTTGAAAGTCCTCCGTGAAAGTCCTGTTGAAATATTCACCGTTCCTGGTTGAATTCACGATTCACAAATGCCCCTTTTTGTGCTAGGGCGAAATTGTCACTCACACCGATCTCCAGTCGGTATTACGATGCTTCGACAGCAAAACAAAGTACTCAGTCTGACGCTTCAAAGGGTTAATACGCACAATACAGTTAACCTACACTTCTGACTATTGCAGGCTGATACCTGCTACTCGACAATCTAAACTTTAACGTTCCACCTTGGGTGTTCCCTTTCACGAATTCGGCTCGGTAGCCGCCTATCAACCTTAAGCTAAATCAATCATGGAATGCCCTCTCTGGCGATTCCAGCCGTTTTAGGGTCCTGTGATCGAAGATACCCCTATGCCAGGAAACAGAGTCCGCCTGTCCTGGACTTCACCAACGTGTGTGTGACCCCAAGTGTGTGTCTAATGCTCTGCTCTTCCAGGTATATATATTTTTTACCCTAAACTGTCAGGTGGACCGACGCTCATCTGTCCACCTGTCAAAACGGTGGGAGATGACATATATCGAGACAGAATCAATACAAGTCATCTCGCGCGTGACTTAACGGTGATTTCACTTGTCGAGAAAACCGATTCGTTCTTTCCATTATTGCTACCTAATGATCAGGTGACGATACGATAGACATTTCTATCGTTTTAGAATCTCGTTTCTTAATTGGCCGTGACGATATCTTGCCACCAACTGATTACGTCTCGTAAGACTCGCGACTACTGTATAAATTAAATGAGATTAGACCTTATCTAACATACCGTTTCTCCCCTGGGTCCCTGCGCTAAAGCTGGATATACACCACGTGTGTTTTTTCCACGTCCAGCTTTACAGAGAAGTGAAATTCACGTGGGTTTTTCGCCTAGATGCGGAATATATTTTGAACTTACAATATCTTTAAATATGAGGCCCCTTGCCCCTATATTTAGGCTGGCTTTGCCCTGACACACAGGACCAAGCTTGTCATGTGAGGCAAAAACTGTGGAAAAAAAACTGTGTCCAATGCTTTAAGGGGCAGGCCATGCTCATAGATATCTTGTTAAGCTGCCACAGTGCTTCTTTCTCTTCAGAGGCGGTAGAACCAAGTGAGCACAAAGACATGTGCCCTCCACTTTTTCCAAAGACGTTTATGCGATAACACAAGGAGTTAAACAATATACAGGCATTCCTGTTATATACTACGATTATTATCCATAAAACCAGTTACATTTAGGCACATTTGGCCAAAGAATCCCACCTTCGGTCGCTTGGATCTGTCTCTTATTCTTCAACCTTCAATCATCTTCCAACACGAAGGCTAGCCTTCGGGTTGGAAGATAAATGAAGTGGAAGAAGTGGTCAGGGCAGTGATCACACTGCGGCACGCTCATCTAAACCTGAGACCATAGCGGATAATCGTGCATTTGTCTATGTACTCTTAAAGCTTTCTCCCCGGGCAGAACCAAGGTAGTCTTGGAAATTTGTGCCCCTCCACTTCCATTGAGCCTTCACCGCCTCTGTTTCTCTTCATATGTTCAGAATAGGTAGATGCTGGAGCGCGGGGGGGGGGGGGGGGGGGGTGCTGTCGTCGTTATGACCTGACTAGTATCATTCTCGTAAACTGAGAAACAGACTGTCGATATCGCATTCTGTTCGAACCGCAATTTAAAAATAAAGCTTTTTGATTACATATTTATCGGACTGTTCACATTCCCGTATTGCCGTCAATATGGAATGGTCTCCGTACTCGAATGTCACTCGTTACGACAACTTCATTCCACGGATCTTGGTAGAATTTGTGCCCTACTCCAAACTTCCTGTCTTCAAAAGCATCTGCAAGACCACATTTGCGGAAGGAATTTACATATTTATGGGGATACTCAAATGACTATTTCCTCTCTGTTATTTGCAGAACTGAACGCGCTTGTGAATGAATTTTTAATTAGGCTGAAAACAACATTAATATTCTATTCTTGTTGCCTCAAAACTTCTTTTTTGTCATGAATCATGTGTCTGTCCTGCGATATTTTCACATTCACCACTGCAGCCAAAAATATCATCTCGCTTTGCCAGTGACACTACTAGTATAAATCTTCTCTTTACTTTTAGCTGCCAAACTAAAGGGGCTGTTCAACCCAAACATTACAGAAAGAAATGTATATGTTAGACTGTCCAAAATATGAAACAACAGCTGCATATGTTATGGGTATTATATACCAAAGTGTTCCTTATGACATGTAGAACATATATAAAAGTGTGGTTGAATAATGTAGGGCTGTTGTAAGACGCATGCATATTACATAAGAGGCCTTCTGAATTAGCAAGAGACAAAAAATAATTCAATTTTTCAAAATATTTTAAAAAGGAAATGTAATACCTTGTGTAGTGGTTAATAACATCCAGGGTCCTAAAATCCCATTCCCACAAGTGTATGCTCAAAAATATTACAAAATGCTAATGAACCACCAACTGCAACAGAAAACTCAAAGCACATGGTTGAGTGTCCTTGTGAAAGTAAACAGAGTTGAAAGGTCACTGCACTTCATGAAAGATAGCACGGAGGACCATTTCACCCTCAATAAATCTACACTGATTTTTTAACATAATGAGAAATGTAGTGCAAATCACAAAAGAGGCATTGAAAAATAACAGAAACATGTACGTGTACATGTGAAAATAACACCTTCGCAAAAAAAGAGTTGTTAACCCTTCTGTCAATAGTCAAGGAAAGTCACAAACAATTGCTGAAATTGGTGTTTGTAACATCCTATGATGAGAAGAAACAGAAATTATTCGTTATTATGATCAAATGTGGCTTCCATACAGTGATACACGCATAACCTGAGTAGGGCTGTCGCGACTATCATTTTTTGTAATCGACTAATCGTGACCAGTAATCGACGGTTAGTCGATTAATAGTCGCTTCCCATGATTTTTTAGCAAATCATTCTTCTGTTCGTAAAACTCTGAAAATGACAATGGCACCAGTGTGTTCAGACGAAGTGGGGTTGTGGGAACAACAAATCGGTCCCGACTGAAGCTACATGTAGTCCAATCTTGGACCCACAGTCCGTAATATAATTTTGGGGGTTGGTACGTCCTGTAGGACGTACCACCCCCAAAAATAATATTACTGAATGCGGGTCCAAGTTTGAACTAGATTGAAGCCGATGAATTAAAATGCATTTTCCAAAGAACGTTCCTGCATATGTTTCCTTTCTGCAATAAGTTTCTCGAAATTTTGAACATTGAGATCTATGCATTCCCTCGTCAGTTGTTAAAATTGGATCTTAGTCTGAAGTTCCGAACTTTGAGAAGTGATCTGACGTTCTGACTTTCGTCATAATTTTGTCACTTCCGCGCTTTGGGTTTTCCAATGGGTGCATTCGTGTGTACAAGACTGGAGAAATTCAGAAGAATCTATTCTTCTCGAGTAACTGTGAGTGTTCTTTCTTACACAGTCAGTGACAGTCGTACAGTCTTCCGGATATGAATGTTAACTATGGTTAGATATTTAAAGTTATTCACCTTCATTGATCATTCACCTCACAAAACAATGCAATTTAGCCCCGACGTGTAGTAGACGTGTACCACCTTGAAAATGAACGACGATCGACTAAAAATAAAAAACGTCGACTACTTCAATAGTCGACGGTTAGTCGACTAATAGAATAATCGCGACAACCCTAAACCTGAGAAGGAAGATTTGAAACAGCAAGGTGGGCACATTTTACCTGATTATTATACTCGACGATTTGTCAACATGGGACGATTTTACACGAATTTTTACAGTAAACCGTCATTGTGACGATTTTTGGCAACAAACAGTGCGAATATCGATATGTCCGTCTACCATTGGGTTACGATCGCGGATAGCTGCAAACATTGCAGTTGACAACAACACGGCCATGCTTGCATTCCGAATGAAAACAAACAGGAATTATGGAAAAATTTTCTCCGTCTCAGACCCCATGCATTAACTATCATTGTTCGCATCAGACGGACACAATAGTTTGCAATAGTTATTTTGCCTTCCATTACATTTTGTTGAAATACCAACCTGATTTGTGTATTTTTTTACATATTTGCACTGGGAAACATGTGAGAAAACGATATAAACATCAACGCCCACTTGTGGCGTGCGCATAACGACATGGTACGATACGATATAATTCCAAACTACTTTCTTAAAAAATCATATATTTCCGTGTAATTACACCTACAAAAGGCTTATAATTAAATAAATTGATTTCTGTATGCTATCTTGGTGTTTCGAAAATTAGGTTGATTTGCGACTTTGTAAAGCGGACGGATTCCGGTATCACAGAAAGGGAAGGAGGAGGTGTTACTTTAAAACACCAATACCGATTTGGAGAAAACGCTAATTAAACTGTGTTTGGAATTTTGATCACAACGGCCCATTACACAGTTCCTTTCCCTCGTCCAGAGCTCAAATCCAGGCATCATTTCGAATGTCATGAACTGTTCAATACCTAATTTCCGTTTTTTCAACACCACGGTCAAAATGTGTTCTGTCACGTGATTAAACAAACACGGCTGCGCCGTTGATTCATTCACGAAATCGGAAAAGTATACATTTTTTTCGTGATCAATATGTTTTATCAAAATGTAAGGGCCGGATGTTGTAGAGGGATTTGTTCCTTGCACGAGAGTGTCTTTGTGGCAATGATCGCGCATTTTTCGAAGGTACCTGTTGCTAATAGGCGCGTCATTTTCAACATCTTCAAATTCGTCAAATATCATATTTCTCAATATATCACGCTAATATTTCTGTTCCTCGCACAATTTCGAATATTTTGATGTATAATATACCTGTGTTGACCTCCTGTGAGCCTTTTTATTCATCGTCAACAAAATGGTCTGTTTTGGGGAAAAATTGGGTTGAACAGCCTCTTAATCTCTGCTGTATCCATGCTGAAATTTACTTTTTCTACAATCTATTCCTGAAAGTAGTCAAATTTAAGTTCATTACTTACGTCCAATTTTTGGGAGTTAGTGCTGGTGTCCTACGAATCACCCATTTCTCTTCGAATCGAATCTCGAAACGAATCGGGTGTATTATTCGAATTCGAATCGAATCTCGAAAGAATCACGTTTTTTTTTGAGATGAACCACTGGGGAAAGGGAGTGTTATAAACCTGATTTTTCCGGCTGTGATGATTCAAGTCCCGACTGATAAAATATTAGAAGTACATCACCAAGGCATGTCTTCGTCGAAGACATGCCTTGATGATGTAGTTGGAATATTTCCCAGTGAGGATTATAGTTAAAAACAGGAACGGGCGCGCGAATCATCGTCACAAGGAACTACACGGGGCTAGCCGCTAGCAACATCTTATCGTTTCATCTTTCAACAGTTGTGGTGTCTAGTGCGGTTGGAATGAACATGGCTCGTGGCTTAGGTACAGATGTTTCTGATAGTGGAAACCACACTGTGTTTATTTTCTGTATTATTAATGACAATGTCCACCAAAACTATACGTTTTGTGAAACGACGATGGTGACGGATGCCAAACTATATTTCAGTGAAAAGATTCGAGTGAAAACCAATCGAGCACCGATTCGAATCGAACCGAATAACAACTTAAGTTCAAAATCGAATCGAATCTCGAACCGTCGCAGGGCACCAGTTAGTGCACGCAAAATGGCGTCTTTGGCAACGTCAATCGTTTTTCAGGGAAAAGTTTCAAGAAATCTTCCATCTTCCCCTGCAGTCTTCTTTCACATAGTGATTCTCATACTATAAGCCCCAATCATCAACATATGTACCATAGCATATGGTATACAATCCCTCCCGCAACTCGCTCCTTCTGGAAGCCCCACTGGGTACCGAGATCCATCAAATGACATAGAATCTCAACATGATATACAACCGACCCCTTTCCAAATATCATGCCCTCTGTCAAATGCAGTAACAGATCATGCCATGAATGTCGGGAAGTACCGGCTCCCGCGATACAACAGACTCACTGGAATACGTCCGTTAAATCCTTATTAATTAGGGTTGATTCCGGAAAACTCCAGAAAACAAAGTGCCAACAAGGAACTCAACCCTCTAAGCTGGCTCTGGGCAAAATATCACATTCCCATGTATGCCCCCTTTCTCAGTGCAAGAATGAAACCAAATTCCACTTATCACCAGGACTGCAGAGATCATTCCGTTACATATTTCTATTTTATTTTATTTTTTCTACTATACACAGCTATACATGCCATTTTCAGTTGCAGCTGATGCTCCCCTCTCTTTCTCTCTCTCTTTTTCTCCTCCTCTCACTCTCTCTTTCTCTCTCTCTTCACTTTTTTCCCTCATTCGTTGCTTTTTTCTCCCACTTTTTTTTCATACTCTACATTTTCCCTTTTCCTGAGGTGAGTGACAGTAATACAGCCAGCTGGCTATGTCACCTCCTGGCAGAAGACAAATATGTAGCTTCATAAATCCTAGATGTAATATATTATTTATGCTATTTGTTGTTTCTTGGGCAGTTATGTTATACACATGTAATATAATGTCTTTTGCAAATAAAGTTATTATTTATTACCTACTTACTCCTTTCTCAACCCACTCCTTCCAGTGCCGCCACTGGGTCCCCCATCAGGTCTTCCACGATGTCCATCAAATAAGGTATTATCTCACAACTGCTGACCCCTTGCACCCCCTAATATTGTCATGAAAATCTACTTTCAATAAAGTTATGGCCCTTGAAATTACTAGCCGCGAGAGAAAGGTCCAAGAAAGAAGCAAGTAATTGTTGAGAAAACACCGATGACATAAATAGAAAATAACACCGAGTTTCCTTTTGTTACTTTTAATAAACGAAAACAACAGACAGCTCCCGCGGCTGTCTGTTGTTTTCGTTTATTAAAAGTAACAAAAGGAAACTTGGCTTTATGGCAAGAGAATGAGAAGTAACTAGTTCAGAGATAAGAGATAATCTATTTTTAAGAATATATATCCCTATCATCTCACTACACTTTGGCTCTTTGTTTAGCGAAAGTGTTTTTACAGTAATTTGGATGTTTTTATTTTTCCCAGGAAAACAATTAGCAAATATCACATTTTAGACGTTTATATTAATGGAATTTATTTATTTATTTATTAGGGTTTAACGACACAATAACAGCCAATGTCATATCGTGTCGGTGAGAGTTTTACTGGTGGAGGAAGCCGGAGTACACGGAGAGAACCACCGAGCAACGACGAGCAGCTGCCAACTCCCCAACATCGTAACTCCGCACTGCAGCACAGGCAGGGTTATATTGGTTGAAGACATGCGCACCATCGACGTGCAGTACGCCTTAGTTCACGGCGTCATCGTGCCCCCATGTGGACAATCGGGGTTAAGTGCCTTGTCTATGGACACAACGCGGGAGTCCGAATCGATCGCTCAGACGGTCACCCATCCAAGGACTAACCGGGCTCAACGTTGCTTAACTTCGATATTAATGGAAAGGACCATGTCTGTATTATATGTCACGACGCGCACATTGTTGGCATAATGAACAAAAGGTTACAGAACATCAAAAAATGGTGAAAGCGTTGTTTTCTTATTTCTAAATAGGTTTCAGCAGAGAATAATAGTCAAACGTTCAAACTGATTAGGAAAAAAATTGTAAACAGCCAATTTCTGTATTTTTATACTACTCTACGGAAAAATGCCAGAAGTTTGTGAAATGATGCGCACATCTATGATACAAATTCGATTCGCCAACATTTCAAATTTCGATTTTTATTTGAAATTCCTATTCCCTTAGTGGTAAATTTACTGATATCATTGCGAAATTAACCCTTTACCCAACGTAACGGCCAAAACCGGCCAGCGATATTCTCAAAAATCGCCAATTAATTTTCATTATTTTTTCATTTTTTGTCTCAAAAACATAGGTTATGACCCCTCGTTGGAACGAGCTCGTTCCAACGAGGGGTCATAACCTATGTTTTTGAGACAAAAAAAATGAAAAATATTAGTTATTCAAGAATTTTTTTTGCAAGTGTCGTCTGATTTCCATGTTAGGTAAAGGGTTAAGGGGAGCTAACTATTCCGAGTCTCTTCAATGACGAAAATTGTCCGCTCAGCCGAATATCATCCTCTTCATCAGCCCTCTTCTTTCAGTAACTCGCACTAGTTTCCCCTTGTGGTCCTACCTTTATTGCACAAAATAAGATTAAGATGTACACCAAGAATACTTTCTCTTTTTAGGTTCATTATAAATCACGCTGCAGAAGAAGTAAAAAATATGAAAAGGTAAGTGTGCGAAACATTAAGTGACTGCATATAAACTGCCATATGCGAAATCGGACCTGTAAATAAAAGACCTATATCATAACCCGTTGGCTGGTTACGCCATATAGCATGCTCGTTTACCCATACGTCCCATAGGAAAGGGGTATTGTTGTGCTTCTCCGCCTTCTTTGTATTTTACTATGCCAGTTATGCCTTTTTAACGTCTTAATGGGATTCCCACCCATATAGATATAGTAACGTGTCGCAACCTGCCGTAACCTGTAGTGCGTTCGCGTATTTTACAATTGACGTAACCCACACGGATCCTAAACGGTCGCCAAGGGTTATTTCCAGGTCTGTGAGATCGGTTTTTATACCATGATTACCTGTTCTACTATATATGAAAAGCCTATGACATAAATTTTAGCTTTATACACCAACCGTGGTGAACACGCCAGCAATGGGATTTCAATAGTAAAAATTTACACCTTCTGTGGAACGACATCCAAGTTCACCTTTGGTGACGTCGACCTGAATGCAACTTGTCTAAATTTATCGCACGTCTCCCCACCGTCGAAGAGTGAAATGAAAGTTACAATTATTTATTACGTTTTTAAATGAGTTTACCCCGTAAGACACCAAAACTTAACAAACATGCATTGTCTTATGTTAATAAAGCATACATAACTCGAAATGGTATGTTATTATGCTATTAAAATGAAAAAGGCCCCGTTTCATTTTCCATTTCGTTTCGGCGATAAAATTGACAGTGGAAGTACCGTCCACCGATGCTCGTGTAAACAAAAACAAATTCGCACGTATGTACGTCTGGTGCTCAGTAAAATCGAGAAAAAATAATAGCGACCCTTAATCATCTGACGATCATGGTATAAATAAAATATACCAAAAGTAGCTTGGTGTACCAAATGTTCACCACTCGTGGTGAAGTGGTGTTAACCGCGCGCCAAAGGCTCGCGGTTAGCACCACTTCACCACTCATGGTGAACATTTGGTACACCAAGCTACTATGGGTATATTCTATATATTTATGAAGCCCACATGCTATTTATTTAGTCATATCTCATCGAACAGGAGAGGAAGCCGGAATGTCTGGAGAGATCCACCGAGCACAGGATTTTCAACTTGAACGATGTTGTAGCCGGAATATTACTCCGCCGGGACTATCGTTGAAAAACTTGGAAATTTGTTGGTGAATACATAAATATAAAATATACATGTTGTAGTCGTCTCCTCTAATCCAGTTGACACTCCAATGGGCCATGCCGCCTCCAACTCCAACTAGCCCAGATCGGGTACTATAGACCTCCATTTGCATGGCCGACTGTATGTGCGACGAAAGTCCAAATATAAAATCTAGGAGTAACTGCGTTATGTCCTTGGGCAACGCTCTTAATCTCGATTATCCATGTGGGTACACGCTGTGTACTAAGGCGTACTGCACGTCAATGGTGCACTTGTCCTCAACCAGTGCTAACCCTGCTTGAAAAGAGTTAGTACGTTGGGGAACCTGGCCGTTGTTCGCCGTTGCTCTGTGGTTCTCCCCGGGTACCCCAGTTCCCTCCACCCTAAAGCTGTCCGGCACGACGTGACCCTGGCTATCGAAAGTGTCACTAAACCCAAATAAATAAATAAATAAATAAATAAATAAATAAATAAATAAATAAATAAATAAATCTAGCATGCGATGTGTACACATTGTGTTCTAGCACACAAGCACATTTCACCAAACATCAGTCCTTCGTTCCGTGGAATCCCTTTCTAGTATCAGACTATAATTCTACAATTCCCTTTTCATCGTATGTGCTTACATGCTGCGTGTGTTGTGCGGACATTGTACATAAGGATACATGCACTTCTCGATACTTCCAGCATGTGCCAATGTGCTGCATGCAATGTGTACACATTGTGTATCAACACATAAGCACGTTCGGTACAATCAACAAACAGTTGCTTATATGTAAGGCACCGTAGCTTGCACTAGGTCTAAGCATTGTATAGATTGATACAGGCTTAGATGAATGGGGTGATCTGACTGAGCCTATTAATGTTTTAGCCAAAAGCAGGTGTCGAGCCAGAATCGAGGGTAGCTACAGTATGTTCGACAGTAACGGGTCACGTTTTGATTTTTTGCAGCAGGCTTCCAAACGAAACAGTTTACTCGGCATATTTTGGCTGTTTTGCCTCAACAAATATAATATCACCATTTGACAAAAGTAACAAAGCTTTATGTTTGTTTTATTTTATTGTGAAATGATGTTGACGATAACACGAAAATAGGACAGTAACGGGTCGCTTACGACGGTAAAGAATCACCGCACGAAATTACGCAGAACATCGCATTTTGAATATTTTTCGTCCACAACACTGCTTGAGGGTGCAGTTTGGTGTCATCCATGGACGTAAATCAAATATTGTTCGCATTTACCTTCATAGAAATGTTATATCATCCAGCATAGGGAAGTGCATACCAGAACTCACAACAATACCAGTTCACCTTCAACATCAAATTTGTGCACCCATAAAAGCACCCATAAAAACCAAGCGTACGATTCATTGCCAAAATGGAACCGATACAATATATCACTCTGGCTGTCAAGACTCGAACGTGATGTAAAAGTTTTAAACATAGGCGTAAGGGTGGGGTATGGTGGCTGCATCTTTTTCGGTCAAGTTTGGGTTGAAAAAATTATGAAAACTGACCAAAACATTTTAACTGTTTATCATATGAAACCTTTCGACCCAATTCAGCCAGGTTCACTCCCCAAAAGTGACCGATTTCCTCCTCAATTATAAGATCGGAAAGGCAATTGGTGGGTGGGGCTCTAAAATCGATCTCAGGCCATCCTATGTTTAAAAAATTTTCCCGGGGGGGGGGGGGGGGGGACTAACCTCACCAGCGGGGATGGGGGATGCACACTCCCAAACTCACCTTGGCATTACACGCTTCAAAAACATAAGTTATGACCCCTCGTTGGAACGAGCTCGTCGAGCTCGTTCCAACGAGGGGTCATAACTTATGTTTTTGAGACAAAAAATGAAAAAAATTAGTTATTCAAGAATTATTTTTGCATGTGTCGTCTGCTTTTCAGGTTAGGTAAAGGGTTAAGAAAATAAAGAGAACAAATGTGACAATTGTCCCATGAGTACAGGTATCAGACTACCTGTATATAAAATAAAAAATCATCTCTTTGCAAGATACAGCTCATTCTTGGGAATAACCATGTCGTCTTATTTATGCATTTAACTGTATGTAAAAATGAAATGTTGGACAAGAAAAACATTTCACATGGCTGTATTTTGTACGTGGCACAAGAACAAACAGAGGGGACAGATGCCTAAGCATCATAATCTATGTTGCTGTCATCGGATACACATGAAAGCATACCTTTATCAGATTCTGTGCCACTTACAAAATTCTAGTGAAAGTCAACATATATGCAAAATATGTTGTTTTTGTTAAAAATCACATTAGTCTCATCCACTCTCCTTCAGGCATGTTGCGAAGAACACTTGTCAATATACCAAATGCTTCATCTCTTTGCTGAGAGTGTATATGTATTGTATAATGACAAGGGATAACAACGCCTCCAGCAATATCTTCAGGTGCAGGCCAGGGTGGGAAACTCCTTTGGGGATCACCTACAGTCTCACACGATATTGCCCCACCTAGATCTAAAAGTTGTCTGAAGCCACTCGCCAAACCTCGTGGGACATGCCCGATGGGCAAACCTGCTACATCTCTCAAGGTTAAGCATCTACTGCTATCTGTAACCAGCTGGTGTAGGCTATCTTCAAATGCAGTTATGTTGGGTATCCACACCAGACATGCATTAACATCTTGAATGTTAGTGTACTCTCTGTCAACTCGAAGTTGTGTTGGATGATCAGTTAATGGAGGTCGAATTTTAAAACTGTGGTATCCCTTAATGACACTGTTTTCTAAACGAATTGTCACATTCTCAGCAGGTATCTCTGGAGGTACATGTACTGCATTCTCCTGCAAAAAAAAATTGACATGCTTATACTACCAGTGATTTAATTTAATCTCCAGCAGAAACAATGTCATCTAATATATAAAGAGAAGATTCTGTCTGTCTGTCTGTCCGTCCGGAATGCACGGACGCACCGGGCACGTAGAAGGCTGAAATTTGGCATGGTGCTATATTGTGACCTAACTTAGAGGACCGTGGGGGTCACAGTAATGCGACGTCCCTATGTTTTTTTTATTTTTATTTCTGTGCTCTTTTTTTCAAATCATCGAGTTCGAAGGACCCGCCCAAAGGTGGGTCCGAGTGAGTCGGGAATGGCACGACCTTTAACCCAAAGTTTTCGCCCTTCGTTGACACCCGAACGAAGTCGGGTACCCCAGCTAGTTAAATTATAAGTGGCTTGTCATCACTCATTGATAACTTTCTAATGGATGATTTATTATGCCCCCAGCCGAAGATTCTGTGGATATATAGTCAACGTTTTCGTCTGTCTGTCCGTACAAACATTTTGCATTTAACTCGCGCATCGGTTATCAGATTTTGATGCCCTCTGGTATGGTGATAGACAAGCATGAGGAACAGATATCCTAATAATCCACATGTCCATTTTTACCAACCAGAGTTATGTCTCTTGTTGGGCTTAGAAGTCTGTCCATACAAACATTTTGTATTGTAATTTTTACCACTTTCAGGGGGCATATGCTTACACATAGTGTAGTGCTTGTTTATTTATTTATTGTGGTTAAGGTCACTTTCTGCGGCTATGGCTGATTGTGACTGCAATAAAGGTGTAAAGTTAAGTTTATCCAATTGTTTACCCTTATGCTGCCCATTTTAGAAGACTTCCACCCCAGGCATTGGTGACCAGATCCTATTTTACCAGTAAAGTGGAACTTGTTTACCACAGTAAACAAGCACTGTTTCAATTCTGGAGTTCCCATTCCCCGTGGGAACCCCCGGAAGTGAGATAGTATTTGTTTACTATGGTAAACACGTTCTGCTTTATTAGTAAAATATGATCTGGTCACCAATGCCTGGCGTGGAAGTCTTCTAAAATGGGCAGCATAAGGGTAAACAATTGGCTATACTTTACTTTACACCTTTAATGCGGCCACAGTCAGCCATAGCTTCAGAAAGTGAAATGGTGAGAGAAATAGATTTGGGGCATGAAAAAATGGTTTTGGATAAACACTGTGTTAGGGTTGGTTGGAATGGGAGGTGGAGGGGGGGGGGGGGTGGATATCCAGGCCTGGTGTGTGATCCTCGCCGAAATGAGCATGGTGAGCTTGTTCCAATGAAGGTTCATAAGCTAAATTTTTAAGGCCAAAAAATGATATAAGTTTTTTATTAAATAGGTTTGTTTGAAAGCATCATCAAGTCACAAAAGTGGGGTGAAGGGTTAAGAAGTAAAAATCAATCATATATATATTTGTGCAGCTTGATAAAATCAAAATTTTGCGTAACCCAAAAATGGGTCACGCTAAAAAAAGAAATTGCATGACCTGTTTTGTGTATCCCATTTCAAAATTGGGGCAGTTGGGCATGAGTAATCAATTTACTCACATGTTTTGATTTGTGTGTCCCATTTCAAAATTGGGGCAGTTGGGCATGATTAATCAATTTTAAAAGTAACTACACTCACCCTTATATTCAAGTGAATTTTAATTAAAGACTGTAATTTAAATGAAAAAAAAATACTCAGTCAAATGCTGAACAAGTAGAACTGGAACAAGTTAATCAGTACAGCCAGAATGCAAGAGCACTAGTCACCAAGGTATTAACATTCAGAGTCAGGTATATTAAAGTCATCAGTTATATCAGAAATGCCAGATGTTGGGGCCAGGGTTAGCACATAGACAGGTTGGCCAAGCCAGGATCACCTTGCCCTCTCAGATGGGTTGGCAAAGGGTTTGGATTTGTACATCGGAGGTTGGCTCCTTGGATGGTTGGTGCCATACTGGGTGGGCTTAGATTGGATTGACTGTGTAGGGCAGTGCTCTCTGGTTTGGAATGTCAGGGCATACCGAGGATTTTATAATTGGTGGAGGTGAGGGCTAGACTTTTTTGGGGGTGGGGGAGGGGGGCTATCATGATATTTGAAATCTTGTGGGATTTTGGGGGTGTCCTAATTAGGGTCAACCACGGGAAGTGTGTGGGGGGGGGGGTACTCGTGTGAGAGTCCTAGTTAGGACAGGAAAGTGGGAGGAGGTAACAGGGGGAGGTCCCTAGTTAGGACAAAGCCCTATATTGGAGAGCATTGTGGGGCACTTCAGTTGTGTGAGACTTGCATTGGGTGACAGTTGCCCCCCCCCACCCCCCTGCTACTGGGACTGGTTCTGGTTCGGGTACCCCCTAGCTCAGAGTCTAGAGACCCCCCTCACCCAATGGCATTACCATGTGCAGTCACATTTTTGAATGGCTGGGTAGAACCCCCAACAGTTCAGTTGTAAAATTCAGACTGCACCCCTCCCAACATAGTTCAAGAATTTTTCCATTCTTAGTCTTCTAATTTTCAAGAACATTTTAAAATTACCATTGAAAACAAATATCTGCTCAAAATAAAAAATTTGAAATTCGCGCCGAATGACGATATATTTTTCTCTTTGGAGGTCACAAGAAATGTGTCATAACATCACGTGACCCGATACTGTCGAGTGGAGTGGGTCATGAAATCATATGCGTTTTCGTAAAAAAACGTAGTTAATCATTTGAATCGCTTTTTAAGTAGCAATCATGATAATATTCAATGTTTTGGAGTACTTACCTCTGATATATTGGAGTCTTATTTTTTCGCCAGTGAAAAGATGTGAAACTATGAGCGTTCACTAAGGTAAATTTCTTCAAAAACTCTTCCGGTTGCTGTAAACAAAATCGTCTGCAATCGAAAATTATCGTCGAAACAACCCACAAACGACACAAAACCCGTCAAGTGTGCATATGTTCGAAAAGGGATAGCAATTGTTTAAATAAAATGTATGGATAGAATTTACCGGTGGGTTGAAGTAATATTGACCCGCTACTGTCAATGACCCGTTACTGTGGCACGTACTGTACTAAGCTTGTAGTAGTGCTACAAGTCACTCATGGTGAGACACTCAAGCACAGGACAGAACAATGGTAGCCAATAGTAATAATATAAGGCAGCAATAGCACAAAACTGAAAGGCTGATAGAAAACTATAGTATTGGGTGAATGCAATAGCGTTGGATCACACGACAGATGGTGGTGACCATGGACAGGGCAACAGCGGTGTTCTTGGAGCTATGCAGGGTGTGGGGGTGGTCTAGAAGCCATAGGGTTGAATAGGGCTAGGAGCTATAACTATCTTCAGATAGATATCCTGCAAAAGGTATCCTCGAAAGATATCCTGAAAAGGTATCCACAAAAGGTATCCTCAAATGATACATTACGATGTCCTCAAATACCCACATGTGCCTGTGTGCTGCATGTGATGTGTACACATTGGCAACTAGCACACAAACACATCTAGGAAAGTCAGAATACTTTATAGGTAGGCCGGGAAAGTCATAACATAGACAGGAAAGGCCAAGGAGTGGAGAGAATAAGCTATACAATAGACCAGGATAGGCAGAAGCAGGGGATTTCAAAGGAATCCGAACCAGTAAAACCTGTCGGGTTTATTTGGGTAATTCTATTCAAGGATTTGGGAAAAATCCGAAACTGCAAGCTACACCATCTTAATAGAACGCGTCTTATAGCACTACGTGCTATTGTTATAAAGTTAAAAAACCAAAATGGGGCTTCGTAAAGGTGGTTTTTGATGATTTTGCGAAATTGTCAGGTTTATTTGGGTAATTAAGTTTACTCTTATACAAAGGAACACCCCACCGAAGATACCCACGTCCTATTACATGACTTTGGGTCACATAGCAACCACATGCTTCCGTAAAAACCAAGATAGCGGCCTCCAGAATACAAAATAGACGACGGAAACACGTAACACCCTAACAACATGCACTGCGCATGTGCACTGACGCTACGTAAAACCATGTGGAGGACGTCACAACACGGCCGCTTACGCGGGCTACCAAGACAATCCAACATGGCACCACAGGGTCACGTGACTATGAAGTCACATGATGTCCTTCCCATGAGATCCCCCAAATGGATACTGTCCGGGTACATACTACTATGATTATTGGCAAGAGAGAATTGATTTTTGAAAAAGAAATACCGACTTGAAAATTATTATGTGTGTGGGGGGGGGGGGGGGAGGGGGAAAATACCACCCTACACCCCCAATGTCACGCCCCTGATAGAGGATCTCAAATTAATTTGTATATTACACGAACCTTTTCTAAACTGAGTTCACAAAAATTCAATTTGGGCAGAGGATGAAATAACGTGCAAGCAACGCAGATGGATAAATTTGGCGAAATAACTTCGACATTCCGGCAGAGGTAGATCCAGGAGTCTGGTTTAAGGATGGTCACCATATTTCAGTGAGAGTCGTGATGCGAAACGTCATCCAGCTAGTTTAGGGCGAGAACAAGAGGGGGTATCCCCACTATCACAGGTGATTTTCTTTTATTGTGTCGAGCTGTTATAAATGTTTAAAGGTGTTTGTTTCGCATTATTCCCATATGCCTTTTGTAAATGAAATTTTTATAATTTTTCATTTCACAGGACAATGCCTCTTTCAATTATTTTATCTGCGGCAGCGGTCATTGTTCTTTACCTACTGGTGAACGTGTCATATCTAACAGTACTTGGAATTGATGGTATTATGTCATCGAGTGACGCTATTGCAACGGTTCGTACGTACGATCTTGAGTTCTCAAATATTATCTATATCTCTAATTATTTATTAGATATGATTTTCTTTCCCTGAATTTCCCATTAACACACTCGGCAGATATGGCTTCAAACTCGGCTGATATTACGTCGATCTCGGCTGATATGAACCACGGTAGAGTTGTCTGTGTCTATTGGTGTGTAAGATCAAACTGTCACCGAACCTCTCAACTGAGCCCTCACATCTTCAGTCTAATTTTGTAAAATATTCGACGCTTTTGTGGGCTGTTTGGTCACCAACTTTTCCTGGCCTCTGCTCTCAGACTACCCTTGATGTCATGTGATATCCTTCACTCAGAGTTATACAGATAATCTTTCGACCACCAGTTTTTTTTTATATTTCAATCAGTGAATATTCAATTCACCTTGAGACAATTAAGGTATTAACACAACTGGCGGAACTGCGTGGGAACTACGCGGAGTAATCATAAAACTTCGGCTGTGATGAGTCTTCATTCATAATGCTAATGCCGTCAAATATTCGGTTTAATCAAGCTCGATTGAGCAATATTTCTTGCGTTGATTCAAAGAAAATGAATGTTATTTTTAGATTCAATCGTCTGGAATACATCAGTTTATCACCATAAATTTTCCAGACGAGTAAATCTAAACATAGGTGATGGGCTATTTAAAGGCAAGACTGGTTCCAGGTCATAACTACGTCGAATTCCTTACAGAAATAGACTGGTACTGGTGGCCTGAGAGCTTTCCTTTTTAAAAGTACACAATAGATTGGTCCGTTTACTGAAAACAGTACTGAAGACAGTTCTATTAAGGAACAAAGGGTTAAACAAGTTATTTACTCTTAGCAGCATTTCTGCAATTAATTTATTTTTTGTCTCACTCAAACTTAACCCTATGAAGCCGAGCGGCCGATTTTCCGGCCAGGAACATGATACGTCATAACCTCATTGTATGGGATGGCTGTTCAGTAAATGTGTGGGGTAGACCAATCAATATTTCCAACGTGCAGCCCCGAGGCTGCACGTTGAAAATATTGATTAGTCTATCCCAAATAATGAATATGGGCTCTTCTAATTGCTGCCATTGAACTGACATGGAAGATACCACCAGAGTTCAAAGGGGTAAAAAAATACTCGATATTTGAAATGAGCAAACAAATAAGACTGAATTGATTAAATTCCTAAATGCGTTATGAAAAACAATTGCAGACTGAAATTTTGATATTTCGACATCGATGTATGGGGGTTAAACTTTTATAAATTTTTCAGAATTGATAAATTTATATTGTAGGTGTGGGAAAGAAAGGTTCTTTCGACCTCGTTTATCATGACAATTGGCGTAGCGATATCAACTTTCGGATCTATGATCAGCGGATACTTGACATACGGGCGGTATGTACACAGACACCAATGTATGAAACTAACCAAACATACTTTACTTTATGTAACCAGATTATCCCATACAATATTTGTCCATGCTCCCCTTTACAACTGCTAATACAGAATTCGGCACTTATGTTATGCATTTTTTAGGATGAAAGACTCTGACGCCGATGGGGATCCAACCACTGCCTTGACGAGAGTACATTTCTGCGGCACCAATCGCCTAGCGAAACTGGACCAGCGCCATAGACCACTCGGCTACCGACAAGCCCCCAACAAGGCATGCTAGCAGGCCGAGCGTCCATGGAACTGGCAGAGACAACACGAAATTACTCGGTATCACCCAGAATTAGTTGTTTACAATGAATTATACCATCTAATGCAGATGAAATCAGTGAGAATCAATCGCTTTTTCAAATTTCCTGCTTCAGGTATAGAATACAGAATTCGGCACTTCTGTTATGCATTTTTTTAGGATGAAAGACTCTGACGCCGATGGGGATCGAACCACTGCCTTGACGAGAGTACATTTCTGCGGCACCTCGCCTAGCGAAACTCGACCAGCGCCATAGACTACTCGGCTACCGACAAGTCCCCAAAAAGGCATGCCAGCAGGTCGAGCGTCCATGGAACTGGTACAGTCCACGCGAAATTACTCGGTATCCTCCAGAAATTAGTTGTTTACAATGAATTATACCATGTAATGCAGATGAAATCAGTGAGAATCAATCTCTTTTTCATATTTCTTGCTTAAGGTATAGAATGCAGAATTCGGCACTTCTGTTATGCATTTTTTAGGATGAAAAAATGTACAGACTAGATATTTAACAGTATCTTTCTATTTAGGAATTTGTGCCCACCCACACACGGCTTTCGGACCTGTTATATATCAGGTCCGAGAGCCGTGTGTGGGTGGGGTGGGGTTGAGGCGGGCGTTTATGTGTGGGGATGGGTGGGTGTGGTGAGTGGTAGACCATTCCCTAACAAAGCCTTTTGGCGGAATTAAGAGTAAACAGCCAACTAACATTCAGATTAGAAAAAACCGCGCCATGCAGACATCAAATGAACATCAGTTTCTCCAATACTTTCTGGGTTACATTACACAATACCACTCTTGTTGCAGCCTTCAGTGTCTCCGAGTCAGAGTCTTCGAAGGATTCCAATCGAAATTTTATGATCTCGATCCTCACATACATCAGAAGTAGATATCCTTCTCAACTAAAGAGAATTTACTTTCAAAATAATTATGTAGAATGGTTGTCATTGCCTCTAATTTATCAACTGGCAATTGTTAAGACATGAGCCGACAATCGTATGAAAAACATACCCGAAAGAAACCAAAATGTCTGACAAATTCCTTGGTGGCTTGAAAATGGGCTCAAATTCCTAAATAGAAAGATACTCTTAAATATCTAGTCTGCACATTTTCCTTCAGCACTTAACTGAGAAGTACCCAGGGCGTGTTCTTCTAATTTGAGACAAATGTATGAGAAGTGTATCAGATTATAACAATAACGTTGATGGCTTTCTCCGGTGGCGCCGTGAAAGACCATACACTTTCTGACAAAAAGTAGCAATACAAAGCAGAGAAAGGTATTACAAGACGATGTTACCCTATAAAGTTTTGAAAAATTATTTCAAAACGGGTATCCACAAGGCGTATTTCCGAAGAGTCTGGCTGTTAGCAATCATTTCTTTGTCTTCCAATACAGCGGGAACAGGCCTGGAAATAACACGTGAACGATTGTTTAGGTTTCATGGGGGTGGGGTGGGTGTTACATCAATTATAAAATAGGCAAACGCAGTACAGGTTACGATAAAACAGCACAGCATAAATTAACGTCCTAATCCTGTCGGAACAAACTCGACTCAAAGGTTGCGCAATGCATCCACATATAACTAGCGTTGTACGCCATTTACATCTTAAGAGCATTTCCGCCAAAATAAATAGTAACTGACGCGCGATCTCACCGGATCGAGATCGCGCGTTGGTTGTTGCTATTCATTTTGATATAAATTGTGTCAAGACGTAAGCCGCATGGCTAGCGTGATAAAAACAAAGAAAGCGGAAAAGCATCACAATCTGTATGTCATATAGGTTAACACCGTGTTATATAGCGTAACCTGCTAACAGGTTACGATGCAATCTCTTTATTCCCAGTCCTGTGGGAATGGGCTGTTAGTTTAGGAAAACAAATGAGACAAAACGTAAGATTTTCCAACAAAACCAAGAGTTGGGGAGGAGTTTGCCTCTCTACATCTAGTATCCACGCTAGTGGATATTAGTGGTGGATATTAGTGATCTGGGTTTGTTTTTTGTTTGTAGCTTAAATTACACGGATTAGCGAGCAAGTTATCCAACTTACATTAACACTTCTCCACCAAGTGGCACGGTGTGTTTTATAACCTTAGTAGTGGTAACTTGTGGCTTCGCTCTTCACCAATAGTACGAAGATATATTTAGACATCACTTAGTATGTCTCTCCGCACAGGAGACAGCCATTTTTCGTCGCCCACGGGGTACGGGTTGGCAGCATCGACCCTACAATTGATGCTGCCGAACATTATTCGGCCATCGCGAGAACTGTCCCGACCGATGATCGATCGATAGTTTTGGTATTTTAGATATCTGGTTCGGAGGTGAAGGCATTCAAAGAACATTTCTACAGCATTAAACATGGCACCGGATGTACTCGGGGGAGTATTTTTGCATGATAGTACTTGCTGAAGGAAGCAGGTTTATCGCACGTTTAATAGTTTGGAGTCGGAGTGTGAACACATGATCCTAGATAGCCATATGGAAAAGGTCCACTGCACAGGTATCCAGAATAAATAAAAGGAGTGGCAACCCCGCTTGTTCACAGACCTCTTAATAGACATAAAGCTGACACAAGCAATTGCTAATTTGTTGATGTGTGAGTTGTACCAGTCCTTGGAATTAACTTCGGAATTTGGTAATTACATGGTAAAAATCACGGCAGCCTGCCACGACTTTACCACGGCATTGCCGATTTTATGACAAATTCCTGAGATTGTAAACTTCTTATTTGCATCCCTGACTTATAGCCTCTTGAAATACACTATTGGTAAAGTTTCTCCCTTGAAATTATTTGATGGACGAAGCAGGTCCAGTTAAGAAGCAAGTAATTGTTGAGAAAACACCTAAGACATCAGTAGAAAATAAAACCAAGTTTCTGTATGTTACTTTTAACCCTTTACCCAACGTAACGGCCAAAACCGGCCAGCGCTATTCTTAAAAATCGCCAATTAATTTTCATTATTTTTTCATTTTTTGTCTCAAAAACATAGGTTATGACCCCTCTTTGGAACGAGCTCGTCGAGCTCGTTCCAATGAGGGGTCATAACCTATGTTTTCGAGACAAAAAATGAAAAAAATTAGTTATTCAAGAATTTTTTTGAAAGTGTCGTCTGCTTTTCATGTTAGGTAAAGGGTTAATAAAAGAAAACAACAGATAGCTCTCGGAGCTATCTCTTGTTTTCGTTTATTAAAAGTTAGAAAAAGGAATCTTGGCTTTTTATTAAGAGTTAGAAAAAGGAATCTTGACTTTTTATGGCAAGCTAATCACAGATAATCCGCCATCAAGGATATCTATCAGTATCACACCAACTAACACACGGCTACTTCCACTTTGGCTCTTTGTTTAGCGAATGTTGTAATAGTAATCTGCAAGTTTTTTATTATTCACGGGAAAAAATGATCAAGCCTTACCTTATAGACTTTTATATAAATGGAAAGGACAGTGTCTGTATTGCATGTCAAGAGGCACACACCGTTGATATAACGAACAGAAAAAGTTGCAGAACACAAAAAGATGGTGAAAGCGCCTTTTCTTATTTTTAAATGGGTTTCAGCAGAGCGTAATAATAAACAAACGTTCAAACTGATTGGGAACAAAATATAAAAAATCAGCTTTTATTTTTTATACTACTCTACAAAATATCCGAGGCTTGTAAAATGATGCGCACATCAATGATACGACTTCGCCAACATTTCGAAATTTCAGTTTTTATATGAAATTCCAATTCCATCATTATTAACTTTACTGACAGCTTTAACAAATTAAGAGGAGCTAACTTTCCTGTAAACCTCTTCCAGTGACAAATATTGTCAGCCATGAGTAGCACAACGAGAAGCATGGGTATGTGCACGTAAGAACTGTCGGGCAAATGTATATTATTGGCGTTCCAACATGTATCACTTCTCCCCATTATATGAAGACGGTCATTGACCACCTTTTATAAATTTCCTTCACTGTTTAATCCACCCTTCCAGTCAGAAAATCTATACTCCCTTGGTCTTTGCTGATGATACACATTTAAATTAGTGCTTATATTTTGCAGAATGTTTTACGTTGCGGCGAGAGAGGGACATATGCCAGAAATATTATCCTATGTTCAAGTCAATAATCGCACGCCGACAACATCTCTTTTACTGCGAGTAAGTATGAATATACTACAATCTGGGAGCGCGTTGGCCTAGTGGTAAGAGTATTGGATTTTAAACAGTTCGGCAGTTCGATCCTGACCACCGGCAACTGCGTTGTGTCTTTACGCAACACACTAAATCCCAATTGTCCACGCGAGGGCACGGTGGCGCTGTGTACTGAAGCTTGTGCAGAGTTAGTAAGATGGAGAGTCTGACAGTTGCTCGCCGCTGCACGGTGATTCTCTCTGCGTACTCAAAACGTCCCCTACCCGTAAAACTGTAAATAAAAAATGTGTCAAAACTGAGAGAGAGAGAGAGAGAGAGAGAGAGAGAGAGAGAGAGAGAGAGAGAGAGAGAGAGACTTCTAATGTATTTATAAAGTCTAAAATCTTCCATATTACTTCACCGAACGCGGTATGGAAAGGTCTTAACCCTTGACCCTCACGGAACATATCCGACCAGCGCTCCTCCCAAAGGTCGTCATTCTGATGTTTTATTCCTTCAATGTTTGCCCCCATAACGTAGCTTTTAACATCTGGCGGGAACCAGCTCGTTGAGTTCATTCCAATGTGGAGCATTAACTATGTTTTTTAGGCAAACAAATTAAAATGTTTAATTAGTCAAGATTTTTTTGTCACAAGTGTCCTGCTCCAGTAAATGGTTAACAGTGTGTTTCTAAATGATAACATCGCACCCAATACTGATTTCATAAAATGAATGGGTGAATCCATTTAGAATTTGAAGGACGCTCCAATTATAATTTAAGCTTTGAACAATAAAGGTCGCTTTTGCTATGTGGTAGTCCAATCAAGATTTTGAACGTGCAGCCCCAATATTGATTGGTCTTCCCCCAAGTAACGATTATAGACTTCACCAGTTGATTGGCTCTGAAATGGCTCGGAATGCACCATCAAGTGCTAAAGGATTAATCCTGTAGTTATGTATGACTCAATTTTCGCATATTCAACTCACCGAATGTTTCTTGTTCCCTTTCGGCGAGACAAAATTTCTTTCGCCCAAAAAATTTATACACCCGACTGAAAAGGTAAGTGTATTTCCTGGTATTATCAACAGTTCAAAAACCTGATGTACATTATTTGGTTAGAAGCTTTGTGCACATGATTTATTTTGAAAGATACTTGAAAATTGGTACTGATTTGCCAGGGTGACAAAATCCTCTTGCGAAACGCACTTTTTGAAAAAAGGCCTTTCGTGGAATATGTTGAATCACAAAATTTGACCTGCGGAGACTTAGACATTATAGGTTATTGTGATAAATTGGCGGTAACATGATCTGAGGTTTACAACTGAGACGCGGATCGTCGAGTTTGAACATAAGCTCTGAGCCACACACCCCTACCATGTTATCTTCAGTTCACGACAATAATGTATATGTTCCAATAAGACCCTACCCATAGCCAAAAACCCGCATTGTGAAAAGAACTAAGCAATTTTTAACGGTAACAAGTTTAGTAAATAAACCTTTGATGTACCTCACAACGTCACTCGGCAAATAATCAATGAAACAGATGAAGGACGATGTCACTCCATCTAACTTTAAATCGTAAACTGATTTGTAATGCAGACAATACTTCATTTGGAACGTGGTCTGCTGCGCGTGTGAAAAATGTAGAAACATGAAGTGTTTTGCAAGTCACTCCGCTGGTGGAATAATTGCGAAATGAGCAACGTTCCTTTCAAATAATTTCACGTGGTGACGTCATACGGTAACATATGGAGTCCTAAACATAGAAGAAACTACACGAGCTCTCATCCCATATTATCCCTTTTGGAACATAACAATATTCAGTCAATACCCTCACCACAAAAGCCTCGTGTTAATATGTGTGTGAATTTACCCGTCATGCAGTAAAGCTCTTTTTGCATATATTGCTCGGTATGGAAGTTGCAAACGGATGTTTGTACGTCAGAATTTTTCTTTCAACAACTGGATTTTTACAGCTTGCACTGTGCTCATTTTATCACCTATTTGGTGTTGGATTTGTTATCAGTCATTGCGAGTGTACTAACAACTGATGGATATGGCCTGCTTTCATTTCATGGACTTCCGTCGTTAAATGAGACTATCGAAAAAACTTGTATACGACTCTCTGCGGGAATGAAACTTGCATTCGGATAGGGGTGGCGCCAGGAGTTTCTCGACGCGGGGCTATGATCTCGACAGCGAGGCTAGAAAGTCCCCGGATCCACCGGGTCGACCATGGTTCGGCCCGGTGTGAGAAATCTTTGTTTTAATTGGGAAAAAGTCGCAATATCCAGAACTCTTCCGTGACTCTTGAGGTTTTGAGACACTCTAAAATCCGTTGGGTCAAAAATCAACCCAAGTCTACTGGGTTGAGTGAATATGAACCCAATTGGGCTCATATTCACTCAACCCAGTTGATTTGAGTTAATTTTAACCCAACTGATTTTAGAGGAGATAGTCAAAACGAAATACAAAATATCGCGTTTTTCGAAATGAAAAGTTATGTCAAGAAAGCCGGCAACTACGGGTTGCCAAGTTTAGATAGAAAATATCTTCAAATATCAATTATATGTAGTGATTATATGCCCATCGGGTTATTCCTATTGTGCACGTGTATCGGGAAATTATCCCTGTCTTTATGGTGTTTGCATATTTTTATCTCCCCGACGAATTTAGTCGATTTCCTCGATTGGATGGGGTGGGGTGGGGGTGGCGGTAGCTCACATCCCTCTACGACCCCCTTGCGCCACCCATGTATTCGGAGCGTAGTTTTTCATTGGTTAGAACATTGGACGTCAGAACCAAAGATAGTTGGTTAGTGTCCGTTGGCAAGATACTTACTCCAATTTCCCAGATGGAAGCATGGTGGCTCAGTGTTCTAAAGCGTACTGCATGTCAATACACGTACCTTAGACCGGTGCTAATCCTTATTGTGTCAGGTTAGTAAGTTGGAGGTCGACAGTTATTCACTGCTGCTCGATGGTTCTCTCCGGGTATTCCGACTTGCTCTTTCCTGAAACTACCTGGCAGTAAATGATCCTGACCGTTGACAACGTTTTTAAACTTAAATAAATACTGAAACTTGCATTGTGAAACATGAGTTTAGATGCACAATACTTCAAACTAACTTTTCTTGTGCATGTTTTGTTTACTTTCAGACTGTTTTGGCGATGATTTTGATAATATACACAGATCTTGTGACCTTAATCAATGTGTATGCCCTCCTTTCAGAATTCTTCTCTGCTATGGTGATGGTAGGATTAATAATAATGCGTTATAAAAGACCAGAGTTAGAAAGACCATTTAAGGTAATAAGTCTTTACCATTCTCTCCCCATAGCATTAATTCAAATAAGGAGCATCCTTGGTACTGACAATTTGGTAGTTTTTACCCTTTGAACCCTAGTGGTATCTTCCATGCCAGTTCAATGGCAGCAGTTAGAAGAGTCCATATTCATTATTTGGGGTAGACCAATCAATATTTTCAACCTGCAGCCTCGGGCTTCACGTTGAAAATACTGATTGGTCTACCCCACAATATTTACTGGACAGCCATCCTATATAATGACATTATGACGTTCCATGTTCCTGGCCGGAAAAGCGGCCGCTGGGGTTCAAAGGGTTAACAGCCGGGCTTGTACATTTTGTCCTTCAGTAGCCACCTAAACAGAACTGTCATTACCAAAGCGAACAGATAATTTTACCCCAGACGCGATTTGGTCGAAATTCTTGGCCCGTGTCTCGACGCACAACACTAGAATCTAACCAGACGAATCCCAGGCGGGAAAGGGGGTTAACTGTTTTTCCAGGAACAGGTGATGGGGTGGGTGGGTGATCGGAGTGGCCAGAAATAAATTTTTTAATGGTCTTAAAAATTTCTTCATTTCATTCTTTTATTGTGTTTATAGGCTCTTGAGGGCAGATACATCCATATAAATGTTGATTCTGTCATTTTTATAGATTTGCAGCGATCATTCAATGAGTCATTAGTCGCTTTAACCAGTTTGAAGTTTTTTTTAGCTTTTTACTCAAAATGTTAACCCCAAGAGTAGTAGTGACATCTGATATATATATATCTCCAGTTATTACCACTTTAGCGTGCGTTCTCTAGTATATTAACACAACTTTACCTTTACGGTAAAAGTGCATAATGCACAGACTCAAACCGGAAGTAGTGTGTTAACGTGGTTAACAGTCCGCTTCCAGCTAAATGTTTCGTTAACAGCCCCGGCTCCGGTTACAGTTTATGTAATCCGTCATACCAAACGCGCCACTGGTTCCGAGATGATGAAACGCGCTTAACTGCAATGAATATTAAAAAAAACACGTGAAATTTGTGTGATTTCCCCATTACTTCGGTGATGAAGCATTCGAATTGTCAAGGTTAGTGTAATTAATTCATTACGGTAGGTTTTTGTTAGTAGATTTCGGAAGAAGGCCAATTTTTCGTGGCAAACAAAAATATTTAAATTAAGCTATCAAGTGATTGACCACGTGGCGTTTTGTTTATCTAGAAACAGACGACACATGTGTTTTGGTTAAATGTCATTGCGAAGACTCGGGATGTCACAATCAAGTGAACTTGATGAAGAACCTTTGGATTGAACCATTTTAGAAGTGGTAATAATAGTAATAACAAGATTTTGTTGGGCGTCCCTGTTTATTAACGGCCCTCCAGGAATGATTAACAGCCTTCGGGCCGTTAACAACCCTCGACTTCGTCTCGGGCTGTTAATGGAACCTCTGGCTGTTAATCATTCCCTTCGGGCCGTTAATAAACCGTAACGCCCTCCAAAATCATGTTATTGGTATAATAAAACAGCTGGGTGGAAACAGAAGAAGCTTATTATCAAGACATACCAAGGCTACATACACATCAGTGCACTTTCATACTGATTATTCTCAACTGACACTCCTGACTTGAGACATGACCATACACTTACATGAACTGAAGATAGGTCAGTGGGTAGATACTCAAAATTAATGAAAGTCATTGGCTGTAAACTGATAATATATGTGTTCTTTAAACTGTTTCCAACTAAAATTAAAATATATAGATTTCTGAAAAACATAAAATTTAAAAAAAGTAGAAATCTTCCTGAAATATAGACTAGTTTATTTGAATAATGATCAAGTTGAGAAAGATGTGTATGGTATGGTAATCTGAACTCTTTCAGATGAACAAAGACTTGTTCTCATTCGGTTGTCATCAGTGCCTTCGATTATTACGACAACCGAATAAGAACAAGTCAATAAACATCTGAAGAGTTCAGATTAATGACCTGCCAACAAGGAGTGTTCAACCTATGATCGGAACAGGCCACCGCAATCGGCCGATTGTGGGCAATCGGATAACAACGGCAACGGCTCCTGGAACATCGGTTCAACCGATTGTTGCCAAGCATTTTGTGATGATTCATAAACCGCATTTTATTATCTTCTGCAATTGTTCAATTGTTAATGTAAAATGGTGTCAGTGATACCATTCAATAAAGTTGAAAAAACACCACAATGTGTATTCTTAATCTGTCTAGACGCCCCTTTACGGGATATACAAGTTAAACGACATGTAAAGCTTACAATTGAGCGTACTTGCGGCAATCGCCAGTTCATATTTGAAAAGTGAAGGTTGCACTCCATTGACTCCGATCGCCGTAAAAAATTAAAATTTACCAGTTGCGCGCACTTGGGTGTTAAACGTGGCTCTGAGAGCCACGTTTACCGCCCAAGTGTGCGCGACTGGTAATTTTACTGGACCTGAGTCAACGGAGTTTAACACTGTGAAATCTGTTCAATTTAAGGTAGTTCTTTCGAGTCTCGACTTATCTAGTAGTGAACGGACTGTAAACACTGTAAAATATGTTCAATTTAATGTAGCTCTTTGCGAGCCTCGACTTGTCTATTAGTGCACGATATAACAATCGGAATTGGCATCGGAATCGGCCGATTGTGAACTCAAATAACCAGTTATCGGCCATTTTGGGGAATCCGTTGAACACTACCGACAAATACAATATAACTGGGAAAATGGGTGAGTAGCTGATTTTTGTAACTAGAGATTATTTTGAATAACTCAGCTTCTGTCGCTAGAGACCATTTTACCAGCATAAGACTTTTTAACACTTGGCAAATGTAACGGCCAAAACCGGCCAGCGCTATTCTCAAAAATCGCCAATTAATTTTCATTATTTTTCATTTTTTGTACCAAAAACATAGGTTATGCCACCTCGTTGGAACGAGCTCGTTCCAATGAGGGGTCATAACCTATGTTTCGGAGACAAAAAAAAAGAAACAAATTAGTTATTCAAGAATTTCTTTGCAAGTATCGTCTGTTTTTCAAGTTAGGTAAAGGGTTAAACTATAGTGATATATGCCGAGTAGGACTGTAAATATCCATCAAAGGGGGTAAGTGTCAGAAATTGATCGGAAGAAACTATCAAAAATGGGGAAAAGGATGGGTGGTTGGCCTAACTTGTCGAAAGTTAAAAGTCATCGCATGTTCCTGGAAATTTTTTCCGCCCCGTGCCAGAAATTGATCGGAAGAAACTATCAAAAATGGGGAAAAGGATGGGTGGTTGGTCTAACGTGTCGAAAGTTAAAAGTCATCGTATGTTCCTGGAAATTTTTTCCGCCCCGTGCCAGTTGCTATTTTCGTTTTGTACAGGGCGTGGAAAGTCGATTGTCACCAAATCACCCATGGAGTGGAGGTATCACTCAAGGTACAACTCTCAAATTTTTTACAGAAACGCAAGAAGGACAAGCAAAGTTTAAACCCGGAGGTCCATCGGTTGTAACTTTGCTTATGCTAATTACGCTTTGCAACAAATTAGCATTTATCTTATACCTGTTGAAGATATAGCCCATGTGTTATAGATTATCTATAACACATACCCCTATGTCACATAGATTGGAGAACGGACTATAGTCTTTTTCTATATTATAATATAATGATGACATTCGCAAAATTGTTTATAAATCGTGTCAAATCTGGTGAAATTGATTATCAAACATATTTTTGTCATAAATCATAAGAATTGAGGCGTAAGTATGTTTTCTGTAATTGTTTTCCCAGTTACAGGGCCACTTTCTAAGGGGAACTATACTCTATCATTCACTTGAATTTGTAGCCTTGTTACGCACCAACAGCTTTTCCGGGCACATCACATGTATTCATGCCCAACAAGAGAAAGCAGTCGACTCCACTCCAGATGAGTCGACATTTTGACACGAAATCATCCCCAAAACCCTTTTAAAAATGCAGAAAAGAACAAAAATGGTCGGTATAAGATAAATACAACAATACCATAGTGTGTTTTGATATGTTTGATATCTCAACTCGTTGAAAGTGAGTTTTTTTCGCTCGGCAAGCCTCGCGAAAAAAACTCACTTTCAACTCGTTGAGATATCACACATATCAAAACACACTATGGTATTATCGTATATTTATTGTTTGAGAGAAATCATCACTCCACGGGTGATTTATTGATAATGCACTCTCCGTGTACTGTATTTCTCGATTCTGTCCAGATTTTGCAATATTTTATTTATAAAAAATAGTTCCACCAGTTTAACTCTGTCGCGACCATATTACAACCACTGACCTCTATACAACCGGATTGCTGGAACATTAGCAAACAATGTGGCATTTTAGTCTACCCCCACGAGATGGTTACAAGTCGCTTATCGCTGGATTGCTGGAAGGCTCATTGGTCGCATGTAGAAAAGTGTCGACACCGCCGCCATGTTGGGGAGAGGAGGTGGGGCTGTTATAAATAAATAAAGTTCAACAACAACGAAATTCTCAGAAGGTTTTCAAGTTCCCGACGCCTAAAGACACAACGCAGTTAACGCTGGTAAGGAACAGTGTACCTTTCGGTTTAAAATCGAATGCTGTAATGACTGACCCACTGCGTTCCCTGATTTATCAGCTAATATTACATTCGATTTACAGTGACTGGAATTCACTGGCCTTAAGGGCGTATCTGGCACCTAGACAGCGTGGGTTTTGCGACACTCAGTCTTAGTAATATATACTACGAACACGCTAAGCAGTGGAGTAGCTACGGCGGGTCTGCCACTCCCCCCCCCCCCCCATTAGTTTTCCCTGCCCCCGAAACACTGGATCAAAGCAACTTTCACACAACAGAGAGCCCCAAAATGGTCTCGAATATAGGAGCTTCACACACTACCATTGCCTCATATTCGCTCTTAGAGCACTAAAATTTGCAAACATTTCTCGTGGTGGGAGCTAGCCCTAACTAGGACCCTCAGGGAAGTGAGAGGAGGGGCAACGGCCGGAGGCTCCTAATTGAAGGCCATTGAATTCACTGTAGATCGAATGTAATATTAGCTGATAATTCAGGGAGGGTAGTAACTCAGACGTTAGTGTTTTGAACCTTAAATCGAAAGGTAGACCGTTCCTGCCCAGCGTTAACTGCTCTGTGTCTTTAGGCAAGACACTTAATCCTGATTGCCCACGTGGGGACACGGTGGTGCTGTGTACTAAAAGGTACTGCGCGTTGATTCTGCACTTGCCTTCAGCCACTGCGTGTTGGAGAGTCTGGCAGTTGCTCACCGCTGCTCGGTGGTCCTCTCATGGTACTGCGGCTTCCTTCATCCGTAAAACTGTCCGCCACGATGTGACCCTGCTGTTAACCCTTTACCTAACATGAAAAGCAGACGACACTTGCAAAAATAATTCTTGAATAACTAATTTTTTTCATTTTTTGTCTCAAAAACATAGGTTATGACCCCTCGTTGGAACGAGCTCGACGAGCTCGTTCCTACGAGGGGTCATAACCTATGTTTTTGAGACAAAAAATGAAAATATTTTGAAAATTAATTGACGATTTTTGAGAATAGCGCTGGCCGGTTTCGGCCGTTACGTTGGGTAAAGGGTTAAAAGTGTCTTCAACCCCCAATAAAACAAACAATCAAACAGTATGGACTGAAACGACGGAGTGTTATCTGAAGTTATGTACCCACATGAATTTATTTAAGAAAACGTAGAATAGAATAGAATGGAATGGAAATAAAATTTAAAAAATAGTAAAAAAAAATTAAAAAGTTCTAAAATTTAATTTAAGGCATTCTTAGTCGAAGCATAGCTTATAACCACTAATTGGAACCAGTGAGAGGTTATCACAAGATATTGGGCCAAAGAAGGATGTTCCCATTATTGGAATAGAACTGGGCGGGAAAGAACCGATTTTTTAAGTGAAGGTCAAATGTGGTGATTGGGACCCTGATGGATTTAAGCTGTAGTCAGGAGTTAATAAAGAGGGAAATAGTAGTCAAAATATGTATTACTGCAGTTTTCTCACATTACATCAGTGTTTTAATTGATTTTATATGATTTATTATTTTACTTTTTGTGCAAAATTTCAGGTACCGCTTATTATTCCCATTATCTCGGTATTCAAGTCAATGTTCTTGTTTCTGGTTCCACTAATAGTTTCACCGGTGTGGGAATATATGTATGTGTTTGTATTTCTGGCTGTTGGTTTACTGCTCTATGTGCCATTTGTACACTACAAAATGCAGCTGAAAATCATGCGTGAGTATTCATTATCCATTGATCTCAATACAACTAAATTGCTGGAACGTCAGCCAAAAAAGGATACCGTCAAATCAATCAAGGCAGTTATATTATTTATTTTTTATTGGTGTTTCTGCACAATTGCTAATCATGACCACGATAGTTTTACGGGTGGATGAAGCCGGAATACCCGGAGAGAACCACCGAGCAACGGCGAGCAGCTGTCAGCTCCCCAACATACTAACTCCACACAAGCAGGGTTAGCATTGGTTGAAGACAGGTGCACCATCGACGTGCAGTACGCCTTAGTGCATAGCGTCACCGTGCCCCCACAATGGCAATGGGGGTGAAGTGTCTTGCCCAAGGACACAACGCGGTTGCCGCAGGTGGGGTTCGAACCGAGACCTCTCAGCTTGCAGCCTGCACCTCTACCTACTGAGCCACCGCGCCCCCATCAAGGCAGTTACTCCTCCCATTGGTGACGTGAAAAAGCTGTTACGGTGAGGCTGTAACATATTCATTTTTCTTAGACATCCAAGTATATATTGACCTGGAACTTAATTAAGTACCCCATGTTTTCGCAATGGTGTTAATAGAAATTCGGATAGCCAAGAGTGATTGTTTGCGGAAAGAATGGTCTATTGACAAATGAAAGACAACACAATGATGAAACTATGCAGTATTTTAATGGCGCTAATTACATATATCTGTCACTAATGTTAAACGTTCTCTCGACATGTATGGTGCTGGACCGGTCCATGAAACAAAGCCGGTAATTACTGACAAACAAATGTAATTTGTGATCTCCTGAAGACAATAGCCGTGTCTGATGCCAGTAGCGAGTGTATCCACCACGTGCCCAGATGGCAGTCTAAACCCTCCTCCTAATGCTATCAGCGAGCCTTCTGATACGGTCCAGTGGCAACTGCGAATACAGGGCGAGTAGCCAACGGGTGGTTGTCAAAATAAGACACGACAACCGGATTGAGAATGTCCCGGATGTTCTGATGACCATTGAGATTCCCACATACAGTCACCATATCAAGTTTACAATCATGAGAGGCATTCCCAGATCATTACTGGTCCTTCGCCATAAGAAACAGTAGGTCTGATGTTCCTGGGCACGTAAGCAGTATTTCTACGCCTTCGCACTCACATGCGACCATCTGTGACGTGAAGCAGGAATCTTCTCTCGTCTGACCAATGGACTCTCCCCCATGTCCTGAGATTCCAATGTTGTCGTTCCATACAATACTCCAAACATCGTCTTTGATGCTGATCGGACAGAACAGAACGCTTGGTGATACTTCTGGACCGAATAACCAGTGCTTTGAGACGGGTTCGGAGTGTTCTGTTCTGCTGAACAAACGCCTGTTGGGTGCCAAAGGCGTTTCAAAACTCCACTTGAAGAAAAGGGTTCACACCTAATCAAGCGTCCCACCTCCGATCTTTCCGCGGAAAGGTCTTTCCGGGTTGTCCAGGCCTTGGTCGGTCCTTAACATCGTTGGTTTGTTGATTTTTTCGGACAAGTCTTCTGATGACAGAATGCCTACAGCCAAGTTGCCTTCTAATAGCTTGGAATAACATGCATGTTGCATGAATGCCAACGATGTGTCATCTTAGTGCCTCCTCCTTGCCATGTCAGCATTTACGGATAAAAGAAGTGACAAATTGTGTTGTTTTAGATAGTATTTTTTTGTGACATTCGCGGGTAGCATGCTTCACGTGTACGATGGGGTGTGTTTGGGCTACGCTATCAACCAGAAACATCACGTTTCACGATATGAAATGTACTGCAAGGCATAGTAATCACTAATAATCGGTAATAGCATCTTCACTGTCATGAAACATTTCAGGGGTGCTTAACCCTTTACCCAACGAATCGCCCGCATCCGCCGGCGTACTATGCAAATTCAGCAGTTGAAAAAATATTAGTTTTCAAAAAATTTCAACAAAACCATATCATGTGACCCCTCGTTGGAACGAGCTCGTCGAGCTTGTTCCAACGAGGGGTAACATGATATGGTTTTGTTGAAATTTTTTGAAAAATTTTAAAAAATTATATTTAAAATAATAAATTTTGATATCGTCTGCATTGGGTAAAGGCTTAATTAAGTTCCAAGTGTATATGTATAAGAAACGATCTATAATTTGTGAGGCGTCGTAAAATTGACAACATTCGAGAATATATTTTGTTGGGCATTGTCTATTTACAGCAACAATTTCGACAGAAGATGACGGTAGGTAAGACACTTTTCTGTATGTGACCAATGAGCGTCCAGCAATCAAGTTGTATAGAGATCGTTGGCAGTATTACATTCACTCATGAAAAACCAAGTGATTCTCATGGCTGACAATTTTCGTCATTCAGAGAGATTTACAGGAAAGTTAGCTCCCCTTATTTTTCTAAAGTTGTCAGTAACACCATGGGTAGGGGAATTTCACATAAAAATTGGAATTTCGAAATGTTAGGGAAGTTGTCTCGTCGATGTGCGTATTATTTCAAAAAGTTCAGCCATTTTCCTGTAGAGTCGTTTAGAAATTTAGAAGCTGGATTTTTACAATTTTTTTCCCCCGATCAGTTTGAACGTTTGACTATTATTTCCTGTCTGAACCCATTTAAAAATAAGAAAACGGCGCTTTCGCCATCTTTGATGTTCTGTAACCTTTTTACTGTTCATTATATCAACAGTGTGTGCATCGTCACATATAAAACATACATTGTCCTTGCCACCAGTACAAAAGTCTTATTATTAAAATATCTAACCCTTAGCCCTGATATGATTCACACACGGAAAACAACGAAAGTTTTCGTCTTGTGCCTTCAACTACAGCTTATGCCCTCTACTTTGAAGAATATCAATCAGTTTGCTCAAATGAGCGGTTATATTAGATTTGACTTACAATAAAGAATTAAAAGAAACAAAATAAAAAACCTTATCCCAACGCGCGTCCATTGTGGTATCTTTTGTATCACTCCAGTTGCTGTTCATGTCGCCCTATGTTACATTTGGTACGGATACGCAAATTGAAGTTCTGGTCACGCTTTCATCTAATGATTTGTTCCAGTTAGCATGATGATAAATCGGTGGTATACTCTTAACGGTTTCTACAGCATTTATCTATTTGTTACACACCTCATCTACCTTGTTTTGTCACTTTCACTGAAATTGCCATGAAATTCAGAAACTAAATCCAATATTTTGAGAAGTACCCCTCTAAATATAGACAGTAGGATTGACATTTCACGCAGTGGATAGCGTTGCTGGTTCCTGGGGTCCATTGGCTGGTTGTTTAGTTATAAAGTGACTGTTGCCACGAACAAAGTGCAATGAATCCTTTTTACCAAATACTAGTAAGTGTACTTTCTGTCCTACTTCTGCTATTTCCAAAATTCATTCAGACCAGCACAAAACTGAATGAGTCTCCAAGCCCAGCCTAAGAGTCATTATCTTCCATTTTTATTAAATCTGTTCATTACTAGGTAATGTCTTTGCAAATAATGACGGGCTGCATAACATTGGACGAGATCTAGACAAGGGCAGCATATGACTTTATTTGTCAGTTCATCGGTAGAATATCTACAGGAGACGTCGAAGACACGCCCTTCCAATACGTTAGATGGGAGTGTGAATATTATTCACCTGATAACCTTCGCCCTCCATGTGCCAATATGAACAATACATTCTCCCTCTTCCATATCAATTGCCAAAATATTAGCGCTCATTTGGACTCCCTAAATGAGCCTGTTCAAAATGCAGTATTGCCACAACTTTGACTTTCTAGGTTTAGATGAAGTTTTTCTAGTGTAGCCAGCCGCGTCATGTACTATGAATGGATATCAACCGCTTCTCAGCAAATGTCGCCCCCCCCCCTCCCCACGGAGACGACGTCCGAGGCAGAATCGGACTCTTTATTAAAGAAGGTATCGACTGCAGAATTCGTGACAGCTTACCGGTGTTTATTCCCCTCGTCTTTGAATCTTTCTTTATCGATATTAGGGTCAATAAATCAACAAAGGTCATTGGAATCCATTACAGACCGAACATCCCACCGAAATACTCACTAAAGGACATACATTTAAAACAAGCTATACTTCTATTACAGATTACATGGGTGGACAACTTCCGTATAATTTCTTTCTAGAACCGATCTCTTCGTTTGAAAGTATTAATGTTGTTAAATCATGTAAGTCAAAACAAGCCCTGACTGCGACAATATCAGCTCGGATCTTCTCAAACAAACAGAAACTTTTGTGCGACCTCCACTGGCACACATAATCAATAAATCATTTACTTATGGTATAGTGTCCGATAAAATGAAAATTTGCTAGAGTGAGCCCATATATAAAATCGGTGACGTATATAAATTCACGAACTACAGACCTATTAGTGTTTCACAAATATTTTCCAGAGTTCTCTAGAAAAAACATGTGTCGGTCAGAATCGTTAGCTAAATCGATTTGTAATCTTATATCAATATCAAAAGGGATTTAGAAAGAAACATTCCATGATGCATCCAGTTCTCCAACTTCAAAAACGGGTCGCTGAGGAAATAAACACACCAAAGACTCTACTTTTACGGTTTTCCGCCATTTAACAAAAGCATTTACCACTATAAATCTCGAAAGTTTAATCAAGAAATCAGAATATTTTGAGGTGAGGCGAGTTTACAACGACTGGTTCCAAATTATTTAGCAAACGGCAAATAGAATTTTTTTACGGCGAAAATAAACCGGCCTTGGCTCAAATAGCGTGTGGTGTATCACAGGGTTCGGTTTAGTCCCTATTCTACTTTACTACACATTAACGACATTTGTAATACCACCTCCCTGAAACTTCTGTCATTGGCAGATGATACTACTGCGTATTCGTCAAGTCCTAACGTGAATAATTTGAGTAGTTATATAAATAATGAATTACGTAAAGTATCCGAATGGTGTTCTACCAATCGTCTGATTATAAATGCTAACAAAACAAAATATATTGTATTTAATCTTACCAGGAAGAAAATGGAAATTTCCCCCCAAAAACTCGTTTATATCGGCAATGAGAGAATAACGGGAGTGGGTGTGAAGCAAACCGAAAAATCCCTGAAATTTCTTGAGATCAACATTTATGACATCATACTATCATGTACAATTCTTCCACACTATGCCCAGAAAACTATCTACCTCGCTCTTGTACGCAGTCACTTGCTTTATTGTGCTCATATTTGGGATGATTCAAGCGCTATCAATACATTACTTTGAATGTAAAAAAAACCCAAAAACATACAAATAATTAATAATAAAAGATTCAATGCCCACACTGATCCTCTGTTTATTAAGGACCGTATCCGCGAGGTTAGTGATCTATTTAAACTCCATGCTGTATTTTCCATCTACGACTGGAAAAAATCCAATCGTCCAGTTTCATTTGATGATTTCTTACGTTAATTAACAGCCAGACCCACAGAAATACCAGAGAGTCTACGCTTCCACGCGTAACTAGACGTAGAACTCGGTCTCTAGAGATGTTTCCATTGTACTCGTATCCAAAATTGGGAACGGATTAAGTACCGATTTTCGTCCACTCGAAAATCGAAGTATGTTCAAAAAAGTTTGGCTTTCAAGCTTTAACTTCATACTCTGCCTGCGCTAAAAGTAACAATCCCTACTGTCCAGATTGTTTTCTGTAAAATTGCCTCGGCAAGACAATGGGCAAGTTGTTTGATATACATGATTAATGAAACCGCTTGTGGCAGTCAGTCAAGCAATAATTGTTGCCTGTGGTGTCCGCCGACCCGAAACCATAAATAGTGTTTTCTTTTTGCCTTTTTGTCTGCTCTCTCGTCTGACTTGGCGTCCCTGTGGATATTGGTTTATGTACATTTGTAAGCCATTTGATATCTCAATATTTCTGCTTGTGAGACGTTCCCTCTACCTGAACTTTTCTACAAGAGCGTGCCAAAACAGTGCTAATGCCATGTGACGCAAAATCTAATTTCTCAGATAGGAGGTTATGAGTTTAGACCCTTTACTAAACCTTTAACCTTTGGTCTGCCTTTCAGAGATAATTAGAATTTCCATTAGCTGACAACTGTCGCTTTCGTCGTGTATGGTTTTGCATAAATTGGGGTGCTGCCCAGGATTGTCAGAAACGGTCAACCTTAGATGCACAGCGCTGCTCAAATCTTGGCTGTGGACAAAATATACTGTTCAAAAAAAAAAAAGAAACGCAAAAGGGGTTTTTCTGTGTTAAGGGACGTTCCCGCGTTATGGGATAATGAGATAGGGAACGAAATCAATTCATAACCAAAGTTTTAATGGATGGATGAAGCACAAATGGAGACGTTTAAGATGTTCACGTCATGGGTCGTCGTCATTCAAACTCAATATCTAATGTGACCGTCATCTGAGCCCAAAGCGGCTTGGCACCTTCTATTGATTGAAGCAATCAGATTCCGGATGGAAGCTTGAGGTATTGTAGTCCACTCTTCCTGCAACGCTTGCACCAACTGCGGTGACCTCTGAGGTTATGGTTGACGTCGCACACGTCGATCCAGTTGATCCCATAGATGTTCGATCGGGTTCAAATCTGGCAATCTGGAGGGCCAAGGCAGGACTTCGATGTTGTTATCCTGTAGATCAGCTGTCTTGAGCCTTGCTGTGTGCGGTGGGGCATTGTCATGCTGAAAAATGGCGTTGGCATTCTGCATAATGGGGAGTACGTGTGGATGCAAAATTTCATCTCAGTACCTCTGCGCCGTCAAGTTACCCTCAACATGGACGACGTCCGTTCTACCAGTGTGTGAGATGGCTGCCCACATCATAACGCTACCACCACCAAATCTGCCCACCTCCCGAACGCAGTTACTCGCAATACGTTCACCACGACGTCTACAAATGGCATCGTCCATCAACTCGGCGAAAAAGGAAACATCAATCGTCACTGAACCAAACCGTTCTCCATCTCGGATGAGGCCATGCACTGTGCATCTGACACCATTGAAGTCGCTGTCGACGTTGCTGCGCCGTCAAAATGACACCACGAACTGGCCATCTAGCATGCAGACCTGCCTCGTGCAGACGGTTGCGAACGTTCTGATCTGAAATCCTCCGCCGACCTGGTAATGTTGACGCTGTAGAGGTTGCTGTGGTTGTTCTCTCCCGCAAATGACGAAACCGGATGTATCGATCCTGAGATGGGGTGGTAACTCGGGGTCTCCGGATACTTGAAGGTCCTGCGTTGTCCCCTGGATTTGGTAGCTGTTTCACGGGCGTGTGATGGTGCTCGATGAGACATTGAACACTCTCGCTACATTCGAAGCTGATTCGCCTTTTTCCAATCGGCCAATGCCATTATTTCTCTGAGCTTCGGTCAAACGCGGCACTTTGCATGAACATTTAACGCTGTGCGAATTCCGACCGATTTCCATGTCTATTTATACCCCCACAGCTCAGCTGGCATGCTCGGAGCATACAACTTCATGATCAGGTATTCACTCAGTGGAAATTTTGTTTTGTTAATTTCCAATATTTTTTGAGTCACGGTAGCAGAAATTATGCCCCATTGTCCAGCATGTTACATAATGTTTAGACCACCACGGTATGTCGTTAACCATATCTATAGCCACAATTCATCACTATATTCTTCACAATTTGCCAAGTTATCGTGACTATACCCGTTTGGCGTTTCCTTTTTTTTTTGAAGAGTATGTACTATTTTGTTATTGGGCTCTTATTTGTGGATGGGGAGCAGGGTGGCTCAGTAGGTAGGGGTGCAGGCTGCAAGCCGAGAGGTCCTCGGTTCGAATCCCACCTGTGGCAACCGCGTTGTGTTCTTGGGCTAGACACTTCATCTCCATTGTCCGCGTGGGGGCACGATGACGCCGTGTACTAAGGCGTGCTGCACGTCGATGGTACGCATGTCTTCAACCAATCTAACCCTGCCTGTGCTGCAGTGCGGAGTTACGATGTTGGGGAGCTGGCAGCTTCTCGTCGTTGCTCGGTGGTTCTCTCCGGGTACTCCGGCTTCCTCCACCCGTAAAACTGTCACGGTCATGATTAGCCATTGTGCATAAATATGTGACCTTAAACATCAATAAATAAATAAATAATATTTGTGGATATCAGTTCTCTCAACGTGTTATTATAAGTTATCTCCGTCAACATGTATGGTATATGGAGATTTAATATGGATGTCGGTTTTTAAACACCTCGCCTGCGGCTCGGTGTTTAAATGAGATATCCAGGTATTAAATCTACATATACCATACATGTTGACGGAGATAACGTTTTTATCCCGTTTGAAACACAATAGAAACAGAATGGAAATAAATTTGCTGACGCCTTTCGCACGATTTGCAATTGTTTTGTTTTTACAAACGCTGAAGACAACAGATAGAGTTACATCCCTTGGGTCGTTAAGGAAACGAGTGCACAGTCGTTTGTTGACATATCGTCCTCAAATTTCCAATGTGTTATTACCGGGGGATCGACTGTCGGTGTCTGTTGTGTAACAATGGTGTTCAACTGATGACTCGGAGACAAATTAAGATGATAATAATTTAATAGCGAATCTGGTATTCCAAATATCTAACAGCAATCAACATTTAATAACCGGATTTGTTGGATATCCGAACAAATTTACAGCAATAATAATAAAATGAAGCAGAGTAACGTTTGGAAATCCAAACTATAACTGAATTCTTACTTGTGATCAAGGCTATATATACAATATAATAAATGCGTCATGTCATAACAAGTTTACTTGATATAAAGATTAAAGTAAGCTTTCACTGGGTCTTAATGATATGCCTTATTAACTTAGTGAATAGAGCTTAAGTAAACAATGGAGGAAAGCAATGAAAAGAGGCAACTTGTTAACAACTTCTATTAGGGAGGCTTGCTGTCACACGACGATGAAGAAATATGCCAAGTTTGAAACAAATGAAATTAAATTGGACAAAATGCGAATAGTAGATTGTGAATGCAGTATAATAACAGTAAATTTGTCTTTTGGATTGGAAAGTTTATCATGGTCTGTACACGCTCCGGTGATATAATCTCTGCCGCTCCAGTTGATGCGACCCGCAGCAACCATTAAAATCGTAATGTTCTAAAGTTCCGAAATGCGAAACATTATGGTCGCTTGTACCGCCGGTGTCTCTTATGTTCAGGAGTTCCCGGTCTTGACAAAGTTGGACGAAGGCCCGGGATTCTACTCTGATTGTCCCGGATGTACTCTCGCGCTGCTTTGTCCAATTCACAGTCTTTATCCCATGAGTTATCAGCATCTGGATGGTCTCTCCATTTAATCAGATACTGAAGGCCAAATTGCACGGACCTACAATATCTGATCACAGTCTCAGTAACTCTTTTTGGCTGGACAGGGTTTTTCGGACAGTTGTGGACGGATAAAGCTGAGAACTCCTCCCGCGGCGTCTGAATTGAAATGTTTTTCATCTGGGGGGACATTGAACGGGCGTGTCGTTGGAAGCTGGTACTGCGTTGACACTGACGTCGACTTTTAATGGAGAGTTAATATAAGTTTGAGTACTCACTGAGTCTTTGTGGATGTGTTTGTCTGTTTCTGTAAAAACACTTGAAGCACAAACACTAAATTCTGGCGATTTGTTGGAGCTCTGTGGAAACTGGATGTTCTGATGCTTGTAAGTCTGTTGTAGCTGTTCGGTGTTTTTCCTTTTGTTGCAGTCCGTCATACGCCGCTCATCTCGTAGTTTATTTGCAGTGGATTTTTGCGATGGCTGTTTTTTTCCATGACAATATCAACGTGGTGGAATTCTCATCAGTCTGGAGAGTCCATTGCATCTTCATTTTATCCAGATGAAGATTATCAAGGATTGTCTGTATATTGTCTGGCAGTTTGTGGAACATCTTTATACTAACAATTGGAACGTGGTACCTGGATCGTTTGGACAAGCTAAAAAGATGTCCAGCCGCGGATTCTCTCACCAAATATAACCGTGGGAAACCACTGTCGATATCTGCTGTGAAACAATGGTGTTCAACTGATGACTCGGAGACAAATTAAAGATGATAACAATTTAATAGCGAAATATCTCACAGCAATCAACATTTAATAACCGGACTTGTTGGATGTCCGAACAATTTTACGGCAACAGCTCATGGGATTTCCCAATAAAATGAAGCAGAGTAACGTTTGGAAATCCAAACTATAACTGAATTTTTATTTGTGATCAAGGCTATATATACAATATAATAAATCCATCATGTCATAACAAGTTTACTTGATATAAAGATTAAAGTAAGCTTTCACTGGGTCTTAATGATATGCCTTATTAACTTAGTGAATAGAGCTTAAGTAAACAATGGAGGAAAACAATGAATGGAGGCAACTTGTTAACTTCTATAAGGGAGGCTTGCTGTCACACGACGATGAAGAAATATGCCAAGTTTGAAACAAATGCAATTAAATTGGACAAAATGCGAATAGTAGAATTGTGAATGCAGTATAATAACAGTAAATTTGTCTTTTGGATTGGAAAGTTTATCATGGTCTGTACACGTTCCGGTGATAGTGTTCTCTGTTCCAACACATTGGTACTCAGGGGAAGAATTATTTGCTCTTATTTTATTTTTCTCAAGTTGTTTCATATTAACTATTCGTCTATTTAATTTATAACAACAAACTATGATCGACTTGTCGGAAATCGGATGATATTTGTGACTATTTTCAGGTTTTTTGGTTCGATTTTTATATCGAGGAGAGTGAATGCGAAAAGCTTTCACTCAAACCATATACCCCAGATGTTTCGCGTACCCATATACCCTGGATGTTGCACGCTCTCATATATCTTGGATTTTGGGTGCACCCTTTGCCATGGCCATTTGTTCCTTTGCCATGGCGTTTTGTCCAAGGCATTCTGATCAATCAAAAGACAGAATTTATCGGGATATTGGGACAATATAATTTACCCTTCGATTAGTCGGTAGGGTAAGCCAAGCCAGGGTTATGAAGATACTTTTCTTACCTGGCCACAGTCGCTTATTTTATTTTATACTTGCTGTACTTAATTAAATTTTAAGTTTTGCAGAGTGTTCAGCAGGAAAACAGCTGGGCCTAAATTAAATTAAATTTAATTTAATGTAATTTAATTCCAATTATTTAACTGATTGAGTGCCGCTATCCCATATTTTGGCTCTATTCTGGAGTACAGGTTCCACAACTTAAAAGCTTCAAATTCAGTGGCAGTGCTTCATATTACCTTTGAAGTGATATTATTTTGTCAGGTAGGATTTGCCTTATAAACTGTAAAAATGTATGGGAGGGTGCCCACGGGCACTCCCATGTGAACTGTAACAAGGCAAGGACAATTGAACAAATTTTTAATGGTCAAATATAATTTAGTACTCTACCAGTTAAGGTGACGGCATGTAGATAGTCAAGCAGGCTATGCCGTCTCCCAGCACAACAGTATATATCATATGTGTTTGTCTTTACGAAACTTATGACTCTGCATATATGCACATGCTGGTGAATAAAGTATCTATCTATCTATCTGAACAGGAACAGATATGTGCCACATTCTATCAACCCCATACAGGAGTTAAAATGAATATTTTCATTCTGGTAGTTAGCAATAACATACTTAGATGAACGGTAAAACTGTTGCTTGATAGTGAGCAGACAGTTCTCTTCAGAGCAGACTTAACAGGTAGAATGCTGGCAGCAGGGACGTGGTGCGAGGGGGGTGGGGGTGTCACCCCCCCCCCCCCCCCAATCCTGGCCAAAATTTCCTATAGTTGGAAATTCGGAGGGCAAGTCATGAGTAGTTGGAAATTTCATCTCTCTGGATTTTAGGGCTTCTTTGGTGATGCTGATATCTCCTTTACTTCCTAAAATTCCAACTCGGTTTCAAATCGGCAAAAATTCTAACTGTTACTATTCACAAGTATAGTGTACGTAAGATCGAGCTTCATAAGTATGCATGATGTCAGTCGGTACGAGATTTCCACAGTACGTTCACTTATCGTGATAAAAATCATCGAAATGCACTTCAAGAAAATCACATGTAAAATCGTTATCCTGAGTAAATTCCATCATTCACAGTTACAAAATGATGAAACATCAAAAATTGATCATTCCGGCATAAGATCTGATTTAATGTTAGGACAGTGTGAACTGCTCAACGTTCTCGGCTTGAGCATTTGTTTCGCACATTCATTTCCCAAAATAAAACCAAATCATAATAACCCTTCTTATATATATATATAAATATATATATATATATATATATATATATATATATATATATATATATATATATATATATATATATATATATATATATATATATATATATATATATATATATATAATAATACTTCTATCATAAAGATGTTGGCATTTCAGTTACTGGAATCAATTTTATGCCCCCTTTCATGGCTTCATTTTCTAATTTTTTCTCGGTAGTGAAATTCCAACTAGGAGGAGGGACCGGGGGAAGCCCCCTCCCGGTCTCTCCCCCTAGTTAGAAATTCACTACCCTACACCCGTCCAATCGGAAGCCTCTAACCATGTCCCTGGCTGGCAACCCCTATTTGGGCTTTACTTTGAAGTGCAGGTACTGCAACCCAAAGGCTTCATATTCAGTGTATGTGCTTCTCATTATCTTTGAACTGACATTATTTCACCTGCATGGATTTACCTTGTTACAATTTATGGGAGAGTGCCTGTAAGCACTCCCCCATAAAATTAACAAGGCAAAGACAATTTAAAAAAGTTTGATGATCAAAAATAATTTAACACTTTACTAGTTAATAACTACAGGAGCAGATTCTATCTACACTAAACGGGAGCTAAAATGATATTTCCATTCTGATATATATGCTGGCATCCTACAATAATTTGTAATGGAGCAAATTTGAAAGAACAAATGCTAACTATCAAAAATAATTTAGCTCTCAATCAGATTTGTAACATGGCAATCTGGGGAAACAAGTGTTGACAATCAAAAATAATCTTGCGCTAAAAATAACCCATCACTCAATCAGTTAAGAAATGTGCCTGCTGTAGTCCTCATATTCTCCTTTCATTCTTCATGATGAACCAAAAGCTAGTAAAAATTGATAGTTTGATATGTTAGAAATTGTCAAAGAGTGTCTGCTGGGATCTTCAAATAATTTGTAATAGAGCTAATTTGAAGGAACAAATGTTGACTATCTAAATAATTTAGCATTCAATCAGAACTGTAATAAGGCAGCTTGGAGAAATAAGTGTTGACAATTATAATGGGCTGGAAGTTATTCGGGGGTGTCTGCTGGCATACCCCAAGAATTTGTAATGGGGCAAATTTGGAGGAATAAATTTGTAACAGGGCAGTTCGGGGGAATAATATGTGTTGACAATTAAAAATAATCTAGCACTCTATCAGTTAACCCTTTACCCAACGTAACGGCCAAAACCGGCCAGCGCTTTTCTCAAAAATCGCCAATTAATTTTCAAAATATTTTCATTTTTTGTCTCAAAAACATAGGTTATGACCCCTCGTTGGAACGAGCTCGTCGAGCTCGTTCCAACGAGGGGGTCATAACCTGTGTTTTTGAGACAAAAAATGAAAAAAATTAGTTATTCAAGAATTTTTTTTGCAAGTGTCGTTTGCTTTTCATGTTAGGTAAAGGGTTAAGAAATGTGCTTGCTGTAGTCATCACATTCTCTGTTCATTCTTCATGGTGAACCAAAGGCCTGTAAAAAGTGATGAAGCTTTGATATGTTAGAAATTGTTGGAGGCTGTCTGTTAGCATCCTCCAATAATTTGTAACAGAGCAAATTTGAAGGAATAAATGTTGACTAACAAAATAATTTAGAACGCAATCAAACAAATTTAGAACACACTTGTGTAATAAGAGTGTGTATGGCTGAAGTGAATGAAAACCCTATGATTACACCTGCTGTAGTCTCCATATTAGCACTCAATCAGTTATGAAATGTGCCTGCTGTAGTCCTCACATTCTCTGTTTTTTCCTCATGGTGAACCAAAACCTTGTAAAAAGTGATGAAGCTTTGATATGTTAGAAATTGTTGGAGGGTGTCTGTTGGCATCCTCCAATAATTTGTAACAGAGTAAATTTGAAGGAATAAATGTTGACTAACAAAATAATTTATAACGCAACCAAACAAATTTAGCACATACTTGTGTAATACAACTGTGTGTGCTATCCTCTGGGTGAATAAAAACCTGATGATTACACCTGGTGTAGCTCCAATCTTATTTTTTCATTGTTTATGGTGAGCCAATGGCTTATAGAAAGTGATTCAGTAAGCACTGATGTGTTGGAAATTATTAAGGAGGTGTCTGCTGGCATCCTCCAATAATTTGTAAAAGAGCAAATTTGAAGGAAACAATGTTGAATATCATAATTATTCATTGTGCTATTCTCTGGGTGAACCAAAAGCTGATGATTACACCTGCTGTAGTTTCCATCTTTTTTCTCATTGTTTATGATGAGCCAAAAGCTTATAGAAAGGGAATCAATTAGCATTGACGCGGTGGCTCAGTAGGTAGAGGTGCAGGCTGCAAGCCGAGAGGTCCTCGGTTCGAATCCCACCTGCGGCAACCGCGTTGTGTCCTTGGGCAAGACACTTCATCTCCATTGCCCGCGTGGGGGCACGATGGCGCCGCATACTAAGGCGTACTGCACGTCGATGGTACGCATGTCTTCAACCAATCTAACCCTGCCTGTGCTGCAGTGCGGAATTACGATGTAGAGGAGCTGGCAGCTGCGCGTCGTTGCTCGGTGGTTCTCTCCGGGTACTCCGGCTTCCTCCGGAAAACTGTCACGGATATGATTAGCCATTGTGAATAAATATGTGACCTTAAACATCAATAAATATAACTAATTAGCATTGAGGTGTTGGAAATTATTGCGGGGTGTCTGCTGGCATCCTCCATTAATAGATCAAATTTGAAAGAACAAAGGTCGACTATCAAAATTAATCTAGCACTCAATCTGATCTGTAATAGAGCAATTTGGGGGAATAAGTGCTGACGATTAATATTATAATCTTGCACTCAATCAGTTAAGAAATGTGCCTGCTGTAGTCTTTCTTCATGGTGAACCAATAGCTAGTAAAAATTTTATGAAGCAGCTTTGATATATTAGAATTTGTTGGAGGGTGCTTCTGGCATCCTCCAATAATTTGTAATACAGTAAATTTGAAGAAACATAAATACTTTAGCACTCAATCAGACTTGTAACAGGACAATTTATAGGAACAAGTGTTGACAATTGAAAATAATTCTGCACTCAATCAGTTAAGAAATGTGCCTGCTGTAGTCCTCATATTCTCCTTTCATTCTTCATGATGAACCAAAAGCTAGTAAAAATTGATGGTTTGATAGGTTAGAAATTATTGAAGGGTGTCTGCTGGCATTCCCCAATAATTTGTAATGAGAGTGTGTGTGCCTGCTGTAGTCTCCATATTCAGTGTTCTATACTCTGGGTGAATCAAAACCTGATGATTACACCTGCTGTAGTCTCCATATTATTTTGTCAGTGTTTATGGTGGGCCAAAAGCTTATACATGTAAAAAGTGATCGATAAAGCCTTGATGTGTTGGAAATTATTGGGGGGGGGGGGGGGGGGGTGTCTACTGCATCCTCCAATAATTTTGTAATAGAGCAAATTGATGAAGCCTTGATGTGTTGGAAATTATTGGGGGTGGGGTGTCTGCTGGCATCCTCCAATAATTTTGTAATAGAGCAAATCTGAAGGAACAAATGTTGATTATCATAGATAATTTAGCACTCAATCAGATTTGTAATAGGGCAGTTTAGGGGAAGAAATGTGCCTGCTGTAGTTTGCATGTTCTCTGTTCATTCTGCCTAACTAAAAGCTAGTAAAAAGTGATGAAGCTTTGATATATTAAAATTTTTTGGAGGGTGTCTGCGAGCATCCTCCAATAGCTTGTAATTATAGTGTGTTTGCCTGCTGTAGTCTCCATATTCATTGATCTGTCTTCTTCGTGAATCAAAACCTGATGATTACACCTGCTGTAGTCTCCATTTTATTTTTTCATTGCTTATGGTGAGCCAACAACTTATAAAAAGTGATTGATGATGGTAATTATTGTGTGTGGGGGCGGGGGGCGGGGGTCCCAAACGCATTAACACCAATGCCAATATGAACCCCAATACGAACATTGGGAAATCGCAATAATGTAGATAAATATATCGTTCTTTGTTTTGATATTGAAGTATATTTGACCCCTTTACCCTGTCCCCGTTTATCCTACCCACTTGATTAAACCATCCCATCCACAGCACAAACATTGAGGTTATTCTTCTCTTTTAACCCTTTACCTAACATGAAAAGCAGACGACACTTGCAAAAAAAATTCTTGAATAACTAATTTTTTTCATTTTTTGTCTCAAAAACATAGGTTATGACCCCTCTTTGGAACGAGCTCAACGAGCTCGTTCCAACGAGGGGTCATAACCTATGTTTTTGAGACAAAAAATGAAAATATTTTGAAAATTAATTGACGATTTTTGAGAATAGCGCTGGCCGGTTTTGGCCGTTACGTTGGGTAAAGGGTTAAATCAATCTCATCCATGGGGAATCATTATAATATTGTCTAACCGTTATCCCTGTTATACATGAAGTTAAACCACTTTATTAATGCAGAAAAACACGAATAATGCATCACTATGATTATATGACTTATCGATTTAATCGTACAGCAAATCGATCGGACATATAACTTCCCCACCAGTACGAAGGAGAAAATGCAATATGCTCATCCTACCAACTTGAATACACCATCCCAGCACACTCACGCCCAAGATTAGAACATAAAAAAGTATATTTTTTAGGTTTGTCTTCTCTTTTAGTCAAATCAATTTCATCCATGCAGTTGGAAATCTTCATAACATTGACTAACCGTTATCCTTGTTATAGTTAAACCACTTTATTAATTCAGAAAAACACGATTAATGCATCACAGTGATTATATGCCGGACTGATTTAATGGTTCAACAAATCGATCAGATATAAAACGTCACCACCAAAACGAAAGACAAAATGCAATGTGTTCATGTGAACGAAATATCACTTCCTTTTCTTGCTTTTGTTCATCTCGTCATCTTGTTGATAGCAACTTCACGCAATCACCTTGCGCTTTGATGAAATGTGTGTTATATTACCCCAACTGACCCAATGACCGTTCATTTCGACAGATCAGTTTGACAGTCAACTATCCTCACAATATGTTCCAGAAGTGTGGTTAATCGTGCATTACATTGTCCATCTGTCCTGTTGATCGTATATTTAGACTGACCAGTTTGTCCATTTGTTATCGTCACATCATGCTTGCGCTGTGTTAACCCTTTACCCAACGTAACGGCCAAAACCGGCCAGCGATTTTCTCAAAAATCGCCAATTAATTTTCAAAATATTTTCATTTTTTGTCTCAAAAACATAGGTTATGACCCCTCGTTGGAACGAGCTCGTCGAGCTCGTTCCAACGAGGGGTCATAACCTATGTTTTTGAGACAAAAAATGAAAAAAATTAGTTATTCAAGAATTTTTTTTGGAAGTGTCGTCTGCTTTTCATGTTAGGTAAAGGGTTAATATCTAACTGATCCAATTACCATTCATTTAGATAGATTCGTTTAATTGCCAGTAGTATGTCTCGGGCTTTTCACCCCAATTCTGGATGATCTCATTTGGATGATCCCATGTGACGTCATTGTCACGTGATCCAGTGGCGCCATGTTGTGTTGTCATGGTAACCCGCGTGAGCGGCCATGTTGTGACGTCATCTCCATAGTGATACGTGGTGTGAGTGCGCATGCGCAGCGCGTGTTGTTAGGGTGATACGTGTTTCCGTCGTCCATTTTGTATACTGGAGGCCGCCATCTTGGTTTCTATGGTAGCACGTGATTGCTATGTGACCTAAAGTCTTATAACAATACGGGGTTTGTTCGGGGGTGTGTTCGATTGAATCGGAGTAAATCTAATTACCACAAACAACCCGACAATCCCTCCAAATCACCAAAATCTATCCCAAATCACCGAAATTGACTTTATTTCCCCAATTTATAGGCTTAGCACGCAGTGCTATAGTACTAAGGGGGTACCGGGGGTGCGTTCGATAGAACAGGAGTAATGTTCTGGCTTAGAATTCTCCCCAAACCCTTTTTGGATCCCTATCCCATGACGTTTTTCCCATTAAAAGACAGGTTCCTTTGGTAATTACCCAGAATTCTCCGCTTTTATATATGCAATAGTTTTCGTCTATCGGACCCTTTTCCTTTGTTCTAGAGTATACTACAGTAGCGTAGAAGAGCCTATTAACTGGAGCAGCTTTGCTTATTATTACTATATTTACTATATTTAGCTATTCTAGTCTATTCTTGTTAGTTCTGACCCTATTCCGTGTACTCTTGTTGTTTCATTTATCTAGATCATTTATATAAATTATAACTAACCAATCAGATTGCTTGATTTTTCATAACCTGTACTTAATTGTATAGAGTTATCTCCCTTCTGTATAATAAAAGCCTATATCCAATGGCAATATCCCCGGGCACCCCAATTTCGGCACCCCTTTTTTGAAAAACATATGACCTTCGGCACCCCTTTTTTGTCATATGTGCTTATGTGAAAAAGCACAATGTGACACAATGTGCCCTAGCACATAGACACATGATTTATGTGCCGATATGTGCTTATGTGAAAAGGAACAATGTGACACAATGTGCCCTAGCACATAGGCACATACGGGTATTTGAGGATGCCCTTTGCATGGTATTGTATTATTCGAGGATACCTACTAGAGAATCCCTTTTTTGTCATATGTGCTTATGTGAAAAAGCACAATGTGTCCCAGCACAGAGGCACATGCTTTATGTGCCGATATGTGCTTATGTGAAAAGGCACAATGTGACACAATGTGCCCTATCACATAGGCACATACGAGTATTTGAGGATACCTATAGCCTAATATTGTATTTGAGGATACCTATCTAGGATACCTTCTGGAGAATCCCTTTTTGTCATATGTGCTTATGTGAAAAAGCACAATGTGACACAATGTGCCCTAGCACATAAGCACATGCTTTATGTGCCGATATGTGCTTATGTGAAAAGGCACAATGTGACACAATGTCCTCTAGCACATAGGCACATACGATCAAAATGGGATTCCATAGCCACAGGGTGTTTTCCAAAAGGGATTCGTTAAAAGGGATTCCGTAAAATGGAATTCCTATCCGACTCCGTAAAATGGGATTCCGTGTTTTATCATCGACACTCGAGGGTATGGAAAGGGACTAATAAAGCCTAATTCATCAACTACAACAAGAACCCGAACAGATACAACTGACAACCAAGATCGAAGGGAACACAACATAAACTTTGACTTAATCTTAACGCCCAATATATACAATAAAATTTTTAACCTGAGTGGACTGTAACTACTAAATACTACATGCAACAACCTAACTAAAAAGACGAAACATGAACGAAGATCGAACTAGTTGGAAACAACTGAACAGAACCAAATCAACTGCAGTTGAACTGTTGAAGTCGCAGTGAACGAAGATCCAACACAACCAAGATCGAAGTAAACAGAACAAATTGAAGAAAATCGAACTGATCTGATCGAATATAAGCAAACTCGAAGTGAATTGACCATAAAAAATGAACAAAGATCCAACACAGCCAAGATCGAAGTGAACATAACATAACAAAGTGAACGAAGTTCGAACTGATCTGATTGAACACAACCAAGATCAAAGTCAACATAACAAAGTTTTCAACTGAATGAACCCATATATAACCCAGTGTTAACTCTCTTGAGCTGAACAAAATTAAATGAACCCTTTGAAGCCAATACAGTTTTTAACTATAACCTCTATAACCCAGTGTAAACCCCTTTGAACTCTTTGAATGAACTCTATATAATATAAATAAATATTAACCCCTTTAAAGTGTTTGAATGAATTTTAAACTTAATAAATTTTAACTGAATGAACTACAACCCATTGAACTGAATTCTTCCAATAGGGAAGGGGAATACCCTCGAGTGTCGATGATAAAACACGGAATCCCATTTTCGGAGTCGGACAGGAATTTCATTTTACGGAATCTCTTTTAACGAATCCCTTTTGGAAAACACCCGTGGCTATGGAATCCCATTTTGGTCGTATGTGCCTATGTGCTAGAGCACATTGTGTCACATTGTGCCTTTTCACATAAGCACATATCGGCACATAAAGCATGTGCTTATTTGCTAGGGCACATTGTGTCACATTGTGCTTTTTAACATAAGCACATATGACAAAAAGGGATTCTCCAGAAGGTATCCTAGATAGGTATCCACAAATAATACAATACTAGGCTATAGGTATCCTAAAATACTCGTATGTGCCTATGTGATAGGGCACATTGTGTCACATTGTGCCTTTACACATAAGCACATATCGGCAGATAAATCATATGCCTTTGTGCTAGGACACATTGTGTCACATTGTGCTTTTTCACATAAGCACATATGACAAAAAAGGGATTCTCTAGTAGGTATCCTCGAATAATACAATACCAGGCAATAGGTATCCTCAAATACCCGTATGTGCCTATGTGCTAGGGCACATTGTGTCACATTGTGCCTTTTCACATAAGCACATATCGGCACATAAAGCATGTGCCTATGTGCTAGGGCACATTGTGCTTTTTCACATAAGCAAATATGACAAAAAAAGGGTGCCGAAGGCCATATGTTTTTCCAAAAGGGGTGCCGAAATTGGGGTGCCCGGGGATATTTCCATAGGATATAGCTTTTATTATACAGAAGGGAGATAACCCTATACAATTAAGTACAGGTTAGGGGAAATCAAGCAATCTGGTTGGTTAGTTATAATTTATATAAATGATCTAGATAAATGAAACAACAAGAGTACACGGAATAGGATCAGAACTAACAAGAATAGACTGGAATAGCTAAATATAGTAATAATAAGCAAAGCTGTTCCAGTTAATAGGCTCTTCTACGTTACTGGAGTATACTCAAGAACAAAGGAACAGGGTCAGATAGACGAAAACTATTGCATATATAGATAGAAGCAGAGAATTCTGGGTAATTACCAACGGAATCTGTCTTTTAATGGGAAAAACGTCATGAGGTAGGGATCCAAAAAGAGATTATGGGAGAATTCTAAGCCAGAACATTACTCCTGTTCAATCGATCGCACCCCCGGTACCCCATTAGTGCTATAGCACTACGTGCTAAGCCGATAAATTGGGGAAATGAAGTCAATTTCGGTGATTTGGAATAGATTTTGGTGATTTGTAGGGATTGTCGGGTTGTTTGTGGTAATTAGATTTACTCCGATTCAATCGAACACACCCCCGAACATACCCCGTCTTGTTGTAAGACTTTAGGTCACATGGCAATCACGTACTACCACAGAAACCAAGATGGCGGCCTCCAGTATACAAAATGGATGACGGAAACACGTATCACCCTAACAACACGCGCTGCGCATTCGCACTCACACCACGTATCACTATGGAGATGACGTCACAACATGGCAGCTCACGCGGGTTACCATGACAACACAACATGGCGCCACTGGATCACGTGACTATGACGTCACATGAGATCATCCAAATGAGATCATCCAGAATTGGGGTGAAAAGCCCGAGACATACTACTATTGCCCATTATCATCACACCATGTACATTAAGAAAATCTTGTGCGTTTGTGTGTATGGGGCCGAAACCTGATGATAGGGGATTTAGCTGAACCTCCACTAATTTCCTCAGTCTTATGGTATGTTGTCCTCACGTAACCACCGTTATTATTATTATACCTTCTTGTTTTGTACTCAGATAGGTAGGGAACAAATTATTATGTTCTACAATAAAACGGAATAATGAATTCCGTTTTCTATGGAGTATTGATATTCACTGCTCTTACTACCCTCCTTTTGATCACATTTAACCAATGCAATGAGAAAGAATATCTTCCTTTACACACTTTATATTACTCTGTTATAACTCCTCTTAATATTTCTTTCCAGTCACAAAATGTATTTTCTTTATTATTTTTGATTCTTCAGGTCTCCTTCATGCTTATGTGCCCTGGTGTTGCTGATGGTATTTTTGAAAATCATGGCGGGTAATATTAATTTGGACGAGATCCAGACTGATTCTAACTACGACTTCAATTATCTGATGAATGATAGGACCAACCTATCCAACACAGATAGTGATTCCCCATCTATATATAACATTACCAATTGTAAATATCTCCTTCCTAGTGAGTTGCAATCAGAACTCAGGAACATGCGCGGATTTTTTTTCTGCTTTTCACCTCAATTGCCAAAGCCTTAATGCCCATTGGGACCCTCTTAACCACCTGCTGTCTGAAATAAACAGCAACGAAAAAATACATTTGATGTTATTGGTCTTACGGAAGTCTTTCAGGTCCCCTCTAATATATCTCATACACTAGAAGGATATCACCCATTACAAAAACACACTAGACCCATTGATGACGATGGTCGAGGTGGAGTAGGACTATTTATAAAAAATGACTAAACTTCATTATCCGACGAGATTTTTCTATACTCATACCACATGTGTTTGAGTCAATTTTTTATAGAAATAAAGGATAAAAATCTGTCGAGAAATTATTGGTGTAACATATCGACCAAACACGGCCCCCAAAGCGGATATAGATATTTTCCAATCAAAGATCAATTACATAACTGATATACTTAACAAGGGAAAAAAAACAACTTTAATTAAGGGCGACTTCAATATTGACCTTTTGAAAGTAGCTTCCCACTCGAAAACTGATGCGTTCATAGATTTAATGTTTAGTGACGGATTTATGCTGAATCTGTAATTATGCCATTAGATAGTACAAGGCCACTTCTATCCAGGAAAACAAACCCTACCAGTATCGAATATTTCAAAGTATTGCTGTCCCAGTGTGACTTTTCACCAGTTATGGATTCCAACTGTCCCAATGCTGCTTATGAACATTTCTTAAACATTTTTATGAACGCATTTGAATCAGCATTTCCTTTGCAAAGTGAACAACGGAATAAGAAACGCATAAAGCGACAGCCTTGGATGACGAAAGGTCTTTTAATCTCAGCCAACAACAAGAATAAATTTTTCATAAAAAAATAAGAAGTCCAACATAATTTAATGTCAGAAACTACAAAAAATACTGTCGATTGTTTAAAAAACAAAGCAAAGCTATGTATGACGAAAATGCCCCTGTTGGAAAATAAAAGCAATCTGCGAAAAACGTGGCAAATTCTAAATAAAGCTCTGAACAGAAACAAAAACAAAAGTAATTTACCTTCTTTTTTCACCTTCTTTTTTTAATCTGGGTAAAATAAGATAAATACCCCGAACGAAATCGCTCAGGAATTCAACATTTTCTTTGCAAAAATAGGACAGGAGACATTAAAACAAATAACGAATCCCCGAAAACCTTTCGTCGAATTCATGAAATCTCCACTCCCAGATAATATATTTGTTCTACCAACGTCGTCTTTTGAAATTATAAATATCGTAACTAAAATGAAGCCTAAAGCAAGTCAGGACTGTGAAAAAATTTCATCCTTAAACACTCGATAGATTCGGTTGCCAGCCCTCTTGCTCATATTATAAACACTTTCTTCAGCAGGGAATAGTTCCTGACAGAATGAAAATTGCAAAAGTAATCCCAATTTTTAAATCGGGCGATGAAAACAACTTCACATATTATAGACCAATAAGTATTTTGCCTGTCTTTTCAAAGATTTTAGAAAAACTTATGTTTGACAGATTGATGAAATTTCTTAACCTCTATCACCACCAATATAGTTTTAGAAAGCAGCACAACACACTACATCCAATTATGCAATTATTGAAATATATTGCCGTCGAAAATAATAAAGCCAGTAAGGACACCACTTTAGCTATCTTTCTTGACCTTTATAAAGCCTTTGATACAGTAAGTCACGACATCCTTCTCCAAAAACTAGAACATTATGGAATAAGAAGTAACGCTATTAGTTGGTTCAAAAGCTATCTAAAGAACAGGAATCAGTATGTATCGTTTGATGATAGTAAATCTAATCTAACTAAACTGACATGTGGAGTTCCACAAGGTTCTATATTGGGTCCCATTTTATTTTTAACATACGTCAATGACACAAGTAATTCAACTACATTAAATGTCTTATCGTTTGCCGATGATACAGAAGCATATAAGTCTGGAGCGGAGATAAATGCCCTAATCTCAGATTTCAATGATGAATTACAAAATATATCTGACTGGTGCGCAGCCAACCACATAGTCCTGAACGAAAAGAAGACGTAATAGATTTTACTTAATCCAGGTCACAGAGAAAGGAATGCTACTCATCAAAATGTCCATATAAACAATCGGGCAATCTGCAAGGTTGGCAGCGGGGATAGTGAGAAGTCCTTAAAGTTTCTTGGTATAAATATTGATGACAACTTATCGTGCAACGCCCATATATCTCACCTCTGCACGAAAGTCGGACTTGCCAACTTCGTTCTCAATGTTATGAAAACTTTATATTTACTTTGATACAGAGCCATTTCATCTATGGTATTCCTTTATGGGGTGCATCCAAATCCTGTGATCGCCTTCAAAAACTGCAGAAACGAGCTTTACGAATAATAAATAATAAGAAATACAATGCCAACACTGACCCCCCCCCCCCCCTATTTATTAATGATAGTATATTGACGCTAAGACTCATACAAACTACACGCCTTATTATTCATGTTTGATTGGCATAATGGAAACCTTCTGGGTTCATTTGTAAACTTCTGCTCAACTAACCAATCTAATATGAATACTCGTCAGACAGGTCTTTTGCACAGACACAAAACTAGAACTAAGACTCTGGATAAACTACCGGTATTTGCGCTACCAAAGCTATGGAATGAGCTAGAAGTAGACATCAGAAATACAGAGAATAGGAAAGAATTCAAGAAAAAGCTAACAACAATGTTTTTTTCCTCTTATTCCAAAGGCATTTCCTGTTCAAACCCTTGTTGTCCGGATTGTCTCTGCTGATCTGGAAGCCATAAAAACTAATCAAATGTCTAGCACCGCTTACATTTCCTTCTTGGCGTAGTTTTTGAAAAACTATACATTCTCAACCTATAATTCAAGGACATAGCTCATGCCCCTCCCCCATTGGCGCGAGCTCAACGATATCGTTCCAGTGAGGGACCAAGTGCTGTGGTTTTGAGGCAGAGCGTGATACCAAATAAAAATGTGAATAGGGACTTCGATTAACGGCGCGGGGTGGTTTCGGAGGTTACGTTGTTAAAGGGTTAACGATTTGTTGTCCACAGTAATTGTTATTGTTGTCTGGTTTTTTCGTCCATGTCGCCTCTCTTTCAGCTCCCACCAACCATTTCATAGATCTTCTCAAACGTGTACTATTTCCATGACAACGGGAGGAATGGTGTCAGCAGAATTAACAGAGCAACATTTCGCTATTGGCCATCAGCAACACTTTGTGCGCCTGCTGTAAAAGACCCATTCAAGACACAGTAACTGGAATTCTCAAATGCTGATGTGTAATATCCACTTCTTTCTCTTTCTGTTGATCTTTTTTTCTCTTTCTTTTTCTTCCTTCTAAGGGAAAGGCAGGAAGACAGCCAATCTCGCTATGCTTTTCCCTGCCAGTACACAATGCAACAATTAATTGGAATTTTTTGTAATTTAATGTACAATATGCAATATTTCTTCTTGTTGAAATTTCAATATTTTTATTACATGTACTATAATGTATATAGTGCTATATTTTATTGTACTGGCAAATAAAATATCAATATCAGTATTAATCCCCATGAGGAGATGTGAGCGCCATTCTATCTACCCCATACCGGTGTTCAAAATGATATTTTCGCTTTGGCAGTTAAAAAATGGCATAGCGAGATGAAAGGTAAAACTGTCACTCAATGGACAGTTCTCTTTAGTGGCGGATTCACTTTCTTGGGATCCTCTATGACTTTGGACTACAACCCGGGAACACCTTTTCGTGACATGTCTAATGTGAGAGAACAAACGTCTGCTACGGAATTCAACAGAAGTTGAATAAGGATCGTATGAAATATCCGTAAATTATTGCCAATGGATATTGTAGGCCTGATAGTTTTGGTGAACAAAGATCAAGGACAATTTCACAGGGCTGATTGTAATTATGATATATGATACATGCGGTGGATATAAAGTATTTCATCAAATGGAGTAGAAATTAATCATCCGAAAGACAAAGTAACATTCAGAAGTGTAGCCAAGCTGAATGGACGGGGAGAGGGGGAATATATTATTCTGCTTCTAAAGGCAGCAGAAAAAAATCCCCCACTTCATTTCACCTCGTGCCTAGTTAACCCTTTACCCAACGTTACCCAACGTTACCCAACATTACGCTGTTTACAGAAATAACCATTCAAACTTTATCTTTTTATGTCTCAAAACATAGCTTATGACCTCTGATTAGAACGCGTTCAGTGAGAGAAAAAAAAATGAATGTGTTCAGTCATGCAAGAACTCTTTTTGAAAGTGTCGTCTGCTTTTCGTTTCGGTAAAGAGTGTGTTTTTCCCATAGGTGAAGGTACAGAATCTTTCCATGCCAATTGGAGCACGCGAAATACTTTTTTTTTTGAAGACCCTAGTACCCAGTAAGTGAAGGAGTAACTGTATCAAGATGACCCAGAAATATCAGGATGAGAGTATATGAACTAGTTTTAGGGATTTCGGGCATGAATAATATATAAGGTTGACATTTTTCGGAAAAAGTGGGGAGGGGCGAGTTCCCCAATTCTCCATGGCTGCGTCGCTGATTACATTTCAGTTTTAAGCATGGTCATTCGATGTCTTTCTTCATTTTGTTCCAAGAACCACTTTTTGTGCTCACAGGCTTGAAAACTAATATATCTTTTTTTTATTATACGCTAAACGATAGGTTATCGAAGAAATTGCAGAAAGATAGAAATCTATTCCCCACTGTGAAGATATAGACATTTTCACTTTCACGGTATCAATCAAAATAGCTACTTTCAAAACATCACTTCAAAGTGAATACGAGTCAAATAATCACTGGAAATGATCAATTTGTTCTAAAAACGTATAATTGAAAGAAAATCTATTGTTTTTGAGTGGATACCGATCATTTCCAGCAATAATTTAACACGCGTTCACCTTGAATTGATGCATGAAACCCACTTGTCCAAACATGGCCTGAAAATCCGTAATATAAGTTTTTGATTTGGTACGTCCTTTCATAGGACGTACCAAACCAGAAACTTATATTACGGACTCTCAGGACATGTTTGGACCAGAAACTCGTCAGCTGAATCAGATCGCAAGACGCTATCTATTCTGAGTATCAATCAAATAAATTCCGCGTATTAATGATTCGATGCGCTGTTTACTTTCATGCATCGATTCAAGGTTGAAACGAGTGGAATTATCAGATTCTTTTAAAAAGCGTATAATAAAAAGAAAATCTAGTGTTTTTGAGTGGATATCGAAAATTATCTCACTTGTGACCGAGACAAATGGCTATTTTCACTCGCGCAAGCGCTCGCGAAAAATAACCATTTGTCTCGGTCACTCATGGGATAATTTTTGGTATCCACTCAAAAACACTAGATACCCTCTATTTTTTATTTCACTGAAGTTGTTTTTTTCAGGCAAGATCACTGTATGGATACAGATTTTGGCTAATGTCGCTCCAACAAACTATAACATTGACTGAGAATGCTGATTTTTCAACCTCCAGGACTTGATGTTCGCTTCAAGCTCGAAACAAGTAGTTTGTTGTTGGTTCACACCGATGTTCATCATTATTTGAATAGGAGGCTTGTTTCGGATTCTTTCTCCTGTTTCTGGAAACACATAGCAACGCGACGAGTTCGTGTTAAGATGTTCTCTTACAAACAAAGTCTCGGCTAATGTACAATAGACAGGGAGCCAAACTAAGAGAAACGGTCTCTTTTTAACTCCTGGTAAGTTTTTACCCAACATAATACCCCAAACCTGCCAGGACTTTTCATAAAAAAATGCCATTCAAATTTTATAACTGTTTTCATTTTGTCTCAAAACTAAGCTTATGACCCTGACTGGAACGAGCTCAAAAAACTCGTTCCAATGAGAGACTCACAAACAATCTTTTTGAGACAAAATATGAACATTTTTAATTATTTAAGAATCTTTTATGCATCTGTTATTTTTTCGGGGAGGGTTGAAGTTGACGGGCTATGTTAAAAGCTGATAATCATATCTTTATGATAGAGCCAAGAGGACAGCATAGAAATATAATCTAGAGATGATTTCATTTTGAAAGCTGTTTCTGATGGCTCACACGAGAAACAGAAAAGTTATACAAAATCCCTCCCCACCCACCACTACAACTCCCTACCTTCATGTGAATTACGACCTTATTACAGACATCGAGACTATTCCAACTGTTCATCAATGGTAACTAATGTGTATGTTTAACCAAGAGCCATGTCCCTTAGTTCTCAGTTTTGTCAATATGTCCAAACTTCTTCGTAGTCGGCAAGCCTGCAGATGATTTGGAATTATCTGATTTGAACATCAATTGTTTGAAACCATTCTTGGACGGACCCAGCTGTTCCTCACTGGCATTCATGACACAAATCCTTCAGGCCATTTGCATCTCGGTGCATTGCTGTTGCACTGCTGTTTTTTAACGCCTCTGCAAAAACACATCGGGCTATATTTCTTCTCTTCAGAAAAAGAGAGATGGCCTGGCTTCTGTAGTCTCAGTACTGCATCCCTTAGCTTACAAAATCATATTGACAATGTTACTAATTTTGATTGACTTGATTGCAAATGAATATTAAGTGCCTGTTCATGCAGACGTATATATTAGAATGCTACAAATGATGAAGTATAAAATACCCCCTTTTCTTTTCGCGTTTCACCATTAATGTCAATGTCGTCGATAGGGCCGACGAGGGGAATTTCAGCCCCTGGAGTGAATTCTGTTGCGGAGTCCGGGGCCATTTATAGTCTCCAGCTCATGGTGTCAAATATAAGTTCCGAGTTTGGTGGCGGCGAGAGAGAGAATATGAGAGGAGTTTACCAAAGCTCTCAAACCACCAGTATAATTCTGCAAGGAATTCGACTCTGTTGTGGCCAAGAACCAGTCTAGGTCTGAAAAAGTCGATCGCCTATATTACTTAAATCGGCTGGAATATTTCCGTTGGTCGGAAAAGCGAACCTGAGGTTCGCTTTTCCGACCGACCGACCGAAATATTCCATCCAATTCCGTGTGAAAAAAAATCGATAAACATCCATTTTCTTTGAATCTCCACAAGACATGTTTCTCAATCCTGCCTTAATTTGACTGAATCTTTGATAATTTTACCATTTGGACGAAAACTCATCACAGCTGTAGTTTTATGATTATACCGCGTAGTTCAACTGATTGTGTTAATATCTTGATGTTTTCGGGGTGAATTAAATACTTATTGATTGTAATATCTATAACTGGGACACGAAGTAATATCCACATGTCTTTGGGAGTAAAGAGACATCACATTGTATCAGCAAAAAGTAGGTAAACAAACAGTCCATAACAGCTTGGAATTCCGAACAGAATTAGACTGGTGGCCTGATTACCGTTGACACGAGGGACATCCACGATTTTGTGCAGTAAAAATTCGGAAAACGTCCCGGAATGTCACATCCTGTAAAATGCTCCGAATTTGAACTTAAAAAGTTGGAATGTCCTTGAATTGCTGCGCAATGTGAATAAAATTATAGAAGGAACAGCTTGAGTGTCTATTTGGGACTCTCAAATTTCATCCACAAATGACTGGCGATATGTTCCAATGCAGTTGGGCAACTTGTGTTGGTAGTACTAAGCCAGGCCCGCCCCTCTCAATCCCCGGGTTTACTACCAGTCGCGATTCTCGTTTAAATATGTGATGCAGCTGGAAACTCTTGTAATTCATTTGTGCCTCAGAATAGTAGAAGGACTGGGTTCCGACGATCACATTAATAACGTGTCCACGCTTCAAGGATTTTCACAGAAGAAGAAAAGCACAGGGTGTACCACCAGTTTCTAGCTCATGGACCATCGATTGCACCCTGGAGCCAATTAGCTGAAATGCTACACATCATGTTTGTACTTTTCTTCGAGATGACTGGAAAACATGAAATGAATAAAAACTAACTCGATGTGTGTGTGTGTGTGGGGGGGGGGGGGGGAGGGTAGGGGCATTTGTTCCGACTGCAATGGCCCAAGTTCCGACTGATAAAATATTCCAGCTACATCATCAAAGCATGCTTTCGTCCTTGAGTATGTAATTGGAATTTTTATCAGACGCGGTGTAATTCAAAACACCGAAAATTTGTGGATACATTCATATAGTAGTCGTGATGCATTGGCTTTCACATTTCTTATTTAATTAGTATTTAACGTACTCCAAATTGGTTATTCTGCACCTCCACCATCCCATGGGGACTACAGAATGCCATTTTTATGGCCAATGGTGGGTGGAACATCTTGGAGCAGTAAGAAAGTATATGATTACCTACAAGAACGAATCGACTCCTTAGACTCAATTCCGGATATAAATGCCCCGACCGGAAAAAAATAATGGGGAGATGCTTTTCAAGCCCCAGTATACACACCCCATTAGTTACGCTCCACGACCCTGGGTAGTTAATGTAGATGTCATTGATTATTCTCGATTTGGCGTAGAGTTACTTCTTGATCGAGTAAGCCATTGATATGTAGACGTGGCAAAGATGGGTTCGTACCTTGTTACCGTGTATCCTCGACCTTTGGTCAATCAATGTCGCTTGTTGCAGCTGACAAATTATTTCCCGAAAGGAAGATGGAGCCAAAACATTTATATTATATCTTGCATCTATGTTTTAATCATTTAATCAGCTTATGTACACTTTTAGAACAGAATAAAATATTTTAAATTTCAAATACCAAATTTTCATTAGTAATAGGAATAAAAAATGGTGTTTATTCAGTATTTCAAGGTAGAGAACATAATATTTTAGGAAAAGTTCATAAATGACAGACGGCTGAAATGCACACGACACTTTCCCGATCGACATTTGTACCAAAACTCATTTCAGAAACACTACTTGACTTTATGAAAGGTAGGTACATTGAAGAATCTATTAGGTTAACTTTCAATTTAATTTCAAAATGTGAGAAACAGAATATTCCAGATATCCTCGTCCCACTAGAGGTTGGTAAAGAATTCGATTCAATAGAATGGTCTTTTGCAGAAAAAACACCTCTGAAGTTTTCAAGTTAAACCCTCCAGGATAAAGTGGTTTACAACATTCTACAACAAATGGTATAGTTGTGTTTTGAACAATGGACACTGTTCCGACAGATTTAACATACAGCGAGGCATTAGATAAGGTAATCCTCTGTCGCCACATCTTTTTATTCTCAACGTAGAAATCTTGGGCGCAGCTATAAAATATAACCCCAACATTACCGGCCTAAAAAGAAAAGACTATGAATACCTAAATAGTTAATATGTCGACGACTCGACTCTTTTCTTTAGTGATGATGGCTACTCGTTAAGCATTGTCCTGAAAACTGAAAAACTGTTCTCGTCAGTATCTGGACTGAAAATAAATTTTGATCAAACTTAAGTTATTTGGACTGGTTAAAAATTTGGACTTTAACTGGTAGAGTGCTGAATTATTTTTGATCACCAAAATTTGTTCACGTGTCTTTGCCTTGTTACAATAGTAGTGTGTCATGTTCCCCTACAGGTCATATTTGGGGGACCCCCGGACGTGACGTCATGTCACGTGACCTAGTGGCGCCATGTTGTGTTGTCATGGCAATCCGCGAGAGCGGCCATGTTGTGACGTCATCCCCATAGTGATACGTGTTGTTAGTGCGCATGCGCGGCGCGTGTTATTAGGGTCATACGTGTTTCCGTCGTACATTTTGTATACTGGAGGCCGCCATCTTGATTTCTATGGTAGCACGTGGTTGCTATGTTACCCATTTTTTCTGCAATAAGACGGGGTATGTTCGGAGGGTGTGTTCGATTGAATCGGAGTAAATCTAATTACCACAAACAACCCGACAATCCCTCCAAATCACCAAAATCTATCCCAAATCACCGAAATTGGCTTTATTTGATACGGATTTCCCATTTTATAGGCTTAGCAGGTAGTGCTATAGTACCAAGGGGGTATCGGGGGTGTGTTCGATTGACTGGGAGTATTTTCTGGAACCACTTCCCTAGATAATTACCCAAATAAACCTGTCAAGTTGTACTACTTCGAATTCTTTCAGAATTCTCTGCTTCTATCTATATATGCAATAGTTTTCGTCTATCTGGCCATGTTCCTTTGTCCTAGAGTATACTCCAGTAGTGTAGAAGAGCCTATCAGTTGAAACAGCTTTGCTTATTATTTCTATTTTTAGCTATTCTATTATGTTCTTGTTAGTTCTGACCCTATTCCGAGTACTCTTGTTGTTTCATTTATCTAGATCATTTATATAAATTATAACTAACCAATCAGATTGCTTGATTTTCCATAACCTGTATGCAGAGTTATCTCCCTTCTGTATAATAAAAACCTATATCAATGGCAATATCCCCGGGCACCCCAATTTCGGCACCCCGTTTTTGAAAAACATGTGGCCTTCGGCACCCCTTTTTTGTCGTATGAGGCCATGAGGGCTATGTAAAAGCCCTCTATGGGTCCTCATTTATTATCCCTCATACCCTCATTGAATTTTGAGGTTATGAGGACCATGAAAAATCCCTCAATGAGGTATAATTTACTACGACTCTTAGCCTCATTTCAGTATTTAACAGCCATATCCCCAGGCACCCCAATTTCGGCACCCCTTTTTGGAAAACATATGGCCTTCGGCACCCCTTTTTTGTCGTATGAGGCCATGAGGGCTATGTAAAAACCCTCACTGAGTCCTCATTTATTATCCCTCATAGCCTCATTGAATTTTGAGGTTATGAGGACCATGCAAAAAACCCCTCAAGGAGGTATAATTTACTACGACTCTTAGCCATATTTCCGTATTTAACAGCCACATCCACAGGCACCCCAATTTCGGCACCCCTTTTTGGAAAACATGGCCTTCGGCACCCCTTTTTTGTCGTATGAGGCCATGAGGACTAATGTAGTCTTACCAACCGCTTCCATCTTGTCGCCAAAGCTCCAGGGCCACTACTGGTCTATGGTCTATCTGTCCTATCATTAGCTTCTTCTAGACTTATTCCATTGCGGCCTTGTACCAGTACTATTGACTAAACTACCATCCACTAATATTGACTTGTATCACTACATCCTAGCTATTCCTTCGCTCAAGCCTTGAAAATGTTCAATCAGATTTTCCCTGTATACATGTAAGGCATTCCGTAATTGAGATTCCTAGCCGATTCCGTAAAGTTGGATTCCGTGTTTTTACATAAACACCCGACGGTATTCCCCTTCCCTCCTAAAAAACAAGAACTTTTGTTATAGTTCAAAAATTTTATTGCCCTTTCTGTACACTGTTATATAATTCAATGTTTCTTTGTTCTGTTATCTTCATTGTGTTCGATCTTCGATCACTTCAGTTCGATCTTCTCTTCATTCTTTTTAGTCTGATCAGTTCTCTTCCTCGATTTCTGTTCTGCTCAACAGTTCATCTTCGTTCACTTTGTTCTCTCCGTTGTCATCACTGGTTCTGTATCTTGATTGTTATCGGCTGTGAAGCTTTATAGTAGAATTCTCTATAGCGTTGTAAGATCTGGTTGTGGTGACGAATCTTCTCATTCTCGTCCATGGTTTGGGATTCTATGATCTTTCTCATTCCTCTGTCCAGGTCCATCGCAGCAACCTCGTTTGGTTCGACCAAAACGTATTCTTTTTCTTCACTTGTTCGATTATGCTCTGGTTCTGGCTTCTTCCCTGTTCCGGTCATTACTGTAGGACGCATTTCTATTGGAGGTATTGGTATCCACGGCTTTCTGGTCGGATTATTGTTATTTACCTGGTACGGTTTTGAGAGTTCCAGTGGTTCCAATTGGTTTATTCGTTTGCATTCTTCTCTTTGACCAATTTGTGTCCAATGGTTTCCGACTTGTTCAACATATTCTCTCTGATGATCATTTGGTCTCTTTTTTGAGTGGGTCATCTCATGTCTTCTCAGATGGTCTCTTCTTTTGAACATCTTTGCACACCTGAAGCATTGGAAGCGTTTAGATCCATGGATGGATAACTTATGACGCAACAGACTTTTCTGTTGAATGAAGGATATCTGACATTTGTCGCAATTATGGAGTTCACCCATTTCTGGACAGAAGTGAAATAATGTAATTCGGATGTTTCACCCCTATTTATACCATCGGGTGTTTATGTAAAAACACGGAATCCAACTTTACGGAATCCGCTAGGAATCTCAATTACATGTATACAGGGAAAATCTGATTGAACATTTTGAAGGTCTGAGCGAAGGTATAGCTAGGAAGTAGTGATACAAGTCAATATTAATGGATGGTAGTTTAGTCAATAGAACTGGTACAAGGCCGCAATGGAATAAGTCTGCTGTAGAAGCTACTGATAGGACAGATAGACCATAGACCAGTAGTGGCCCTGGAGCTTTGGCGACAAGATGGAAGCGGTTGGTAAGACTACATTAGACCTCACTGAGGGATTACTCATGGTCCTCATGGCCTCATACGACAACAAAGGGGTGCCGAAGGCCATGTTGTCCAAAAAAGGGTACCGAAATTGGGGTGCCTGTGGATATGGCTGTTAAATACTGAAATGAGGCTAAGAGTCGTAGTAAATTATACCTCATTGGGGGATTTTTCATGGTCCTCATAACCTCAAAATTCAATGAGGCTATGAGGGATAATAAATGAGGACTCATTGAGGGCTTTTACATAGCCCTCATGGTCTCATACGACAAAAAGGGGTGCCGAAGGCCATATATTTTTCAAAAAAAGGGTGCCGAAATTGGGGTGCCCGGGGATATTGCCATTGATATTGGTTTTTATTTTTACAGAAGGGAGATAACTCTGCATACATGTTATGGGAAATCAAGCAATCTGATTCAGATTCAGATTCTTTATTTACGGTATACATATAAAAACGTTTTACAGATAAATGTTTTACAGATAATGTATTCAGCATACCGTGGGAAGTGTCATAGCCAGATTGGATGTCTACCTGACACTCCCTAGAAAAATAAAAATCGCAACAGACTGTGATGAAGTGATCGGACTTGAAGTAATTAGTCTAATTCCTAATGAGGGATGGGTGTTCATATTCTTTTGCCAATAATTTGTTCTCGTATAAAAAAACAAGTTAGGCGTAAATAATTATAGATTCCAGCGGACGACTGGTACCTCAATATTGCTAATATCCCGAAACAACCTGCTTAATATATTGTTAACACAGTTCAGGGTAGCATCCAGTAACAACAGATCCCATCATAAACTATCGTATAAATCTTGGAATAATACAAGTCTGTTAATGGGAGGTCCACATCGGCTGACACACGGTGCGGCGCAAATAGCGGTGAATCAGCCCGTTTCAGTTTAAACTGGAACGGCTCCCCCTGCGGTACCTCACGGTGTGACGGTCAGCATGACACGTAAATTATTGATGCATATTCACGGAACAAATCGAAGGATTTGCAGGTTGTACAGCACGAGGATACCAGAATGGGACACAGAGCATAACTTGTGTGTATAAGTTCTTTTTGGTAAGTTCTTCTCGGTAATTTAATGAAAATATTGATTTTTATTATGTACATTCTGGTCAGTAAGGGTTATTACACCAGACATAATTGGAGTAGGAAGAAATAAACTTGGAGGTTAATTTGCGTCTAAAGGCGGTTCTATTGTTAATATTTCGAGCAGTGATGTCTGGAGCATTCCATAATTTCGGGAACGTGTATAATGGAAGTTTATCTAAGGTACGGTTTCATGTTTTTTCTATGTTCAGAAGTCCAGACTGTCTGGTTGTTCTACCTGACGAATTGTCGTTTACGTTGAACATATCATTAAAGGAAGAAGGTAATTGGCCTTTGTGCCAGTCAAACATGAACAGCAATGCATGTAGTTTAAACAAATCGTCAACTTTGAGGAGTTCATCCTTCTTGAACAGAGGGTTGGTATAAGAGTTGTATTTTTTGTTATTGATAATTCGTAATGAACGCTTCTGCATAATAGCTAATTTATTAATTGCTTTTGAACTCCCCCATGTTACGATTCCATATACTAAATGGCTGTGAACCAGGGTGAAATACAATGTCTTCAGGACTCGATGGGGGAGGATATTTTTACTTTGTTGAGACTAAAGTTTGCTCGCGCTATTTTCGAGCTTATTCGGGATATGTGGGCTTTGTAGGATAAATGTTCATCGAGGCTTATTCCCAAAAACTTTATGGATTTTTCTGGTTCGTTGTCTCCGACCTTTTTAATAACTTGGTTATTTATTTTTACCTCATGATGGGAATCAGTATTCATTCCTTTTGTTGGATTAAGTATAATGTATGAGGTTTTTTTAGCATTCAGCATCAACTCGTTCACAGAGCACCATTCGAATAATTTTTGAAGTTCTTCGTTAAAATAAGGTGTTATTGAACTACTGTTGAGACCAGAGCAGTGTACTGTAGTGTCATCAGCGAACGACAAGAGATTAAGCGAAGTTGAGTTACTTATATCATTTACATACAGAAGAAATAAAACGGGGCCCAAGATCGAGCCCTGTGGAACACCGCAGCTTTGCCTGGCAAAGTCAGATTTTTGTTCGTCATATAAAACATATTGGAATCTATCGGACAAGTAGCTTCTAAACCAGTTGTTGGCTAGTCCTCTGATGCCGTAGTATTCGAGTTTGCCCAATAGTATTTCATGGTTTATCGTGTCGAATGCTTTAGACAGGTCCAAAAATAGTGCCAGTGTACTATTCTTTTCCCGTTTATTGTTTTCCATAGTGGTGCTTTTGAGGAGTTGGAGGATTGGATGAATCGTGCTATGACGTTTTCGAAAACCGTATTGATAAGGATATAAGATATTAAACCTCTCGAGATAACTTCTAAGCCTTATGTCCATGAGTAAAGTACTTTTGAAAAAACTGGAAAAATACTAATGGGTCTGTAGTTTGTAAAGCTGTGCTCGTCGCCTGATTTGAAAATGGGTACCACCTTTGCGATTTTCATTCTATCTGGTACTTTGCCCTCGGTAAAGGAATTATTGATTATGTGGGTAATGGGGACCAATATCTCATTTATCGTTTGTTCAAGAAGACTGGTTGTGATACTATCGGAATCTTTCGACAATTTTACCTTCATTCTGTTTACAATTTGACTAACTTCTACACGATTTGTGGGTAGAAGATAAAAGTTGTTGGAAATACTACCATGCATGTAGTTTAAGTACGATTTATCCGGTTTCTGGATCTGGTCGGATATGGTTCTACCAACGTAGACGAAACATTTATTGAATTCTCTTGCAATGTCCTGGGCTTCGATTATTTCTGTACCCCCCTGGACAAAGAAAGTGGGTAGTCTGTTTTCACGTTTTCCTTTATTGATAGCTTCGTTTAAGATCTGCCATGTTCTTCGCATATTGTTCCTATTTTCATTCTAGATATCCCTATAATAAATTGATTTACATTGTTTCTTAACTTTGTTAAAAATTTTACAGTAGTTTTTGTAATTTCGTGAATTATGTTCATTAGGGTTTTTAAGTTTTCTTTTATAGAATTTTTCTTTATTAACTGAAGATATGACAAGTCCCTTTGTCATCCAAGGTTGATTTTTAATAAATTTATTGTTCTGGCGGACACGCTTCAAAGGGAATGCCTTATCGTAAGCTTCCATATAGATGTTTAAAAATGTTTCATATGATTCATTGGGACAGTTTGAAAGCAAGACAGGGTAAAAATTACTTTCTGAGAGTAATTCTTTAAATTCAGACATTCTTTCCGCGCTCATGATTCGTTTTATAGTGAATCGTGGTGTATCATTTGCCTTGGTAGATTCTTCAATGTAAAAAACACCAAAGTGATCTGATACATCAGTTATAATTATACCCGGTATTGTTGTTTGTGAAACATTGTTTGAAAATATGTGGTCTATCAGACTAGCTGAATGATTAGTTACTCTCGTTGGTTTGGTTATATGAGGCAAGAATCCTTGGCTAAACATGAGATCGACAAATTCTTCTGTCTTGGAATGTATATTTGCTTTTAAAAGGTCCAGGTTGAGATCCCCCATGATATAAACTTTCTTGTTTTCGGCATTCAGAACATCCATTATTTCACCTAATTTTGATATGAGGAGGTTTATATCGGCTTTCGGCGGAGTGTTTGGTCTATATATGACGCCAATTATTTTAGAGTTGTGTTTATCTTCAACTTCTATGAATAGAGATTCGAAAACGTGGAAGATGAAAATTGTAATATCACTTCGAACTTTATAGGATATCCCCTCTTTTATATATAGCCCAACTCCCCCTCGGCCATCATCATTTTCGGGTCTCATACATTTGATAATTGGCGCATAACCCTCCAGAGTAAACGAGTTTTGTGGGGTAATTTGAAATATTTCTGTTAGTCCAATTATGTCAAAAAAATTATTATTTGTTTGTGAATTATAGAGCAGGTTCTGGAAGGAATCCCAGTGCGCCTTTAAACTTTGACAGTTAAGATGGAACAAAGAAAATTCTGAGTTTATTTTACTAGTCATAGACTGAAAATCTTTAGGTGTAAAGTATTTACACTCATTTGAGTGGAGTTTAAACGGATATTCGTCATTTTCTGGGGAGGAACATACTTTCTCATTATAGAGCTGTATAAAGTCATACTCTGGTTCCATTTGCACCTCGTCGAGTGCAACATTACCCGCCATAGGTCATTATCGTACCACCCGCTCTTCCGCAGGAAAAGTATAAGGATATTTCCCTAAATAATATGAGTATAAGGGGTTAATGAACTGTTCATGAGGGACTATCGGTTCTTCAGTATCACTTTTAGTCACAATCTGTTGCAATATGAATCCATGATTTGAGGTCAGATTGGGAACACAATAACTCTGTACATATATCAAAACAGTTAAAAATATACATATACATATTGAGTGCGACATCACTTTACTTACAATTGTTGTCAGGCGGTAATTCGGGTGGTTATATGTTTTAAATTAGGTTGTTCAAAAAACTGTTATGGGATTTGGATTTAGGGGACATTCACATGGAAGGATATCGCAATATTATTAATTTATTACAACAAATGATGATATTATCCATTCTGATAACGGAACACTGGACTCAACTTTCAGTATTTTAGATATGATTATCTTATACTGTCTTGTCCGCTGCAAAGTATTGCTGTTGAGTTACACACACTCAAGTAATTTTTTTATAAGTTTTGTTTCCCTGCATTTAGATCTACAATGCAATAAATCACTGGTGAAAATAAACACTGCATTAAGGCTGGTTGACCCTTTGGTGTTGCTGAATTATACACGCTAAAGTGATTTATTTACATAATTTAATTCCATGCGTTTGAATCCACCATGCAAGAAATCACCGGTGAAAAATATCAATTTAAGTTACAGAACATTGAACTCAGCTCTCAATATTCCACATATTTTTCATCAGCTCCGGCCATGTCTGCCATTAAGCAGCCATGACCCGGTTTGGTGAAAATTGGTGAGATACAACGACTTAAGTTGTCTTATAAAAAACCCTGGGCCATTTCAACTCTCGTACAGTTCTCCACAGAACGGATGGGGATATTAGCAATCTTCAGTTGTTCGATTGCGTCAAAGGTGAATATTTTTTCTGTTTGGACGGCAACAGACTTGACCTATTAAGGATACTAAACATCTTAGTTGAAATCAAATACACGAAATTACTGATGAAAATATCAATTCTGGTAGTGGAACACTGGACTCATCTTTCAATATTTCAAATATGTCTATCAAATCTAGCCATGTCTGCCGCAAAGCAGCCGTGACTGTTTTAATGAACATGATCTTTTACAAATAGTCAAGTTATGAAAACAATTAGCATTTCATGGACTTATTTTGGGCGTTCGGACACTTTAACACTCGAACAGTCAGTCTCACAATCACTGGTGAAAATATTAATTCAAGTTACAGGACACAGCTGTCAATATTCCAGATCTTTTTCTTCAAGTGCGACCATGCCTGCCATTCAGCAGCCGTGACCCGGTTTGATGATAAAGTGGAGAAAAACAACGACTAAAGTTATCATATGAAAAACTCTGGGCTATTTCAACACTCGTACAGTCCTCCACTCAAGTGATTTATTTACATCCTTTAATTCCATACAATTAAATCCACAATGCGAGAAATCACTGGTGAAAATATTAATTCAGTTACAGAACTCAGCTGTCAATATTCCATATCTTTTTCATTAAATCCGGCCATGTCTGCCATTCAGCAGCCGTGACCCGGTTTGATGAAAAAGTGGACAAAACAACGACGGAAGTTATCATATGAAAGACTCTGGGCTATTTCAAAACTCGTACAGTCCTCCACAGGACGGATGGGAAATTTTGCAATCTTCAGTTGTTCAATTGCGTGAAAGGTGAATATTTATTTCTGTTTAAAAGGCAACAGTCCTGACCTTGTAAGGATATTAAACATCTTAATTAAAATCCAATACACGGAATTACTGATGAATATATCTATTCTGGTAGTGGAACACTGGACTTACCTTTCAATATTTCCGATATGTTTATCAAATCCAGCCATGCCAGCCGCAAAGCAGCCGTAACTCGATTTGATGAACATGATCAATTACAAATAGCTAAGTTTTGAAAACAAATAGCCTTTCATGCACTTATCTTGAGCTTTGGGACATTTTGACACTCATTCACAGAATAAATTGGGGAATTAGCAATCTACAGTTGCAATAATTATCGGGTCATCAATAGAAACTGCATTAACACATATCAAATCCAGCCATGCCTACCACAAAGCAGCCATGACTCGATTTGATGATTATGATCATTTACAAATAATTAAGTTACGACACTCGTTCAGTCATCCACAGAATACTTTGGGGAAGTAGCAAGCTTCAGTTGCACTAATTAGCAGGTCAACAATAAAAACTGCATTAAGGCTGACCCGTTTGTGTTGTTGGGTTACACACTCTCAAGAATTTTTTTTTTTACAAGATTTGATTCCCTGCATATCATTCTACAATGCAAAAAATCACTGATGAGAATACCAATTCAAGTTACAAAATACTGAATTCAACTCTCAATATTCTAGATATTCTTCATCAAATCCGGCCATGTCTGCCATTCAGCAGCCACGACCTGCTTTGATGAAAATAAATGAAAATTGGTGAAGTACTACGACTTTAGTTGTCGTATATAAAAGAAAACAAACACCAGAAAACATTGGGCCATTTCAGACAAAAGAATGGATGGGAAAATCAGCAATCTTCAGTTGTTCAATTGCGTCAAAAGTGAATATTTCTTTCTGTTTAACCGGCAACAGACTTGGCCTTTTTAAGGATAATAAATGTCTTAACCCTTTACCCAACGAATCGCCCGCATCCGCCCGCGTAATATGCAAATTCTGCAGCTGGAAAAATATTATATTTCGAAAAATTTCAACAAAACCATATCATGTGACCCCTCTTTGGAACGAGCTCGTCGAGCTCGTTCCAAAGAGGTGTCACATGATATGGTTTTGTTGAAATTTTTTGAAAAAATTTATAAAATTATATTTAAAATAATAAATTTTGAAATCGTCTGTGTTGGGTAAAGGGTTAATTAAAATCCAATTCTGGTAGTGGAATACTGAACTCATCTTTCAATATTTCAGATATGTATATCAAATCTAGCCATGCCTGCCACAAAGCAGTCGTGACTGTTTTAATGAACATGATCTTTTACAAATAATTAAGTTATGAAAACATGAAAACAACTGGCCTTTCGGGGACTTATTTTGGGCGTTCGAACACTTTAACACTCGAACAGTCAGTCGCAGAATACATTGGAGAATTAGCAATCTTCAGTTGCAACAATTATCAGGTCAGCAAGAAAACCTGCATTTTGGCTTATCAAATCCAGCCACGCCTGTCGCAAAGCAGCCGTGACTCGATTTGATGAACATGATCAATCACAATTAGTTAAGTTATGAAAACAATTGGATTTTCAGGCACTTATCTTGAGCGTTGGGACATTTTAACACCCATACAGTCATCCACAGAATACATTGGGAAATTAACAATCCCCAGTTGCACTAATTATCAGGTCTGCAATGAGAGCTGCATTAAGCCTGGTTGACTCTTTGGAGTTATTGAATTACACACACTCAGGTAATTTATTTACATGATTTGATTCCATGCATTTAAATCCACAACGCAAGAAATCACTGGTGAAAATATCAATTCAAATTACAGAACACTGAACTCAGCTCTCAATATTCCATATATTTTTCATCAAATCCGGCCATGTTTACCATTAAGCAGCCATGGCCCGGTTTGATGAAAAATTGTGAGATACAACGACTTAAGTTATCGTATAAAAGGGCTGCTACCAGTTAGCGGTAGATAAGGACAATAAAGTTGAATTCCATTTCTGCACAAGTTTCGGAGATTTTATCAGCTGCAGTTAAGCAGCCCTGACTAGATCAGATGAACACTTAATCGGAAATTAGACCATGAAATAATTGGTACGAATATCCAATCATGTTACAGAACAGTGAACTTTTCTCTCATCTGTCCAATTGAAGTATTTTTTTAACCTTTTATCCAACTAGACAACCAAAACCGCCCAGAAAATTAGCCTAAGTAAAGCCTTCACAATAATTATCAGGTCAGCAATAAAAACTGCATTAAGGCTTATCAAGTCTGATTCATTAGTTATAATTTATATAAATGATCTAGATAAATGGAACAACAAGAGTATTCGGAATAGGGTCAGAACTAACAAGAACATAATAGAATAGCTAAAAATAGTAATAATAAGCAAAGCTGTTTCAACAGATAGGCTCTTCTACACTACTGGAGTATACTATAGAACAAAGGAACATGGCCAGATAGACGAAAACTATTGCATATACAGATAGAAGCAGAAAATTCTGAAAGAATTCGAAGTAGTACAACTTGACAGGTTTATTTGGGTGATTATCTAGGGAAGTCGTTCCAGAAAATACCCTCAGTCAATCGAACACACCCCCGGTACCCCTTGGTACTACAGCACTACGTGCTAACCCTATAAAATGGGAAAACCGTATCAAATAAAGTCAATTTCTCTGATTTGGGATAGATTTTGGTGATTTGGAGGGATTGTCGGGTTGTTTGTGGTAATTAGATTTACTCCGATTCAATCAAACACACCCTCGGAACATACCCCGTCTTATTGCGGAAAAATTGGGTAACATAGCAACCACTTGCTACCATAGAAACCAAGATGGCGGCCTCCAGTATACAAAATGGACGACGGAAACACGTATCACCCTAATAACACGCGCTGCGCATGCGCACTAACAACACGTATCACTATGGGGATGACGTCACAACATGGCCGCTCTTGCGGGTTACCATGACAACACAACATAGCGCCACTAGGTCATGTGACTTGACGTCACTTCCGAGGTCCCCCACCGGGGTCCCCCAAATATGACCTGTAGGGGAACATGACATACTACAGGCTCTCTCCCATAAATTGTAACAAGGAAAATCCATACAGATAAAATAATTTCAGTTAAAAGATAACATGAAGCATATTCACTAAATATGTAGCCTTTAAGTTATGGTACCTACACTTGAGAATAAAGCCCAAATATGGGCTTCCATCACTCTACCAGTTGAAAGTCAATATTTTGAGTTTATATTTTATACCTTGTCCCTAATACGCCTCCGTTGTTGTTGTCATGAATTACTATCTTGTTGACAAAAAATGAAAAGGACTAGTTATTCAAGAATTTTGTTTGCAAGTGTCGTCTGCTTTTCATGTTAGGTAAAGGGTTAAATGAAAACAAAAGTGTATTCCGTCCTATGTAGAGAATTGGTTATACAAAATTACAGTGCCGATTCACATGTACTCATTTAATGCATGTTGTTGTCAGAGGAGATGTGACAACCGTTACTTGGAATAAGTAACGGTTGTCACGCCTGTTAGTATGTACTTAACACACAATGAATTGAAAATAATAAAATTTGAAAGACTATTATTATGTAGCGCGCTGGTCTATTGTGGTAGTTAAGTTACGTAAAGGGAAAGGATATGATTCAGTGGCATGACCGTTGGGTAATGGGAGGTTACTTCTCCCACGATGTGTGTTGAATAATCATTCAGAATCTTTATTCACGGTACACATACATGTAAAATGGTTACAAATAAACATATTGCACAAATGTAATGTGAAGTATACCGTAGGAAGTGGCATAGCCAGATTGGCTGTCTACCTGCCACCCCCTGGAAGAAGATGGGGTGATTGCAAACAGACTGTGACTGAAAGAATGAACAGAGAGCCAATTATGTGACACATGATGGAGAATGACGATCGAATCATTACTTTTCTGATATTAGAGTATTAGTGTTTCATTTTCGCCAGCGGAAAGACGGTGATTCTAGGTAGGCAAGAAGCAACCTGCCTATAGGACTCCCTCCACTACTTATCATAACACATGAGGGCGGCAACAAGTCCCATCGTGAAGTTCGTATCGTTTAGACTGCGACAAGGAGGTTGGTCATAATGTTTGGGTGTGGTGTCTACGTTAGCTGCATCATCATCGTAGGATGACGAATGTTATTGATTTATTTGTGTAGACTTTTATTTGCAAGTTCATACTTATATCCATATAGTATTTTACATAGCACCACTGTAAGGAGGAAGCGCGACAGGTTGCACAAGACGAGGATTCCAGATTTAGACGCGGACCACGACTTTGACAATTTACGAAGTTTACGAAGTGCAATCAGGACAGTAGGGATTGTTGCAGCTGACATAACTGGAATATGAGGAAATGAATGTGGAAGTTAGCTTGTTCTTAAGCATGCTTCTGTCGCTAATATTACGAGTTGTGTCGTCCAGAGCATTCCATAGTTTCGGGAAGAAGTATAAAGGAAATTTATCCAGAGTTTGGGTCCGTGTTTTTTCTATGTATAGGAGGCCTGACTGTCTAGTTCTCCTACCAGATGAATTGTCAGTAATTTTAAATATATCATTGAAAGACACCGGTAATCTGCCGTTCTGCCAGTCAAACACGAACAGTAGTGCATGTAGCCTAAACAAATCATCAACCTTGAGTATTTGGTTTTCTTTAAACAGGGGATCTGTATGAGAATTGTACTTTTTGTTATTAATTATTCGTATTGAACGTTTTTGCAGGACAGCTAGTTTTTTGATAGCTCTTGAGTTGCCCCATGCCTGGATTCCGTATACCAAATGGCTATGTATGAGGGCGTAATACAAAGTTTTCATAGCTCCGTGGGGGAGGATATTTTTAACTTTGTTTAGACTATAGTTTGCGCGTGCTATTTTCGAGCATAATCGGGATATGTGAGCCTTGTAGGATAAATGTTCATCAATGCTAATTCCCAAGAATTTAACAGATTTTTCTGTTTCGGTGGCCCCAACTTTGTTAATGTTTTGGTTATTTATTTTTACCTCTTGACAAAGATTTTTGTTCCTACCTTTATTTGGATTAAGTATGATGTACGAGGTCTTCTTAGCATTCAGCATTAACTGGTTCACAGAGCACCATTCGAATAGTTTCTGGAGCTCGTCATTGAAATACGATGTAATGGGATTATTATCGGAGCCCGGGCAGTGTGCAGTGGTGTCATCGGCAAATGATAAAAGATTGAGTGATGTTGAGTTACTTATATCATTTATATATAAAAGAAAAAGAATAGGGCCTAAAATCGAGCCCTGTGGTACACCACAACTCTGTTTGGCTAAGTTCGATTTGTGCTCTCCGTACGTGACATATTGAGACCTGTTGGACAAGTAACTTCTAAACCAATTGTTGGTGACACCTCGGATGTCATATGTTTCCAGTTTACCTAATAGTATTTCGTGATTTATGGTGTCAAAAGCCTTTGACAAATCCAGGAACAGTGCTAAGGTGCTGTTTTTTCTTCTTTATTATTTTCTATTGCAATGCTTTTAAGGAGCTGAAGAACTGGATGAATAGTACTATGTCGCTTTCGGAACCCATATTGGTGAGGGTATAAAATATTAAACCTATTGAGGAAACTCTCTAGCCTCACTTCCATGAGTTTTTCCATTACTTTTGAGAATACCGGAAGTATACTGATAGGTCTGTAATTTGTAAAGCTGTGCTCGTCACCCGCTTTAAATATGGGTATCACCTTCGCGATCTTCATCCTGTCTGGTACTTTGCCGTTTAGGAAAGAGTTGTTAATTACATGTGTTAGAGGATCCAATACTTCGGTTATCGTATGCTTAAGAAGACAGGTTGTGATGTCATCGCAGTCTTTAGATAATTTTGGCTTCATTTTATTTACTACTCGGTTGACTTCTGTGGGATTTGTGGGTATTAAATAGAGATTATTGGAGACATTGTTGTCCATGTAATCTGTGTAGGACTTATTAGTTTTCTGAATCTGTTCGGATGTGTTTTTTCCAATGTTGATAAAGAAATTGTTGAATTCTTCTGCGATGGCATGGGGCTCGTTTAGCTCGATGTTGTCCTGGATGAAGAACGATGGTAATCTGGCTTCAGGTTTTCCTTTATTGATGGCTTCGTTTAAAATCTGCCACGTTCTTCGCATATTGTTTTTGTTTTCGTTTAGGATATCTCTATAATAGGTAGCTTTACATTGTTTTTTTACCTTGTTGAAGATTCTACAGTAGTTTTTATAGTTTTCTGAGTTCCTTTCGGTGGGAGCATGGAGTTTTTTCTTGTAGAAGTTTTCTTTGTTGTTGGAGGATATTACAAGCCCCCTTGTCATCCATGGCTGTTTTTTAATAAATTTTTTGTTCTGGCTAACACGTTTGAGAGGGAATGCTCGTTCATAGGCTTCCATATAGATGTTTAGAAAGGTTTCATATGACTCACTGGGACAATTCGACTGCATTACAGGATTAAAATCACTTTGCGAGATAAGTGTTTTAAATTCAACTATTCTTTCTGCATTTATTATTCTTTTTAGTGTAAAGTGTGGTGTATCTTTTGGTTTGGGGTTTTCCTCAATATAGAAAACACCAAAATGATCTGATACGTCAGATATGACTATTCCAGGTAATGCTGCTTGTGGAACATTATTAGAGAAGATATGATCTATCAGAGTAGCAGAACGACAGGTTACTCTCGTTGGCTTGGTGATATACGGCAGAAAGCCTTGACTGAACATGCGATTAACAAATTCTTCCGTTTTTGAGTGTGTAGTTGCTTTTAAAAGGTCCAGGTTAAGATCCCCCATAATATAAACTTTTTTAACTTCGGCATTTAAAACATTCGTTATTTCATTTAATTTTGATAAGAAAAGGTTGATGTCGGCTTTAGGAGGAGTGTTGGGTCTATAAATAACGCCAATAATTCTGGGTTGGTATTTATCTTTAGTTTCAATAAACAGAGATTCGAAGACATGGGGAATAAAGAACGAAATATCATTACGAACTCTGTAGGGTATTCCTTCTTTAATATATAGACCAACCCCTCCTCGACCATCATCATTCTCGTGTCTCATACGTTTAATAATCGGGGCATAGCCATCCAGACTGAACGACATCTCTGGAGGAATTTGGAAAATTTCGGTAAGTCCTATTATGTCGAAGAAGTTCTTTCCTGTTTGTAGGTCATATAGCATGTTTTGAAAGGAATCCCAATGGGCCTTCAGGCTTTGGCAATTGAGATGGAATATTGAGAATCCTGCGTCTATTTTACAAACCATTGACTGAAAGTCTCTAGGCGAAAAGTAGTTGCAGTCAGTTGCGTGGTTTTTATATGGGGATTCATCATTTTCTGTCAAGGAACATATTTTCTCATTATAGAGCTGAATAAAGTCGTACTCTGCGTCTACCTGCACCTCGTCGAGTGTAATGTTACCCGCCATAATTCACCAACATACTACCATCCTTTCTCGCTGGACAAATATATAAAACATAACTACAATATATTGTTCCAAGATGAAGATAAAAGGAGGTTAAGTCCCAGATAAAGTTCAACTGTTGGACGGGTTGAGACGTTATTTCTTTTTCATTTCTAGTCACAGTCTGTTGCGGTAATAGTATGTAATTGGGAGTTTGTTTAGAAACGAAAATTTTCTGTACAAACAGGATAAAAACACTGTAGTTTATATACAAGTACGTCGGGTGCAACATCACCCTACCTAACATCACATCAAAGTGATATGGTATCTTGGATGAATGATTGAACAAATAAATTTACAATTAAAGGACTTTACAGTAAAACAATGGATTCAATGAGGATAGAGAATGAGTGAGTCAATTTGTAAAAGACGAGGTGGAGTAATATGAATGAATGAATGAATGAATGAATGAATGAATGAATGAATGAATGGATGAATGAATGAATGAATGAATGAATGAATGAATGAATGAATGAACTATCATCATCGAGGGGGTCATAAGCCTTATTTCAGAGACAAAAAAAAAAAAAAAAAAAAAAAAAAAAAAATCCCGAAAAACAAACAAAAGTGTACAGACCTTGAAAATTGAATAGTTGTCAATGGCGCTGAGAGTTTTGACGTTACACTTGGCAGACGGCAGACGGTCAATGACCAACCGGGTGAGAATTTGGGATTAAAGTTATTTCACTGGTACTAAGTTGACGAACTAGCGTTGGCTGTATTTCAAGGTATAGTTTCACTAATTAAAAGTTCATTTGTTAATGAATAATATTGCATAATTACATCAAGGAATGTACACTTTGATAACTAACAATTAATAAACATAACAGCCCTTAAAACGACCAACAGACGACATTCATAAGAAGTATTATTGAGAGACCGATTTGTCTTCCAGCTCACGACCCCAATGATGCTAAATTGACGATTTAGCGCAAGAGGGCACTACAGGGTATAAATTATCTGATGAATTGTTTAAGTGCTCTTGATCAAAAATAAATAAGGTGGAGGTACTTTAATTTTTTACCCTAAACAGCAAGTCAGTCACACATCCAAACGCTCGATCAGTCAAGCACCCACACATCCATCCATCCGATCGTCCACCCAGAAGGAAGGAAGGAAGGAACGAACGAACGAACGAACGACCGAATGAATGAGAGAACGAATGACTGAACGATTGAATGAATGACACTAGTAACACTATATATGAATGAATGAATGAATGAATGAATGAATGAATGAATGAATGAATGAAGGAATGAATGAATGAATGAATGAATGACACTAGTAACACTAATAACGAACGAATGAGTGAATGAATGAATGAATGACACTAGGAAATAGTAAACAAGTTCTATGCTACTTGTTCCATCCGTTATGTCGAGATACACCGTCCACGGCCCCCATAGGAACAGGCTCACTTTGATGAGCACGCAGATTCGGTGGTTATTTGTGAAAAGCGTTGGTCGGTTTTGGACGCTACGCAGAGCAAAGGGCGAATAGCCGAGTGAAAACTATTGTGGGCTAAAGTTATCTTGCTCGAACTAGCTTGACGAACTGGGGCGGAAAGCACTGCGTGTGATGATGATCATTTGCAGAGCCGACGGTTGGTGAATACCCAGGTAAAAACTATTGTGGGCTAAATGTATCTTGCTCGAACTTACTTAACTAGCTCGTCAATGCAGCACCAGCGAAATAACTGTCTCAGTTATTTCACTCGTACTACATTGACGAACTAGCGTTGGCTATACTTCAAGGTATATTTTCACCGATTAAAAGTTGATTTGTTAATTTAGTATTACTTAATTACATCATGGAATGTTCACTTTAATAACTGATAATTAACATACATAGCAGCCCTTATTCGAGCACGAAGAACAGACGACTCTAATAAGAAAGTTCTTGAGAGACAAATTTGTCTTCCATCCCTTGCGTCAGAAGTACAGCTTATAACCCCCACAGGCACGCGCTCGTTCCAATGAGGGGGCAAAAGCCAAACTTCTGACGCAAATGTAAGGAAATCATGAACTGCAAATGGCGGATTGATAAAAAATAAACGAGGTAGAGGTACTTTAATTTGTTATCCTAAGCAGCAAGTCAGTCACACATCCACACACTCGATCAGTCAAGCACCCACACATCAATCCATCCATCCGTCCCGCCACCCAGAACAAATGAATGAATGAATGAATGAATGAATGAATGAATGAATGAATGAATGAATGAATGAATGACCCTTCATCCGGCATGGATGTTATATGACACTAGTAAATAGCAAGCAAGTTCTATGCTATTTGTTCTATCCATTATGTCGAGATACACCGCCCACGGCCCCCACTGGAAAGGGCTCACTTTGATGAGTGGTCATAATCCTCATTTTCGAGAAAAAAAAAACACCTGCTCGTTCCAATAAGGGGTCATAAGCCACATCCACATGGTCACACCTGCTCGTTCCAATAAGGGGTCATAAGCCACATAACCACATCTCCAAGGCAACAACAAGAAAGAAATCACGAAGATTCGGTGGTTATTTGTGAAAAGCGTTGGTCGGTTTTGGACGCCACGCAGAGCAAAGGGTGAATAGCCGAGTGAAAACTATTGTGGGCTAAAGTTATCTTGCTCGAACTAGCTTGACGATCAAGGGCGGAAAGCACTGCATGTGGTGATGACGATCGTTTGCGGAACCGACGATTGGTGAATACCCTTTAAAAACTATTGTGGGCTAAAGCTATCTTGCTCGAACTTGCGCAGTTCGTCAATGTAGTACCAGCGAAATAACTGTCTCAGATATTTCACTGGTACTACATTGACGAACTAGCGTTGGCTATACTTCAAGGTATATTTTCACTGATTTGTTAACGAATAGTATTACTTGATTACATCATGGAATGTACACTTTAATAACTGATAATTAACAAACAGAACAGCCCTATTCGAGCACGAAGAACAGACGACTCTAATTAGAAAAGTTCTTGAGAGACAAATTTATCTTCCATCCCTTGCGTGTGAAACACAGCTCACAACCCCCACCGGCACGCGCTCGTTGACTTGTTAATGAATAATATTACTTTATTACATCATGGAGTGTACAATTTAATAACTGATAATTGACAAACATAACAGCCCTTGTTCGAGCACAAAGAACAAACGACTCTTATAAGAAAAGTTCTTGAGAGACAAATTTATCTTCCGTCCCTTGCGTCAGAAGCACAGCTCACAACCCCCACCGGCACGCGCTCGTTCCATTGAGGAGGCAAAGCCTTATTTCCGATTTAAAAGTAAGGAAATCATGAACTGCAAATAGCGGGTTGATAAAAAATAAACGAGGTGGAGGTACTTTAATTTGTTACCTTAAACAGCCAGTCAGTCACACATCCACACACTCGATCAGTCAAGCACCCACACATCCATCCATCCATCCATCCATCCAACCACCCAGAATGAATGAATGAGTGAATGAATGAATGAATGAATGAATGAATGAATGAATGAATGAATGAATGAATGAATGAATGAATGAATGACCCTTCATCCGGCATGCATGTTATATGACACTAGTAAACAATAAACAAGTTCTATGCTATTTGTACCATCCGTTATGTCGAGGTACACCGCCCGCGGCCCCCACTGGAACAGGCTCACTTTGATGAGTGGTCATAAGCCGCATTTTCTCGGGGAAAAAAAAAAAAAAACCTGATCGTTCCAATAAGGGGTCATAAGCCACATAGCCACTCCTGCTCGTTCCAATAAGGGGTCATAAGCCATATAGCCACATCTCCAAGGCAACAACAAGAAAGAAATCACGAAAATTCAGTGGTTATTTGTGAAAAGTGTTGGTCGGTTTTGGACGCCACGCAGAGCAAAGGGTGAGTAGCCGAGTGAAAACTATCGTGAGCTAAAGTTATCTTGCTCGAACTAGCTTGACGAACAAGGGCGGAAAGCACTGCATGTGGTGATGACGATCATTTGCCGAACCGACGGTTGGTGAATACCCAATTAAAAACTATTGTGGGCTAAAGCTATCTTGCTCGAACTTGCGCAGTTCGTCAATGTAGTATCAGCGAAATAGCTGTCTCAGTTATTTCACTGGTACTACATTGACGAACTAGCGTTGGCTATACTTCAAGGTATATTTTCACTGGTTTGTTAATGAATAATATTACTTTATTACATCATGGAGTGTACAATTTAATAACTGATAATTAACAAACATAACAGCCCTATTACGCTTGATGAGTTTTGAGTAGGTGCACTTGTGGATGGCCGAAAGGCTGAATAGAGGTGTGGATGGTGTATGAATTTTTTTAGCCATAGCAATTCACGAATGTAGGTAATTGTTACGGGTGGTTTCACGCTAAAAACTAAAGTGTTAAAAACTACACTTGAAGTGCAGTATTTAACACTTACCAAGTGCTGAACTAGCACTTTGTTCAAACGTAGATATCCCAGAACTTGACAGGTGATACAATAATACCACTTGATAAGTGTAATATCGCGACACTTAAAAGGAAACAACGCAGAAAATGCGGATCAGACTCGAACTCTCGAGCCTGATCCGTGTCATCTGCGTTGTATCCTTTTAATTATGTACCCACCAAGCGCAAATCAAATTATGGACGGTTCTGGAAGAACCACCAATGCTAGACACATAGGAAGTGCCATCCATTCAAGTTTCAGATGTCTGACGATTGTAATGTCTAAGTGCTTCAAGCATTGCACTTTGAGTGTTAAAATCAAACCCTAAGAGTTAGAATGGGTTTAACACCTTGAAAGTGTCTGTTTTAACACTTTAGTTTTTAGTGTGTTGGTTGAAACGTATTGGACACATATGTACTTTTATAGGGCTCTAGAGGTGTGTTTCAACCCAGCTTTCAACACAATCCGAGGGTTTTTGAAGGTTGCCACGGAGATCAATTACAACCTATAGTGTGGTGTGTGATGTGGCCAAGGCTTGATTCTCCGGTTCGGTGCAATAATTGTGGGTGTTTGTAGAACTACTTTGTGAAGGATCAATCATGATAATTTGAGTCGCATATCGCCCATTGAGTGTAATAAGGCGCTATCTGCAATGCGTCAGCATTGCAAATGGCGCCGTGTTTCACCCAAGGGACAAATTGACACGTTTGGTGTTTAGGATAGACAAGAATAGTTACTTTGAACATTGAGGTCTCGCTCCACTAGGAACAATACATTACATCTCAGAAAGGGTGAGCATTTTGAATATCTATTCAAATATTGTTTACGTGTGGGTAATGAAGTAGTAATCCGCATTTTGTCTGTTTGTGTAATGTAGCGAGTATGGATCAACCATAAAACGGTTGGCCTAAAACACTACAAGGTTCCATTGGGGATCGATCCATTAGACTATTTCCCTGTACAACCTAACATGCGACCATCATTATTTGTATGAACAGTCCCATGATCACAGCGAGTAATTCATATAATGCGTTTTGTCTGGGGTACTTGTAACCTGTAACTCTCAGTTCGTCTGCCAAGTACATTTTTCGGGAGCGCGGTGGCTCAATAGGTAGAGGTGCAGGCTGCAAGCCGAGAGGTACTCGGTTCGAATCTCACCTGCGGCAACCACGTTGTGTCCTTGGGCAAGACACTTCATCTCCATTGCCCGAGTGGGGGCACGATGATGCCGTGTGCTAAGGCGTACTGCACGTCGATGGTATGCATATCTTCAACCAATCTAACCCTGCCTGTGCTGCAGAGCGGAGTTACGATGTTGGGGAGCTGGCAGCTGCTCGGTGGTTCTCCCCGGGTACTCCGGCTTCCTCCACCCGTAAAACGATCACGGTCATGATTAGCCATTGTGCATAAATATATGACCTTAAACATCAATAAATAAATAAATAAATAAATAAATAAGTACATTTTTCAAGTGGCAGAGTTTCCTCCCTTTACTTCCGTACATGAGGATAAATTAAGCTTTAAAATGCAGCAGACAAGGGAAAACTGCTTGATTCACCGACTGGTGTACGCCTGTTGCACCAATCGGCTTACTCGGAACGCACACAATTGTTTACCCAGATAGGTGCTTTAAGGAGTTACTGTTTCCGGCTGAAAGTCCTTCCGAGTTTTATGGAAAAAATCTTGGTATTGTTTTTAGTGGATCCACTAAGTGGAATTTCATTTTGTTCGTAGAGTTTGGTAGAAAAAGAATCACGCCTATTGTTGCATAATGATAGTCCATGGACATTATTGCAGGTGACATCTTGTTAGCGACAAAAGGTTGAAGTTTGACGCATTGCGAGGACACACCGTTCCCTAAATAAAATTTTAAATTGTCATTAACAAATCTCAAAATTGGAGACCGGATCAGTTTATTGAATTTCCATATGGTCACTGAGATGGGCGCGTCTCCGTATTTCGTGGTCAAATGAATTCACCTTTTACAACACTTAACGGTAACCAAGTGCTATTCTCAAAACTCGATATTTTATTATTTTTTGAACGAGAGTAGTATGTCTCGCACGTTTCACCCCTCATTGGCAGGATCTCATGTGACGTCATAGTCACGTGACCTAGTGCCGCCATGTTGTGTTGTCATGGTAACCCGCGTGAGCGGCCATGTTGTGACGTCATCTCCATAGTGATACGTGGAGTTAGTGCGCATGCGCAGCGCGTGTTGTTAGGGTGATACGTGTTTCCGTTGTCCATTTTGTATACTGGAGGCCGCCATCTTGGTTTCTATGGTAGCACGTGGTTGTTATGTTACCTAAACCCTTTTTGTAGGACAGGGGTATGTTCGATTGTAGAAGAGTATTTCCCGTTTCGTAGAATTACCACAAACAACCCGACAACCCCTCGAAATCACCAGAATCCACCCAAAATCACCGAAATTGACTTTATTTGATACGGATTTCCCATTTTATTGGCTTAGCACGTAGTGCTATAGTACCGAGAGGGTATCGGGGGTGTTCGATTGAAGTGGAGTATTTTTCTGACTTACAATTCTCACAGAATTCTCGAAGAATTACCCAAATAAACCGGACAAATTGTACTATTTCGAATTCTTTCAGAATTCTCTGCTTCTATCTATATATGCAATAGTTTTCGTCTATCTGACCATGTTCCTTTGTTCTAGAGTATACTCCAGTAACGTAGAAGAGTATTAGTTGGAACAGCTTTGCCTATTGTTACTATATTTAGCTATTTTGATCTATTCTTGTTAGTTCTGACCCTATTCCAAGTACTCTTGTTGTTTCGTTTATCTAGAACATTTATATAACTAACCAATCAGATTGCTTGATTTCCCATAACCTGTATGCAGAGTTATCTCCCTTCTGTACAACAAAGGCCAATATCATTCCCAAAGCAAATAAGCTATCGAGCAGTTACCGATAAGTCATTGCTCGAACGACTCGAAGCTCATCGAGCAAATGAGTCTTAGAGCAATTGCTCGAGCGAGTGACTCGGCATATTGCTCGAACGACTCGAAGTCCGTGGAGCAAATGAGCTATCGAGTAATTGCTCGTTTGAGTGACTCCTCGAACGACTCTTCGACTCATTTCAGTATTTGAGGATACCTATGGCCCGGCATTGTATTATTTGAGGATACCTATCGAGGTTACCTTTTATAGGATACTTATCTGAGGATACTATTACCTACATCACAAGGCATACCTATCCCAAATATTCCTTATAAGCTAAAGAGCCAAGAGAGTAATTGCTCCATGAGCTGATTTTGGAGTGTGGCATCATGCCGAAATGTCTGAAAAGTCAAAGCGTTCTCTCCATCTGTTCTTGATTTAATTGAGAAAGATGACAAAAGTTGTGATTTTTTTTATTTTATGACAAAACCTGTCGATTTTCATCACAAAACTGGTAACCTAATTTTTGAAAAAAACTGGCGATTTTTCTTACAAAAGTTGGGGCTATGACAGAACCTGGCGATTTGTATTACAAAAGTTGATGCTGTCACAAAACTCGTCAGTTATGACAAAATTGAGCGTTACAAACGTCACTTTAACTCTTCAACTGTTAATCTTTTCAGAGCCATGCTGGAATGAACTCCTGTCTTTTCAGAAATAAAGAGCGAACATTTGACCTCAAGAATAATTTTTGTTGTATCAGGTGTAACATGGGCAAAGTGAATTGCACGTGCGACGTATAAAACAACGAAAACTCCTATGACGAATGTGGTGCACAACTGAGAGGAAATTTAGTTCTGCATCGATTGTGTCTGTGCCAGGGGAAAATATTTTGCTTGGTCTGGAGTAACATGGGCGGGGTGAATTGTACGCGCTACGAATAAAACTTCGAAGGTGGTGTACAACAGTTAATGAGAGCAAACTTAGTTCTGAACGGATTGTTTTTCTCTGTGTCAGGGGAAAATATGTTACTTGATAAGGAGTAACATGGGTAGGGTGAATTGTACGTGCGACGTATAAAACAACGAAATCTCCTTTGGCGAATGTGGTGGACAACTGAGAGGAAATGTAGTTCTGAACAGATTGTCTTTGTCTGTGTCGGGGGAAAATTTGTTGCTTTGTTCTTGTCTCGATCGTTTTCATTTATCTTCAGTATCGTTTATTACACAATTCACGTTGTTATTAATAATTTAATAATAAAGCTTCCACATAAAAACAGTGGAATCACCCTTACGTGGAAAGTAAGGAATTAACCCTTTACCAAACGTAACGCCCAAAACCGGCCAGCGCTATTCACAAAAATCGTGAATTAATGTTCATTATTTTTTTCATTTTTTGTTTCAAAAACATGGGTTATGACCCCTCTTTGGAACGAGCTCGTCGAGCTCGTTCCAATGAGGGGTCATAACATATGTTTTTGAGACAAAAAATGAAAAAGATTAGTTATTCAAGAATTTTGTTTGCAAGTGTCGTCTGCTTTTCATGTTAGGTAAAGGGTTAAATGAAAACAAAAGTGTATTCCATCCTATGTGGAGAATTGGTTATACAAAATTACAGTGCCGATTCACATGTACTCATTTAATGCATGTTGTTGCCAGAGGAGATGTGACAACCGTTACTTGGAATAAGTAACGGTTGTCACGCCCGTACAGTCAGAAAAGCCGGCGGGTGATATGTATAGTTTAATTTGAGACCGATAATTCCCGATTCCAAAACCAAAAATTTCCGTTCTCGGTAACCGGAGAATAAAGAAAGAACAGAAGCGGGAATGGGGGCGTTCGTCGGCGGTAGTAATGGTGGTGGTTTTCCCAAAATTATCTACGATATTCTTTACGCTATCGTTGCTTTTTTCCGCCAGCGCTTCTTGATAACTCTCTCAAAGCACAATGTGCATTCTAATTTTTATATTCCCAACACAAACTAGGACACATTCCTGTAAGTGAGGACCACGACGTGAGCAGTAGTTTTTAGAACTGCAGAAATTGTCTCGCCCAAAGAAACCCCAGTAGTTTGTTCTACTGCCACCCGCTGTCAACCGGGAAATTCTCGCTTCCAAAACTCTCATTGATAATAACGACCGGCAGATTTATGGAAGCGAGAAATTCCAGGTTCCCGGATTTCCCGTTTAAAACATTCCCGGTTCCACGAAAATTCAGGCGCGTAGCCAGGAATTTTGGAAAGGTGCGCTAAGTCGCAATCGACGATCACCGACTCCGTCTGGTGGACCATGGTTCACCAGGGCGGGAAATATTTTCAAAAATGAGTATCAAATAGGAACTACATGTATGTGGAAGCATCTGGAAAAATATTACAAGCATCTTGATTGCAAGCATCTTTGCGGAATTGTATGCGAAAACTTACATAAAAATAGATCGATAAAGTTGATAGTCATATTTTATTTTTCTGATATATGTTATACCTATGTATGTAATTCTGGCCGAAGCGTGGTAGCTCAGTAGGTAGAGGATGCAGGCTGCAAGCCGAGTGGTCCTCGGTTCCAATCCCACCTGCGGCAACCACGTTGCGTCCTTGGGCAAGACACTTAATCCTAATTGCCCACGTGTGGGCGCAGTGGCGTTCTGTACTAAGGCGTTCTGTACGTCGATGGTGCAGTTGTCTTCAACCAATGCTAACCCTGCCTGTGTGGAGTTAGTACGTGGGGGAGTCTGACGGTTGCTTGCCGTTGCACGTTGGTTCTCTCCGGGCACACCAACTTCCTCCACCGATAAAAAATGTCCGACATGAGGTGACCCTGGCTGTCAAAAGTGTCGTTAAACCCCAATAAATAAATGTAATTCTGGCGGAAATTAACCAGAGATAAGTTCAGTGTAACATATAGAGCCTGCAACACCTGGACCATGAAACTAGTTTCCTAGGCACCCTGATACTAGTTTATAGCCGAGTCCATAAAAAGTGTCAAAGCATTGCCTAGGCAGGGGGCGCGGTGGCGTTACGGTAGCCGGTTCTCGTCAGATCACCGAAGTTAAGCAACGTCGAGCCCGGTTAGTCCTTGGATGGGTGATCGCCTGAGCGATCGATTCGGACTCACGCGTTGTGACCTTGGGCAAGGCACTTCACTCCGATTGTCCACATAGGGGCACGATGACGCCGTGTACTAAGGCGTACTGCACGTCGATGGTGCGCATGTCTTCAACCAATCTAACTCTGTCTGTGCTGAGTTCCGATGTTGGGGAGCTGGCAGCTGCTCGTCGTTGCTCGGTGGTTCTCTCCGGGTACTCCCGCTTCCTCCACCTGTAAAACTGTTAATGTGTCGTTAAACCCTAATAAATAAATAAATAAATAAATAAATAAATAAATAAATAGTACTATTCATTTCACAGAAACTACATGCAAACAAGAACAGTCATGTATTAAAACAACTTACCCCCATACATCGTACTCTCTGTGGCTGAGCCACAGAGAGTACGATTTATCGGGATAAGTAAGGTTGACCCGTTTTATCCAAATTTTCAAATCACAAATAGATGCCTCAAATGGAACTCCAATTTTGCGGGGAGGTGCGTTCGCACCCGTCGCACATTCTCTGACTACGCACCCGAAACCTTAAAATATATTAAACCTTAGTGATATGGAAGTCGTTAGATTATCTTGTTGAAGTTTCAACAGTGAAGAATTGAAAGATATGATTTTTATACAGGAAGAGTGAGCACATTAGATCCGATTTGATATTTAGATATATACCGCTTAAGTATTAATGTCAAGACATCTTCATTTATCTTACTGTATCTGGACAACCACCATGTTATACAAACACTGACTGTTTATATATGGCTTAATAACCACAAAATACTTATGTAGATGTTGTGAAGGCTTGATCATGTTTTTACATAACGCAAGCGTCCTTTTCGTCCAGATCTTAAAAAATAATCAGTTGACGGAAACAACGAGCAGCTGATGTGTTCAATCGTCACTTGAAGTTAAATGGTATATATTTTTAGTGTGTCATTTTGTTTCACCTGGGCAAACCAAAAGTGTTTGAAATATTTCAGAGATTTATCGTAAGTGCTAGAATATTCTGTATATATCCCATGAATAGTTGTAGTGTCTCAGCATATCTTCCACAAACCACTAGTCTTATTGACAAGTCGTGCTTAACTCTATAGTGCCACGCCCTCTTCTACCAGATGACGCGGACTTGGATATATTCTTGTATGTGAGGAGGTTTAATAAAATGTATAACACACTTAGTGTTATAGGGGTCGCGGGGCTCATTGGTTAAATGATTGGAGGCTAAACTATCTACAACGTGTCCTTGGAAAGACATTTCATACCGTTTGGCTACACTAGGGGGTAGGCGTGGTAATAATAGTAATAACATGATTTTGTCGCGCGTCCCGGTTTATTAACGGGCCTTGGGGACTGAGTAGTAGCCCTTTGGCTTATTAACGGTAATATACTCCCGGTTTGTTATTCATTCCTCTCGGGCCGTTAATAAACCGTAACGTTCTCCAAACTCATGTTATTGTTATAATGATGTTGCCGTGCTAGTTGAGAGGTAACCTGAAAAAAGGTTTCAGACAACCTCTCGTTTTCTGGTAACCTCGGATAACGATTTTTTTGCAAACGAAGAACATAATAATACTGATATGGCTTTTGTGCAATCGGAGAAATTATCAACCAAGAATATTACACCGCCGATTGTACGAGTTTCCTCAATTCAGTTCAATTCTTTACTTTACAGTATAATTAAAAATACACAAACAGAAATTAAGCAGGCCCAAAACCAAGATCTCAAAATTTTCCCAATATGGTAGGGCGTGAGTTAAAGCGGGCCATCCACACTCAATATGATTGTCAATATAATTGTCAATAATTTATATTGACAATCTTATTGATCATGAATGGGCGATATTGAAGACTTGATCAATGTATTGAAGAATATCAGAGAGCTCAAATATTTATTGACGTATTGTCAATAATATTGATGTGCATTTTTGTCACATCAATTGTATTGATCAATATTTCATTCTTGTCAAAAACACAGAGCCATCAACATGGCAAAATCAATCAAAGATTGATCAATCAATCCTATGATTGTCGAATCAGAAATGAAAGAAATATTGATCAAAATGATAGTGCAGTTGAGGGCAAACATTATATTGTCAATAATATTGAGTCAATAATATTGACAATTATATTGACTGTGGATGGGCCGCTTAAAAGTTTCCGATAGTGTTTTCGGGTCGCTGACCGCCGGTACGAATTTAAAAACTAAATCAATATACTACCTTAAAATCAATAATAAACGAAACAGGTTGAACATGTTCATTTATTGTTATTATTTTAACCCCATTAATGGGATCGCGGTGGCTCAGTGGTAGACTGTTGGACGTCTATGCTAGAGGTCCCGAGTTCGATCCCCGTCCGGGAAACTCGCGTTGTGTCCTTGGGCAAGGCACTTTATACCGGTTGCCTACATGGGGGCACGATGACGCCGTGTACTAAGGCGTACTGCACGTCGATGGTGCACATGTCTTCAACCGCCGTAATCCTGCTTGAACGGAGCTTGCACAGAGTTATAATGTTGAGGAGCTGACAGTTGCTTGTCGATGCTCGGTGGTTCTCTCCGAGTACGCCGGCTTCCTCCACCCGTAAAACAGTACAGGTCGCGATTAGCCATTGTGCGTAAGTATGTGACCTTAAACACCAATAAATAAATAAATCAATAACCCCATAATCAGCGCACACGATATCAAATTTGTTTTTTATTTTTATTTTTTTCACATTTTTCAAAAACGTTCAACCAAATCATATCACGTGAACCCCTCATTGGAACGAGCTCGTTCCAATGAAGGGGTCTCATGATATGGTTTGGTTGAAACTTTTTGTTTGAAAAATCCTTTTTTCAACTGCTCAATTTGTAAATTGCGCGGACAGATGTGGTCTAAAATTATAATAATATAAGAAAAGCTTTCATGTGCATTACTCCTCAATTATCAAATACTCACAATGAGCGCTTTCATAAAAAAGAATATTTGAAACATCAGGGTATTTTTGCATAATGAAAATTATAGTTTCGCCAAACAGTAAATTTCTTTTTTAAATTCGCGACTTTAAGAGAAAATTTGACGTTCCAGCGATCAACAATTTTCTGACGGACAACAAAAAATTCCGACAGACAGAATTATGGGAGGGGGAGAGGGGGGGGGTCCCAGGCACCCTCACAAGCTACAGACTTGAAATTAAGAACTACAGAAAAGGTTCTGCTCTGAAGAGAGTGTCATAGTCTTGTTGGCTATCTTCCTGTCACTCCCTATTGGCCACTGAATTATGCTTGGCAGGGAGCGCAGTGGCTTAGTGGTTACGGAATTGGACTTCAAACCAAAAGGTCCACGGTTGGATCCTCGCCAGGAGTAACTGCGTTGTGTCCTTGGTCAAGGCACTTCATCCCGATTGCTCACGCGGGGACAGAGTGGCGCTGTGTACTATGAGGTACTGCACGTCGATGGTGCGCTTGTCTTCAACCAATGCTAACCCTGCTTGTGTAGAGTTAGTACGCTGGGGAGTCCGGCAGTTGCTCGCCCCTGCTCGGTGGTTCTCTCCAGATACCCCGGCTTCCCCCACCCTTTAAACTGTCCGACACGAGGTGACCCTGGCTGTCGAAAGTGTCGTTAAATCCCAATAAATAAATAAATTAATCATAAAAAGAATACTTGAAACAATCAATAAAGATTGTAGCTTCGCTTACAAATAGTCAATTTGTTTTTTTCAAATTCGCGTCTTTAAAAGGAAATTTGGCGTTCGTGCGACCAACAATTTTTGTGACGGCCAACAAAAACTTCCGACCGACAGGATTATGGGGGTGGGACAAAACCCCACACCCTCACTAGCTACAGGCCTGTAATTAAGAACTAAAAAAATGGCTCCACACTGCATTGAGTGTCATATTATTGTTGGCTATCTTCATGTCACTCCTGTGGGGGCTTTACATGATATGGTTTTGTTGAAATTTTTGGACAAATATATTTTTTTTACTGCTTAATTTCTAAATTACGCGGAGGGGGGGGGGGGGGGGCGATTCGTTAGATAAAGAGTTAAGTTACGCGACATCGGCATTTTTTCATATAAACAAAACAGGCAGCTCTATGTGAAATTACCTGATTCGAGTTCGCATGAAGACCCATTTGTTTTGGTTCTTCGACGGGTTTTGTTACTACTTGTAACCAAAGTTGCCATGGATTTTGCTTTAGTGTAGGGTTAAGAGCAATGCTGATAACGCCTCCATTGAACTGACAATATTCCGTGATGTAAGACAGGAGGTGTGATATAACACACTGTTGGAAAGGGCTCTCTGTGCAGTATGTTACGTCACCCCATTTGACTGCACAACTCAAAGAGTATTTTATTATATAATAATAGTAAATCAGATCGAGGATCGAGCAGAGTAAACAAATGAAAACTAAAGGTACTTATAATTCCCTTAGGCTTAGATATTTATTTACTGTGGTTTAAAGACATTTTCGACAGCCAGGGTCACCTCGTGTCGGACAGTTTAATGTGTGGAAAAAGCTGAAGTTCCCGGAGAGATCGACTGAGCAGCATCGAGCAGCTGTCAGACTCCCCAACGTGCCAACCCTGCACAAGCAAGATTAGATAGAGAGTAATCGCTTGACTGAACTGGTTACGTGAAATAATTCATGAGTGGTGAGTGACGTTGTACAAACACGAGTGCGCGAATGCGCACGCGTGTTTTGCAATATTGTCCCTCGCCACGAATGAATTATTTCACGTAACCAGTCCAGCCAAGCGATTACTCTGTTTATTACTTTTCATTATTAACGATAATTATATTATTTAGCTCTTTACCTAACGTAACGGCCAGCGCTATTCTCAACAATCGCCAATTAATTTTCATTATGTTTTCATTTTTTGTCTCTAAAACATAGGTTATGACCCCTCATTGGAACGAGCTCGTCGAGCTCGTTCCAATGAAGGGTCATAACCTATGTTTTTGAGACAAAAATGAAAATAATAACTATTCAAGAATTTTTCTTGCAAGTGTCGTCTGCTTTTCATAATGGGTAAAGGGTTAAAAAAAACAAAAAACAATGAAGTCCCCATTATATCCAGGGCAAAGGTCTTCGTTTGCGCGCACGGATACATGACACAATTGTTGATTGCATAATTCACTTGTGAAGTTATCGTTTATAATCAAACCCGGAAATCCCAGTAAATCACACTTTGGAAAGTAATAATATTGGTTAAAGACAAGTGCATCATCGACGTGCAGTACATCTTAGTACACAGTTCCACCGTGTCCCCACATGAGCAATCGGAATTAAGTGCCTTGCCACAACGCAATTACTGCTGGTGAGAATAGAACCGTCGATCCTTCTGTTTGAAGTTCAATGCTCTAACCACTGAGCTACCATGCTCCCTTTAATTCGGTGGCTGATTTAGGACACTCAAATATTTATTTTTATCTCGTTATAACGAGATCGTATCGGGGGTGGGGTGGGTGGTAAATATCCCCCTTACATCCCCCCCCCCGGTTTAACGCCATTGAGAAAGGATGGATAACAGAAAAATGAGATGGAATTCACAGAGACAAATTAAACATCAAAAGCGTAATAAACTTACTGCCACCCCTCCCCACACTCTTCCCTCCACACACAAGGAGAGATTTATTTATTTATTTATTTATTTATTTATTTATTTATTTATTTATTTATTTATTTATTGGAATTTGACGACCCCTTCAGCAGCCAGGGTCATGTCGTGTAATGTAGTTCTACGGGTGGAGGAAAAACCGAAGAATCGGAGAGAACCACTGAGCAGCGGCGAGCAACCGCCGAACTCTCCAACGTACTAACCCGGCAGAATTTGAGTTACATATAGAGTTCTAACGCAAGTTGAAGACGACAGTATATAGCTTCACAAAAGTGACTTTAAACACCAATAAATAATTAAATAAATTCCCTATACCAGTGATGACTATAGTCGTCATGTTTCATATTCCATGTTCAGCTCAATCTGTCAGTGAACAAAATGAGAAGTTTATTGAAAAACTTAGTGCTGAAGCGGCATGGGGGAGGGGGGGGGGTGGGAGGGGGTTGACACCCCATCCAATAACATTGACCCCCACCCAACCCCCACAAAAATCAAACTGCCACTTATAATTCCCAAACCTCCCTTCTCTCAAGATGCCCAGAATGGGCCCCAAAGCTTTATAATTTGAATAAAAAAATCACCCCCCCCCCGGACCCCACCAATGGGAGGGCGTACCTCCCAAACTCTCCGTCCCCTGCCTCAAACCTCGAGACATGCCCGTGGTATGTGGATCTAGACCCTCGCGATATTACTGCTCCCCCCCCCCCTCCCCCCTTCACACACACACAATTTGGGATCCTAGCTCTTCACAGTAAAAAACAATTTTCTAGAGCTTCAGTATTCATGCAATGCATTATTGTTATATTATTCACACCATTTAATTCTATTTCTAAGAAGTGCACAAGTTATCGGTATACCGTATTTTTTGGCCTAATCATGATAACCCTTTTACCCACCGCAGCGACACAAACCGTCCGTATAATATACACAATTCGCCACTCAAAATTTATGTTCATATTTTTTTCTCCCAAACCATAGTTTATGATATCGCACCGAAAAGCGCTAGACTAGCTCGTTCAAATGAGTGTCATAAGCCGTTTAGTTGTGAAGAAAAAAATTTGGTAAAAGGTTAATAACGCCATAATGTGATCCCACGACAAATATGTACAGCTACCTACTATATAATTATGAGAGCGCGGTAGCTCATTTGTTAGAGTATCGAGCTTGAAACATAGAGGTCGACGGTTCGATTCTGACCCGCGTTGTGTCTTTAGGTAAGACACTTAATCCCAATCGTCTACGTGGCCTGACGTGGGGTCACGGTGGCATTATGTGCTAGGGCGTACTGCACGTCGATGGTGCACGTGCCTTCAACCGCTCTACATCTAATTCTGTCGGGTTAGTATGTTGGAGAACTTGACGGTTGCTCGTCGCTGCTCAGTGGTTGTCTCCGGTTCTTCCTCCACCAAGGGAACTACCCTACATGACATAGCCCTGGCTGTTGAAAGCGTCGATAATAAATAAATCTCTCCTTGTGTGTGGTGGTGGTGGGGGGGGGGGGGGGGGAGGTGGCAGTAAGTTTATAAGGCTATAGTTGTTTAATTTGTCTATGAAAATTCCATCTTATTCTCTGTTTTTCACCCTTTGTCAGTGGCGTTAAATCCCGGGTCGGGGGGGGGGGGGGGCGGTAGGGGGTATTTACCACCCCACCCCACCTCTTCAATAAAAAAAGTAATTAACCGATGGTCCCGATTAAACTCGTGGAGATGTTTGAAGTCAGTCCAAAACAAAACACAAACGAAGAAAGTTAACCAAGAGGATAAATTCAGAAGCGCGCCTAATTACGAAACGAGCAGAGAATTCGAATTGGTAGTGTCACAGCGGCCTCAGAATCACTGAGAACGCGAGTTTTGGCCCTCATATTTTTCAAAATTTTCCCAGGGAAGGGCCCCCGGACCCCGCCAACGAGAAGGGGGGATACCACATCTGGTGCTCACCCCCGCCTCGCCACTGCGCGACTCGAATCATGCTACTGTCAGCACAATGGGCGCCCCTTTTGCATGGATCTCCGCCTTGATACCCCTCTCCCAATATTTTTACCTTTTCACGTCCCTGTCCTTGTTCTATTAGTATGAGCGTTAAATACACTTGTCGTAATTATCTTTTACAACATGTGCGAGGGGGAGGGGAGGTATTTCGCGGGCATTGGTGGGATGCTTTGGGAAGGAGAGGGGTAGGAGTGTTTTCCGTGTATTACATCCACAGTATTAAACACACGTGTAAGATATGTACACTGTTTTGGGGCTGAGGCTATAGTCGTGTTTTGAGTGCCGTGTGTCGAAAAAGTGTTCCACATACGGTGTGGGGGAGGGGCGGGGGAGGGCAGCGAGTTTATTGCGCTATAGTTGTTTCATTTGTTTGTGTGAATTCCATCTCATTTTCTGTGTTTATTGGTATGAGAGTTATATGCGCTTATCGTAATTATCGTTGACAACATGTGCGAGGGAGAGGAGCGGTATTTCAAGGGCATGGTTGGGATGCTTGGGGTGGGGGTGGATAGGTGTTTTTCCTATGTATTACATCCAGAATATTGAAAACACCCGCGAGATATATAAACTGTTTTGGTGGTGGGGGCTATATGTTTCATGTCATCAGAGTCACGTGATTTTATCTCGAGATAACGAGATGTTTTCTCGTTATAGCGAGATCTTTTCTCGTTATAACGAGATCTTGTCGTTATAACGAGATGTGTTCTCGTTATAACGAGTTGTTTTCTCGTTATAACGAGATGTTTTCTCGTTATAACGAGATCGTATCTCGTTATAACGAGATCGTATCTCGTTATAACGAGATAAAAATAAATATTTGAGTGTCGTAAATCAGCCACCGTACTTTAAGGCTTAGTAATGTAGATGAACGAAAATTTGGATGCCTTAATGTTTTGGGGGAGATCATTAGACCATTTTGTACAAGCCGATAAGCATTATTGTCGTTGCAGTCATGTTTGATCAGAGACGCTCAATGAGAACTCGAATATACTCTTGTCCAAAAGAAAAAAACATGAAATCAAATTCGAGTTGCATTGTCTTGAAATTAGAAAAAAAGCCTCAATAAATGATGTGTTGTGGCCATGTAATAGCGGAGATGCTGAAAAGGACTTTGATGTTTAAAGGGAATGTAAACAGAAACAATTTGGCAAAAACTGTCGTCCAATAATTATTTTATAATTTAAATATTTGATAATCTCACTTTTAACCCTTTTACTGCCACGCCCACTTTAGTCATATATGGAGGACCTCTTTGAACGCCTGTATGCGAAGAAGTTTAATAAGATGTATGACATATTTGAAACTCTATCATCTGATTAATTGTTGGAAAGGGCTCTCTGAGCCCTTTCCAGCAATTAATCAGATGGTAGGTTAATCTGCACATACCAGAACGTACAGATAATCATCATGAAATAGGTGACAATAGTTGCTTTTCGGCTGCGTAAGTGTTAAGGAGCATTTTTGAGGCAGTTATTCTCATTCTTGTGCAATGCAGCCTTTACAAAAACTATACTGACAGTTCTGTCTTTTTCTAGTGTTTTTGAGCTGAGACTTGGAATTTTGAAATATTGTGTCATGAAAGGAATATGAGTAAAATTTCTGTAAATATGCAAATAAAGCTGGTGTTAAATTCAAAACGGTAAACCTAACGTGCCGAACTTCTATGTATGTAAATATTGTAAGCACACATATACAGCCCTTAAATATCATCGAAGCTGTCAACTACTATGCTATACTGCAGATATAAGTGCAAATAGACACTTTGCCCGAACAACTGTACATAAATCCCTACCATAAAAACACTTTTAGGTATGTGAAATTTATATGTACACTAAATCTGTAGGGAACTAGAGAAACAGAATTTACTGCCACCAGTAAATTTAAGTCTGTGTGAAAAGGGTTAAAGTATCAGGACAAAAGCTATACAGAAAGAGAATTTATTGAATGTAATGGGAATACTTTGTAGGCTTATTTTCGGGAGTAAAATAGATTTTAACAAATCAGAAATGAGTTTTCGTTAACATTATTTACAGACATCCATACAGGAATCAGAACAATTTTTTTGAGAAACCAGAAAAGTCATATATGTGCCCCTGGCATTGAAAGGGCTCGATCAAGGAATCAGAAATTAACTTTACAGGCTCTGCCATTTATTTGAATGATAAAATACATGTATAATCTTCATAATTGCATTAGTTGGAATAAAATGCAATTCCTAATAGGTCTGAAAAATATGTTCTTAATGACCTCTGTTGACCGCATTGAGGTGGACCACATTTTGAACCTCCATCAAGATTCAACTCATTCGGTGTAAATTCCATGTCTATAGGTCATACCAAGCCTGAAGTATGAGCATAAACCACTGTACAAATCTTGGATCCACCAACTCCAGATCTGCCATATTTGTAGATGATGTCAAATATTCATATTAGCTAGAAAATGTTAAGGAATTGCATTTTATTCTGGAAAATATATTGCGAGTAAAAGAGTTCAGGAAGGTTGGGATATAGCTTTAAAAGGCCTTAAAGCCCCCCAAGAGCCTATCAGAAGACTTATTGGCATTGGCAAAATACCGAGATCCCATCTATGCCTATGTGTGTTTAGAACAACATCGTGAGAATGGAAAGGGTTTTAATTATTCTCAATTTTGAATAAAATAAAATTTTTGGGACCCGTATCAAGATCTTGAGAGGGTTAAAAATACTCCCTTTAAATACTCCATTTTAATCCTTTAAAATGGGGCGCGGTGGCTCAGTTGGTAGAAGTACAGGCTGCAAGCCGAGAGGTCGTTAGTTCGAATCCCATCTGCTGCAACCGCGCTGTGTCCTTGGGCAAGACACTTCACCCCAATGCCCACGTGGGGGCACTGTGGCGCTGTGTACTAAGGCGTACTGCACGTCAATGGTGCACCTGTCTTCATCCAATGCTACCCCTAGTTGTGTGGAGTTAGTATGTGTGGGAGCTGACAGTTGCTCGCTGTTGCTCGGTGGTTTTCTCCGGGTACTCAGGCTTCCCCCACCCGTAGAACTGTCGTGGTCATGATTAGCCATTGTGCAGAAATCTGTGACCTTAAACACCAATAAAAAATAATCCTTTAAACAAGAGGCCCCACGTGGCCTTAATCGCTCACCTGACAAAGTGGCTCTCATAAGTATTTTAGGTCACTTTCACCATGTCATGCCTCATCAACATTAACTGGTTGAGTGATAGATTTTCTTTGTAGGTCAACATTTGTTACCTAAAATTTGTTTTATTTAAAATCATTGGCGTGTGCCAACAGCCACTCTCCAATGATTTTTAATAAAGCAAATTTATCTCTGCAGACAAACTGGTTTAGCATGAAGCACAAGCAAGGAATGTGAAGACTATAGCCTGGCAAATACGTTTTCTTAAAGCCAATATGACAGTGGCTCCCAGTGCTCAAATAGTTAAGATTACAGAGTCAGAAGAGATAGCCTTGGACATCCCTCTCCAACTGTGGATACCTTCCATGTGCTACATGTATATATTTGCATGCAAGAGAACAAAAATTTTCCAAAATATTGGGTTTTTTTTATTATCATTCGAACAAGCTCAAACAGCTTATTCCAATAGGGGTATGGGAAGATAAGGTATATTTTTGAGACAAAAATGTGAATATATAATGGTGGTTTTTTTGTGAATGACGCTGGAGAGTTTTGCGTAAAGATATGGTAAATGGTTTGTTCTCGACACAGAATGATGCAAAAGTATTTAAATTTTATTAGGCAAGTTGTTCCTATAATGCATTTAAAAATTGAAGTAACTCAGTTTTTTTTTGCTGACGATTTTTTAGGTGTGTGTGTGTCTGTGATTGTGTGTGTGGAGGGGAGGGGGGGGGGGGGTGGGTAAGAGTGTTCCTGCAAACAAATTTCCTGAACGAGTGGAAAATTTTATTTTTTGTGTCAAAGACATAGTGCGTGAATGTTGATTGGAACAAGCTTAGAGAGCTCATTCCAATGTGAAGTCATAAAGCTGTTTTTACGTATGAAATTCTGGAATAACTAAAAAAAATGCTGTTTTGTCTCAAAAAGCATGGTGTGTGACCTCTCAATGGAATGAGCTCAAAAAGCTCATTCCAATGGGGTATTTACAAGCGATAAGTACATGTATGTTTTAGAGACAAAAATTAAAATTTGAATAGCGACTTTTGCGAAGAATGCTGACAAGTTTTGGCAGTTATGCTGGTAAAAAGGTAAGGTATGCAAAGTGGTTATTTTTTAGAGGTGACATTTAATTAAGGGGAATTAACCCTTGATTACTGAGGTAACTTCTAAATGTACTGAAATTTCATGAAGCAATGTGAATAACAAACAACAGTTGCCTAAAAATTTCATGAATAACTAAAAATTTTATTGTTTTGTCTCGAAAATATGGCATATGACCTTTGTTGGAATGAGCTGAATGTGTGTGTTCCAATGAGGGGTCATAAAATTTGAATGGAGATTTGTGTGAATAATGCATTAGTACTGCTAGATTTGGGTAAATGGTTAACCCTGGATACCACCCCTTCTATAGTAAATCTCTTCTGCAAACTTTGTCTAAGATTCAATCAACATTACAAATAAATACGTTCATGAATCACGACACTTGAGCCAGTCCAACTGATCAGTCTTTTGAGAATTTGGTTGGGGTTGGGGGGGGGGGTGGAGCTTATTACCAGGCTAGGGCCTGGTGAAAATGCAAGCCCTGGTGTTTGAAGATTTGAGTTAATTTGCATCAAATCCCTCATTGGTGTGATGTCGCCGGTTTTAGGTAAGTGCTTCTGAATGGAAGTTTATGGAACAGACGTCAGAATATCACTCTTTACTCAAGAGAAAGCAGCACAGATAAGATGTCAAAGGTTGAGTATACTAATGAAACTCAAGGAAAAGAAAATCAAATTATGTTTAATTTTCACCCCGGCATAACATAGCACTACAGGATAAGCATTTGGTCTTCTCGTCAGTGGAAGTTTCAATGGTAAAGAAATAACATATTTTACGGTATTTTGGTGGTAATTTTTAGACTTTCTGCCAAAGCTGCAATGAAGGCTGGTTTCCAATATATGTAATATGAAAAATCACCTCTGAACAGTACAAATCAGGCCTAGTGGCCCCATTTATCGGGCCTATCAATCAGCCTGGTCATGATTCTAAAACGCAAGCTCTGAAACACAGCATCGATAGTAACACGGCAAAATTGTGATGTTTCCCCTCCACAGGGGAATAACCACACAATTTGGGCATTTTACTGTCAATGCCAAATTTCAGAATTGAGCACCCCCCCCCCCCCCCCGCCCCCAATCACATTCTACACATATTACTGTTAATGCAGAATTTCAGAATAGAGATGGCCCCACTCCTCCCTCCCTCCAGTCATGTTTGCTGGTTTTGGTGAAGGGGGTTTACTATTTAGAAGGGGGGGGGGGGGGGGGGTGATCTCGCTCTCCAATGGCACCAGAGGTTTCAATAAGAAGAAATGTTTCCAGCCAATTAGGGTGGCTACGTCCAAAACAACCAGGCTCTGTAGATTACTTTTAAAAGGAACTGGCCTTCCAACTTAAAGTTTTAAAAGCTTTTGCTCGAGTGAAATTCATAACAGCGAATTAGTTAAAAAAAATACATTCTCTGAAAAATGCTCGTTGAAAAAACAATGTTCATTCAAGCACAGGCGTCTGGAAACTTGATCTAAAGAGATATCACCCTTATACCTTAAAATACCCCCTCTTATATATTTAAAATACATGTGTATAGTATCTACATGTATGTGAGAGGGGGTATTTCGAAGTAGGTGTGATTTTTCTCTTTAGAACGTGTTTCCAGACACCTGTAATCAAATGTTACCTGGCCAGCTGTCCCGAAAATGTAAAGCCGATGATGATAACGGTATTTAGTCAAACTGCGGTATTTTATTTTATTACCGTACTCGGTATTGAAAAATCAAATACTGTGCAGCCTTAGCAATCGGCAGACAATTTAATTAAAATATAATACTCTGAACTCACTGGGTCCCGGTGTCCTACGTAAGCATGCATGAACTGGTGTAGTTTATTCAGCCTTCTCTGGCATCTTCCTCGTGTGGTGTACATGTAGTGATGTACATTGCAAGTCATATCCAGTCAGTCATGCGACGAAGTTGACTATTGTACACATTGTGATGTTTTCGTGGTTATGTGTCCTAAACTGGAACACATACCACGAAAATGTCACAAATTCAACTTCAACTTAACGGAATTCTCAGAAATGCTGAATGATCATTCTGAAATATTCCAGAAAACAATAAAATTCACCACAATCCAGATACATTTAGTTGATTTCTAAATCTGTAGAAATGCACATAACTGTTCGATTCCTGAACAAAAATAAATTGATTAGATTGAGAAACGTGTCCTGTGGAAACTTCCAGAATGAAATGGGTCACTAAACGGCCATGAGTAAATAAATGAAATCGGCAGAGAAGTCTGTGATTAAAACAATAAATAGGATTGGCTAGGGTGATCATGAGTGATGTCACACAAAGACCATGCATATTGCAGTTTACTGCACGCAGTTCAATGATATTGGAAAACACAGTGTCTTATTCTCTTTTATGTCTGTGAACAATGTGATTATGTCCCGACTGTCTGTATGCATACGTTCATCTTCAAAGGATGCCGACAGAGGCTGCACACAAATTGGAACTGATAAGTGACTGATTAAATGACATGTTAACCATTCCCATCTGCGACTGGGAATCTTTTATTTGCAAGCGTTACTTTCTGAACGGCAGCATGCGCCGAACATAACACGCTACTATCGGCATTCACCTGCGAACTGCGTGCGCCAGCGCACGCTAAAATCGAAGGATTGGATATTTGGAGATTCAACTATTTATTAGTTGGTGTTTAATGTCATGTGTTTGTGCACAATGGCTAACTGTGACACAACATGGAGATAAAGTTAAGTGAATGCAATTAATTCAATTCTGAAACATGGCATTTAATGTACGGCAATACAGCAATGTTGTGAAGTCTACCTCCTCCACTCATCCCCTTGCCCTCCCACATACAAGTTTGCCGTATTTCTTTCAATGGCTAATTTGAGAATTGATCACCCCTAAGCTATAAATTGTTGGCAGATACATGTAGTAGGCACTCCACTCCAGCACACACACACACAAGCTTATTTTTGCCTTTGGGTAGATTTGATTTGGAAACTATATGGCTGCAAATGGCTAACTATTGCTGTCAGTCAGACAACGTATTAGCCCTATACATGTTCGACGTTAACTTGTCATTGCCACTCGGGCTTATATTTGGCACTTGTTAAGTTCTGTTGGATGATGAGAATTTAGTATTTAAAATTAATGAAAATCATTAATAATTGTTTGTATAAATTTCAAAGCGACCTCAGTTGTTAAGTGCGACAGTGTAAATGAGACGTTGCACTGTTAGAAGAAATGGTTTTGTCATTTGGATTATCTCCCCTGGCGAATATAACATCAATCTGACAACCATTTATTGAGGTTCAACGACACATTAACAGCCAGGGTCATTTCGTGTCGGTGACAGTTTTACGGGTGGAGGAAGCTGGAGTACCCGGAGAGAACCACCGAGACCCGATTTGAACAAACTTGAATCTGACCCCTCCCCCCCCCCCCCCCCCCCAGAGATGTTGTATACCAAATATGAAAGAATTCTGCCTGTTGGATCTGAAGAAGAAGATTTTTAAAGAATAATCCTCATATTGCACGAAGTTAAAATTTGGGCTCCCATAGAGAGCCCAAAATATCAACCCAGGGACTCAGTTTGAACAAACTTGAATCTGACCCCCCCCCCCCCCCCCCCCCCTAGAGATGCTGTATACCAAATATGGAAGAATTCTGACTGGTGGATATGAAGAAGAAGATTTTTAAAGAATAATCGTCATATTGCACTAAGTTCAAATTTGGGCTCCCATAGGGAGCCAAAATATGAACCCAGGGACTCGATTTGAACAATCTTGAATCTGAGCCCACTAGAGATGTTGTACACCAAATATGAAAGAATTCTAGCTGGTGGATCTGAAGAAGAAGATTTTTAAAGAATAATCCTCATATTGCACCAAGTTAAAATTTGGGCTCCCATAGGGAGCCCAAATATCAACCCAGGGACTCGATTTGCACAAACTGGAATCTGACCCCCCTAGAGGTGTTGTATACCAAATATGAAAAGATTCTGACCAGTGGATCCGAAGAAGAAGATTTTTAAAAAATAATCCTCATATTGCACTAAGTTAAAATTCGGGCTCCCATAGGGAGCCCAAACATTAACCTATGGACTCGATTTGAACAAATCTGAATCTGACCCACCTGTTGTATACCAAATATGAAAGAATTCGGCCCAGTGGATCTGAAGAAGAAGATTTTTTTAAATTTTGGAAACAAATTTAGGGTGCTATCAGAGTTATGCCCACTGTGGTGCCCCCTGTGGGCGTGGCAACTTTGTTTGAACAAATTTGAATTGACATATGATAGGGAACATGCACAGCAAATTTTGTTGAATTTGGTCCAGTAGTTCTTGAGAAGAAGTCGATAATGTAAAGTTAACGCCGGACGGACGACGACGGACAGAAAGTGATTAGTAAAGCTACCCTTGAGCTTCGCTCAGGTGAGCTAAAACGAGCTCATTCCAATGAGGGATCATAAGCTATGTTTTTGAAGCAAAAATGAAAAAGTAATTAACTGAATAGACATTTCTGTGAATAACGCTGACCGGTTTTCGCCGTTATGTTCGGTAAAGGATTAAGAATGCCTTACTTTGGAAGGCACACTCTTTCTTTCGATTTTTCTGATGGGCGTGACCCCCACCCCCACGACGAGGGGAGATAACTTTGTATGATTAAGTTTATGAGAATCAGGCAATCTGATTGGTTAATTAGCATTAGGAACGTGAAATGATTGGGTGATTACTTATTTCAAGTTCTTCAAGCTTTTGGTTTTTGGTATACATTGCTCTAGCCATTATATCCACGTATTTTTATTTGAATGAAACAATTCTACAAAGTGTTTTATTAAGATTTATTTCACAAAATTCGCAGTGACAAAATGTAAACAAACGATTTTCCCATCGATTTTCTAATTTTCTAAAAACTCAATTTTTTTTTTTTTTGAAGAGCCTCAAAAACAATAGCCGATTCTGGACCACTGGTCCCGAATCGGCAAACCGTTTTTTTGATGCTGGTCTGGAATCGGCAAAGCGTTTTTTGCTCGCGTTCACCAACGATAGATTGAAGGTCTAATCCACGATGGGAACGTCAACAAAAAATTTTAAAGAAAATTTTTATGTACAATTTCGTACATTTTTCACTTTTTTGAGCGACGTGTACATTCGACACGTTCGCCAACGGGTATTTGAACGTTAAAAGTGCGGTGTGTGAGCCTCAAAATAATAGCCGATTCTGGACCACCATAAAAAAACGATATTTTTTGTGAACGTGCACGCGATTTAACACTGAATCCTACGATGGTAAACGCACCATGTACGTGTACGTGAACGGTACATGTACCAAGTGGTCTGGAATCGGCCTTTATTACCTACTCGTATGGGACGAAATGAAACGTCAGCTACGCCGGCTTCCCCATGCACCGTCAACGCTTGTGGAACTCCAAAGACAGCTTATCAGAATATGGAACAACATCCCACAACACTTCCATGCTAACTTGTTCGCTTCCATCATATCTCAAAATCATAGTTGACCGAATACTAATGGCAGGCAGTCTATCAGTATACCAAAAAACATTGAGAAAGGATTGATTATATTCGGGTTATCGTGTTGATAAACAGAGCAAAGGAGATAGAAATATTCCAACTACACCATCAAGGCATGTCTTCTATGAATGTTTTTTATTTGTTTGTTGGGGTTTAACGACACTTGCGATAGCCAGGGTCACCTCGTGTCTGACAGTTCTACGGATGCAGGAAGCCAGAGTACCCGGAGAGAACCACAAGCAACGGCGGCCAACTGTCAGGCTCCCCAACATACTAACTCCACATAAGCAGGGTTAGTGCAAGTGCACCATGCAGGTGCAGTACCCCTTAGTACACAACGTCACAAGTGTTTTGCCCAAAGACACAAGGGCGTTGCCGCAGGTGGGATTCGAACTGAGGTCCTCTCGGCTTGCAGCATGCACCTCTGACTACTGGGCAACCGCGCCCCTCTTTGAATGTAATGGGAATACTTTGTAGGCTTATTTTCGGGAATAAAATAGTTTTAAAGAAATCAGAAATAGGTTCTCATTAACAGTGTTTAAAGATATTCATTCAGGAATCAGATAATTTTTTTTCCAAGAAACCAGAAAAAGCATATATGTGAACAGCATTCAAAAAGTTCGATCAAGGGAATGCACAAGGGGGTCGAAAAATGTTATTTCCAGTAATTCTGAAAAATGCACTCACTGACCCCTGGATGATCGCAGTGACCTTGACCCATATTTTAAACTTCCATTCCATCGAGTTTCGACTCATTTGGTGTTGGTCCCAGGTCCATACATCATACCATGCTTGAGATATGAGCTTGACCCAATTTCAAATTTTTTGGCCACGCCCATTTTGCGTGTATGAACTTTAGGAAAGCATCAGGGGGTCAAAAAATGTAATTTTCAGCAATGCTGGAAAATACACTCATTGACCCGTGGGTGACCTCAGTGACTATGACCCATATTTTGAATCTCCGCCGAGTGTCGACTCAATTGTTGTTGGTCCCAGATCCATAGATCAAACCATCCCTGAGATATGGGCGTGACCCACTTTCAAAACAGCTCTACGGACACCCCTGTAGGCCCCAGGAATCTTAGAAACATAGGTGGCCGAGAACTTGTGACTGTCTATCAGTATGCCAAAAATCAGCGAGATAGGACAATTCATTTTCGAGTTATCGTGTGGACAAGGAATTACATAGAAGACAGAAGACAGGAGAAGAAGAAGAAGAAGAAGAAGAAGAGGAGGGAAGAAGAAGCAAAAGAAAAAGCAAAAAAGGAAAAATAAACAGTACAAAAACAATAGTCTGTGTGTTTCACACAGACTAAATATAATGAAAATCTGGCAAATGTTACGGAAGATCTACTGTGTTCCAAAAAAAGATCCCAAACAATGTCCATGAACTGTATGACCCGGATTGACTCATAGTTTGAGCACTGGATGTCTCACTTGTACTATCGCGGCTATTTAATATTCCTTCCACCGAGTAAAGTCAATCAAGGGACCCGGTCCCTTTTATAATATCTAGCTCATGGTGTCAAACATATGGTTCGAGTCTCAAAGTGATGAGAGGGAGAGTGTGAGAGGGGTAACAGGGGACACAGCGAACATCCCGACGTTTGCCGGCCAAGTTCGGAAAATTCACCGTAATGTCAATTATTGCAATCCAAATGCGGAAAATTTTCCGCATTTGGATTGCAATAATAACGAATCTTCACTGATCCAGACTGATTCCCGCAACCTTGGTCTTTGATCTCTAAACTCAAAATCTGTCAGTAACAACATGTGTGCTATGTATGTTGTTTCAAAAATTGCTGAGATATCGTGCGGCCATACGAATATTCAAAAAAACAAAAAGGTAACAGGCCGGCCGGCAGGCAGGCAGGCAATAGTAACGAATCTTCACTCATCCAGACTGATTCCCGTAACCTTGGTCTTTGATCTGTAAACTCTAAATTGGCCAGTAACAACATGTGTGCTGTGTTTGTTGTTTCAACAATGGCTGAGATGTCGTGCGGCATACGAATTTACAATAAAAATATAACAGGTCGGCAGGCAAGCAGGCAGGCGGGCAGGCTTCTGGCAAGCGGTGAAAAATGTTTTTTGTTTGCCTTGAAATGAGTTTTTAAGGATTGTAAGTGATTTATAATAAACAACAAAATTAACCCACTTGCCTCTGTAGTGTGGTTTAAATTTCTTGTGTTTTGAAGAATTTTCAGTGGTTTTCAGCCATAATTAGGCAATGTTTTTTAAGTTACTCAAAACCAATCAAAACTAATTTTGAAGCACAAAATAAAACTGTTCATCCAATGGGACCTTCTCCTCCGTTCCATTCTCCCCTCATTGGTTAAAGCTACGGCGTTGACACATAGGAGGTTTTTTGCGATTGCCAGGTTTGCCGCCTATCACTGAAACTGAAAAATGAGAAACAGACATTTGGTATTTGAGGCCCTTGGAAAATAACGATAACAGGAAATACTGGATATTTAAGCATTAGCACCCCCCCCCCCTCCCCTCTCCGACGAAGACGGGGGTGGATATTGAAATGCTTTTCGTCCGTCCGTCCCTCACAAAATTTGTCCGCTTAACTCCTCCTGCAATATTCAGTGGATTTTTACGAAACTTGTTCTTAAGTATCAGTTTGAAGTGTAGATGTGCATGTGGCCAGGAATCGTCAATGCAACGAATTTTGCGTGGTTACCACCCTTGGAAATAGCACAATTTCCACCACAAAGGACTGTCCACTTAACCACTCCTACATTTTTTATTGGATTTTTACGAAACTTGGTCTGAAGTATCAGTACCAAGTGTAGATCTGCATGTGGTCAGGAATTTTCGATGCGACGAATTTTGTCTGGTTTCAGCCCTTGGTAACAGCAAAATTTCCATCACAAATGCTTGTCTGCTTAACTCCTCCTGCAACTTGGTGTGCAATATGAGTATGATGTGTACATGTGCATATGAAAAGGAAGTTTCGATTCGAATAATTTTTCCAGAGTTATAGCTCTTGTCGACTTTAAATTTACCAAAATTGCAGGTGTTTGGAAGATATCTTCAGTTGCGATTAAAGAAATTAAATGATATTTGGTGAGTAACATTATTGGGTGTGAATACATGCACAGGTCGATAAAGAGATTGGTCCGCATCTTTTTACCACATTTATGGCACTTTCTGTACTTGGAATTCTTCTGAATTTCTGTAAAATTTCAGGTTTGTTTTTGGAGGATATCTTCAGTTGCGATGAAAGAAGTACATTATATTTATTGAGTGACATTATTGGGTATGAAGACATGTCCAGGTTAATAATGAGATTAGTCCGCAATTTTTGACTAGAAATATTATCTGTCTTGATCACCTCATCTGCGTATTCCTATCGTACGGTAACATAAAAGTCGGCGGGAGATATGGATGTCGTTAGACACTCTTCTTTCTGTGATAACATCTGGATACTAGAAAAATTATCTGACATGGACAACAAAGTTTCCGGCGTTAACTGGTTGAGTGCTGGAAGACCAATTTAGACTTTATTCCGCAGTGCATAGACCACAACTTGAATGTTTTAGCGATACATGCTGCATGTAAACGAAGTTGTCTTGACGTGCTAGTCAAGAAATGTTTTCAAGTCTCTGCGTTGTTCGTTGTGTCGCCTGCTTGACAGGTTTCTTATGTACAAGCTCTTTTCTGTAGAAGGAAAGAGGATACATTTCATTCATTGAGTGGGGTTTAATGACACATCTGTCAGCTAGGCTCACCTCGTGTATGACAGTTCAGTTTTACGGGTGGGGAACCCCAAGTACAGGGCAATGAGCAACTGTCAGAGCGCGGCGAACAACTGTCAGATTCCCCATCGTACCAAATCCACACGCGCAGTATTAGCTTGTTGAAGGCAAGTTCACCTCGACGTACAGTACGCTTTAGTACACAGCATCACCGTGCGGCAATCGGGGAGTATGTGTCTTGCCTTGCGACACAACGCAGAAACCGCAGGTCAAGATCGAAGCGTGGACCTTTCGGTTTGAAGTTCAATGCTCTAACCACTGATCCACTGTGCTCCCTATGTAAAGATTCAGTATTAAATAGGTTAACCTTTTACCTAACGTGACGATCCTATCTAACCTGCGCTGTTGACAGCAATCGTTCCTCGCATTTTATTACCCTCAGTTTTTACTTCCGAAACATTGCCTGTGACCTCTCATTAGAACTCGTTCCTATATGAGTAGTCATAAGTTATGTGTTTTAGCCAAAAACTGAAACTACTTAGTCATTCAAAACAATTTTGCAAGTATCGTGTTCCCGTCGTGTCAGGAAAAAGGTTAAAACCTAGAATAGGAAGGCAGCAGACACAACGTGACACGATAACGCATTTATTTGTCAAAAATAACTGTCACTAGAATGTAAACATCTGTTATAAATAATTGACATTAGAATGCATACATCTATCAGAAATTGCGTTTTACCTTGTTCCATGTGACTTCTGAATGAGACTGCTGTTGCCTGAAGGACAAACACTTCGGTATTAATTTACATGACAATTTAATGCGATAAAATATTATCTTTACAGTACCTGGTTATAGAGAATAAGAGGAAATTCTAAAATCACCCGCAGATGTGTGATACAATGAGTGAAAATAGCCCAGATACCACCTTTAGCGACGAACAAGAAGTGTCAGTAAAGGTAGAGCAAAGAATCGCCTTAAAGAGAGAGCTAGGATTAGTAGAAGGAATTGGCGTTATTCTTGGAACCGTAATAGGTAACTTTTAGTTGCACGTTTATTTCTATTGTAAACTCTCGTGCAGATCTATGATTTTTGCAAAGGGGGAGGAGGTACTAAGCGCAGAAAGCAGGAACACGGCAATGGTTTGAGGTGTGTGCCCCACTGAATTTCCAAACATACCCCCGGGAGTCCGAACATCCAACTTCATTTGCCACCCCCTCCCGTGTGCATTTTCCAACTGTGTCAAGGTGATAGCTTGAATTTTCGATTTTGTTGTTCAAAAGTGTATATATTTTCGATAATCTTTCTCACTCGGGCTAAATATAAAGCGTAAAGATAGGTATGTTACGAACCCCGAAAACCGATTTGTCACTTTAACAGACCAGCAATAGTTCATGCGCTGCTAATTAAGCATGGAATTTAATGGCCATAAAGTGCGTGTTTTCTCAACCCCATATGAGCCGACTGATAAATATTAAATGTAAGAGAGGCCAGTGTTTTCCTGCAGTCATTATCTATGTAATTATGGTCAGTTAATAGGTAATTGTTGGAAAAACAGTAGATCGCACATGTTCTGGACACACACCCATGTTATGAATCTGGTCTCTCACGAACGTCAGGATATGCCGAAATGTAAGACTTTCAAAGGAACTTAAAAGCGAGTATTAAATTAAGATAGATCTAAGCGGCCAAGTTCAAGAGAAGCGATTAAACTGAGAATTAATGTTCTGGCCATCGAAATAAAAATTGGTGGATTTCTCGATAAATTCATTCCAGTCTGAAACCGTGTAAGAGTGTGGGTCGAGGCTATTAGATGGGGATGTCCCATGCTATAGATTTGAGGAGGTGCCGAATCGGTGCGAGAGTAGAGGCACGTTGTAGTGTAGGGGAGCCACAGAGCTCATATTTAGAATAGGGGCAGTCGCGGGCCAAGTCGGTGGCCATATCTGAGTGTAGGATCAGAAATAGAAAGTGCGAGCTCAGGGAGCTATTAGTTGTAGTTCCGTCACTTGTTAGAGGGGAAGCGATATAGTAATGTGACAATACGTTAGTGGCCGTGCGATGGCAATGGTACAGTGACATTCCGTCACATGTTAGACCAAAGGCGTCCGATGAAGTGACAATACGTTAGTGGAAGTGCGACGGCAGTGAAGGAGTGAAGTGAAGAGGCGATCAAAGAACAAACACCAGCGAGAAGGAGGAAAAACCATCGACAACAGAGTATGCGGGTCCGCAAGTGACTCAAAAATTGTGTGGGTAGAGGGTGATTGACGTTCTGTTTTTCTTATTCATTTGGATTTCATGTAAGTCACGAATTACCATATTTATTTTTATATATATGCATTAAAATTGTTGTTTGCAGTGAACCCCTGTTGATTTATGCTTTTCGAGGAAAAGTCATTGACCCCTTCAGGATAAGAACCACCCCAACAAAAGTGAAACGTGCGGGTTCGTTACGATGAGACATACGTTCACGCACGGATTCAGGCGACACTCCTTGAGTTTTGGCTGAATCGCGACGTGAATCTATTTCCCCCATCAACGGCAAAGCCAGGTTTCCGACAAACTGCAGCCTGCAAATTTCCCACTGCTGAAGAAATTCGAATGATTTGTTTGGTTCTAGAGTTGGAAATTGTCTCTTTAGTGAAACAGGCGCAATCTGTAATGCTAAAGCATTGCAGATGACGTCTTGTTACACTCAAGAGACACAATATTGACGCCTGATGGAAAATCCCATGAAATATGGTTAAAAAATCACTAACTTGCCAATAATTGTAGTTAACGCAGGTCCATTAAACTTACATTTGGTATAAAAATAACACTCTGGTTGGCCCGTTGATTTGTTTCGGTTCTTAGGTGAGAAGGCCTTGATTACCTCTGAGTTCCCAAATGCCCACTATCCCCACTCCTCCACCCCCACCAATCTGAGACGAAATGCTTGATGACATCCCGTCTCGCCTAGCCCATTCTTCCCCATATCCCTGATACGCATACTAACCCTCCCCTGTGTGACCTCCATTAACCACATGTCCTTCACTCTCCCACCCCACTTCCCCCTTATACTCCCTTGGAATCTTATTTTGTTAGACCGGTATTTTGTACATTCTAATAGAAAGTGTTCCAGGGTCTCCACTGTGCCTAAATTACACATTTGGCATTCTCTTTCACTGTCTTTCCCAATTTTTCCCCTAAGCTTCAGCTTCAACAGAAGTGCCCCCCCCCCCCACCCCCCACCCCAAAGACGCCATCTAGTTACTTTTCAAAACCGGGCATCTCGTTATCAAAGACGTGTTTGATTTGACCCCTTCTCGTCAATTAAGGTTACAATCTTCCATGGTACCGTCATGGAGGCGAAGAACCCTGTCGTTTGAAGATATGTTGGCCAAATGTCAAGGTCACTGTTGCATAGTTTATAAGGTCGAAGATCAATGAAATGTTACTTTTAATGGAACTTTTTGAAAATTGGTTTCCATGCGTTATCGCAATCTGATTCCTGAGTCCGAGATCCGAGATCCTTTCGTTGGATATTTAGCTTAAAGTGGCAGCATGCAACATATTGGCTCATACGAACTGTAACTGTAAATGATGTAATATCCTCGTGCAAACATCGCGATTTTGAAGTAAGGCTTTTCAGTACTATCCCAAGAATCTAAGTCTTCCAGCCTTTATATTCAACAACACCTTTGAACCAGTGATAAACAAATATTTATATGCTTTTAGTGGTTACGATAATTTATTTTCCGCTGTGTATTTGTGTTGTTTTTTAAATTTAACTGGAGAAATTGTAAAGTAAAACCCGTAAAATTGAGAGAGTACAAATTTTTCACTATTAACTAAAAAATAGTAAAGTCATTGGTTGCCCCGGAGAAACCTTCACCGAATGAGAGCAGTTTTATTGTTTTAACAACCTCTATCTCCTATGTTGTAATTACAGCTTGCATGGGGTAGAGTACTAATAATCTTTGAGTTTTTCCATCCGACGATTATCCACATTTACCGAGAACAAAGCACAAGAAACTGGTAATACGCACTGATTAATGTGCTTAAAATTGTTGTGAAAAGTGTTGTTGTATTTCGGACGTAAAATCAACCCATCGTGATTTTGTAGTAAACCGTTCCCAAATATAACAATGGAATCTACGGCTGTTTGTGTTTAACCCTTTACCTAACTTGAAAAGCAGACGACACTTGCACAAAAAATTCTTGAATAACTATTTTTTTCCATTTTTTGTCTAAAAAACATAGGTTATGACCCCTCGTTGGAACGAGCTCGTTCCAACGAGGGGTCATAACCTATGTTTTTGAGACAAAAAATGAAACAATAATAAAAATTAATTGGCGATTTTTGAGAATAGCGCTGGCCGGTTTTGACCGTTACGTTGGGTAAAGGGTTAAAAAATCTGAATATGAAAGTACAGTACTGAGTACCGAATCACATCGGGAACCTAACGAATATTTCTATTTTTTAATTGGAACAAAACGCAATAATCTTCAGCAAACCTTCAGCTCGTGGACCACAGGGTTATACCTGGTGGCCCATGAGATAAAAAGTGGTCATTTCGTACAATAGGTTAATATTCGGGGAATCTATACAACTTCCTTATGTTTCAAAAGGCCAGAGCAGTCTCTGACATACAAAAAATTCTTTTAGTTCAAACAATATTTTATTCGATGGTTAAGTTATATGTATACTTTACAGAATCAAATAGCTAACTACGGCGGCGTGGAAGCGACACTCTATGTTTTCCTACTGTCTGGTTTAAACGAGATAACTAAGTCGTTTAAACGAGATAGCTAAGTCGTTTAAACGAAATAGCTAAGTCGTTCAAACGAGATAGCTTAGTCGTTTAAACGAGATAGCTAAGTTGTTTAAACGAGATAGCTATGTCGTTTAAACGAGATAGCTAAGTCGTTTAAACGAGATAGCTAAGTTGTTTAAACGAGATAGCTAAGTTGTTTAAACGAGATAGCTATTGACCAATCAAATTCATTTTGACACGGGCACAACTTGTGAACTGACGAACGACAGCAGTGTTGAGTCATCTACAAGCAGAAAAGTTCATCCGTCCGTGGAAGGTGAATGTAATGTACACTTAGGGCAAATGTACGGCGGCTCATAACTGACATGCATTATTATTTTTTTTTCTTCAAATTTTCACCTTGGTGCAAATTACTTTTCACCATGGTGCAAATTACTTTTCACCATGGTGCAAATTACTTTTCACCATGGTATAGGGGGGGGGGGGAGGGGGCATAGTAGCCACTAGGTTCGCTCTCAAGCTTCCGGTGCGGTCATCTAACAGAGGTGCGAGATGGGGAGGGCCATGGTAGCCCATCCCTATAAACCCGGCCCCCGGGGGAGGGGGCGTTGTTGCTTGGTGATATGATCTGGCTTTGAAGAGAGCACCATCAGTTCGTGTCAAGAGCACTGCTGGGACCCCCACTTAGGGAGGGAGGGGGGGCGCCCGGTTGCGTATAATCTCATATATCCCGTGTTTATGAAAGGTGGTGTGGAAACGGGATTAGGCTATCGATATGTGGTCACCGTAGATGGACCCTAGGTTGGCCCGAGGTTAAGGGCTCAGGATTGGAAATATAGCCTGCTGCGTTGCGCAGGGATGCGGTCTTTACATAGTGGCACGCATATAGAGGAATGAGTATTGGTGATCTCATTTGGTTGTGCACCAGGTTAAGCGGTTCGGGTGAGAACTTGACTCCCTTATTCTTTATGGTTTGTTCTATGCTCCTTCGAGGGAGCTTGTTTTTTTTGTAAATATGAAGGCAGTGAGTATGTATAGGTATCACTGTTTCTAATATTGTGGGTTGCCCTGAAAAGGGCCGTTAATTAGCGTAGTGTAGGGTCTACAGCCAGGATTCTTCCTTGTTGGTGGACGTGGATTCATCCGGTTTGTCCATCGTCTGTGGGTCAGTAGCTGCCTTAGGCGCTGCTTGCAGCAGTTGTTTGGCTACGAGCAGTGAAATCTTGGCAGCCATGCCGCAATCTTCTGATCGTCACTACTGCCAGTGTGCAGGTTAACAGGGTTTTTGGCAGCCCACTGGTTAAGGTGGTTCACAATGGTGTCTTTGACCGCCTGTTTATACTTCTCCACCTGATCAAACAACTGTGCGTCAAGCTCCTGTTGGTCAGGAATGTACGCGGTGGATGGAGGGCGAGTGCCGTAAGTCCAGTCAGATGATTGGACATGTTTAATCCAATCGAGGGCGTGTCTCGTTCTCTGTTCCCTCAAAGCTTCCTCCCTAGGCTTGGTATGATCTAGGGGCGACATAATGATTCCAGTATGCCTAGGTGGAGGCTGGTACGGTCGCGCCGACGTTCTGTGCTGGTTGTTCGATCTACGAGTTGTTCTAATTGGTCGCATGGTTGGAAGCAGAAGTAGTTACGAAAGCCGCTCGGTTGAACCGGGTATAAATCAGTCCGTGGCGGACGTGATAGAGATAGCGCCGCTATAGGCATTGGTGTCAAGTCCAGACGACACGGAGATGGGTAGGTGCCCATTCAAGACGCCCTATCCTCGTAGGAGGATGCGTGTGGTGGGTAGCAGCTGGTGTGATCATGCGTTCAAATAGTTAATTGCCTGTAGTAAATGTGCTCATCGAGCCAAAGGGGGGGGGGGGGGGTGGGAGTAGACCTTAGGTTGGTACCGGTTAATGGTGGTGGGTTGTACTGCCAGTGGGAGACCGGAAGGTCGGTGGGTGGGTCTCTCCGACACTATGTCCTGTAGGCGGTAGTTGGGCACATACTAGGTTGTCATTAAGGTTTGTGCCGCGTTTGAAAGCCAGAATTGGAGGCTCCGGGAATATACTACGCAGTGTGGTACTGTTGGATATGAGTTCCCAATATTTTAGGAGTGCCTTCTTGATGTTAGAAATGAACGGGTTGAAGGTCTTAGTGAAGATTCCATATAAGCTTTATTTGTCCGACCCCGATTCGTGTTTGTAAGCAGGTCGATCCGTGAAGTTGACAGTGGTGAGTACAGGTGTTCAATTTCCTGCATGGTGTAACCCCGTGGTAGGCGTTTATTCACAAACTGTTCTTTGTGGTGTGTATAGCGTGTTTCAGGTGAGTTGTTGCGAATAAAGCGCGCCAGTTCACCCTTAATGAAATCCCTAAAAGTGGCAGGGGGGTGAGCGGATTGGCGGTGGAGGAATTGGAATGTATCCGTTGGTTTGATGTGGAAACGCACATCCAGAACGCCGGTGGCTTGGAACCGATCACCTTTATAAATCTCGGTATCAAGGAACGTGACCTCGGTGGTCGAGGCTTCATAAACAAAGCGAAATGTCGGGTGTGATTGGTTAGCTCTTTCGATGAAGCTATGCAGGTCCGCTTCGGATCTCGTCCAGATGATAAAGGTATTATCACGATATCGGAGCCATTTGTGGATTTTTGCTCTGGCCCATTGAAAGTAGTGTGTTCTCCCAGGTATGGGCCGTGATATCGGCTATTTCAGGACTGGCCTTACTGCTCATGGCAGCTCCCATTGTTTGGATATAGGACTGTCCACCAAACTGGAAGCAGTTGCGCTCAAGTATAAGCTTAAGGAGCGTTAGTAGTGAAGAAGTCGATCGTCTGGGTATGAGACATGGTAAATTATGGTTCTCAATCAGAACCCGTTCGACAGATGCCATAGCTTCCTCGTGCGATCTGTTGGCGTACATATTGGCAATGTCGGCAAAAACGAGGATGGAATCAGGAGGGATATGTGCCTCCTCAATGAGTTGGATGGAGTGGGCAGTGTCCCGTATATACGTATGTTGTTTCTTCACAATGGGAACCAGGAAAAAATCGAGTAGACCGGATATAGAGGTAGTGGGGCTGCTGCAACCCGCAATGATCGGTCTGCCCGTAGTGGGCAGGTCCTTGTGTATCTTTGGTAGAAGGTAGAAGACAGGCTGTTTGGTCGTGTCCAATTTAGGTTGAAGCTATGTATGCATTTTATTATCAATCTCGTGGTAACTGTACATACGTTCCAAGTGTTTCCGGACGTCGAGTGTGGTACGTGCCGCTATATCATGGGGGAACGGTTTATAGTGGAGGGTCGAGGTAAGTTGGCGAAGGCCCTCAGCTACATGGGTGGCGCGGTTTATTAGAACAGTTGATTTGCCTTTATCCGACAGTTTGATGGCAATGTCGCGGTTCCACCGGAGGCTATTTATCGCATTTCACTCCGCCTTGGTCATATTATTGCGGCAGATGCGAAGGCGCGAGGGGTTGAGACACCGTAAGAGATCTATTTTCGTCTTAGATAGGTATATTTCCACTGCATCATTGTGTCAAATGGTTGGAGCGGTATTGGTCCTCTTGTGGAAGGGGTTAATGAAGCTCCTGTTGGCCATCATGTGTAGTCTCTCAGTCGCATTCTATTGTGAAGCAATTGGATATCCTCATTGAAGAAAGATTTGATAGATTTTGGAGGCGTTGGTATGACTTTAAGGACCTTGCCCAGTACAATCCTCTCAGGTATACTGAGGGTGTAATCACTATAGTTAGTGTGGAGTGCCGTTCCATTCGACGTTCTGTACCCTGATTCTGGTTATGTTTGACACGAGAAGCCACGTGGAAATTGCGCGCGCGGCAGTGGCGCTTAGGTCTACGGATGCCTGTAAAAGAGTGACCATCACTGATATGAGTGTCATGGCCTAGTCAAAAACCCTGTTAACCTGCACAATGTCAGTAGTGACGATCAGAAGATTGAGGACAATGGCTGCCAAGATTTCACTGCTCGTAGAAAAACAACTGCTGCAAGCAGCACCTAAAGCAGCTACTGACCCACAGACGATGGACAAACCGGATGAATCCACGTCCACCAACAAGGAAGAATCCTGGCTGTAGACCCTAAACTACGCTAATTAACGCCCCTTTTCAGGGCAACTCACAATATTAGAAACAGTGATACCTATACATACTCACTGCCTTCATATTTACAAAAAAAAAACAAGCTCCCTCGAAGGAGCATAGAACAAACCATAACCTATACGGGAGTTAAGTTCTCACCCGAATCGCTTAACCTGGCGCACAGCCAAATGAGAACACCAATACTCATTCCTCTATATGCGTACCACTATGTGGAAACCGCACCCTGCGCAACGCAGCAGGCTATATTTCCAATCCTGAGCCCTTAACCTCGGGCCAATCTAGGGTCCATCTACGGTGACCACATATCGATAGCCTAATACCGTTTCCACATCACCTTTCATGAACACGGGATATAAGAATAAGAGATTATACGCACCCCCCCCCCCCCCCCACAAGTGGGGGTTCCAGAAGTGTAATACGACGGTATTATGAACATGGCACTCCGTGATCAATCTTGACACGAACTGATAGTGCTCTCTTCAAATCCAGATCATATCACCAAGCAACAACGCCCCCCCCCCCAGGCCGGGCTTATATGGATGGGCTACCATGGCCCTCCCCATCTCACAGCGCTGTTAGATAACCGCATCCGAAGCTTGAGGGCGAACCTAGTGGCAACTATGCCCCCCCACCCCCGCACAACTATCATATGGTGAAAATTAATTTGCAAAATGCATGTCAGGTATGGGCCGCCGTACATTTTCCCTAACTGTACATTAAATTCAGCTTCCGCGGACGGATGCACTTTTCTGCTTGTAGTTGACTCAACACTGTTGTCCTTCGTCAGTTCACAAGTTGTGCCCGTGTCAAAATGAATTTGATTGGTCAATAGCTGTCTCGTTTAAACAACTTAGCTATCTCGTTTAAACGACTTAGCTATCTCGTTTAAACGACTTACCTATCTCGTTTAAACGACTTAGCTATCTCGTTTAAACGACTTAGCTATCTCGTTTAAACGACTTAGCTATCTCGTTTAAACCAGATAGTAGGAAAACATAGAGTGTCGCTTCCACGCCGCCGTAGCTAAGAAAGGAACAGTGCGAGATACAGCAGTAAACGATCAGGGTTCACAAAGCACCGTTAAAGCTGCAACTATCGGCAGCTGTACGGTACTGACAGGTGTACCGCGGTACAGGTACTGAATTACGTCAAGTAACTACCAGACTTAAATAACGTAAATAGAATATAATACCATTGATCTTCATACAACTGAATTGCGGGAACGAAGCAAAATGTCATCGCAGCTCAACCTTCCCCCTCCCAACCCTAAGATGACGTCAAGGTAATCAACGCGTTCACTCCTCCCATCGATGACGTATCATGAGAACGCTGTTACGCTGTGGCCTTAGTCACAGTGTAACAACGTTCACATCATCAAACATCAATGGAACGCCAAGCACAAAAACCAATAACAACGCGATATCAACTTTAGTTTTTATCAATAATATCTAAAATATTGTATGAACAAATTTGTGCTGCTTCGAAAAATATACACATCACCAACATATTCGTAGAATCAAAAAGTATTATTTTAAAAAGTGATCGTCGATTGCGACACGTCGGAAAACGGAAAACCTTAGGGGAAATGTTTTATTATTATTTTATGAACTCTTTTCGCCCATTAAAATTTTACGAGTTTGATGACGGCAGTAATTTCACGGCATTGCCGAATTCCGATCACGTCTCCAGTACACAGATAGAAATATGCTTCATTTTATGATACTAAAGCAGCTAAATGGATATGCAAAATGTTGATATGTATAATTAATATTCTCTCAAAAAATGACCGTTAATTCATAGTCCCGAGAACCGAAAAAAACAGAACCAAGAACAGGCAGTACCGGTACCGATACTGGTAGCTATTGAGAACCCTGTATAATAATAAATGTCATCATACAGCAAATATACATAGACAAATTACTGTGTAATGGACAGTTTCGGCAGAAATTTAATGTTTATATCAGTGGTTTCCCTAAATTTTGCTTTTATTGTCTGTGGTGTCGATAGTTTTCCTCCTTGTTGTGTTGTGTACTTGAAGATATGAGGCTGAATATTTTTCAGCATACAACAGACACGTCACCTGCCTCTGAGGTAAAGTTTATCTAACCAGGTTTTGGGGAACCCCTCAATCACGGCCATTAAAATGGTAAATTTATATTTCATGGCGGCCTAATATGCTATTCAGCCATATTTCGATTGCAAATAGTAATATGCAACCACAAAAAAAAAAACTGAAAACGTTGAGTAGTATTAATCATTAAGTCCACAGACTACTTTTACGTTAATAACTACCGTATGAACATGTACACACCTGCAGATGACTTAACATTGTTTGCACATCATTGTTGGCTGCCTATCAGGCAGCCAACAATGATGTAAAAACACTATGTTCAAAGATGGTATAAGCGTCCCGGGGTTGACGTTGAAATACCTCTTTAGCACAGTAGAAAGTGAGATCTTTTTCACACTGTTTGATGAAAAGAATAAAGACTTACATAATCTGGTGAAAGATCATATTGTTGGTGGACCATCTATCATTTTAAATCGTCACCAAGAAAAAGATACTACCTTTGTGAGGAAAGCAAACATCGGTGACGAAGGAAAAGTGTGTGCCGGTGTTGTTGGGTACGATGCCAATGCCCTATACTTGTGGTCGTTGACACAGGATATGCCTACTGGTTGGTACGTGCGACGAAGGGAAGAAAATGGTTTTCGACCCGAGTATAACCACAAATACGGGAGAATGGCGGAGCAATGGCTGGAGTTTATTGCGGCAAGAGTCAGTGTGAAGCTTCGTCACCAGTTCAACGGAAATGAGAAACGCATCGGCGAAAGACGCTTGGCTGTAGATGGATGGTGCGCCACCACACAGACTTGCTATCAGTTTCATGGCTGCGTTTGGCACGGTCACGAGTGCCGGATGAATAAGCAGAAAGATGGTTCTTTCGTTTTGTATAATGACATCAGAAAAAAACCCATGCAAGAATTGTTCGAAGAAACGAAGAAACCGAAGCCAACTCAAAATATATTCGAGAGCTCGGTTACAATCTTGTTGACATTTTCGAGTGTGAATGGAGAGATAGGAAGAGAACAGATCCCACTCTCCAAACATTCTTGCGTGGATTTTCCGATTCAACCAGCTCTGGAGGAAAAATGACAGAAGCTGAACTTATGAAAAAAATCTTAAATGGTGAACTGTTTGGCCTTGTACTCTGTGATATTCAGGTGCCAGATAAGTTGAGGTCGCACTTCGAAGAGATGACGCCGATATTCAAAAAAATATCAATATCACCAAAATGGATATCGGTGATCATATTAGAGCTTTTGCTGAAACAAACAACATTTTGGAAAATCGCTGAAAAAGCCTCGGAAATCGCTGATCGGCAGTTATTTTGAAAATAGAATATTGCTCACCACTCCTTTGATGCAATGGTATATACAACATGGGCTGGAAGTTACGCATATTTATCAGATTGTGCAATACCAGCCGAAAGCATGTTTTCAAAGGTTTGGGAATGAAGTTTCCGAGGCTCAACGCCAGGGTGACCGAGATCCAAATCAGGCCATTGTAGCAGATACAATGAAACATCTGGGCACTTCTGGCTATGGCAAGACAGTTACGAATAAGGAGAAGTTTCGTAGCGTCTGTTATTGTTCAGAGGAGGAAGTCACCCAGGCAATAAATAATGTATCATTCAGAACTCTTAATCCTCTCAGTGATATCCTTTATGAGGTGGAAATGAACAAAAAAACGAATCAATCTGGACTTGCCGTTGACCATCGGGTTTTTTGTATACCAGAATGCAAAGCTGAAAATGCTTCAATTTTATGATGATTTCATTGATACTTCGTAGATCGGTGTGGCTACAAGGTATGTGAAATGGACGCGGATTCACTGTATATAGCTTTCAGTGCTTCATCTCTGGAAGAAGTGGTGAAACCCGGCAAGAAAAAACAATTTTTCAAAGAGCTACATTATTGGTTACCATCCGAAGCGTGTGGTATGCACGGAAATGGTTATGTTGCAGCAAGAATGAAAGGTGAAAACTGGTCAGCTGAATACCAATGCTGTAGAGATCGACAGGCATATGATAAGAGAACTCCTGGTTTGTTTAAAGTGGAGTGGCAAGGCGATGGTATAATCGGTCTCTGCAGCAAAACATATTATTGCTTTGGTCCAAAGGACAAGTTCAGTTGCAAGGGGATCAGTAAACGCCACAACGACCTCCACAAGAAAACATACTTGGAAGTGTTGCAAACGCAACAGAGTGGAACAGGCATAAATCGTGGATTTGTTGTAAATGACAACAACATGTATACGTATAAGCAGAGCAGAGACGGTCTCTCCTACTTCTACCCAAAGCGACAAGTACAAGCTGATGGCATTTCCACAATTCCACTAGACATATAACACCTCCAAGTATTCCTCCAATTTCTCCAAGCATATAATCATACAGTTTCATTAGTCCTATCAGGCATGCATGTTTAATGCATCAATATGTGTCTCTTTGAATTCTTCTCCAGTCTTGTAACCACAATCCACCATCTACCAGATCTGGTGTATAGTTGAAACAGTGAACCGGTAGCTGATGAATCATTTACTGACAAGTATGTTGGTGACTTTATTTCCAACAAAAGTGTGTTGGAGTTGTTGCGTTAATGTGTACACCAGATCTGGTGAATAGTTGAAACAGTGAGCTGGGAGCTGATGAATCCTTTACCGACAAGTATGTTGGTGACAGAATTTCCAACAAATGTGTGTTGGGCTTGTTGTGTTAATGTGTACACCAGATCTGGTAGTCTCCGTATCTGACTGTAAAATCCTATATGGTACTATCAGTCAGTATAAAGAACAGCGGTAATGTACTTGAGTTTTAAGATAATGATAACTCGAGCTGGCCCAAGCCAGTGGACCACTTTGAAATTTTGAGAAAAAAAACTTCTCTGAGGATCAAGATTGCACTGAGTTTAGGAAACTGACCAATCAGATTGCAGAAATTTAAACAAATCAGATTACATTTTCAAAAGCCAATCAAATCCTTTCCTCTAACATTTTGATCCTGTCGAAAAGTATAAATACCAGCGACCAACTTCGAATAGCATTTTCATTTTTCATTCGCACTTCTGACAGCAAAGTGTGAGGACCTGCTAGCAAGGAACTGCCAGTTAGACTGGAGAAGACAATCTCAGCTCTGGGCATCTCATGTCCTGTCCCCTGGACTATCCAGGAGGTAGGCATGAGTGTCTACCTGAAATTGGAGTTTGAAGTAGAGAAACCTGAAATAGAGAAAACCGCAACACCAGCCTCTTCGGGGAGAGGTAGCACCTTTGGTGAGAGGACCCCCTCTCCCACTGGTTCTCACCCGAAGGGGCACGGAGGCCCGGAAGAGAGAATGCCGAGGAGAAGAAAGAAAAGTCCATCAACCAAGCGCAGGGACGGTAGGCGCTTGGAGACTTTCCGGAACAGGAGGAAAGAGTTGAGTAAGGGGATGGAGGTCGTGGAGGCGGCAGCCAGCTCCCCTCCCAGTCACTGGAACACCACACCAGTTGCCGGCTCCCGAGCAGGTACAGTTGGATGCGGAACGCCCAGTGGAGATTGAGGATGAGCTGGAAGTTGCTTTTTCGCCGCCTCCCACTCCTCACTCCCCTCTTCCTTCACTGCTGGAAAGCCCGAGAGTAAGATCTACGTCCGACCAGCCATCTCAACAACCATCATTCGAAACCAAGGCGAAGGAAATAGACAGAATAATCGAGGAAATCAAGACAGTCCTTTGTCCCTCAACGGCATGAACTAAACAAACCAAAAACGTCAACAAGGGTCGAAAGGATACCCTAGGGGAATCCAGGACGTCCCTGGTGCTCCTACGGCGCACCAAAACCTTGATCCACGAATAGTATTCGGATTTTCGGGTCTGGATCGCTGGTTGACTACCTAAGCTAGCTTGGAAAAGAGCTTGGTTTTCACCAATTGACTGATTCACCAGTTGTGTTTGAAAAACTAAGAATTGGTTTGCACCAACAAAGTGTTTTTCTCATAAGCTGTACTTGGAAAAAAGCTTTTTCCAGAGCTGTCTTTGAAAAACGAAGAGATTTGGATTGCACCAACAAAGTGTTTTTTTCATAAGCTGAACGTTTGAAGAAACACCTAGTGAAAATGTTACGACTTGGTTCAAAGCAAACGTTTATGAATGTCACTCATTATCAGGGTGAAGTAAAGATTCACACCCGAAGATTTGTTGACGATAAAATTCCTACAAAAGACAGGAATTGCTCTGTCTATTGAAGAATGGAATTTGTTAAAAAGTCAAGTTGAAGAAGTAGAAGTAACCATCAATGTCAATTTGTTTCCACAACAAGATAGTAGAGTTGTGATAAGTGCTGAACCACGGAAAACAAATGGCGAACCAAGTGGCGACCTGCCACTTGACATAGAAATGAAAAGAACAAAGTGGGATGAGTTAAAGTCTCACAGGATCCCTGTAAGGGTAACACCTCGACCAAACTATGGAAATATTGTTGATGAAGTTGATAAAGAGTTAAGAATGCAAAGGATTGAGAATGAGATGAATGAGGCATATGCTCATTTTGTCGAAGAATTGATAGACACTGAGGCTGTTGAAAAGTGTTATGGGTGTAGTGTGAATCATCCGAGCCAAATACAACACGATGTTTGTCTAATGATAACTCTAGAAGAGAGAATTGATGCGTGCTTTGACGCAGCTCTGGAGAGAGTCTGTAAAGACAAAGGCAATACATTGTGGCACACGCACATGAGTCTCATGAACCCAACACCAACACCTTGTGAATACTCTCATCTCATTAAGAAACAGTTGAGTGCTGAACAAAAAGCAAGCATACATGATATGGTTGTTAGTTCAATGACAGCCACAAGACCATTGACAACTGGTTTCTGAACAGTTGTTGAAAAAAAACTTCCTTTGGTTGCCCTTAAGCCACCTGATGAGTTTCCCTTGGGCAAGGACGAAACATTTTATCTTGCATTTTGTTTTGGCAACCACAGAGAAAGGTGTCATGGATGTCTTTAAGTCGCCTGGTAGGTTACTTTTTGGGCAAGGGCGAACCTTTTTCTTTCAACAAAAATGAAAATTAGTTCCCCTGCATACAGTACACTCATACACATTTTTTATAACTCGCTTGATTCCCCCTTCACAAAAACGTATAAAAGGGTGAGTAGATCATGTTCTTAGGTAAACATGGATCCCCGCTGGAAGCACCCTTTTACTTGTTTGTTGTGTGGGCCAACTGGTAGTGGTAAATCAACTTTTGTGAAAAAAGTCATTGAAGAATTATTTACTCCCACTCCCAATCATATAATATGGTGTTATAGTGAATGGCAACCATTGTATGATGCTTTTGCCCCAAGTAGAATTCGTAGAGGGTCTCCCTCAAGAAATAAAATCTGACAGTTTGGTAATTTTAGATGATCTGATGCTCGATGTGGATGAGCGAGTGTCTCGGTTGTTTACAAAAGGAAGTCATCATCGTAAAATTAGTGTGATTTATATCGTACAAAATTTATTTGACAAAAACAAAGTTCATAGAACTGTGGCTCTCAATAGTCATTACATGATTTTATTCAAAAACCCCAGGGATAGTTCCCAAATCACACATTTGGCAGCCCAGATGTATCCTGGTCATTCCAAATTTTTGCGAGAAGTATTTGACGAAACCACATCTCTCCCATATGGTTACCTTTTAATAGATCTTAAACAGGACACACCCGAACACATGAGACTAAGAACCCAAATATTTCCTGGAGAAACCCAATATGTGTACCCCCGGAAGGTATAAAAGGGGGGTGCAAATCTCCTGTCGAGTCGAAATCATGTCTGACCGTCTTCACCGCAACATCGCGATTTTCAAGCTCCTGAGTAAATCAAAACCCACTGTGGTCAATTCTGTCTTGAAACACACCGACAAAGACTTGATCAATTGTATTTGTGAGTGTGCCTTAATCATAGTGAAAGGTGCCGTACCTCTAAGAAAAGCTCACAAAGTTAAATTAGTTCGACACAAAATCTTGTGAGAAGAATTGCCAAGAAAGGTTCGTCCGAGAAAAAAAAGAAGCAAATTTTGCAAAAAAGGAGGATTTTTAGGTGCTTTGTTAGTACCCGTGTTACTTGGTGCGGCTAAAGGTATTTTCGAACAGTTGTGATGGAATACGCAAAAAAGATGGCCTTAGTAGAACCGAGGTTGCTCGAACGTTTGCAGGAGGTCCCTATCAGCAAACAGCCCAACGAGATTGCCGCAAGTTCTCTTGACAGGGAAATGCATGAAATTTTAGATTCGAATAACCTTACAGAAACTGATAAGATAACCCATTATAATCAGATTCTTCAAAGATTTTTAACATTTCAGAAAAAGCCATGGCCCCTCGCCCTATTATGGTCGAATTCGAGAAAGATACTAGAGATGAAGATATTATAGACTCCGTTCCAATAACCATGAAAAGAAAAGCCAAACTGCTGCTGAACCGTATAAAAGTGGATACCAATCTGTCGTGGAATGAGAAGGGAGAGTTGGTCCACAAAGACAAAACAGTCGTAGGTTCCAACATAACTGATCTCTTGTATGATCTCTTGAGAAAGCGAAAGACTTTTCAACCCAATGGATGGGAAGTGTTGGCACAGGCCCTCAGAGAAAATAATTGAAAGCTAGACTCGTAGCCGGTACGTCAAAGTGGTCGAAATATTAATCCAATGGAAAGCGTTTATTACGATCTCGAAGCTCTTGGGAGTTTTGGTGGTGTGGATGCTCTTCGAAGAGCATCCAAGAAAAAAACTGAGCAAGTTGTAAAATGGTTGCAGGGTCAAGACAGGTACACCCTTCACAAACCCGTTCAACGCACATTTCCAAGAAGGAAAGTGATCGTTAGTGGTATCGATGCACAATGGCAAGCTGATTTAGTTGATTTAAAAAGCATCAGTAAATACAATAAAAACACAAAATTCATTCCGACTTCTATCGACGTTTTCAGTAAATATGCGTGGGTGATGCTAGAAAATAAATTTGGTGATTCCATAGTACAAGCCTTTGCTAAAATTTTCAAACAGGGGCCAAAACCTTTAAAGTTACAAACTGATCAAGGCAAAGAATTTTTGAATTCAAAATTCCAGAAATTTCTTAAACAACGAGAAGTAGAATTTTTCACGATCCATAACGTGGAAACAAAATGCTCCATAGTTGAGAGATTCAGCAGAACTTTGAAGACCAAAGTGTGGAAATATTTTACAAAGAACGATACACTGACTTTCCCACTTCAAACTTTGGTGAAATCGTATAACAACACCCATCATCGCAGCATCGGTATGCCCCCTGTTGACGTGAGTTTGGAAAATCAAGAAGAGGTGTGGCAAAAACTTTATGGGAACCACATAAAACACAAGTCTCCAAAGTTCAAAGTGGGTGACAGTGTGAGAATTTGTAAAGTCAAGAAAACTTTTGAAAAAGGTTACTTGCCCAACGTTCTAAAAGACGATAGTGGGGAAGTATTGAAGGGGTCCTTCTACACAGAAGAGCTTCAGCATGTCACACCAAAAAACATTTATAAAATTGAACATGTACTCAAAAAACGTGGTCACGGAAAGAAGAGAGAACTGTTTGTAAAATGGTTGGGGTATCCAGCATCGTTCAACTCATGGATCAATCAAAGCCAGCTAGCCTATAAAAGGGTGTGAACGAGCTCAATTTCCTCTAAAATGGAAGAGGGAGAAACTCTGAACGGATCGTGGCCTTTGTTTGGAAAGAAAATCCCAAGAAGCGAGATTACTTACTTTTCACAAATTATCATACTATACATAATTATCATCACTAGCATCGTTAACCTTACCCTCGACAATACGGACAGCAAGTTGTGGATGGCTCTTTTAAGTAGTCGTATAGGATATTTATTGCCCAATCCTACAATTAAGAAAACGTGATGTTTTATCTGACCCTACCAAGTAACAGTTCCATGAACGTGTTTCCAGAAAACACACTGACAACATACACCACCCAGTTATCACAACCAGTGAACCTCACGGGGGAATAGGTGGGGGGTTTGGTGGAGATCGGGTATCCAAACACTTGGTTTAACATTCGTGGCAAGGGAGTTTTTTTCACAGTGTACTGGACTTCGATAAAACATTATCAGATCATTCTGAAAGAAGGTCGATATTCGGAACCTTCCGATGTGATACGAGGCATCAATGGTGTTAAAGAATTGCTGCTACCACATCACGATAAGATAGAGTTTGAATTAGACGAGGTCACTGGTAAAGTTCGAATCAAGGTACGAGATGGGGTTGTACTTACACTGAGTCCCACTCTCCAAAACATATTGGGTTTTACCGAATGTGTGTTCAAGTTGAGAGCTTTTGAATCTTCTCGAGTCGCCGATGTCAACCAAGGATTCTATTCACGCTACATATATTGTGATTTAGTTCATAATCAGGTAGGAGATACTAGGGTGCCGTTACTTCGCATCGTACCTGTGAGAGGAAAATATGGAAACATAATTTCCAAAACTTTTGAAAACATGCTCTATGTACTGGTTGAAAGGAAGAATTTCAGCACCGTGCAGGTGTATATAAGGGAGGACACAGGAGCCACAGTGCTATTTGAACTTGGGAAAGTGACAGTGACACTACATTTCAGAAAGCGCCGCTCTTTGCATTTTCTTTGAAAAAACAATGCCTTAATGTTGTAATACTAAATTATACGAAGAGTATTACATGAAACAGGCTGGTAGCGGTCTGCCAACTTTTTCGGGATCACAAATATAGATAGGTCATGGGCTGGGTAGTTTACTTGGAGGACTGAAGAATGAAGTCTTTCCCTTATTGAAAACGACAGCCAAAACCATGGGTAGACAGTTATTGAAAAAAAGGAGCCGCATTTGCTGGAGATGCCATCAGAGGCTCTGGGTGCATAATGTCTTTGATCAACGAAAAATCCTGTGAGTGTGTCAATAGCGAACTAGACTTATTTTTGATACCACCCACACAGACTAGTGTAGAACATGGTCAATGGGTAGAACATCGGCCTTTGGCCACCATAGGGAATAGTAGACCGATAGAATTTAACATTTCTGGATCTGGGGACGACTATCTGAACTTGGCTCAAACTTATCTGTATGTGAAAGCACGTATCATCGATTCCAGTGGTGGACCTATCGCAGACGACGGAAAGGTGGGTCCTGTCAATCTCTGGCTGCATTCTCTTTTCAACCAGGTTGACATCAGTCTAAACGAGAAACTGGTGTCACCGTCCAATAATACTTACCAATACAGAGCATACATAGAGACTTTGTTGAGTTATGGCTCCGATGCCAAAAAGTCACAGCTGACTGATGCTCTCTGGTACAAGGACACGGCGAGACACATGGATGATCGGACGGATGACAACAAGGGATTTGCCACAAGAAAAATGTTTACGGCTGAAAGTAAAGTCATGGATATGACTGGGAGGTTACATCTGGACATGTTCTTTCAAACACATTATCTCCTAAATGGACTTAACGTTCACATCAAAATGAATAGGTCAAAAGATGCATTTGCCTTAATGGCCAATGGGGAAACATTCAAAGTCAAAATCCAAGACGTATCCCTGTTTGTGAGAAAGGAGAGACTCAACCCTTTTGTGAGAGTGGCTCATACTAAAGCATTGGAAAACGGCGAAATGTCCCATTGACAGAGTGAAAACCAAAGTGTTCTCGGTGCCAAAGGGAAATCTGAGTATCATACAAGAAAATTTATTTTTAGGCCAACTTCCAAAACGTATCGTCATGGGTTGTGTGGACAACGATGCTTTCAATGGGAACTTTTCAAAGAATCCCTTTAACTTTCAAAACTACAACATCAATTACCTGGCATTGTATGTGGATGGTCAACAGATTCCAGCAAAGCCCTTACAACCGCAATTCGATCAACAAGAAGTGGCGAGGTGTTATGCTCTCTTGTTTTAAGGAACTGGTCAAATGTACGAGAACGAAGGAAATCACATCGACAGAGAGGAGTACCATAAAAGGGTACACACTTTTCGTCTTCGACCTGACACCAGACCTGTCTCATGGTCAACATTTCAATTTGGTGAAACGGGGAAATTTAAGATTAGAAATTTATTTTGAAGAACCGCTGCCCACCACCATAAACGTACTGGTGTGTGCCGAATTTCAGAACATTATAGAAGTCGATAAAAACAGGAGCATCATCTTTGATTATTCAACATGAACACTTTGCAAATAGAGAATGTTTTCCGCTCAGATCGTGTGTTAAGAAATATCACTCTGGGAGTCTTTGCAAGAAACCGCTTACCAAGAAGATTACCCAGGCACAGATCATTGGCTTTTGTGGCCAACACGCATCCAGACCACAGAGAAGGGGGACATTGGGTGGCCTTGTATTTCAGTCATCGGAACATAGAATATTTTGATTCGTATGGAATACCACCACAGCATAGATCATTAAAGAATTTTTTGAACAAGCGAAAATGGAAGTACAATACAAAACGCTTTCAAGGACCATTACCCATGTGTGGGCATTATTGTTTGTTCTATCTTTTACATCGCTCTCGTGGCATCCCAATGCATGCGATTGCAAACATGTTTTCTGCGGATTTACTGGACAACGATATTTTAGTTAGATACTTTATTTCTGGTGACGTCATAGCCTAAACAGTATAAAAAGAGGACCAGTCGTGGTATCTTGGCATTAATGAATAGGAGTCTTTAATTGTGACAGTATTTAGTTTACGATAATCGATACAAAATCGTATTGTTCCATCCTTCGTCCGAACAATCACTATGGGTGAAGACCACGGCGATTTCGAAGGTACGATCACGTCCATTTCCAACATACGTTGAATTTCATTCTCCACTTCTTTGATCTAGGACAAGGGAACTCGCCTTGGAGCTTGTTTAATAGGCTTTGTACTACCTGTATCAATATTGTGATACACTATATTTGTTTTTCCAAGACCATCCCTGCTCCTAGCAAAAGCATTAGTATGCTTGTGTAAAAGTGACTGTATAGACTCCTTCTGTTCAGCACTAATAGAGTCATCAAGTGCATTTAAAATAATATCTAAATGTGCAAAAGATCCATCTTCTTCCTGAGCATTAGCCCCAGCAGCCTCACTACTTGCTGTGTTCACCATGTTAATTGGGACTTCTAGATTATGTACCCGAAGGGGCACAACTTTACATTCAGCAGCGACAGTATCTTTATACAGCATCTTTGCTTCAGCAGTAACATTTATTACTCGCAAAGGTATGTTTGTACCACTGGGATCAATTAGGCAGTTGGCTACTAACAATCCCTTTTTCAGTAAAGTTTCACTGCCCTTTTTTATGAGTGCAGTTTTATAATAAGGCAACTCCCCAGTCATGGTGCAGGGTATCACCATTTCACAAGATGGTGGTATAGTCATGTTTTCTGATATAGTGATTATGTGTACTGACTGTCGTTGACTCTCCATTTGACACTTGATTTTCAATGTCATCCATTATTAATTTTCCTTCCTTTATATGTATAATGCAATTATTTTTCTGGAGGAAATCATACCCCAAAATTGCTGGAGCATCAATATCTGCTACAATCATATAACACTGTCTGATGTTGTTGTGAATATTAAGAGGAAAGGGGGTAACTGCACCCTCAGGTGTGACTAATTCACCGCCAGCCATGCGAAGACGCCCACATGCTTGGTCCAAGTGTGGTCTGTCATGTAATTTCTCATAAATCTTCCTTTGTAGCACTGATACAGTTGCCCCTGTGTCTATGAGACAATCAAATTTTTCTCCAAATAAATTTATATTAATGAATAATCCATAATTATTTACAGTTCTTGTTTCATATATAAGGTCGGGTCCATTTTCAGAAACTGCTGAATCGTGACCCCCAGACTCAGCATAAATTAGTTTTTCGAGTCAGCTCCGGTTTGAACAGCCTTCTCTATTTTGGGACATTTATATGTTGATGCTTGCTTCTCATAAGGGTAATATCCCTTATTGATAGCTGTTTTATATTTCCTGCATTCCTTCTTGAGGTGGCCAGGAATTCCACAGAAAAAGCATTTCCTGTCATCCTGTTTTATTTGTTTTTCATTTTCAATCTTAGCTATCCTTTCATTTAAGGCATTAATTACATCTTCTCTTGACTCACTAGGTAAATCATGTGTTAAGCCTTCTTCTACTGTCAGAGCGCACAGACTATATTTAGCATTGCTCTTTCCATTGCAGCTTAACATGAATGCTTCATATTTCAGAGCCATGTTAAGTGCTTCATCAATATTTTCAGCACTGCTTTGACAAACTGCCCACTCCATATCTTTGTCATGAAGTGCATCACGAAAGCATTTATAAGCAATACTATTTCGGACATCATCCGACGCAGTAGGATATGCAAACCTCACTAAGCATTTTACATCCTGTACCAGCTCAAGTAATTGCTCACCTTTCTTTCTTATTGGGCTATCCAGTTGAGTACGATATACTTCACACTGATTTTTAGGTTCAAATCTCGTCGTTAAACTTGATTTAAGTTGTGAATAGTCTTTAAGTTGTTCAGGCTTAAGATCAGTTAAAATACTTCTTGCATTTCCTTTCAAGCATGTAGCTAGTTTCACTGCCTGTGCATTATTATGCCATCCATTTAATTCAGCAACCATTTCAAAGTGACTTATGTTATCCGTCCAACTTTACTTGCAGTCGTAGTAATCTGGCTTTGTATAACCAGTGTTTTGTCCATCCCTATTAGCCTCAGGGTTGACATGTGACCTCATGTGATATTCACCATTATTTAATGTCTCACAGTTGTTAGTTGTGTTTTTTTTAAGCTATTACACTTTGCGTCATTAGTTGATTCATCATTTCAGTAATATTATTAACTGAGTCTCGTAGTAACAGTAATTCAGCCTCTACATTACTGATTCTGTCAGTATGTACTTGCTTGTTGTTGCCATTAATGACAACAGTCTCAACATTCTCCTCTGCATTCTCCTCAGATGAATGTTGAACTTCAGTTATCTGAGAAATGTCCAGTGGACCATTTGCTTGTTGGGAGTTGTGGAATTCTCTCTCGTCATTAACCGGGGTTACCCTCCAGGCTTTGTAGTTCTAGGCATTTTGCCAAACTCAGCAATGTAATCCAATCTCTAAGGAATAATCTATTTTAAATGCGAGTTAATTAATATCGGCACCTCTGCCACCAAAAATGTAACAGTCCAGCCCCCTAAGCTCACCTCAACTGATCATACACTTTTTGGGCCAACCGTTGACTCGGAGAATCAACCCAGGAAACCTGAACACTGAAATCCCTTATAAGTTTAGTTACCCCAAAGTTCATATACTTATGATCACCAGTAATAATAATATAACAAATTGGTAGAGTGCTTGGTTCAATTGGTAGCAATATGCTGATTCAATATGCAGGTAATTGGGTCACCAATAGTGTTGGGTCACTGTGTCACTTGGTGGTTATTACCGACAATATGTAAATTAGCTGAAGTATAAGATCCAGTTTCTTCTTTCCGTTAAAACGTGTTGGAGTGTGTATGTTAGTTTCTTCTTTCTGTTGTTCTTGAGTAGTTGGAGTGTGTATGTTAGTTTCTTCTTTCTGTTAAATACTGTTATTCTTGATCTCTGTAAATGTGTGCCATCAGTAGTTAATACCCGATTATAGTACCCCTTCAATATTTAGGCCATTCCCTATGGGCTACATAAAATGTGAGCAAGAGATGGGTGAACAGGCGCGAGTTTGCAAGGGACAAGAAAGTGCCGACAAAAAGTTAGTCGATGTGAAAATACCCCAAACACAATAAGCCAAGCTCTAGGAGCTCAGTTAGGGTAAATGCACATACATAAAGTTTGTATCAGCACTACAGGGACGTCTTTATCAACTACACTGTGCACCGTATAGAACAGCTAACAAGGTATACATGAAAAACTCTGAAGAGGAAGTACAAAGAACACAGGGCATTTATTAATAAAAAGGCATTGGTAACTTGGTTGGCTTCTTTTCAGTGGAAATAAAATAATGATGTGAGAGGTGTTGTTCCAAACATTATTTCTGTACTAGTAGTAATTCACTAGAGTGGTTGTTATATAACTTATAATGCGTTGGACTTGAAGCTATAATATTTCTATCTTATTAAAATAAATAAATACTGTGTTCGTCGTAAACAACGTGTAACATTAGTGTACACCCTCCCAGTATCCCTCAAACTCGACAGGACTGTGCCTGAACAGCGGTACAGGTAAAACTACTACGAGCATTTGTTGTGCAACCAATGTAAACAAATCATAGTAAAATTCGTAGTAAAAGGGTGAAACCGAAAGTGGGAACTTTTGGCTAAAAGTGAGCCGTATAAATCCCAAAAGACTGTTTATAGAGTTCCAACAGTTCTATATGTGGAAGGCTCGTATTCATGTGTGTATCTTCAATCCATATTTCTTTTGTATGTACCTTTTTAATCTCAATTATGAAGGCTTTAATTGTCTGTTTAATGCTTGTTCAAATCTGTCGTATGCTGATTTTCGCCGGTAAGGCTTTGTTGTGTTTCCGGTAAATGACGTGAAGAAGACCTCCGTGAATGAGCGTCTCTCCTTTTATACACCTGACCTCCGGAAAGTACCTCCGGCTCCAGTTCAGCCGATGAGCTTCTGGATGTCGCTCGGATGTACCTTCACCTTCCAAAAGGGCCAATGGAAAAGTGGATGTATTGGACGTAGAAAAAAACTACTTCCAATTTCGGAGGTCGGAGTGTGGGAAAATAACCATGACTACTGAGAAACGTAGCTAAATTTAGTACAACTCCCATAAGTCCTTGCGTAGTAATGGTTGACAGAAGTAAACTTTGCGCTAATAAATGATCTTGCATTGTGCATTTTGTCAAATATTAACACATTGACAACCGTAGCCGTAACGAACGGTGCACCAAAGGTAAAACTAGAGTTGTTGAAACTTACACAATTTACTTTTAATTAACGTTTAATATAAAAAAGGGGTAAAATCCTACAAACGTTTATTGCTCCAAAACGCTGAAAAATACTGAAATGGAGAATGGCTTTGGGCAGGGATTCGGCGCTCTACCAAATTACCAACCTTAATTATTGATTAAACTTACGTTAATTTTTCACTTAATTAATTACCATTTTATAAATAATTACGGTCTTAACTTTTATTTTTATCTGACTACTGTTTATTATTTACTTTGATTAATAAGAATTAATTGCTAATTACTGAATTTTATAAATAATATTTGATAATTTTCTTTTGTTTATTGGACTCCTATTTCAATAATTACTGTTTTACATACTATATTTTGTGACTATTTACAAATGATGGGAGACGTTACAACACATTGCGGTATGACGTCACATGCGATCCCCCAAATGAGATCCCCCAGATGGGGGTCAAAACCCCCCTCTCCTACTACTTATATGGGATAAATTGCGTAAATTGCGTCAATATCAACATCATCTATACTACTCCGGCACAAGCAGAGCTAGCGGCACAACTGCACCATTATCGCGTTAGTACATAGCTCCACCGTGCCTCTCGGTGGCCAGTCAGGATTAAATGTCCTTCTCATGAACAAGGCGCAAATGATGTAGGTCAGGATCGAACTGTCGATTTTCGGATTTAAAGTCCAATGCTCTAACCAATGGGTCCCCGCGCTCCCGACACTACTATAAAACATGCTTTTTTCACAAAATATCACAAATAAAGACTCCCCAGAGATGAAGTTTATGATTAGGTAGCTAGGATTTCCTATTGAGAGACATAATGATTTTGAGGGGGGTGGGGTGGGTGCCAGGTCGATATATTCCATAGGCATATCCGAAGGCCGTATGGGATGGGTATGGCCTCCTACTGGTGGGGGTTATACCCACCCCTCCGCAGGTATACGGTATCCTCCTCCCATTGGTGGGGGTTTGGTGGGATCCCCCCCACCCAGAAAATTTTGAAAATTCATTGACCTGAGAGTGAATCTGGGACCCTCTGGTGCTTTAACTTTCCTATTTTGAGGGGGCACTGCAATTTTTAGGGGGGGGGGGGGCATGCCCCCTACCCTCTCCTGCGTCCCCTTGGCCACTAACACCACGGCGAATTAAGGTGAATTAAATACTTATTGACTAGAATATTTAAAACTTGTGCCCGACAAAATATCTGCCTATCTTTTGAGTGAAAGGACACAATGCATCAGCAGTACTCTCCTCGCAAAGTATTAAATGAACAGTCCACATCATCGTCGAATTGCTCTCTGGGACTCTTTATGTCATCTTTAATCATCTCTCCGGGAATCAGAAAGTAACGTTGACTTCATTGCACTTAGTGAAATATTTGAATAGCCTCATAATATGTCGTATACTTTAGATGGTTATCACAATCTTCAAAAAAATACCCGACCAAATTGTGACGACGGCCGGGATGTGTGGGACTCTATTTAAAAGAGGACCTCATTTACCAAGTGCGAATGACCTGTCTGTATTTATACCCCACGTTATTGTATCGCTTTTTGTTGAAGTTAAATGTGGAAAGGCATCAAGATTAATTGGTGTTATTTATACGCCAAACACCCCTCCAAAAGCCGACATAGACCTTTTCTTATTCAAGTTAAGCTATATCGCAGAATCATTAAACAAGGAAAAGAAACATTCGTATATTATGGGGGATATAAATATCGATCTCTTAAAATTTGATTCGCACTCAAAAACCGAAAGCTATAATAATAATAATGACACTTTGGCCGGCCGCTGATTTGTCGCGGTTCTCGGATGAGAAGGCCTTGGTTACCCCTGTTCTCTCAACTGCCTCCCTATTCCCACGCTTCTTCTCTCCTCCCAACACTCGGAGACGAACTTCTTGATGACATCCCTTGCCCCATTCTTCCCAATCTCTCCGATTAGCATATTAACCCTCTCCTTTGAATCTCCCACTAACCACATGTCCTTCATTCTCCCCCCCCCCCCCCACTTCCCCATTATACTCCCAGTGAATCTTATTCTTTTAGACTGGTATTTTGGGCATTCTAGAAGAAAGTGTTCCATGGTCTCCACCACGCCCAAATTACACATCTGGCACTCCTTTTCACTGTTTTTTCCAATTTTTCCCCTCAGCTCCAGGGACCGCGACCTCAGCTTGAACAACAGTGACCCCCTAAAGGTGCCATCAAGGTACTCTTCAAAACCAGGCTTCCCTTTATCACGCAGGCCACACAAAGACCTCTTTGAATTGACTCCCCCTCACCAATTACGGTTACAATCCTCCATGACCCTTTCTCTAACGGTTTTTTACCCTGGTTTGCCCCAACGTCCAGGTCCGAGATCTCCAATGAGTAGTTCTCAACAAGCTCCCTCACTTGGACCATACACCCCGTCTTGATATTTGAGTTGAAAATTCTCAGGAACATTACTTTACACCATCGGCTGTCTGGGAGATTTACCAAATAATTAAGATAACCGAGTTTCAATAGGTCTATCCTGCCCTTGATCCTCATCCACCCAAGCTCACCCCTGATTGCTTCTAGCGCTGCGGCATTACTCGACCCCGTTATCTATCCGCCTGCATCGTTCTGCAGGATTTCCAAGCTCTTTACAGCCGTCTGGTTTAGGGGTACCACTTCCGTACCGTATGTTATACTTGGCAGACCCACGATTTCCCAAATGGTTTTCCCCACGAAAACCTCATTGAAACTGTTTCTCCCTATAAGTTTCATTTGGGTAAGGATTCGCTTCCCCTTCAGAATCAATTTATTTGTGTGGTTTCGGTAGATGCCGTGATGTTTTTATTTACCCCCAGATACTCGTAGTCACCTGTTTCTCCTGCACTAAGAAGTTTGCTGCTACCTTCCGGAATGCAGAACTCCACTTTGCGGCCCACAGATATAACTTTGCCCTTGCTTTCATTAAGTTCGAGTCTCCATTTGCTCCCATATTTCCTAACAATTCCCAGCATTTTCGCTAGCCCATCTTCGCTTTCTGACACTAGCACCATATCGTCTGCAAAAAATAGGCCTGGGATCTTCAGAATTGGCGAAAGGATACACCCCTGCTTTAGGCCCATCTATATTGGCACACGTTTTATTGTAATGTTTCCCAGGCTAAGTTCACTCAAAACATCTTTATATAATGCTTTCATAATTCCAACAAACTCGCCTCCCATGCCCAGAGCCTCCAGCTTGCGCCACATACCCTCCCTCCATACTCTATCGTATGCCTTTTTAACATCCAAAAAGGCCATAAACATCTTTTTCTTTTTTGCTTTCGCGGATTCTATCATTTGGGAAAGCGGGGAAAGATGGTTAGTGACTCGCCTTCTCTTCCTGAAGCCATTCTGGATTTCTCCCAAAAAACCCTCTCTTCAATCACCTCCTCTAATCGCCAATACAGGACTTTATAGAAAATTTTTCCTATATTGCTACTGACAGAGATCCCTCGATAGTTATCCAAAACGTCTTTTTCCCCCTTTTTGTGAATAAATGTCACTTTGCTTTCTCTCCACTCCTTTGGGACCTCTTGTTTTTCTATGGCTAAATTGAATAGGGCAGTTAGGCTTTCCAAGAGTTCCTCTCCCCTTCTTTTGATAAACTCGTTAGGAATTCCATCCACCCCTCCCGCTTTTCCATCCCTTTGTTTTGAGATCACATTTCGCACCTCCTCCGTTTCAATTTCGTTGATCACGAAGTTCGATAGATTTTCCGCGACCTGGTTCGGACACTCCGGTGGGTTCCCCATGCCCCATCGCTTATCGTTTACCTTTTCCCAGTGCTTGACTAGTTCTAATGCGATTTGATCTTGCTTGTCTGTAACTCTGCCATCTACTTCAATACTCTGTGGGTTACTTCCTTTGTTACGTTTTTTCACCCATTTCCAAAATAAGTTCGAACTCGACCCCCCCCCCCCCCCCCACCCCTGTCGTTCTTATCGCCCTAATAAGACTGCTATTTCGCACTCTCCGATTATCGTCTTTAATCTTATTTACTTTATTTCGTGCTTGTTGGTATTCTTCCTTTGCTACCGCGGCCTCGTTGCCTCGTTGCTTTCCGCCCCCTTAAGTTTTCTACTTCACCTGTATAAAGCACATTTAGCTTTTCTACCATTTATGGCCCTTTTCAGTTCTTCGTTCACTCTGTACCCAAGTTCCCGTCTTCACACCCTAATCTTTCCTACACTTTCCTTCCCTGCCTCCACTAGGCTCACAACTATGGCGTCGGCCATCTTCTGGACACTCCCACCCCTTGTGTACGATTGTAAGCTTTGGTTTCAGTTTTTCTTCGAACTTCGCCCAGTCAGCATCCTTTTTGAGTTCCCAAATCTCCTTGAAGCTTCATTTTCTTTTTACTAGGTTTTTGGCCCTGATCGTCACTGTTATCAAGTTGTGATCACTATCCACCTCCATTTTACCCTCATCATCCACTTCTACCCCCATCACCTCTCTCCATAAATTAATATATGTGAGAATGTAGTCCATTATTGATTTTCTGTCGTTCCTCTCCCAGGTCCATTTCCCCTTATACCACGCGTCCCTGTTCAGAATCTTCAGACCGAGGTCATTTGTGAAGTTCAACAGCTTCCTTCCATTCCTGTTGACTTTCTTGTCCCCACCCTCTATGTCTTCTTCCTTATCACCTATGTGTCCATTAAAGTCACCCATCAGAATTATAGCGAGCCCCCTGTTTTCTAGTTCTGTGATATTGGACCTTAGTGTTGAGTATATCGAGTCATTCCACTCGGGTTTGCTTCCCTCTAGCGCACAGTACACAATCCCAAGGGCAATACTTTTGTTTCTCAGATTGATCCTTACCCATCCAATTTCTTTCGATACCTCAGCCGAGGTGCTGACATCTTCCAAATCTGAAATCAGCGAATGAATATCTGTAAATACTGCTAACGAAAACCCATTTCTGATTTGTTCAAAAATATTTTACTCCCGAAAAATAAGCCTCCATGAATTCTCTTTCTTTATAGTTTATTCCTGATACTTTAACCCTTTTCATACAGATTTGAATTTATTGGTGGCAGTAAATTCTGTTTCTTTAGTTGTAGCTATTTTTTTTTTTGGCGGAAATTCTGTTAAACAGCATGACCGGCGTAGATGAACGGGAAGGTGGCAGACCGTCCAAAAGGTTACCACCATGTTGTGTAGTATAACCGGCTAACTGGTTTACGATTAAAGCTCTTTCAACGCCTAATTTCCAGACCTGGACTTATAGATACCAATGATTTTGATGCTGTCGTGAAATATTTTATGCACTCAATCAGCCAAAATATATTCCCCCTCTAAATGTTAATAGTTTAGAAAAGAATGCATTGTTTTGCGTAACACGTGGCAGTAAGTTTGCTTGACGGACAAACAAATGACACTTGATGTTCTATGTTCATAAAACGTTGACAAACTGGACCACACATTTAAGAGTACAACTTAGGCCATATTCACGACGAAGCCATCACCTTTTTCTATGTTTAAAGTTTACCAATAAGTAGACGTGACATAGAATTCCTACGAAAAATACATCATTTGGGCCTAGACAGAGGCGTAGGAACAGGGGCTCCAAACCTACCGTTTGTCGCCGATTATTTGGATGAATGCCTAGTTTAAATGTTAAAATATGAAAAGATGCCACGATTAATTATTTATTTATTGGGGTTTAACGACACTTTCGACAGCCAGGGTCACCTCCTGTCGGTCAGTTTTACGGGTGGAGGAAGCCGGAGTAACCGGGGAGAACCACCTAGCAACGGCGAGCAATTATCAGACTCCCCAACGTACTAACTCCACGCAAGCAGGGTTATCATTGGTTGAAGGCAAGTGCACCATCGACGTGCAGTACGCCTTAGTACACAACGCCACCGTGCCCCATGCGGGCAATCGGATGAAGTACTATGCCACAGTTGAATGTGCAGTATATATCTTTGAAATTTTGAAATACTCTTCACACGTACTTAATTCTTTACCTAAACAAAGTACACGATATCACAATTTATTATTTTAATTATTGTTTTTTTTTTTAAATTTTCAAAAAAATTCACTAAAACCATATCATATGATTTCTAATTGGAACGAGCTCGACGAGCTCGTTCCACTGAGGGGGCCTCATGATATGATTTTGTTGAAATTTTTGGAAAAATATATTTTGTTCAACAGCTTCATTTGTAAATTACGCGGGTGGATGCGACCGATTCGTTTGGCAAAGGATTAATCGCTCCTCACCAAAGACTAGAACCAGCCTCATTCTTATTCTGCTCACATAACTCTTAACTACAAAAAACTATAAAAATAAACATAAAAGGAGCAGCCATTTTACGTACCCGCCAAATAAGTCAAAATATCGCGACCGCATCAACTCGACAACTGATGCTGTCAAGGGTGTTGAATTTTCTCTTTACCTAACGTTACTGCCAAAAACCAATCAGCTCTATTCGTGAAAAATGTCATTCAAATTATATTGTATTATTCATTTTCCGTCTCAAAAACATAGCTTATGACACCCTCATAATGTACACCCCTAAACCGGCTAACAGTCGAATGAGTTGTTTTGGGGTGGAGGCCGGGAGTGGGAGGGTTTGGTCCCTCTTGGTACAAACGCCGATTGTTCAAACAGATTGGGAAAAATTCATACAATCGCAAAACGTGAAAAGAAATGAATGTCATAGGGGGAGGGGTTGGGGCATGCCCCCCAAAATTACAGTGGCTCCCTCAAAATGGGACAATTAAAGCCCCAGAGGGTCTCAGATTCAGTCTCAGGACATTGAGTTTTCAAAATGTGCTCGGGGAGCCCCTGAACCCCTACCAGTGGGAGGGATATACAGTAGGCCTGAGGTGGGGTTGGTTGGGTATGGCCCGCCCATTAGTGGGTTCGGGGAGCTCTCGAACCCCCACCAATGGGAGGGCTATGTCCGCCCCATCCCAGGCCTATGGCCTTCGTATATGCCTGTGGAATATATCGACCTGCCCCTCCCTCACCCGAAAACAAATTTTATGTCCCCGCAATAGGATATCCTAACGACGCCCCTGGTGAAGTGTCCGGAACAGGACCCAAATCAGCGTCATAAATTCTGGTTGGCAAGTCCAAATCAATTCAGAATATTTCCCAACTGGAAAAATTAGTGAAGCTGGGGAGGGGATGTCCCCCATAGTTACGCCCCTGGTTGCAAATGGAACTAAAATTCGTCAGTTCAGATATTTCTAAATTAGCAGTTGTAAATGCCCGAATTCAAGCCCTTCAACCACAATCACAAAACATATGTACATGTGTCAGATCATATAATGGCGTACCAATCTGGAATTCATAGTTACGCTCTTGTACAAACATGTCTCACTCTCCTGATCAGATGTTCAACGATAATGAAATGGAAATTTGTTTTTTAGCTACCCTCGATATCAGTGGCCTACACATCTTTTTGCTCAAATTTTTCGATAAACCAGTCAAATGTTTAGACAGATTTTGCTTTGGGAAACCAAATTGGCGCGGTTTTAGTTCCCAAAGCGGGTTACTTAGCGAAAGTTTTGTCTAAAACATATGTTTTAGCCAAAATATTGATGATGTTCCTTCCATTTTGCAAAATTTTACAAACAAAAAGCTTCAAAATTTTCCCGACCAGCCGAGAATTTTCCAACAAATTGTTTGGTGGGGCGGAGTCATCGCCTTTGAATTAACACCACTGTTCGATATAATAATATTTCATTACGTTTCATCTTCACTGCACACAATTTTCCACGATTGCTTGTGAAAATTCTGTGCTGTCAGCGAGTTAAAATTTTGAAATTGGTAATAATTGGCACAGGATTGAAATCGCAATGTCGTGAAAAAGAACCCCATAACCGATGCATATTGAACTTTGATTGCCTGGTGCCGACACTGGCCAAACTGTCGTCATGGACGATTAGCGCGGAAGCTTCATCAATGTGATTAGGGGGGATTTTTGCATCACAACAGAAATGTTATCGATCAGTTATCTCCTTCAAGTTTGGGTTTATTTTCAAGTTGATCAGACGCCAACTGCCTCTTTTAGAACTTTGTCCCTGGAATCTAGATAAACGCCTCTTTTAGACCTCCTTTGAAGTGTTTGAGATCATTATGAACCTAATAACAAACTTTCCGTCCTCCAGTCTAATTCAGAGAGGAATGAATGAATGAATAGATTATTTACGGTATACACACATGTTGTCACTTACATATACACCCATACATATATATACATAGGTATTAATATATGAGACATGTACAAGGCCTGTCGACTATCTAATAGAGTTTCCCGTTAGGGTCATTAATACTGACCCAACTCGGGAACTTAAGACGAGATCCGGAATTGAAGGAATTAGGGCCTGCAGATATAGTTTGAAACTGTAGAAACTGGAGTGTTATATCTTATATAATACAATATAATATAGTTTAACCCTTTACCCAACGTAACGGCCAAAACCGGCCAGCGCTATTCACAAAAATCGTCAATTAATTTTCATTATTTTTTCATTTTTTGTCTCAAAAACATAGGTTATGACCCCTCATTGGAACGAGCTCGACGAGCTCGTTCCAATGAGGGGTCATAACCTATGTTTTTGAGACAAAAAATTAAAAAAATTAGTTATTCAAGAATTATTTTTGGAAGTGTCGTCTGCTTTTCATGTTAGGTAAAGGGTTAATATAATACACTCTAATACAGTAATGCGGGCATTTGAGGCTTAAATAAAACAACCGGGACAGAACGGATTATTGCTGTCTACATTATCGGCATCCGTCGTAAATATTATTCGGCCAGACTCTTCTTAAATGTCCGCCTGGACGTAATGTTGCGCAAACTTTTATCTAAGTTATTCCACATTTTTGGGTAAGCTAATATTGGTAGGGCATCTGAAGATTTTGTTCGTGTTCTTATTTCTTGCAAAGTACCGGTAAAAAGATTGTCACTTCTCCAATCAAATAAAAAAAGAGATGCATGAAGCTTAAAAAGATAACCGATTTTTAGAATTTTCTCTTTGAAAAACAAAGGTGTGTAGGAATTATATAACGTATTGCTTATTATTCTTGTGCATAAGAAATATTTTATTTATCGCTCTGGAATTTCCCCATGCTTGAATTCCATTGAGCAAGTGACTCTGAACTTAGGTAAAATACAGAGTTTTCATAGCCGCGTGTGGCAGAATATTTATTACTTTGTTTAAGGCGTAGTTTGCGTGAGCTATTTTAGAACAAATGTATGTTATATGCGCTTTGTACGAAAGATTTTCATCGATTTTTATCATCAAGAATTTTATTGAATCCTCTGTTAGATCCGACGCTACTCTATCTATTTTGTTATTGTTGATGATAACATCTTTGTGCGGTATATTCGCTCTTTTATTGCTGGGATTGATAATGATGTATTTAGTTCCACATATGTTGATGAGAAGAAGATTTTTTTCCAATTCTATATTAATACAATTTACAAGGATATTAGGATCAGTTCCAGATGAATATGTCGTGGTATCATCTGCGAATTGTACTATATTTAAGGACGTGACGTGGCAGGTCCAAGAATTGAGCCTTGAGGTACACCACTCGATATTGAAATCGCTTCTGATTCATGGCCATTATATGCAACGTACTTTACCCTGTTAGATAGATAACCTTTGAACCATTCCTGGTTAACGCTACGAATGCCATAATGGTCTAATATCTTTAATAGTATTGTTTGGTTTATAGTATCGAATGCCTTTGATAGATCAAGCAATACAGCTAATGTGTTATTTTTTCTTTCTTTATTCTTTTCTTCAGCAACATGCTTCGGAAGCTGCATAACGGGGTGATTTGTAGAGTGTTTTTTAAGAAAGCAGTATTGGTTAGGCGTTAAAATTTTAAATTTATCCAGAAAACTTTTGAGCCCGTTACACATAAGTTTCCTCCAAGACATTAGAGAAAGTAGGTAGAATGCTAACGAGTCTGCAATTATTTAGATTCTGCCGATCATCAGATTTATATATAGGAACCACTTTCGCAATTTTCATTCTGTCTAGAAAAACTGCCTTTACTGAATGAAATGTTACCAATTTGAGCCAATGGTGTTGCTATTTAATCAATTACATGCTTAACTAAAAACGTTGAAATATTATCACAATCTCTACATTTTTTTCCTTTCATTTTTTTAACTATATTTATTATTTCGTGGTCCGAGGTGGGATTTAAGAAAAAAATATGGGGAAAATTTCCCAACATAGAGAATGTGAAAGAAGTATTTTTACTAGTTATTTGATCTCTAGTTCGGGTCCCCGTGTTGACAAAAAGTCGTTAAATTCTTGGGCAATGATATTTTGATCCGTTATGTCCTTTTCGTCTATACGAATATGAGATGGCAGTGTGGCATTGTTTCTAGACTTTTTTATTATATCATTTAACATTTTCCAAGTATTACGCATATTGCTCTGATTTTCTTGGAGTATCTGATTATAATATATGGCTTTACTTCATTGAATATCTTACAACACCTTTTATAATTACTAATATTATTTTCGGTTGGTGCCTTCAGTTTTCGGTGGTAAAATTTCTCCTTGTTATTTGAAGATATTAAGAGACCGTTGGGCATCGAAGGTTGTTTTTTGATAATTTTTTTCTTCAGTTTAATCTGCTGAAGTGGAAATGCTTGTTCAAACGCGTCATTGAATAAACTCAAAAATGTTTCATAAGCTGTGTTCGGGTACTCTGAGGTTAGAACCGGTGTAAAATCGCAATGTAACAATATGTTATTAAAATTTCAGATAGTCTGCTCGTTAATCTTGCGTTTTAGTACTGTGTTCGGTTTGATTGCTACATTGGGTTTCTTTTCTATCAAGAATGTACCGAAGTGGTCCGATACACCACTTACAATAATTCCCGATATGGTACTACATTCAATATTATTCGAGAACAAATCTATTAACGTGTCAGAATGTGTTGTTATTCTTGTGGGTCTAGTGATAAGTGGTAAAAAACCCTGACTAAACATTAAGTTTACATAAGTATTGGTGGATTGAATACTACTCACGAGAAGAATTTTCTACTGGGAACTGTTTATAAGTATTTCTTGTGTATTAGTTTTATTTCAGGGAAGTTTTTTTTACATATTTAGTTTGCATGTGTGTTAGGGGAGGATCGTAGGGTGAAATAAGGAGGTTTAGTTGATAGGTTTTTCCGATTTTGCTTTTTGTTTACGTTAGTTACCTTTTTTCGTGTGTTTGGTGTTTTGGTGTTTTGTCGTTTTCGGTCATTAGGTCCTGTAATATTTATAAACATGAATGGTAAGTGCTCGACGGGTGTCCAGACGGAGGCAAGTATGGTTATTAAAGGGGGTCTGGGGGAGGTGAGTCGAGGGGTGCAGGTGTAGGTGGGGGAGAGTGAGGATGCCGAGGCGTGCAGTGTAATATGAGGTATGGTGGTGGTCGGCCAATGGAGAGTAGTGGGGTATGTGCGAACTGCAGGGATATTTTATAATTATTAGAGAAGTGTGCTGGATTCGAGCGGGAGATTGCAGAGCTGAGAGGGCGGATGGGGAGGGCTGGTGTATCTGGAGTTGAAGGTTACCTATGATGGTGAGGTGGAAGGTGGGTGGAAGGTCGTTGTGGACTCAAGGAGGAAACTGGGAAGCAGGAAACGTGATGGAAGAATGCTTGATGCGGGAGGTGTAACTGAGGAGGGTGGTTCTAGTAGGAAAATTTGGAAGGTGGCGTCAGGACAGGGCTGCGAAGAGTCGGGAAACCAGAGTCGGCGTAACGCTGCCAAGGTTGATAGGCGGTGTCTAGAAAACAGGTTTAGTGTTTTAAATTCTGATACCCCTGGGGATGAGAGTAAGGGGGAAATTGTGGGGGATGAGATGGTTGTTGTCGTTGATAGGCCAGATGGGGTAAGGAGGGCGGTGAAGAGAAAGAGGGGACCAGAGGCATGCAAAACGAGGGGAGTTGCAGATGATATAGGAACTGGGACCAGAAGAAGAAAATTAGTTGTAGCAGGGAGCGACATTGTGCGTGGGATTGACAATGTGGTTTGTGGTCCTGATAGAAGGTGGGGATCTGAGGGACCGGGTAGATGGCATTGTGGCAGGGTCAGGATCGGAACTGGCAGTGGTGGGGACCAACAATATCAGGGAGAGTTTGGTCAGTAAGTTTGGTGGAGTCGTATTGAGGCTTAGTCAGCAAATTGCAAAGTAGGAATGCAAGGGTAGTTGTATACGGGGTACTTCCTGCCCTTGGAGGTGTAGACGAAGGGAACTCAAGGATTTTGACGCTAAATGAGGAGTTGGAGGACTGCCGTGTTGACCTGGGAATACCCTTTATCGACCATTTGGACACGTTTTCGGGCAACGCGAGCATGTACAAGCGTGACGGGCTGCATCTTAGCAGGGTGTGGAAACGGGTATTGGGGGGTAAAATTCTACAGGTGGTGGAGCCTTTTTTGGAGAGGAGCGGGGTGGGAGGCCAGAGGCAAGTATAACTAGAGTGGACACAGGTGGGGTGAACAAGAGCGAGGGGGACGGAATAAGTTTACCAAGGCTAGCGCCAGAAACAATGGGACCAGTAGGCGGAAGCCAATGAATCTCGGTACCCTGAAAGTGGGTTATAGCAACATCCAGGGTCTCCATCGGACAGTAAGTGAAATTGCTACATTGATCGAGGCAGGGGAGTTTGATGTCATGGGCTTAAGCGAGACGTGCGTAAGACGGAAAGGGTAGACCAAGTAAGGTGGCGCGTATGGATAGGTGTAGGGCGAACGGAAGGCCAGAAAAAGGGGAGAGGGGTAGGCATGTACCTGGAAGAGGATTTAAAACCGTCGCTGATCACAGATCTGGAAGATGTCCGCACCTCGACTGAGGTATCGAAAGAAATTGGATGGGTAAAGATCAATCTGAGAAACAAAAGTATTGCCCTTGGGATTGTGTACTGTGCGGTGGAGGGAAGCAAACCCGAGTGGAATGACTCGATATACTCAACACTAAGGTCCAATATCACAGAACTAGAAAACAGGGGGCTCGCTATAATTCTGATGGGTGACTTTAATGGACACATAGGTGATAAGGAAGAAGACATAGAGGGTGGGGACAAGAAAGTCAACAGGAATGGAAGGAAGCTGTTGAACTTCACAAATGACCTCGGTCTGAAGATTCTGAACAGAGACGCGAGGTATAAGGGGAAATGGACCTGGGAGTGGAACGACAGAAAATCAATAGTCGACTACATTCTCACAGATATTAATTTATGGAGGGGGGGGGGGGGGGGGGGTGATGGGGGGTAGCAATGGATGATGAGGGTAAAATGGAGGTGGATAGTGATCACAACTTGATAACAGTGACGATCAGGGCCAAAAACCTAGTAAAAAGCAAATGAAGCTTCAAGGAGATTTGGGAACTTAAAAAAGAATCCTGACTGGGCGAAGTTCGAAGAAAAACTGAAACCAAAGCTTACAATCGTACAGAAGGGAGGGGGAGTGTCCAGAAGATGGCCGACGCCATAGATGTGAGCCTAGTGGAAATAATAGAAAAGATTAGGGTGTGAAGACGGGAACTTGGGTACAGAGTGAACGAAGAACTGAAAAGGGCCATAAAGGGTAGAAAAGCTAAATGTGCTGTATACAGGAGAAGTAGAAAACTTAAAGGGGTGGAAAGCAACGAGGCAACGAGGCCGCGGTAGCAAAGGAAGAATACCAACAAGCACGAAATAAAGTAAATAAGATTAAAGACGATAATCGGAGAGTGCGAAATAGCGGTCTTATTAGGACGAGAAGAACGACAGGGGGGGTCGAGTTCGAACGTATTTTGGAAATGGGTGAATAAACGGAACAAAGGAAATAACCCACTGAGTATTGAAGAAGATGGCAGAGTTACAGACGAGCAATATCAAATCGCATTAGAACTCGCCAAGCACTGGGAAAAGGTAAACGATAAGCGATGAGGCATGGGGAACCCACCGGAGTGTCCGAACCAGGTCTCGGAAAATCTATCGAACTTCGTGAGCAACGAAATTGAAACGGAGGAGGTGCGAAAGGTGATCTCAAAACTAAGGGATGGAAAAGCGGGAGGGGTGGATGGAATTCCTAACGAGTTTATCCAAAAAGGGGGAGGAACTCTTGGAAAGCTTAACGGCCCTATTCAATTTAGCCATAGAAAAACAAGAGGTCCCAAAGGAGTGGAGAGAAAGGAAAGTGACATTTATTCGCAAAAAGGGGAAAAAGACGTTTTGGATAACTATCCAGGGATCTCTGTCAGTAGCAACATAGGAAAAATTTTCTGTGAAGTCCTGTATGGGAGATTAGAGGAGGTGATTGAAGAGAAGGGGTTTTTTTTTGGTGGGGGGGGGGGGGAGAAATCCAGAATGGCTTCAGGAAGGGAAGGCGAGTCACTGACCTTCTTTTTCACACTATCCCAAATGATAGAATCCGCGAAAGCAAAAAAGAAAAAGATGTTTATGGCCTTTTTGGATGTTAAAAAGGCATACGATAGAGTATGGAGGGAGGGTATGTGACGCAAGCTGGAGGCTCTGGGCATGGGAGGCGAGTTTGTTGGAATTATGAAAGCATTATATAAAGATGTATAGAGTGAACTTAGCCTGGGAAACATTACAACAAAACGTGTGCCTATAGAGATGGGCCTAAAACAGGGGTGTATCCTTTCGCCAAATCTTTTTGCATAGTACATCAAAGGTTTAGGAGATGAACTCTTGCACAGCGACGAGGGGGGTAGCAGTTGGGGACCTGTAGATCCCAGGGCTATTTTTTGCAGACGATATGGTGCTAGTGCCAGAAAGCGAAGAGGGGCTAGCGAAAATGCTGGGAATTGTTAGGAAATATGGGAGCAAATGGAGACTCGAACTTAATGAAAGCAAGGGCAAAGTTATACCTGTGGGCCTCAAAGTGGAGTTCTGCATTCCGGAAGGTAGCAGCAAACTTCTTAGTGCAGGAGAAACAGGTGACTACGAGTATCTGGGGGATAAATAAAAACATCACGGCATCTACCGAAACCACACAAATAAATTGATTCTGAAGGAGAAGGGAATCCTTACCCAAATAAAACTTATAGGGAGAAACAGTTTCAATAAGATTTTCGTGGGGAAAACCATTTGGGAAATGGTGGGTCTGCCAAGTATAACATACGATACGGAAGTGGTACCCCGAAAAAGGACGACTGTAAATCCTGCAGAACGATGCAGGCCGATAGATAACGGGGTCGAGCAATGCCGCAGCGCTAGAAGCAATCAGGGGTGAGCTTGGGTGGATGAGGATCAAGGGCAGGATAGACCTATTGAAACTCGGTTATCTTAATTATTTGGTAAATCTCCCAGACAGCCGATGGTGTAAAGTAATGTTCCTGAGAATTTTCAACTCAAATATCAAGACGGGGTGGATGGTCCAAGTGAGGGAGCTTGTTGAGAACTACTCATTGGAGATCTCGGACCTGGACGTTGGGGCAAACCAGGGTAAAAAAATCGCCAGAGAAAGGGTCATGGAGGATTGTAACCGTAATTGGCGAGAGGGAGTCAATTCAAAGGAGTCAATTCAAAGAGGTCTTTGTGTGGCCTTCGTGATAAAGAGAAGCCTGGTTTTGAAGAGTGCCTTGATGGCACCTTTGGGGGGGGGGGGGGGGGTCACTGTTGTTCAAGCTGAGGTCGCGGTCCCTGGAGCTGAGGGGAAAAATTGGGAAAAACAGTGAAAAGGAGTGCCAGATGTGTAATTTGGGCGTGGTGGAGACCATGGAACACTTTCTTCTAGAATGCCCAAAATACCAGTCTAAAAGAATAAGATTCACTGGGAGTATAATGGGGAAGTGGGAGGGGAGAGTGAAGGACATGTGGTTAGTGGGAGATTCAAAGGAGAGGGTTAATATGCTAATCGGAGAGATTGGGAAGAATGGGGCAAGGGATGTCATCAAGAAGTTCGTCTCCGAGTGTTGGGAGGAGAGAAGAAGCGTGGGAATAGGGAGGCAGTTGGGAGAACAGGGGTAACCAAGGTCTTCTCATCCGAGAACCGCGACAAATCAGCGGCCGGCCAAAGTGTCCTTATTATTATTATAGCTTTCGGTTTTTGAGTGCGAATCAAATTTTAGGAGATCGATATTTATACCCACCATAATATACGAATGTTTCTTTTCCTTGTTTAATGATCCTGCGATATTGCTTAACTTGAATAAGAAAAGGTCTATGTCGGCTTTTGGAGGGGTGTTTGGCGTATAAATAACACCAATTAATCTTGATGCCTTTCCACATTTAACTTCAACAAAAAACGATTCAATAACGTGGGGTATAAATACAGACAGGTCATTCGCACTTGGTAAGTGAGGTCCTCCTTTAAATAGAGTCCCACACCTCCCCGGCCGTCGTCACAATTTGGTCGGGTATTTTTTTGAAGATTGTGATAACCATCTAAAGTATAGGACACATTATGAGGCTGTTGAAATATTTCACTCAGTGCAATGAAGTCAAAGTTATTTTCTGATTCCCGGAGAGATGATTAAAGATGGCATAAAGAGTCCCAGCGAGCAATTCGACGATGTTGTGGACTGTTCATTTAATACTTTGCGAGGAGAGTACTGCTGATGCATTGTGTCCTTTCACTCAAAAGATAGGCAGATATTTTGTCGGGCACAAGTTTTAAATATTCCAGTCAATACGTATTTAATTCACCTTAATTCCCCGTGGTGTTAGTGGCGCACCCCCCCCCCCCTATAAATTACAGTGCCCCCTCAAAATAGGAAAATTATAGCACCAGAGGGTCCCAAATTCACTCTCGGGGCATTGAATTTTCAAAATTTTCTGGGTGGTGGGGGGGGGGGATCCCACCATACCCCCACCAATGGGAGGAGGATACCGTATACCTGCGGAGGGGTGGGTATAACCCCCACCAATAGGAGGCCATACCCATCCCATACGGCCTTCGGATATGCCTATGGCATATATCGACCTGGCACCCACCCCACCCCCTTCAAAATAATTATGTACCTCAATAGGAAATCCTAGCTACCTAATCATAAACTACATCTGTGGAGAGTCTTTATTTGTGATATTTTGTAAAAAAAAGCATGTTTTATAATAGTGTCGGGAGCGCGGGGACCCACTGGTTAGAGCATTGGACTTTAAACTCGAAAATCGACAGTTCGATCCTGACCTACATCATTTGCGCTATGTTCATGAGCAGGACATTTAATCCTGACTGGCCACCGAGAGGCACGGTGGAGCTATGTACTAACGCGATAATGGTGCAATTGTGCCGCTAACTCTGCTTGTGCCGGAGTAGTATAGATGATGTTGATATTGACGCAATTTACGCAATTTACGCAATTTATCCCATATAAGTAGTAGGAGATCAGTTAAGACAACGTATGAAGTGGGCACCCAGACAGACGGGAAGTTGTCATCAAGAATGTTGGCTCAGCACAGACTATTGCTATGAATTTATCTACGATGGTAGAAGAATAAGAAATATAATACACCTTCATTTAATGGAATGTAAATAATATACAGAACACCGTACTAATGGTGAAGAGAACTAGAAGACAGATTTTCCTTTTTTTTTGTCCTGTGTGATGTAAATGGTAACTGTTGGTAATTATCAAATACTATTTTTAAAATTCAGTAATTAGCAATTAATTCTTATTAATCAAAGTAAATAATAAACAGTAGTCAGATAAAAAAAAAGTTAAGACCGTAATTATTTATAAAATGGTAATTAATTAAGTGAAAAATTAACGTAAGTTTAATCAATAATTAAAGTTGGTAATTTGGTGGAACGCCGAATCCCTGCCCAAAGCCATTCTCCATTTCAGTATTTTTCAGCGTTTCGGAGCAATAAACGTTTGTAGGATTTTACCCCTTTTATTTATATTAAACGTTAATTAAAAGTAAATTGTGTAAGTTTCAACAACTCTAGTTTTACCTTTGTTGCACCGTTCGTTACGGCTAGGTTTGTCAATGTGTTAATATTTGACAAAATGCACATTGCAAGATCATTTATTAGCGCAAAGTTTACTTCTGTCAACCATTACTACGCAAGGTATAATGGGAGTCGTACTAAATTTAGCTACGTTTCTCAGTAGTCATGGTTATTTTCTCACACTCCGACCTCCTAAATTGGAAGTAGTTTTTCTACGTCCAATACATCAACTTTTTCATTGGCCCTTTCGGAAGGTGAAGGTACATCCGAGTGACATTCAGAAGCTCATTGGCTGAACTGGAGCTGGAGGTACTTTCCGGAGGTCAGGTGTATAAAAGTAGAGACACTCATTCGCGGAGGTCTTCTCCACGTCATTTACCGGCATCACAACAACTGTTGGTATTCCAATTTTTTTCTGGTATATTTCCACAAACAGCTTAAATTTGGAATTTTTTTTTTTTTTTTAATATTTAATTAATTTGGAATTTTAAAATTTTCAGAAATAATAGTTCCTGTTCGAGGACGAACAATTTTTTTTATGTGGCGGGTGTTGCAATGTCTCGCATCATTTGTAAATAGTCACAAAATATAGTTTGTAAAACAGTAGTTATTCAAATAGGAGTCCAATAAACAAAAGAAAATTATCAAATATTATTTATAAAATTCAGTAATTAGCAATTAATTCTTATTAATCAAAGTAAATAATAAACAGTAGTCAGATAAAAATAAAAGTTAAGACCGTAATTATTTATAAAATGGTAATTAATTAAGTGAAAAATTAACGTAAGTTTAATCAATAATTAAGGTTGGTAATTTGGTGAAGCGCCGAATCCCTGCCCAAAGCCATTCTCCATTTCAGTATTTTTCAGCGTTTTGGTGCAATAAACGTTTGTAGGATCTTACCCCTTTTATTTATATTAAATGTTAATTAAAAGTAAATTGTGTAAGTTTCAACAACTCCAGTTTTACCTTTGTTGCACCGTTCGTTTCGACTAGGGTTGTCAATGTGTTAATATTTGACAAAATGCTCATTGCAAGATCATTTATTACCACAAAGTGTACTTCTGTCAACCATTACTACGCAAGGTATTATGGGAGTCGTACTAAATTTAGCTACGTTTCTCAGTAGTCATGGTTATTTTCCCACACTCCGACCTCCGAAATTGGAAGTAGTTTTTCTACGTCCAATACATCCACTTTTTCATTGGCCCTTTCGGAAGGTGAAGGTACATCCGAGCGACATCCAGAAGCTCATTGGCAGAACTGGAGCAGGAGGTACTTTCCGGAGGTCAGGTGTATAAAAGGAGAGACGCTCATTCGCGGATGTCTTCTCCACGTCATTTACCAGCAACACAACAAAGCCTTACCAGCGAAAATCAGCATATGACAGATTTGAACAAGCATTAAACAGACAATTAACACCTTCATAATTTAGATTAAAAAGGTACATACAAAAGAAATATGGATTGAAAATACACACATGAATACGAGCCTCCCACATATATAACTGTTGGAACTCTATAAACAGTCTTTTGGGATTTATACCGCTCACTTTTAGCCAAAAGTTACCACTTTCGGTTTCACACTTTTACTACGAATTTTACTATGATTTGTTTATATTGTTACGCAACAAATGCTCGTAGTAGTTTTACCTGTACCGCTGTTCAGGCACAGTCCTGTCGAGTTTGAGGGATACTGGGAGGGTGTACACTAATGTTGGACGTCGTTTACGACGAACACAGTATTTATTTATTTTAATAAGATAGAAATATTATAGCTTCAAGTCCAACGCATTATAAGTTATATAACAACCACTCGAGTGAATTACTACTAGTACAGAAATAATGTTTGGAACAACATCTCTCACATCATTATTTTATTTCCACTGAAAAGAAGCCAACCAAGTTACCAACGCCTTTTTATTAATAAATGACTACTTCCTCTTCAGAGTTTTTCATGTATACCTTGTTAGCTGTTCTATATGGTGCACAGTGTAGTTGATACAGACGTACCTGTAGTGCTGATACAAACTTTATGTATGTGCATTTACCCTAACTGAGCTCCTAGAGCTTGGCTTATTGTGTTTGGGGTATTTTCACATCGACTAACTTTTTGTCGGCACTTTCTTGTCCCTTGCAAACTCGCGCCTGTTCACCCATCTCTTGCTCACATTTTATGTAGACCATAGGGAATGGCCTAAATATTGAAGGGGTACTATAATCGGGTATTATTAACTACTGATGGCCCACATTTACAGAGATCAAGAATAACAATATTTAACAGAAAGAAGAAACTAACATACACACTCCAACTACTCAAGAGTAACAGAAAGAAGAGACTAACATACACACTCCAACTGCTCAAGAATAACACTTTTTAACGGAAAGAAGAAACTGAACCATATACTTCAGCTAATTTACATATTGTCGGTAATAACCACCAGGTGACACAGTGACCCAACACTATTGGTGACCCAATTACCTGCATATTGAACCAGCATATTGCTACCAACACTGAAGTCATTGGTTATCAGTAATTGGACCAAGCACTCTACCAATTTGTTATATTATTATTACTGGTGATCATAAGTATATGAACTTTAGGGTAACTAAAGTTATAAGGGATTTCAGTGTTCAGGTTTTCCTGGGTTGATCCTCTGAGTCAACGGTTGACCCAAAAAGTGTGTGATCAGTTGAGGCGAGCTTAGGGGGCTGGCCCGTTACATTTTTGGTGGCAGAGATGACGATATTAATTAACTCACATTTAAAATAGATTATTCCTTAGTGATTGGGTTACATAGCTGAGTTTGGCAAAATGCCTAGAACTACAAAGACTAGTGGGGTAACCCCGGTTAATGACTTGAGAGAATTCCACAACCCCCAACAAGCAAATGGTCAACTGGACATTTCTCAGATAACTGAAGTTCAACATTCATCTGAGGAGAATGCAGAGGAGAATGTTGAGACTGATGTCATTAATGGCAACAATAAACAAGTACATACTGGCAGAATCAGTAATGTAGAGACTGAATTACAGTTACTACGAGACTCAGTTAATAATATGACTGAAATGATGAATCATCTAATGACGCAAAGTGTAATAGCTCAACAAAACACAACAACAACTGTGAGACATTAAATAATGGTGAATATCACATGAGGTCACATGTCAACCCTGAGGCTAATAGGGATGGACGAAACACTGGTTATACAAAGCCAGATTACTACGACGGCAAGTCAAGTTGGACGGATTACGTAAGTGACTTTGAAATGGTTGCTGAATTAAATGGATGGCATAATAATGTACAGGCAATGAAACTAGCTACATGCTTGAAAGGAAATGCAAGAAGTATTTTAACTGATCTTAAGCCTGAACAACTTAAAGACTATTCACAACTTAAATCATGTTTAACAGCGAGATTTGAGCCTAAAAACCAGTGTGAAGTATATCGTACTCAACTGGATAGCCCAATAAGAAAGAAAGGTGTGCAATTACCTGAGCTGGTACAGGATGTACAATGCTTAGTGAGGTTTGCATATCCTACTGCGTCGGATGATGTCCGAAATAGTATTGCTTATAAATGCTTTTGTGATGCACTTCATGACAAAGATATGGAGTGGGCAGTTTGTCAAAGCAGTGCTGAAAATATTGATGAAGCACTTAACTTGGCTCTGAAATATGAAGCATTCATGTTAGGCCACAATGGAAAGAGCAATGCTAAATATAGTCTGCACGCTCAGACAGTAGAAGAAGGCTTAACACATGATTTACCTAGTAGGTCAAGAGAAGATGTAATTAATTCCTTAAATGAAAGGATAGCTAAGATTGAAAATGAAAAACAAATAAGTCGGGATGACAGGAAATGCTTTTTCTGTGGAATTCCTGGCCACCTCAAGAAGAAATGCAGGAAATATAAAGCAGCTATCAATAAGGGATATTACCCTTATGAGAAGCAAGCATCAACATATAAACGCCCCAAAATAGAGAAGGCTGTTCAAACCGGAGCTGACTCAGAAAACTAATTTATGCTGAGTCTGGGGGTTAAGACTCAGCTTTTTCTGAAAATGGACCCGAGCTTAAATATGAAACAAGAACTGTAAATAATTATGGATTATTTGTTAATATAAATTTATTTGGAGAAAAATTTGATTGTCTCATAGACACAGGGGCAACCTACATAGGAAGATTTATGAGAAATTACATGACAGACCACACTTGGACCAAGCATGTGTGCCTCTTTGCATGGCTGGTGGTGAATTAGTCACACCTGATGGTGCAGCTACCTTTCCTCTTAATATTCACAACAACATCAGACAGAGTTATATGATTGTAGCAGATATTGATGCTCCAGCAATTTTGGGGTATGATTTCCTCCAGAAAAATAATGGCACTATACTTATAAAGGAAGGAAAATTAATTATGGATGACATTGAAATTAAGTGTCACTTGGAGAGTCAACGACAGTCAGTACATAGAATCACTATATCAAAAAACATGACTATACCTCCATCTTGTGAAATGGTGATACCCTGCACCATGACTGGGGAGTTACCTTATTATAAACCTGCACTCATAGAAAAGGGCAGTGAAACTTTACTGAAAAAGGGATTGTTAGTAGCCAACTGCCTAATTGATCCCAGTGGTATAAACATACCTTTGCAAGTAATAAATGTTACTGCTGAAGCAAAGATGCTGTATAAAGATACTGTCGCTGCTGAATGTAAAGTTGTACCCCTTCGGGTACATAATCTATAAGTCCCAGTTAACATGGTGAACACAGCAAGTAGTGAGGCTGCTGGGGCTAATGCTCAGGAAGAAGATGGATCTTTTGCACATTTAGATATTATTTTAAATGCACTTGATGACTCTATTAGTGCTGAACAAAAGGAGTCTATACAGTCACTTTTACACAAGCATACTAATGCTTTTGCTAGGAGCAGGGATGGTCTTGGAAAAACAAATATAGTGTATCACAATATTGATACAGATAGTACATAGCCTATTAAACAAGCTCCAAGGCGAGTTCCCTTGTCCCAGATCAAAGAAGTGGAGAATGAAATTCAACGTATGTTGGAAATGGACATGATCGTACCTTTGAAATCGCCATGGTTTTCACCCATAGTGATTGTTCGGAAGAAGGATGGAACAATGCGATTTTGTATCGATTATCGTAAACTAAATACTGTCATAATTAAAGACTCCTATCCATTACCAAGAATCGACTCACTTGATGCTTTACGAGGTTCAAAAATATTTTCAACAGTGGACCTACAGAGTGGGTACTGGCAAGTCCAAGTAAACCCCAAAGACCAGGAAAAGACTGCTTTCATTACAACTAACGGGTTGTATGAATTTAAATCTATGGCTTACTGTTTGTGCAATGCCTGCGCAACTTTTGAGAGATTGTTAGAATATATCTTACATGGCTTACAGTGGCAAACCTGCCTACTTTATATTGACGACATAGTGATTTTCTCAAGCACTTTTGATGCACACCTTGAGAAATTGGATGAAGTATTAAAATGAATAGGAGAGGCTGGACTGAAAATATTCCCCAAGAAATGTCATCTTTTTAAGTCACGAGTAGTATTTCGTGGTCATGTTGTCTCAGAGAGGGGCATAGAAGCAGCTCCAGAAAAGACAGCAGCAATCAAAACATGGCCTATACCTAAAACTGTCACAGAATTAAGGAGTTTTCTTGGAACTTGCTCCTATTACAGGAGGTTTATCAAGGATTTTGCTTAAATAGCAAGACCTTTACACAGGCTTACAGAGAAGGATGTTCCATTAGTTTGGACAGAAGATTGCCAAGAAGATTTTGATAAGTTGAAGACATTATTATCAACTTCTCCAGTGCTCGCTTATCCAGATCTTACAAAGACTTTTATTCTTGACGCAGATGCCAGTGGTCATGGCATTGGGGCTGTATTGTCTCAACTCCATGATGATGATGAACATGTTGTTGCATACTACAGCAAGACTTTAACGAAAGCAGAACGGAAATACTGCATAACCCGCCAAGAGTTATTTGCAGTAGTAAGTGCCATTAAGCACTTTCACCACTATTTATATGGAGTCAATTTTCTTGTAAGGACTGATCATAGTGCCTTGAACTGGATAAGGCAATTTAAAAATGCTGAAGGCCAGTTAGCAAGATGGCTCGAGGTTTTAGAGACATATAATTTTACTATCCAACACCAACCAGGTGTAAGGCATGGTAATGCAGATGGCCTGTCTAGGAGGCCATGCACAGAAGGTTGTGAGTACTGTTATAGGAAAGAAGTCAAAGTGTCTGAAACACAAAACATAATAAAACCAGATGACTATTTTGTACAAGCTATGGATCATTACATAACTGCATCAAGAAAAGACAATTTAGAGACTGGTAATTCTGACGATGATGATTATAATGAGCTATTAGACTCTAATGACATTGAAGATTCAGCTTGATCCATCAGTTGGATTGAGGCAAAATCTGTTGAGAATCTGGGAAATGCCCAATTTAATGATAAAACTTTGGCCATTGTATTAGGCTGGAAGGAGAGAGGTGGAGGTCGACCAAAATGGGCAGTAATTAGTCATTTCCCAAAAGATGTTAAGGCTTATTGGGCTGTGTGGGAAAGGATTTCTTTGGTTAATGGTATTTTGTTTTGTGAATGGCAAAACTCTGGTACTGACGAAAAGTCCTGGCGGTATATCATGCCTAAAATTTGGGTGCAGGATGTTTTAAAGTTATTGCATAGTGACCCGATGGCTGGTCACTTGGGTATTTCATGGACTGCTGCAAGAGTCCGGGGGCGTTTCTACTGGGTAGGAATGAAAACTTCAGTACGAAACTGCATAAGGAAATGTCAGATGTGTCAGTGTAGAAAGAATCCTTCAAAGAAATCACAAGCGTCAATGAAGCAGTACTTGGTGGGTGCACCTTTTGAAAAGGTGGCAGTAGATATTTTGGGACCACTGCCTGAGACTAAAAATGGGAAGAAATATATTTTGGTCATTACTGATTATTTTACCCGATGGGTTGAAGCATATCCAATGATAAACCAGGAGGCTGGGACAGTTGCCAATGTCCTTGTAGATGAGTTTATCTGTAGATACGGGTTGCCATTGCAGCTCCATACAGACCAGGGTAGAGAGTTTGAATCGGAACTGTTTGTACAATTATGTAAAAAGCTAAATATTAGTAAAACTAGAACCACACCATACCACCCTGCTAGCGATGGGCTGGTAGAACGTTTTAACCGCACACTAGAAGACATGTTAAGCAAGGTCATATCAAAAAGCCAGAGGGACTGGGATGTGTCCCTCCCCATGTTAATGTTTGCTTACCGCTCTTCGGTACATGATAGTATTGGTGAAACACCATGCATGATGGTGTGTGGCAGAGAAGTCATGGTGCCTGTGGACCTCTTGTATGGGATCCCAAAGAAACATTTTCACTCTCAACATGAGAATATTACAGATTATGTTGAGAATTTGCAAGCTAAAATGACCAAGGTTCATGAAACAGCTTGTGACCACATGTTGAAAGCTAGAGAAAGGCAGAAAACATATTATGATCTAAAATCAACAAGCAATGCATACACTGTTGGGGATGATGTCCTACTACAAAACACAATTCGGAAGAAAGGCGGAAGCCTAAAACTTGAATCTCGCTGGGAAGGACCATACATTATTATTGAAGTGATTTCAGACTTGCTATTCAAAATAAAGAAATCTCCCAGCGAGGACCCTAAAATTGTACATGTTAACAGATTGAAGGAGTATGTGTGGAAATTTACTAAATGGTTTAATCCAGCTTCACGGCCTAACACTAGATCTCAAAACAGTAAAGCATGATGTGGTGTATATTCAGTGATGGTGGCAATTGCTGGTATTTCAGGTTATTGTCTTATTCAAGTATTATTTTAGGAACTATAAGTACTGCTACATGGAAACTTATGGCATTCTCCCCACTTTCTGTACTTTCAGATGGACAAAATTTATAATTGCAAGGACTATGATGACTTCTTTTACGAAAGAGAGAAACTACGTAGACACGAAAGAGAAAAGCACGGAGATGTAATTGAATGCCCTTTTTGTTCATATAAATGCAGCGCAGCAAGGAGAGTGAACATGGAAAGACACATTGGGAGAAAACACGTCAACTATACACGACAACACAGAAGGGAGGACACAGACTATTACACATACAGACAGGACAATAGAAGAAACAGTTACAAGAAGCACACACCACCACACAGAGAAAATCGCATGAAATCAACGGTTAGCAAGGTTAATAGCAAACACACTACTAAAACATCACCACCACCAAAGAGACAGAGAACCCAAGAAACACATAAGACAACCAGCAATGCAACATCAGAAGACCTAGGAATTGACCTCAGCTTACCAGTATTGCAGTGGAAGGATATTGCCCCAATACAAGTCTTCCCAGCATATCTGGATTGTTATTCATCGGTGTCAACACCACAAAATAACCAACAGACACAGAAGCAGCAATCCACAATGACCACAATACCAACAGTACACCTTCAGGAAGCATCAGTACAACAACAACAATCTACGCAGTCACAACAACCTACAACTGAACAGCTTCCAGTACCAGAACAGCCTTCAGAACAACAACCTTCAGCACATCAACTACCAGAGTTACAAACCACAGAACTGGACACCATTATTCAGGAAATGTTTGCCCGAACACAGCCAACCACATCCATATACAACACACCAGAAGTAACAACACAAGAAGATACAACACAGACACATATGAACCTGTGGACCTATAAAAACCAAAGCTGATGGAAGTTAACAAAGACATACAATTACCAGAACCATACAAAACATACCAGCAACTCTCGGGGGATCCCAGGTTTTACATGATAGGGGCCCCATCACACTACATGGAGGGACACAGAGCACAACTGATAGCAGTAACACGAAGAACATGCCAGCAAAATTTAAATACATATAAACGCCACTTTGTACCATATGGCTACCTGATGGTTAAGAAAGAAGAAATGGTTCATCTACCAAATGGCACTACGTATGTCCTGAATGATTTCTGGATGAAAAACCCATCAGTTTAGACAACGTATGAAGTGGGCACCCAGACAGATGGGGAAGTTATCATCAAGAATGTTGGCTCAGCACAGACTATTGCAATGAATTTATCTACAATGGCAGAAGAATAAGAAATGTAATACACCTTCATTTGATGGAATGTAAATAATATACAGAACACCGTACTAATGGTGAAGAGACCTAGAAGACAGATTTTCTATTTTTTTTTGTCCTGTATGATGTAAATGGTAACTGGTTGGTATTCCATTTTTTTTTCTGGTATATTTCCACAAACAGCTTAAATTTGGAATTTTTTTTTTTAATATTTAATTATTTTGGAATTTTAAAATTTTCAGAAATAATAGTCCCTGTTCGAGGACGAACAATTTTTTTTATGTGGCGGGTGTTGCAATGTCTCGCATCATTTGTAAATAGTCACAAAATATAGTTTGTAAAACAGTAATTATTCAAATAGGAGTCCAATAAACAAAAGAAAATTATCAAATATTATTTATAAAATTCAGTAATTAGCAATTAATTCTTATTAATCAAAGTAAATAATAAACAGTAGTCAGATAAAAATAAAAGTTAAGACCGTAATTATTTATAAAATGGTAATTAATTAAGTGAAAAATTAACGTAAGTTTAATCAATAATTAAGGTTGGTAATTTGGTGGAGCGCCGAATCCCTGCCCAAAGCCATTCTCCATTTCAGTATTTTTCAGCGTTTTGGTGCAATAAACGTTTGTAGGATCTTACCCCTTTTATTTATATTAAATGTTAATTAAAAGTAAATTGTGTAAGTTTCAACAACTCTAGTTTTACCTTTGTTGCACCGTTCGTTACGGCTAGGGTTGTCAATGTGTTAATATTTGACAAAATGCACATTGCAAGATCATTTATTAGCGCAAAGTTTACTTCTGTCAACCATTACTACGCAAGGTATTATGGGAGTCGTACTAAATTTAGCTACATTTCTCAGTAGTCATGGTTATTTTCCCACACTCCGACCTCCGAAATTGGAAGTAGTTTTTCTACGTCCAATACATCCACTTTTTCATTGGCCCTTTCGGAAGGTGAAGGTACATCCGAGCGACATCCAGAAGCTCATTGGCTGAACTGGAGCCAGAGGTACTTTCCGGAGGTCAGGTGTATAAAAGGAGAGACGCTCATTCGCGGATGTCTTCTCCACGTCATTTACCAGCAACACAACAAAGCCTTACCAGCGAAAATCAGCATACGACAGATTTGAACAAGCATTAAACAGACAATTGAAGCCTTCATAATTTAGATTAAAAAGGTACATAAAAAGAAATATGGATTGAAAATACACATATCAATACGAGCCTTCCACATATATAACTGTTGGAACTCTATAAACAGTCTTTGGGGATTTATATGGCTCACTCTTAGCCAAAAGTTCCCACTTTCGGTTTCACATTTTTACTACGAATTTTACTACGATTTGTTTACATTGGTTACGCAACAAATGCTCATAGTAGTTTTACCTGTACCGCTGTTTAGGCACAGTCCTGTCGAGTTTGAGGGATACTGGGAGGGTGTATACTAATGTTAGACATAGTATTTATTTATTTTAATAAGATAGAAATATTATAGCTTCAAGTCCAACGCATTATAAGTTATATAACAACAACTCGAGTGAATTACTACTAGTACAGAAATAATTTTTGGAACAACACCTCTCACATCATTATTTTATTTCCACCGAAAAGAAGCCAACCAAGTTACCAACGCCTTTTTATTAATAAATGACCTGTGTTCTTTGTACTTCCTCTTCAGAGTTTTTCATGTATACCTTGTTAGCTATTCTATATGGTGCACAGTGTAGTTGATACAGACGTTCCTGTAGTGCTGATACAAACTTTATGTATGTGCATTTACCCTAACTGAGCGCCTAGAGCTTGGCTTATTGTGTTTGGGGTATTTTCACATCGACTAACTTTTTGTCGGCACTTTCTCGCGCCTGTTCACCCATCTCTTGCTCACATTTTATGTAGCCCATAGGGAATGGCCTAAATATTGAAGGGGTGCTATAATCGGGTATTAACTACTGATTGCCCACATTTACAGAGATCAAGAATAACAGTATTTAACAGAAAGAAGAAACTAACATACACACTCCAACTACTCAAGAATAACAGAAAGAAGAAACTAACATACACACTCCAACACTTTTTAACGGAAAGAAGAAACTGGACCTTATACTTCAGTTAATTTAAATATTGTCGATAATAACCACCAGGTGACACAGTGACCCCACACTATTGGTGACCCAATTACCTGTATATTGAACCAGCATATTGCTACCAACACTGAAGTCATTGGTTATCAGTACTTGAACCAAGCACTCTACCAATTTGTTATATTATTATTACTGGTGATCATAAGTATATGAACTTTGGGGTAACTAAAGTTATAAGGGATTTCAGTGTTCAGGTTTTCCTGGATTGATCCTCCGAGTCAACGGTTGGCCCAAAAAGTGTGTGATCAGTTGAGGCGAGCTTAGAGGGCTGGTTCAGTATTATGGGTATCACGTGGTTGTCATGGTAACCTGCGTGGGCGGCCATGTTATGACGTCATTGTCGTGGTGATGGTGATGTGAGTGTGCATGCGCATCTCGTGTTGTTAGGGTGATATGTGTTTCCATCGTCCATCTTGTATGAAGGGGCCGCCATCTTTGTTTCTATAGTGGCACGTTGTTGCTTTGAGGCCTGAAAGGTCTCCAACAGGGCCAAGAGGCCTGTAAAAGGTATGTTTGTTTGACTGGGAGTATTTTCTGGGACGACTTCCTTAGATAATTACCCAAATGACCCCGAGAATGGCCGTAAATCACCGGAAAGTATTTTTTAACCAAAATGGACTTGTTTAGAGTAGCACGTAGTGCTATAGACTTTTAAAAGGTCGTGTTCGATTGAATGGGAGTATTTATGGCTCTAGATAATTACGCAAATGAGCCCGAGAATGCCCCAAATCACCAAAAACAACTTTATTTGATATGGATTCCCCACAGAATCCTTTTTACGACCCCCATACCGTAGATTTTAATAGTAGCACGTAGTGCTAGGGACCTTTAAAAGGTCGTTTTCGATTGAAAGGGAGTACTTTTGTTTAGAACGACATCCCTAGATAATTACCCAAATAAACCAGATAAACACATATTTCTTTCCCAATAACAAATAACAACACTGAATATAAATTTAAATTTCTTTTATTACTAAACATCATGGAACATATATATTGTCAAATATTCAAACAGTCTTTTTACATACTGGACATCTTTTCAGTTGTTTACAACAGTCCTTGCACAGGCACAACTGATGGCATGGTCGCGGTGCGACATTGGCTTCTGCTGTTAAGCACACACAGCATTTCTGTGAATCCGTTTGAACGTTTACTTGTAACTCGTCTTTGTTTTCCATTTCTTCATCATCGATTGTATCAGGTAAGTTGTGAATGTAACAGCATTCTGGGGAATACATTTTGTGTTGTTGTATGACACTGTCTTCTGCCTGCCAGAAGCGTACAACGACCCCACAGTGAAAACATTCACTTCTGTCTTTAGTTTCTAGGTAGAAAAATCCTGCGTTTGCAAGTTCTTTGGGGGTTTTCGCACATTCACTTGGTACCATTGATTCAAAAGTTTTTAGTCTGTTTGCCTCCAACGCATATTTTATATATTTGGGTCGATGGATATCAGAGTTTCTCCGAGCAATTATCAGTCGAGGACCAGTTCCTGCGAATACCAATCCCGTTAGGCTCATTCTTTCTTCGAAACCTCTAGGCAAAATGTTTCTGGGAACTCTTTGTCAACGATAGTCGTTTAGAATAGAATAGAATAGAATAATTTATTCAGTAGTACAACATGTATAGACATAGAATACATTTTATAGTAACAGTAACATACAATATTCTCAGCTACATTATTGCACTACAGGGAAATGGCATAGCCACTGGGGCTGTCTTCCTGCCATTCCCGATATAAAAAATAGTTGAATACGAAACAATCCTGATAGCAGCATGTTTTTTCAGTGGTGAAACGATTAGAGTTAAATTTAATACAGTGGTTTGTTGGGGGGGGGGGGGGGGGGGAGTCATTAGTTGCAGAAAGGGTGTATGGCGTTTACGTAAAGGAATGACTTGCTAATTTCATAATGGTGAGATAACAGAACATATTTATTTATTTATTTATTTTTTTTTTTTTGCAATAGTGTTGAAATGTTGAAATGGTATAACTACAGTCTGGACAAACTGGGTTGTCACAGTCGATATGCTGTGGATACGAGTTTAGGAATTTATCAGTCAGAGTCTTTTTGAATAATGCTCTGGGATAGTTTTGAATTATAGGTTCGTCTGTATTCCACATCCTAGGAAAAGTGTGTATTGGAAGGTTAGCTGAAAATTGTGTTCTTGGTTTGAGTGTATATAAAATACCGGACTGTCTGGTGTCCATTCCCAAGGGATTTTGGTATATGTTAAAAGTGTTCTCAAAGCTTTCTGGTAGCGTTTTGTTATACCAATCATACATGAACAATAGTACCTGAAGTTTATACAAGTCTGGGAATTTTAAGATACGCTGGTTGTGAAACAAAAGATCGGTGTGGGCATTATATTTTGTGTTAGAGATGATTCTGATAGCCTTCTTTTGAAGTTTTATAATTGTTTTAGTCGAGGGTGAGTGTCCCCAGATGTGGATCCCATATAACATGTGACTGTGAATCAGAGAGTAATATAATGTTTTCAGACACTCTTTCGGGTGAATTGTTTTTACCTTGTTTATTACGTAAATAGCCCTTGAAATTTTGGAGCAGACAACTGATAGATGATTCCTAAAGTTTAAATTTTCATCCACGTGAATACCTAAAAATTTTACGGATTTTTCCTCTTGATGATTTGCCACAAGAGAGATGCTTGAATTATTAAGCAGGATTTGTCTGCTTCCAATAGTGTATAAATCGTTCATAGGATGAAAGATGATGAATTTTGTTTTGGTTTCATTTAGGATAAGTTTATTTGCAGTACACCGAACGAATAAATTATTTAATTCGAGATTAGCTGTTTCTATTAATGTGTCTAAATTATTACCAGATGCATGTGCTGTGGTATCATCTGCGTACGATAACATTTTGAGCGATGTGGCGTCTATGATATCGTTGATGTAGATAATGAAGAGAAGAGGTCCAAGAATGGATCCATGTGGAACACCAGTTGTTACTTCCAGAAAGCAAGAACTCCCATTTGGAAGAAATACTGATTGCTTTCTGTCTGTAAGATAGTTTTGAAACCAGGTGTTTGCATGCCCCCGTATTCCATACAATTCTAACTTTTTTAGTAGGATGGAATGATTTATAGTATCAAATGCTTTTGAGAAATCAACAAAAAGAGCTAGCGTGCAGTCTTTTGTTCGTTTATCATTCATTTCTGCCACAGTGTTTATAAGATGCAATTCTGGATGTATTGTTGAATGTGCTTTTCTAAAACCAAATTGGTACTGGTGAATGGTTTTATTTTCTTCCAGGAAATGTATTAATCGAGAATACATTAGTTTCTCTAATACTTTGGAGAACGTCGGTAGAATGCTAATAGAAGAATAGATTGAATCAAACACGGGATTGTAAACATCTGATCTTCGGTTGCACACCGTATTTATAGTTTTTTTTCTATGACGTCATTTGTTTTGATTGTCTTTCTTTTTTTAGATTTAGATTGTTCCATATTTCTTTTTTTCGCCGTTTCAACAGATTGAGTCAATTGCTCCCATTCGTTATATACAAACTTCATTCCAACATCGTTCTTGATCAGGTAAATTTGTAACTGATCATTGAATTTGAACCCAGTCACTTCCGAACACATCTTCACTCTTCGACGAATGGAACGATAATGCCAAGATACCACGACTGGTCCTATTTTTATACTGTTTAGGCTATGACGTCACCAGAAATAAAGTATCTAACTAAAATGTTGTTGTCCAATAAATCCGCAGAAAACATGTTTACAATCGCATGCACTGGGATGCCACGAGAGCGATGTAAAAAATAGAACAAACAATAATGCCAACACATGGATAATGGTCCTTGAATGCGTTTTGTATTGTACTTCCATCTTTGCTTTTTCAAACAATTTCTTGAATGATCTGTGCTGTGGTGGTATTCCATACGAATCAAAATATTCTATGTCCCGATGACTGAAATAGACTGAAATAGAAGGCCACCCAATGTTCCCTTTCTCTGTGGTCTGTATGCGTGTTGGCCACAAAAGCCAATGGTCTGTGCCTGGGTAATCTTCTTGGTAAGCGGTTTCTTGCAAAGACTCCCAGAGTGATATTTCTTAACACACGATCCGAGCGGAAAACATTCTCTATTTGCAAAGTGTTCATGTCGAATAATCAAAGATGACGCTTCTGTTTTTATCGACTTCCATAATGTTCTGAAATTCGGCATACACCAGTACGTTTATTATGGTGGTGGGCAGTGGTTCTTCAAAATGAATTTCTAATCTTAAATTTCCCCGTTTCACCAAATTGAAATGTTGACCATGAGACAGGTCTGGTGTCAGGTCGAAGGCGAAAAGCGTGTACCCTTTTATGGTACTCCTCTCTGTGGATGTGATCTCCTTCATGCTCGTACATTTGACCAGTTCCTTGAAACAAGGTAGCAAAACACCTCGCCACTTCTTGTTGATCGAATCGCGGTTGTAAGGGCGGGCTTTGCTAGAATCTGTTGTCCATCCACATACAATGCCAGGTAATTGATGCTGTAATTTTTAAAGTTAAAGGGATTCTTTCCCATTGAAAGCATCGTTGTCCACACAACCCACGACGATACGTTTCGGAAGTTGGCCTAAAAATAAATTTTCTTGTGTGATGCTCAGATTTCCCTTCGGCACCGAGAACACTTTGGTTTCCACTCTGTCAATGGGATATTTCGCCGTTGCCTTTTCCAATGCTTTCGTATGAGGCACTCTCACAAAAGGGTTGAGTCTCTCCTTTCTCACAAACAGGGATACGTCTTGGATTTTGACTTTGAATGTTTCCCCATCGGCCATTAAGGCAAATGCATCTTTTGATCTATTCATTTTGATGTGAACGTTAACTCCATTTAGGAGATAACGTGTTTGAAAGAACATGTCCAAATGTAGCCTCCCAGTCATATCCACGACTTTACTTTCAGCCGTAAACATTTTTCTTGTGGCAAATCCCTTGTTGTCATCCGTCTGATCATCCATGTGTCTCGCGGTGTCCTTGTACCAGAGAGCACGAGTCAGCTGTGACTTTTTGGCATCGGAGCCATAACTCAACAAAGTCTCTATGTATGCTCTGTAGTGGAAAGTATTATTGGACGGTGACACCAGTTTCTCGTTTAGACTGATGTCGACCTGGTCGAAAAGAGAATGCAGCCAGAGATTGACGGGACCCACCTTTGCGTCGTCTGCGATAGGTCCACCACTGGAATCGACGATACGTGCTTTCACGTACAGATAAGATTGAGCCAAGTTCAGATAGTCGTCCCCAGATCCAGAAATGTTAAATTCTATCGGTCCAGTATTCCCTATGGTGGCCAAAGGTCGATGTTCTATCCATTGACCATGTTCTACACTAGTCTGTGTGGGTGGTATCGAAAATAAGTCTAGTTCGCTATTGACACACTCACAGGATTTTTCGTTGATCAAAGACATTATGCACCCAGAGCGTCAAGTGTCTTAACAGTTCGCCTTCTTTTTATCGATCTGCCAGTTTTGCGTGGTGCTGCCCTTTTTATACCTCTGCGACCGGGAGGATTCGACCCACTCACCACTTCGTTCAGAGCATCGATTCCAGCTTGTTTAGGTCTTCCGATAGCTGCCTGTGTCACATTTTTCCCTCTGATGACATCTCCAGCAAATGCGGCTCCTTTTTTCATAACTGTCTACCCATGGTTTTGGCTGTCGTTTTCAATAAGGGAAGGATGCATTCTTCAGTCCTCAGAGTAAACTACCCAGCCCATGACCCATCTGTATTTGTGATCCCGAAAAAGCTGACAGACCGCTACCAGCCTGTTTCGTGTAATACTCTTCGTATAATTTAGCATTACAACAGTGAGGCATTGTTTTTTCAAAGAAAATGCAAAGATCGGCGCTTTCTGAAATGTAGTGTCACTGTCACTTTCCCAAGTTCAAATGGCACTGTGGCTCCTGTGTCCTCCCTAATATACACATGCACAGTGCTGAAATTCTTCCTTTCAACCGGTACATAGTGCACGTTTTCAAAAGTTTTGGAAATGATGTTTCCATATTTTCCTCTCACGGGTAGGTAGCGTGAATAGAATCCTTGGTTGACATTGGCGACTCGAGAAGATTCAAAAGCTCCCAACTTGAACATACATTCGTTAAAACCCAATATGTTTCGCAGAGTGGGACTCAGTGTGAGTACGACCCCATCTCGTACCTTGATTCGAACTTTACCAGTGACCTCGTCTAATTCAAACTCTATCTTATCGTGACGCGGTAGCAGCAATTCTTTAACACCATTGACGCCTCGTATCACATCGGAAGGTTCCGAATATCGACCTTCTTTCAGAATGATCTGATAATGTTTTTTCGAAGTCCAGTACACTGTGAAAAAAACTCCCTTGCCACGAATGTTAAACCAAGTGTTTGGATACTGGATCTTCGCCAACCCCCCCCCCCCCCCATTCCTCCGTGAGGTTCACTGGTTGTGATAACTGGGTGGTGTACGTTGTCAGTGTGTTTTCTGGAAACACGTCCATGGAACTGTTACTTGGTAGGGTCAGATAAAACATCACGTTTTCTTAATTGTAGGATTGGGCAATAAATATCCTATACTACTACCTAAAAGAGTCGTTCACAACTTGCTATTATCGAGGGTAAGGTTAACGAGGCTAGTGATGATAATTATGTATAGTATGATAATTTGGGAAAAGTAAGTAATCTCGCTCCTTGGGACTTTCTTTCCAAACAAAGGCCACGATCCGTTCGGAGTTCCTCCCTCTTCCATTTTAGGGGAAATTGAGCTCGTTCACACCCTTTTATAGGCTAGCTGGCTTTGATTGATCCATGAGTTGAACGATGCTGGATACCCCAACCATTTTACAAACAGTTCTCTCTTCTTTCCGCGACCACGTTTTTTGAGAACATATTCAATTTTATAAATGTTTTTTGGTGTGACTCGCTGAAGCTCTTTTGTGTAGAAGGACCCCTTCAATACTTCCCCACTATCGTCTTTTAGAACATAAGTGATGGGGTGACCTTTCTTGACAGATGCCACTGTCAATAATTCTTCTATCCAATTCCAATAGGGCAAGTAACCTTTTTCAAAAGTTTTCTTGACTTTACTAATTCTCACACTGTCACCCACTTTGAACTTTGGAGACTTGTGTTTTATGTGGTTCCCATAAAGTTTTTGCCACACCACTTCTTGATTTTCCAAACTCACAACAACAGGGGGCATACCGATGCTGCGATGATGGGTGTTGTTATACGATTTCACCAAAGTTTGAAGTGGGAAAGTCAGTGTATCGTTCTTTGTAAAATATTTCCACATTTTGGTCTTCAAAGTTTTGTTGAATCTCTCAACTATGGAGCATTTTGTTTCCACGTTATGGGTCGTGAAAAATTCTACTTCTTGTTGTTTAAGAAATTCTGGAATTTTGAATTCAAAAATTCTTTGCCTTGATCAGTTTGTAACTTTAAAGGTTTTGGCCCCGGTTTGAAAATTTTAGCAAAGGCTTGTACTGTGGAATCACCAAATTTATTTTGTAACGGCATCACCCACGCATATTTACTGAAAACATCGATACAAGTCAGAAGGAATTTTGTTTTTATTGTATTTACTGATGCTTTTTAAATCAACTTAATCAGCTTGCCATTGTGCATCGATACCACTAACGATCACTTTCCTTCTTGGAAATGTGCGTCGAACGGGTTTGTGAAGGGTGTACGTGTCTTGACCCTGCAACCATTTTACAACTTGCTCAGTTTTTTTCTTGGATGCTCTTTGAAGAGCATCCACACCACCAAAACTCCCGAGAGCTTCGAGATCGTAATAAACGCTTTCCATTGGATTAATATTTCGACCACTTTGACCGGCTACGACTCTAGCTTTCACCTTTCTTTTAGCAGAGGGGGTGGTCTGGGGCTTTTTCTCTACTACAGTCTCACGTCTCATAAAATCCCAACGTTCCCTGTGGCCCACAAGCTCCTGGGGAATATTATTTTCTCTGAGGGCCTGTGCCAACACTTCCCATCCTTTGGGTTGAAAAGTCTTTCGCTTTCTCAAGAGATCGTTCAAGAGATCGGTCGTGTTGGAACCTACGACTGTTTCGTCTTTGTGGACCAACTCTCCTTTCTCATTCCACGACAGATTGGTATCTGCTTTTATACGGTTCAGCAGCAGTTTGGCTTTTCTTTTCATGGTTATTGGAACGGAGTCTATAATATATTCATCGCTAGTATCTTTCTCGAATTCGACCCTAACAGGGCGAGGGGCCATGGCTTTTTCTGAAATGTTAAAAATCTTTGAAGAATCTGATTATAATGGGTTATCTTATCAGTTTCTGTAAGGTTATTCGAATCTAAAATTTCGCGCATTTCCCTGTCAAGAGAACTTGCGGCAATCTCATTGGGCTGTTTGCTGATAGGGGCCTCCTGCAAACGTTCGAGCAACCTCGGGTCTACTAAGGTCATCTTTTTTGCGTATTCCATCACAACTGTCCGAAAATACCTTTAGCCGCATCAAGTATCAAGTATCACAGGCGCTAACAAAGCACCTAAAAATCCTCCTTTTTGCAAAATTTGCTTCTTTTTTTTTTCTCGGACGAATCTATGTTTAAGGCACACTCACAAATACAATTGATCAAGTCTTTGTCGGCGTGTTTCAAGACAGAATTGACCACAGTGGGTGTGATTTACTCAGGAGCTTGAGAATCGCGATGTTGCGGTGAAGACGGTCAGACATGTTTTCGACTCGACAGCAGATTTGCACTCCCCTTTTATACCTCCCGGAGGTACACATATTGGGTTTCTCCAGGAAATACTTGGGTTCTTAACCTCATGTGTTCGGGTGTGTCCTGTTTAAGATCTATTAAAAGTTAACCATATGGGAGAGATGTGGCTTCATCAAATACTTCTCGCAACAATTTGGAATGACCAGGATACATCTGGGCTGCCAAATGTGTGATCTGGGAACGATCCCTGGGGGTTTTTGAATAAAATCATGTAATGACTATTGAGAGCCACAGCTCTGTGAACTTTGTTTTTGTCAAATAAATTTTGTACGATATAAATCACACTAATTTGACGATGATGACTTGCTTTTGTAAACAACCGAGACACTCGCTCATCCACATCGAGCATCAGATCATCTAAAATTACCAAACTGTCAGATTTTATTTCTTGAGGGAGACCCTCTACGAATTCTACTTGGGGCAAAAGCATCATACAATGGTTGCCATTCACTATAACACCATATTATATGATTGGGAGTGGGAGTAAATAATTCTTCAATGACTTTTTTCACAAAAGATGATTTACCACTATCAGTTGGCCCACACAATAAACAAAAAAAAGGGTGCTTCCAGCGGGGATCCATGTTTACCTAAGAACATGACCTACTCACCCTTTTATACGTTTTTGGGAAGGGGGAATCTAGCGAGTTATAAAAAATGTGTATGAGTGTACTGTATGCAGGGGAACTAATTTACTGAAAACATCGATACAAGTCAGAAGGAATTTTGTGTAAAAAAGGTTCGTCCTTGCCCAAAAGTAACCTACCAGGCGACTTAAAGACATCCATGACACCTTTCTCTGTGGTTGCCAAAACAAAATTCAGAATAAAATGTTTCGTCCTTGTCCAAGGGAAACTCATCAGGTGGCTTAAGGGCAACCAATGGATTTTTTTTTTTTCTTCTTTTTTTATAATTTTTTTTGTAATTTTTTTTTTCTTTTGTAATTTTGTAATTTTTTTTTAATTTTTTGGGGGTAATTTTTTTTTTTTTTTCAACAACTTTTCAGAAACCAGCTATCAATGGTCTTGTGGCGGTCATTGAACTAACAACCATATCATGTATGCTTGCTTTTTGTTCAGCACTCAACTGTTTCTTAATGAGATGAGAGTATTCACAAGGTGATCCATGTTTACCTAAGAACATGATCTACTCACCCTTTTATACGTTTTTGGGAAGGGGGAATCTAGCGAGTTATAAAAAAATGTGTATGAGTGTACTGTATGCAGGGGAACTAATTTACTGAAAACATCGATACAAGTCAGAAGGAATTTTGTGTAAAAAAGGTTCGTCCTTGCCCAAAAGTAACCTACCAGGCGACTTAAAGACATCCATGACACCTTTCTCTGTGGTTGCCAAAACAAAATTCAGAATAAAATGTTTCGTCCTTGTCCAAGGGAAACTCATCAGGTGGCTTAAGGGCAACCAATGGATTTTTTTTTTTCTTCTTTTTTTATAATTTTTTTTGTAATTTTTTTTTTCTTTTGTAATTTTGTAATTTTTTTTTAATTTTTTGGGGGTAATTTTTTTTTTTTTTTCAACAACTTTTCAGAAACCAGCTATCAATGGTCTTGTGGCGGTCATTGAACTAACAACCATATCATGTATGCTTGCTTTTTGTTCAGCACTCAACTGTTTCTTAATGAGATGAGAGTATTCACAAGGTGATCCATGTTTACCTAAGAACATGATCTACTCACCCTTTTATACGTTTTTGGGAAGGGGGAATCTAGCGAGTTATAAAAAAATGTGTATGAGTGTACTGTATGCAGGGGAACTAATTTACTGAAAACATCGATACAAGTCAGAAGGAATTTTGTGTAAAAAAGGTTCGTCCTTGCCCAAAAGTAACCTACCAGGCGACTTAAAGACATCCATGACACCTTTCTCTGTGGTTGCCAAAACAAAATTCAGAATAAAATGTTTCGTCCTTGCCCAAGGGAAACTCATCAGGTGGCTTAAGGGCAACCAACGGATTTTTTTTTTTTTTCTTCTTTTTTTTATAATTTTTTTTGTAATTTTTTTTTTCTTTTATAATTTTGTAATTTTTTTAAAATTTTTTGGGGGTAATTTTTTTTTTTTTTTTTTCAACAACTTTTCAGAAACCAGCTATCAATGGTCTTGTGGCTGTCATTGAACTAACAACCATATCATGTATGCGTGCTTTTTGTTCAGCACTCAACTGTTTCTTAATGAGATGAGAGTATTCACAAGGTGTTGGTGTTGGGTTCATGAGACTCATGTGCGTGTGCCACAATGTATTGACTTTGTCTTTACAGACTCTCTCCAGAGCTGCGTCAAAGCACGCATCAATTCTCTCTTCTAGAGTCATTATTAGACAAACATCGTGTTGTATTTGGCTCGGATGATTCACACTACACCCATAACACTTCTCAACAGCCACAGTGTCAATCACCTCTTCGACAAAAAGAGCATATGCCGCATTCATCTCATTCTCAATCCTTTGCATTCTTAACTCTTTATCAACTCATCAACAATATTTCCATAGTTTGGCCGAGGTGTTACCCTTACAGGGATCTTGTGAGACTTTAACTCATCCCACTTTGTTCTTTTCATTTCTATGTCAAGTGGCAGGTCGCCACTTGGTTCGCTATTTGGTTTCCGTGGTTCAGCCCTTATCACAACTCTACTATCTTGTTGTGGAAACAAATTGGCATTGATGGCTACTTCTACTTCTTCAACTTGACTTTTTAACGAATTCCATTCTTCAATAGATAGAGCAATTCCTGTCTTTGTAGGAATTTTATCGTCAGCAAATCTTCGGATGTGAATCTTTACTTCACCCTGATAACGAGTGACATTCATAAACGTTTGCTTTGAACCAAGTCGTAACATTTTCACAAGGTGTTTCTTCAAACGTTCAGCTTATGAGAAAAACACTTTGTTGGTGCAATCCAAATCTCTTCGTTTTTCAAGGACAGCTCTGGAAAAAACTTTTTTCCAAGTACAGCTTATGAGAAAAACACTTTGTTGGTGCAAACCAATTCTTAGTTTTTCAAACACAACTGGTGAATCAGTCAATTGGTGAAAACCAAGCTCTTTTCCAAGCTAGCTTAGGTAGTCAACCAGTGATCCAGAAACGAAAATCCTAATACTATTCGAAGTTGGTCGCTGGTATTTATACTTTTCGACAGGATCAAAATGTTAGAGGAAAAGATTTGATTGGCTTTTGAAAATGTAATCTGATTGGTTTAAATTTCTGCAATCTGATTGGTCAGTTTCCTAAACTCAATGCAATCTTGATCCTCAGAGAATTTTTTTTTCTCAAAATTTCAAACTTGTCCCCTGACTTGGGCCAGCTCGAGTTATCATTATCTTGAAACTCAAGTACATTACCGCTGTTCTTTATACTGACTGATAGTACCATATAGGATTTTACAGTCAGATACGGAGACTACCAGATCTGGTGTACACATTAACACAACAAGCCCAACACACATTTGTTGGAAATTAAATCACCAACATACTTGACCGTAAATGATTCATCAGCTACCGATTCACTGTTTCAACTATACACCAGATCTCGTGTACACATTAACACAACAGCTCCTACACACATTTGTTGAAAATTATGTCACCAACATACTTGTCGGTAAAAGATTCATCAGCTCCCAGCTCACTGTTTCAACTATTCACCAGATCTGGTGTACACATTAACACAACAACTCCAACACACATTTGTTGGAAATTAAGTCACCAACATACTTGTCCGTAAATGATTCATCAGCTACCGGTTCACTGCTTCAACTATACACCAGATCTGGTGTACACTTTAACACAACAACTCCAACTCACATTTGTTGGAAATTATGTCACCAACATACCTGTCGGTAAATGATTCATCAGCTCCCAGCTCACTGTTTCAACTATTCACCTGATCTGGTGTACACATTAACACAACAACTCCAACACACATTTGTTGGAAATTAAGTCACCAACATACTTGTCAGTAAATGATTCATCATTTTGGTGATATTGATATTTTTGAATATCGGCGTCATCTCTTCGAAGTGAGACCTCAACTTATCTGGCACCTGAATATCACAGAGTACAAGGTCAAACAGTTCACCATTTAAGATTTTTTTCTTAAGTTCAGCTTCTGTCATTTTTCCTCCAGAGCTGGTTGAGTCGGAAAACCCACGTAAGAATGTTTGGAGAGTGGGATCTGTTCTTTTCCCGTCTCTCCATTCACACTCGAAAATTTCAACAAGATTGTAAACGAGCTCTCGAATATATTTTGAGTTGGCTTCGGTTTCTTCGAACAATTCTTGCATGTTTTTTTTTCTGATTTCATTATACAAAACGAAAGAACCATCTTTCTGCTTATTCAACCGGCACTCGTGACCATGCCAAACGCAGCCCTGAAACTGATAGCAAGTATGTGTGGTGGCGCACCATCCATCTACAGGCAAGCGTCTTTCGCCGATGCGTTTCTCAATTCCGTTGAACTGGTGACGAAGCTTCGCACTGTCTCTTGCCGCAATAAACTCCAGCCATTGCTCCGCCATTCTCCCGTACTTGTGATTATACTCGGGTCGAAAAAAAATTTTTCTTCCCTTCGTCGCACGTACAAACCAGTAGGCATATCCTGTGTCAACGACCACAAGTATAGGGCATTGGCATCGTACCCAACATCACCGGCACTCACTTTTGCTTCGTCGCCGAAGTTTGCTTTCCTCACAAAGGTAGTATCTTTTTCTTGGTGACGATTTAAAATGATAGATGGTCCACCAACAATATCATCTTTCACCAGATTATGTAAGTCTTTATTCTTTTCATCAAACAGTGTGAAAAAGACCTCACTTTCTACTGTGCTAAAGAGGTATTTCAACGTCAACCCCGGGACGCTTATACCATCCTTGAACATATCGATTAATCTTTCTCGATAAAAAGCACAATGCTTTTCAACAGCTTCAATAAATGGCTTAACATCCTGGTTGTTATACCACGTCAGAAAATCTCTAAACGTGGTCATAGCATTCTCTTTCCACACTTGTTTGCAACAAGAATAATCATCTGGTGAAATATTCTCTGCCTTTAGAGAACTGTAAAAAGCCTCATACTCTGGCAGGTGGTCACATTCCAATTTTTCCAAATTGGTAACCCACTCGTAAGGTAAAAATCCTTTGGTGGCTGAACAATCAAAAGCTTTCAGAAATTTGTCATAACTGAAGCCAGGTGCCAGGTAATTTGTTATGTCAAGAAATTTAAATAAGTCCGTTATCACACACATGAAGTTGTTTGATTTTTTGACAACAAATTTTAATGGCCTCTTCAATTTCAGGAAAGCCATAAACTCACGTTTAATCACATTTATGTCATACTTTCCCGAATTGAAACCCAATACAGGTAATTCCATCATGTAGCGATGGAGTTCTTCCTCCAACTTCTCCAGAGGGTGAGGTTCGGAATTTTCCTCCTCCGATGTAGATTGTTCTAGTTCTTTCATGTCTCTAATTTTTTGCTGGAGGGCAGTCATTGTATAAAAATGAAGCTGTTGCACTCTGTGATAGCTCTCTGTCGACATTGCCGTTAAATAGGTAAACATTTCATTTACCAAGTCCTGCGGCTGCCCTTTTGTCACGAAACATTGTGGTTCATCATAACCTGGGATGTTACTGCACATACTCACACTGAGTGGTTTGTGATCTGCTTCCCAGGTTAATTTTTCACTATTTACAGGCAATGTCGATTTATCAAAATATGACTCAACGTTGCCCTGCAGGGGAAAAAGCGATCCTCCGATGGTACCACGATCTCCTCGTTCTCTAATTTTTTAAAAATTGTCTGGGGGACGAGGTACACTCCACCAGGATAACGGTAACTAACATCTTCCGTACAGGTTGCTTCGTGGCGATTCGCTCTGTCAATAGTCCTCCACAATTTGTCACATTTCCTACATGAAAACGACTAACAATAGTCGTCGATACTTTGTATGTAGGAGAAGTGTTTTATAGACATTCACATACATGGTCTCAGAGTATCGGCGATGTGAGCTCTGAACCACCTCGGCAACAACACCATCGTCATTTTCCACAAGTTGGTACACGTTTATGTTCACTTCGAAGTGTTTTTCAACTTGGGATATTTCCTGTAGGCTTACACCGCCGAAATCTGTCTTATCAACATCCGTATATTTACGGAACAGTGCATCAGTGGTTGTATTCCGATTGTGTCGCGAACAACCACTCCACAATGCCAAACATCTGAATAAACACAAATTATCATCATAAATGGAATTGTGGTGCTCGTCTTTTACTAGACCCACAATGGCTTTGTTGTTCATGATGAAATCTGGCAACTCGACTTTACCAGCACCATTGGGGTGGTCCTTAATCTTGGTAACAAAAAAGGTCACATTTGTTAAACTGTGGTCCACCCATTTAGTGTTTGGGCGTTGCTGCCTAGCCCACTCCAGAATATCTTCTTGGTAGATCGTTTCCAGAAACTTTTCAAAGTCTTCTTGGTTACACACCAGATGTAGTGAAGTCAAAACCCGAGAATTATTCTGTGAGGCATGATAATACCTCGGCACTCCAGTCTCATTATTTCGGAGCACAAAACCATATCTCAAATTTATTTTAAATTTCCATCGCTGGGATTTGAAGATGGTGGTTTTGAGCTCCGAATTAAATTCAGATAAACCCATCAATCTATAATTGTATAAATCTTGTACCCGTCTGTTTACAGCATGGTGTGTTCTTATAGAACTCCAAGACTCTCGGTACAAGTTTACCAATTCAGTGTCTTCATCAATCTCTATAAGACTGGCATCAAACTTTTCGGGGTCAATAGCAAACGAGATCGTGTTTTCAGTTGGTCTCACTTTTTGTACCCCAGACACAGGTTTTGGTCGCTGCTTTCCTTTTAACAGACACTGGACGGTGTGCAAAACTTCTGTGCCTGTTAAAATGTAGGAGTTGGGTAAAGTCCCGACCACAATCCATACAGGTCCATGAATCACCACATTTTTTCAAGTGTTACTGGAGCTTTTCCAGTCTTTGGAATGATTTTTTGCAGTATGGGAAGGAATGATTTTTTCTACCTTGGTGAACTGTACGTACATGCCTACCTCTGTTAGTTCGAGCAGTAAATATTTTACCGCATTCTTCACACTCGAACGATGCCATAATTCAATTATCTTAGAAACTCAGCACTCAGATTCACAACTTGATCTTGGGATTCAATTTATCTATTTTTCTTGTGAATCACCCAGTTAAACAAAACCAAATGTTTTCACAGCTTATGAGAAAAACACTTTGTTGGTGCAATCCAAATCTTTTCGTTTTTCAAAGACAGCTCTGGAAAAAACTTTTTTCCAAGTACAGCTTATGAGAAAAACACTTTGTTGGTGCAAACCAATTCTTAGTTTTTCAAAACAAAGCGAAATACTCAGTTTTTCAAACACAACTGGTAAATCAGTCAATTGGTGAAAACCAAGCTCTTTTCCAGGCTAGCTTATGTAGTCAACCAGCGATCCAGACCCCGAGATCCGAATGGCAAATGAAGTTGCTCGCTGGTATTTATGCTTTCTGGGGGGGGGGGGGGGGGGGGACCGAGCTGACACTTCTCGCAATCTGATTGATTAAAAGAGCTATCAAAAAGGTAAAAATCCTGTAATCTGATTGGTCAGCTCGCTATTAGAGCTGGAATCTTGATCCCCAAAGCGTTTCAAGTGTGTTTTCGACTGCACATAAAAATGAAAAAAATAAATATTTTGCAGGGTATTTCAACATGGAAAGTGATATTATAAAATAAAATAAAGTGCGTAAAATATATTTTGTAAAGAAAATTTTTGTGAAATTAATTTTTTTAATGTAATTTGATGATTTGAAGTGAAAATAATGCTGCGTATTCGGCGTGCCGATCAGGACTGACAGTAGGCATAAGCGGCCTATTTTGTACAGTGTTCGCCTCATCATTTTCTAACCAATGAAAAAAAATATATAACCCATCAATACATTGCTAAAAACTTGAAAACTATGTAAAGGGCGAATAAATAAAGCGAGAAAAATTATTTTATCACGGAGAAAAGATTTATTTAATATTTTTTGGTTGAAAAAATGTTTGGTCAGTCTGTCGGCTTCTTACTGGTAAATCGAGCGTAACGTCGCTTAGAAAAGCGATTTCACTGAATATGTGATCCCATTACGTTCTCATTGTCAGAAACTGAATTAAAGTTGATAAGAAAATGATCTGTTGACATTTATTTTGTAAAAAATTGCGCAGAACGTGGTATTTCGGTACACCCAAAACAAGGTTAGAATTTATGAACAAAACGTTTCTCACTGTTGACTGTGTTGTCAACGAGATACACACAAACAGGGAGGGAGATAACTGAACCAGTTTAACGTTCTCACCAAATTATCAGATAGTGTTCGACCCAACATTGCATGTGCAACGAATTCTTTAGAGATAACTTTTTCTTTTGATTGAACATAATTTTTATTTCCGTACCTCAACACTCATTAAGCGACTTCGAGAACGCAATCTTATCAAATAATTGGTTAACATTGCCACTGTGGCAGAAGAAAATATAGCGGGCTGCAAAGCAATTTTTGCCTACAGGCGTTCGAGATGTAAGAGAAAGATCTTGTATATGATAAAACACGGGTAGTAGAGTTAGGTGAAGGGTAGTGAGTGGGAACGCTTCCTTTAAAATTAAATAAAAAAATTAACATCATTTATATAGGTTGGGGTGGGGTGGGGGGGGGGGGTACGTTAAACAAAAATCCGAGCCTTCATAAAATGTTATTGGAACATTCTGGTGTACTCCGTACCAGAAAAATACTCCAGTTGAATCGAACACGACCTTTTAAAAGTCTATAGACATACGTGCTACTCTAAACAAGTCCGTTTCGGTTTAAAAAGGTACTTTCCGGTGATTTACGGCCATTGTCGGGCTCATTTGGGTAATTATCTAGAGCCATAAATACTCCCATTCAATCGAACACGACCTTTTAGAACTCTATAGCACTACGTGCTACTCTAAACACGTCCATTTCGGTTAAAAAATACTTTCCGATGATTTACGGCCATTCTCGGAGAATTTGGGTAATTATCTAGGGAAGTCGTTCCAGAAAATACTCCCAGTCAATCGAATATACCTGTTACAGGCCTCTTGGCCCTGTTGGAGACCTTTCAGGTTCATAGCAACCACGTGCCACTATAGAAACACAGATGGCGTCCCCCTTCATCCAAAATGGACGAGGGAAACACGTATCACCCTAACAACACGAGCTGCGCATGCGCACTCACATCACCCATCACCATGACAATGACGTCACAACATGGCCGCCGACGCGGGTCACCATGACAACTTTTGAACGGTACCTTCAACAACCAGCATCACATCGTGTCGGACAGTTTTACGGAAAAGGAAGGAAAGCTGGAGTATCCGGAGATAACCACCAATCAGCGGTGAGCAACTGCCAGACTCTCATACTTACTAACAAGCACAAGCAGAGTTAGAAGCAGTTGAAGGCAAGTGCACCGTCGACGTGTAGTGCCACAGTGCCCGCCCAAACCACATTGTAATCTGGATGAGGTTTCTTGCCCAGAGATACAACACAGTTACCGCTGACCATGAACGAACCGTCGACTTTTTGGTTGAAGTCGAATGCTCTAACCACTAAGCTAGCGCGCCCCCGGAGCGAATGAAACATCAGCCACTCTATTGTTGTTACGCAAGCGACATACGACCAAAGCAGTACTGAAATGGTTAACCGGATAACCGGTTTGAAACCAGTTGAAACCAGTTACCTACCTAACCGATTTGAAAAACCGTCAACCAGTTATCGATAGTGATCGTCATTCCACGGCTGGGAAATCTGCCGCTTCTCCTTTGGGACAGATTACACTTCAAAGCCAAGTTGTTAATTTTGGCGTTCAAAACTTCGTTTTGATCGGCAGTTTCCATGAGTACCCAGTAATCGCAGATACTATTCCGTAATATGTATACAAATTGCGAAAATCCCTGTGAATACTGCTTTCCAGTCCCTACAGTTTTGATCCCATATTCGGTGAAATAATGGCCACGGATAACCGGATATTATCCGGTTATACCTCTCGGTTAGTAGGTTGAGAAAGTGAGCCAACCGTTTCAGTCCTAGACCAAAACGATTGTTGACCCAATTCGTGTTGACCAGATTCAGTCATAATTTCTGGTGCGGGGAGTTTGGGGTGGGGGTTATTATACACACAGAGAGTGTTGTGAGTGTTTGTGTGTGTGTGCGGTGTGCTAGAGAGAGAGAGAGAGAGAGAGAGAGAGAGAGAGAGAGAGAGAGAGAGAGAGAGAGAGAGAGAGAGATTGTGGGACGCAAACACTATTGACTAGGTTCTCGGGAAGACGGACCCCCCCCCCCCCCCACACACACACACCTACACAGACCCACAATCTTTGACAGATGGTTTTAAGCTTATTTGTTTTGCAAGGATTGCCGAGCAAGTTCTGCAGCCTATATTAACGTCTCTCCTTGGCACAGTGGCGCAGGTGTGTGGGATGATCTTTGTCGCGGCAACTTCGTGGCCTAGCTCTTCTCATACACTACGAAGGAATCTTTAGCTTGCACGGGGTGTGTCTCTCTCCCCAGAGAGAACAGCCATTTTCCCTCCTCACCCGATAGGACGGTACGCTGTCACAGCATCAAACCCACAGTTCATGCTGACAGAGAGTGTTCGGACACCTCGAGAACTTTCCCCGACCGAAGATCGACCCCGGAACCTCTGGCACGAGAGACCAGCGGACAAATCCACTCTCCTAAACGCATCACGTATCGGTGGGTACTGTCAATAGATATCTTCACAGTGAGTTGTTTGCAGTTGTCTCACTTCAATAAATCCCCATTGTGTATGGAGAAAATATGGAAGTATTCATGATTTCAGTAACAAATTTAGTGTAACACCTTTCAACAATTCTCCCATAACAGACTACACGCCCCCTAACAGCTGTTTGGTCTCCAAGCGCGATAGTCGAGGAGATCCCTAACACTTTACGATAATAACATGTTATGGACCACTTATTCGCCGAGACGCGCGCAATATTCAGGTACAGTCGATACTGGAACTTTGTAAAATGGTTATAATGACAAAACAAAAATACACATGTCGTAGTCATTTAGCGACAAAATCTATCTGAACATCAGATGGTGGTGCAGACGTCTGATCTGCAAATGGCACAACCCCAATTAATTAAGATTAAGAGAAAAGAGTTCAACTTAAAAGGGAACTTGGATTAATGGGAAGTTTTGCAGTTATTTTAGGATCAGTTATGGGTAAGCAGTGGAGAAGCTTTTCTCTCCCAACAATGAAATCATGAATAGGGTCACCACATGCAATACTGACTATAGTGATTGGGCGAATCCATTTCGTATTTGGAGGGAAGTTCAGTAATAATTTAATAAGACAGCTTTGGGGGCTGTCTGATAAAATTAGTACTGACAGTGTAAACGTGGGAGCAGATTTGAAGTTTCAATCTAGAAGAAATTGTTAAACTAACTGGGTGACGTTTGGTTCCGAAATGGTCCAGGGACGGCCTATTCAAAATTCTCTAAAATTTTCCGCGGGGAAATGTTTTGCAGCAGGTTGACACATTGTCGGAGATGCTCTTGTGATGTGGTCGTTGGAGGGTGAGACCTTAAAGAAGATGTTATCTAGTCAGTTTTTGGTGTCATTCTATCAAGAAATGTTCCACGAACAACACACACAATATCCCCTTTGAGGAAGCTTCAAAATTCAAGATGATGTCCGAAATGACATCCAACATATCGGCATTTCATCATGTGCCTAATACACCACGAATATACACTACCACGCCCCGAGCAGAGGCGAAGTAGCCATACGGTCCACCGGAAAAATTCCCGGTGGGCCCCCTATAGCACCCTGGCGCCCCAAAACTGATGCAGCACAACACATACAAAATATTGATTAGATGTGACAATTATAAGACAAGTTATTAGCTGAAAACCAAAAAGTGAACGGACGTGAAAAGGGACAACTGTAAGACGAACGGACACCGCCATACTATTATGCACCCCGTTTAAATAGCGCCTTAATATACTACTCGAAGTTTGCTAAGCAATAAATATTTGACACATCATTGTGAAATTTGCTTGTGACATATTTGTGATATTTTTGGTGGATATGATTGAGGAATGTGTTGAGATGGTCCCCAGTGTTTACATTAGCTCTCTTGACAGGCAGACTTTTCGTGACAGTCATGGAAAGCATGTACTCTTGACTTTCATGATGCTTACGTGTACTGTCTACATGTACATGATATGTGTAGGGTATTCAATCTTCATTTCAACACAAACCCTTGTGATTTAATGACTGAATATGGCAAATGCAAATGTTAGAAGACATTTGTCTGAAGTAGAAATGTGGCGGGCTGTAGGGAAGGTGGAGCAAGGGGCTACCTATCGTCAGGTTGGTGAAGCCCTTGGTGTGCACCATACGGTGACCACCAGAGCCTGGGCAAGATTTCAGCAGTAACGGCACACCAGTAAGACGGCATGATGGTGGCAGAGACAGGGCAACATCTGCAGCTGAAAACCGATTTTTGATCATTTAGGCCCGTAGGAACGCTTTGTCACAGCAACCCAGCTTCGCAGTGACCGTCAGAATGCATCCGTGATAAATGTGTCGACGCAGCCTATCCGGGCAAGGTTGCACGAAGGTGGTCTCCGATCGAGAAGACCAGGTATTCGTATTCCGCCGTCCCAGAACCACAGCCACACACGATATGAATGGGCCATGGACCACATTGGATTGACAAGAGAAGATTGGCGACCTGTCCTTTTTACAGATGAGTCAAGGTACAGCCTTGACAGGCAGAAGACCAGAAGAGGGATTCCATGCAGCCTACATTGCTGAGCATGACCGCTATGGCTATGGTGGAGGTTCAATCATGGTCTGGGGCGGTATCAGTTGGGATGGACGCACAGAGCTCTGTGTTCTCGAACGTGGTACATTGACTGCACAACGGTACATTGATGAGATCCTGGATGTCCACGTCAGATTGTATGCAGGTGCAGTGGGTGATAGATTCATTCAGATGGACGATAATGCCCGTCTTCGTGTTGCCCATGCTGACGGGGAGTATCGACAGAGGGAGGGGGACTGGCCAGCAAGATCCCCTGACCTCAATCCAATCGAACATGTCTGGAATGAGTTGCAGCTTGCAATTTCAGCCCGTCCAGTCCAGCCAAGAAGTGTGCAGGAGCTTGGTGCCATGCTGGTCCAAGAATGGAACAACACCCCACAAAGGACCACCAGGAACCTGATTGGGAGCATGAGAAGGCGTTGTCAAGCTGTAATAGACATTAATGGGTCTCATACTGGATATTGAAGCCATACCAGTTCGCTCCGTCAACTTTTTGGCATATTGAAAAATTTCCTCTTTTACCAATAATATCCATTTTCCGCGGTTATCGTATTCAAAAGCTAAAAAATAATGTCAAACACAAACAAAATCTTAATTTCTGTACTGAAATCATTAAAGATATAATTAAATAAAAAAGATATACACTTCTTATTACAATATTTCAACTAAAACGTAAAACAGGTAGTTGGATATACTTGGTGCTTAGCAAACTTTGAGTAGATAGTTGTATTTTCTATTTTATGGGGAATGTGAACAGTAACAATTTGGCGAAAATCGTCGTAGACAATTTTTTTAATATATATTTAAGGACACACTCTTGATGCAGTAACATTCTATTCATACCATGCTCACTTATATGTTACTACCTTTGAAAAGCCCGCATATTAAATTTTAGCTTTTAACCCCACTACTGAGGTAAAGCTTCTACTGCGGTTAAAACGTTTTCAGTGGGAATTCTATTACAAAAAATTACAACTTTAGTGGAACACTTCGCGATGTTTCATTCAAACATATCATGTTTTGTGGTACTGTCCACTACGTGCAATGTTTGACTTTTATTTTCTGTTGAAACTGATTTAAAAATAAGAATACCAACAGTGTGGGCATCGTGACCAGTGATGATGCCCGAAATTATGAAGTGGGGGAACGGGGCTCATCATATTAATAAAGCTTCATCGAAAGTGATAAATTTTAGGTATCAACAAAAACGTAAACGTCACTGGTTTGATAGACACAGTTAAAAAAGATAGGTCGGGGAATTTTTAGTGTTAAATGTTTACGCTCAATTCCTTCTAGATCTGGATTTTCTCTGGCAAAACAAATGTCTATGAGAGTTTCAGTGTTAAATTTTTACGCCCAAGTGCCTTCCCTTACCACTGACGATGCATCTTGAATTTGGCAGATATTCACATCCTTCCCGACTAACCAAACGTATTCCGAATCGAATAAAATCAATAAAGGATTTCGAATGGAATCGAATCTCGAAGATTCGTCGGGCTCTAAATACGAGTGAGAGAGGTCCTGTCATTATTTATATTATTCTTTTCAGGATCTGGTATATTTATATCTGTCAGAAGCGTCCTTAGTGGCACGGGCTCTGTTGGGCTGAGTCTCGTTGTGTGGATCGTTGCCGGTATTATGTCGGCTATTGGTAAGTAGAATAAAGCACAACGAACAACTGAGTTAAAAGCAGAGACCCTGTAGTATAAAGTTCGTTTTGGGAGGGGAGAGGTTGCGGATTGAGAAGTTGTGCTCTGTTGAAATCGTGACACTCTCCTCCAAAGGATCAAAGTCATGCTCACACTAACACGGTGTACTGGTTAATTTCTGCTTGAGAAGATGACTTATTGTAGATCAAAATAGGTTCAGTAAGATACTTGAACGAAAATAATTTTCTACCCAGCTGCGTGTTGGGATTCCGTCTGAACTATATGACACAGCGTCTGTCCTAAGAATGAAAAATAAATACCTTCAGTACCCGCGGATGAGGAAGGTTGCCAGACGAAGGTGGCCAGACGCTGAAAAAACAGGTTCGGGGCTTGTAGCTGGATAGTAATGGAGGTGCAGCCGAAGGCCGTTGCCGAGTACAGTAGGTACAGCAACGGAAGAAGTCGAAAAAGGTACCCCCTCTTATTTTGGGAGGAATGGAGGTTCTCGAATGCACGTTTCATGGAGCCACGGAGCAAATTGCTACCCACTAAATGCCAGCGCCACTGAGAGAGAGAGAGAGAGAGAGAGAGAGAGATTTAAATCTCATTACCAGCTGAAGAAAAGAAAAGAAAAGATAAACTGGATTGAGAATTAGTCCGGCTGATAAAATCAATGCAGTGTACAATGGCGGGTTTTAAAATGTCCCGATTTTCTATTACGCTACAGAATGTGACAACAATTGAATATTTGCTTTCGCATCAGCGAACTGCCCAATCCCATTATAATTTCGCATTTATTTTCACGAACTGGTGACACTGTCCCAATGCACTGATACTCTGGATCGTTGCACAGGATAATGATCTTGTGCATTGGGTATTGGGTCGGTGTCATGGCGTGCCGTGGTACTTCTGCCGATGTTGCAAAAACTTTACCGCACAGCGGGTGACATTACCGGTCCTAAACCTCTCGACGATATGGGTTTGACTCTCTCTCCCCTGCCTTCGTATTCACAATGTCTCGATAAGATGAGGTGAGTGGAGGTGAGGTGATTTAAGGTAACAATTGACATTCACACTCTCACGAGGCTGATGGCAAGTCCAGAGGCGGCGGAAGCTCACTAAAAGTGAAGATTCACAAACTTTTAAGGCTTCCATGGTTTGACCCAGTGGGATAAAAGTTACAATCGTATATAGGTAAGTGTACCATAACACACTATAGTCACTCGTTTAGATGATCAGGCCGCGGTGTGGGAACTGTCCCGTCCATTTCTTCTACTTCAATTATCTTCCAACCCGAAGGCTAGCTTGAAGTAGAAGAAACGGACCGAAGCGACCGAAGGTGGGATTCTTCGGCCAAATGTTGTTTAAATTTGCAAATAATATATTGCAGGAATGCCTGTATATTGACACGTTTATATGCGCCCATTTTAACGCATTGAGTACCCACGTAACAGGTCTGTGGAAAAATGCGTATGGCACGTGTCGCATACCCCCCCCCCCCCCCCCCCCCACGGTTCCGCTGCATCTAGCAAAATCACATACATGAAGGATACATAAGAATAAGTTTGACAATATATATATATACAATGAATTATACCATGTAATGCAGATGAAATCAGTGAGAGTCAATCTCTTTTTCAAATTTCCTGCTTGAGGTATAGAATACAGAATTCGGCACTTCTGTTACGCATTTTTTTAGGATGAAAGACTCTGACGCCGATGAGGATCGAACCACTGCCTTGAAGAGCGTACACTTCTGCTGTGCCAGTGGGCTGTGCCAGTTCCCTGGACGCTCGACCTGCTAGCATGCCTTTTTGGGGGCTTGTCGGTAGCCGAGTGGTCTATGGCGCTGGTCCAGTTTCGCTAGGCGATTGGTGCCGCAGAAATGTACTCTCGTCAAGGCAGTGGTTCGATCCCCATCGGCGTCAGAGTCTTTCAACCTATATATATATATATATGCGAAAAAAGAAAGTGACTATTTATCAGGAGCGCTTATTCTCTCTTCAATAAGTTTACAGACCATGTTACTGATGATGCTGCATACTTTGCGGTCTTCATTACGCATGACAGTTAAGAATTTATCCTTTTCATTCATATCTCTAAACTCTTGTATTTTATTCCCCATTTCATTAAATAAATGCACCCGTCACATGTTGAATCTACTTTATATATCAGAGTTTGATTGTCTGCCTTAGACACTGTTACCATATATTTGAAATCGCGAAAAATAGCCTCATGACCTAATGGGAATCTCAAGGTTCCGCTCTTACTGCATGATTTGAAGGCATTCTGTTCGTACCAAGAAAAGAATATTTACAAAATTTCTCATTAGTGACATCACACGGATTTGCGGCCGATCTGTTCAAGCTGATATCAGGCGCCCATATTGCGCCCATATAAAATGATTGGCGTGATTAGTTGATCGAATAGCTTGGTCCATAAAAAACTGTAGAACATATGACGCTGATGTAGCGACTTAACTTGTAGAGCTCTAAATTAATTTTGGGCTCCAAAATTTGTTCACAAGTTTTTGCCTTGTTACAGTATATGAGAGTTTGACGACACTCTGTCATAAATTTTAACAATGCAAATACCTACAGGCTAAGTAGTTCCACTTCCAAGATAATATGAAACATATCCACTGAATGTGAAACCTTTACGTTATCTTACCTGCACTTCAGAGTGAAGCCCAAATATGGGCTTCCTGCACTCTACCGTTTAACGAGTGCGTTTATTTGCTGCTATCAATTAGTGATTTCTGGACTGAAGCATTTGCAGTAATCTTTATTCCAAGATATGTGTTCTCTTTCAGCTTTCAGCTGCATAATCCCTACAAAATTTTGTCTCTAATTTAGTGGGTCGTTTCGAAAAATTACACAATTAGTTTTTTGAGTTGATAGTTCGTATATTTCTTTATATATAATTTTCCAAATTGAACAGACAGTTTTATACCCCCTGCTGTTGACCCAGAGAAAAGAACTAAGTCGTCTGCAAATATAAGGTGATTAAGAGATTCGTTCCCATACATATTACGGCATATGATTTGTCCGATGCTTTACCAATATATCATTTATAAAAACTGAAGAGTGTGGGTAAAATTATACATCCTTATCTGACATCAACATGTCGGCTGTTCATCTTAAATAGTGAACCAAATAAATTATTTGAATGGTAATCACTTCGCCCTTCATGCTAAGGAGACAAAATATACTACTCAAAGTTTCAACACAAACCCTTGTGATTTAATTATTGAATATGGCAAATGCAAATGTAAGAAGACATTTTTCTGAAGCAGAAATGTGGCAGGCTGTAGGGACGGTGGAGCAAGTGGCTACCCATCGTCAGGTTGGTGAAGCCCTTGGTGTGCACCATACGGTGATCACGAGAGCCTGGGCAAGATTTCAGCAGTATGGCACACCAGTAAGACGACGTGGTGGTGGCAGAGACAGGGCAACATCTGCAGCTGAAGACCGGTTTTTGATCATCCAGGCCCGTAGGAACCGCTTTGCCACAGCAATCCAGCTTCACAGGGACCTTCAGAATGCATCCTAGGTAAATGATTCGACGCAGACTATCCGGGCAAGGTTGCACGAAGGTGGTCTCCGATCGAGAAAGCCATGTATTCGCATTCCGCTTTCCCAGAACCACAGCCAGGCACGATATGAATGGGCCATGGGCCATGGACCACGTTGGGTTGACAAGAGAAGATTGGCGACCTGTCTGTCCTTTTTACAGATGAGTCAAGGTACTGCATACACCACACAGGTAGGCGGTCTAGGGTATGGAGAAGACCAGGAGATCGATTCCATGCAGGCAACATTGCTGAGCATGACCGCTATGGTGGAGGGTGAGTCATGGTCTGGGGCGGGCACAGAGCTCTGTGTCCTTGAAAGTGGTACAATGACTGCACAGCGGTATGTTGATGAGATCCTGGATGTCCACGTCAGATTGTATGCAGGTGATGTGGGTGATAGATTCATTCTGATGGACGATAATGCCCGTCCTCATGTTGCCCATGCTGCTGTCGGGGAGTACCGACAGAGGGAGTGGATTGAGCGTATGGATTGGCCAGCAAGATCCCCTGACCTCAATCCAATCGAATATGTCTGGAATGAGTTGCAGCTAGCAATTTCAGCCCGTCCAGTCCAACCAAGAAGTGTCCAGGAACTTGGTTCTATGCTGGTCGAAGAATGGAACAACATCCCACAAAGCACCACCAGGGACCTGATTGGGAGCATGAGAAGGCGTTGTCAAGCTGTAATTAACAGTAATGGGTCTCATACTGGACATTGAAGCTATACCAGTTCGCTCCGTCAACTTTTTGGCAAATTGAAAAATTTCCTCTTTTACCAATAATATCCATTTTCCATGGTTATCGTATTCAAAAGCTAAAAAATAATGTCAAACAGAAATAAAATCTTAATTTCTGTACTTAAATCATTAAAGATATAATTAAATAAAAAATATATACACTTTTCATTACAATATTGCAACTAAAATGTAAAACAGGTAGTTGGGTAGTTGGATATACTTGGTGCTTAGCAAACTTTGAGTAGTATATATTATCTCAAGTCCATTATCCAAATCAAGATCGAATGTAGACATTTACATAAACAATGTTAAAAGGGAAAGAGTAGGAACTAACACAACTGAAAATTCCTTAGCTTTGCTGAGAATCTAACCTATCGTCATCACATCTCGCGGCTAAGAGCTAGGATAGGAAGAGCAAATTACCCCCAAAATAAAGTTTAAAAATACAGCCCCACAATGCTATGAAGACGCTCTATTATTCTCTAGTGCACTGCCATTTAGTATATGGGATCCAGATGTGGAAAAACGCAGAGACAACTAGCAAGCTTCAGACCCATAGAAACATTCTCTCCGTATTATTAATAAGAAAAGGATAATAATGCCCGCACAGACCCAATCTTTGCGAAAGACAAATTTTTTTAGACAACGGACTCATTCACACTTCAAGGCTGCCTCTTTGTGCTTGATTGGGAAAATGGCCTCTTCCTGATTCCTTTAATGATTGTTTTGACACACCATAGCATAATTTCTGATATCCACGCTGCTCTCCTAGCACTCAAAAACCCTCAAGGCCGATGTTATAACAAACCAAACTACAGTGGATTTGTACAATGGTTCCGTGGTTACACATTGGTATACTTCAAATATCAGTGTAAGATTACTAAGCTTACATGATTAGCCACCTCGTTCGGACGTTACCTGCCTATTGCACGCCACCCAGTCTCATCTTATCTGCAACATATGATAAATATTTTTTTCTCCTTATTCTTTTATGAGGAGTTGTCAGGTAGACAGCCAATCTGGCTATGGCATCTCCCAAAGGTAAAACATATTTTTTTTATGGATATTTGCCATCTCGAAATGTATTGTATTGTAAACGCTTATATCGTTGAACAAATTGTCTATCTATCAACAGCTGGTCGTTTCAGGGGACCAATGCCCAACCGCGACTGTATACTACATGGGCTCCATTTATGTAGATAAAGTAGAGTGTTGAAGGCCTCCCTACAGATACCACAAACAAAATTGAGCGATCTACTGAATCAAATGGCTTCCGAGTGTCTACGAAAACAGCATAAAGCCTTTTCCATCCTTCTTGTATTTGTTGAATACTATTTTTAAAATAAATGTACTATCCGTTGTACTTCTGTGTTTCCCGAAGCTGAACTGGTTCCCTCTTATCAAATTGTTACTTTCAAGAAAGTCAGTGAGTCGTTTGTTAATTATTTTATTGTACACCTTTCCAAGCGAATTACTCATGGCAGTAGAACTGTAATGGATCGGATTATGTCGGTCCCCCTTTTTATGAAGTAGTTTTTGAAAGGGACTTACTCCAACTTACAGGATAGTGTGTCGATTTTAGAACCGTGTTAAAAGGTGACGTTACATCATCCAGCATCGTTGGTTAGGCTATTTTAAGTAACTTGACCCGAATGTTAACCAGTTGATTTTTTATACATCATTTCCATTAATCCTTTATCTAACATGAAAGGCAGACGACATTTGCTAACAAAATTCTTCAATAACTAATTTGTTTCTCATGTTTTGCATAAAAAACATAGGTTATGACCCCTCGTTGGAACGAGCTCGACGAGCTCGTTCCAACGAGGGGACATAACCGACGTTTTTGGGACAAAAAATGTAAAAATAATGAAAATTCAATGGTGATTTTTGAGAATAGTGCTGGCCGCTTTTAGCCGTTACGTTGGGTAAAGTGTTAAAGCTTTACTGACCTCCCTTGCCGCTATCTGATCATCATTTAGTTGGTGAGTAATGTTGGGTTGAGGGGTATTTGAAGTTAGCACTTTACTCAGGAAAGACATCCGCGTCTCAGCAAAGTAAGTAGTTGAAGAAGTAGTTTCGTCTGATTGATCATTTTTAGCTGATGTTTTCCGCGTTATCAATTGTTTTGTTATATTCCAGTATTCACTTGGATCAGATGTTTCATACTAATTTCTCTGTAACAGACTCTTGGGACTTTCTGACCTTAAATTTAGTCTGTGTGAAACACACAGACTATTGTTTTTGTATAGTTTCTTTTTCTGTTTCTTTTTTTTCTTCTTCTTCTTCTTCTAATCGCTTCCTTGTCCGCATGATAACTCGAGAACGGATCTTCCTATCTCGCTGATTTCGGGCATTCTGATAGACAGTCACAAGTTCTCGGCCATTTATGCTTTTCAGATTCCTGGGACATTGGGGTGTTTTGAAAGTGGGTCACGCGCATATCTCAGGCTTGGTATGACCCAAGGACCTGGGGCCAACACCGAATGAGTCGAAACTCAATGTAGGTTTAGAATTTGGGCCAAGGCCACTGAGGTCAGACTGGAATCATTGAGTGAATATTTCAAAATTGCTGCAAATCACATTTTATGAGCACCATAATGCTTTGCCGAAGTTCATAGATGTATTGTTTTACCCCAAAAGTGGGCAGGGTCAAAAATTTTGAAAATGGGTCACACTCAGATCTCAAGTATGGTTTGACATATGGACCTGGGACCAACATCAAATGAATCGAAACAGCATGGAAATTAATAATTTGGGTCCACTCTATTAGGGTCACACTGGTCTTATTAAGTGCCGTTTTCAGAATTGTTTGGAATTATATTTTATAACTCCAATGCATTTCTGAAGTTTATAAATGTATTTCTTCACGTCAAAAAGTGGGCAGAGATAAACATATCCATTTCTGATTCCTTTATAGCACACGTTTGAATGTTGTGCACAGAAATTATTTCCGGTTTCTTGAAAACTTTTATCAGAATCCTGTATGAAAATCTTTAAACGCTGTTTACGAAAACCTATTTTCATAAATTCTCTTTCTGTAAAGTTTAATTCTGATGCTTTCCCATTTTTCACACAAACTCGAATTTACTGGTCGCAGTAAATTCTGTTTCTCTAGTTTAATTCCCTTTTACCTGCTTTTATAGGATTTTTTTAGTTGTGAAGAGAGATTTGTTATGATGGTTATTTTTCAACTCCTCCGTTGCTTTTTCCGTCAAATTTGTTAATTCTTTACAATTAATTTCAAACCATGCATATGTCTTGTGAGATTTATTTATTGTATACTTCATTCGTTTTAAAGCGCTATTGTTTATGCTATTCAGCAAACTCATAAACTCTTCTACAGCTCGTTCAGTACTGTGTTCATTCAACCCTTGAACCATGATGGTATACACCATGCCAGTTCAGGACCATCAACTGATAGAGTCTATATTCTTTACTTGGGGGAAGACCAATCAAGATTTTCAACCAGGCTACACGATGAAAATCTTGACTGGTCTACCACCCAAATTTACTGAAAAAACTACCTACGTAATGTATTCAGGTCAGGTCCCTCTTCGGCCTCAGGCTGATATGAAGTTATCTCGGGATGCTATCTCTGCCGACTTGAAACTAACCAAGTAGAAACCTTTTTATTAAGTAAACCCAAACAAATAAGTACAAAAATTAATTTCAGATCTGTTACATTTTCTGACAGTGTTATTGCTTCTTATTCTTTTCACAAAATTCCGAAGTGTCCCATTTTCCTAATCTTAGTTCAGTTATCCAAACGCCTTGGCTTCCCCATTGGGAAAACCGCGGATAGTTGAACTACCTTTTCTCCCACTTCGACGAATCTCCTCTTAACCCTTTACCTAACATAAAAAGCAGACGACACTTGCAAAAAAAATTCTTGAATAACTAATTTTTTTCATTTTTTGTCTCAAAAACATAGGTTATGACCCCTCGTTGGAACGAGCTCGTCGAGCTCGTTCCAACGAGGGGTCATAACCTATGTTTTTGAGACAAAAAATGAAAATATTTTGAAAATTAATTGACGATTTTTGAGAATAGCGCTGGCCGGTTTTGGCCGTTACGTTGGGTAAAGGGGTTAAGACATTGAATTTTAGTTTGCGATGAGTTTTCTGTACAACTCTTTTCTTTTTTCTCGTCATTCACCTAATCCTTATTTATTGCCATCATCATTTCCCCACAACACAAAAACTACAGCTTTTTGCCTGATAACGACAATTTTACTATTTGATTGCTTTTGACGAATAACGGTAAACGATTTCGTTGTAAATAAAATGGCTGTGCCTAGTAACGCATCAAGGGGGACTACTCTAGCTTAGTTAATATCGGTTGAGATCAGTGTTATATCAGCCGATTTTGACGACGTATCAGCCGAGCCCGATAATGGACAATTCTAGGAAAAGAAATCATATCTAATAAATTTATTTATTTATTTATTTATTTATTATGGTTTAACGACACTTTAACAGCCAAGGTCAGACCAGTCGCTGACAGTTTTACGGGTTGAGAAAGCAGGAGTACCTGGAGAGAAGCACCGAGCAACGACGAGCAGTTGCCAGCTCCCCAACATCGTAACTCCGCACTATAGCACAGGCATGGTTAGCTTGGCTGGAGACATGCGCACCATCGACGTGCAGTGCGCATGAGTACACGGCGTCATCGTGCCACCATGTGGACAATCGGGGTTAAGTGCCTTGCCTAAGGACACAACGCGGGAGTCCGAATCGATCGCCCAGACAGTCACCCATCCAAGGACTAACCGGGCTCGACGTTGCTTAACTTCGGTGATCTGACGAGAAACGGTTACCGCAACACCACCGCGCCCCATATCTAATAAATAAGACATTATTAAACTACACTGCTCCCATTGTACGGGTAGCCGTTGAAATTCCCAGTGGGATCACCGCTTACACTACCATTTACAATGCGTAATGAAGTCGACTTACATAACTTAATTTGTTACTGTCCAAATAAATTAATTTCGCAATCGAGACTTATACGAGGAGGTGTTTGATCAATTTTATAATTGTCTGGAAGCAAATCGTATTGATTGCAAACATCTGTTACACAGTTGCATGCATTTTCTATATCTGAAAACATCTGGGCTTTCTGATAGGTGCTCAACCAGTATGTCGAATTTGCAGGTGGTACATATACAGAAACAAAAATAACGTTCGATCTGCCGTTGATGCTTTCGCCCTTGCTCTGTACAAATATGTCAATCCCTTCTCCTCCACCACAATTTTTAACCTTCTCTATCCACTACCCACAATCGATTCGGGAGTAAAATGCAATACCGCCATTTGAAAAATTCCCAGATTTAAGATTTAACTCCATGCAATGGCACCCGGGTATTTGGATTCCCATATCCGTTTCATGCCATGTTTCGGAAATTGTAATAAAAACATTTATTCCTCAGAATATTTCATTCAAAATCAGCAGATTTGTTCATAAAACTCTTGGCATACCAAGTTATATATTTATATTCGAATACCTTTTTGCAAGTGACATTTGTAAACATACTCTGATTATTCACTACATTCATGTTATAAAATTGAACAAACCACATTAGACTAGAACAAACAAGAAAAATCGGTTGGAAAATTTGAATAGGTTCCCATCATTCATAAATTTACTAATCTGATGTCCAGTCAGAAAACTTGAAAGCAGGATCACCATTTAAGTCCGTTAAATGCTTGTACTTTTAAATGATATGGCCATTGATTATGCGTCCAACCTGACTTGACGTCTTGAGATCTTTCTCCATGAATTTTATGTCCCCGTATTCTTGTCAGCATTGCACCTTTTGAATGGCAGTTCTCAAAACACCAAGGGCCCACAAAATAACAAACCGCTAAGAGTTGATAATGCATGCTCGTTGTATTTGTTCTCCTTTACAAAGGTAGTAAGTACAATTACAACAAACACGAATTCATGACTCAGTGCCCATTGATAAACTTTAATAACTAGCTGCACGCTGAGCCAGTAGTTCTTTAAATTGTACGACACGTGTGAACCGGAGACATGCGACAGAAAAATAACGCTCGAAATGGTATTCGATGTCTCCGACTTACACCCAATTTTAATAGTATGCTTCTCTCAGCGCTATGAGCTTTTGGAAGATATTTTCACAAATACAAAACTCAACACCCCGTATGTTTGTATAGAAGCCCATAACTATCTTCAGATATTTTTGTTGATGTGTGTGTGTGTGGGGGTGTGGGGGGAGGGGGTGTGTGTGGGGGGGGGGGGGGAGTGGCGGGCACAGGAAGGGAAGGAGAGCACCAGCTATATTTTTTTGTAACCCTATTTTTGTTCTGAAGCACCAAAACCAGGGGAGTAGGTGTTATTCGCGATAACACACGGACAAACAGTATCTCCGAAAGTGGCTGTTCATATGTTATCGCGGGTAATACTGTACTCTGTGCATACGGCTATAGCTGAAGCAAGGGTCTCCTGTTGGTCAGTATAATTTGACATTCCTGTTTTCAAATATTAGCTGGAAAACGTTGCGATCATGTGCAAAGATACCAGAGGAAATGTGGCGCAACTCCCTCCCCCACTACCCAAAATTCTGGATCCTCCACTGCCTTTGCTTCTCGACGAACTACTCACTCACGAAGACAACAACCACCGTAATTAGGCACAGTAATCGGAAATGTCGCGGTAAAATCGTACTAGAGTTCCCCAACATTGTCAATGCATTGCACATTGCCATGACCTATTTCTGCTGGCTTTGTCCAGTTAATATCTTCCATACTATCAACCACCTATGGCTGTTGCTTACCTATGTGGAGGTCTTAGAACGTGTCAATTATCAGATTATAGCAGTGTGCCCTAGTAATGCCCGACGCAATGACAATTTTGGTGAGGTTTTTTTTGGACCCGAAGGATACGTGCTTGATCTCCTTTGTGGTAATAGTTCGTAAAAGTGGACTTTTGTGACGAAATTGTTAATCCACAATCTTTATTTTTTTTATTTTCAGAAAGTCTGTGCTTCGCTGAACTGGGTACGACTTTCCGAAAGTCAGGATCATCATACACCTACCTGTGGGAAGCTTATGGTTCTTTGCCGGCATACCTCTACGCTTTCAATTACTTGTTTCCTTCTGCATCTGCGATAAAATCCTTGACATTTGCCGAGTATGTTGGTGCAACATTTACTGGACAATGTGGTCAACCCGAACTGGTCACGAAATTGTTAGCGGTCGCAATACTGTGTAAGTTGAAAATCTAAATCATTTTCATCTTCGCTATTCCTTTACCTAACACAAAAGTCAGACGACACTTGTAAACAAAATTCTTTAATAACTATTTTGTTTTCATTTTTGGCATCAAACGCATAGCATATTACCCCCCATTGGAACGAGCTCAACGAGCTCGTTCCAATGAGGGGTCATAAGCTATGTTTGTGAGACAAAAAATGAAAGAAATAATAAAAACTGAATGGTGATTTTTGTGAATAGCGCTGGCCGGTATTTGCCGTTACATTGGGTAAAGGGTTAACCACATTCCTAATACCAGTGGATGCGATTCCACGCTACGCAGGGTTTTTTATGCCTTCGCCTAAAAATGACCGGTGGATACAGTGTTACCCATGCCCGCCCCTCATTCTGCCATTCCGACATTCTGTAATTCCGAAATAACAGTTTTTCGGACTGTTTTCACCACACATTGGCTGATTTCTTTATGTGGCTTTGTCATGGGTACATACAAATCGAGGTAGAATTTGGTCTCGGTCTGATAATTTTTCGCGGAGGTACTGACTTTGAACTTAGTTTATGATGTGAATTGATATTGATATATTTATTCACCAGTATACTATAGATTACAATAAAATTGATAATTTGACATATATTTACAGTATTCATATGGTACACAACAACTATTATACATATAGGATACACAAGTATACTGGCAGGGGAAAGAATAGCCAGATTGGCTGTCTTCCTGCATTCCCCTATAAAGAGAGAGAAAGAAAAAGAAGTATTAAAAGGAAAGGTCAGAGAAAAAGAAAGCATACACGTGCAACATTGAGGAGTCTTGTAACTGGCTCTACTGAGATTCCACTCTAGTGTGTGTATACTTGATACATCCACTAAGGCATATGCACATGGGTGGTATGGCGGCTGGTATCCCAAGCTTGCATGCTCTCTTGAAGCGGCCTGAACCATTCAAACGATTTACTTTGCGAACTGAGATATTTGTTCTATATCCTTGGGTCTTTACAGCTATACAATTTAAGGACAGAGGCCAAGTCTAAAGGCCAAAGGTTCGAGAACCAGACATTTACGATTAAGATAAGCAGACAAAAAACAAAAAACAACCCCCTCCCCCCCCCCCAAAAAAAAAAACCAAAAAAAAAAAACAAAACACATTCATATTTCGATCATACTAGAGGGCACAGTCGGGACAATAGGGGTTGGAGCATGTAATGTTGTCTAGATAAGACGAGAGAAATTTAGTCGTTAACTTTTTCTTAAATTCCATTCTGTTCGGTGATTCTGAATAACATTTCCTAGATCATTCCACAATTTCGGAAATGCGAAGATAGGAAAATTATCAAGAGTTTTATTTCTTGTTCTATCTCTGTGAAGGAGACCTGCCTGGCGTGTAGTCATAATGGAGCATTATTCACTGTGGAGAAGACATTAGCAAAAGATGATGGGAGATTACCATTGTGCCTGTCATACATAAACATGGAGGCGAGTAATTTGTGTAAATCTGTTATCTTCAGTATTTTATCTTTGATGAATAAGGGGTCTGTGTAAGAATTGTATTTCTTATTATTTATTATTCTTAATGACCGCTTCTGTAATTTGTATAGGCGACTACACGCCTTTGCTGCACCCCATATAGGTATTCCATAAATAAAATGACTCTGTATAAACGAGAAATATAACGTTTTCATAACATTGTGTGGGAGAACTTTCTTTACTTTATTGAGAGCGAAGTTCGCGAGGGAAACTTTTGAGTAGTGTTGAGATATATGTGCGTTGTACGATAGGTTTTCGTCAATATTTATCCCAAGAAATTTAATTGATTTTTCGTGCCCCGACTACTGACTTTGTTTATAACTTCATTATTTATACATATGTGCTGATGTGTAAGATTCTTGTCTTTATGGGATGGGTTAAGTATGATGTATTTTTTTTTTTTTGGCGTTCAGGACTAAGTTGTTCGCCGCACACCAGTCAAATATCTTTTGAAGTTCCTCGTTGAAATCCGAGAAGAGTCGATTTAACTCCGAGCCAGATTTGTATACCGAGGTATCATCTGCAAATGATTGAAGGTTCAGCTTTGTTGATTTATTTATATCATTTATATATATTAGAAAGAGGATAGGACCAAGAATAGAGCCATGCGGTACTCCGCATGTTAGGTCTAGTAGATTGGATTTACTGTGTCCGAAAGAGGCGTATTGGGTTCTATTTGGAAGGTAGCTTTTAAACCAGTTGTTAGCATTATCTCCTATCCCATAGTATTCTAGTTTTCGAAGTAAAATATCATGCCTTATTGTATCAAAAGCTTTTGAGAAGGCTAAAAATAGAGCTAGAGTACTTGTTTGGTCTTTTTTGTTATTCTCTTCGGCCATGTATTTTAAGAAGTGCATTGTCGGGTGCAGTGTACTATGTTGTTTTATGAAGCCGTATTGGTGTTGATATAGGATATCGAATTTATTCGAAAAGTTTATAAGCTTTGTGGACATCAGTTTTTCTAAAAATTTAAAGAAAACAGGCAAAATACTGATCGGCCTATAATTTGTAAAATTGTTTTCATTACCTGATTTAAATATTGGAATCGCCTTAGCTATTTTCATCCTATCGGGAACTTTCCCCTGACAAAAGGAATTATTTATATATGCGAGTGGATCGGAAACTAGGTTTATTGAGTATTTAAGGATGCTGGAAGTAACATTTTCGCAGTCTTGGCTTACTTTGGGTTTCATAGAATTTACAATCCTTGTAATTTCGTAAGGCGACGTTGGTGTGATGAACATATTGTCCGGATATGTATCAGTCAGGAACTCAACAAAGGGCTTCTGAGGTTGGGATATTTGTTTTGAGGACTGATTCCCTATATTTGCAAAAAGGAGTTGAATTCTTGTGCAATCTCATCTGGTGCATTTATTGTCCTGTCGCCAAGAGTGACGAATGAGGGCAAGCTATATTTGTTTTTGTTGATATTCAACGCATTATTCAGGATTTGCCATGTTTTTTGCATGCTATTTTTATTTTCTAAGAGCTTTTTTTCATAATATATAGCTTTGCATTGTTTTTTCATTTTACTGAATAACCTACAGTAGTGTTTGTAATTCCTGGTATTCAGTTCGGTTGGTGATCTTATTTTTTTGTGGAGAAATTTGTTCCTATTGTTAGCTGAAATTGGGAGTCCCTTTGTCATCCATGGCTTTTGTTTTATAAAGTTCTTGTTAGGTTTATGGATTTTTAACGGAAATGCCATTTCAAAAGCTTTTAAGTATGTTTTTATGAAGATTTCATAAGCTTCATTGGGTCAATTGGATTCCATAGCCAGGGAAAAATCGTATTGGGCCAACAACGACTTAAAGTGTTCTATAGATGTGGAATTGATTTTCCTGGTTAACGTTGGTTCAGAGATATCCGGTTTGGTTCAATTCAACATAGAAGGTACCAAAATGGTCCGATACATCCGTAAGAATTATTCCGGATTTAAAAGCATGTGCCACATTATTAGTGTAAATGTGATCAATGAGTGTAGCAGAATGATCTGTTAATCTAGCTGGTTTGGTGATAACAGGTATGAAACCTTCACTGAACAGCAAATCGATAAACAGACCGGTTTTACTATGAGAAGCTACCTTTAGTAGGTCAATATTGAGGTCGCCCATAATTAAGGATGATTCTTTTTCTTTGTTAAGCACATCAGTTAAGTAATTGATTTTTGAATGAAACGGATCCGAATCCGCTTTAGGGCCTGTGTTAGGTCTATATATTGTACCAACGATTCTCGATGAGTTTTTGTACTTTAGTTCGACGAACAATGACTCAAAGACATGTGATATGAAAATGGAGAGGTCATCTCGAATACAAAAATTTGTATCAGACTTGATGAATTTTTTTTTGCAACTGTCGTCTGCTTTTCATGTTAGGTAAAGGGTTAAGTAGTAGATCAGTAAAGAGATCAACTGCGTCTTTAATATAATGGCTTTGTTAGGTCGGGCGAAGGAGGTCTATTTGGCATAAATGAATCAGTCAAAACACGAGTGTAAATGTTGTGCAGTCTGGCACCAAGCATCCAGTAACTGGCTGCTGATGGTAGACAACACAGCAGTTACATTCCTGTCATTAAGTTGTTTATCAAAATATAATTACAAGTTGTCTAGTTGTTCTCTACTCAGGACGTGGCTGCTTCAAGGACAAAATTAATTTCTGAGCATGGCTTTCAAAGGCGTGCATGTCGGCATTCAGAAAGCAAATAATAATGTAGCATTACATATAGGGCACGGAATGGCTGCATCTAGAACATAATTGAATATTTAGCACAGCTGTCGACTGTTGGTGGTATTTCAAATTGTGCCTCTACATATTACAGATATGGGCAAAACTTCTTTCAAATGGTAAACAGAAGTGTAACTCTACACGTGATCTATGATTGCTTCACGACAAAAGTGAGCCTATATAGGACTGCAGATATGGTGCAGTCTGGCACCAAGCAGTCAACCTGTCCTGAAGCTGTATATCAAATATAATTACAGGTTGTCTAGTGATTCTGCGCATAAGGTATGGCTGCTTCAAACATATAGGACTGTAGATGTGGTGCAGTCTGACACCAAGCAGTTAAAAGATGGCTGCTGATGATAGACATCACCACATCTACATGACTATCCTGAAGCTGTATATCAAATATGATTACGGTTTGTCTAGTGATTCTCCACACAAGGTATGGCTGCTTAAAACACACTATTATTGTTTAAGCATGGCTTTAACTAATGTTTGAAGAGCTGGTTTCAGGTGGTACATTCTTCCTGTCAAATGATTCACCACATATAGTATGTCTGCTTCAATGCCATAATTAATTTTTTACATGGCTTTTAACTCTCATATGAAGAACTGGTTTCAATAGTGTCTGTATACATACTTGTAGGCATGATTACTTTCAGAGGACAAATAACAAAAATAGCATTACACGTGGGGCATTGATTGGCTGCTTCAAGGACATGGGCATGGTTGCTTTCGGAAAGCAATTAACAATGTAGCATTACATATAGGGCACGGAATGGTTGCTTCAAGAACATAATTAAATGTTTAATATTCTACATATAGATATGGGCCAGCCTTCTTTGAAAAGGCAAACAGCAGTGTAACTCTATACACGATCAATGATTGCTTCAGCGACAAAAAATCAGCCTATACAGAACTATAAATGTAGTTTAAATAGTATCTCTACATATTATAGATATGGGCAAAACTTCTTTCAAATGGTAAACAGAAGTGTAACTCTACACGTGATCTATGGTTGCTTCAGCGACAAAAGTGGGCCTATATAGGACTGTAGATGTGGTGTAGTCTGGCGCCAAGCAGTCAATAGATGGCTGCTGATGATAGACATCACCACAGCCAAATTCCTGTCCTGAAGCGGTATATCAAACATAATTACAGGTTGTCTAGTGATTCTCCACATAAGGCATGGCTGCTTCAAACACACTATTATTGTTTAGGCATGGCTTTAACTAATGTTTGAAGAGATGGATTCAGGTGGTACATTCTTCCTGCCAAAAGACTGACCACATATAATGTGTCTGCTTCAATGACATAATTCATTTTTACATGGCTTTTAACTCTCATATGAAGAACTGGTTTCAAGTAGTGTCTATATATATACTTGTAGGCATGATTGCTTTTAGAAGGCAAATAACAAAAAAGCATTACACGTGGGGAATTGGTTGGCTGCTTCAAGGACATGTGCATGGTTGCTTTCGGAAAGCAATTAATAATGTAGCATTACATATAGGGCACGGAATGGTTATTTCAAGAACATAATTAAATTTTTAGCACAGCTTTCAACTATTTTTGAAGTTCAGATGGTGCCTCTACATATAGATATGGGCCAGCCTTCTTTGAAAAGGCAAACAGCAGTGTAACTCTATACACGATCAATGATTGCTTCAGCGACAAAAGATCAGCCTATACAGAACTTATAGATATGAGCAAAACTTCTTTCAAATGGTAAAAGAAGTGTAACTCTACACGTGATCTATGATTGCCGCAGCGACAAAAAGTGAGCCTATATAGGACCAAGCAGTCAATAGGAGGCTGATGATGATAAATAGTGCCTCTACATATTATAGATATTGGGAAAACTTCTTTCAAATCCTGTTTTGGTTTGTTGTTTTTGCAAATATTCCAGTCGTTTACTTTCTTTTGCCGTCGCGTTGAAAACTATTGAACTAAGTTGAGGAGACATGGCGAGTAAGTATGTTCAGGCTGATGAAAATATGGTTAGATTTGGGGTGCAGACGGAGGTGGCAGTGTGGAATGTTGTACTAGGATGGCCGTGGAGTGGATTAACAGGGGGTCCGCGCGAATTGCCAGGAGAGTCTGAGGTTGATAGAGGCATATGTAAAACTCGAGGGGGAAATAGAACACTTGAAGGGAAAGTTAGATAAGGCGGGATTGCTACGCGCTCGTTCCAACGAAGGGTCATAACCTATGTTTTTGAGACAAAAAATGAAAAAATAATGAAAATTAATTGGCGATTTTTGAGAATCACCCTGGCCGGTTTTTTGGGTTTTACGTAGGGTAAATGGTTAATGTGTGCATTGGAGTGGCGCGATCAGAAGGCCAGAACATGGGAGGGGGTAAATGGCGACTTGAACTGAACGAAAACAAAAGCAAGGTAATACCAGTGGGCCGTTTGGTGGATGCGTCGCGAAAATGGAGGGTGGGTAAATTCTCTATTGGTGAAGAGAAAAACAAGGATATAACAGTGGGGGAAACTGGAGAATATGAATACTTGGGAGTGGATTTATGTGTTACAGAGAAAGGCATATGTACAGAAACCACACAAATAAACTTAAGACAAAAGGGAAAGGAATACTCAACTCAAAACAAGTTGGAAGAAATAGCTTTAACACGGTGTTCGTTAGAAAAACCATTTGGGAGAAGGTGGGTTTACCAAGTATAACATATGGAACGGATGTGATCCCTCTAAATCAAACAGAAGGGAAGGACTTGGAAATTCTACACAAGGGTCGGCGGATAACCAGATCATTTAGCGCAGCTGCACTGGAAGCGATAAGAGGGGAACTCCGGTGGATGCCGGTTAAAGATAGAATAGATATGAAACAATGAGGCTACCTGAATTATCTGGTAAACCTCCCAAACAGCAGATGGTGTAAAACGACGTTTAACCATGTATGGAACTCTAACATACAGACAGGATGGTTAAGGAAAGGAGGGAGCTAATGGAGAATTACTCCATACAGACCGAAGATTTAGAAGGGGGACTGAAGCAGGGGAGTAGCCTTATCAGGGGAAAGGTGCTCGAGGATTGCAATAGAAACTGGCGAGCTGGAATTAGGACCATGAGCAGCTCATTAGACGGGTGGTATAAAAAAAGATGCCCCAGCTTTTGAGGAGTACCTAAATGGATCTCACAGGAGGTATTTTTTGTTCAAAGTGAGATCGAAGTCACTGGAGTTGAGTGTGTGTGTGTGTGTGTGTGAGTGTGTGTGTGTGGGGGTGGGGGGGGGGCGGAAAAGGACGAGGAAAGAGTGTGCCAAATGTGTAATTTAGGAGTAACATTTCATTTTAGAATGCCCCAAATATTTGCCTAGCAGAACCAGACTCCTGAGAATACTAATGGAACAATGGGATGAAAACCTGAAAGATAAGTGGATGGAGAATGACATGATGGGAAGGGACAATTTTATGGTTAGGGAGATCGAGAAAGCGCCAATGGGAGGAATTATGAAACAAATGTTCACTGAATGCTGGGAGATTAGCAGGGACAGTGGGGGGGGGGGGAGAATAGCCCGTGGGGGGGAGCAGAGTTAATGTAAGCCTCCTCGTTAGATGGCCGCTACAAAGCTGTGGAAGATCGAATAATTCTTCTTATTATTATTATTATTATTATTATTATTATTATATTATTATTATTATTATGTGAAAACTCGAAGAATCAGTTTTCCGGACTTTTGTTTCCTGTGTACAGAATAGCACAGTATGCAACACAACTGTCGATGTTCGGGAATAACACAAAACAATGCCACCAAATATGTCGATTTAGTTTTACAGGATAGAAATACATACACCTGTCAAATTTGAAGTCGATTGGGCCCGTAGAGGTTGAGGAGATATGGCATGTCACGACAAACAGGATAACTCAAATTATAGCAAGACGAATAGCAGACATACTAGAATAAAGTTTCTACCAGAGAAAGATAGCTTATGGCCCTCATTGGAACGAGCTCATCAAGCACGTTCCAATGATTGGTCATAAGCTGTGTTTTTGAAGCAAAAATAAAAAAAACCCTAAAATTTGAATGGCGGTTGTTGTGAATAGTGTTGTTCGTATTCAGCCGTTTGGTTAAGGGTGAATTGTTTTCACAACAACTCAAAAGCTTTTATACAGGGGTGTCGGAACTCATTATCAGTGAGGGCAGTGCTTTCTTGCCTTGGTCCTCAAGGCGATGAGTTATTATTATTATTGCCATTTTGATTAAAAAAATATCGCCATTATCTTCACATGGGGTCCGGACAAAGAAACTATTGGTGAAAAAAATGTCGCATATGTTACTATTACGTGCATAAATATGCTGGATAAATCTTTCAAATAAAACTTTAGATATTTATTGTCTATGGTTTTATATGATAAACTAGCAGGTCGTAAATTACCCTTATTTCGTTCGTGCAAATCGCTTCTGACAGTTCACATTTTGATAACATATCTTTGCTAGATAATGATTTCTCCCCCCCCCCCCCCCCCCCCCCCCCCCACTCTCTATGCAAGATTTGCGTGTCTCATGTGAGAAGGCCATGTGGGATAGATATCTATCTCACATTACCCACGCGCCCGGCTTATTAACATATTTAATGAGCGCTGGGCTATCCAATCATCGCACGTTCTTCTGTAAACAAACAACATTGTGTCACGTTTCGGAAATATTAACAGACGAACGTTTGTCGAAAAAAACAAATAAAAATTCAGTCCGCAAAAGCAATGGACACTTGACTCTTTTATATAAATGTTAGAGTGAACGCCATTATGAGTGGAGAGAGTTGCACAAAATTCCCGTGGAAAAGTTATGCGAATACATTGCAGAATTCATAATATGACGTCATCGGAATGTGTCAATGTTCATTTCGCTACAAATCTTTAACCCCCGTCTTGCCGGCGTTGGAATTTAATTTCGTGATATATACATACTCAGAACCTTTGTGCGCTCTTTCCGATAAGCAAATCAGTTTTTTTTTAGAAATGGACAACAAAATTGTTCGATACAGCTGCACGTGCCCCTGGATTACTTTTGATGACGTCAGAGTGTTTTGGTGGGAAGAGAAAAATTATCCCTGATGGTGGTGGGTGTGTTATCAGGGATAATAATAATCTCTTAATTTAGACTTACTAGACTAAAGCATTTCCCAATTAAGACTTAAGATTCATTATATCTTTACTAATGCATTCCTTAATTAAGACATATTATCTCTTTATAACTCACGTATCACTTAATTAAGACTAAGTTGTGCTCACGAAATCTGCCCAGTCATCGAGCTTACATCGGACCTAGCGATGTGGCCCATCAAGGAGAAGCAGATATTTGAAAGATACAACCCGGATAAGAGGGCCGACCGATTGGTACAAACTTATCAAGAGTCATCAGAAGTTGAGGGAGATTGCCGAGACAAATCTCTCGCCTTGGCCGGGTGACAGATCGAGACGGGCTGAAGATATACAGCGACGAGACGAGTCGACCTCTTAAAAGACAGGAAGCGTGCCAGCTTCTTGGCTCTGAAGGGGCGAACTCGGTCGTGGCGCATGGTCTTAGAGAAGTGCGTTCATCTGCACCGTCAAGTGAGCGTGATGGATTCCAGTCACCCTGAACCGTAGCCCAAGAGGTATCCAGAAAGAGCAGCGCGTCTCACGGAACAGGAACCGAACTGAAACCACGGATGGACACCCGTTTACCTCACACCGGTTTCGCACACTTTTCACGTCGTCCGTAATGCACCGTCCGCTTTCATCGGGGGCCGGGGGAGGGGATCCCATTCCTAAAGCAGTGTTAGCCATTGACAAGGAGGTATGCTTCAAAAAAGCCAATCGCTATCTATCGTTTACTTTCACATAGACAGCCTTGTCAGAAGAAATCCACCCGTAATTCACGGTCCGCTTTAACCAAGACGGACATTGCCTGCAATGCACCGCGTGCTTTTACTGGGGGTAGGGGCTCGTTGGAATATTGCCATCAACTTTTGTTGAGTGGAATTCGCCTGCAATGCACTAGCAACTTTCTCTGAGCGTGCCTCGTTTGCGATCAAATATCCGCTGCCTGTCTCCATTGCGGCACAGAACCTCAACAGCGAAGGCGGCTTGGAGAAGGTCGGCAGCTCGTTTGCAAGGAGTAGGGTATATATGCGGATTCCAGCTCACCTCAGTCATGTTGAGTTGGAAATGTAGATGAGCTGGAAAAGTTGAGTTATTTTGGAAAAACCTCAATTTTTCTGGCAAATAATTCAATTTTCTTGGAAAATATAGGGTTTTTCCCAAAAATAATTCAATTTTCTTGGAAAATATTGGGTTTTTTCCCAAAAATAATTCAATTTTTGCCCGAAAACCCTTGTTTTTCCGGAAAATGTTTAAAATTCGAACATTTCTAGCTCACTTTCCAGGGAATTTACTGCAATCATCTAAAAAATCCACCGGTTTGAAAAATTCACTTTTCATAAATTTAACACCGACTTTCTCGTGAGAAATTCACGTTTTCATAGATGTAATGCAGAATTCTCCATCTTGTCGAATTTTTTAGAATTTCCCAGAATGGGGTTTTGGACGATTTGACCAGAAAAAATTTTAGCACTGAGATTCCCGTTGGGAAAAATTCCGAAAAGATCCTGCTTTTTTTGCGATTGTGAGTTGGAAAAAATATGCGATCGAATGTCGATTCACACGGGAAAAGGATTAGGGTTCGACGTGGTGAATTTGTGAAGTGAGTTGGGAAAAATACGTGCTCGAACGTCGATTCCATGGAAAAAGATCACGGTCCGACCGTGCGAATTCGCGTAAATTGAGCCAGTAAAGTCGACCGATGGAGAGTGCACGTCCGAGTCTAAAATAATAAATTAGCTTGATGGAGCGATCTGGGATGGATGGGGATCGCGATTGAAGATGTGTGTATTACGAGTTATGAGATGGATAATATAAAATTGTAGGCACAGCCATTACGTGCTTGTTTTTGTCATTAAAGAAAAAAACAGTAAAAAAAAAGTTATTTTATTTTTTTACATATATATAAGAAAAAAAAAAAAAAACTCAAAAATATTTTTTTACAATTAATAATTATTATCATTTTAAAAACCAAAACACAAAATTTAATATTTTATAAAAAAAAATATTTCAACAAAACGACAACAAAAATAATCAGTCATGAAATCAACAATACCTAAACAATCCGCATTAAAATTGAAAAGAGTTGAGAGATATTCAAAGTTCGATACTAAAATTTATAGACTGCAATCGCACGACACCGTCGAATTGAAGGATGTGGAGACGAGTGGGTTGAGATTGGAATACGAGAAATATGTATTACCTTTGAAATTGAATGAGACCACCCTGGATTTAATGTACGGATGTCAAGATGATCTATTGGCAATCCTCTCGGAGAAGATAGAAAATTTCGACCCAGACGATTTGTCGCTGTTCTACGGGAGTAATATCTATCCGAACGTCTCTAAAGAAGTAGTTGATAGATTGAATCTGATCACCGAGGAAGAACGGACGTTCAAGAGGGTGAATTTCGTTTTCCAATGGATTTATCAGCAGGGAGACGATAGCTTTAAAGTTAACATTCTCGTCATGGATGTGAAATTATGAAAGGGAGTTAGTCCATTATAGATAGATTTTTAATCTCGACTCGAAAACACCTATTAAAGTGCTTTTCAGTCAGACTGTTCATTTTTGCACGATAAAAATAACCGGATGTTTCCCACTTTGAAGTGTGCACTGTTATATATAACCACGCACATATCGCTTTGTGAACACCTGGATATTTTTATCATGCTGTTTTATTTGAAAAATAGAACCAGTTTTCAAAACGCCTGTATTCATTACTGAACGAAGTGAAAAATGCAAAGTCGATGGATTTTATTTAATACATACAATCTGGGGCGAGTGTTTTTCGATGCATGTGACTATTTACCTCTGTTTGGAATGAAGTGGAAAGCGAGGTAGTGATCATTTTCTGCAGTATACAATTTTTTTTGTTGCTTTTACTGATGGGACTCAGTCATCAAATGTTTTTTTTGTCTTTGTTTTTGGAGTGGAGGTATAAACGATTAGTTTGGATGCGATGTACCTAATCATTTTAATTTATTTTTGTCTTAAATGTTTTTTGTGTTAAAAAAATTGATTTTCATTAAAAAAAAAATTGATTCTCATTAAAAGAAAAAAAAAAGAATTATATATATTAAATAAGAAATCTAAACAAGTGGTGAATCCAGCAGATCCTAGAGATTCGACCGATGCCGCCACTAAAAGATATGCGGATGACGCTCATGCGAGATTCAGTAAACATCTGAGATATTGCTACATTCATAAAGTGATGCAGTCCGAATTAAAAGTGAATTCTAACAAGATAACCAACATGTCCATTCCCACGAATCCCAATGATGCGGCGACCAAACAATACGTAGACTTGGAACTGAGAAAAATAGTCAATGTTAGTAATGAAATCGGATCTGCATGTAGGATTCAACAAGATATTGAATCTGTCCCAGATCACCCATGTGGACAAAGACTTGACCATGGTCAACAATGGTTATGTGATTTCTGCCCTACAGAATTCTCAATCCCATCTGACATCTCAAGTCGACGAATTGTATCTGAACAAAAAATCAGGAGGAACCATGGAGGCTGGCATCAACATGAACAGTTACAGTCTATTCAGTCTCGACGACGAACCAGAATTCGCTTCCAGCATGGTCAGCAGACAGTACTTGGACAAACATACGGTCTGGAGAAAGGGTGATATCATGGAATTCAAACTGGTCGTGGGAGGACACACACTCATGAATCTGGCAGATCCCGTGCACATGTTGGATGCCTGCACTCTGATCTCCATCGTGGAAAAGATAAAGTACACCAGACAATTGATCACCATTTGGGCCTAGGAGAGCGGCACGTTAGAAGCAGAAAAAGCTGAATGGTCCTTCGGAACGGACGGCTGCACGGTCTGATAGGATATCCCATGCTGGTGGGAGGCGAGATTATTCGAATGAGTCTGGCTTCTACAGGCTTGAGTAATAGAGCGATCGTCAATCTCGTGGTGAACGGTGTGGAAACCGATAAGAGGTACAGTGTCAAAAAGATGAAGGATCAACACTCAAACACCAGCGTCTTTGGTATGCCTCTCAAGGTGCAGATGGGGGACAGGATCAATTTCAAGACAAAAACCAATAATCCTGAAGCCGCCACATCCGTGGTCTCTCTGTTGATCGAACTCGATCCTCTGAACAGTGAAAAAAAAATTGAAATATATATATATAAAATCACTTTTATGATGCAGGGGGAGACAACTCAAAAAAAAAAAAGAATAATAAATGTAATTGGATTTTGAGAGAAATTGAATATTCAATCATTCAAAAATCCAATTACATTTATTTATTTTTTTGGTATTTTTTTAATTATTTATTTATTACTTTTTTTTTGGTATTTTTTAAATTTGTTGTTTTTTTTTAATTATTATTTTTTCAACGAACGATGGACATTTTTTGTCCGTCCAATTCGAATTCTAACTCTCTATCCATCAGAACTAGAGCAAAAGCCACGGCTCTCTTTGGCACATTCCTGTCGAATTGCATCTTGATCTGAATGTCTAAGATGCTACTCTTGAGTCGCTCGCTCTCTTTACTAATGTCGAATATGAACAGGGGATACATCGATTTGTATTTGGTGGGAGTGAAGTTAGGATTACCATCAATTCGTGCAGTCGATGATATTTCTTTCTGAAATCGGCGGGATCGCTGTACAGCCTGCAGAAATCATTCTTATCAAAAGAGGCGTTATAATCGTTGACTGGATATCTCATGGCGTTTAGAAATACCTGCATGTTTCTCAAGTTACAATGATCGAACAGGGAAGGATTTTTCTCTTGAGATTCATCCATATCAGTCTGAAATGCCACTACGATGAATCGTGGTCTTTCTGAAGCAGATTTCATGGTCAATCTCCAATTGAAGGGATTGGTGGACGACAGAATACTAGCTGTGTCACACTGTCTCATTCTAAATCCCACCTGGTTATTTACTCTTCGATTATATGATCTTGTAGAGATGTATTTTCTACGCAACGGAAGGCAGCACGTGTGGAACGAACCAAGATATCTTCTTCAGATGTATCTTACCCGCATTGGTCGTGGCGAGTCTCATGATGGCTTCGTCGTTTCCTTTTCGAATCAACGTCAGATTATGTTTGAATCCGTAGAAAATCTTATTGTAATCTTCTGCGAATCCAAATATGTGTTTCAGAGGTATCCTGAACGAAAACGTTCCTCTGGGTCTCGACGTCTTGACAATGTAGTTGAATCTCATGGTGCCACTGGCATTAGCTGCACTCATGTCGGCGACGGTGTTTTTCACCCACAATTGATTGAGTCCTTTAGATTTCAAAAAGGATACGTCAAGAGTCCAAAGATCATGCTAGCCTGCCCGGGATGAAACATGGATTCTATCTCTTGTCCCAAGAGCATGTATTTTATATTACTGAACAGATGTATCATGCCATTATTGGCTATAGTGACTACATCGTCATCGGCATACTCGCTTCCGTCTTCCTTGGTGAGACATCCCTGCATCACTATGTAACTTTCTCTGGGGTGGAAGAGCAGATCTTGAGTCTCGACATTGATTCTTATCTCTCCGGCATTGTTCACACTGGTTCCAGTCACGGGTTCGTACTGGTGAATTTCATATTCTTGAATGCTTTTGTCTCTCAATAGACGTTCGGTTATATCTAATATATTCGTCATGTTTTTTTTGTTTTGTTTGTTAATTCATTTGCTTTTTTATTATACATTATTATTTTATTTTTTTTTTTTTTTTCCTTGCTATATATGTGTAAAAAAAAAATGAAGGCATTTTTTAAAATGCCGTCTTCTGCAATTCATGTTTGTAAAATGTTCTGATGATTTCTCTGCTACCATCTTTTGTCATCCTTTAATGCTTCTATTTTGTAAGTCACTGAATCTGTGTGAAATATTCTAACGATCATAAAGATTTCCTTGGTCCATCGAGGAGTGTAACCTTTTGTGAAGAGTGACTTATAAGAAGTGATTCTTACTCGATCCCTGACTGCAAATTTCGGTGGTCTGGACTCCTTCTTGATCTTAATCCTTTCGGGATGGAAATTCGTGAAGATGTGTCTTTCGTTTCGAGGATTGCTAGCTTCTGCGGGCATCATCTTGATCGATCTGTGTCACGTGTTGTTGTATTCTTCGACCAGTTCATCCAGGACGTCGATATATTTCTTGGTCGAATTGGCCATGAAATACTTGTGCATTTTTTCCTTCATGGTTCTATTCTAATGTTTGATCACGTTAGCTTTTCCTTTGTTTTTGATGGAGTAGAGGTCGACCAATGGACGAACGTCACCATTGTAAAATTCCTTCCCCTTGTCCACCCACAATTTATTTGGTTTGCGAGAAGACGATGCGAATTTGCTCTTCAGAGCCTTGGCCACGCAAACTCCTGATTTATTCTTCAGAGTTCTCATCCATCTGTGTTTTGAAAACGTGTCAATGATCGTTAGTATATATTTAATGCCCTCGTTCCATCTCGAAACCGATTTCATGTAGACAAGATCGGCCAACCAGATCTGATCCACACCCTTCTCCTTCGAAATTTATGCGTGATGAGATTGTGTAGTTTGTTGACCAATGCATTCATTAATAATTTTTTCTGGACACTTTTTTTTTATCACCCCATCCGAATCAACGTTTGGTACCAATCACTTTACCAACCAGTGAACATTTGACTCTCTCTCTCCTAGTGGGATTCAGTATATTTTTCATTGTCGTCAACATGTTTTTATCGCAGATTCGATTACAAGTCTCCACGTCGGGATGTTTAGTGTAGCACATAACCATAAGTGGCCGAATCCACCCTATTAATGGGTTTGCTCCAAGATTTAGGAGTCAGATGTCGATTCAGTCTCTTATTTAATTTTGTGCTGGGTCCCGTGAATCGATGTCCTGGCAGATGCATTTCGAAGGGTAGATTATTAATCATTTTATTCATCATGCCAGCTCTGCATTTGATAAATTGCGTCTTGGTCAAACCGCACACTTTACACGTTCCGGAATGCATGGACCTGTTATTTTTTGTCAGTACTTTTTTAACATTAACCATATCGGCAACTCTCTTGCATTTGATGCAATACATTTGTTGTTTTTTCGTATATATTTAATTATTTATTTTCGTATTTTTTTAATTTATATATACAATTTTATTTTTTTTATTTTTTTTTTATATATATATATTTGTTTTCAATTGATTGCTTCCGGAATTTTTTTGGGATCCAACAATTTACGAAACAATCGTTTTGCTTCTTCCCTACCTTTTTCCATGAGAGAATCTTTCATTTGTTCCTTGATGATCTGACGACTCTTGACTCTTATATTCACTTTCATGACTTTGTATTTTTGTTTTTTGTTCAATATGTCGACGTATTCGCCATCCGAAATCCCAATATGTCGACGTATTCACCATCCGAAATCCTGCCATCTTTCAATGCCAGGGAGATCTTATTCGACACAGTGTCGATCTTTGCATCGGCCAAAACGCTGATGTTTTCGAGCTTCCTGACCTTTCCAGATAATTTCTTAATGATTAATTTTCCGATCGTACTAATGAATCCGGCAGTCAAAGCCAATCCTTCTGTGGCCAACACGACTGGAAGAGTAACGATTGTAGTTGACACTAGACTGATTCTGACAACATTCAAACCCATAGAGGCCGCAATGAGAGTCAAATACACACCATTCACAAATTTCTCTAATCTCGAATATTTTTTATTGAGCGAATGATGAGAATCTCTCTCTCACGTCAGATATGATTGAATTCTATTGATTTGTTTGATTCGATACCTCTGTGCCACGTCGTCACTTTCTCCTTGTTCTAGCGGTGGTGGTGGTAGAGTAGGTACCGAGGGCTCGACTTCTCTAATGGTGGATAGATTTTTTTTCCTTCGAGTTTCCATTTTTTTTATTTTTATTTATTTATTTATATCTATTTTTTATGTATTTGTTTTTATTTTATTTTTATTTTCATCCCTTATTATTTAACGAAAATTTTTTTTTATTTAGTGGTCTCCCCCACTTTTCAACAAGAATTCCAAAATGCATCCTCTGTCTTCGGTGGTGAGACCTCGATGTGCTAACTTCAACTCTTCCAAATTAGTCAACTCGGGTTCTCCAACGCAAAACACGAATTGCTTCCAACATTTGATCACGTCATCACGTTGGACGCATTCCAATTTGGGCATGAAATACGTGGTGAAGATGTCTTCCAATTCCATCGTAAAACACAAATGATTAACGTGGTTAAAATCTCTCTCCTCCCGACAACCAATGCATCTTTCGTGCAAGACATGAGGAAGTTGTTCATTCATGCAGATCATGTAAGCTCTGCACAACGCCCTTCGAAGAAACCAGTCCCTCGATTCCACGGAATCGTTTGTTTTACTCATAATTATTATATATAAAAATAAAAAAAAAATTTCTAAGTTCTAAAAAATAATTTTTATAATTTTTTTTATGTTCTTATTTTTTTCTGTAGAGTACTCGTATTGGGAGGGAGTCTTATCATCTTGCTTCTGTGACCGTCGGTCTTCAGACTCGTCTGCATGTGATGGTTCAGATCGTCTATGTCATAACTCCCTTTGGGAATTCGAAACTCGAACCAATCCACTGCATTGGAATACTTGAATGTGTTATTCTTTTCGGTGATGTTGGGAAACAAATAGTAAGTCTCGAGATTAACCAATGCCATCTCACATCTCTTTTCCTTCTTCAATTTGGTGAAAGGTTGAATTTCGAAGTGAATCGAGTCATGTCGACGATTTGAAAGGATTGCTTCGCAGCCGTATTCTCGACAATCTGTTCTAAAAGATGTTCTGACATTTTTTTATTATTTATATATTTTTATGTTTTATCGATATATTTTTTATTTTATTTTTTTTAAAATTTATTTTCTTCTCTATTATTATTGGAAATATAAAAAAAATCATCGAATCTGCTTTGATATTTTCCATTGTTAAATTCGCTAGTCAAATCGATCACCACGAAATTGTGAAGTCCTTTGTCCCACACCTTCTTACAGAATCTCCTGAATTCTTCCCTGCTCGTGTCGTTGGCCACGTGATCTCCATAGATGTGATTGAGTTTCTTGAGATCCTGACGAAAGAGAAACAGAAAATTAGCATTCTCCCTTATCATCTGTCTGGGCAGTCGAAAATAATTCTGAGACAGATAGCAACAATCCAGGTTGCTGTGACGTCCCCGAACGTAATACGATTCGCATTGATTCTGTCTCTCCAACAGCAAATCATCGAAGATCAGGGGATTTTTATTCTCCGACTTCAACTGTCTGGGATCGGGAACGTCTTCGGCATTCTCATAAAACAGACATTCCACATTCAAACACTTGGCATTTCTCCTAGTCAATTCTCACGTCACCCCTTTGAATAATCAAAGTCTCATGTCCTTCGAATTCATCTCGATTGTCGAAGATTCTCGCCATGACGTCCTTGGGTAATTTACGATTCATGCACTCTCAAAGCAAACTGTATTCCAGTTGAAAGAGACTCTTGCCAAAAATGAATAATCTGTCATAATCCAACCAGTCGGGTCGCAACAATAGATTCATCAAGAGATTGGTCTTTCCACAATTCGATTTTCCCTCTATCAGACCTCTTATGCTCTTTGGAAAGAACTTGTCATTCGACCTCTCATGATAGAAGTCTCGCCAAATTTTCGGTTCGATTCTCTTTCATTTGGCAGGTAGTGGAGTTATCAATTTATTAATCAACGCATTGGCACCTCTCTTGCCAGCTTCCAAAGCTATTCTACCGCTCACTTTGTCGCCGCTTTCTTACTCACATTGGTCGCAGTCTTCTTTCCAATTTTGAGAGTGCTTGAGGCAATCTGTTTTGCAGCATCGCCAGTGACTTTACTAGTCAAAAATCACATCATCGAATCCATGATGCCCGATCCACTGTAGACATAAGATCTAGCGTATCCCCTGTTATTTATCACTAACATTTTTTTTGTTTTTCAAAAAAAAAATTCGTTTTTTTTTTTATTATTATTTTTGAATATATATATTTTTTTATTTACTTAATATTTTTTTTTCTTTCTTTTCTCTTACTATTTCATTATTTTCGAACGATTCATCAACTCTTTATTATCCTTCCTAGTAAAGACCTTCTGCCTCAACAATTCGTTGCACACGCTCAGTATCTCGTTATCCACTCCAGTGTTACCGGCCTCTCTGCTGGCCATCAACAATCTCAATCTCTCCGACAAGGCATTGGGATCGTGCCTAAGAAATATTGTATCGGTCATTTCCTTTCCAGTTATCGATTTCACGAAACTCTCATTCTTATCCCATATATCTTGCACCATGCACTTCCACTTGGAACCTCTCCTATTCTTCAGTCTTGTCTTTGTGGGATCATTGTTTCTCTTCATGGCATGGGTCTGAACCAGAATATCTTCGTAATTGTCGGTATCCTCATCGGTGTGAATTCCGGATGGTTTCTTGTAAGCGAGCAGATCATACAGTCCTTTGGTCATATCGTACCTGTTCAAACCGATGATCAAATAGTCGGCTTTACACGATACTTCAGTGTCATCCACGAAAGTTTTATCGCCATCATAACGAAATCCGTACATCGGATCATTCTCGATTTCACCACTACTACTATTGTCAGATCTGATGCTGCCAACAGTGTTCGAAGCGTCGCTATAGAAATCACTACTTCGTTTGACCAGAGTAACGTTGCTATGGACGCTACTTCGATTGGTCTCGATTCCAGTCGGAGTAGCGCCGCTATAGACGCTACTTCGATCGATCTCGATTCCCATCGGAGTGTATTTGGACAAAGTTCTCAGTACGAAACTACCGGGGAGCGAAACCATCCTCTGAGAACCTTCTTTTATGGGTCTCAATTCCTCGACAATCTCTTTCCCAGCTCGTTCCTGAACCTAGGTGACGGGTCTGAACAACTTGGGTCGTCTCTCGTCTCAATACCATTTATCCCAATCGCCTGGCCCTATCCTGCACCTGAATATTCTTCTTACTACATATTAATTCGCGAACCTGCTCGTCCCTTCGCTTCGAATCTCTGATGTGTGGAAACATTGTCTTATTTTTTTTTCTTTTCTTTAATGAAAACAGTTATTTTTTTTTGTATTCTTATTTTTTTTGTATTCTTATTTTTTTTTTGAATGTTGTTTTTTGATATATTTTTTTCTTTAATGACAAAAACAGTTATTTTTTATCATTTGTCTCATAACTCGTAACACACACATCTTCAATCACGATCCCCATCCATCCCAGATTGCGCCTTAGCGCTAATTTATTATTTTAGACTCGGACGCACGATCTCCATCAGTTGACTTTACTGGCTCAATTTACGCGAATTCGGCTGGTCAAACCGTGATCTTTTTCCCGTGGGAATCGACGTTCGATCGTGTATTTTTTCCAACTCGCGATCGCCAAAAAGCAGCGTCTTTTCGGAATTTTTCCTAATGGGAATCTCAGTGCTAATATTCTCTCCGGTCAAATCGTCCAAAACCACATTCTGGGAAATTCGATAAAAATCGCCCCGATGGAGAATTCAGTGTTACATCTATGAAAAAGCGAAATTTTCATGAGAAAGTCGGTGTTAAATTTATGAAAAGTGCATTTTTCAAACCGGTGAATTTTTTAGACGTTTGCAGCAAATTCCCTGGAAAGTGAGCCAGAAATGTTCGAATTTTAAACATTTTCCGGAAAAAAACAGGGTTTTCGGGCAAAAATTGAATTATTGTTTGGGAAAAACCAAATATTTTCCAAGAAAATTGAATTATTTTTGGGAAAAATCCTATATTTTCCACGAAAATTGAAGTATTTGCCAGAAAAACTTTGGTTTTTCCAAGAAAATTGAATTATTTGCCAGAAAAATTGAGGTTTTTCCAAAATAACTTTTCCAGCTCACCTAAATTTCCAACTCAGCATGATTGAGGTGAGCTGGAATCCGCATATGTACCCTACTGCAAGGGAGCGGATGTCGGGTCTACTCTGTCGCGACTCACTTGTGAGCAATAAAAAAGTATACTGGCTATTCATGTGGAGTGTGTAGCGACATACAGGGCTCGAAGTCGTCGCCTAGACGCTTTGAATGACTAAAAAACATTTTTTCAACCCATGAACCCCATGCTCGGAAGCATCGGCATCCTGGCCCTGGTCTCGCGAGAGAAGTTGAAACGCGGCTCCGAGGTTCGTATCGCTCGTTCAACTAGAGACGAATTTCACCCGTCTGACTGTTCTCGCATTCGGTTGCTTTTCGCTTGATGGGGAAGTGTGGGGCGTATGGAAACGCGAGGGAGTCCTCGATCAGCTCGTCGCTGAAACCGCCAGGAATGTAGACGATACCTGTGTCAAGGCGCAGTACCTCGTGTTGCAAAATGGGGGACATACTCGGATCGCTTATAACGTTTGGAGGCTAGTGGAGCGTCGTGCAGGTCCAGCGATCGGTATATGGGAACACTCGGGGAACGTGGCATCGCTTCGACCATGTTTGACCTGCATACCCGAAGATTGTTACCTGGTTCATCCCAGCCAGTAGCCATATATCTGTCTGAAAAGATTAATCCATACAAGTACATACTTTCAGATAGTGAAACCGAGAATGATTCATTAATTCAATCAAATCCTTCTGTGTGGCAATTACAGAGCTAATACATGCAAATAAACTTCGATACATCAAGCCTGGGGAAACGCTTCTTGTCATATACGGACCAGAACGGGTTTCGCCTTGGCGGTCATGCTCAGTTTTTGGTGACTCTCGACAACTTTAGGTTTCAATAAGACTAAACTCCTCGCCCTCTGACTGGACGAGAGCTCGCGTAGTTTTTTCTTCTATCTTTACGCCTCCAGTTGCATCAAACTCCAAGCACAGGTACTCGGCACAAGCTGTGAAATCGAAAGAAAAATGATATTTGATAGCATTTTTGAATCGATGCTGACGTGCCCCCATAATGGTATATAAATATTAACAAAGTACACAACTCGCTTTTCGTAAACGATAGCACTCATCTTCTTTATACACCCCTCAAATTTGATTCACATAACGTATCCAGCAGTACCCAGTGTCAGTGGAAAGGGGAATGAATAAGCTTTACAGTGGTGTATTACACGACCGTTGGGCGTTCTTGGGTTGCTCATAACTGGAAGAAGTCGCTGAAAAGGCCGAAAAACATTTAGTCGGACAAGATAGTGTACAGTGGAAAGTGGGTTACGAGCGACAATTAGCCGATTTATTATAAATAATTCGAGGTCCCATTGTCTGTGGAGGGCAGATTCAAACATTAACCGTATACCTTTATTAATTACTAATCTCGGATCTATATTTATTCATTTCTGGCGATCCCATTTACCGTTTAAACACTTTTTGGTACTGCTGGATACGTGATGTGAATCAAATTTGAGGGGGGGGGGGGAGGGGGGGGGGGGTATAACGAAGATGAGTGCTATCGTTTTCGAAAAGAGAGTTGTGTACCTTGTTAATATTTATATACCATTATGGGGGCACGTCAGCATAATTTTTCTTTCGATTTCACAGCTTGTGCCGAGTACCTGTGACTCCAAGCACTGTTGTCTCCATTCGGTACGCTCGATATATCGAATACAGCACTGACAAAAGTTACTGGACTATTTTTTTACAAAAATTTGGCTTACATAATTTCCATCATCGACACGACAGGAAGTCGGAAAGTAAACATTTCAACATGTGGAACACACACGCCATCGAAGTTGCCAGTGACTGTTTTAAAATGTTTTGTATGTTTGCATAGAATTATTGTTACATATGCAAACCAGACAAGAACAGTTTCGCAATGAGAACGTTTAACCATTTACCCAACGCAGACGAATTTATTATTTTAAATATCATTTTTTTAAATTTTTCGAAAAATTCCAACCGAACCATATCATGTGACCTTCGTTGGAACGAACTCGACGAGCACGTTCCAAAGAGAGGTCACATGAAACTATCATATTTTGTGGAAAACGTTCGGAACCACATTCAAAGTTTCAGCTGATGGACCTATGGGTTCAACGTCGGTTGCATTTCTAAAGTTACTGCACAAAGTTTGAACTTTTGTTCTGGGTGGTAATTTCCACTCCATTAGGGTGTCCATAATTGAACCTTGATACACCAGAAATACTAGAATAGCTAAATTTGACCACCATCCCAAATAAAAACACACAACAACAACAACAACAACAACAACAACAACAACAACAACAACAACAAAAAACAGAATCAGAAACTAGTGATAGTACGGTATCAGTATGATATCACAAGTAGGCCTACAGTACATGGAGAGTGGATTGTTACTAAATCACTCGTGGGCCGTGTCTCCACTCAGACAAAAAAATCCTTGTCTGAGAAAAAGCATCAGAACGACGAACAAAGTTTCAGCCAAGCGTACCCGGAGGTATTGTGCTTAACCTTTCGTGCATACTCACAGGAATCAACTGTTATTGTCTGGGTGGAAACTTCCCTCCGCGCATGTTTTAGTGGTAATTCACTCTCCACGCACTGTATGCATGCTTGCACTTTATATGTCTTGAATTTAATCACACAATAATACAGCATGCACATGCACCCAGTACAATTGTTTGGCAAAAAAATTCTTTCACAAAAACATAGTCTGCGTGACCTGCATCCAGTGCTTGTTGACATTTTTTTTAAATTTGAAAGAGAATGTACAGTTCCAAGGAGAACAGGTTGCATGGTACCAGAAGAAGATATCTTAGTTTTTTACTATGTTGACAATTCCAGATCGTGACAGAGCTCTAGTCAGTAGAGTCGAAACGGTTAAAGGGTTTTCTTGATCGATTAATCACATGGATAAACCTTGATTAACCGATTAATCACTTGCCCTTATAGGTAGCTGAATAATTGCCGTACTGTTGATGATTTATAGCATTAACCCTTTACCCAACGTAATAGGACAAAATCGGCCAGCTCTACATACAAAATCTCCATTCAGATTTTAATATGTTTTCAATTTTTGTCTCAAAAACATAGCTTATGATCCCTCATTGGAACGAGCTCGTTGAGCTTGTTCCAATGAGGGATCATAAGCTATGTTTTTGAGACAAAAATTGAAAATGTTTAGTAATTCAAGAATCTATGTTGCAAATGTCGCCTGCTACCCGCATTGGGTAAATGTTAACTTAAGAATGACCAGTTCCAGCTACCGATACAGTATAATGATCATGCAAGTGAACAAGTATGTCATCACGTAATTTGCATGCTTTACTCTGTCTCATACAATTGATGTTAATCGGTGTGACAATGTTTGCTTGTTTTGGAGCAAGTTTGTTCCTTTGTTAAACCAGAAAATACAGTAGTTCAAAAGTAATGGTTAATCGATCAATTACTTTGTTGATCGTTCAAGACGTTGATCATTGGTTCATCGATTAATCGGTTAACCGTTTCAACTCTACCAGTCAGTACAGAAAAGAAATTAAGTCACTCAGAACAAGTGACAGGGTACAGTGGTTGTGACATGTTTAAAATTCTCAATGCGGGATACTCAAGTTTATTTGACGAATTTTACTCACTGATTTTACGTGCTTTCCTGTAATGCTCTGTTGTGTTGAAAAAAGCCTCAGACTGCCCTTTTATATTTCCAACAGTGTATAATATCAAAATATTTCTTGACAATATCAAAAAACACTATGTTTGGTCATCATTATAAAATAGCTTCACAGTGTCAAGGTCAGTTCATCGAAAAATCCTCTGTCCCGCAGGTGAATAATAGAGAGGCCTGAAATAATACCTTGGGGTAACCACACTTCAAGAAATGAAGAAATGAAATCAAGGGTTGAAATTATTAGTAAAGGAAAATGGGTTGTAAAATTCTTGGAGTAACCTTACAACTTACTTTCTTTGGCATTGTATGTTTATTTATTTTATTTTAATATTTATAATGTTAACCAGGACTTTTTCTGCAAAAAGCTGTGAAAAAAAAATTATAACTAAGCACCAAAACTTACCACATACAGTGCATGGAGAATGGATTACCACTAAGACACTCGTGCAGTGGATATTCCACACAGACAATAATTGTCGATGTCAGTGATAACCCATAAAAATGGGCAAGCACAGTTTTAGCTAATAGCCCTCTGGGTTAAACCTAGTGGTTCATTATCTGAAACTTATGCTTTTTCAGTGACAAGAAGTCGTTGTCTTAGTGGAAGCCCCCACACCCCGTGTGCTCTAGTGGTAATTCATTGTCCATGTAAGCATCTTGTCACAGCCACGACAGTCACAATTTGCATGTTTGACAGGTATCAATTCACTTGTACTCAGCATAATGACCACTAAAATTTCTCATCTCGAAACTCAGTGAAACGGTATTTGGACATTTCAAAAGAACATTTGTTATATTCTGATAGGCCTGCAAATAAGTAGCCTGGTCACTGTCAGGCTAAAGTTACATCTTTCAGGCTCAAGTTGCATCTCTGACAGGTACAAATCAACGTGTCTAACATAAAGACTAGTTCAAATTCTTGGAACTGAACATGAGTCTATAACATCACAAGAATGTCCAACTGTAGAAGGCTTTATCAATAAAAGGTTCTTGGCTTATTGTCATTTATTGGAAAGCTCTCTTCCAGAGAGTCTTCCATTAAACAACAAGAAGATAAAGTTACTGTGATCTGTACATACAATTTACATATACTCACAATCTGCATATTATAAATGTAACGTGTTACAGAACTTCCCCTGGAGTTTAGGAAGAGAAAGCACTAACAAAACTACATAGAAATACACAGAAAAACTTATTTGCATTTTGAAACTCACTTTACCGGTACGCCGATCACAAATACAGACAGAGAATTTATATCGAGATGTGACCCGGTTGACATTTTCCAGCATTTTCCCACACGGTACCGAAACGACACTCTAGAACTTCACCTGTCGAAAAGAGAAAAACGAAAAATTGCATTGCAGATTCTATATTTCCATCTCCCCCCTCCACCCCCACTCCACACACACACAAAGTAAATTAATATTATATTGAAAACAAAAACAATTTTATTAGTGATAAATAATGAAATAAATGAAAAGGAGAAATAAATCAAATTAACTGAAAAAGAACATTTTAATGAAATAATAAAAAATAGACTGTGGGGTTTGTCCATCTTTCAGCTTTTAGTTTTGATCCTAAAGGGTTTTGTCCTGAGAGGTCTTGGTCTGTAGTTGGTTTTCTCCTACTACCTATGAGTTCTGTGTGGCATCCTTGTAGTTCTGTGTAGTTACGTGCGATATCTATGTGGGTCTATATAGTTCTATGCATAATGCTTTTCTATGTTGCTTTATGTGGTAATTTGACACACCGAAAACATTATTCAAACACCGGTAATATAGTGAGCGGAGAATATACCAACATCACAGAACACTTGTTTCCATATATCACTGATAAATACTCAAAGCCGAACATTACCACAATTTCAAGCAACCGCAACATGCCTTTCTTTTAACAAAAAGTACGATGTTTGCAATGCTGATTATAAAAAAAATGACAAGAGCGTTTTGTGTATTTACAAACAGCACGTCATTGCGATGTCTTCATGCGCAGACTGTATTTATTTCAGATTCTTCGATTTCTGATTGATTCAATAAGTATTTTGAAAATTCTGTGTTTGTCAATTCAATCAGAGAACTTTAGATGTACTAAATGTAAATTCAGGAATCCATACCATACGATGGACAATGCTCAAATCTTGCACATCGAACAACCTTTGATAATGTTGTATCCGATGTATCGAACGTAGCGAGGGTAGACAGCACTGCTTGGAGTTTGCAGTAGCATATGCTACCGTGTGATGCCGCCACGCGATATATTTGGAATAAGGCACGCCCAATGACTTCACACAAAGGACAGTAAATGATCCAATGTTCAGCGGATGCACAATACACAATCTCAACACCACTACAAACAAAATTGGAACACGCTGTATCAGAACGAAGTATTGTTTAAATTACAATTCAGTTTACGACGTGGCCTAAGATGGAGTGACCTCGACCTTTATCGGATCTATTGCTTATTTGTCTAGTGACGTCGTGGAGTGCACGAGGTTTTATTTACGTGTCACTAGAGCTGAAACGGTTAACCGATTAATCGATTAACCAATGATCCATGTCTTGATCGATCAAAAAAGTAATTGATCGATTAACCGTTGCCTTAAACCACTGTATTATATGGGTTAACAAAGGAACAAACTTGCTCTAAAACAGGCAAACATTGACACACTGACTTGCGTCAATTATTATGAGACAGATTAAAACTTGCAAGTTATGTGCAGACATACTTGTTCACTTGCATGATCATTGTACTGTATCGGTAGCTGGAAATGGTCATTCTGCACTCTTTGCCCGTTTCCGACAGCAGACGATACTTGCAAAATATATTCTCGAATTACTAAAAATTTGCAATATTTGTCTGAAAAACATAGCTTATGACTCCTCATTGGAACGAGCTCGTTGAGCACGTTCCAATGAGGTGTCATAAGCTATGTTTTTTAGACAAAAATTGAAAACAATAAAATTTGAAGGAGATTTTTATACATAGCGCTTGCCGGTTTTGTCTGTTACTTTGGGTAAAGGGTTAATGCTATAAATCATCAACGGTATGGCAATAATTCAGCTACCTACTAAAACAAGTGATTAATCGGTTAACCAAGGTTAATCCATAAGATTAATCGATCAAGAAAACCCTTTAACCGTTTCAGCTCTACTTGTCGTCGTTAAAAGGTATCTTGTTCATATCACGATATGGGTTTTGGGCTATGGGTAGGGTCTTATTGGAACAACACGTTATTGAGATGAATTGACAGTAACATGGTCGGAGATTTGCGGCTCGAAGCGAATGTTCAATCCAGATGCCTCTCGGTTCGGTTGAACATAAACACAGAGCTGTAAACTTCAAACAAGGCTACCGACAGCTCCTCACAATAACTTATAGTGTTAGTCGCTCGTCCCTCAGGCTAGCAACATATCTTTCATATGTTTGCTCTATAAACTTATCGTTACAATGAGACACGTAGTTTGGCCAGAAATAAACTCGTCCACTGAGCCGGTCAACATCACTAAGTCTTAACTACGAGAAACATGATTTTTAAATAAAAGTCCTAATTATGAGATACGGTTTTAATCATGGAATCAAAACACAACATGTCATTAATTAGGTGATCATAAGTGCTAATTAAAAAAATAATTAAGCAGTGTTGTGAATCTTAATGAAGATGCACTGAAAGTAAGACTTAACTGAGAACTACCGTAAATCTTAAGATGTAATCAGTCTTATTTTAAGTGCAGTATTTTTAATTTAGAGATAAGTTTTAATTAAGGGATGCTGTAAGTTCTAATTAACCCAAATTAATTTTACTTTAATAAATATCGTATATATATTTACATAGCTGCAGGTGACTTAACTCTGTTTCTATATTATTGTTGGCTGCCTGTTCAGACATCCAACATTGATGTAAACACACTGTGAAGATAAATACATCCTCCTGCCGGTAAAGTTCTCGAGGAGGAATATGCTTGGAACACATTTTTCAACACTCGACTTTTGCTTTTGTTTTACGCTAAAACTTTAAACTCGATACCTAGAATACTGAAAAGGTTGAAAGATTCGCAATGCTTCTCGTTTCCAAACAAAACAAGTCTAAGACTTCAGCAAAGTGGATTTTAACCATTTACCGAACATGAAAAGCAGACGACGCTTGCAAAAACAAATTCTTGAATAACTAATTTTTTAAATTTTTTGTCTCAAACACATAGGTTATGACCCTTCGTTGGAACGAGCTTGAGGAGCTCGTTCCAACGAGGGGTCATAACCTATGTTTTTTAGACAAAAAATGAAAAAATAATGAAAATTAATTGGTGATTTTTGAGAACAGCCCTGGCCGGTTTTGATCGTTACGTTGGGTAAAGGGGTAAGACACACAAAAGGAGTCGCCTCAACATTTTCAATCACGTGTCCCAGAATTGGCCCACCACATACAACCAGTCTTTCAATTTTGAGGCGAGCTGTCGCTCTTGCTCGCAATCACACCTGCAATTTTTTTATTTTTTGTGAGTAGACAACAGTGCGCATCGATTCCACATAGTGAGCTATTAACCTTTTTTAACCCTTTACCAAACGCAGACGATATCAAAATTTATTATTTTAAATATTATTTTTTCAAAATTTTCAAAAGAGAAGAAATGGTTTTGGCGCGCCGAAGGCGCGCAGGGACGAATTTAGGGGACAAGCCCCTTTCAACCCTCGGTGGCTGTAGGTGATGGGTTTACACATGTCTAGGCGTGTTGAAGGAGGAAAAGGAAGGAGGGATGAAGGTCTACCCCCTTCTGGCCTTTTTGCGGCTTTTCTTCTTTGGAGGTTGGCATGGTGATGGTGATGGTGATGAGGCTGGTGGTGGTGGTGTAGAGCCGTGTTCTCTTAGATATTCTTTTGCTCTTTCCTGTGTTGCCTTGGCCAACTCTACCTCTCTCATGATCCTTTCCCAAGTGGTTGGTGGCTTAACCGCTCCCGGGCTTTCCGGTAGTGAAGGAAGGGGGGAGTGAGGGGTGGGAGGCGGTGAAAAAGCAACTTCCAGTTCCTCCGCAGTCTCCACTGGACGTTCCTCATCCAACTGTACCGGCTCAGGAGCCGGCAGTTGATTGGGTGTACCAGTGGGACTAGGAGGGGAACTGGCGGCTGCCTCCAGAGCCTCCACTCCCTCACTCAACTCTTTCTTCCTATTCCGGAAGGCCGCCAAGCGCCGGGCGTCCCTCCGCTTGGTCGATGGGCTCTTCTTCTTTTTCTTGCTCTTTCTCTTTTCAGGTCCTCCGTGCCCCTTCGGGTGAGGACCAGTGGGAGAGGGGATCCTCTCTCCAAAGGTACTACCTCTCCCCGAAGAGGTTGGTGTTGTTGTTGGTTTCTCAATTTCAAACTCCACTTTCAGGTGGACGCTCAAGCCTATTTCCTGGATAGTCCAGGAGACAGGGCATGAGACGCCCAGAGCTGAAATGGCGTTCACTAGTCTGTCTGGTAGTTCCATGCCTATCTAGGTGTTGTTCACGCTCTGAAGTCAGATGTGTGAATGTGGCGACCACGGATGCACGACGCACGGCCAAAAAATTTTCAAAATATGTTAACTAAACCTTATCATGTGTCCCCCAATTGAAACGAGCTCGACGAGCTCGTTCCGATGAGGGGTCAAATGATATAGTTTTGTTGTAATTTTCCGCAATTAATATTTTTCAACTGCTGAATTTGCATATTATGCGGGCGGATGTTGCCGATTCGTGAGGTAAAGGGTTTTAACGAATCGACTGCTTACGCCGCGTAATGTCCAACATGTGCTGTGAACATTTTTAAAAAAAAATTCAACAATACCATATCATCTGCCCCCTAATTGGAACGTGCATGACGAACTCTTTCTTACGAGGGGTTACTTGATATACTTTTGTTGATTTTTTTTTAAGAATTGGGTGAAAAAAATAAAAATAAAAATTTTGATATCATGTGTTTTTTTTTTGTAAAGGGTAAAAATCTATTCGCGGGAAATAGGCCAAATAATACAATGCGTGCACGAAATTGTGAACAATACACCATGAATTATGAGAGGACTCAACCATAGCGTGCTTCACTTCAAAGATTAGGGAGCAGGATACAGCGCGCCTCTCATTTTCAAAATCGAAATACTGCATACAGAATTGTGATCAGCGAATGATTAGATCTACTTTGCAATCGCAAAAGGTTTAAATAAAAATCCACCAGAGGGCTGTAGAGTTAAATTACCAATGCTTCTTCCTTCCAACATGTTGTTCCTTGTGTCGTCTTACCACTGGCAAAGTGATAATTGATCATTGTTTTCTTTTCAGTTGCAGTTTTGACACAATGTGATACCTCAAATTCGAAACTTACTCTAAAATAAATTTAGATACAAGTTCTCAGGCCACAAGTCTAATTCTGTAAGGAATTCGACACAGTTATGGGCTGCTTGTTTACCACTTTTCGCATAGTTTGTCGCAGTACGACTATTGATTTAACCCTTTACCTAACACAATATTTTTAAAATATAAATTAAATTTCACATTTTTCGAAAACAAATTTCACAGTTTTTCAATAAAACCATACAAATATGAGTATCATTAGAACCAGCTCGTTCTAATGATATCCATATTTAGTCCAGGCACATTAGACATAAAAATGAGAAAGTAAGGAAAAAAATCGGAGAAAGCTGATTTTTTTATATGTTTCCGGGACACACATTGCGGATACAGTGTGAAAAGTCCCCGCGAATCCGAGATGAGCTTTTTTAGTTATAGCGTTTTTTTGATGAAAAAAAAAATTTTAAAAAAAATTCGACCCAGCTCCATATTTCTCATTCTTATTCGCCTTAGTAGGGTGAGAATCATAAATATCGTACTGAATTATATTGAGAATACATATCCCCAACAGAAAATGCCAACTTTGTACCAATCCTCACACTCAATGGTGAAATATTCACGAAAATGTACAAAATTACGAAAAATTTTTTATTGTTTTCATACACACAACGGTACACAACGTCCATTAAATCAAATCTACGACTACTTTGGGAGTTAAATTATATATCAAAAATTGCAGAAAAGCAGTGGCTTTATAATGATATATAACAATAGTCATTTATTCTATAATGAACTGGTGAAACGTGTGAAATATTAACCATACCCCCTAAACTCAAATTCAAACGGCATCGACTTTTCTCATTCAAATACCGTATTATAGCATCATTGTTTCAATTTCCATTTTGGATTAAATCACATAATGTGGTGTTCGCCTACACTCAAGATGCAAACTGAATGTGAGAAACAGGGACTGGACGTTTGTCCAGTGACGTTTGACCAACCACTTTATATCAAAGCAGTGGAGATTGTGTCTTCGTCAGATAAGTTGACAAAAGTTTTCGTTAGACTCGGCGGCTTCCATATGATTATGTCATATTTAGGGGCAATTGGTTCGATCATGGCTGGTAGCGGCTTGGATGAACTTTGGGGGACTGTTTATGCTGGTGGGTCAATCCATCATTTGATCAGTGGTCATGCATATTCAAGAGCAGTTCGTGCCCATTTGCTAACACAAATTGCCATTACAAAACTTGTGTTTGAAGAAAGCCGAACACTAGATAATATGGACTGCACAGAAGTCAATGAAATATTCTGTGGACTTGCCAGAGGTGACTGTACAACAGCTGACGCTGTCAATCAAGAAAGTGTCAACCATCTACTGTCAAAATTACACGAACTGCTCCAGAATGCGTCCGTGGGACGCACAGGAAAGCTTTGGGTACAATACTACGAGCAAATAGGTCTTCTCCAGTTGTTCTTGAGAGCAGAGCGCATAGGCGTCTGGGAACTCCACACATATTGTGTTCGCAATATGATTCCAGTATTTCACGCAGGTGGTCATTTTGCATACGCAAAAAGTTCTCATCTCTATTTGCAGCAGATGAATGAGCTAACAGAAATAATGCAACAGGATGATTTGAAGTTGTTCACTGAGAAAGGTTACTTTACCATAAGGCGCTCAGATAAATTCTGGGACGGGATATATTCTGATCAGACCATAGATCAGTGTTTAATGAGAATGTTCAAGCTCCCTGGTGGTCTCACACATGGCAGGGGAATAACCGATAGCACTGTTGCGAAATGGGTACATGGACTACCTCTTTGCCTTCCGATATGTAATGCTCTCGAAAATTTTGTTCATGTTCACACTGGTCATGGCGAACAACATCGGGATCTCCGTCAAAGTTCACAATTGACTGATGCCAATGATATCACCAAATTATTGAACTGGCTCAGAGTGCATTCCCCCTTTCAGAATAGAGATCCACTACAATTAGTCTCTATAGCGACCGGGCTTGTGGCCGACGAAACTGTGAACTGTGACCAAGTTCGCAAAATTGGTGAATGTTGCGTATCGAATGTTGTAAGCAAAACGTTCAACAGCATCAAACTACGACGTGTTGACACTGTGAAGTCTTTCGCATCGATGGCAAATAGCATCAAAGTCCGTGGAAGTAAGGTAGTGATTGACCCCACAATTCTGTTCAACCGCATCACATGTGTTATTCAGTCACAAGCAGAGATGGAAGAGTATCTCAAATATGAACTCGCCCCGAAACCACCAGCATTGTTTGATTCTGCTGGAATGAGGAAGACACAGAAAAGCACGCTCGGTAAGATCCTCAAAACATACGGTTCCGAGCAAACTAAAATCCCAGAACATTCTCTGTTTGTTGTAGATGGTGGATTTTTATTGAGGGCAATTGTATGGCCTAAACAGTCGTCATATAAGGACATATGTACATCATATTCCAATTATCTAGTGAGACATTTTGGGGCGAACGTCGTGGTTGTTTTTGATGGTTATGCTTGTACAATGTCGACAAAGGGCATGGAACAAGCCCGTAGATCTAAAGACAGGTATTCCGTTGATATCAATATCTCACCCGAGTTACCAGCCACCACACCCCAATCCGATTTCCTCGCAAATGCCAAGAACAAAACCCAACTGATCGATCTTCTAATGCAGGAGCTATCTGCTATCAATATTCAGTCCAAGCAGGCCGAGGCTGATGTACTGATAGCCGAAACTGCACTTGACATCGCTCAAGATGACAACAATGTTGTCGTTGTGGGAACAGATACAGACTTGTTAGTCATTCTCACCTCTCGAGTTCAACCGGGATGTAATATTCACATGATGTATTCCATTACCCCAAACTTACTAGTTTCAGTTAGTGAAATAGCAACCAAAATGGGTGACCATAGAAGCAACCTCCTTGTAGCACATTCTATAAGTGGTTGTGACACTACTTCTGCACTCTTTCGAGTTGGTAAGAAGAAAGTATTCAGTACAATTGTCTCCGATGTTACTAGCGACTAACAACAGTATGTCAACACAATTTTGGCGGATGACAGTACACCAAGTGCAGTAGCCGCTGCCGGGGAACAACTTCTCCTGATCTTATACGGGAGTAAATCTGTTTCCTCTCTCGACCAATATAGATATGTCACTTACAAGCGTTATGTAGCAAAATCTAAACTGAATAAACCCATCGACCTAGCCTCACTCCCACCAAGCAGCGATGCTGCACAACAACATGTCTACAGATGTTATCTCCAGGTCCAACAATGGCTGGGCACTTCGCTTCCTCCGACGGATTGGGGGTGGTCGCTAGACAATGGACTTCTTGTACCGACTGCAGCCACAAAGCCATGTGCCCCCGATAACCTACTGAATCTGATCAGTTGTGGTTGCAAGAGTGCTTGTACAAAAAGGTGTGGGTGTAAGAAGGCAGGACTCTCTTGCTCAGGTTTGTGTAATTGCAGTTCGGATTCTTGTAACAACCACAGAAACACTGTCCTGTCGGAAATTTCTGAGTTCGATGAATAATATGTATATAGGTCATGTCATTTCTGTATATAGCTTTGATAATAGTCAATGTAACTTAATCCATGTTGATTGATTTGTACATTCTGTAAATATTATTTATTGATTTTTGTACATTCTGTAAATATTATTTATTGATCTAATGCTGCCAGACACAGACGTGTCTGTTCGGTCCCAAGCCCGAAAATAGTTGAGCTCAACTGGGATTTTAGGGGACTTTTGTCTAATCGTTCAGTGACATGTACTCGACATTCCCTGAAAAAATCAGCTTTCTCCGATTTTTTTCCCTAGTGAAACCTAATGTTCTTGGGCTAATTTGTATGGTTTTATTGAGAAACGTCTGAGATATTGTAGCCTGCGGCACGCTTATTCTGGTTAATTTCCTGGCCGTTTTTTGCCGTTATGTTAGGTAAAGGGTTAACGTGACGTCTCGTTCACTCACAAAGAGATACAGATATTATTTCGTGCACGAAATTATAGATATCACAATGCTATATAAGTAAGGAAAATTTAAAGCACATTAGGTCCTAGGTATCACATTTGCGGTATATGTTCATGGAACATAACTAGGAGGTTAAATAAAAAAATAAAGTGCAGTTCATAGTTTTTAAGACGTCGAAATAACACATTTCTCTTTTCTTTGTTGTATATTTTTGAACTCAGCGATCGGAGATTATTAGAAACAAAAATCAGCTTTTATTACTTACATAGTATACATGTTGTTACACGAGAACAATGAAAACATGTGTTGTACAATGTATTTTGAAAATTAGGGACGGCTTGTGTTCTTCCTCTCCAAACAAAAGATTTGCCATCTTATGGTGCTATTTAACCCTTTACCCAACGTAACCGTCAAAAACGGCCAGCGCCATTCACAAAAAAATCGTCAATTAATTTTCATTATTTTTTTCATTTTTTGTCTCAAAAACATATGTTATGACCCCTCTTTGGAACGAGCTCGTCAAACTCGTTCCAATGAGGGTTCATAACCTATGTTTTTGAGACAAAAAATGCAAAACATTAGTTATTCAAGAATTTTGTTTGCAAGTGTCGTATTCATGTTAGGTAAAGGGTTAAGTAAGGAAAACTAGTTTACTTTGAAATTCCCACCTCTGATATTCCATACATTCAAATTTAATAAATATACATAACTTATACATTGTCAAAATAAAGGTTGTGATGGAGAGAACACGAAAAATATATGCAATCAATTCACAAAGTTGACAGCAGACAACAATGGTTCCCGAAAGTCTGTTATCGTATACGTACCAGAACAGATACTAAAAAAAATAATTCACGAGAACAACTCGTGGCGAAATAAGCTTAAAATATAAAAAAAACCCAGGGTATTCAAAACACTTCGCGATGCGGCGACAGGGCTGCATTTGGGGAAAGGCCTACACTGTCTCCATTTTTATTGAAGAAGGATCTCATGGACGTTGCACGTGCCGATGTCACGTGATACCACACATTTTAATCGAAAAACTACTCGCGTAATTTCAGAAAATTTCAATGGGCGTCATATCTTGTAAGTAATATGGCAACTGTGCAGGGTCCATGTGATGATAGTCTGTAGCGTGAAGGCGATCAGCCTCGTTATTTCATTTTAGATGGCATTGCATATCGATGTTTTCTCCGCCCTTATCCTGACCTTGACCAAAATGTTAAATAGAAAACAAAACAAAGCCAAGAGTTTGGGAGTTTATCCTCACGCAGCTCTGTCGCACAGATACTCGGCACAAGCTGGGAAATCGAAAGAAAAATGATATTTGCTACCATTTTTGAATCTATGCTGATGTGCCCCTGTAATGGTATATAAATATTAACAAGGTAAACAACTCGCTTTTCGGAAACTATAGCACTCATCTTCGTTCCCCCCCCCCCCCTCAAATTCGATTCACATAACGTATCCAACAGTGCCCGGTATCAATGGAAAAGGAAATGAATAAGCTTCACAATGGTGTATTACCCGACCGTTGGGTGTTCTTGGGTTGTTCATGACAACTGGAAGAAGTCGCAGAAAAGGCCTAAAAACATTTAGTCGGACAAGAAAGTGCACAGTGAAATGAGGTTTCCGAGCGACAATTATCCGATTTATTATAAATAATTCGAGGTCCCATTGTCTATGGAGGGCAGATTCAAATATTAACCGTATGCCTTTATCAATTACTAATCTCGGATCCTCACCCAGCTCTGTCGCACAGGTACTCGGCACAAGCTGGGAAATCGAAAGAAAAATGATATTTGCTACCATTTTTGAATCTATGCTGATGTGCCCCTATAATGGTATATAAATATTAACAAGGTAAACAACTCGCTTTTCGAAAACGATAGCACTCATCTTCGTTTTTCCCCCCTCAAATTTTATTCACAAAACATATCCAACAATACCCAGTATCAATGGAAAGGGGAATGAATAAGCTTTACAGTGGTGTATTACATGACCGTTGGGAGTTCTTGGGTTGTTCATGATAACTGGGAGAAGTCGCAGAAAAGGCCGAAAGTACCTGTGCTCTGTCGCAGCGTTTTGAAGAATGTTTAATTCCGAGATTTGTTCTTGGATACCTGAAGCATATTCAGCTGCGAGTTGTTCTTGTGAAATATGATTTGGTTATCTGTTCTGGTACGAATACGGTACCAGACTTCGAGGAACCATTGACCCTCCAGTCATCTCTGTGAGTTGAGCGCATATATATTTCGTGTTCTATACATCACAACCTTCATTTGGATATACAATTTGTGTATATACCAGTTACATTTATGGAACATCAGAGTTGGGAACTTCAATGTAAACCAGTTTTCCTTACTTAACCCTTTACCTAACATGAATACGACACTTGCAAACAAAATTCTTGAATAACTAATGTTTTGCATTTTTTGTCTCAAAAACATAGGTTATGAACCCTCATTGGAACAAGCTCGACGAGCTCGTTCCAAAGAGGGGTCATAACCTATGTTTTTGAGACAAAAAATGAAAAAAATAATGAAAATTAATTGGCGATTTTTGTGAATAGCGCTGGCCGTTTTTGACCGTTACGTTGGGTAAAGGGTTAAATAGCACCATAAGATGGCAAATCTTTTGTTTGGAGAGGAAGAACACAAGCCGTCCCTAATTTTCAAAATACATTGTACAACACATGTTTTCATTGTTCTCGTGTGACAACACGTATACTATGTAAGTAATAGCAGCTGATTTTGTTTCTAATATACTCCGATCGCTGAGTTCAAAAATATACAACAAAGAAAAGAGAAATGTGTTATTTCGACGTCTTAAAAACTATGAACTGCACTTTAATTTTTTATTTAACCTCCTAGTTATGTTCCATGAACATATACCGCAAATGTGATACCAAAAACTAGGACCTAATGTGCTTTAGATCTTTTTTAATGCTCTTTTTAAAATATATGTATGGTATTTTAAATACATTTCTTTCAGTCAAAAGCCTCAGATAGATTCATTATTATAATTTTGATTGATTTGTTTTCAGGATTTTATAAATGGGTATTTCTGTTGTTTGTTTGCAAGAATTTCAACACACAAGTCAAATTTCTTATTGAAAACTATACATTTGATAAAACATTTCAGCAAAGATATACAAAATGCTACTCTAATCTCATCACATGAGTTTAATTTACTCTCAATTACTTTCTTCTCTTTCAATTGCCCTTTCTTTTTGGATCAGTTTCCTGTAACATACTCCTTAAGGTGCTATATAAATAGGGAAAATTAGTTTACTTTGAAATTCCCAAGTTTGATATTCCATAAATATGAATTAAATATAAACAGATTATGCATCAAAATGAAGGTTGTGATGAATGAACAGGAAACATATATGCATTCAACTCACGGAGTTGACAGCAGGCATCAATAGTTCTTGGAAGTCTGCTACCGTATTCATACCAGAACCGGTATTCAAATAATGTTTCACAATAACAGCAAATAATTTGTGTATATTTATTTTGAATTTGTCGAACACGTTCAGAATTTGGCCAATATATGTAGTTTTTAGACTGAAAAGTAGTGACAGTCCACCACATATTGATTGAAAAGTAGTAACCCCCCCCCCCCCCCAAAAAAAAAAAATTGATTTGTAGTTGGAATTTGTGACTCTCGAAGGCCTTAGTCGGACAATTTACAGCCAATGGGTGGGGGAGGAGGGTATTCTATGTCTTGAAACCTTTAGCTGGAAAGTTTTGATTCAAGGGTTTGAGGTGCTAATGGAATTTCCCACTTATTGTCCCCGTGACAACCCCATGGTAAACAAACTCTGTTTTACTGGAAAAATAGGACCCTGTTACCTATGCCCGGGATGGAAGTCCGATCAATTGTGCAACATGGGTATAACGATTGACTACACTTGACTTTATATCCATGTTGTGGTCACGATTAACCATGGTACAGAAATATGTGACCTTAAACACCAATAAATAATAATAGTGGAAGTAGGAATTCTGCCTACCGGGACGGTAGTGGTGCACGTGGAAATCTTGACGTGGCTATCCCCATCCTAGTAACGTTTCTGGTTAGTCGACGAAATGAACGCATCACAAAATTTGTTTTCCGAGTATTGTAAACCGTGCTGATTTTACCGATGCGCAAGATAAAGGGAAATAAACGACCAGCACCAACTGGGATATGAATAAACACTGGTCTCATAATAGCTCATGCTTTTATATTTACACAGTTTTATGTGCCTTCCTGAACAGTTTGTCGGTGAAAAGTGCAGTGCGTTCGGACGTCGTTCTGACCATCATTAAATTTGGCCTGTGTTTAGTGATAGCTATAGGAGGGTTATATAAACTGGCAGCAGGTATGTATATATATTATAAATATTGCACGGCTTGGGATTGACAGAGACGAAATAGTGGTTTTCGGGGAAGCATAGTCCATGCGCCGAGGTCGCGTGGACTATTCTTCCCACCGAACCACCATTTTGGCACGGCCAACGTCATCTCGTGCAATAATTATTATATTACATCGGACACACCTCGAAAATATCTTGCTACCCATCAGGATCCCAGTCCTATAGTATTTTCCGAAACATACTTGGCGCAAGACTATATCGCGTATCTCCTGTTCTGTTTGTTATTCAATTATAATCAACCACTCAAGTTAAAGAATAGATGAAGGAGAAAATTTTCGCATTACTACCTTATCGGTGGGTCTTCATTTTCCCTTGATTTCACTCAAAAGCTCACCGTTGTTGTCATTTTACGCCAGCAGCCGACATGTTTGTCTACCAATGACGTAACGGATAGCATAATCTATTTTTACCTGAGGGTTTCAAGGTTGTTGCAAGGAGTTGTGTTTTGATGGATTTTGGATACAGATCAAAACATAAATCTGAACCGTTCCACATCGGTACGTTTGTTGCGAAATTCGGGCCCAAGTGAAACTTACGATCAAAAAGTGATGACCGTTTCTGTAAAATAAATAAAATACGTCGGAAAATAACTGTTGAGGCTTTCTAAATAAAATTTTGAAGTTCACACTGATAAATTTTGTAACAGCTTTAGAAACATTGTGCACGAAAGCAGACTTGTGATTTAATAATGTTTTTCTGCCGAAAATTCCTTTTCGATGAAATTTTTTTTTAGTAGAGTCGAAGTTTATCGCCGATTGGGTGGGGATAAACCCCATATTTTTCAATATATGGGGTTTATCCCCACCCCATTCAGAGATAAAACACCGATTTCAACAGGTTTCTGATTGAAGACCAAAACACTGATTTCAACAGATTTCTGATTGAAGAACCAAATTATGTACCGTTTTTAGTTAGTTAGTTATTGGTGTTTAAGGGGCGAGGTGGCTCAGTAGGTGGAGGTGCAGGCTGCAAGCCGAGAGGTCCTCGGTTCGACTCCCACCTGCGGCAACCGCGTTGTGTCCTCGGGCAAGACACTTCACCCCCATTGCCCATGTGGGGGCACGATGACGCCGTGTACTAAGGCATACTGCACGTCGATGGTACGCATGTCTTCAACCAATCTAACCCTGCCTGTGCTGCAATGAGGAGTTACGATGTTGGGGAGCTGGCAGCTGCTCGTCGTTGCTCAGTGGTTCTCTCCGGGTACTCCTCCACCCGTAAAACTGTCACGGTCATGATTAGCCATTGTGCATAAATATGTGACCTTAAACATCAATAAATAATAATAAATAATATTGGTGTTTAAAGCCACATATTTATGCACAATGGCTAATCATGACACGACATTTTTACGGATGGAGGAAGCCGGATTACCCGGAGAGAGCCATCGAACAATGGCAAGCAACTCTCAGCTCCACAGCATGGTAACTCCACACAAGCAGGGTTATAACATTGGTTGAAGACAGGTGCTCCATCCACGAGGAGCAGTAGGCCTTAGTACACAACGTCACCATGCCCCAACGTGGGCAATGGGGTGCAGTGTCTTGCCCAAGGACACAACCCGGTTGCCGCAGGTGGGGATCGAACAGAGTACCTCTCGGCTTGCGGCCTGCACCCCTACCAACTGAGGCACCGCGCCCAGATGTAACGTTTTTTGCATCCAACGCGGATTACTTATCGAAAAATCAAGCTCTAAAGTATGTTGCTGTCAGAATACCGGCTTTCACTTCCATTTCGCCAAATTTACCAACATAAAACCTACCCCCCCCCCCCCACACCTCCACCACCTGAAGTCCACCCCGGCACTGTCCTGCCCTTGAACTGCGTAAAATATAATTAAGTCAAGCGAAATCAAGTTGGGGGAAATGGGCTAACCATCTTTGGTTTATCGTATATATGTGTCTTGCAAGGAAACAGATTCAAGACAGTATGGGGTTGAGATAGCTGGTGACAGATCCTCGATCTGGCATCACTGACTGTGTACACGATGCTCACAAAAATGCACTCCAACTCTCCAAGTGACATATAGACACACGTTCCAATTTTTCTCAGCCAGTGAATTTATAGCCCATACTCTTTGAAGTCTGGGCAGAGCATATAACTTGAACTAAATTTTAAAAGATTAACATGGCTAGTATTCAGGACGTGTCATGTTTCGACCCCCTCCCCTCCCCCACCCGTCCGAACCAGTTCAATAACATTGAACTTGGACTTCGCCAAAGTAATTCGCGTTCGTTTTTTACATATGTTTTGGGTCGTCGGCCTTTAATACCATTCAAATAATCGTTAGAAAAAAAATTGTAACATACTTCGCGAGGTTAGATTAATTTTAGGCTTGTAAAACTTACCGTAAGTAGTTTTCAGTGTGCGTGGATTATCTCTCTTCCACATTACTAAGAGGAAAAGTTACAACGTCTCAGTTATAGCTCAAAGTTTTAACTTTACACACAAAATCTTCAAATATGAAGAAAAGAAGAATATATAAATCGAATGCAAAGTCACATAGCGGAGGCAGGGGTGAGATATTTCGTCATGGCCTGCATGTATCTTTTCATCTTCCATTAATCTTGGGAGCCAGAAATAAGCTTTTTAAAAGCAAATGTTTTTTTTTATATTTAGAGAGGGGAAACACACGAGATTTTATCCTATCGGGTGGGGGTGAAATGTAGGGAGAATGTTAAACGGCTACACCAGAACTAACACATATCATTAATTAATGGGAGGTCATTTGAATTTGTTCCAAGAACCATGCGCGCATGAGACGAGGGGAGGGGGGAGGGGGCGGTTGCCACCCCTCTTGGTCACAAGGAATTCAGCTATAATCATTGTTACATGTATATATGTCGAAAAAACGTCACGTTTCTCGATGACGTGCGCGTTCGTTGTCGCAGGAGTGGGGCTCCCCCCCCCCCAAAAAAAAAAAATCAAATCAACGTCTAGAAATTTCGAATCACTATTTGACTAACAGCTGGAACCTTCACATACTATGGTAGAAATCGTGAAATACCTCTTGGAATGCAACGCAAGCAGACAAAATTACATCCTGTGCACTTGTTTGTGGTAATTCTACAAAGTAAAACTACTCTTATACAAAGGAACGTACCTGTTATTGAAAAAAGAAGGATTCGTGAGGAATCCATATCAAATAGTCGTTTTGGGTGGCTTGGATGGATTGGTGGGTCTTTCTGGGTAATCAGATTTACTCCTATTCAAACCAACAAACCCTCCGCACATACCCGCGTCCTGGTGTAGGCCATTCAGGCTCATAGCAACCACGCGCTACCTTAGAAACCAAGATGGCGGCCTCCATCAGACAAAAATGTCCGACAGAAGTACTAACACTAACAACACGCGCTGCGCATGCGCACTAAGACCACGTGTCACTATGGAGATGACGTCACAAGATGGCTGCTTCCGCGGGCTTCCATGACAATCTAACATGAGTTAAATTGGGTCACATTACTGTGACATCACTTATAGGTCCCCTCACTAGGTCCCCACAATGTGGCAAATAAGGCCAAGTGGCCGAAAGCTCCAGTTACTGATTGATTTTATTATATAAATTGTCACACTATCTACCTACCCACTGAAAAATGTTGCAGGCTGAATGGGAACATAGTTTATTTAGTGGCCAAAAAGCCCTCGGGGATTGAAATCTTTTTTCCAATTTTCCCAGGGATACTCCACGCCGCCATCTATAATTCTATTAGCATCCCACCTTAGGTCTTGGGCATATATGACGCCCCTTGCTAAAGTATATCCATAGGGGAGACACCTTTGAGCCGCCACTAGACCCAGTGGAAGTAACACAGGTATGTAGAAATATTAGACAGTCGAGATAATAATTCATAGCCTAGGGTTTTTAAAAATTTCGTTATAATTAACTGCAGTAATGGTAGAAGTTTGTAGGGATTTATCCAAACGATGTATCGAACTCAGAAATAGAGACAACCAAAGGTAAAAAAAAAAACCGTTAGAGAAAGAGTCATGGGGATTGTAACCAAAATTGGCGAGAGTAGGTCAAAAGAAAGAGGTCTTTGTGTGGCCTGCGTGACAAAGAGAAGACAGGTTTTGAAGAGTACCTTGACAATGGCGCAATTGTAAGGGGAGGGGTGGTCACTGTTGTTCAAGCTGAGGTCGCGATCACTGGAGATTAGGGGGAATTGGGAAAGACGGTGGAAAAGGAGAGCCAAATGTGTAACTTGGGCGTAGTGGTGACCTTGGAATATGTTTTATTAGGAAGTCCAATATCTCAATCTTCTAGATCAAAATTCACTGGGAGTAGTATAATGAGGAAGTGGGATGGGAGAATAAAGGGCGTGGTTAGTGGTTGACACAAATGCGGTGGTTAGTATGCTTATTGGAGGGATTGTGAAGAATGGGGGTACAGAGTGTCTTCAAGCAGTTCGTCTCAGTATTGGGAGGAAAGATGCGTGGGAATCGGGGGGCAGTTGGAAGCACATGAGTAACCAAAACCTTCTCAACTGAGAACCACGGCAAATCAGCGGCCAGCCAAACTGTTATTAATAGTATATCGACCCACGTGAATAGTGTTAAAGCCTCATCCATCTGTAGGGATCGATCCTCTAATTCTATGGGCACACAGGCCTTACATTACACGTATTTACTCCAGCTGAATCCCGAGAAGCATATAATGTTTTATTGCAGTTGACTGATACCAGACGAGACCGCTCGAACACATTCAGCCAGGCACCTCTACAAAAGCGATCCTCTTTTCTTCCAATTACAAGGTTCGAAAGGTAGTCTGGGTTCTCTAGAAACCCTCAAGCGGATCAGATTTTTAAAAATGTTCCCGGGGAGGGTTCCCTTAATCCCACCAGAAGGAGAAGACACGCTCACGAACATCCACACCAGAGCTACGCACGTAGTTACTTTTCGGGCAAAATCTTCCAGCCCCCCCCCCCCCCCTCCCCACCCCCGCAGCCATGGAAAAAAGTTGGCCCGTTGGTCTATACGCCTGTGCTGGGTATAATCAGTGAAGTCGAAATATGATTAATATTATATAAATTCTCTGATCAACTTTGCCTAGTAATTTCTCCCTCCGAAGATTTATCAGGTACTTGCTGAGAAATGGCGGGGGGGGGGGGGGGGGGGGCAGCGTGATCACGAAGTGACGTATTCGTGACGCCCCCCCCCCCCCTACAATTTTCCAATAAGCTTTCTAGTGATTATACGTATTCGTCAGGGTTGTATTCGAAGATGCCAATTCTCTCGTGCTATTAGTTATATACTTTCTTAAAAGAAAATTGGTTACTTGGACTTGTGTCGGGTTATAGCGAAAACGGCACCGTGTGAAAACGGCACCTGGAGTAAACGGCACCGAGTGAGCGAAAACGGCACCAATTGATTGTGGCGAGAACGGCACCAGTTCCGATGGCGAAATTAATTCATTTAAATTCTGCCTTTTTCTGTGTTTCGTTTTGAAACCGAGTATTTAGCCTATGGTTCTCTAATAAATTTGTGGAAAATTGAGCAGTTAAAAATGAGAGGATACATCTCCCCTCCCAACTATCTCATGGTTTTCTTGTTGTTTATCAGTGACTTCTAAACAGTAAAAGCAATAACACCCCTTCCCCAACCCCACCCTATCCTCGGCCCTGGAATCTATCCAACCTGGATTCACGATACACCTCCTTCTTTATTATTTGACGCAAAAATCAGAATCTTGTGTATGTGTGTGTGTGTGTGTGTGGGGGGGGGGGGGGGAGTCCGAATTCAAAGGACGTGCCAAGGTAAAAAATTAAAACAAGGTCTTTTAGGCCATATTTGGATGGGGGCAGTCCAAACCCAAGAAATCCGGACTCCTGTGCCAAACCGAAAGTAACACACGGTGTTGTTTTCGCCTGTACCCGTGTCACTGTCACACAAACAATCAAAGCCTAAATGGAGGTCTGTAGCATCATACTGCGGGCAGTTGTCGGCAAGACATGACAAATTTGGAAAACTGGTACGGCACGTATTAATAAAATAATTTACGTCACGACTACAATACATGTATATTTTATTTATTCACTAATTCACTTTTATTTTGAACTATCATCACGACGAACTGATATTCCAACTTCGTCAATACACGCCTTCTGCAAAAGCAAGCCGTGAAAATTCAAATTTACCTGTTCTCAAATGGACGGTCCCAGTTACGTCACTTGTGCATTGTTGCAAAATGGACGCTCTTCCGAAAATACACACAAATTCCCATAGCGAATTAAAAAATTCGTTTATATAATTTTCGAGCGAGCTAAAATCACAGAAACGTTACGACGGCGAAGTTAAATATATTACACGTAATCGGGAGCTGAAAACTAAAAGATATTTTCTTGATTATGTATTATTCCAGAGTTTATTTACCATTGGGGGGTTATGGAAAGGACAATAAGTACACTGTCTATTGTTGAGGACCTTGCGCAAGATAGGCATTTTCATTCTTGAAATTAGAAATAACGAAACAGAATTCCGAAAAATAATCTGTTGAAAGGGCCCGCTATCTTCCGCCAGTCGAACGTCCTAGAATATTCCTCGGGCGTTTTTCAAAGGATATTTATAGTGCACGGAAATAATACACGATTATTTTAAAACCCTCGATAACTGAACTCTGTCAGAAATAGTATAGTATAGTACCTCCCAACCAATCAGAGGAAGCAAAAGTCACGTGACATAAAATATTGTTGAATAGTGCAGGGACAATAATCTATGAAAACAAATAATGTTTACGCTTGCTTTACTGACCTACCATTAATGTCATAAACCTACAGTTGTGCAACAACCAGCCTTAAATGTAATGAACTACTATAAAATAAATAAAGAGCTGGCCATAAATGTAAAAAGTGTCATAAATGTATTAAACGTGTCAAAAACATATGAGATATCTCTGTTTGGGAATCAAATCCTAGATTGGGAATAATAAGAACTAATGAGTAATGATTATATTAAAAGCTACCTAACGCGGCGGTGCCAGGATTCCCCGACGAAGGGGGCTTGTGCTCCCCGATGGGTAGAGGGTATTCCCGACAAACCCACAATAAAAGAGGCTATTTCCCCAACAGAGGTGCTAGCTGCCCCCGCTTCCCCTGTTTTTTAGCGCCCCTGATGCGAAGGTATTAAAATCCCTTTCATACGTTTTCTATAGATTCTCCAAATGTCTCGGAATACTCATTATGACAACCATCGATGAAATATAAAGCTGATCATAAATATGCTGAGTCAAAAAAGAAAGTATAATAAACTTTGAGGAGCAATTCTTTTTAGTATTATCGACTTTAATCCCAAACAAATTATTGTAAATTCATATTTCGAGCCTAGCTGTATGAATTTTTATAATTCCTTGTTCTTACTGTTTCTAGCGTCACGCCAGGACGTCGCAATTCAGACATGGGGTGAAATGAAATGTTCACTCATGCAGTCAATAGCGTGTATGTCCACCGTTTGCCTCTTGGATGGCAAGACATCGACCGCGCATGGATCTGATAAGTCTCTGGATGTCACCCTGTGGTACTGCGTTCCACTCCTGCCTTAGAACGTTATGTAAATCGCCTAACGTCTGAAGATCATGAAGTCGTACCCGACGGTCCAATTCATCTCAAAGATGCTCAGTTGGCGACAAATCTGGGGAAAGTGGGGGGCCAGGGAAGAAGTTCGATGCTCTGCTCCTCAAGAAAGTCACGACAGATAAGCGCCACGTGACATCGGACATTGTCTTGCTGGAATAACTGCAATCCGACGTTAGCCTTGAACAACGGAACAACAACAGCGTTAAGAATTTCGTCCCTATATCGATGTCCATTCAGATTACCATTGATGAAGATCAACTGCGTTCGATGGTGCAAGGAAATTCCTGCCCAAACCATTATATTACCCCCACCAAAACGGTCGCATTTCCGCACGCAAGCATCAGAAAACCGTTCTCGTCGGCGATACACTCTTGTCCTGCCATCAGCGCCCCGTAGACAAAATCGTGATTAATCGCTAAAAAGAACTGTGCTCCAACGCTGCTGAGTCCAGCGAACACGCTGGCGTACCCATTCCCTTCTGATGGTACGATGACGTTGGGTAAGGAGTGGTCCGTGGTATGGTCGTCTACTTAGGATGCCGTGCTCAACGAGTCTGTTGCGGACAGTTTGTGCACTGATTCTTTTGTTAGTTCTTCCAGGAATAATTGCTGCTGTCCTCGTCGCCGGAAGGAAGCGATCCCGCAAGTGAGACGTCCTGATGTGTAGACCTTGTGCAGGGGTCGTAACTCTTGGTCGACCTGAACGCGGTCGGTCGGCGGTAGATCCAGTGGTCCTATACCTTTCAATGAGACGTTAAATAGTGGCAACAGTGACGTGACTCCGAATTCAGGAGCGAGCTCGTCTGGCTGCATCCCAGCCTCATGCATACCAATGGCACGCAACCTCTGATTTTCGGTTAACCTTGGCATTTTTTAAAATGTCAGAAGACAAAAACTAGCGTGTTTTCTGAATAACCCAGGCTCTCTAGTACAACATAACACAAAGAAAATCGTCGATCACCCATTCAATTTGACATTCTCGGGTAGCACGTGCTATTTTGAAATCCGTAGCAAAATTGTATACGGTTGGGTGGACAACAACAACGTGTCATTAAACTCTTTGCACGACTTCTTGTCCACAAACATGTAACATTAGAACTATTATATTTCATCCTTTATGCTATTTTTTCACATTTGTTTCCATTATACTTTCTTTTTTGACTCAGTATTTAACAAACGTCCATGAAAGTAACAAAAAGTTAGCCATGCACTACCATAAATATAATAAAAAAGTTGGCCATAAATGAATTAAATACCATAAATGTAACACACATGCAATAAAAGTACTAAAATATCTTTAGTTCGTGAATCAGAACCTTGATAGGGAATACTAACAACCAACAGTATCTAATGTGTTTAAAGTTACCTTACGTCATGCGGAGAGTATCAGACTCACTTTCAAATGTATTTTTATTGGGACACCAAATGTCTCAAAATACTCATTATATGTGGCGGGTCCAGGAATGTGAGTTTGGAGGTGCGCCAGATTTCAATTATAGGCCACATGGCGCGAGTAGCAGCGAGTTAGAGCGAGCACAGAGGTGTTGCTCCATTCCCGGTGGTGCGGTCTGGAGGCCTTTCCCGAATAGGTTTGGAAAATGGTAGGTTAGTGAAGCGTTTCGGTGTCTTCTTCGCTGAATTACAGATGTGTCCATTGGATGTGGTTTTATACGCGATAACCCATGGACATCCACTATTTCCGGTAGTCTGACCTCCGGTAGTGGATATCTGCGTTTTAGCGTCTATAGTATGTGCCCTCTGGTGTCGGTGTTTGTGAAAACAATGAGTTATAAAAATAAGGGGAGCGCGCCGAGTTCGCACCCCCTGGATCCGCTCGCTGCACCCGCCCGTGAATATGTCCTTCTATATGTTATAAAAAGTCAGCTATAAATGTAATAAACTAACATGGATGTAATAAAGGGTTGGTCATAAATGTAAAAAACTGCCATAAATGTAATAAACCTGTTACATATGAAGTAAATTATCCGTTTGTAAATCAAATCCTTAAGGCAATTCTGAACTGAAGATTGTAGTTTGAGTGGACAGGTGGAAAACATGATGTTTTTTTTCATTACTTTTCAATAGTAATGGTTATTTAATACATGAATGATTGCTTTCTACCTAATAGATTACAAAAATGTGATAAAAATTAAAAAAAAAGAATTTACTCACCAAAAAAATGCTTTTGAAAATCCCGAACTCACGGTCAACTTCCTTCCACCAAAACTTAAAATATGAATCTCACATTGAAGGATATGTTTTCTTTATGCACTAGAGAACAGCAGTTGAGTCATAACTTTTTAAAAAATAAATCCAATTGTATGTTAATTTAAATTTTGGAAGGACCACTGCATGCACTGGTCCAGCCATTATTTCACAAGGAACTATTTACAGTTCAAAAGTATGGCACGCCACACTAATCAGTAATCTAGTTTACCTCCCCTGCAAAAATTAGCCATACAAGTGATATATGTGTTCTGCCCTCTTCCACAATTAAAACTGTCTTGACATGAGATGACCCTGTTGAAAGTGTATCGTCAAATCACAATAATAGAAAACAAAAGATTGCGTGGCCACCCCGCACCCCCCCCCCCCCCCCCATAATAAAATTTGAATTTTTCAAAATTGAAAAAGGTACATAACTCTGGAAAAAATTGTCGGATCAAACCCTGATTTGACTTGACCTGCATTTTATGTTGATACACCTGCACAACAAATTTTATTTGATTCTGTCAAGTACAGCTCAAGTTATTGGTTGGAAACAAAAAAAAAATGGAGTTTTCAAAGTTGAAAAAGGGGCATAACTTTGCCAAAAATTGTCGGACTGTACGATTCCAAATGGACCTGTATTTTATATTGATACACCTGCATACCAAATTTCATTTGATTTGGTCAACTATAACTAAAGTTATCATAGGGAAACCACAGTGGGACGGATACACGAACGGACGGACACCGGTTATTTTAATAGTCCCCCGAAAAATTTGTACAGGGAAAAAAGGTACACATTAATATTGCCTGCAACAGTAAAAGACCAACTCAACATTTGATGCTGGTTCACATCCCATCCACAATAGAGACCCCTTTAACAATGGCACATTTCTAGATTGGACTCCAATCATGCAGCATTCCCAAGACACCTTCAATTTCCACCTGTATTTAGCATTTTTGTCATAAAGGTTTTCTCTTGATTCTTGTGCCCTCTTACTAGTATGTTCACCGTGAAACCTGTGCAGTAAATTATGAGAACGTTAAAATTACAAACTAGTGGGATGGTAGAGCTGGATCGTTGATATAGAAGTCGAAGACAAGTTCTTGGGGAATTAGCGTTTATTTACAGCGACAGTACTGGAACTCCAGATACAGAAGTAACAAAGGTTCACGAACAATCGGGAGCCTCCGACTGGAAAGTGAAGAATGAACGTTCTGAGGTGTCTCCCTAACAGAATAGTTACCAAATAATACAAGAACTGCGTTTATATACATATAAATTACACAATAGATTAACAAACTACGAACAATTAGCTTAGATTAAACAATTGCTGATTAAGGGACGCTTGGTGAAAAGCTACCGTGAGTTGTTCAGACTTGTCATAAATAAGGTTCTTATGAAATTAACTTAACTCTTTGTAATGTGATATTTGATAGAATTAGAACATAATGAAATAAACGAAATGGAGGAAATAGTCTTTGAAATGAATCTAATAACATTGAATAAATCATCGAAATTGAAACTGAACTCATATGAAAATCATCGTTACGATAAAATATTGTAAACAATGAGTTCAGGTTTTAGGCTCTAGTGTTGACAGACTATATTATTCTGATTCAGAATGTGACCTGCAGACTAGTATCACCCAAACCCCCAGTGGTATGATACAGTTATGCATTCTTCTCAACCATTTTGCTTGACATTTTGTTTTCATGAAAACATTTTGTTTCCCCAAAACACCCATTCAAGATGTCGAAGAGTCCCATGAAATGACAATCTCTTACATCTTTATCACTATGTACTTGTATTTAATATAACTGGAAGACAATATTTATGACAACTTTCTTTCAAGTATTTATCTAACATACTGATCAAATCACTATTGTTGCACAGATAAATGACCATTCAGATTTCATTATTTGTACAAATTTTGCAACACAAACATAAGTGATTATGATCTTCAATGGTAACTTAGGGGGGGGGGGGCGGTGGCTCAGTTGGTGGAGGTGCAAGCTGAGAGGTCCTCGGTTCGAATCCCACCTGCGGCAACCGCGTTGTGTCCTTGGGCAAGACACTTCACCCCATTGCCCACGTGGGGGCACGGTAACGCTGTGTACAAAGGCGTACTGCACGTCGATGGTACATCTGTCTTCAACCAATGCTTCCCTGCTTGTGTGGAGTTAGTATGTTGGGGAGATGACAGTTGCTCGCCGTTGCTCGGTGGTTCTCTCCGGGTACTCTGGCTTCCTCCACCCGTAAAACTGTCGTGGTCATGATTAGCCATTGTGCAGAAATATGTGACCTTAAACATCAATAAATAAATAAATAAATAAATAAATAACAACGGTAACTGATGAGTTCACTGGAGCCATTCCAACGGGAGGTTATGAGCTCTGTCTTTTAAGGCAGAAAGTGTATATATTCTGTGATACGAGAAAACATCACAGAAGTGCCACCTTTCCTCTGCATTATTGAAAGTTTTAATCGTTTGCCTCCCATAAGCAATCCTTACCGTTCCAACCAAAGCTTGTTCACATGAGGTGTTGGTTGAGGTACAGAAAATTAAAAAAAACCTTTCAATTATATGTTGGGGAATGGTGCTGCTTCGATATGCCCTCTACATCAGAGCTTCGTGTGGCCACATTCTGTGGCCAAATTGAGGCCTCATTCCCAAAAGGGTACATGCAATAAAATTCCTAATATCTGGCACAAAACATTATTACTCCTGAACTTATACAGCATTATCAGGTTACAAAACCAGTGTTTTTCCGACAGTTGACTCTAATAAACTGATACCCATTTTAACCTGTATTCTCGGGAAAAAAGCTTCCAGCTGGGTTTATGTCTAAATGGATAAATGAATAATTTCCCCAAGACCATGAAAAAGGCCCCTTTCCCAATTTACCTGGATCGAACCCTGAACTGTTCATATAGGTTAGGTACAGTGCTTTTCATATCCAGTCAAGTTAATACATTTAAAAATCTGTGTTTTACCCATGGCCACCAGGTTAAACGAACACACGGGAATATATGAAAAAAGTTTGCTAGAATTTACTTCTTTTAACCTTTTTCCTAATACTGTGAATCCATCCACCCTGTGTTATTAGTAAGAATTTTAGAATACCTTGACCTGTTGAATAATAGTGCTGAATTACTATTATACATGAAAATGTGAAGAAAAATTTCAGTCACCACTATTATTTAAAAGAGCGCAAAGGTGAAAATGTCATCACTATTATTAATTTTCAATAACTTTTATCAAATGTGCAAGACCTCACCATTTTTCAGCCATCACTATTGTGAGGCAAGTAAGAGTGTAATGCAAAAAGTAAACCAACGGACAGATGGACGGACATACTTTGCCTGAAAATATATTGCCTGATTTATGGAATGTATAATGTCTTGTGAAGATTACGTAAATTTATTTTTTGGGTATGTGTGGATGTCTTAGACTCTTGTGCTATTCAGAGTGGCCGAGCCATTGACAATGAATTCGTATATAATCTTCTTGGTATTTTGGTTTTCTAATTACTGATTTTTAATTCCGTTTTCTGAATTTTTTATTATTTAGAGGCCCTATTTGTAACTTTGTGCAGAGATTTTTTTGTGAAAATGAGGATGGATTTATTAGCCAATATTTCGATAAGGCAAATCACTCAAAAATTTGAAGCTCGATTGTGCCTTGTGTGTGCCATACTTCACTTTCGTTGAGAATGTCTATGCAACGACTGATAAAATAATTTCCTAGAGAAAAATTGCATGTTCACACTTCTGTCATATTTTAATTTGTGATTAGGAGGCCTAGTGGGGTGGATAGATAGAAAAAATATTATTTTTCGCACTTTGAACAATGGACTTACCAACGCATGTGACTTTCCGGTGACAACAACTTCGATCAACAAGTACTTGCAGACACGAGTCTAATAGCCCACAGATTATTCGAAATTATCGATGATCTTTGTGGATTGCAAACAAATATAATAAAATACATCGTTTACAATGAATCGCAATGTATACCACACCAGATCGCAAAATTGGGAGCATTATTTCTGGAACTCACCGAAACCAGACCGAAACGGGGCCGAATGACAGACCAATGAAGTTATACCATCAATATTACATGACGAACAATAGTTCCCCCGATTTGCAATTAAAAGAAGTGAAAAAGCAACCAGTTTACGAATATTTCAACAACGAAAGAATACAACATGGGTTTCTAATTCCATTATATGTCGCAGTTTTGTTAATTAAAGATAACTGAAATTTTTGTTCTCTATTGATAATTTTGGCGCATGAATACAAACTAATGGCAAGGTCGATCCATGTAAACAAATTGATTGTTTCAGTTGGCGAGGGAAGAATATTTACATAGAACAGACAATCAATGCAATTTGCGTCTATTAGTCTACTTCCCTTGAGATATATCGACAATCAGAATTTCAGCAGTGGCATTGTCATGAGAATTTACGGGACATATGGCGAGATCGTTCGTCGCAATGTTGCCCACAACCTTCAGCGTTTTGAATTTCCCACCGTAAACATGACGGACACTTTTGAGACTGAAACGACCCAGGTTGACAACGTGCTTCGTCCTATTCTCGATGTGTTTTATTCAAAATTAAGACTCAACTGCTGCAGTACAGTACTGATAGCTCACGTTGGTTGTTCATTGGAAGGTGAGGCGTCTTGCTATTTTTTGAAAACCTGACCACGCCATTTCCGACTTTTTGACAGTACACATTTTCTAATGTCTCCAAATGACTCGTAAATTTGTTAAATGCATATTTGCGGATCCCATCACGTTCTATGTGACATGACCATTCCCCACAGCCCTGGTATCCAAGGGCAAGGCTGTTTCGTTGCCAAGTTATTGTTCAATGACATGTTCACATTTTTCTATGTTTCTGGCTTCTATGTTGGCAGCCATGACTTTAGAATCACCTTAATGGAAATAATGTGATCTCATTGTGTCTAAGTGAGATAACCGAAACACTTTCTAAATTGCGGTAAGTGTTTCCACTGTTTGATGTACTGGACATTAAAACATCTGATAATGACCACCGGGTCCAAAATGCGCGATCCTGATATCCTATCGTACGTGATCATTTGGGCTCATTCTGTCTGACAAACTGATCCGTCATATCGGATAAAGCATTCGTATGGTGTATAGTAGACCCACTGGGCCCCACTCTATCCATCGAAACTCTTTGTTCAAATACGATAATGGCGGGTGTGACCAATTTACTTGTTTGTCGAGTCACTGTGACGGGTGTTGAGGTTCTATATAAGTATTGAAAAAAGGCGATATCTTATTTTCGATGCGGTCAAATAACAAACAAATGTAAGAATTTTTCATTTTGTGGTGTTCAAAACTGCGAAACATTCTTCATAACTACGGCTGGACAGCATAGAAACTGACAAAAAAAATTATTTTATTTAGATTTTTGAAAACATCGAAAATAACCTATCACCTATTTTCAAGCTAACTTTCAATTACTTGTATAGTACCTTAACTAATAAAAGTCTCATATTTGACCTTTATTCTGAAGTGCAGGTACCATTGTATGGGAGAGCGTCTATAGACAGTCTCCCATACATTGTGTTGCGACATTCAGACAACAGTGGCAGATTTTATGGTAGGTAAAATGTTAAAAGTGCCATTTGAGCCTATAGTAAATTCTAGTAAAATAAAATAAGAGTACTTGAATGTACTCGGCAAACATAATCTACTCTTAGAATAGGGAAACATAAAATTATGAAATACAGGAGGTTTGGGGAGGAATTTTATCTTGACGAGAACTTGACAATTAGTTGTCAAAGTATTCCGTTGTTCTGTCAAATCATACCTAACAGTCGAGTGATGCTTAGCCAATTTCAACCGGTATTAGATGGATGTGACTGAACTATCACTTCTTTGGCAATGGGTGCTACATTGGACGAGATCTCGTGATGATTGAAGAGCATGAATTCTTAATTCTGATCAAGGTCAGCCACGTTCCACTGTGTATATAACTGCCAGTAGAACCCCAGAATAGACCCCCCTGTCAACGTTACCAGTCCGACACGTCTTACGGCATTTTGGACAGAGCAGGTAATTCTGCTCTAAAGGATGCTATTGTCTCTCCAGTATTGGTGTAAGAGATATTTTGTTTGATGCTGAATTACTTTGATGTTAGAAATTAGTGAATTCCCAAAAGTTGAATAAAAGTATTGGTAACCCGAAGGGGAAGCTGCTTGTCCAAGTTATCTTTTATTCCGAAGTGACCAGAACACGGATATCAAAGGCCACCTTAAAAGAACCAACCCTTTAAACTCAAAGACATTGTGGTAAGAAACTGAAACCCGTACTGTATTGCAAAACCACTAGACGAACATTGAGCCATTGCCATTTAACGCTCACTATTCCACAATTGTGACAAAGCAAATATCCGTGGATTAGTGACTAAAAATAACTTCGCACTCTTCCAGTTTATTTTGAAATCTAACGGACTGCGTTCATTGCATTAAGCCTTATTTGTACGTAAAAGTCAATGTGCCCAATTTTGGTGGGCAAGACGGCACAGAAAATTGTTGTTGATAAGTGTCCACAGCGAACCAATTTCTTGCATGTGTCTGCAATGCACAGTGTGTGTACCATACATGCACCTCATGCATATATCTGGATTGTTGTTGAAGAGGAAGTTTGGGAACTCCTCCGATCAAGATCCCGGATCATCCGATTAACGGATCAGTCGTCGAAGATTCTACCGGCAGAAACTGCTATAATCTATTGATATTACAACTCTTTGCTCCTTGCTTGTCTGATCCCATATTGTACCCGATCTTTCTTGTTGGATTTTAGGGTGGATGATGTGAGAGGGGTGGGAGGGGGGAATCACAGATTTTCTAGCTGTTTTTGAGGCATCGGGACAGTAAGCGGCAGTTACTCCTTCAATTGATTGCTTACACTACTCTTTGAATCAATTAATGGAAAACCAAACGAGTTATAATTTCAACAATGGAAATAGCTATTGGGGTATTGCATATATTGGAAATCAACCCAAACAAACTGCGTTGAGTGAATTGGGTTCATATTCACACAACCCAGTTGATTTTGGTTCATTTTTAATCCCAGTTACCCCACTGATTTTAGAGTGTGGCTATCGGCACGATACATACTTACGTTTCTGGAATGTTGGAAATATTCATGACAACTTACGTCGAATTTTTCTATTTAAATCTTTCGAACCGATAAAATTCAGATAAAAATAGGAATATCTGGCTTCGACGATCACCACTTCCGGTAAATCTATTTTCAGGTCTGTCCTCTCTGAGCTGGTCACTTCTCGATACGCCCTGTAAATCCATCCCGATTGTAATCAGCCGTGAGCATTGTTTTCGAGCTTTTTTCGAGAATCCATACTAAAATCACAAACATTCCTTCAGAATTACATATCGTAAATGTTGACATAAAATTTTGCATTTTTCGGCAGGTAATTCGGCTAACATAGCTGGAGGATTTCGAGGCAGTGAACAGAGTTTGGGACGCATAACATTATCATTATATAGTGCGCTATGGGCATACTCTGGAGGGTATGTATTTTCTAAACCGCTTTTTAACTACCATGAAAAAATAGCACTTTTATCATTACCTTATTAAACGGCTTCTGATTTCATAGATGAAACATGAGTGCTTGACACGAGAAGTATTCGCACGTCTCTACAAAAAAGGTAAATATTTTGAACTTTAGTCTATCAGCACTATTGAATACAGATCATTTTTTCGGCAAGAAGGATTATGCTTGCATAACCAGTGACGAATTTAGACTAGGATGGACGAATTTAGACTAGGATGGACCCAGCTCCCTCGAAAACAGTTCCATTTTTGTATGAAGTGCATACACGTGGCATCAAGTAAATACGTTGCTTATTATTTTCAGCCAATTTCGTAATCGCATTATATTTGTGGCTTTAATTTTTACAAACGAACTTTTCGTCCGAATACCCTTCGGTGCCAACAGCCTCATGTTTAAATGAAAGTACGTGAATTCACCATGCAGCAGGACCCTTATGAAAAGCTACAACAGTTCACCATGGATGGTACCAAATTAGCCTGCTTTAACGGGGTAGTTTGGGACGTTTGTTTGTTTATTGGGGTTTAACGACACTTTCAACAACTAAGGATAGGGCAGTTTACGGGTAGAGACAGTCGGAGTACCCGGATAGAATTACCGAGCAGTGGCGAGCTACAGTCACTCTCCGACTTATTAACCCGGCACAAACAGAATTAGCAGCCATTAAAGCAGAGCGTCTTAGTGCACATTGCCACCGTGCTCCCAGATGGGCAATCGGGAGTTTAAGTTACATGGCGTATAGCAAGCTGATATATTTCCATACATGGCGATGAGAGTTCATATCAGGTGAGGTTTTGTATGGAAATGTATCAGCTAGCTACGCACCGTATAACCCATTTATTATGTCGAAAGTCCATGTAAAAAAGGGATTAATACATTTTCACAAGAAACAATGAATGACCAGACGTATATTTTCCAGAAACCGCTATTGACAGCGCCGCGTAAACTCATCAACAGTAACTGGTACCGGTATGTATCCATGCTGACAGTAAACAATCTTCGCAGTTCGACGTGCGATATTTGTTTACAAAATAAAGCGGATCGCGTCAAGTATAACTGGAATAACCTTGCAGACAGTTACTGTCATTGTCACCTGAAAAGGGTAAACAAAACACTTTTAAATGTTCAAAAAATCACGTTTAATCTGTTGAGTAAACTGTAAAGAAAATGTTCGCTTCAGCATAAAAAATCGATAGACTACAGTCGGTATAGAGTCGTAAAAACAACAAAGAACGTTTGCCGGTTTTGAGACTACAAGTAATACTTTCTGTCCTTTTAAAAATAATTTAATCATTTGCCCCGCCTCTGCGTTTGATTGGTTGAAAGCATACAGCGTGAAAGTCGTCAAAATCGTATAAACCAAATCACGTCATGATTTGGAATGTCGCTACACGTTCGCGCACATCCGACCCAACTTTGAATACTATGGAAGCCCCGCCCACTCAATCCAATTGTCACCGTGAGGGCGTGACGGCAGACTGATAGATGGATAACAAGCTTGTAAACAAAGATCAATGATCGATTTTTCATCGCCTCCAGTCAGCGAGAATATAATGATAATTTCTCAGGAACAATTGAATTTCATAAAATATACCGAAGTGGGAGACGAATAAAAGATCATATACCCAAACATGATTTTGGGGGAACTTAAAAAAAATGTTTTTAATGATATTGTTACGTGACTTGCTAAATATCTGTCGTCTGCGATCGAAAATCAAAACAACAAACAATTTGACAATGATTGATGTGACCTGTTTGTGGCACACTTTCCCGAGTTGACTGTTGTCTTATGCGAAAATTAAAAGTGTTTCGTTCACGTACACATAGTTTTTATATTTTAATATTACAGCCGGATTAAATTATAAGAAATAACTGCTGAAAATTTTCGGTTTATATCGCATAAACCGAAGGAAAACAACAGTTATTTCTTAAATATTTAATGTTTTAAATCAATAAATACGATACCTTGAAAATATTTTTGGTACCTAAATTCTCTTATTTTGTTTTAGTTCAAATTATGAAAATTCGAAGCGAGTGGAAATGCATCAATTTGATCAAAATAGTAACGGCTTCTTCTCACCTGATATCAAATTATATCAAGCGAGTTGCCTGATTCGGCGGAACCCTTAGATGGTATTCCAACGTTCTGATTGGACAAACTAACTTTGAGGCATAATAATACGTTTTCTGGACATAACGAAGATATCACTGATAAGGATCAAACCATCGACCTTTCGGTTTAAAGTCCAATGATCTAACCAATGACCCACCAAGCGCCCTATTTTGTGAACAATATCATAGTATAATATAGTGATGGACCCAGGATTCTGGGATTGAAGGGGCGCTACATTTCAATTGTGGGTCATGAAGCACCACTGGACCATCGTAGTGATGTGTTTGTGGCGAGCGCGAGATGAGGTATCCCTCTCTTGTCAGTGGGGTCTGGGTGGTCGCGTGGAAACTGTTGGAACATGTAAGGTCAGTGTGGCACTCCGCTTGCTTCTTTACACATGGCCGTAATGTTTTCCAACCAAAATATTCCATCATGGAAATTTTGAAGAAAAGAAGCCATTTGATATCGCGAGACTTGTGTAGGAGCTAGGCATATACGGGGTACGGTATTATCGACGACAACACATGGACATGGATTCATAGTCAAACATATTTTATCGCCAATAGTATCGTGTCCCTTGGTATTGTAAAAAAGCCTTAAATCGAGGGGGGGGGGGGGGAGAGCTGGCGGGAAAAAATACGGGTAAATGAAAAAAAATGGAAATTTCTTCCTCCACATAACATCGCTAAGTTTTGTGCTTGATTTACCTTTTATTATCAATTATAAGGTCAACCAATGCATTTAAAACATATAAACTATCATATTAGGGGTGTAGGTAAGTTCAAATCCCTATAAATTCCATGTTGGTAATGGCCGTTAATACTGTCCACTTGGTTATAGAGAAGTCGTTGGCAAATTTGCATCAGACAAATTGAAATACAGGGCAAGTATTTTCAATTATCAACTTGTAACTACTTGAAATTATAATTTAATCACTCTGATTTAGTGTGCTATAATGTTTCTTAGATGCATAGGCATGGACATGCATCTACCCATCCTTATCTTATTGTATGTTAATTGAAGTAGAAAATAGTCCAAAATAATTTCAGAAATTCTATATAAACAAAATTCATAATACCACCTGATGCCACTGGGAAACAATAAAAAAATACCCCCCCCCCCCCCACCTCTCCCCCAAACAAATGTAGTTTAGTGAACCGTCATGCTGCTTCATGTCCCAAAAAGTTAAAGGAGTTCATGCAATTTGGATTACAACAGGGGAGCTTATGTGACATTCAACCCAGTTCAACCATAGTTTTTACTCACAAGAAGTTATTGTGGAGGTACAGATAGCAAGTTAATTGTATTTTTGGAGAAGTACTGTTTTAGCCTCTTAGTATAACATGTTATTAAAATATGTCTTGTTGGGTCTGCACGAATCCGTGATTTGAGTGTAAAATACATATGGTATTGTAATTCTAAGTGGCTTGTTCATCATGGTCAAAACTCCCACACACAGCAGATTGCTCTGATAAGATATCATAGTGTGATAAATGATGTGATCATAAAACTACACTTTGTCAAAATTTAAGTAACTCTTGATCTTAAACTCTGAACTTATTCCATAAGTTAGAATATGAAAACTAAATTGTCTTAACTTATTCCATAAGCTAGAATATGAAAACTAAATTGTCTGAACTTATTCCATAAGCTAGAAGAATATGAAAACTAAAGTGAACTTTGTTCTTCAACCCAATTATTAGCTCATGCAGCCTGATGCAGTCTGGACCAAACTGTTCAGTTTGTCTCTGTAACTCTTTTCCAGCGAACTTTCTATGTGTCGCATATATTGAACTGGGCATTTGTGATCCAGGATGCTTGTCTTTAGAATGAGTTTCCTTATGATAGGTCAAATAAACTGCATTGCACAAGGGGCAACTGTATGGCCCTAAACCAACTCATTAGAATTATCTCTCATGCAGCCTCAGAGGTTTATTGAAATGTTAGAATAGTCATCAGTGGAATAGTCTTAAATATTAAGGAATTAAACAATTCTCGGTTTGACAGGTCCAGGTCTGCATTACATGCTTTTTTAAGATTTTAGGGGTGGGTCCCCGAATATGACCCGGAAAAAAATACTAAAAAATGGCAGGTAGGGGGTGGTGGGTGTTTTAAGGGCGGACTTTTTTTTGACCCTGTGTCTACAAATTGTTTCCAGACCCCCCCCCCCCCCTGCTTAATTACAAAAAATATGAGGTGCGCGTGCTGGGGGCACCCGCCTCCCCCATCTTAATCATTAATCCGCCATGGTATAACATGCTATAGTTCTACGTGGAGCACACAGAATCCTCCAGTTTTCGATTACGTTTTGTTCAAGATCCAGTCAACATGTTTAACATTTACTGACGAGTTAGATGATGTACAGTACGAGGAGAGTGGACATAAACACAAGCAATGTTTCAGCCAATGAACCTCCGGGTTTAACCCGGAGGTCCATTGGCTGGAACTTTGCTTGTGATGGTTATGCTTTGCAATAAATTTGCAATTATTGCTCGGGTGGAATCTTCACTCTGCGGGTGATTTAATGATAATACACTCTCCACGACGTACTGTACATCGTCCTACTGTAAAATATCTTCTATTTTCAGATTTACTATAAATCACGCAACAGAAGAAATTAAAAATGTTAAAAGGTAACTTACATTCTAACATTTTGAATTGACGATTACAACGAACAGGAAACACAACATGGTGTGTATTGTCCTTGTGAAAAAAACAACTCACAACCCTTGTAAAGTCCTTGTAAAAAACAACCCTTATAATAGTGTGTGTTATGTAACTCATTCACGCCGTTTCCTCTTCTAAGGACAGAAAAAAATAATGAATTGGTCAGATAAGAAAAGGTTCCATGGAAGGCGCGAAGCGCGTGGGTGTCACTGGCAGGGAGTGTGGCGCTGTTCGCCTTCCATTACATCTCTGACTTATCTCTTCATGAAAATCGACTTTTTGTAAAGTTATTTCCCCTGAAAATTATTCTGAGAGACGAAGGTCCGATGTTAGAAGCATGCAGTTGTTGAGAAAACACTTATCACATCAGTGGAATATCAGTGGAAAATAAATCGAAGTTTCCTTTTGTTACTTTTAATAAACGATAACAACACACAACTCTCAGAGCTGTATGTTGTTTTCGTTTATTAAAAGTATCAAAATGAAACTGGGCTTTTTATGGCAAGCTAATCAGAAGCAACTAAGTAACCGTCCACTTTGGCTCTTTGTTTAGCAATGTTTTTACAGTAAATTGCCAATTTTTGAAAAATTTTTATTTTGTATGAAGCTTCATTAGGAACAGCAGAAAGGAATGGTCCAAAAAAAATTTTTGCCATCGATTTTATCACATGGTACTTTTCCAGGACTTTTGAAAAAAATGCTGAGTCATCATTTTTCAACACTAAAAGTAATGGGGAAAACATTAAAGAATCTTCTCCCATACCACTGCTCCAAAGGCTTTCACATATTTCACATAAAACATCTTTGGAAGATTCATTCACATGCTTGTTGAAATGAAATCCCTGCGTCCATATCTGGGCTCTCTATGGGAGCCCGAACGTTCAGATTAGTGCAATATGAGGAATATTCTTTAAAAATCTTCTTCTTCCGATCCTCCAATCAGAATCTTTTGATATTTGGTATGCAGCATCCTTAGGGGGTGAGATTCAAGTTTATTCAAGCAAAGTCTCTGGGTTCATATTTGGACTCCCTGTCCGAGTCCGAATTATAACTTCGTTCAATATGAAGAATATTCTTTAAAAATCCTTTTTTTTTCAGATTCACCGGTCAGAATCTTTTGATATTTGGTATTAGCTTTTCTCAGGAGAAGCAGATGCAACTTGTTCAAATCAATTCTCTGGGTTGATATTTAGGCTACCATGCCAGGTGAGCGCCCTCATGCCGGATGGGGCCTCTTGTTATATGAAATTCCCATAACTTTAGTATTACATTTACTGAAAACTTTGGAAAATTGAGGGGTGCGAACTTTCCTCTAAATTTCATCAAATGAAGAAAATTGTCAGCCATGGATTCTCTCTGTCGGAAGTATATATTGTCCGTCGGAAAAATTGCTGGTCGTCCGAAGGCCAATATTTTCTCTGAAAGCCGCTAATTAGAAACAAAATGACAATTTGACGAAACGACAATATGCATTATGTAAAAATACCCCTATGCTTCATATATCCTTTGTATGAAATCACTTGTTTTAATTTTTAAGTACACGACAATCGATTAGCTAAAACAATCACATGTTATTATTATTTTAAAGAATTACTTTCGTTAAACGAAAGTAGTTCTTTAAAATAGTAATAACAAATGAACGTTTCGGATCTGTTTCGTTTACTATTGATCAAAAGACGCATATAGAGTTGGCTTTCAAGACCCCAGAAGACTGTTTGACAATTTAAATTCTTTCTTGAGATTCTAGCTTCGGGTCTGCCTCATAGTTTGTTGTTTGAGACTCCTCCACGGTACAGTTTGGGCAGCGTTAATATGATAATATGATTTCTACAAGTTTAGTTTCATTTAAAGATAAGGCTTGTGATAATTCATGAAAATTTGTCAATAGCATATGATTTTGTTTTTGGCATCCATCTAATTGAGAAGTATTGAGCGAGAACAGGGGCGCTACCAGGATTTTTCATATAGGGGGCACCCAGGCCACTGGAGGGGCAGGTCCTAGAATGTCATGCTGTAGGCGTGTATAAAAGACGTATATAGGGTTAGGTTTTAAGTCCGTATCGACGATCAAAGTCCCGGGGCCGCTGTCTGAAAATTTAAACTCTCGGCCCATCATGGCAGAAAAGTTGGAGATCCTAGCTTCGGGCCTGCCCGTGGTTTGTTTTTTTTAACTTTTCAGTAGTACAGTTTACACAACTTTAACATGATTTCTACAAGCTCGTGCATGTAAAGCCACATTACACCACGATACACAAAGAAGAGACACATACACACCTGGAAATCAATATTTCAACCCTGACTGTTACATTTAGCACCATTTAACGATAAGATGCGTGATAAAGTCGTGAAAATTTGTCAATAGAATATGATTTTGTTTCTGGAATCCATCTGATTGAGTAGAACGATATATAGTATGGACATTTGATTGAGTTGTCAAGAAATACCTTTTTAAAAATAGAAATGCTGCTAGATTTTCCGATGTAGTGATCCACATACACAAAGTTTTTTTCTTTCTTACTGTCGTGAAAGTACAGTGTTACCTCAGCATGCAACTACCTGTAGTGACCAACCCATGTTCTAAACCACAAATCCACGGTCCATCCAACGCAGTTTACTCTTTTATGTCACACTATTAATACACCACCTGTGCAAGCCAGAAAATAAGCACACTGTCAACTGCAAAATGAGGTCCCCAGAGGGTGAATTTAGTGATGCTACCCTGCACAGCAGAGTAGCATCACTAAATTTACCCCCTGTGAACCTCATTCTGAATCAGGGTCTCAAAACTAAACAGAAAGAGGTACCCAGAGGATAAATTTGCCCAGTGTATGGGATAGTATGGGATAGCATCATCAAATTCACCCTCTGGGGACCTCATTCTGCAAATGTCAGACTCTTTATTTTTTTAGACCCGACCAACGCCCGCCAGTCTCCCGATCCGTTCGTTAAGTTTATTTGTTGAAGCAACGAATTTGTTAACGATTGAGAAGACTTTTGTACCTACCGTCTACCTGCTTTGATTTTGAAGTATTCTTTTGTCAATCAGAGAAGAAACTATTATGTTGTCACAAGATCCAATGTTGTGATTTTTGCAGCTGAGCACGAATTAACTGGTTGAGGGCTAAATTATTTTTGGTGGTCTGAATTTTTATTTAGAATTTGTTTTATTACAAATTATTGGAGAGTGCCCACTGGCACTCTCCAATATTTTGTCATAAAACAGATAAAAATAAACAAACATTATTTGCGTTTGACTAAATATGAAACATGTGCAACGAAAATGTTGTCTTTTGCTCTGGTACCTTCATTTTTCTGAAAGCCCTGATAGTGGCTTCTAGCACTCAACCAGTTAAGTGCTTAGGATTTCCGACAGATATCAGCGTAGTAAAGCATGGTCGTGCTCCATAGACACTGATCTTCGCACAACTGGGTGCTGGGACGCTCATTGGTCGTATCGAAAAGTGTCCCCACCGCCGCTAGATTAGGGATGGGACGCGGAGCGGGAGGAAGTTGCTATAAATGAACAATCAACAACAAAAGGTTTTCAGTTTCCCGACGTCTCGCAGTCTCCGGTCGATTTTTAAAAAAATATACTTTGACGTCTGCAAAGCATGGACATGTTAATGAGGTTCACATTTTTCGAGGTAATGCAAATTGAATGTTTACAACATATTTTAGTTATTATTGACAAAATGCAAGTGCTGAGATTGGAAATTTGATATGATTTTATTGGTTTTTGTGCAAGGTAAACAACACGATGTTTGATGAAGTGAAAAACTGTACTACGGTCAAAGCACGGCAGCTTTCACGTAATCAAACATCATGGATGGGGAGGAGTTACCACGTTGATTGACTTTATGCCATTGTAGGGGCAGTGTGTGAGGGGAGGTGTAGTTTAACTGGTTATGGGCTAGATTATTTTTGGTATTGTGAATTTGTTATTCAAAATTTGTTTTATTACAAATTATTGGAGAATGCTCACAGGCACTCTTCAATAATTTGTAACTGAACAAACTTATATAAACAAAATATTATTTGCATTTGACTGAATATGAAACATGAGCAAGGAAAAAAATGACTTTTGCTCTGGTACCCTTGTTTTTTTAAAGCCCCGATAATGGCTTCTAGCACTCAACAAGTAAAATGGCGACGTTTTTCTCCAAGAGATAATTCATTTTTGAAAGCCAAAAATAAGAAGATTCGAAAGGCACAAATTTTATCAAATCGAACAATTACCGAGAAAGTTGCCATTGGAAAGTTGAGATTAATTTTCGTGCATGGTAAAAGCTATGATGTTTGCTGACATGAAAGCTATTGCGCTACAGAGTAACAGTTTTCAGGTTATCAAACGTCATGGATTGTTGGCAGTGATCGCGTTGGTTGACGCCATGTTAGGGGCGTGTGGGGTGTACTTTAAGAAGTTGTTTATGGTCCTTTGTGTGATGTTATTCCATTCCTAAAGAAGGGCCCGCGAGAGCTGAGCGACGTTGTTTGGGACGTTGACGCGCTTCTTGACCCTCCTGTCCAGCTCATCCCACAAATTCTCGATCGGGGACAAATCTGGATTGAAGGGTGGCCAATCGAGAACTGGGTTTTGGCTGTGGAAGTCACTACAAACCATAGCAACGTGCGGCCTCGCATTATCCTGCTGCAACGCAAGGTTACGCGTATGGATACGTGGAAGAACGTGAGGCATGAGGACCTGATCCTAGGGCTGTAAGATTGCCCTGGGTGACCACGAGAGGTGTTTTAACGCCGTGAGTAATCCCCTCCAAATCATAACAGACCCTCCCCTGAATCTGTCGTTTTTCTTAACGTACGCGTCAGACTACCGCTCACCTCGACGTCGATAGCAACGTTTTCGTCCATCTGACCTGTAAAGCGTGAACCGAGACTCGTCAGTGAATAACACACGTCTCCAGTGGGCCAAGTGAAACCGATTTGGTGATGTGCCTGCAGCCATTGCAATCGACGTTGACGTCGGCTGGGTCTAAGTTGCGGACCAACGTAGGAACGTCGTGGCCTTAAATTGAACTCCGTAACCGATCCCCAACTGTTCTAGGACACATTCAGCGACCATGAGTGCCTACAGCTTGATTCGGCGTCTCCGTCGCCGTCTGAAATCGGTTACGGAGGTGAGAGAGACGTATGCCTCAATCTTGAAGTGACGACGTAGCGCGCAGACGTCCGCTCCTGGGACGGTCAGCTAATCGTCCTGTGACTCTGAGACGCCCAGCTAAACGAGCTATCGTTGACTCATAAACCCCAAATTGCTGGACGACGAGACGTTGCGATTAACCCTGCATAATTAGAGGAATAGCCCTCCTTACCCCTGTCAACTTCGGACATTCACGGCATTTTGCTTTTCAATCGAGTTGAAATGGAATGTTGTGTAATCATTGCATACTGTTCAAAACTTCGATTTGGTATGGTTTTCAAGCACATAACACGTGGGAGTGCCCCGGGTACACGCTTTGTTAAAAAAAAATCTGTCGAAAGCATGCAGCGTCGTACGTGGTCATGGATGACCCAATTTTAACCAAAGACTCTTTAGACAGAACACTGAGGTAGCTATGTGTCAAATTTTAGTACATTTGGTTTACGAATAAAAATTATATTACCAAAACTGAACTTGCGTTTCTATTTTCCGTCAGTACAGAAAGAGATGGCTTAAATTAGCTAATGCTTAATGCCGAATCCAAGTACTTGTACAGATTTATTTATGTTGAATGTTGCTCAGTCTGTACTGTATATTTATGTTGTATATGCTCTGCATAAATTCTGATTACTAAATAAAATACTGTTTAAACCAATTATTAATATTACACACCGCGCTAGCAGTACACATGTATGAAGGCATGCCTTGATTGTGTAGCTAGAATATTCTATCAGTCGGGACTTGGTAACAGTAATGATTCATTACAGTCTGAACAAATCAGATTTACCTTCACCCATAATCGGGCATTTCCGTGGCGCTTCTGATCCACAGGAACGGAATCCTGAACTTAGGATGGTTGCGTTATTAAGTTATCATACCGACCATTTTACCACGTTATCCAAATGTCGTCACTTCTTGGATTGTCACATCTTCCTTTACGTAAAATACTTGAGTTGGGAAGAAACGCTCAGATTTCGATAAAACAAAATTTTCTTACACCCTTTTCAGCTTCAATCAGCCTGATATCAGTGGCGTAGCTATTGGGGGTGGGACGGGTCCCGTAAAATTGCCGCTGCCCTCCTCCGAAAACACTGGCCCAATGTGACTTTAACATAATATAGAGCCCTGAAATAGTCTCTAATAAAGGGCTACATGTGCTACAAATGCCTCCGAATCGTTCTTAGAGAACGGAATTTTGCAAAATTTTCTCGGGGAGGGACCTAGTTCTAACTAGGACCCTCTGGTCAGTACCATGCCACCCACTTCGGGGAAATGGGAGGCGGGGGTACCGACGGGAGATGCCAAGTTAGGACTATGGAAAGCCACCAACTCCCCGACATCGGCTTTCCAAATATAATGCCCCCCTCTCCCCCCCCCCCCCAAAAAAACCCAAAAACAAAAAAAAAAAAAACAAAAGTGGCCAGTGCACCGCCTATTATAAAATCCTGACTATGCGCCTGCGTGATATTGCTGCTCAGCGTTGGTAGTTTCTCTTGACGTGAGCGATAGGTGTGCTGCACTTTCACTCCATATGATTATCTCAGAAACACATCTTCAAGTCAGTAAGTAATAAACAGATGCTGTTCTAAACTTTTACTTGCACATTCTACTGTAAAATGTTTGAGACGACTTGAAAAATGCAGAAAATTGATGGGTAACAAGTGCGGGTTTATGAAGGAGCCGATGTCAAACTGAAACCTTCAGACTAACGGCGGTACTGAGGCGATCTCTTAATGCAGCTTTCTTGGATATTTGGTGTAAATTAATTTTTGATTTTTATGTTACAGAACCTTACCTCTTTCCATTATTACATCCGCAGTTGCCATCATCATTCTTTACCTATTGGTGAACATATCGTATTTAACAGTACTTGGAGTTGATGGTATTATGTCGTCTGCTGATGCTGTTGCGTTGGTAAGTTGTATCAAAAATTACAAATATCTCTTATCGCTGTAGTTTGCGCATCTATCCCTGACTTATCTTGTCATGAAAGTTGACTTTTGATAAAGTTATCTACCCTGAAATTATTGCGAGGAAGGTACAATTAAGAAGCATGCAATTCCTGGGAAAACAGCTATGACATCAGTAGAAAATAAACCGAAGTTTCCTTTTTGAGCTGTCTGTTGTTTTCGTTTATTAAAACTAACAACACCTTTTTGTGGCAAGATAATTAGAAACAACTAAATAACTATCCACTTTGGCTCTTTGTTTTGCGAATGTACTTTTATAGTAATTTGCAGGTTTTTCTTCTTCACAGCAAAATAAATAGAAAACCTTACTTCCTAGACTTTTATATTAACCCTTTACCCAACGTTAGCCAGCGCTATTCTCAAAAATCGCCAATTAATATACATTATTTTTTCATTTTTTGTCTCAAAAACATAGGTTATGACCCCTCATTGGAACAAGCTCATCGAGCTCGTTCCAATAAGGGGCCATAACCTATGTTTTTGAGACAAAAAATGAAAAAAATAAGTTATTCAATAATTTTTTTTGTAGGTGCCGTCTGCTTTCATGTTAGGTAAAGGGTTAATGGAAAGGATGGTGCCTTGTGCACATTGTTGATATATTGAACACAAAAAAGTCAGAGGACAACAATATGGTGAAAGCGCCGTTTTCTATTTTTAAATGGCGTAAACGGAGAATAATTGTCAAACGTTCAAAATGATTGGGGTCCCGCGTTGTGTCCTTGGGCTAGACACTTAACACCGATTGTCCACATGGAGTCACGATGACGTCGTGTACTAAGGCGTACTGCACGTCGATGGTACACATGTCTTCAACCAATCTAACCCTGCCTGTGCTACCGTGCGGAGTTACGATGTTGGGACTCTGGCAGCTGCTCGTCGTTGCTCGGTGGTTCGTTCCTGGTACTCCGGCTTCCTCCACCTGTAAAATTGTCAAGGTCATGATTAGCCATTGTGCATAAGTATGTGACCTTAAACACCAATAAATAAATAAATAAATTGATTGGGGAAAAAATGTAAGAAGCCAGCTCCTGTATTTTTATACTACTCTACAGGAAAATGTCTGAAAGTGCTGAAATGATGCGCACATCGATGATACATATACATTATCATGACCATGTGCATGTCCTGTAGTTTGTATCAGAGTCGACGTCGTGTTTACAATCTGATCGTAACGATCCCGCCAGGGCGAGTTGTGATCCGATTGTAAACACGACCGAGTATCTGAAACAAATTTTCGGACATGCATTTGGTCATGATAAAACATTTATTTAACAATCCGTTACATAAAGCCTGTTTCCCCCGTTTTTCAGTTTAAATTGAATTTCATATTTTAATGCGAAAAAACAATGCATATAATAATGTGATAGTGCGGTGTTTACTGGACGGTGAATCTATCTGATAAGGAATCGGAACAATGGGCTGATACAAACGCCCTTTTCAGAGTTTTTGGGCCCAAATTAAGTTAATTGTTAGATAAAAGGTTGCTAACATTTCAAAATGTCAGCTTTCATATGAAATTCCCATACCCTTAGCGTTAAATTTACTGACAACTTTAGAAAAGTAAGGGAGCTAACTCTCCTGTGAATCTCTTCTAGTGACGAAAATTGTCAGCCAAGAATTCTGACTCGTTTGATACAGGATTTCCAGTTTCCAAATCCAGTTTCATCCAGTAGAAACTGGGATAGGCCTGTTAAGAGACTTAACACTCAACCTTCTGAGTGGTTTGTTGAATTTCTCATTAAATCACGTCACGGATAAAGCACCCATGACTTTGTTTGATAAAAGAATCAATGCTGCATGGCGTCAAGAAATCCTCAATAGGATTCCTACTGCCATTAATAGGGGGATATTGTATTAACAAGAGCACGGATTATATCTGGACTTGATAAGAGGGTATTTTTATCTCCACATTTTCAAAAATGCGGAGATATAGTGATGATCTTTGTCCGTACGCCTGTTTTTGAGCTATAATTTTGAAACTTACCATACTTCTTATAGAGATGACAAAAATAGGTTTAGTTTGAATTTTTGTCACCAGGTGGTGCCACTGGTGCCACTTAAAGACTGAGCTAAAATAGTTCTTTTCGACGAAAGGCTCATAGGATATGTAATTTTGGTTGTTTAAAGTGTGTTCATATGTTCAGTTGGGGTCTCAAGATGTACATAAAGTTTCGGATTTTTGATTCGACCCAATGTGGTGCCCGTATGGCCACATTTGTCGTTAGAGAAGCGGTTTCCGGCGAAAGGCTCCTGGAGGTTGCAATTCGAAACGTTGAAAGTGTGTTCATATGTTCAGGTAGGGTCTCTAGATGTGCATAAAGGTTTCAGATTTTTGATTCGGCCTCATGTGGCGCCCGTATCGCCACTTTTGTCGTTAGAAAATCGGTTTTCGGCGAAAGACTCCTATGGTGTCTTAATTCGAAACGTTGAAAGTGTCTTAATTTGTTCAGGTAGGGACTCCAGATGTGAATAAAGGCTTTGGATTTTTGATTCACTCCCATGTGGCACCCGTAGCGCCACTTCTTTTGTCGTAATAGAATCAGTTTCCGGTGAAAGGCTCCTAGGGGTTTTAATTCAAAACGTCGAAAGTGTGTTCATATGTTCAAGTGGGGTCTATAGAGGTGCATAAAGGATTGGGATTTTTGATTTGTTGCCATGTGGCGCTTGTAGCGCCACTTTTGTTGTTAGAGAATCGGTTTCTGGCAAACGGATCCTGGTGGTTTTAATTCGAAACATTGAAAGTGTGTTGATATTTTCGGGGGGGGGGGGGGGGGTGGTCTCTAGATGTGCATAAACATTTCGGATTTTTTTTATACGGCCCCCATGTGGCGCCTTTTGCGCCACTTTTGTTGTTAGAGAATCGGTTTCTGGCAAACGGATCCTGGTGGTTTTAATTCGAAACATTGAAAGTGTGTTGATATTTTCAGGGGGGGGGGGGGGGGTGGTGGTCTCTAGATGTGCATAAACATTTCGAATTTTTTTTTATACGGCCCCCATGTGGCGCCTTTTACGCCACTTTTGTTGTTAGAGAATTGATTTCCGGCCAAAGTCCCCTAGCGGTTTTAATTCGAAACATTTAAAGTGTGTTCTCATTTTCCGGTAGGGCGTCCAGATGTGCATAACGTTTCGGGATTTTTTATTCGACCCCATGTGCCGCCCATAGTACAACTTTTGTCATTGGAGAATCGGTTTCCGGAGAAAAGCTCCTAGGAGTTTTAACTCGAAACGTTGATATGTTCAGGTAGGGTCTCCAGATCGTATAAAAGTTTCGGCTTTTTGATTCAGCGCCATGTGGCTCCCATTGCGCCACTTTTGTCGTCAGTGAATAGGTTTTCAGCGAACGGAAGACCTCTAGGGGTTTTCATTCCGAAGCTTGAAAGTGTGTTCATATGTTCAGGTAGGGTCTCCAGATGTGCATAGAGATTTGCGATTTTTTATACCGCCCCATGTGGCGCCCGTAGTGCCACTTTTGTCGTTAGAGAATGCGTATTGATCTGTGACCATCGTGATGGCAAACTGAAAATGCTGGGCTACACCTTAGCGTGCTTTGCACACAAATGTCACCGGTCTAGTTGTACTAGTCGAGACATCTCAACTGCAGAGGCAAATTTTAAACCAGTTCACTTCTTGTTTGATAAAAGAACTTGCCATTTTGTGTTCAAACGCATTCAAATAATTTTCTCTAAGATCGGTAGCGTCTGTGTTTCTATTGATAGAGTACGGAATACCATTATTGTTTCTGATAGAAATTAACTTGAACAAGTATCACGAACATTTGATAACGAAGGGACAAAGCTTAATAGCTCTTGAGATGTTGAGGTAACAGCTTGTGACAATTTAAAGACTGACAAGCTAACCGACAGTCCACACGCCGCTACATCTCCCATAACAATTCCGTTCAAAGTAGGAAAATAAACTTTATTAAAAAAAGCAAAAGCGACAACAAAAATCTTTTAGAGGTATTTTAATGCCTGGTAAATGAGTTATTTTTGTAGGTATGGGAGGAAAGAGTTTTCTCGACATCGTTTATCATGTCAATTGGCGTAGCGATATCAACATTTGGATCTATGGTCAGCGGATACTTATCATATGGAAGGTAAGCATACTCAGACACATTGCTGAAAACTCAACGTATATTTTGACCTTTTCACCCAACGCAGACATCAAAATTTATTGTTTTAAACAAAAAAAAAATCAACAAATTTCACTAAACCCACATCGTTCAAATGAGGGGCCACCTGATATGTGTTTGTTGAATTCTTTGAATTTTATTTTTACTGATGATTTTGTATATTACGCCGACTCTTGACGTGGATTCGTTAGGTAAAGGGTTAAACTGTGGAAAAACAATTAGTTTCTACCAATGATATCATTTCAATAGGCATAGCGATGTTAATATTCGAATCAATATTCAGCGGATACTTGTCAAACGGGAGGTCTGTTTGTTTGTTTACTCGGGTTAAACGACACTTTAAATAGCCAGGGTCACATTGCGTCGGGTAGTTTTACGGGTGGAGAAGCCAGAGTACTCGGAGAGAATCAACTGCGAAAAACTTACCATCCAACTTACTCTCCCAACACACGCAGGGTTAGGCAGGTTGAAGCAAGCTAGTAATGCGGACCTACCAGTGGTCCGGTCCAAGTAATAGTTGTCCAATACGGTTCAGTATTCGGGTGGGTTGCCCGGTCTTTTCCAAATATTCGATCCAAGGCGGTCCACTACAATATTTTCGTTTTTAACTTATATAGGACACTGTGACACCTTCCGTAGACGTATTCGAGGCCGGTGGGTGATTGCAAGCTCTTAATGGATATCCGACATGTTCGATAAACTTCCAGTACAAAGAATTCTATCAAGTACTGTGGCAGTGTAACGAGTGAATCATATATTTTCTCTTGAAGGCATTAGAACAAGTCAGGCACTCACTCAAAACGGTGGTGCATTTTTCAGATGCTGCATCTGGTCGGCACGATAAAGACTTTTTCCCGTTGTGTACCACATCCCAGAGACCTCTGACGCTGGTGTGAACACACCAAGAGAGTCTCAGTCCCAATTGATAGCCTGGTAAGCCTTGTATTGGTAGTAACCAAGCCAGAAAATAAGCAGACTGACATCTGCAAAATGAGGTCCCCAGTGGGTGAATTTAGTGATGCTACCATGCATAGTAGGGTAGCATCACTAAATTTACCCTCTGTGAACCTCAATCTGAATCAGGGTCCCAAAACGAAACAGAAAGAGGTACCCAGAGGATAAATGGCCCACTGTATGGGATATCATCATCAAATTCACCCTCTGGGGACCTCATTCTGCAAATGTCAGACAGTTTATTTTCAGGCCTGATAGTAACATTTGTAGGACATTTAGAACTTCTCAGACTAAATATGAGGATATTCTTATATTACTTAGAAATTAGAATAAGCGGTTCTTGTTGAAAATGCTGTTTTTAGACAATAGAAACACGGGATAACTTTATTCCCAGAGCGTTCATCTACTTGGTCTTTATGAATGATGTGAATTGTAGAATTCTTGTAGTTATTGTGCAGTGTTTGTAGAACTGTAAATGTTTTAATCTCTAAAATCAGTTGAGTTAAAAATCAACCCAAATCAACTGGGTTGGGTGAATATGAACCCACTTGGGTTCAAATTCACTCATCCTAGTTGATTTGGGTTAATTGTAACCCAATTAATTTAAGAGTGCAGTTGAGTGTGATAATTATTTTCGTCGTCGATAAAGTCCAGGTGTCCGAATACTTGGAATTTGGGTATTTATCCCGTGGAACTCGAAATGCCCATCCCGCCAATCAGTTGGAATGAAGTTCACTGTACCCTACACACAATAAGTCTACGTCAATACATTGTAATCGAAAATGAGGCAACAGGGTGTTTGGGGCGGGTGGGCCCCGCAATCCTGGTTAATAGTTAGAAATGTTAAGTCTCCAACAACCAACAGTTGGAAATTTCATACCCTACGATAATAGATTTCGTGGCATTTTATCTGTTTCTGTGACCATTTTAATAGAAGTTGAGGGGGTTTTAACCAAACTGGGTAGCATTTTAGAACTTAGGGTCCTTCGAAGCTTCGAAATTCTACCAATTATCTCCCCCGCTTGAACTCTTATGTGACATGTAAACATTGTGATGCATAGTGCACTATCTCACAAGCACATTCAATCAACTACTTGACCCTTCTAGAGTTAGTGCAAGACACTTCATCTCCATTGCCCACGTGGGGGCACGATGACGCCGTGTACTAAGGCGTACTGCACGTCGATGGTACGAATGTCTTCAACCAATCTAACCCTGCCTGTGCTGCAGTGCGGAGTTACGATGTTGGGGAGCTGGCAGCTGCTCGTCGTTGCTCGGTGGTTCTCTCCGGGTACTCCGGCTTTCTCCACCCGTAAAACTGTCACGGTCATGATTAGCCATTGTGCATAAATATGTGACCTTAAACATCAATAAATAAATAAATAATTCTAGAGTTTGTCTCTGTCAATAAAAACCCTATTTTATCGTATATGCCTATGTTTTGATTGTGTTGTGCGCACAATGTGCTCTAGCACATAGGCACACATTGACAAATGCCCATGAGTTGCATGTGATGTGTACACATTGTTACAATTGTGGACTGGCACAGAGACACATCTAGCAAAATCGGAATAGGTTGTCAAAAGGATATAGAAATCATAACAGATAGAACAGAGGATTCTGAAGGAATCCAATACATCAAATAGACTCCTATTCAATTTAACACACCATCAGAACACACATCCTACCTATTTGTGGACTTCCAGACTCATAGAAACCATGTGCCACCATAGTAACCAAGATGGTGACCTCCAGTATTCAAAATGGACGACGGAAATACGTGTTACCCTAATAACATGCGCTGTGCATGCTCACCGACACATCGAATCATCGTGGCTTTGACATATAACATGGCCGCTTACGTGGGCTACCATGACAACACCACAAAACGTAGCATGACTATAACGAAACCCTCGAAGCCTTCCTAAGGGTTCTGCTGATGGAGGTCATGCTGACGGAAGTTATTCCATACATGATATACTACTTATAAGGCCAAAAATAAAAATTCACTCAGGCAAAGTTTTTTGCAAGTGCCTGTTTTCTGTCTGTGGTTATTTGAAGGGTTAAAGGGACACACATCTGCCATAAATGATTAAAGTTTATTGGATATCGAACTTGAGGTGGACATTAAATATCAGATACAAACCCGAGACATTCAGTTAAAATCCACTCATAACTGATCGAGTTATTGAGTAAATCTGGACGGATGAATTCCTTGCATGAAAAGGTGCATATCTGTCACATATCATAAAACCTACTGGATCCTAAACTTGTACTTGAACTTGAGTTTTATATCCTAAATCACATCTGAATTTCATCAGTACCAAATTACAATTGATTGAGTCATTATGATTTGATTAATGTTTGACTTGCACGAGTCCAGAAAATAAAAGTTTATTTAATGAGGTTTCCACTCACGTGGTCGGCGTGTCATTTAGTCGATGCATTTTAATCTAGATATCCTGCTCAACGCTTATGGACAAGCAGTCTTTCTAGTCAAGTATCGTCTGCCTGTTCAGATAGGCAATTTTTCATGCTGTTCAGGCAGACGACATTTAACTAGAAACAATTGCTAAGATTTTATGTCTTTCTCCGCTCACTATCATTATCATCAGCACAGTCTGTGAAAGAGAACCTGTCTAGTTACATCAGTGTTGAGAAGATTCGACTTCAGGTTTTAAGTGTTAACCCTTTACCTAACATGAAAAGCAGACGACACTTGCAAAAAGAATTATTGAATAACTATTTGTTTCATTTTTTGTCTCAAAAACATAGGTTATGACCCCTCATTGGAACGAGTTCGACGAGCTCGTTCCAATGAGGGGTCATAATCCATGTTTTTGAGACGAAAAAGAAAAAAATAATGTAAATTAATTGGCGATTTTTGAGAATAGCGCTGGCCGGTTTTTTGCCGTCAGGTTGGGTAAAGGGTTAACCCTTTACCCAACGTAACGGCCAAAACCGGCCAGCGCTATTCTCAAAAATCGCCAATTAATTTTCATTATTTTTTTCATTTTTTGTCTCAAAAACATAGGTTATGACCCCTCGTTGGAACGAGCTCGTGGAGCTCGTTCCAACGAGGGGTCATAACCTATGTTTTTGAGACAAAAAATGAAAAAAATTAGTTATTCAAGAATTATTTTTGCAAGTGTCGTCTGCTTTTCATGTTAGGTAAAGGGTTAAGTAGAATATTTTTATAAAGATGAGCATAATTTCAACAAACATCGTTTGTTAGAGTATACATCAGATTGCACTTGAGATGGATATTTATTCCAATACATGATTTCAAGTTGAAATTTTGCAAAAATCAAATCATAATTGATCGAGTTTTTTTCGCAAATAAACTCAACCATATTGGCGGGCGGAGTCAGAGTCGATGAATCGTCGGATGCACGGATAAACACACATACTTACCTCATTTGCATATATTCCGCCCTTTTGGGGGTGGATGAATAATATGGATTTTATTGGTTCAAAGGTCGATTTGAATAAGATGCCATGGGTCAAAGATAGCTAACACCCATCACCTTTAGAGTTGTCTGTAACAGTTTTAGTATTTTTTTTTTGTAGAATGTTTTATGTTGCGGCGAGAGAAGGTCACATGCCGGAAGTATTGTCATATGTTCAAGTCAGTTATTGCACACCGATTATATCACTTTTATTGCGGGTAAGTAGAGTGAGAGAGAGGGGTAGAGAGGGAGAAAGAAAGAAAGAAATCGAGAGAGAGAGAGAGAGAGAGAGACACTTCCTTGATTTTTTTTAACCCTTTAAACAATGTACCGACTTCATTGAACCATACTCCATCCAGTGAAGGTTGATAAGTTATGTTTTATTTGAATATATTTTGTTATTAAAGAAAATTTTTGCACGAGTCGTTTTCACGTCTGTTGTGACTTGTGTGAAGACATGAGTACGCCGACAATGATCATTGACGGTGGCTAGAGAGATGAGGAATGAAATAAGTACTCTGCCAGCAGCACCTTTTGAAGAGTTTTGAAATGTTGTTTCAATAAAATTATATTATTGAATACTCAAAATATCTACGTCAATAGGTTTATGTTTTGGACCTGACTCTGTCAATCAACGTTCTGTTGCCTTTTTTTAATTCTATAGGTACAGATAGTGTATCCTATACTACTGTACCATCCCACCAAACCTAATACTGCATGGCCTATGGGAAGTTACCACTAGCTGCACCGGCCAAAGTCCAGGTAACAAGGCGCTTATACAACTCCTGATGATAGAGGAGTGCAAAGAGGTTCCGCTGCTGTAGCTACTTTGATTCCGTTTGTTGAATATTCCTCCTTTTTTATTCTCTTTCCTCACCAGACGAGTTGCCGTTGAGTACAACCCCTACAGTGGAGACTGACAGTATTTGCTGTGTTCGACGGTTATAAGAAAGTGCAATATCAACAACTTGAAGCTCGGTGAGAATCGATTCGAGATTCGAAACTCCCTGACTGATTCGATTTGAGATTCCATTCCACTAGAAATCCGTAATACACCGGGTATTACAAGTGATAAATAGAAGCTTCAAGTTGTCCCTAGTGTATTGTGAAATTAGTAAATTTCGTAACTTTCTCTATAAGCTGAGTACTCTAAAATGGATACCTCCAAATACCAGATGCCGTTCAAGGAGTTAAGAACCGAATCATTCTCTGTACTTGGTGAGGAGGGGGGGGGGGGGGTGTGTGACGTGGTCGGGGGCTGTCATAGGTTAGAGAAATGGATTTGAAATCTAAAGGTCAACGGTTCTATCCTGACCAGCATGATCTGCGTTGTGTCATTGGGCTTGATACTTCATGATAGCACGGTTGCGCTATGTACTAAGACGTACGGCACGACGACGGTGCATTTGGCATCAACCGATGCTACTTGTGCTGATTAGTAAGTTGAAGAGCCAGAGAGTTACTCGCCATTGCTCGCTGGTAATCTCCGAGTACTACGGCTTGCTTCGCCTTTAAACCGCCCGACAAGATATGGGTCTGACTGTTGAGTGTCGCTAAACACCAATTCACGAACAAACCAAAATTCTTTGTACTGCACATTGCGTAGAAAGTCGATCATTACTATTATATTAAAACATTACTGGGGCACATTTAATTCGGCAGATCTTTACAGGTTAAAAGAACAAAGCACGAGAAGCACCAGCGACATCACCTCGTAGACCACTGGGTCTTAATGTAAGCTATCCACTCTTTGTTGGATATTACTAAATAGTAGCAACAAGTGTAGGTATAGCTCCTCAAACTGAAACGTACATTTTTGTTTAAACAAGGCCGACTGAATGGCGGTCGCGATCTTTCGATCCCAGACAGATAAAATGGTTTTAGACCGCTACCTGAGTGAAAAAAAACCCAAATATAAGTTTGAAAACCAAACAATAAGATAATACTGTATTAACTGATGATCATTAATAGAGATCTTCGAAGCTTCGAGATTTGATTTGATTCGAGTCGCACTGACACAGGATACCTGGTGATAGAATAAGCGTTCAAAGAGGTTCCGCTACCGAAACTACTTGAAATTCGTTCTGAATATTCTGCTTTTTTATTGATTTGTCCAAACAGACTGCTGTAATTTGGGACTTAAAGATTAAAGAGCTGGTTCGTCCAATAATTATGGGTGAGTTTGAATTATAATCCAAGGCTCTATGTTTGGTCAAAACATTCCTTGTGGGAGTTAGAAATTACACAGAATTTTAACCCCCTAAATATGGATCCCTATACCTTACGGACTTGATTTATATGGACAGTTACACCAATGGAAATAATTGTGGGGAAAACTCATAAAATTAGACAAATTATGAACTCATAAATTTCTGTATGTCCGTTGCATACAATACTTGAGTAGATACTACCAATATTTATGGATGAGGGAAGGTGCAATGTCTACAGTAGTAGGAGATGTATGAAACGGGCCTCATTGGCTGGACCCCGGAAGTGACGTCATGTCACGTGGCCTGGTGGCGCCATGTTTGGTTGTCATGGTAACCCGCGTGAGCGGCCATCTGTCGACGTCATCTGCATAGTGATACGTGGTGTGAGTGCGCATGCGCAGCGCGTGTTGTTAGGGTGATACGTATTTCCGTCGTCCATTTTGTATACTGGAAACCGCCATCTTAGTTTCTATGGTAGCACGTGGTTGCTATGTGACTCAATGGCTTCCAACAAGACAGGGGTATGTTCGGATGGTATGTTCCTTTGTAGAATAGTAATTTCCGATTCGTAGAATTACCACAAACAACCCGACAAGTTATACTATTTCGAATTGTTTTCAGAATTCTCTGCTTCTATCTATATATGCAATAGTTTTCGTCTACCTAACCATGTTCCTTTGTTCTGGAGTATACTCCAGTAGCGCCGAAGAGCCTATCAGTTGGAACAGTTTTGCTTATTGCAGCTATATTTAGCAATCTCTGGTCTATTCGTGTTTGTTCTTACCCTATTCCAAGTACTCTTGTTATTTTATTTATATAGATCATTTATATAGATTATAACTAACCAATCAGATTGCTTGATTTCCCATAATCTGTATGCAGAGTTATCTCCCTTGTGTATAACAAAAGCATTCCCAAAACCAATAAGCTATCGAGCAGTTACTGATAAACCATTGCTCGAACGACTCGAATCCCATCGAGCAAATGAGCTTTAGAGTAATTGCTCGATCAAGTGACTCGGCTTATTGCTCGAACGACTCGAATCCAATCGAGCAAATGAGCTTTAGAGTAATTGCTCGATCGAGTGACTCAGCTTATTGCTCGAACTACTCGAAGTCCATCGAGCAAATAAGCAATCGAGTAATTGCTCGTTCGAGTGACTCGCACATATTGCTCGTCGACTCATTTCAGTATTTGAGGATACCTATGGCCTGGTATTGTATTATCTGAGGATACCTATCGAGGATACCTTTTATAGGATACTTATCTGAGGATACTATTACCTGTACCACAAGAATACCTACCCCAAATATCCCTTATAAGCTATCGAGCAGTTACGGATAAGTCATTGCTCGAACGACTCGAATCCCATCGATCAAATGGGCCATCGAGCAATTGCTCGTTCGAGTGACTCGCACATATTGTTTATCGACTCATTTCAGTAGTTGAGGATACCTATGGCCCGGCATTGTATTATTTTAGGATACCTATCGAGGATACCTTTTATAGGTTACTTATCTACCACAGGATATACCTATCCCAAATATCCCTTATAAGCTATCGAGCAATTACTGGTAAGTCATTGCTCGAACGACTCGAAGCTCATCGAGCAATTGCTCGTTCGAGTGACTCGCACATATTGCTCGTCGACTCATTTCAGTATTTGAGGATACCAGGGGCCTGGTATTGTGTTATTGAGGATACCTATCGAGGATACCTTTTGGAGAATCACTTTTTTTGTCGTATGAGGCCATGAGTAATAATGTAGTCTTACCAATCGCTTCCATCTTGTCGCCAAAGCTCCAAGGTCACTACTTGTCAATGGCCTATCTGTCCTATCGTTAGCTTCTATAACAGGCTTGTTCTATTGCGGCCTTGTACCAGTACTATTGACTAAACTATCATCCATTAATATTGCCTTGGGGGTCATCATCACTGGAATTTCTGTTGTATACTGTTCTTTTTTTTTCTTTTCTTCTCTTTTTTTTGTCTTCTTTGATTTCAATCTGCTTTTACCCCGTCTCTCTCTCTCTCTCTGTCTCTCTGTCTCTGTCTCTGTCTCTCTCTCTTGAGTTAACTTCTTTTGTGTATAATGTTTACATATTGTTAGATTTTGTTCTGCCTTTTGTCATCTATTAGTCTTCGTACAGGAGCGGAGGGTTTTCTAAGTGGTCAGCACTTGTCCTCCAATCCTGATTTGCATTGTTGAATGGCAAATAAAAATATGTTTATCATTAGCTTCTACAGCAGGCTTGTTCCATTGCGGCCTTGTACCAGTACAATTGACTAAACTATCATATATTAATATTGACTTGTATCACTACTTCATAGCTTTACGCTTTCAAAATGTTCAATCATATTTCCCCTGTATACATATCAGGCATTCCGTAATTGAGATTCCTAGCCGATTCCGTAAGATATGGATTCCGTGTTTTTAAATCAACACTCGAGGGTATGGAAAGAGATTGATAACACCCAATTCAACAATGACTACAAGACTCCGAACAGATACAACTGAGAACCAAGATCGAAGGGAACACAACATAACAAAGTGAAGGAACTGGACGAAGATCCAACAGAACCAAGATCGAAGTGAACATAACAAAGTGAAAGAAGGTCAAACTAGTCGGATTGATCGAACTAGTTGGACAGACTGAACAGATAGACGAGAACCGATCAAATGAAGTTATCGAAGTGAAACACTGAATTGACCATAAAAAGTGAACAAAGATCCAACACAACCAAGATCCAAGTGAACATAACAAATATCACGAAATTTTACTTAATCTTAATGCCCAATAAATTCAATAAAATTTTCAACTGAATGAACTATAACCCTAATGAAAATATATCAGTGTAAACCTCTTTGAACTGTTTGAATGAACTCTAACCCTAATGAATGTATATATAATTAACACCCTTGAACTGAACAACGTTTAACTGAATAAATTTTAAACTTAATGAAAATATAAACAATGTTAACCCCTTTGAAGTCAAAAAAGATTTTAACTACAAACCATTAAAATAAATTTTTTCAATAGGGAAGGGGAATACCCTCGAGTGTTGATGTAAAAACACGGAATCCATATTTTACGGAATCGGCTAGGAATCTCAATTACGGAATGCCTGTTATGTATACAGGGGAAATCTGATTGAACATTTTGAAAGCGTAAAGCTATGAAGTAGTGATACAAGTCAATATTAATGGATAATAGTTTAGTCAATAGTACTGGTACAAGGCCGCAATGGAACAAGCCTGTTATAGAAGCTAATGTAGGACAGATAGGCCATTGACCAGTAGTGGTCTTGGGGCTTTGGCGACAAGATGGAAGCGATTGGTAAGACTACATTACTACTTATACGACAAAAAAGGGATTCTCCAAAAGGTATCCTCGATAGGTATCCTCAAATAATACAATACCATGCCACGGGTATCCTCAAATACTGAAATGAGTCGACGAGCAATATGTGCGAGTCACTCGAACGAGCAATTGCTCGATAGCTCATTTGCCCGATGAGCTTCGAGTCGTTCGAGCAATGACTTACCAGTAACTGCACGATAGATTATAAGGGATATTTGGGATAGGTATGTCTTGTGGTAGATAAGTATCCTATAAAAGGTATCCTCGATAGGTATCCTCAAATAATACAATACCGGGCCATAGGTATCCTCAAATACTGAAATGAGTCGACGAGCAATATGTGCGAGTCACTCGAACGAGCAATTGATCAATAGCTCGTTTGCTCGATGGGATTCGAGTAGTTCGAGCAATGACTTATCAGTAACTGCTCGATAGCTTATAAGGGATATTTGAGATAGGTATTCTTGTGGTACAGGTAATAGTATCCTCAGATAAGTATCATATAAAATGTGTCCTCGATAGGTTATCCTCAAATAATACAATACCAGGCCATAGGTATCCTCAAATACTGAAATGAGTCGACGAGCAATATGTGCGAGTCACTCGAACGAGCAATTACTCGATTGCTCATTTGCTCGATGGACTTCGAGTCGTTCGAGCAATAAGCCGAGTCACTCGATCGAGCAATTACTCTAAAGCGCATTTGCTCGATGGGAGTCGAGTCGTTCGAGCAATAAGCCGAGTCACTCGATCGAGCAATTACTCTAAAGCTCATTTGCTCGATGGATTCGAGTCGTTCGAGCAATGGTTCATCAGTAACTGCTCGATAGCTTATTGGTTTTGGGAATGCTTTTGTTGTACACAAGGGAGATAACTCTGCATACAGATTATGGGAAATCAAGCAATCTGATTGGTTAGTTATAATCTATATAAATGATCTATATAAATAAAATAACATGAGTAGTTGGAATAGGGTCAGAACTAACAAGAATAGACAAGAGATTGCTAAATATAGCAGCAGTAAGCAAAACTGTTCCAACTGATAGGCTCTTCTACGCTACTGGAGTATACTCTAGAACAAAGGAACATGGTTAGGTAGACGAAAACTATTGCATATACAGATAGAAGCAGAGAATTCTGAAAAGAATTCGAAATAGTACAACTTGTAGGGTTGTTTGTGGTAATTCTACGAATCGGAAATTACTCTTCTACAAAGGAACATACCCTCCGAACATTCCCCTGTCTTGTTAGGAGCCATTGGGTCACATAGCAACCACGTGCTACCATAGAAACCAAGATAGCGGCCTCCACTATACAAAATGGACGACGGAATCACGTATCACACTAGCAACACGCTCTGCACATGCGCACTCACACCACGTATCACTATGGAGATGACGTCACAAGATGGCCACTAACGCGGGTTACCATGACAACCAGACATGGCGCCATCAGGTCACGTGACATGACATCACTTCCGGGGTCCAGCCCGGGGTCCATCCAATGAGGCCCGTTTCATACATCTCCTACTACAACGTGAAGAACAGTGAGATTCCATTCGATTCTAATCCTCGATCTGATTCGATTCAACCTGAAATTTGAGATTGGAAGGAGTAAAATTGTAAACATTCGTTTGATAACACGCAGACAAACAAACAAACAAGAACGTTACTTCTTGAATTGTTATCCCCCCATTTGAAAAAACGCGGGGATATATTGGTTGTCTTCGTCCGTCCGTCCGTCCGTCCGGGAATGGTTTCCGGCGAAAAACTCCTAGGGGTTTCAATTCAAAACATTGAAAGTGTGTTCATGTTCATTCATAGGGTCTGTAGATGTGCATAAAGGTTTTGGATTTTTGATTCGGCCCTCGGGGGCGTAAGGGGTACCACTTTTGTCGTTAGAGGAATGGTTTCCGGCGAAAAACTCCTAGGGGTTTCAATTCGAAACATTGAACGTGTGTTCATGTTCATTCATAGGGTCTGTAGATGCGCATAAAGGTTTTGGATTTTTGATTCGGCCCTCGGGGGCGTAAGGGGCACCACTTTTGTCATTAGAGGAATGGTTTCCGGCGAAAACCTCCTAGGGGTTTCAATTCGAAACATTGAAATTGTGTTCATGTTCATTCATAGGGTCTGTAGATGTGCATAAAGGTTTTGGATTTTTGATTTGGCCCTCGGGGGCGTAAAGGGCGCCATTTTTGTCATTAGAGGAATGGTTTCCGGCGAAAAACTCCTAGGGGTTTAAATTCGAAACATTGAAAGTGTGTTCATGTTCATTCATAGGGTCTGTAGATGTGCGTAAAGGTTTTGGATTTTTGATTCGGCCCTCGGGGGCGAAAGGGGCACCACTTTTGTCGTTAGAGGAATGGTTTTCGGCGAAAAACTCCTAGGGGTTTCAATTCGAAACATTGAAAGTGTGTTCATGTTCATTCATAGGGTCTGTAGATGTGCATAAAGGTTTTGGATTTTTGATTCGGCTCTCGGGGGCGTAAGGGGCACCACTTTTGTCGTTAGAGGAATGGTTTCCGGCGAGAAACTCCTAGGGGTTTCAATTCGAAACATTGAGAGTGTCTTCATGTTCATTCATACGGTCTGTAGATGTGCATAAAGTTTTTGGATTTTTGATTCGGCCCCGAGGGGCGCAAGGGGCACCATTTTTGTCGTTAGAGGAATGATTTCCGGCGAAAAGCTGCTAGGAGTTTCAATTCAAAACACTGAAAGTGTGTTCGTGTTCATTAGTAGGGTCTGTAGATGTGCATAAAGGTTTTGGATTTTTGATTCGGCCCCGAGGGGCGCAAGGGGCACCATTTTTGTCGTTAGAGGAATGGTTTCCTGAGAAAAACTCCTAGGGGTTTCAATTGGAAACACTAAAAGTGTGTGCATGTTAATCAATAGGGTCTGTAGATGAGCATAAAGGTTTTGGATTTTTGATTCGGCCCCGAGGGGGGCAAGGGGCACCACTTTTGTCGTTAGAGGAATGGTTTCCGGCGAAAAACGCCTAGGGTTTTCAATTCGAAACATTGAAAGTGTGTCCATGTTCATTCATAGGGTCTGTAGATGTGCATAAAGGCTTTGGATTTTTGATTCGGCCTCGAGAGGCGCAAGGGGCACCATTTTCGTCGTTAGAGGAATGGTTTCCAGAGAAAAACTCCTAGGGGTTTCAATTCGAAACACTGAAAGTGTGTTCATGTTAATCAATAGGGTCTGTAGATGTGCATAAAGGTTTTGGATTTTTGATTTGGCCCCGAGGGGTGCAAGGGGCACCATTTTTGTCGTTAGAGGAATGGTTTCCAGAGAAAAGCTCCTAGGGGTTTCAATTCGAAACACTAAAAGTGTGTTCATGTTAATCAATAGCGTCTGTAGATGTGCATAAAGGTTTTGGATTTTTGATTTGGCCACGACAAAAATCACAAATGCGAATGCGGGGATATACTATAGCGTGCTTTGCACACAAATGACACCCCTCTAGTTAACCTATCGGTCCCAGCTGAAAAAATATTGTCAGTTTATTACTCTTCACCCTCAACTCTGTTAAATCTTCGAACCCTGGGGGTATCTCCCATGTCAGTTCAATGGCAGCAATTAGAAGAGTCCATATTCATTATCATGGGGATAGACCAATCAAAATTTTCAACGTTCAGCCTTAGGGCTGCACGTTGAAAATATTGATTGGTCTATCCCACAGATTTACTTCGCAGCCTTCCTACTCAATGAATGTATGACGTATCATATTCTTGCGACGTAAAAAAGACCTCTCGTGTTCAAAGGGTGAAGTGAACGTTTATCGATGGGGTAGTGGAGTCATTAGAGAAACTAGAAATGAGCAGGGGAGTGCCCATATCCCTTGAATGAGAAGAAAAAGACTTCGTTGGATAAACCTTTGCACGCTGATGTCGAAATATCTCAGTTTCAACTTGCAAATTTTTACCATAATAATACAACTAGGAATTTAGCCAATTCAGCCTCGTTCGACATAGCTCATTGAGATAGGTAACTTTGGAAGCAGTCTGGGAGATTCTTTGGGAGCGCTGTGGCTCTCTGGTGAGAGCAATTAAATCAAACCGAAAGGTTCGCGGTTTGAACCTTATTAACGCTAACAGTTGTGTCCTTGAGCAAGGCACGTAATCCCGATTACCCACATGGGGGCAGTGTGGCGTTGTGTGCTAAATTGTACTGCAATGGGGAACTTGACTTCAACCGATGCTAACCCTGCTCGTGTGGAGTTGGATCGTTGGAGAACCTGACTGTTGCTCGTCCGTCGCTGCTCGGTGATTCTCATCGGGTACTTCGGCTTCCTCTACCCGTAAAACTGTCCGGTGTGACAGGAATGATAGTCCGTAGGACAATTAGTCCCTCTGGACTATTATTCCGCGGAATTATAGTCCTAGGTCTAACATTTCTAGGAACAGTAGTCCGCTGGACTACTATTCCTAGAAATGTCAGACCTAGGACTATAATTCCGCGGAATAATAGTCCAGAGGGACTAACGTTCCTACGGACTATCATTCCTGTCACACCGGCACGAGGTGATCCCGACTGTCGAATATGTCGTTGAACTCCTATAAAAAACCCTCCGTGTCATTGTATATCCCTCACCCAACTGACAATTTAGGACCTTATTTGATTTTATGATGGTATGAGTCTAGTAAATAGTGACCATCAGTCAGAAATTCCCCCGCTCGTAAAACTGTCCGACAAGAGGTGATCTCTAGCTGTCGAATCCTTAGTTTTTGTTTTTTTTACTTTCAGACTGTTTTGGCAACAATTTTGATAATATATACAGATCTGGTCACCTTAATCAACGTATATTCTCTCCTATCTGAATTCTTCTCAGCCATGGTAATGGTGGGATTAATTATAATGCGTTACAGAAGACCGAATTTAGAGAGACCATTCAAGGTAATTTGTTATTAACTCTTCTCAAACGGTGTAAGTAGGAGCTGGGTTGTCGCCTCATCCAAGCATTTCTTTGTCACCAATGCAGAGATTGATGGATTCAGTTTCTTCATGATAATCATTCACGCTAAATGTAATTGCAATCTGCCATTACTAATCTACGTCAGTGATTATTTATAACCATGTTTAACCCTTTGTGGGCCCTGATTAGCTAGTCCATGTCAGTTCAATTCCATCAATTGGAACAGTCCATATTCGGGGTGGACCAATTAATATTTTCAATATTGATTGATCTGCCACCAAGCCAGACAATAAGTCATCTGCAAACTGAGGTCCGGACAGTGTGAATTTAGTGATGCCACCCTGCATAGCAGGATAGCATCACTATATTTACCCTCTGTGATCTTCAGTCTGAATCAGGGTCTCAAAACAAAACAGAAAGAGCTACCCAGAGGATAAATTGGCCAACTGTATGGGATAGCATCATCAAATTCACCCTCTAAGGGACCTCATTCTGCAAATGTCAGACTGTTTATGTTCAGGCCTGTCTGCCACACAAATATCATGACAAACCATTTAGTTAAGTCATGGAATTCGGACGTAGCATGATCCTGGATCGAAAAAAAAACGGCCGTTCGAGTTTAATGGGTTAACGTTATATACTTTGTGGTCCCTAGGGTTTTAAATCCACTCCTTTTTATTTCAGGGGTTGAATGGTGGGGGTGGGGAGTGGAAGTTAGGCTGGATAACTGTCCTCCCCGATAAAATCATGTACAAATTTGTGACCTAAGAAGCGATCTGGGTGCTTTTAGGACATTAGTCGACTACCGACAGGTGCCGATAATCCACTAATTCCCTAAAGTCGCCAGGTTTTCTCTACAGGCATACACTGTAATCTGACGTTCTATTATGGTAGTCAGTAAACACTACTCCGCCACAGACACCAACTTGGATAATCCCCCGACTCGAAAAGGTAATTCTTCGCTTTTAAAGATGACGGATAGAAAAACGAGCAATTTTAAATAAGTGTATAAAAACAAAAGCCAGACTAACAATATGAGCGCTATCGAAATCTCTTCGTTTGTCATTTTCAAATATTATGAGCACTGTTTGGCCAAACACGGCCTTTGTGTTTTTTAGTATCTATTCTTCCCGTATCGTACGGAGACCATTTTGTCTCCCACAAGCGCTGAGATGACACGCGAATTTAACATTTGTGTAACAAAGAACATTCGGTTACCTGAATTATCGATCGCCCCCTTTGTGACATCTGACGTTTTGATCGAACATCGGAAGCGTGAAATGGGTTTCGGACATATGTGACTGTTTATTCGTGAATAAGTGTGCCGAGGGATGAATGATGGCAAATATTGTTGTTATTTTTTTTAACCCTTTACCTAACAGGAAAAGCAGACGACACTGGCAAAAAAAATCTTTAATAACTATTTTTTTCCCTTTTTGTCTCAAAAACATAGGTTATGCCCCCCCCCCCCCCCCCCCCCCCCCGGTTGGAACGAGCTCGACCACCTTGTTCCAGCGATGGGTCATAACCTATGTTTCTGAGACGAAACATGAAAAAATAATGAAAATTAATTGGCGATTTTTGAGAATAGCGCTGGCCGGTTTTGGCGGTTACATTGGGTAAAGGGTTAAATTACGCTCCCAAAACATACCAGAATGAGCTCGTCGTGCTGGTTACAGTGAGGAATCATGTGGTGTATTTTGTAAGTTCCCCCCCCCCCCCAAAAAAAAAAAAGTTTAATTATTTAGAAAAAAATAATGTAAGCGCCGTTTTCGACTGGTGTTCGGGGTTCAATATTTCGGCGTTTGAGCGAAAATCAAGTGGAGTATATCGTCTTTCCACAAATATATAAAAATACTAACTTACAATTTTTATGGTGTAATTATGCGTTTTGTTAATTTTTTTTTTGATTTCTCTAAGATTGGGGCCGACATTTTGTCTATCTGTGTCACCAGCAGTATGCATTGAAGCGCGCTATCAAACATTAATAACGATGCCAACACTCTACTGCACACCACCTTTACACTTGTGGCGCCAGAATTTTCCCGACATGTGGCTTGTGCTCCCCAACGCTGGGGCTAAAGTATTCCACGACAAGCAGACAATAAAGGAGGCAGTTTCACCGATCAGGGGGTGGTGTTGCAAGCCTCTGTGATGGAGAGGGGGTATATCCCCGACCCTATTTGGTGCCAACCCTGCACCTTTATCTCTAAAAACTGCAGTGCATGGCTGACAATTTCTATCATTGGAAGTGATTGGAAGTTTACGCCCTTTAAATTCCTAAAGTTGTCAGTATATTTAATACTAAAGGTATTGGAATTTCATATTGAAATTTAAATTTCGAAATGTTAGCGAATTTGTATGATCGATGTCCGCATTATTTCACAAACGGTTTATTTTGTGTTCAAAGTAATTAATGATCTTCGACTGGGGAGAAATTCTTATCTGGTCGTCAATGACAACATTCTGGTGAGTGTTTCTTTCTCCCTGACAAATTAACACTCGTGAACAAATTCACTTAATTGAGCTTTTGCTCTTGGTGACAATCGTGGTTCTCGCTCTCGGAGAAAAAATCTTTTGAGGGTGGTTTTCAACTTAAATATTGTGCCTCAGATGCCAAATGATGTTGTAATAATATTTTTATAAGAATAATCCCGGCATTGAAGCGGCATTGGTTCTGGTTATGGTTTTGATTTGAACTGTTATAATTCGTTTCTGACAGTCTGTTCACATTTTGAACTATCTCTTTTGCCAAGCAAAATGTACACTGATAGAAGTTTGAGAGACAAAACAGTTCTAAATTATAAAACCTTTCATAATGTTGGGAAAACTGATCAAGATTATCTACATGAGATAGATACAGATATTATGCATTCCACCTCACAAAAACATTCGCCAAACGACGACTGCGTTGATGATATTTTGTCCCTGTATCAGTATGCATCGCGTCTTCTGATTTGTCAACGTGACCGAGACAAATAGCCATGCTATCGGCTATCTTCAAACATACGGATGATAAGAGCGCGCGCCGCTGTTCCCCGTTTGTCACTCGAGAAACATCCAGGTGATAAAAATAACCTTTGACCCCGACTGGGTCACATCGATTTGCAGAAACTCCTATTAGAACTGTTAATTAAATTGTAACGGGGTAAATCCCGGCCATAAAGTTTTTTTTCATTGAGGGTCACAGTTTCAGTGAGGGTTTTGGAGCCAAACTGAGGTAAAAGTAGGAAATCCACGGCGAGCAAATATACGGGCACAGTCAGTGTAACTACTGTAAGACTTGGTGTCAACAACAAATTAACATTACCAGGGCATTAAATCTCGGCGCACTTCATAATTTATTTTGCGGTTTTTGATGGTCGGCGTAGAAATGTATGCTATTAATTCCACCTACCTTTTACAAAATTCAATGACTGCGGCTCAATTCAAAATCTTCAAGTTTAAACCCAAGTGGAGTCTGAAATTGTGAGACACCGTTCCCGAAATTCAAAATGTCACCTTCCGTCGTTTTAAGTGAATATTTAAGCTATTCTCCCAAAGACATGAATAAAACACACATCACAACACATCTAACATGCTGAAGCGTGTTCCATGGAAATACAGTACACTCTGGAAGGCTGAATTTACACGGTTTTAAAACTGTTTCAACGAATTCAAATTCACCAAAGTGAAAAACTTCACCATGTGTGATCTGGTTTATAAACAACGATTCGGAAATAGACGCGGTCTATTTATAGTTTTGCTGTGACGTTTGTTACGCTGTTTGGTTCAAAACCAGAGGCCCAGTGTGGGGTTTAAACCTCGTCGCCTGAGTCTTAATGTGGGATCATATTTTACATCTCGGCATTATTTCTGTGTTAGAAGGCGGAACAATATCGTTATCTCAGGCAACATCCAGGGTACATGGAGATTTAATACCTGGATGTCTCCTTTTCAACCATTCGGCTTGCGCCTCATGGCTGAAGACCGACATCCAGGTATTAAATCTCCATGTACCCTGGATGTTGCCCGAGATAACTTATAATCACACAACAGACAATCGAGCAACAGCAACATTCAGACGAATCTGATGATTCGGAGCAGAAAGATTCTGAAAATGGAACGCGAACTAGCAGAGCTGCAAAAACAAAAAAAAAAAAAATTGAGAAAGAAAGACAGGAAAGAAACATTAAAAAGACAATTAGATGATGCCAAGACAGAATTGAAAGAACTGCGTCGTTCTGAATCTTCCACAGGTGCGAGGAAATTACTCAAGAATACAGAAAAGACAGTGATTCACGGATTAATTTAAAACAAAATATACAGTTACCCAAATCAAAGTGTGAAAACCAAGACACTGATGTTGAGCGTGATAAATTTAAATCAAAACATTCTTTCTCAAATCCTTCTGATATATCCCTATCTACTCTTAGAAGTGATAAAAAATTATCCAACGTCGTTCAAAAGCAGTTAAAAAAGCTAGGGTTGAAAAGATTCACCGTTGATCCAGTTGAGTCAAACGACACAGATTGTGAAGATGAGTGTGTAAACCAAGACACTTATGTCGAACGTGTTAAATTTGAATCAAAACATTCTTTCACAAACCCTTCTGATACATCCCTTACCTCGGATTTTCTCCGAGAGCGAGAACCACAATTGTCACCAAGACCAAAACCTCAGTTAAGTGGCTTTGTTCGCGAGTGTTAATTTGACAGGGAGTGAGTATGATCGATGACTGCATTATTTCACAAACTTCAGGTTTTTCCTGTAGAGTAGTATAAAAATACAGAATTTGGGTTTTTACAATAATTCTTCCCAATCAGTTTCAACGTTTGATTATTATTCTCGTTTGAAATACTTTTAAAAATACGAAAATTCCTTATATTGACCATCTGTTGATATTCTGTACCCTTTGTTGTTCATTATATCAACAGTGGGCGCATCGTGATATATAATATAGATAATGTCCTTTCCATTAATATAGAAGTCTATGAGGTGACATTTCGCCCCCTGAGTTCCAATTTGTTCTATGTGCCTACTGGAACTCAGGGGACGATTTGCTAAATGACTCGAAGCTAACACTCTGCTTTTGCGGATTTGCATGGAAATGACCTTTGGACATACTTTCATGCAAATCCGTTAGAGTAGAATGTCTGCTCATTAACACATAGGGAGAGGGATGGGGGAGTTACTGCCTTGATTCCCCCAATAAGCCACTCAAAAGAATGGCAGTTTCGGAATGCTAGTGTTTGCATGCAAATTATTCAATAACGGCATGCTTATTCTCATACATACATATTCTTTTGTATGTGTTGTGTAATTGTTAACGTCTGTGGATTTGAAGCTGTTGGGGTAAGATCTCTAACAGAATTACTGGTTGCAGAGTTATTAGGGCAGCGTGGGGGAGGGGTGCGGATGGGCCTAAATGTTTGCTTTCCACGGTTGATATAAAATGGCCAGAGCTATTCGACCCCAGAGCTGTTCAGGGTGGAGGCTTAAATTTTACTATTATGGCTATTTTCATTGTTGAAATGTAATGCCCTCCAGATAAAATTTAGGATGAGGGCAATTGTTGCTTTAGGTCGTATATTCGCTAAACTACTGTTTCATGTTCGAAAAGCTAGTATTTTTCTTTGTATAGCTTTACATGAAGATAGTCTCTCAAACCCTAAACGTGTAATTAAGGTGCCAGCTGGTTAGCACTCTATAATCAACTTTTATGTTTGAACGGAATCATTCTTATAAGTTTTCCCATTGAATGGGATACCACGTGGTGACTTCAGCGGGTACAGTTACATGGATCCCTCATCACCACCATTACGGTTTGTACGCGTATACGTCCATGCTTTTTACAGCAATGTATATGAGAGTGGGGTGGGGTGGGGAGGTGGGTCTGTGTGTGTGTGTGTTTGTGTGGTGTGCGTTTGTGGTTGCGATAGGGTGGGTGTGTGTGAGTGAGTGTGAGTCTCAAATGTACATAAAGTTATATACCATTGTATTCAGTTTTCCAAGCCTGCGGCTTTTTAATCGCTACACTATACCCTCAAATATTCAGGAAAGGTTAGATAAAATGACATTCCAGAATGAGTGTCACCGGAGAGTGTGCTATACTGTGTGGAACGCACATGGCCTTATGAACAAAATTAACGATTCCGGATTTCATTGGGCTACTAAAACGCCATGACTTCATAACGTTAACGGAAACGTGGCATTCAAGTATGGATGACATTGCCATCCCAGGGTATACTTGTGTAGATATGCGACGCAACAACTCAACAATTCAAAAAGGTGGAGTTGCGTTTTACTTTCTCGACAAGTATAAACAGCTTTTCCAGAAGTCTTTTACAGCCAACGATGTGACACCATGGGTACAGTTTGACGGGAAATTATTCATTATCCCAGATCCAATACTTTTTGTATCTGTGTATATTCCACCTAGTAATTCCACCTACTGGTTATCAAAAGATGTTGAATCGTCCGTGTACTATGGCATTGAGAACAAATTACAGTCAAACTCCGAAAACACCATGACTATCATGGGGGTGGGGGGGGGGGGGTGGGGGTGGGGGAGACTTCAATTCACGTATTGTAATCTGCCGGATTAGGTTGCAGGTGACGGTGACAAATATACATCGTTACCAAGTTCTTATATTATAGACTCCAGTTCGAATCGATCGAGCCTAGACAACATTGTAAATTCATATGGCCGGCAATTATTATCATTATGTCAGAGTGCAAGGCTCCGAATAATTAATGGTAGATGTCATGGGGACATTATGGGTAATTTTACCAGCTTCCAATGCAACGGGGCGAGTGTGGTTGACTATATTTTGATATCAGACATGTATCTATCCGATGTTGATTATTTTTGTGTGAAAACACCAAATCAGTACTCAGACCACTGCCAATTAACCCTGCATTTAAAATATTCTACCTGTAGTACGGGTTTCCAAAAGGAAAAAAAAGTATGCCTATACGAAACAAAAAAATGTTACTAAAATGGACCAAAGAAAGCGCTACAAAGGCGCTAACCGCACTACATTGTCCAGCGATCCAAAATAAAAAACAACAGTTCATTATGAAGCCGTATGACGAAAATGTCGAAGGCGCTGAGAATGCACTGAGAGATTTCTCGGAAATATTAGACATCATTAACAAAACTGAAACTAAAAGACTTTCATGTAAAATGTCCAAAAGAAAACCCAAAAATAAATGGTTTGACAGCGATTGTAAACATCTCAAGATTCGGATGGAAAGAGCTATAAACTCGCTGAAAAGACAACCCCACGACAAGACGCTGAACCGCGACTTCTTTATTGCGAAAAAAGCATACAAGAAGGCTACAAAACGAAAGTACAAATTATATTATAAAAATGTGTGCGATCACTAAGAAGAGCTTTCAACATCAGACACCAAAATATACTGGCAAAAAATTAACGAGATACGAAAGAGTAATAGCCAAGAGGAACACCATTTGGACTCGGACACTTCTGTAGACTTCTTCAAATCGCTGCTTTGCGAGCCGAAGAAGTGTTTCAGACAGGCAGGTCCCCGATTGCAAATGTCCGACAACAGTATCAAGTGTCCTATTAATAACGATAGCTTTTCTGCAACTGAAATTATTCACGCAGTCAAGCGTCTGAAAAATAGGAAAGCAACAGGCGAAAATAATATCTCTAACGAGCTGTTGAAAACAATCTTGCCCAATTTAAAAGACCACGTAACGAAATTGTTTAATTTAGTCTTTGATTCTGGACATTGTCCTGTTTCATGGAGTAAATCTGTTCTAACAACACTATACAAGAAAGGTGACAGACATGACCCAAACAACTACAGGGCAACAGCGATAAGTAATGCCTTGGGCAAATTGTTTAATAAAGTGATTAACGAAAGGATTAACAGCTTTCTTGAGGTCAATTCTCTTATTAGTGATAATCAGTTTGGGTTTCGACAGGAGCGTAGCACAACTGATGGCGCTTTCATACTCAAAACGGTGATTAACAAATATAAAATAATTAAACGACCGCTGTATGCAGCCTTTGTAGACTTCAGGAAGGCATTTGACACTGTAGACAGAGATATTCTATTCATAAGGCTAAGAAACATAGGGATCTGTGACAAAATGTTAAACATTTTACAATCCTTATACAGCTCAAGCTACTACCTAGTCAAAACAAAGGATGGAGTAGGTCCGCCTTTTCTGTCTACTATTGGCGTGAGGCAAGACTGCGGGGTCTCTCCGACATTATTTAAAATATACATCGATGACATAAAATTACATTTTGACGATGACTGTGCTCCCGTTGAGGTTAACAACACCAGAATTAACCACTTACTCTTTGCAGACGATTTGGCTTTAATATCAGACTCTCCTTCCGGCCTCCAGCACTGTTTAGATAAATTAGAAGAATATACCAGACAAAATGCTTTAAGTGTAAACATCGATAAAACTAAAATTATGATTTTTAACTCACGTAGAATGAAACATACCCCAAAGTTTTATATTGGCTCTAAACTTTTAGAACAAACTTCCAAGTATACATATCTGGGTTTAACTTTTACAATTGCAGGTAAAATGCAAAACGCACAGAAGGAGTTGAGTCTTAAAGGCCTAAAGGCACTTCATAGCCTGCAAACTGCTTTTAGGAACAAATGGTCTCCACCAATATCCACCTCCTTAGAATTTTTTGATTCCCTTATAAAACCCATTGTACTCTACGGAAGTGAAATTTGGGCTGCTGAGTTAAATAACGTATCCTTCGATAACACACCATGTGAAAATATCCATCTTCGGTTTTGCAAGCTACTACTGGGTGTGGGCAACAAATCTTCCAACCATGCTGTACGAGCTGAAGTTGGGCGATACCCATTGCACATAGATGCAACACTTCGCATGATCAGATATGTTCAGAAATTATATCAGTTACCATCGCCCCTTTTACTGAGTGAGGCGAGAACGGAATATGAGAAATACTCAAAGGGCGACTCAATATTTATTAAATGTCAGCAATTTGTAAAAAATCACAACAGAGAAAATGATACGATCAGAATGTCTGACATTAAGAGCTTCAGAATGACCTCGGAAACACCCACTTTGAGCGATTCTTAAACGACATCAACGACGACTGTAAAAAGAACGGTAAAAATAAATTGAGAACATACAGGATGTTCAAAGAAACGTTCAGTTTGGAACCATATCTTTTGAACATCACGTCGTTGGATGCCAAAAATATGTTCACTCGTCTGAGAATAAGTAACCACAAGTTACTTGTTGAGAAAGGTAGACACACACAGCCTCCTTTGCCTCACAACGAAAGGCTTTGCCGGGTATGTGACTCCAGAGCTGTGGAAGATGAGATACATTTTGTAATGGATTGCATGGGATACGAATCAATTAGGGATAATACATTTCGGACAATCGTGAGAGAATAACCACAGTTTTCTGAAATGATAAGCTCGAAAAGATTTATATTCCTCATGAAAAATGAAATTCCATCGCTCTGTAATGTTATTTGTAACATGATCCGGCAGTTTTTCAAACAACGGAAATTATTGCTTCAGGGATAATCAACTTGTTTATTTTAAGAAATGTTGCTATTTGTTTTTATTATCTATATACAAATGATTATTATACATTTAAAAATTGTGCAATCTGCCTTGATTTTGGTGTATTTGCTAAATAAATATCTATCTATCCATCTAGCTTATTTTCCTTCACGCAGCTCAAGATAACATTTGATAAAAAAATTCTTTACCAACTTAAGATTTCCATTTTTAGTTCGAATAGCTGAACTAGGAGCAGAGAATACTTCGGACTTCGTGAAAAGAATGAGAAACGATAACACTGTCAGACAACTGTAACATACCTGAGAACATTTTGTACTTATTTGTTTTTGTTTAATAAATAAAGATGTTATTACGTGGTTAGTTTCATATAGGACGAGATATCAGCCCTAGGTAAAGTCACATCAGCCTTCGACCTTAGGTAACTTAGTATCATATCGGCGCAGATATCAGCCCGAGGTAACTTCACACCAAACTTCGACCTACGGTCTCAGGCTGATATGAAGTTACCTCGGGCTGATATCTCGGCCGATATGAAACTAACTATGTAATAACCTCTGCTTAAACTTTAAAGTTAAACAAAAATCGAAATGTCGTATAGTAAGGCCTACTTGAACTTTTTGTTATCTTCTTACCCTAATGTATTCCTTTTCTTCAAATTTTAGGTGCCGCTAATCATTCCGATCATCTCAGTATTCAAGTCATTATTTTTGTTCCTCGTTCCACTTATAGACTCACCTGTTTGGGAATATATGTTTGTGTTTGTATTTCTGGCCGTTGGGTTACTACTCTATGTACCATTTGTCCACTACAAAATAGAGCTGAGTTTCATACGTGAGTATATATTGTATACATTCAGAGAAAATGCATTGATCTATATATACTTTTTGCCTAAGTAGCTGCAAACTGCCCATAGCAGATACATAAACCAAAAATTTCATTAAGATTTCCATTCTCTTTTCATAAATCTTTGTCATAGCAGACGATTCATCACAAGCGCAAGCGTCTCCACGGAATGATATATAAATTGTTCATATCAACGAAAGAAAGATCTTATCTGCTCTCCAAAACAAAAACAAAAAACCTGAAAATAAAATAAAAAAAATAAAAAATAATAACAACAACAATACTACGCGTATGCCCCCGCGAGGTAGTATGATTAACCCTTTACCCAACGCAACGGCTAAAACCGGAGAGCGCTATTCTCAAAAATCGTCAATTAATTTTCATTATATTTTTATTTTTTGGCCTCAAAAACACAGGTTATGGCCCCTCTTTGGAACGAGCGCGTCGAACTCGTTCCAAAGAGGGTCCATAACCTATGTTTTTGAGACAAAAAATGAAAAAAATTAGTTATTCAAGAATTTTTTTTGCAAGTGTTGTCTGCTTTTCATGTTAGGTAAAGGGTTAAGCGTTGCTTTACGTTGCTTTGTAGATACCCAATGACAAAGCCAGGGTGAAAACGTATTCCCTGAGCTAAAGCATCATAAACTAAGTTCTAAGTGAATAACACCGCGAAAATCATGCGTGCGGGACCAAACTCGAACTCGATTTGTAGGTACTCAGAACAAATCCACATACCCCAAAATGTGCTTCCAGATGAATCAAAATGTATATATTGTTCACCCTGAACAAAACTGACGATGGGGGCACACTGTTAAATAATAATCCACAAATTCGGTAACCAGCAGGGATAAGCTGGAAATATACTGACTTACTCAGCGGGTAAAGTTGAGAAATATTGAAAAAACAACTTTTTATTAACTTCACTTTTTATTGAGTGGAATCGGCTAACAATTACACCTGTTTATTTAGTTTAGTTTAAACAGTATTTATTTCAAAAGAATTTCCATGGTAATACATAGCTTACATTATCATTGGGTGTGGATTCGACAGTAAGCTGTTAGCTTATCTGTGGTCGTTTCCACTCATAGTAATTTTAACAGGTAGCAAACGAAAAGACAGTGAGACCAATTCCTTCTATCAAGAACGTGTACAATAAGATACCTGTTGACACAAATAATTCGCTAATAAAGAAAAATAGAAAATTCTATAAAAAGATACAAATTGGTTAGATTTCCCAAACTGATATAGAATAAGAAGATAGAAGTACAGTTCTTAGGAAGAGAAAGAGTAAGGAGCGCCTAGTCCGAACCGAACCACCTCCATGTTTGTACCTTGATACTGTAACAAGCGAATTCTAAATTTTAACGTTATTGGACTATCATAAGAACATATACTCTAGTGAGGGAAATGACCGAGAGTTAGTTTATCGTGGTACAATAATTCTGAGCATATTTTGGTGGATTTTCACAGTTAAACAATAGTAGCATAAACAGATTTCGGCGCCCGGATACCAAAGCGTTCCATGTCCCAGTGGTACATACAACACTTTACTCTCCGGCGATGAATTATACTTTCATCGATCATTAGCGACAATCTTCGGGGACGGACCATGTATTATTCCCAGATGCGAGATGCACTTTATTGCTTTATGCTTGCAAGTGGGAGTACAAACATAGAGACGGTCAGATAATTCCAGTTAGCCCATGTCGGGCTTGCACTTGAGTTGTTGTTAGTTCAAGGCACAGTTGGAAGATAGGAAGTAATCTCCACCAGTCAACAGTGGCCTCCGCCCGGTCACGGTGGTGTGGTATAGGTGCGATGTGTCCTAGCACCAAGACATTAGGAATGAACACCAGGTGGAACGCACGGCAATTATGAGGCAAAACAGAGGGCGGGTGTTGGGTTGCATAATGCGTGTATGAATATGCATTCAATCTGTATTATTATTCTTTTCCAGAAATATATTCATAGGGTTATAATAGTGGCACCACACTATGATCTGAGGGTCACCCAAAGTAGTTAACTAAATCTCGCAGAACTAAGAATGTACTTATGAACTGTTTTAAAAACTAAATAGTTTTCGTCATGAGTATAAAATTCGGATCCATACAGTAATGTATCGCAGTCAGTTTGACTGGGAAGTATCCCTAGGGTCTCACTTCGTATACGGTCATAATTAGGGCATTTTAATAAAAAGTGTTCTGTTGTCTCTCGTTCACCGCATGAGCAATTCGGTGACTCTGCCAGGTGGTTAACAAAAAGATGCTCATTGAGATGGCTACATCGAAGTCGTAACCTGCAGTGGTATACTTGAGCTTTACGGGACATTGATTTGACAAAGTAGGCTGGGGGACGAACAAGGTTATGGTTTAAGTATTTTCGAAATTCTGCGAGAGAACAATTTTCTCTAACGTTAGGTGGAATTTCGTTCCAAGAATTCGTTGTGGATGGGATAAAAGATCTTTGGTAGCATGCGGTTCGGCAATAAGTTTCACCCAGTTTCAACGTAGAGTGATGCCTTGCTCGCACTTAAAGTTGCACCCGTAACAATTCGAGCACTCGCAATTTGGATTCGTTCAAGAGTTGTCATATTTGTTTCGTTGCAGTTATCCCAAACCGTGTCTGCATATTCCAACAAGGGCCTAACAAAAGCAAAGTATATCTTCTCGAGAATTTTCCGGTCTAAGATAAATTTATTTCGTCTCATAAGATCCAGACGTGACCATGCTTTTGAACACCTGTTTATTTGACCAAGTCAAACCTAATTTGTTCTGTGGTTTACTCTTTCGGTAACAATAGGGACCCCCCCCCCCCCCCCCCACACACACACACACACACACACGCGCGCGCACCCTTGAGAAAAGAAGTGATGGATAATAAATATTAACTTTTAAAAAAAAAAACCTTCATATGCTGTGTGACCATAAATTTATGAGTTAATCCCCTGATCACGTAATCGATCGATTTTATCCCGTTTGGCAGTGAAAGTGACATCAGTTATTCACACTTGTTCAGGAAATGTCTAGAAATGTGTGGATAATTCTGCAATTAAGCTAACGCCAACGTTGACAGGTTAAACAACAGTAGTTTCTAACAGCCACCGACATCGGAATCTGGGGAGTGGGGGGGGGGGCGGGGGGGGGGCGGGGGGGGGGGGGGGCACGTCGTACCCCTACACTTTTTTTCTACAAACAAGCTACCTGATTACAAAGTGAGTTTAAAAGTTTGATAGCATGCAAACAAGTAAATATACAGGCAAATCTGTCATCTACAAATATAAACGATTTTAGCTGCATTTGACCAAAGACTTTCACCACAGGTGGCCGACGCTTGCATTATTATTTATTTATTGGCGTTTAAGGACACTTTGACAAAGAGGGTCAGATCGTGTCGGACAGTTTTACGGGTGGAGGAAGTCTGAGTACCCGGAGAGAATCACCGAGCAACTGCCAGGCTCCCGAACGTACTAACTCCACACAAGCAGGGTTAGCATTAGTTGAAGACAAGTGCATCATCGGCGTGCAGTACGCCTTAGTACAAGGCTCCACCTGTCCTCACATGGACATTCAGGATTAACCCTTTACCAATAGTAACGGCCAAAACCGGCCAGCGCTATTCTAAAAAATCGACTATTAATTTTCATTATTTTTTCATTTTTTTTGTCTCAAAAACATAGGTTATGACTTATGACCCCTCATTGAAACGAGCGCGTTCCAATGAGGGGTCATAACCTATGTTTTTGAGACAAAAAATGAAAACAATTAGTTATTCAAGAATTTTTTTGCAAGTGTCGTTTGCTTTTCTTGTTAGGTAAAGGGTTAAGTACCTTGCCCAAGGACACTACTCAGTAACCCCTGGCGGGAATCGAACCATGGGCATTGAGTTAAATTTAGTGAATTAATATCTTTGTTTTATAGCAGGTTAGAAGTACAGTTATCACACCGTGTCCGTATTCGAAAGAAAAATATATGGTTATATTTGTTTCGTATTGATCACGCTTTATGTAGACTGCAAAGAAGTGTTAACGCTATTGGGTGCCGTTGGTGCCAATTGCTCTGAAAAACTTCGTTTAGTCAAAAAATACAGCAGTTAGCACCAAAATTTGGCGCCAAAAGTACACTTTTGGTAGGTCTCAAAAGACTGTTTGGTTTATTATTTCAGTGCGTTCTTTTCGATAAAATCGCTGTCTGCCAACATAGGCGAGACAGAATCCATACCTCTCAAGTAATATATAGACAACATACATAATTATGGCTCTTTGTTATGGGTCAACTGAATTAAAAGTTTACCCATTTAATCTGATTTTAATTAAAACGTGATCTTTTTTTATATCTTGCTTAATCTTTTTATGATTCTTCTGGAAGGTTACAAACTATTTGCTACAAGTATATTTGAAGTGAATAAACAATGAGGAAACAGCAATCATAAAATTATTTTGTGAATGTTAACAATAGCATTTTACTTTATAATTATTATATAAATTAAAATCTCTTACCTGGAGAGCAACAAGGCGCCATCTGCAATGCTCCAGCATTGCAGATGACGTTTTGCTACTCTCTTAGGGCGATATATGGTTAATTGGTTCTTGTTCACAAAAAAGATTCCATTTGGCACTAAAATCTTGGCACCGAACAAAAATTACACTTGGCACCAAAATATCTGGGGCCAGCGTGGACACTTCTGCAAAGACTTCAGTCTTTTGAGACGGGCATCACTTCCGTCACACATGCGTATTTACATTTGCGGTTGAGAAAAGGAAACCAAAAAAAATACGTCTGACAATGAATGGCATAGATGTAGATAGGAGGGGTTAATGGACGAAGAGGCACCCCACGTTAGAGTTCTGTCTGATTTTTTCATCCACACGAACGTCATATCGGGTTGTAGACTAAAATGGAGAACAAAATGTATTTTAGACACGGACCTTTCACAAGTCAAATCCCTTCTTTATATTGTTTAGAAAACATCAATACCACGATTGCTGACATAAATTAGCGATTTAAAACATCGCCGCGTGCTTTTAATCGCTAATTAATGTCGCTAATTACCTCATCTCCACCCACCCACCCACCAGAATAGGCTGTCCACTATTAGCGATGCTGATTCTCAGAATGTGATCAAAGGACTTTGAGAAGCGAAATGAAAATGTCTTTATAATACTTGGGAGGAGGAAAAGGAAAATTTCAGAATGATTGTCGAGAGAAATAAAATGAAACATTCCGAATTATTCTCAAAAGTCGTGAGAGAGTTCTATATGGAGTTTTCTTTCCGCCTTTTGAAGTGCAAAGGTGCAATACGTTTTGTTGAAAATGTCATTCACTCCACAACATCTGTAACAACTAATCTTCGTTTGTTTGTTTCAGGGAAGCTAACCGTATGGATACAGATTCTGGCCAATGTCGCACCAACGAAATATAACATTGACTAAAACATCTGCGGTTGAAAAGCCAGGACGATATCTTTCTCTTTTTATTGAGGTTTAGCGACACTCTCGACAGCCAGGGTCACCTCGTGTCTGACAGTTTCACTGGAGAAGGAAGCCAGTGTAACCGGGGAGAACCTCCGAGCAGTGGAGAAGAACTGTCAGACACCCAACGAACTAACTCCACGCAATCAAGGTTAACATTGTTTGAAGGCAAGTGCCCCATCGACGTGCAGTACACAGCTCAACCGTGCCCCCATGTGGGCAAACGGGATTAAGTGCCTTGCTCAAGGACACAACGCAGTTACCCCTGGTGGGGATCAAACCGTGGATCTTTCGGTTTGAAGTCCAATGCCGTAACCACTGAGCAACCGCGCTCCCAGGTCGATATCTTACGCACAGCAATATATAGTCCATTGTGATATTAACTGGAATAGTGCTAAATTATTTTTCAAAGATGATTTGTACCGTAACTATTTTTTGCAAAGATACAATGCTGCTAACATGGGGATCCTTAGTTTAACCCTTTACCTAACATGAAAAGCAGACGACACTGCGAAAAAATTCTTTAATAACTAATATTTTTCATTTTTTGTCTCAAAAACATAGGTTATGACCCCTCGTTGGAACGAGCTCAACGAGCTCGTTCCAACGAGGGGTCATAACTTATGTTTTTGAGACAAAAAATGAAAAAAGAATGAAAATTAATTGGCGATTTTTGAGAATAGCGTGGCCAGTTTTGGTCGTTACGTTGGATAAAGGGTTAACAAGATTTTGTTCATCAATTATTGCTTTGTTCCTATTTATTGGAAAGTGATGAAAAAACGACAAGCTAATGTACGCAGTATAAAGCCACTAAAGAGGCTTCCAGCACTTTTCGGTAGAGCCCTAATTGTGGCTTCTAGCGCACTACTGGTTAACCTTTAAGTCCCCATACAGGCCCCAAACTGCCCCTTTCATAATATTGAATTTAAAAAGTTTCCCACAAGTGTATTGTTGTATGGTTCCTTGAGACCTCCATCGCAATGCTTTATTTATCTTGACATGTTTTTACATCATTGCCTCTGAAGGAAGCCAACGATGACGTAGAAATACTGTCAAGTCATTATTATCTAAAATTAACTTTACTAAAATTAATCTGAAGATTTAAGGGTTAATAATGACTTTGTATTTATATAAAACAAAGCAGCACGTGGTATTTTCCACATGCATTTTCTTCCGATTTTTGAACGAATGATCTTAAAACTGCTGTGGGCAATTCGTTACACTTGTAGACCCCGCGTATGTTTGATATAGATTTGGCCCTCATTCTCCTATTTATCTTGGAAAGAGAAAGGCAAACAAACACCCCCCCCCCCCCCCCCCCCTCCCAGAGGTTTCAGAAATGCGGCGATAACTCTTGACTAGAGATACTAAAATTTTCTTATGAAGCGGAATCTCTGTGAATTTCCAAGGAAAATGGCGAATGAAGCTTTTATCAATATATTACTACGGAAAAAACCCCAACTAAACACCTATATATTCCTTCAATATGAAAATGAGGTTCAAATATTTAGTTCAGTTTAGAAGATACCTTAGCTACAATTTAAGGAGTTCAAAATCCAGTATTCACTTCACCAAGCAAGTGTTATTTTCTTTTTCAATTCCGTACAGAAACAAAACGAGTTTAAGCTACTTGCAACCTGTTGGCTGTTATAAACACGTCCCTTTGGTATGTGCATCTGTGGCACTATGGCTGAGCAAAATCAGACAGACTCCTAATTCCTCTCCATTATCAAAATAGTGGTCAAAATGGAGTTGTAGTGATCCGTTGTGTTAATATCGGGACAGCTATGGAAAAATCACCTGTGCTTAAATACACTGTCCCCCATTTCATTTCGTCGCGTTCTAAGAGTCTTATTCAGATCAGCCTGTTCCGCGGCTCCTGCTTCGAAGTACCCCGCGAACGACGAATGAGGGCTGTTCGCTCGACCTTATTATTAGATTTCGTTTTGGACCTTATGCCATTATATGAGAAATAACACGCCACATGACTGGTTACAGACTAAAAACTAAAGTGTTAAAACTGACACTTTCAAGGTGTTAACCCCATTCTAACTCTTGATTTTAACACTCAAAGTGCAATGCTTTAAGCACTTAGACATTACAATCGTTAGACATCTGAAACTTGAATGGATGGCACTTCCCATGTGCCTAGCATTGGTGGTTCTTCCAGAATCGTCCATAATTTGATTTGCGCTTGGTGGGTACATAATTAAAAGGACACAACGCAGATGACGCGGATCAGGCTCGAGAGTTCGAGCCTGATCCGCGTCATCTGCGTTGTTTTCTTTTAAGTGTCGCGACATTACACTTGTCAAGTGGTATTATTGTAACACCTGTCAAGCTCTGGGATATCTACACTTGAACAAAGTAATAGTTCAGCACTTAGTAAGTGTTAAATACAGCACTTCAAGTGTAGTTTTTAACACTTTAGTTTTTAGCGTGTAGTGAAAACCACTTCGCCCAGATATATAAGATAAAGGTCAATTTCAGTGGCAGCAGTATATCAAAACGCAAAAGGGTATGTGGTCAATATTGCATGGGTGTTTTTGACGAAGTTCTACTGGCTCAATAGAATTAGATAAGCATGGGGCATAAAGTGAAATCTAGGGCTTTGATTGGACATGTCGCGAAGTTGTTCTGAAATTAAACGAAGTCTGCAGCGACTCAACACCAAAATTACACATTCTAGATGCTACATAATGGTATTGTAACGTCTCGAATCATTTGTAATTAGTCATAAAAAGTTGTTTCATAAAATCGTGGTTATTCCAATAGAAGTATAATACATAAAAATTTCTTAATTATTTACGAATAAAATTTAGTTAGTAACAATTAATTTCTATTAACCTGAGTAAAAGTTCAGTAGAACAGTAGTAAATACAAGTGAAATTAAGAACGTAATTTCTTTATAAAATGGTAATTAACTAATTGAAACATTAATTTAATCCTTCACCCAACGTAACGTCCAAAACCGGCCAGCGCTGTTCTCAAAAATCGCCTATTAATTTTCATTATTTTTTCATTTTTTGTCTCAAAAATATAGGTTATGACCCCTCGTTGGAACGAGCTTATCGAGATCGTTCCAATGAGGGGTCATAACCTATGTTTGTGAGACAGAAAAATGAAAAAAATAGTTATTCAAGAATTTTTTTTGCAAGTTCGTCTGCTTTTCATGTTAGGTAAAGCGTTAAGCTTAAATTCTAACTAAAAGTGATAAGTGAGAAGAGCCATTCTTTATTTCGGTACTTCATCGTTTTGGTGCATTAAACTTTTGTAGGATTTCACCCTTTTTTATATTAACGTCAATTGACGTAAAGCGCGCATGGGTTTTAACAACTCTAGTTTTACCTGTGGTGCACTGTTCATTACGGCCAGGGTTGTTAATGTGTTAATATTTGACAAAATGCACATTGCAAGATCATTTATTAGTGCAAGGTTATATACAACAAATAGGTACTAGGCTCGGCAGAGCCTCGTGTTCAAAGCCCTTATCCTACTCCTGGTTTAAATCTGATTACCGGCCCTACTACCTGTTTGTTTTAATATTTATACCATGCTGTTAATAAGTAATCGACTTTGTCACTTAAAATGGAGAAAAGGAGAAAAAACAATACTTTCTATCGCAACCACATGGGTTTTGTTTTGTTTACATTTGCAACGGTGAGCAGTACTTCCGGCTGCACGTGAATGCTTGATTGAAAACTAGACACCTCGTCAAATTCGATTGAATTCACCTTGCTTTTTTAGTCAAATAATTATTAACAATTCTTAAATTTTATTCGAAATATTTAAATTTTAGAAGTTTTAAACTTAATAAGTCATTGCACGTAGAAGATAGTACCGCAAAACGTGGTATGTTTGAATGAAACATCGCGAAGTGTGGATGTGTCGGCAAATTGGGTCATGTCAAAGGTCAAGTTGGATGTAGTTCCTGATGTAGGTGTACATTTTTGTAATGGAATTCTCGTTGAAAGCGTTTTAACTGCAGTAGAAGCTTTACACCGGTAGTGGGGTTAAAAGCTAAAATTTAACATACGGGCTTTTCACAGGTAGTGACATAGGTGAGCATGGCATAAAATTTCTATTAGCAATTACTGCGCAAGGTATTATGGGACTCGTACTAAGTTTAGCTATGTTTCTCAGTAGTCATGGTTATTTTCCCACCCTCCGACCTCCGAAATTGGATTTAATTTTACTACGTGCAACCCATCCACATACTTAATTAGCCCTTTCTGGAGATGAAAGTACTTCCGAGCGACATCCAAACGCTCATTCGTTGATAAAGAGCCGGAGGTATTTCCCGGGTTATGTGTTTTACAGGAGAGACGGTCATTCGCGGAGGTCTTCTCTACGTCATTTACTGGCACCACACAACAAACCCTACCGGCGATCAATTTGCACACGACGGCACACAAAAAAACTATTCAACTGAATTATATAAAGTAATCCTAAATTAACTTTAAAGATATATACAAACGAATTATGGTGTGAAAATACATACTTTAACATGTATATAACTGTTCGAATTCTACAGTCTGTTGGGTTTCTATTTGGCTCAATCATAGTCAGTAGTACCCACTTCCAGTTTCACACGCTTACTACGAATTTTACAACGATTTGTTTACATTCCTTACGCTCGCAGCAGTTTTACCTGAAACGTTGTTCAGGCACAGTCCCGTCGAGTTTAAGGGATACTGGGAGTGTACACTAGTGTTAGACGTCACGAACGACGAAAGCAGTAATTGTTTATTGTAATAAAATGACAGAAATATTATGGCTTCAGTGTATTATATGAACAACCAGTGTAGAAATAATTTTGAACAACACCTCTCATATAATTATTTTGTGCATAACTTTTTTTCTTCTGAGAAGTACGTTACCGATACCCTTACTTTGAATAAAAAGTTAGTTTTTTGTACAAGTTTCCTCTTCACAGTTATACATGTATACCTTATTAGCTGTTCTTCACAGTATGTCCCCGTGGTGCCGATACAAACTTTATGTGTGTGCATTTACCCAAACTGAGCTGCCAGAGAGCTGCTTATTGTGATTGGGGTATATTCGCATCGACTAACTTTTTGTTGGCACTTTCTTGTCTCTTGCAAACTCGCGCCTGTTCACCCATCTCTTGCTCAAATTTTATGTAGCCCATATGGAATGGCCCAAATATTGACGGGGTCCTATAATCGGGTATTAACTACTTGTGGCCCACACTTACAGAGAACAAGAATAACAGCATTTAACAGAAAGAAGAAACCAAAACTCGTACTCCAACTACTCAAGAATCGCAGCATTTAACTGACAGAAGAAACCCAACCTCATACTCCAGCTAATGTACATGCTCTGGACAACAACCACCAGGTGATATGGTGACTCTACACTATTGGTGACCCAACTACTAACATATTGAACTAGCATATTGCTACCAACGCTGAAGTAATTGGTTATCAGTAATTGAACAGAGTACTCTACCCATCTGTTATATTATTATTACTGGTGATCCCCAGTATATAAACTTTGGGTAACTCAAGCTATAAGACATTTCGGTGTTCTGGTTTTCCTGGCTATGTTATCTCCCTGCGATGTATCAATATTTTTGTTTCTTGATATAGATTATCTGTTAATTGTAAAACGTTATTGATATATCGTAAAATAAAAATAAAAATAAAAATATCTGGGTTGATCCTCCAAGTCAGTGGTTGGCCCAAAAAAAGTGTGTGACCGGTGGGGAGAGCTTAGATGGCTGGACCGTTACAGAATATTTTCTACGCTAGTTCAATGTCATCTTAATGGAAAGTATCCGGAGGCGTATCTCTGGGGGGGGGGGGGGAGGGGAGGTTGTAGGGCATGTGATACCTCCCGAATAATTTTCCAGTCGAGACATTTTCGTCAGGAATAGAGCTGAACCCTTTACCTAACCTGAAAAGCAGGCGACACTTGCAAACAAAATTCTTAAATAACTAATTTCAAAACCATATCATGTGACCCCTCGTTGGAACGAGTTCGACGAGCTCGTTCCAACGAGGGGTCACATGATATGGTTTTGTTGAATTTTTTTGAAAAATGTGAAAAAATTATATTTAAAATAATAAATTTTGATATCGTCTGCATTTTTTAAAGGGTTAATCCTTTACCTAACCTGAAAAGCAGACGACACTTGCAAAAAAAATTCTTGAATAACTAATTTTTTTCATTTTTTGTCTCAAAAACATAGGTTATGACCCCTCGTTGGAACGAGCTCGTTCCAACGAGGGGTCATAACCTATGTTTTTGAGACAAAAAATGAAAAAAATAATGAAAATTAATTGGTGATTTTTGAGAAGAGCGCTGGCCGGTTTTGGCCGTTACGTTAGGTAAAGGGTTAAAGACAGCAATCGATCATCTTTACAGTTGTCGCTAACTTGCAGTACTGTGATCACAAAAGCCGACAGAGAATTTCGACCGGATCGCGACTGGGTATATATATATTCTCTGTTCGCTTTTGTAATCATAAAAGAAATGAACTATTAACTGCAAATGCTATTTTGGCTTTTTTCTAGATTCCGTCCAGATTTTGCAACTTTTTATCAGCAAAACTCGACCAACTAGTGTACGTGTGTTGCCACCAGATCGCGATCTGATAGAGAAATAGACAGATGTTACGATTCTTGTACTGTAAGAGCGCATCACATCCACATAATGTGTTCGGAAGTGTGCTAAAATATCGTATTACTGTTCATAGAAGCGAGAGATTTGAAATGATGACTGTACCCAGTCCGTTTTTGCTGCCAACTGATTTTTCTCTGGACTGTTTTTTTTTTTGGAACATCTTGTAGAACAGATATTACAGATTCAATATAGGGGATGTGCATCAGTAATCGATTAACCCTTTACCTAACCTGAAAAGCAGACGACACTTGCAAAAAAAAATTCTTGAATAACTAATTTTTTTCATTTTTTGTCTCAAAAACATAGGTTAGGACCCCTCGTTGGAACGAGCTCGTTCCAACGAGGGGTCATAACCTGTGTTTTTGAGACAAAAAAAATGAAAAAATAGTGAAAATTAATTGGCGATTTTTGAGAATAGCGCTGGCCGGTTTATGCCGTTACGTTGGGTAAAGGGTTAATAAAAATTTGTAAATTCATCTTAGGACACTGTGGTGACTACATAGAAGTTAGGCGATATTATCATTTATTAGCCTTTCAAATAAAACAAAATACTATTTTGAGATTCGCGAATAGCAGATAAAGAAAGGGTTCACCTCACTGTCATTGATTGAAATCTGTTTTTGTTGTATGAATAAACCCTTCCGGACTAGCCCGGTATTTGTCATCCAAGGTTTCCTGTCGCCCTCTAAACTGTCGGCACAGTATGCTCGTTGCACGCATGTTTTATGTTTGTGCCAGGACTGATCAAGCATCATAGTATTATCGCGTATTGACGCGAGGGCTACTTATAGCTAATTAGTGGATTTTTACCCTTATTTTTAGGTAAGCACAGGAGATAGAAGAGATCAGCATTCTCCATGTTGGGGTACGTAATCAAGTATCAATTGCAACGTTATTAATAATATAGTAAGTCCGAATTGAAAATCAAAACTTTATATTAAGAGCACATTGAAAGGTGTCTGCGTACAGATGGAATCGTGTTGCGTATGTTCGCTGCTTTGCAGAGAGAAACTGAGCTACCCTTTCGAAAGGTCAACATTCGAAATGCACTGATATAAATAAAGCATTGTCAATACCTGTATTGTAGATGTTTGCATAGTTGAGTTACAAGAAAGGAAATGAGTGTCATGTGAAGCGATTGACAGTAACCGGTATCGTTGGTTCCCTGGTTCGCTTCCCAGTTGTTTCCTGTTTTGGAAACAAATGTAATGTGTGCCAACACCCACGTGACCAAACATAGGGAATGCTGGTAAAGTCTATTCGCAGCGAAAATGTCAAAAGGGACTGGATACCGCCGTCATTTTAAATGTCTCATTTCGATGAACTGTAGCATGAAATTTGAGCACACTACACGTCGTCATCATTTCGTACGCATCGTTTTCAGAGTTCTGGGCCGTACTATTAGCCCCGATACTATTTACCATTCCTACCATGACACTGAAATAAGTCGTAGCTGTTTAGAGTAGCTTCTGGGTGGCAACCAGAGTCCACAGGACCCTTCGCGATTATTCGAATTTCGAATCGATAGTAGTATATGGCGCACACTTCTTCCCCCATCGTATGGACCCCGCTTATGGACCCCGCCGTATATATTGGTTTCTATGGTAACACATGGTTGCTTTAAATAGGTTGTATTCTGAATTTATGTTTGCTTGTATATGCCGAATTATCTAAACCGAATCGACAATGATTCCAAAACAACCCGCCATACATCTGAAATTATTGACTCACAAACCAGTGCTATTTTTTAAAAATACTTACCCAGTGGCCCTCTGACTTTATGTGCTGACTTGGGACAGGTCAGATGACTTACGTTCATCTGAGTGCATTACCACCTTCATTCTTTTTATACTTCTTTGTTGGTCAATTTGGTAACAATCTGCAGGAAGTGACCCTCTGCCTTCTGTACTGACTTGGGACAGGTCAAGTTATCCGACCTCCACCCAACTGATAAAGGTCAAATAACTCAAGTGCATTACCACCCCTATATTCAATTTTTTTTTCTAAAGTCATTTTAAGCATGGATTGTTCTTTTAAGTATTCCAGTTGTTCTATCTCCTTTGAAAACGATTTCATTATGTTTTACACTTGGAGAATTTTCTAGTGGTTATGATGATGCGATATGATTTTTTCAACAAGTTTCATCTGGTTGCAGTAGGGGTAACCTAAAGCATATCGTGAGTCCACAGATTGATTTTATGATGTGCGAAACATAGAACAAAATACTGGCTTTAAATTCGTCCAAGTATTGAACATGACGAAAACCGTCATCAGAAGAAATAGAACAATTGAAATACTTTAAAGGAGAATCTATGCTAACAATGATTTTAGAGAAATGTTTTGAAAAAATCAGCATGTCTAGCCGTCTTTTATGAATAATGTAAGTCGGAATTAAGTATTTAAGGACTGCCAATTGGGAATAGCGATTGGTCACCTAAATATCAAGTGGTTTGGTCGAGACACCGTCCTCTTGAACTTTTCTTTTGGGATAGAAGTAGGATAAACCGTCTTTGCTCTGTGTATATGTAAACATTCTGTTGTCATTTATTCTGAAGCCTCGGTTGATACCACTGCCTGTCTGTTGTGTTTTGATCACGTTTAGATATGTTTCCTTGGTCAGTTCATTGTGGCGTTTGTTGATACCTTTACAGCTTAACTTGTCGGATGCACCGAAACAGTAGTAAGTCTTGCTACACAATCCAATAATACCATCACCCTGCCATTCGATTTTAAAAAGTCCAGGTGTTCTCTTGTCAAATTTTTCTCTCCGTGTACAACAGGTATGAGGTGTCCACGTTCCATCTTGTACTTTCGCTTTTACAAAGTCATCTCTGTGAACATCACATGCCTCGGATGGTAACCATTCATGCCATCGTTGGTAAAATTGTTCTTTTTTATCAGGACGGACAACTTCTTCCAGTGTTGGTTTTGATAAGGCAATGTACAAACTGTCGGTATCTGATTCACATAATTCAAAGTCTCGTCTATCCACGTAGACATCTAGAAAATCATAATAGAATTCGAGCATTCGAAGCTTGGCGTACTGGTATACGAAAAAACCAATTTGAAGAGGCAAGTCCAGTTTGATTGTATGTTTATTCATCTCCACTTCATAAAGATTCTCACTTAGTACACTCAGTTTTCGGAAAGCCATGTTGTTGATGCAGTTCGATACATTGTTATCATCACAATAGACAACGTTCCGATGTTTGTCTTTATTCGTGACAGTTTTGCCATACCCACTGTTTCCAAGTAACTTCATTGTATCAGCGACGATTGATTTGTTATGATCAGCATCGCCAGCTCGTCTTGCATCTGATACTTGGTCGCCGAATTTCTGGAAACATGCATTTGGCTGGTACTGGATTACTTGATATATACGGCTAACTTCCAATCCGTGTTGAATGTACCATTTTAAAAGTGGCGTTGCCAGAAGAATTTTCACTCCGTGATAACTACCAATCAGACTCCGTCTTGGCTGATTCATAATTTTATTTTCTTCAGCGTACGTTCTCATGTGGTCTCCTATGTCTGATCTGGAAATGTTTGTGTTTTTGAAGATTGGAGTCATTTCTTCAAAATGTTCTTTCAGTCTATCCGGTACATGGATGTCACATTCAACCAAGCCAAAAATTTTGTTGGCACGAATTTTTTCAATCAATTCAGCAGTTGTCATTCTTCCATCAGTTGAGAAGCTGAACATTTCTCTTAGAAATATTTTCAAGGCAGGAAGAGTCTTTTTCATCTCACGCCATTCACATTCCCATATCTGTACAAGATTATATCCGAGATCTGTGATATATTTCGAATTTTTAGCTGTATCTTCTCTGAGCTCTCTCATTGTTTTCTGGCGAATTCTATTGAAGAGGACAGGGTCATTCTTCTTTATATTCAAAGCACATTGATGACCGTGCCAAAAACATCCGTGAAATTGATACACAGTATGAGTTGTCTTGCACCAACCATCCACTGGTATCTGTCGCCTTCCGATTCTCTTTTCCGTGCCATTAAACTGGTGCCGAATGTGAACACCGTCTCTTGAGGTAATGAATTCCATCCATTGATGAGCCATACGTCCATATGTATGAGAGTACTCAGGCTTGAACTCTTGTTCTTCTCTCCTCCGGATATAACAACCTGTAGGCATTTCATACGTCAATGCTGACAAATAAAGTGCATTTGCATCGAATCCAACGATACCTGCACACCCTTTGGCCTGTTCGCCGTATTTTACAGATCTTAGTCTAGTCACATTCTTTTCGTGGTATCGGTTGAAGATTATAGACGGCCCGCCAACGATATTATCTTTTACAAGATGGTGTAAATCTTTATTCTTGTCGTTGAAAAGTTCAAATGACACTCCTTCTTCTACTGTGTTGAAGAGATATTTCAGGGTAAGTCCGGGTACGCTGATTCCATCTTTGAACATGTCAATTTTGCGGTCTTGGTAGAACGTGAATTGTTTTCCCACGGCTTCTAAAAATGGCTTTACGTCTCTATTATTGTACCATACCAAGAAATCCCGAAATGTGGTCATGTTGTAATCTTTCCATACTTGTTGACAGTATTCATATTCTTCGGCAGAGATGTTTTCATTTTTCAAGTTGCTAAAAAAGGCTTTGTGTTCTGGGCAAGTGGTCCTGGTCTAACTTTTCCAAACTGTCTATCCATTCGTAGGGCAGGTAGCCCTTGGCTACAGAACACCCAAACGCCTTTAGGAATTTATCATACGAAAATCCTGGTGCTAGGTAGTTCATGATGTCGAGAAATTTCAGATGGTCCGTCTTCAGACACATGAAAGCATTCGATTTCTTTACAACAAACTTCAGTGGATCTTGCTTCTTGAAATAGTTCATGAGCTCTCGCTTGACGATATTCACATCATATTTTCCCGAGTTATATCCTAAGACTGGCATCTCCATCAAATAACTATGGAATTCTGATTGGAGCTTTTCAAGTGGGTGTGGTTTCGAGTTATCGTCACATGTAGTCAGGGCTTCGTGTTCCAGTACATCGTGGATTTTCTGCCTCATTGCAAGAATGGAGCGTGAATGCATTTCTTGCATTAGTGAGTAGCTTCTGGACGAAATTTCTGTAAGGTAGTTCATGAGTTGTTCTACAAGATTATGAGTGTTGCCTTTTGTAATAAAACATTTGGGTACTTCATAGCCTGGAACATTACTGCATATACTGACGCTTAGTGGTTTGTGTTCAGCCTCCCAGGTCAGTGCATTACTGTTCTTAGGTAAATCAGTTTTCGCAAAGTAGCTTTCGAAATCAAACGTAGCTCTGTATGGAAAATATCGTTGTGATTCAGGTACGCAGATTCCTTCATCCTCCAGTTTTTCAAATATTGTTTGTGACGTATGGTATATTCCGCCAACATATCTGTAGTTAACATCTTCCGTACAGGTGAGTTCATGGCGCTGCAAAAATCGAGCAGATTTCCAAAGTTTTCCACATTTGCGGCAGGCAAATGATTTACTGTATTGGTCGATATCAGTAATATAGCTGAAGTGATTCTTGTAAAGATTGATGAATATAGTATTGGTAAAACGTCTATTGGATCTCTGAACGATCTTGGCAATTACGTCGTCATTTTCCTCAACAAGTTCAAATACCTGGATGTTGACTTCAAATATTTTCTCCACGTCTGGCAGTTGGTCCAATTTCACGCCAACAAATTTCTCTTTTCTTACATCCGTATATTTCCGAAACAATGCATCAGTGGCTGTATTCAAACTGTGATAATCAGCACCACTCCACAGCGCCAGGCACCGAAAAAGACATAGATTGTCGTCGTACACGAAATGGTGATGTTCGTCTTTTACTAGGGTGACGATGAAGCGATTGTCCAAGATATACTGAGGTATGTCTTCTGGTACTCCGCCAATAGGGTGATTTTTTATCTTGTTCACGTAGAATGTGATGTTGGTCAGTTGGTGGACGACCCATTTGGAGTTAGGTCTTTTCTGGCGGGCCCATTCAAGTATATCTCCTTCCTGGATGCTTTCGAGAAAGCGTTCAAAGTCGGCTTCATTGTTTATCAAATGAGGCACATCCAAAACTCGGGCGTTGTTTTGAGATGCATGAAAATACCGCACTTGTTCAGTTTCATTGTTACGTAGAATGAATCCATAACTCAAATTGATCTTGAAACGTAAATCTTGTGGCAGGAATATAGTATTAGTCAGTTCACGGGCCATGGTCGACAAGTCTGTGGTCCGCAGTCGGTAGTTATAAACATCTTGAACGTTTCTATTTGCAGTATGATGAGTTCGTATACTAGACCAGTTTTCACGATACAAGTCTACTTCAAGCACTTCTTCGCCGAGCAGGTTTTTATCAAACTCAATCGGGTCGACATCGATAGTAGTGGTTGTCCTAGGAATTTTGGCTACCCTCCCTGGTCGTTGATCATCTAACTTCCGCTTGGGGGGAGCTGGCCCATGTGCTACACTCTTGTGACGGCTGAAATGGATCAGTTGGTTATATTCTTGTCCACACTCCTTACAAGTATATGTTTCAAGACAAGTCTTCCGGTGATATTCCAGGTTCTCTCTCCTCGTGAAGGTCTTGTGACAGTTGGTGCATGCAAACTTCTTTTCTTCTGTGTGAGCTGTCCTCTGGTGGCGGTTCCTATTGCGACGGTCAGTAAAGCTCTTTCCACAATGATCACAGTCAAATCTTGTTGGCTCCATTTTTTTCAAACGGTTTGCAAAAAGCAAATTTGCTATAGAAAATTACTAGCGATGTATTCAATGCAACGGTTTTAAATAGACTGGTGCCAGGTTACTTGTAATAGCTTTTTATTCAGACCTGACGGATGTGAAAGAAGACGCCATACCATTTGAAACCAACAGCAACATTTGGTCGATGTTTCACTTCTGTTTGTGTTTGTTTCCTATAGGAATACGGGTTAAAGTCGGAATTTTCAGGAAATTAACAGAGAAAATAATGGAAAAGAAACACATATGAAATTCAGATCTGTTTCTTTAGTTCATTTTCCTGCATTCTGGTTGGCCAGTTAGGTAATTATCTTGATCCTCAGAATGGAAGAAAATAGCAGCAAAAATAATAAAACAAACTTGCTATCTCAAAAATGACGGACTAATATACGAGGCTCGATCCCCAGTATTGACCCTGTGCAAATTAAGATCGCAACAACTCTCAATTTACAGAAAAAGTCACTCCCACAAAGAGTCTCGGCGTAAGCAGACTTGATATTGGCTGCTTAGCTTCTAACAGATATCAATAGAGAAATCAAAGATAACTAATCAAGTCGCATGTGGGAGGGAGTCGATCCCCAAATTTGCCTCTGTGCAAATTAAGCGCACAGCAACTCTCAGTTTACAGAAGTAATCACTTCCGTAAAACAACTTAACAAAAACAGACAAAATGTTATCAGCGTAAGATTGCAAATTGACGCTACGCACAAAATTGAATTTTTATGAGACAATGTATTAAACGTTTTGCTAAAGGATACATCGGTGAACAAAACAGTCACGATCAAAACTTATCAATGACAAGTTTCACAATCGAATCAGTTAACGATTGTCGCCTTCATAAACTGCTTGAATCAATGAATGAACTACTTTATACACAGACAATTCATCTATACCTCATGAAATGTAATGCAATTCTGGTGTTCGAAATTGTTGGTAGAAAAAAACATTTTGGCAAATAGAACTTCTAGTATTGCTGAAAAGATTCACTAGAGGCAATCTATCTCAAAAAATGTATATTATGGTGTATTGAAATGAGAACTAATCTGCTCTGTAAATAAATAAGTAAATAAAAGTTCGGGATATACGCTTTTATTGAAAACATAAAAAACCTGCTAAAATCAGTTACCTCCCTTGCCAATTGACAGCGTATTTCAATCGCCGTGCATTTCTCCAGTTCAGACAAAATTCTGATCACAAATAATAAACTGATTCACGCTGAATTAATTTACATAACAAGCATGTCTACAATTATATTTTTATTTGGTTCTCTAGCCGCAGGAAATGTTTGTGGATGTTTTTCACTGATTTGTGAAGCGGTACGCTTTTTTATGGTTTTAGCAAATGGATAATAATGCATTACGGTTGTGGAAAATTATCTGAAAATTCCAGAAAACCACAACACTGTCTTACATAATTAGCGCTAGATCGTGTAAGGGAATGTAATTCTCCGATTACACTGCAAATTCTACGATCATTTTGTTGTGTGAAGATTTTGTCATTATGATTATTATTATATATTTTTTTTCTGCAGAAAGTAATGCATTTCCATTGAATTAAGGAATTGAATACTCAAAGTAGATTTCCACAATAAACAATTTAGGACCCACCGGCGCTTTTTTATATCTCTGTGAATGTTTTTTGTTTGTTTTCAAATTAAATTTTAGAACACTTATAATGTGTCTTATCCATGACGTATATGAACCCATTTTAACGTCAAACCTTTGTAACATTGATTTACCGGTAGTTGATTTCTTACATAATTGCTTAGCTAGCGATAGTTCATTGACACAACTGATTGAACAATAACTATACGCTGTGTTTTCCAATCTGCCGCAATTTGGGTGCAAGTTTTATAACATCTGAGGCTAGAAATTTAAAAAAATTACGGAACATAATAAATATCTTCCTCACATAAAACTCATTATTATCGACACAAACGAAGCGAACATAACACAAAAATGTAAACAACAGACAGCCTATAAGGGGAGAGACCAGAAAAACACCTAAATTTACAGTTAGATCTACGTATAATATTTACAATCGAAACGTACAATCGGTAATATTACCAAAACAAAATAATGGACTGAATGTACCGACACAGAATCATTTTACTGTGCAGGCGCTATTTTTTTAACAATGAAGAAACACAATTAAAATGATGAACATGTTAGTTTAAAACGGAATGAAAAGAATCACTAAATCCGATTTAAACTTATATAAATCCGATTGAACGGCTTTATATTAGTTTTAAACAGAATGAAAACCACTAAATCGGACTTAAACCTATGAAAATCTGATTGAACGGTTTTATATTAGTTTTAAACGGAAAGAAAAAAAAAATAAATCGGATTTAAATCTATGAAAATCCGATTGAACGGATTTATATCAGTTTTAAACGGGATGAAAAACCACTAAATCCGATTTAAACCTATGAAAATCCGATTGAACGGATTTATATTAGTTTTAAACGGAATGAAAACCACTAAATCGGACTTAAACCTATGAAAATCTGATTGAACGGTTTTATATTAGTTTTAAACGGAAAGAAAAAAAAAAACTAAATCGGATTTAAATCTATGAAAATCCGATTGAACGGATTTATATTAGTTTTAAACGGAATGAAAACCCACTAAATCGGATTTAAACCTATGAAAACCCGATTGAACGGATTTATATCAGTTTTAAACAAATTTATTCGAGAAAACAACATATCTGCAAAGCTGCGATGGACACACCTCATAGGAAAATCCACTGGAAAAGACTGAAAAAGCAGAAATTCGTGGTAGCGAGAGTGTAGAGAGAAAAAACCAACCAACAAGCAGAAAATTCCACCAACATGTCGTAATGACAACTCGACACTCCAATCAATAAGTATAATACTGGGCTAAAAAGCAAAAACTCTCACCAATAGGGTGACATTCCGAACAGCAGTATCGATAATTAAAAAATGCAATATATCTCAGATTTTTTCATTGTTTTTTTTTTTTTTTTGTGGTGTCTCCTAAACTGCAGAGTGCCTTTGTCGACAAGTTTGACATTCGCTCACTTTCGGAAATCCACGTAAATTACCGAATAAAACTTTGTGAATATTCGGCATTTTTTTCAAACCAAACCATTCCCGTTGATCTGTGATTCAATAAAAATTTGGCTGTTATTAAGCGAGTACATTAATAATATTCGGGAATGTATACAGGACATATTTTATCAACAAAAAGCTGGTACACAAGGCATTCTCGCGTATTATCTTCTTTTATATAGGTTTTTGTGAGGGAAAAGTGTCGAGTTTTGTACAAAATAAGTATTTACTCAAAGTTACGCTATAGTCATAGCTGCTGCTAGTGACACATAGGGACATGCTTAAAAAATGGCGTTCGAAAATTAATTTTGACATGCTCTGTAATGCGGTTCAATGAATCAGATTTCATTTCGACTTGCGCTGTTTTATAATTAAACGTACACAATTTACTCATGTTTTTGTCAGTGAGAAGATGGGGGAGTCAGTAAATTGCGATTTCGTCATTACAATAAATATGTCCACATTTCTAAATAAAACACCGAGCAACGAAGAGTAACTGGCATACTCCACATAGGGTTAGTATTGGTTGAAGGCAAGAGCACACACGACGTGCAGTACACCTTAGTACACAACGCTACCGCGCCCCCACGTGTGTAATTAGAGAATGGTACTTCTTTCATGTTTTCACTTAGATGGCTGGCTTATTTTTCAGTAAACGTCCAAAATAAAACATACAGGCTTGTAAAACACGATACCGCGTGGGTGATTTTTTTTATGATTAACAAAAAATTGAATGATATCACCTTAATATTAGAGTTTTTTTTTTTTTTTTTTTTTTTTTTTTTCAATTTTAAAAAAAAATATTAGTGTCATTACCTTTGAGGCCTGACATTACTTGAATTTGTCAATTTTAAACGCACTGGTCCATAATTAACTGTTAAACACCTGAGGACTGTTTTGATGAGCGACAGACCATGATGAACAAGAAAACAATCTACCTCCATCATTTAAATTTCAGTGATGTATAAATGTAAAGGGGGTAGGCGACCCATTGTTCGCAAACACAATAGATCCCCAATTACGTACCTACATTTCTAATTGAAACATAGAATTTCCTTAGTTAGGCACAATTCCTAGTCCTTCTTCCAGCTCGAGGTCCTGAACCCGCTGGCAATGCACAAACTCGAACCGAAGAACTCCGACGATTCATAAATTATTCAGGTCGCAATGGCTTTCAAACCCGACATTGTCCGTATTATTTTTATTATTATTTTTTTCCAAGTCGACACCTAACTCGTATTCTTGGGTGGATAATACAGAGTCGCGTATCCTCTTCCCAAGTTTGCGGCTAATTGGATAACACCGCTTATACCAATTTTACAGTAAGAGGGGTGTGTAAAGGCGATTACTGCTGTTTTTCTCCATAGGCACAGTCAAAACCTGAACGATAGAATGGTACTTTTCTCGGGGAGAGGGGGGAGTATATTTATTAATTTCCAGGAATAAATCGCTCGAAAATGGGATATTATTTTGGCTTGAGCCGTAGTCGAGATATGGCTGTGAGTGTTGAAACTGATGCCACCACAGATATTAAATCAGAAATAAATCCATAACGTACGAATTTCGGATTGCAAGTCTATGAGTGTCGTTGTTTCCTGCATAGCAGAATTAGGTTTGTGGGTGTTCCTCGTTGATTTGTGAAACCCAAAGTTTTTTTTCTGATACTTTTGATAAAGGGATAATAATGCATACCGGCTTTGGAAAATTATCCGAAAAATTCCAGAAAACCATAACACAGTCCAACACAAAGTTGCGCAGACACGACAAAAACATTCAAAGATTGCGGCAAGGGAGGTAATTCTCGCGTCTCACGGCTAATTCTCCACAATCACACTACTGTGCATTTTTTTTATCGCATATATTTTCTGTTTGACAAAATGCATTTTTTTATTAGACCATAACATAAATAGAGTTCTTAAGGAAGATTTCCATAATAGCTTAGGGGGAATTTATGCTTATTCCTATTTCTATGAATGATTTTCCAAGTTCGATTTTCGGACACTCACAATGTGCGAAGTCCGTGACCAGTTTTAATTTCAAAATTTTATTCTTGAGTTATCTGGATCGAAAAGGATTTATTAATCCTGAGTCTTCGTGTACCTTTTCGCATTGTGAAATTTTGCACTTATTGATTCGTTCAATTTTGTGATATTTGTTGTGGTTTCTCAATCTTCCAGCTTTTGATGGTTCATTGAGACAACGGATTTAGTCCGTTTCCGTAATTTCAACAATTACTGTACGCTGTGTTTTCCAATCTACCGCAATTTGGGTGCAAGTTTTATAACATCTGAGGCCCAACATTTCCCCAAATTACCGATCATATTGTCAAATTAATGATTTGTAAATATTGTTAGACAAATTAAAATGTATTGAACCTTGAGCAGTCTTTTGTTGTCCCAAGTCAGTACATAAAGTCAGAGGGCCACTGGGTAAGTATTTTTAAAAAATAGCACTGGTTTGTGAGTCAATAATTTCAGATGTATGGCGGGTTGTTTTGGAATCATTGTCGATTCGGTTTAGATAATTCGGCGTATACAAGCAAACATAAATTCAGAATACAACCTATTTAAAGCAACCATGTGTTACCATAGAAACCAATATATACGGCGGGGTCCATAAGCGGGGTCCATACGATGGGGGAAGAAGTGTGCGCCATATACTACTATCGATTCTCGTATTGGCCTCTCGATTATCGAAATATCCGCGATGAACAGCGATCGTGTCAAGAGTAGTTTTCGCGTGCATGACTCAACAATGGCAGCGAAACAGGTTATGAATTTCAGGTTTTTCTGCGACTCGCACGACGTCTTCTATAATAAAACGGCTCCCCGTGAATGTAACAAGACGCCATCTGCAATACTGAAGCATTGCAGATGGCGTTTTGTTGCACTCAAGGGACGACATATAATTTTCCCGACAATACTACGAACAAAAGAGATAGAGAGAAAGAATGAAATAATCTTTCAAGAAACCGATGCAATCGGGTACATTTCTGAACGTTGAACGTGTCATCGCACCCTCTGCATAACGTGGAGAAAACGGGAAGTCGCGAACGTTATTATTTAGACGCTATTATTTAACCCTTTACCCAACGTAACGACCAAAACCGGTCAGCGCTTTTTACAAAAATCGCCAATTAATTTTCATTATTCTTTTTCATTTTTGTCTCAAAAATATAGGTTATGACCCCTCTTTGGAACGAGCTCGTCGAGCTCTTTCCAAAGAGGGGTCATAACCTAGGTTTTTGAGACAAAAAATGAAAATAATTAGTTATTCAACATTTTTTTTTCAAGTGTCATCTGCTTTTCATGTTAGGTACAGGGTTAAACTGATTTGTAGATCTGTTGCCCGATTCGATTCGAGGTCAAATTTCCGATTCACAGTGCTCTGAGTGAAGCAAACATCGATTTACAAACGTCAAAACACAGAAGTAACAATTAATTTCCATGGATATGGTCAGCAATAATTTATTGAAAATTATAATATTCATAGAAAATTTCAAGAACACAAATAGAGAATGAATACAAGGCATGAGAATAGAGTTTACACTGCGGTCACATATTGAGAGAGTGAATTAATTTTATACAATGAACACTGGGTCGTTCATCTATTCCAAAGTTTCCACCACACCAACACCAAAGGAACAGTTGCCTGTACAGTGGTTTAAAACAAGTTTTTACCGAGTTAGTAGTCTAAGTTCGTCTATTTGGACTTCGTAAATTTCGATTTGCAGGAATACTTGCAAACCCTACAGTTCAGTGGAATTCAAATGAAATCAGAGTGTGGGGTGGGGTGTGGGTTGGGGCGGAGGGAAACATTAATCTAACCAGATGACTCCTGCTGTTATGCATACCACAACAACAAAAGTTAATTACCACGCAGTCACTATCAGATTAAGATACTCCGGAGCGTCTAGGCTAATTTTTCTGGGGTTCCTTTGTAACGAAAACCCTTGAACAAACCTCAGGGGCCCCTTCGAGCACTGGGTCCGAGGCTTAGTCTAGTTTGCTTATTGGATAATCCGCTACCCCATACAGCAATGTCTTTGAATAATCAAACAACATGCCAACGCAACACTTACCATCAATCAGTACTAACAGCTTGTATCAGGATGGTAAATGAGATACCCCTAAAGTCACTCACCATTGCTCAGTGGTTCTCTCCGGGTACTCCGACTCTCTCCACCCGTAAACTTGAACAGTATGACATGTGTCAAGCTACTGAAAGTGTCGTTTAACCCAAATGAACAAATAAACAAACTTAAAACTATTCACATGTGGTCTTTTGTGTATCAAATATGTAGATGGGTATGAATGATCCGTAGCAAAATGTGAGTAGTATATAATGACCAGCACACAAATAGGGAAGCCAATAATGGAACTAAGGTATTATTATTTAGATCAGAAAAATATTTTATTTTCTCATACAGTCGCTTATCTCTTTACCCAACGTAACGAACAAACCCGAAGAGTGCTATCTACAAAAATTGCCATTCAAATTTTATTAATTTTCATTTTTTTATCACAAAAATAAGCTTATGACCTCTCATTGGAACGAACTCGTTGAACCCGTTGCAATAAATGGTCCTAAGTTATGTTTAGAGGCTAAAAATGAAAATTCCTACTTCTCAAAACATTTTTTATCAAGTGATGTCTGCTCTTCAGATCAGGTGAAGGGTTAAAATGTAATGCCTATATTCGCGGTGTACATGCATTTGACGCCAAGTATCATCAAATATCTTTTTAAGTAATTTTTTTGCCAACAGGATTAAAAAAGAATTAGGGTCGGGCATGAAAATTAGGATCGGTCGTGAAACCTAAACCATTTCATTTTTCCCCAGCTTAAAGTAAAAGATTAATGGTGACTTTTCAGCTCACCCGAGCCTTGTCTGCTCATAAAACGTTATCTCATTGTCTGTATCTAAACCAGTGTGCTCCATGGAACGAGTTCAGAAGTTTTTCGATAAGTCAGTCGAGAGGAGTGACTGCCGAGACCTGTCAATTTTTGCTGAAAGTCGGAGCTCCAGCCTTTTGTCACTGAACACAACGGCAATCAAATCCATTAGACATTTCAACACTAAAAACGTAAACGAGCCCTGAGGTTGCTCGAAAAGTACTAGATTCGATCGTGTAATAGCATGTGATTACTATACAAGGATCACTATTATAGAAAACAACGAAGCCAACCGACCATCTCCCGAAGCTACCCGCCTTCTACCAGTCCACTGTGTACTAATCATTTATTCCTGTCAGTCTAAAGCATCTCTCACACTTTTTAACCCTCTGAACACTGATGTCGAAATATAAAAAATGACACCTGCAACAATGCATTTAATCAATTCAATAAGTGAATTTGTTAAATTCCTGCTTGAAATTTCAGTATTTTGACATCAAAGTGAAGAGGTTTAACTGTTTGGCTCCTGTCAGTCTGCGGTCACTACCAACAATCGACCTGTAGCTTCTACGTTACAGACAATCAATAGCATCTCAAATCTTCTTCTGGCACTTCACGGCTGCAGTAGCATTGGAAGAGAGATGTGACCCTCTTTTGACACATTTTATCGCAACTGCGGTGTTAATTTCCCATAGGGCACGGTCTTTTTCTGAAGGCCACATGGGAAGTATCTCTCACTCCATTCAATTGGATGGATCCATCTTTGATGTGGTAACCATTCAGCATGTATACCATAGTTCACTGGTACATTATAGTATATATCCGATTAGTATTTTGGTCAAGCCAGAAAATAAGCAGACTGTCATCTGCAAATTGAGGTCCCCAGAGGGTGAATTTAGTGATGCTACCCTGCATAGCAGGGTAGCATCACTAAATTTACCCTCTGTGAACCTTAATCTGAATCAGGGTCTCAAAACTAAACCGAAAGAGGTACCCAGAGGATAAATTGTCCCACTGGATGGGATAGCATCATCAAATTCACCTTCTGGGGACCTCATTCTGCAAATGTCAGACTGCTTATTTTCAGGCCTGATTTTGGTGTAGAGCATTTCATTCATGGTTTTGTGAGAAAGGTAAGTTGCCTCCAGCTCCCTCACTTTTTCCTCTATCACAGACATTGAAAAGCTTTTTGGTAAAGAGTATTTCATTCATGGTTTGTGGGAAAAGGTAAGATTTCTTCAGTTTTTTTGCCTACGAAACGAATGACGTTGCTAATGAAGTTGTGTCGACATGTGGTGCATGCGATGTTGTAACCCTGACTATGTCCACAGTGCAACCAAGTGTCACATTTTGGAGGTCATGTGTGTGCTACGTAGGTTTGTCTAATGAGGATCATGTCATGCCTCGTCCTATCACTGTACTACTGCTTTGCGAACAAACCATCTACACGCTCCTTACCATAATGTAGTTTATTATTCCACAACGTCCAAGAAGTGAGGACTATGTTGTCGTAAACGTTGTTGTCGTAACTCTGAAGGTCCGTACGTGCGTCGATACACCCCTACGTCCGAACTTCTCGCGTGCGCAAATCCCCCAACATTAACGAACCGATTTTGATGAAAATTCTCAAACATTTCCACCAACAAGTTGATATTGCGAATAATCCAGAAGTTTCAGTCTGTGGTGATCTTAACGAAGTTATATTCCCATTAACTTAGATCTATTATGAGATTCTTATGTGCGCAATTCCTACTACATTCGTGAAATGATTTCGATAAATCTGGTCAAATATGACAACTAACAAGTTAGCTTGCGCACATTCAAATTATTAATCTGTAATGATTTCAACCAAGTTATCGCCCTTCAACTTAGAGGATTTCTAAAAGATTTATTTATGAGACTGTTGTGTGTGCAGCTCCTACACTAATCAACCGGATTTCCGCGAACCTTTTCAAACAGGAATAATGACAAGTGATCATTCGCGTATTTACAAATTTTCAATCTGCGACGATTTTAACCAGATTATCTCCCCCTCACCTTATTGGTTTCATGCAGATTTCTATGCGGAGTTCTTTTGTGGGCAACTTGTCCTACATTTATGAATCGATTTTGGTGAAACCTCTCAAATCTGACCTCTAATAAGTGAACAATCGCATATTCCAACTTCGCAGTGTGCGACAATTTTAACCACTTGATCTCCCTTCAACTTAGAAGCTTTAATATAGATTTCTGTATGAGATTGTTGTGTATGCAACTCCTCCTCCATTCATGAAGCGATTTCTATAAAACTCGTCAAAATGACCACTAACAAGTGAGCATGCACATATTCTTAACCCTTTACCCAACGTAACGGCCAAAACCGCTGTTCTCAAAAATCGCCAATTAATTTTCAATATTTTTTGGCCCTCCGTTGACAAGCGCCCTCTGGCAAATAAATATTCACTCTCTCCGAGACGTTGCCACGGCGGCGTTCCAGGGGACGGTAATTTCTATTTATCAGAAAGTGCTAACACCTGTGTAGACACCTGAGTGAGTGATTCCCCAGTGGAAGTAACGCGTGGTTCCACTTTGCAGGCGGACCGTTTGGTCATACAGTTATCTCCTTCAACTTCGAAGATTTAATACAGATTACTATCTGAGAGAGTATCCGCAATTCCTCCCACATTAATGAACCGATTTCGATGAAACTTCTCAATCATAAACAATAACAAGTGAATCTGCGATACTTTTAACCAGATTATACCCCTTCAACTCAGAAGGTATTATATACATTTCTCTGTGAGATTCTTGTGTGGACAACTTCCCCTACATTTATTAAATGGAAGTTGGTAAAACTTCTCACACCGGACTACTAACAACTGAACATGCGCATGTTCCAAATTCTCAATCTCTAACGATTTCAACTTGGTTATCTTCCCTTCAACTTAGACGATTTAATGTATGAGGTTCTTGTGTGTGTTCAATTTCTACATAAACGAGGAAATTGTGCAGGCCAAGCGATCTCGCCGCCAAGCGGAGCGGAAGTGGTGAAAATCTCAACTCACTGTTCACCGTGAAATATTTACTCATTCCAACTACAGAGTAACTAGTCTCATTAACGATGCTAAGTCATCGTATATAAGTAGTAAACTTATTGAAAATTGCCAGACAACAAGCGAACTGTACCGCGTGGCAAACTTGTTCACTGGAAGGGGTAGATCATCCGCTCTTCCTTCCGTCCTCTCCAAAAAGAGCTACCCGATGTGTTTGGTAATTTTTTCAAAGACAAAATTGCAAAACTTCGATCTGAGCTCGATTCGAAGTCGACTAACCCGCCCTGTTATGAATTTTTTCAGGGGGACATCTTCTCCAAATTCAAGCCTGTCAGTGCAGATTCCATCAAAAAGTGCATTTTGGCTTGTCGTAAAAAGTCAAGTGCCTTGGACGCAATCCCCACCGACCTTTTGCATAAACACTTAACAGACTTAGTGCCGCTCATAACGGACATTGTAAACTTAACACTCAATCAAAGTGTTTTTCCTTCGCATCTCAAGCACGCAGTTGTAACCCCGCTTTTGAAAAAAACCGAACCTAGACCCAACTATACCTAAAAACTACAGACCCGTCTCAAATATACCATTCATTGCTAAAATTATTGAAAAGGTGGTCTTTGCACAACTGAAAGACCACTTAGTCGACAACAACCTTTTGGAAGTCTTTCAATCTGCCTATCGGCCGAATCATTCTACTGAAGCGGCTTCTCGTGGCTGCTGACAACGGACATGTTTCTATCCTTACATTGTTAGATTTATCTGCCGCATTTGATACGATCGACCACGACATCCTTATCAAGCGAGTTGAAGTTATATTCGGCATATCGGATCCGCCTTTAAGGTGGTTTCGATCATATTTTTCAGACCGTACACAGTCATTCTGCTGTAATTAAAGGTGTTCATTCACATATGTTCCCCCTACGCTTTGACGTGCCACAAGGTTCTGTCCTAGGACCGATTTTATATTCACTGTACACCCAACCCATTGGTAAGGTAATCACAGGACACAATACCCAGTACCACATCTATGCCGATGACAACAGTTGAACAACAGCAACATTCCACCAGATTTTTCCCACTCACTGGCCAACATGGAAACTTGCGTTGGTTCTGTCCAGTCGTGGATGGAGTGTAACAAACTCAAAATGAATAGTGATAAAACTGAGGTAATGAAGTGTGGTGCACCCAAAAAGTTGAAAAACATAGAATGCGACAAAATTCGAATTTGTAATGAGGACATCAAGTTTGCTGGCAAAGCCAGGAACCTTGGTGTCATCACTGACGCCAATCTGACAATGAAAGATCACATCAATCATCTATCCCGAATTTCATTCTTGGAACTTAGACGTATAAGTCATATGAGATCATACCTGTCTCAAGATGCCAGAGCAAAACTAGCATGTTCCTTTATCTTGCAGCGTCTTGACTACTGCAACTCACTCTTCACTAACATCACCGAAGAAAGCCTTGGCACCCTGCAGCGCATTCAAAACAATGCTGCACCGGTAGTTCTTGGTCATAAAAAAGTTCACATGCCACCCCCATGCTGAAGACTTTACATTGGCTTCCTGTAAGGGCAGGTATAGAGTTCAAGATAGCCACTCTTTGTTTTCGTACATCAGACTCAACCCTCCCCCATTATTTGGCATCTCTTATCCACGATTATATCCCCTCCCGGGCTTTAAGATCTCATAACAAGTTATTACTAACTGAGAAAAGCTATAACCTCGAAACGTACGGCCGCGGTGCGTTTCAAATTATAGCACCCAAAATTTGGAATTCCCTTCCCCTGAATGTCCGTGATAGCGTCAATTTGGACTCTTTCAAAAAGAAACTGAAGTGTTTTTTGTATCAAAAATACCTCCAAATTGATATCAGTAATACCACACATGTTGATGAATCCAGAGTACAGCACCCATCAAACTAATGTGTACAGCCAGAATACCATTTTCTATATTTTTCATTACTTTCTACATACCATATTTATACCAAATTTGTCAAGTTCGAAATTTTTTAGTAGATATCCTTTGGGGATTAGGCGCTCTATAAATATTCTTATTGTTATTATTTTTATTTATCGATCGAATTTGATGAATTTTCTCGAACCTAACCATCTACATTTTCCAAAAAAATTAAATTTACGACGATTCTAACGAAGTTATATTCCCTTGGACTTGGATTTATTATGTATTTCTAAATGAGATTCTTGTGTGCGAAACTCCTCAACATTTATCTTCTAATTCGATGAAACTTCGTAATCATGTCCAATAATAAGCGAACACGCGTTCATGCGCATATTCCCAAACTTTCAATCTGCGAGAATTTCCACTAAAAGATTTGTTGTGATAGATTTCCATACAAGATTCTTGTGTGCTCAACTCCTATATTTATGAAGTGGTTTTGGTCAAAAAAACGTTTCAAACATGATCAAAAACGAGTGAACATGTATATATTCTAAAACTTTAAATCTGCGATGATTCAACCAATTTATTTTCTCTCACCTTAGGAGATTTAATATAGATTTCTATATGAGAGTGCAGTGTGTGCAACTTCCGCTACACTAATTAACCGATTTTGATGAAACTTCTCAAGCATAGGCACAACCAATGCACAACCAAGATAGTGAACAACCGCATATTTTCACATTCTGCAGCTGCGATGATTTTAACCAGGTTATCTCTACTTCAGCTTGAAAGACTTAAGGTACATTTTTTATATGAATTCCTTTCCTGCGTTCAACTTCTCCTACAATCATAAATCAAATTTTGTGAAACTTCTCAAACATACCCTTAATTTTTTATTCTACGGTGATTCTAACCACGTTTTATCCCCTTAACCCTTTACCTAACCTGAAAAGCAGACGACACTTGCAAAAATAATTCTTGAATAACTAATTTTTTTCATTTTTTGTCTCAAAAACATAGGTTATGACCCCTCGTTGGAACGAGCTCGACGATTTTGATGAAACTTCTCAAGCATAGGCACAACCAATGCACAACCAAGATAGTGAACAACCGCATATTTTCACATTCTGCAGCTGCGATGATTTTAACCAGGTTATCTCTACTTCAGCTTGAGAGACTTAAGGTAGATTTTTTATATGAATTCCTTTCCTGCGTTCAACTTCTCCTACAATTATAAATCAAATTTTGTGAAACTTCTCAAACATACCCTTAATTTTTTATTCTACGGTGATTCTAACCACGTTTTATCCCCTTAACCCTTTACCTAACCTGAAAAGCAGACGACACTTGCAAAAATAATTCTTGAATAACTAATTTTTTTCATTTTTTGTCTCAAAAACATAGGTTCCAACGAGGGGTCATAACCTATGTTTTTGAGACAAAAAATAAAAAAAATAATGAAAATTAATTGGCGATTTTTGAGAATAGCGCTGGCCGGTTTTGGCCGTTACGTTAGGTAAAGGGTTAAACATAAGATTTATTATAGATTTCTGTATGATATTATTGTGTGTGCAGCCTCTCTTAGATTAATGAACCGACTTCGATTAAACTTCTCAAGCATGGCTACTAACAAGTGAAAAAGCGCATATTTACAACTTTTCAGTATGTGGCTATTTTCCCAGGTCATATCATCTCAATTTATGAGATTTAATATAGATTCTCCTACACTAATTAACAGATTTCGACGAAACGTCTCAAGCATGGGCACTGACAAGTGAGCATCCGTATATTTTCACATTCTACATCTGCGATGATTTTCATACTCAACTTAATTCGTCGTAGGGATGTATTATTCGAAAAGTTATCTCCCCCTGTGAATACTGGAGTCTGACTGTAATGTAATTAGCATTGATCCACTGAAAGGTGTGAATAAAATCTTGTTTGTCGGGAAATCGTTTTCTCAAGCGGCGAGAGAAGTAAGTTGAGAATGAAGGCGTCAGACAGTTTATTGTGCAATCATTTAAGAGAATTGTTAATTTGATTACAATAATCGAGAATTGTTTTGATTTTGAGAATGTTGGTACTTTACACTGTCCTCTCAACTACGATGTTGGGGTGGGGGTATAGAAACGGGACAGGTTTATCGGGGGAGGGAAGAGGAAGAGATTTCGAAGATTTTAACATCAATGGCAAGCAGAAGTCACGCATGAAAAATAATGCGTCAGCGGTTTTATCAGAACTTAGGTGGATCATTTGAGTGACCGTTGTGAGATCAAGGCAGGGGCGCCGAATCAACGAGGGTCCCTCCTGCCTTCAGTCTACGGGGGCGAGCGGGCGCAAGGATTTCCCTTTTTTCTTCGAAAATTTCAAAGAATTGGCCCTTTTTTCAAACTGTGCAAAAATTGCCTTATTGAACAATTTACCTAATGTGAGTTGCAGACGACACTTGGGAAAAAACATCCTCGTATAACTAAAGTGTTTCATTTTTTTATTCCAAAACATAGGTTATGACCCCTCATTGGAACGAGCGCGACACGATGAGGGGTCATAAACTATGTTTTGGAAGTAAAAATTGAAAAAAGTAAAAAAACATTGGATGGGGATTTTCGTGTATATATAGCGCTGGCTGGTTTTTCCCGTTACGATAGGTAACGGTTTAAGAGAATGAAAAAAATACATAATGCCCTTCTTCATAGGTCTGCCCCTCCAGCCCTGTAGTGCTTCCGGCACACCTGGATCAAAGTCATCGCAGCTGATGAGAAAATAAAAAAAGCCACAAAAGAGGATGCCAAGTGTGCAGCGTATGAGAAACGGACATCTAGAACATTTAGTTTAAACAATATGTTGGAAAGCCCCAATACTTGACGAGTCGAATGCGACTCCTTGAGAAACTGAAAGTCCAGGAAGAATGGGATGAATACGCGAGAAATGGGTGGACGGGGTACAAGGCATGTCGGCATGCTGGGAGATTAGGAAGGATAAATTAAGATAGAAAATCACTGGGGGTCAGAGTGTAAATATTACTGGGGCATGCAAAAGGCAATAGAATGGATAAAAAACAACATGATCTTCGAGTCCAACAGTTTTATTAATGATAATAATATATATATATATACAACCAAAAGCACCCAGATTACATTACTTTACAACCATTACACACTTAAATACATTTTGATGAAGAACAATAATTTAGTACTCAACCAGTTTGGAGACAAGCAGTCCTATTGAGTTTGTGGGGTGTTCGGTTGGGGATGGGTGTGGGTCGATTCGATTGCCTTTTTTCCAGGAAGACAAGGTGGGTTTCTCCTTCTGGATGACAAACAACTGAACTGAGCTTTCAAAGGGAATTCCGGGAATGTGTCCCCCCCCCCCCCCCCCCCCCCCCCCCCGATGAGTCTCATCCCCTTGACATTGGCCATCCGGACGTACCCGAAGAATTATATTACGGACTTTGGGTCTCTCTTATTTTTTCTTTGCCATAACGAGGGGGCTCGAACGGGGGGGGGGGGGGGGGGGGGGCTAATGTCCTCGGCAAATGTCTTTTCTTTTTGCTTTTAGTTTAAGCTTGGGCACTTTTTGGACATCGAAAATGTGGATGTCATTGACGGATGAATGGGGGGCAAATAGAATGCAAAGTCTATGTTTAGGGGCAAACGACACCACTCTCCCATTGCCCCCTGTGCAACCGCCACGGGAAAGGAGTAACTCATTCATAATCACATTTAATGTTATTAATACGACGTCCCGCATGGCTAACGTAATTGACCACTACTGTAATAAATTAATGTAAGTGTGCAGCTATATACATCCAATAAAACACAATAACTATTAACACCTTAACGATTGTTCAGTCTTGTGTGTGTGTTCAATCAGCAGAGAAATAAGTTTTTCCCTATTTCTCAATTTAGTTTTCACACCAAGCAGTTTCAACTTTTGTTTAATTTCTTTCATTGACATTTCTTGATAATTAATGTTTGAATCTGAAAATGTTGAATTAACATTGCCTGCTGCAGCCATTTCCGATAAAATACGTGATTTTTTTGATGCACGTTGTCTGAATATACCATCTTCCCAGTAAATGTCATTTCTTTTTTTATACTCGCGTTTCTCACGAGTACTGTCCTCACGGAGATACTCAATTCTTTTCCTCACCTTCAGGGCATCCATAGCGGCATCAAATTTATTTGATTTTGTTTGGTGTATAGATTTTATATCATCATTGACTTTTTCGACACCTTGCCCACTGTATTTGAGAAGGCTTCCATAAGTTGAAATAAAATAAGGAATGTGGTATACCAAACAATGCATGTATAGGGTAACATTATTATAACCTATTCGAACAGCTCCAAGGTCTTGAAAAGCCTTTAGCCAATTTAGACAGCGTACAAATATTTTATTAACAGGTGTTAATTCATTACTTTCCTTTGTTAAAAATTTGTAGAGGTCCCAAAAATGCCTCCAAAGATTCACCGTTTTTTCGTGGGTCTCATCGTGAATGGAGAAGAAGACTTTATCTGGTAGTTTTCCCTTTTCGTCAATTACAAACTCAGCAATTCCCAACTTGTCAATTCACGTTTTGTCGACCACTTTATCAATACATATCTTAATCAAAAACAATTTCAAAGACAACCTATCTTGTCTATGTTTGTCTATCGCCAAAAAACTGTTTGCACCCTCCCAAAGAAAGTTAATCCTTTACCAAACGTTACGACCAAAACCAACCAACGCTATATACAAAAATCTTTATTCAAATTTTATTATATTGTAATTGTTTGTCTCATAAACATAGCTTAAAACCCTCTATGAAATGAGCTTATTGGGCTCGTTCCAATGAGGCTCAAAAGCTATGTTTGAGACAAAATGTAATATTTATAGTTATTCAAGAATTTTTTTCCTAGGTGCTATCCACGTTGGATAAAGGGGGGATATTTTTTATTGTCTTTTTACGACCAACGTTTAAAAATCAAAATATATTATGTGCTATATAATTTAAATGCAATTAAGTGTTACTGTCAGTTATTCATTGCATGTTACTTGAAATTTTATTTAAAAAAATAATAAACTGACCATGCCTACTATAAAAATGGATATAATACACATAAATTTATAAATATATATCACTATATACATACAGTACCTATAACAGTATATATATTTAAAAACACGTAACACGTGATGACAATAGCCTGAATTTTTAAAATTACATTTCAAAACTTGCCCTAAAAATTTTGAAAACGTCTCGATAAGCTTGATTTTCTCCGACCCGGTGTAATTATCTATTACAAATAAATTATTTAATATTCGTACTAAATTATTGGAAATTAAATAGCGAAATAACTAAATTCCTTCTAAAATGCAATATATAAATAATTATTTGTTGCTATAATGAAAGTTGTAAACGTAGCGGCGGAAAATATTAACTGGGTTTTTGTCCGCATTTTGTGGCTTTTTTTCTTGTCCGATCTTAAAAAAGGGAATTTTAATCGGGTGGCTGTTTGGACGGCGGTTCTTTGACCGGTGGCTTATTGTCCCGTTGACCCGTTTGTACATGCACTATAATTGAGTTATTATTGAAATAAATCTTACCTTTCCATCTTTTTCTATTAGTCTCTCAACTTCATATTTGGTGGGCAGAATATTTCTTGGCACCGAGGTACTTGTTCGTACAGGGCGTGGCAGCTTTTCTCCCTGTGCAATTTTTTTCCAGTCAATATGCGAATGTGAACGTAGCTGTCTTTCAGTGGCCATGCTTGTGAAAGTGTGAGCCATCTCTTTTAAAGCAGGTATTAAAGGAACCTCCGGACAGAGTCAACAGTATCTGTGTGACATTACAAATTGCAACGCAAACTATCTTCTTATTGTAGAAAAAACACACACATACATATATTTATGGACTTCAATGGACAATGAGGCATACTAGTTAAATAAGCGACAAGCTTCACATTTCTGGCTGAACTGAAAGTAATTAATAGGGCTATCGCACCTTTCCTTTTATTCACACCGAAACCTTCTGCATATTGTGGACTGTGGGTTCAACTGTTTTTACAACAATCAAATTTGTCTTGGTTTTAACATCAAAAGGAAAAAAATGGGCAAATGTCAGATTATATATTTTTATATGATTAGAGAGGACAATATCTATATTATATGCACATATGCGCAGAGCATTGCTAATATGAAGACTAAAAAATATTTTAATCTCTAAAAGTTGACGAAAACGCAATTTTCCATTATTTTACATGGCACTCTACACGAAATAACCGTACCTTTTTAAATGAACAGGGGAAAAAAATTGGTCGAATGAAATGGTTCGATTATATCACCAAGTGAGAGCATATATATTGTTCTTAAATGTCTGATGCGCAGAGCAAATATAACTTTCACGGGTTTTATATAATTTTGAGAAATATAAAAATTCCCCATTCAATTAGTGCTAATTTTTGCAAGCCAATTCCTAGCAATCAGGGGAGATAACTATTTGGTAAATAGATGCGAATAACGAGAATAGTTGAACATGAATCAGGTTATCTCCATTTCAACTTAAAAGTCTTAATGTAGATTTTTGTATGAGTTTCTTGTGCGCTCAACTTCTACATTTCGTTCCCTGAGTTCCAATGTGTTTTATGTGCCAGTAGGCACATAGAACACTTTCGAACTCAGGGGACGATTTATTAATCAATTTTTGTGAAACTTCTCAAACATGACCATTAATTGTTAATTTACAGTGATTCGAACCAAGTTCCCTGGGTTCCAATGTGTTCTATGTGCCAGTAGGCACATAGAACACTTTGGAACTCAGGGGACGATTTATTAATGTGAAACTTCTCAAACATGACCATTAATTGTTAATTTACAGTGATTCGAACCAAGTTATATCCCCGATTTCTAAATGAGGTTCTTGTGTGCGCAACTCCTCCTACACTTATCTACTGATTTTCAATTAACCATGACTACTAATGAGTGAACATATGCATATTCCCAAATTTTCAATCTGCTGTTAATATGAACTAGGTTAATAGATCTCCCCCTCAACTAAAAAGACTTGCTCTCTCAAAATGATCGCTGACGAGTGAGCATGCGCATATTCTAGAAGTTTTAATAATTTTCACTAGGTTATCTCATTTTGAACTTAAATTTCATTCAGATTTCAGTATAAATTCTTCTGTGAGAAACTTATACTACATGGGCAATTAGATTCTGATCATTCTATTTGGACATAGTGCTGCGACGGCCAATTACCTTTTGTCGCAACTGTACTCACATGGCATCCCATTCGCTGTTCTACCAACGAAAATAGGCAACATTATACATAAAGTCCGATTCATTTTTAATAGGAAAATTACCTTTCAAACATTCACATTATTTTAGTTGTTTCATTCCCCACTACGTACACTTTATCATGAGGACGAACAGTTTGTAAATGAACCCCCAATTTCAAATGTTGGAAATGGCAATTCGTCCACTTCATACAAATTCATCGCTTCCAACATCCACCTCAATCGCTTCGTTTTCAAAGTTCACAAATTTTTGTATCTTAATTGTAGCACATTTCAAGTTGTCAAATATTCTTATTTCATGGTTGATATCTCTCCCAAGTTGTCACCCATCAGAAATATTGTTATTTGATTATTTGCAAATACATAACAAACCATTTTCATCGTCTCCATGTAAACATTATTTTAAAATGTGCACACTATTGTGTGACGTAGCGCTGCAATTTCATTGGTTAATTGCAATCCTAACAGGTATAAAAGGCAGCGAGGAACGTGAAAGGTTGCTGTCTCTGAGCCATTGTATAGCAGACGATCGAGAGCATTTAGCTAAAGTATTAGCTGCAACAATTTGTAACCCCAGATCTGGTGAAATATTGCAAATAATCAAAGTAAAATGACTACTGCTACTTTGAAATCAGCGGTGGGAATGGTAGGTGCACCAAAAAATTTCCAGTAATAATTTAACCACCAGATCTTTCGCTCAGTGCTCCAGATCTGTCGCTCATTAGAACCTCAATGCGGCCTTTTTGACGTTGAATGCAATGAAATGCGGCCTCTTTGACGTTGAATGCAATGAATTGAGTTCGAAGTAGGTGAAGGTATTCTACGATTATTCGGTTTCTCGGAAGCGTGGATTTTTCTCCCCTGGACTAAGCCTGCTCCGTCGAGATACAGAATAATTGTTATAGTCCCAATATTAGTATTTAATTTCCCTGTGAATATTATTTAACTGAACGTCACGACAGATCTGGTGTCGATTGACAATTCCACCAACAACAGTCAAAAACGTCCACTCCAGATCTGGAAGCACGGCTGTCACCCCAGTTTATTTGAAACTTACATTCATAATGTAGATTAGAACAAATATAATAGACCTTATTCATTATTCACATATTCTATTACCAAAAATCATCTAAAGTTTATGAAGTTGTTTCTATTTTGAATAAAATGTATTTTAATACTTTCCACAAGTGTTGTTTAACTATAAAGACTTTTATAGTCACAAAATCCTGACCATTTTCCAATCAGGCCTAAATCTCAATCCAGGCGAACCCAATCATATGTTGCTCTAAAGAATAACCATAAGTTTTTACAAAGCTTTTTGGGAGTTTAGATTGTGTGCTGTGATGGACTGATATCTCTGAATCGAGTCCAGGCAAACATACTTGATCTGCAAGTTATTGTAAAGTTGAGTTAACCCCTAATTATTGGGGGCGCACTCAACATTTGGTGTCAGACAAGTGGGATTTACTTATTTTGATGTCAGAATGTTTTCAAAAATAAAATAGGAAAACCTGGATTGAGTGGTCTTGATCTTAAATAATTCCTCAAATAAATAGAGGCTAAATAAATAAATATGGGTGATTCTGGTGAAATCTCTTTAGGAAAATGTTCAAAGGAATCAAACGACTCAGAAGATACACGAGAGTATGAGTATCCTATACATGAAACTGAGAAAAGTGTGTCTAAAAATTAATTTGAAACCTGGTTAGAGGAACAGATGGAAAAATTTGGTGATGAAATGGATAAAAGATTCACACTGTTTAGGCAAATATTACATACTCAGATGGAAGGATTCTTATCTGAAAAGAATGAATCCAACCAAAACTCTAGTGCTCATGTGAAAGATTCTAATACTATGATGGCAAGTCCATCCATTGCGTCTCAATTCTCAGAATGCAGCCCTACCATTTATGGTAGTAAAACATTTACTCCACCTGAGAAAGGTAAAGAATTGAGGTGGGGCCTCTCTGAGGAAATTAATTTTCCTCAGAACCACATGTGGGTAAATAACCCTGAAAGCCGAAATTACCACTGCCTGAATTATACGGGCATGGAACATTATCCAGGCATACGCTGTGTACCTGATACTGAATATGGCAGAAAATAAGAAAAACCCTTATATCGGAACTGAGAGAGGTTCGAGTACAGTATCCATGAGACCCCAACCTTATGATGGATCTGAGGATCTCGAAGAGTAGTTATCGCAATTTGAAATAATTGCTGAGATTAACAAATGGAGTTACACGACTAAATCTCTGTATTTAGCAGGTAGCTTAAAAGGCGGTGCTCGTGCATTGCTCAGTGAGCTATCTCTTGGGCAAAGACGAGACTACAATTGTCTCGTACATGCCTTAAATTTTAGATATGGTTCATTAAATCGAGCAGAACTGTATAGAGCTCAACTCCAATCTAGAGTTGAAACAAAGATGAGAAATTACCAGATTTAGCTCAGTCTATAAAGAAGCTCACCAGGCAGGCCTATCCTGAGGCCACCAATTCTCTGACTGATGTTTTAGCATTAGATCACTTTATTGATGCCATCCCTGATGGTGAGATGAGGCTTCGCTTACGGGAGTCAAGGCCTAAGAATATTAATGCGGCCGAGACAATAGCCGTAAGGTTAGAAACACACAGACTGGCTGACCGCCAAAGAGGTGAAGCAGGCAGAAGTGTAAACCCTGATCAGTCATGCTCAGGTAATCATGTGAAAACTGATCCCATAGGAATAAGTAATGAAAGTAGCAAAATTCAATCACAGCTCAATGAGTTTTGTAACAGTATTGATCTCCTTACTAAGGAAATAAAGAGGACGAATACAAACAAAATTGATCATCCAAATTTCCAAAGGAAATCTGGCTGTGACAACAGGTTTGATAATAAACCAAAGTGGCAAAATAGGCAGAGAGAAAGATTTGGTAATAAATCAAAGTCATACAACATATCAAAATGGGAAAATGTCCAGGGGGATAGGAAAACCCACCCTGGTATGCAACTCAATCACAATAGCATGAACGGCAATACCAAAGAATGGAAAAAAACATTCCCCTCCAAGAATACTGGAGAGGGAAACGAATGGAAGTTGACCTCGGGCCAGAGATCAACAAAAACAGAATGGCCCCCAATAGAGTTGAATAATTTACATGAGGAAAATGATGAGGGATATTTTGTGTCATCCAAAGTTCAAGACACACCCATTGCATGGTTGGTGAACACGGGTGCAAATGTAACCTCCTCAGCAACAAGTTTGTTGATGCTCTTTCCTCTCAGTCATACCCCCATGTTAAACCTTTCAAAGTCAATTTAATTACAGCTACTGGTGAAACTTCACCATTTGTTGGTCAGACTACTGTTAAAATTACTTTAGCTGACCAATGCTTTGAACATACTGTACTTGTGGCCGATATAAAAAATGACGGAATCCTCGGAATGGATTTCCTCAAAAGTTATAATTGTGACCTTTTGCTTAGCAAAAATCATTTACTATTGAAAGGCAGAAAAGTACCCTGTTACCGAAATCTCACTGACCTCAAAACTCAGTGTTGTAAAGTTGTTGTAGCAAAAGATATCAAAGTACCTCAAATGTGTGAAATAATTATTCCTGGTAAAGCTATGAAAAAAATTCACCATAATGGCTGTGGAATAATAGAACCAGCAACAAAGTTTGTTGAGAAAAACAACATTTTAGTTGCTAAGACTTGTCACACTTGGTACTGAGATTATGCCAGTTAGGTTGCTGAATATGAATCAGGAACCTCTGACTATTCATAAGAATACAGTTGTAGGTGTAATGGACCTAGCTGAGGAAATTCATGATTTGGATAGCAATGCTGAGAATATAAGTATAAACAGTATAAGCCAATGTGATCAACTTGAGAAAAGGCCAGATCACTTAACTGAGCTCGTTGAAAGGAGCTCCCAACATTTGCATGAGCAACAAAGAGCATCTCTTAAGTCTCTCTTGATCAGAAATCAAAATGTATTTTCTAAAAATTCACATGATCTGGGTAGGACATCGGTTGTAGAACACAGAATAGACACAGGTTCTGCGCATCCGATTAAACAAGCCCCTAGGAGAATACCGCTCTCTAAGATTGATGAAGCAGAGAAAGAAATGAAAAACTTGGCCGAAAAGTGAGTCATTGAACCCTCTGAAGGTCCATGGTGCTCGCCGGTAGTTCTGGTTACCACAAAGGACGGCAGCACTAGCTTTTGTCTGGACTACTGTAAACTGTATAATGTAACCATCAAGGACTCTCATCCTTTACCTAGAATTGATGACTCAGTTGATGCATTGTCGGGCGCCAAGTGGTTCTCGACTATGGATCTAAAGAGTGGGTTTTGGCAATTGAGAGTGGATAAAAAAGACCGTCAAAAAAGGCTTTCTCTATTCCAGGAAGTGGCCTCTGGCAATTTACTGTCATGCCAATGGGTCTCGCAAATGGGCCCGCCTCCTTTGAAAGGCTGATGGAAAAAGTACTATCAGGTTTATCTTGGAAAAAGTATCTTGCCTATTTGGATGATATAGTCTGTAACTCTAAAACTTTCTCAGAAAAAATAGAAAATTTGCAAGAAGTCTTACTCAGACTGCAACAAGCTAACCTTAAACTAAGTCCTAAGAAATGTAATCTATTTCAAAAAGAAGTTTCTTTTCAGGGACACATAGTGAGTGATCAAGGGGTTTCTACTGATCCTGAAAAGGTTAAGGCTGTGAAGGAATGGCCTAAACCTCGAAATGTCAAAGACATAAGAAGTTTCTTGGGTCTGTGCTCGTGTTATCGAAAGTATGTCAGTCATTTTGCTGAAATAGCAAGACCGCTACACAAACTCATAGAACTCAATGATACATTTATCTGGACAGATGCCTGTCAAGAAGCTTTTGATAAATTGAAACAGTCCTTCATAACAACGCCTTTACTAGCATACCCAAATAGGGATGGAATGTTCATTCATACAGACTGCAGTTGTTTTGCACTGGGATGTGTGTTATCACAAATTCAAAATGGCATAGAAAAAGTCATAGGTTACTACAGCAAGTCTTTGAGTAAACCTGAGCGATGATACTGTGTAACCAGACGAGAACTACTCGCTATTGTGAGTTCAGTTTGCCACTTCCACCATTATCTTTATGGTCGCCATTATAAAATCCGAACTGACCACGGGGCCTTACGATGGCTTTTAAACTTCAAAAAGCCAGAAGGACAAACAGCTCGATGTTTAGAAACATTGGCAGCATATGATTTTGAAATAGAGCACAGGGCTGGAAGAGTACATTCCAATGCCTATAACCTGTCTCGCAGGCCTTGTTATGAAGATGAATGTGCTCACTGTACAAGAGTGGAAGAGCAGGACAAAACTATCAAATTGCAAGATTTGGAACCTGGAAATGTACACTTGAAAAGGTGCCAAAATTCCCAAGTGACAGGTAATGGAGACAATTCCATAAAAGTCCTGTTGATTGGATGGTAGGTCCCCAAATGAACAAATCTCTAGTTCCGAAGTTGATAAAAACTGCAAAAGCATAGATTCCTGTGAATCAAGAGTTAGTATTTTCTGTAATGCTGTGCACACCCGTGCAAGTAAACTGAAAGAGGCGAGTGGCAAGTTCGGTACTGCAGAATCAACTCCCCTATGCAATGACATGTTAACTGAAGCACAAAATATTGATCCAAATATAAATAAAATTATTGAATGGAAACTGAAAGATAAAAAGCCAGAGTGGGCTAAAATTTCTGGCAGTAATACCACACTGAAATATTACTGGTCCCGGTGGGATTCTTTAGAAATGCACCAAAATGTGCCCGAAAGAAAATTTGAATCAGCTAAAGGCGACTCTTTTCATCGGCAAATTGTTTTGCCATCTAGTCTTAAGAAGTTGGTTCTTCACCAGCTTCATGATGATAGAACAGGAGGTCATTTGGGTGTGAGAAAAACCTTGGAGAAGGCAAGGAAACGTTTTTTTTTTCTGGCATAAAATGAGATAGGACGTGGAGCACTGGTGTAGAACACGTGATACATGTTCTGCCAGGAAGCAGCCGTTTAAAAAGCCCAGAGCACATATTAAGGAATATAATGTTGGTGCTCCAATGGAGAGGATAGCTGTTGATATTATGGGTCCTCTTCCCCAGAGTAAAAAGGGAAATAAATATCTTATGGTTGTTGGAGACTACTTCACAAAATGGGTAGATGTCATTCCAATAAGAGACCAAGAGGCAACCACCGTGGACTCAAATTTATTAGACAAATTTATTTCAATCCATGGTGTACCTCTACATCTGCACTCAGATCAAGGAAGTAACTTTGAGTCAGCCATTTTCAAGTCAATGTGCGACTTGCTGGGTATCGAAAAAACACGAACAACTGCTATGTGCCCTCAGTCAGATGGTATGATTGAGCGAGCAAATAGGACAATTGAGAATATGATATCCACATTCATCAAAAGTAATCAGAATGAATGGGATAAGGATATTCCTCTGTTGATGATGGTGGCATATAGGTAATCAGTACATGAAGCTACAGGTTTCTCTCCCTGCCAAATGACTTTTGGGAGAGAAATAAATCTTCCAGTAGATTTGATTTTAGAGAAACCTGACATTGAGCCGGAATACTCCACAGAATTTGCATATGATTTGTCTTATAGAATAGAATCTGTACATGAGATTGCTAGAGCTCATTTGAGTCTGAATAGTGAGAAAATAAAACGTCAGTATAAACATAATGTGCAATATAATGTCTATACTATTGGGAACCCAGTATGGTACTACGATCTGCAAAGGAGGAAAGGTAAATGTTCAAAGCTAATGAAACCATGGAGGGGCCCATATGTGGTTATCTTCAAGCTGAATGATGTGATATATAGAATACAGGAGTCTGCAAAGTCAACTCCTAAAGTCGTTCACCATGATAGACTTAAGCCGTATCTAGGTGAGAATGCACAAAGTTGGTTTAAACAGAAAAATGTATAAAGTACATCTGAAGATAAGTTTTGTAAATTATTATTATTATTGGTGTTTACGGTCAAATACTTATGCACAATGGCTAATCGTGACCATTGTTTTCTAAATAGATAAACATGTAATAAATAACAAAGTAAATGAAGTGTATTGGAGTCAGATGCAGAGTACTTAAAGAACTTAATGTTTGCTATTTTCAGATCAGTGAATTTTGCTGTAAAGTCTGTCAAGACTATACAACAAAAGAAAGGTACGCTATCGACAGACATGTCATGGAGCAACAGTCAGGCTTCGGTTACCGCTGCACTGGTTGTGGAAAAGTGTTCAGTAGACACATTCCAAGGCACCAGCGTTGTCCAACTGGTGACCAGGGGTTGGAGATGCAAGTCTTCAACCGCCTGACTGGTACTACAGGGAGAGAAGTGGAGAAAGAATACGAGGACAGTAAAAGATTGGTTCAAGATAAAGTAGAAATCATAAAAAAGCATTTCTCAATAAAGAGAAAGCGTGAGTGTGCGCAGGGAAGTCCTGCTGGTGACAAGCAAGTCAAACCCGATGCCAGGAAAGTACAATTTCTGACAGGACCGGAGGTGCCCAAAGTGCGTGTAAGAAAGCAGAAAACTGAGCTCCTCCAAATGAAAGAATTTATGCAAAAAGAACGACCAGTTTCACCCTTGTCAACAGAGCCAGAGTCCGATTCTGATAGTAGCTCTTCCTCCAGCTCTGAGAAAAATGTACCCAGTTTATATGCCGACGATGATCATGATGCCGACTCCATTGAACCAAGGCCAGCAACACCACCAGTGAAGAAACAGACCATAACCCAAGTTAATGAAAAAGTTGTTTCGGGTGTTGACTCACACGTCCAATATGTTTCAGCCATGCAATTTCAGCAGGATGAAAGAGTAATTCTCAATATTGGTGGCCAGAAATTTGAAACCAGCCGTGTGACATTAACAACTGACCCTTCTTCACTTTTGGCAGTGTTAACGTCAAAGATCACTGGAATGCGTCCAATGAAGGAGTGTGGCACTTTCAGCTACTTCATTGATCGTGATCCAGTGCACTTTAGACATACTCTAAATTATTTAAGAAATGGTGGCACTGTAATTATGTCCACCCTCCCAAAAGAGAGGCGTTTTCTAGATGAACTAAAAAGGGAAGCTGAATTTTATTGGCTAAAGAATTTGTAAGCATTAGTAGACAAGCGATGGCATCCCGCTCGCTGTTCTACCAGCCAAAATAGATAACATTATACATAAAGTCCGATTCATTTTTAATAGAAAAATTACCTTTCAAACATTCACATTATTTCAGTTGTATAACATCATTATTCATTCTCCACAACATGTACTTTATCATGAGGACGAACAGTTTGTAAATGCACCCCCAATTTCAAAGGTTGGAAATGGCAATTCATCCACTTTATAAAAATTCATCGCTTCCATCATCCACTTCAATCACTTCGTTTTCAAAGTTCACAAATTTTTGTATCTTAATTGTAACACATTTCAAGTGGTCAAATATCCTTATTTCATGGTTGATATCTCTCCCAAGTTGTCACACATCAGGAATATTGTTGGTGCAAATACATAACAAGCCATTTTCATCGTCTCCATGTTAAACATTACTTTAAAATGTGCACACTATTGTGTGACGTAGCGCTGCAATTTCACTGGTTAATTGCAATCCTGAATGGAAAAAAGGCAGCGAGGAACGTAAAAGGTTGCTGTCTCTGAGCCATTGTATAGCAGACGATCGAGAGCATTTAGCTAAAGTATTAGCTGCAACAATTTGTAACCCCAGATCTGGTGAAATATTGCAAATAATCAAAGTAAAATGACTACTGCTACTTTGAAATCAGCGGTGGGAATGGTAGGTGCACCAAAAAGTTCCCAGTAACAATTTGACCACCAGATCTGTCACTCAATGCTCCAGATCTGTCGCCCATTAGAACCTCAATGCGGCCTCTTTGACGTTGAATGCAATGAAATGCGGCCTCTTTGACGTTCAATGCAATGAATTGAGTTCGAAGTAGGTGAAGGTATTCTACGATTATTCGGTTTCTCGGAAGCGTGGATTTTTCTCCCCTGGACTAAGACTGCTCCCTCGAGATACAGAATAATTGTTGTAGTCCCAATATTAGTATTTAATTTTCCTGTGAATATTATTTAACTGAACGTCACGACAGATCTGGTGTCGATTGACAATTCCACCAACAACAGGCAAACGTCAAAAACGCCCACTCCAGATCACGGCTGTCACTCCAGATCTGGTGAAGTTTATTCGAAACTTTCATTCATAATGTAGAACAAATATAATAGACCTTATTAATTATTCACATATTCTATTACCAAGAATCATCTAAAGTTTATGAAGTTGTTTCTATTTTGAATAAAATGTATTTTAATACTTTCCACAAGTGTTGTTTAACTATATAGACTTTTATAGTCACAAAATCCTGACCATTTTCCAATCAGGCCTAAATCTCAATCCAGGCGAACCCAATCATAAAGAATAACCATAAGTATTTACTAAGCTTTTTGCGAGTTGAGATTGTGTGCTGTGGTGGACTGATATCTCTGAATCGAGTCCAGGCACACATACTTGATCTGCAAGTTATTGTTAAGTTCAGTCAACCCCTAATTCTTGGGGGCGCACGCAACAATATTAACTTGTAAGTGGACATGTGCGTATTTCCGAATTTTCAAGCTGTGACAAGTTTGACCAACGTATCACCTCCTGTATTTATATTTAATATGGATTTCTGTATGGAATGTTTGGGTGCGCTATTCCTCCTCTATTTCTGAACTAGGGTAGTAATTGCCTTCCGCAATAATTTAGTTTAATAAGGTTAACTGGGAAGGGTTGCTCAAGATATGCATTGTCCCTATACCAAATGTACAAACTGGCACGACATTTTCGGCGCGATCTTCATCACCCGTTCTTCAGCAGTTTCTTGTCTTTAACCCGAAATCATCTGTCCCCTTTCGCCAGTTATACGGTAAGCAAAATGACTTGGTTGGTGCTTTTTCGAACAGGACTGTTAGTCATTGGTATGGAATGGGAGATAGTGTAGCATACCCCTCCCCCCCACCCCATCACCACAACCCTATACACTATTTGTCTCCACCCATCCGTTTGCGTTCGTTAGATGAAGTGTAGAGTTTGTTGGTGCTTGCCCGAATGGAGCTGCTTGTATCCATTGAGAAGGAACAGAAGATAGTGATGTAGGATAACCCTACTTTGGCGCCTATGTCGCCCGGTCTTCTTCTCCCTGGTCTAAACCAATCGAAATGGCCCAAGATTCGTTTGAGCAAGCCTTGATTCTGGTGACTGCTCGTAAGACTCTTCATGGTATTTGGGTGTGGTGGCCGCTGTTTGGAGGGGGTCGCAGACCAACCTAACCGCAAGACCACTTTTAGCGTTCTTACGTTCTTAGGAAAAATACCAGTTCCTAATATTACCAGAGTGATCTATTCCCACAACTACCTCTGAGTTTACCCACTACAACTGTTATCACCCACGTTTAGTGCTACTTGCTCGTATTATACCAACACAACCATAGAAACTATACTAGTTCTCGGACTGATCAGCTAACGGCTTTATAGTTGGCTTCCATTTCCAAAAATCCAATACACACTCTCTCGGGATCTGTCGTGAAGGAACCGTTCAAGAATCCCCTTTTCAAAACCCCATCTAGGTACTGATCATGAAAACAGAGTCTTTTTGCGACGTAGGCTTGTGTTCTCAACCATCTGTTCACTGGTGGCAAAATATCAAAACTTCAAGCCGCAAAGTTTCCCCATAATGCAACTAGGCATTTACTCAATTCAATCTTGTTTGACAGACCCCATTGAACTCTTGCACGCAATGAATGAATCAGTATTGAAGTTACCGTCGATGGTGGGCCACTGTATTTATACACTGACAATACTCTTGCTATCACTAAAGTCACCCATCACTGTCAGAACTACTGGGTTCTTTTGTCTCCACGGTTGTGTCTTCTATCACTAGACCAGTGTCAAAGGCTCCTACCACAAGGTCACAGTCATTATAGTTTCAACGACAAAGCGACCGCAATAGACTTCTCACATTAGTTTTCGGCTAATGGCTTCTACCATTCCTGCGTTTTTTCCCGCTGATGTTTCGTGGTTACAAAAGGAAAACGGCCAATACTGACCTCATCTTTATTACAGTCTTACGATCATTATACTGGTATTTATCTTGTATATCTAGACATAAATAGGGTCTAGCTTTACATCCCTCATATCCCCATCCAGATTTTTGTCATCTATGGGGGCGCGGTGGCGTTGCGGTAACCGGTTCTCGTCAGATCACCGAAGTTAAGAAACGTCGAGCCCGGTTAATCGTTGGATGGGTGACCGTCTGAGCGATCAATTCGGACTCCCGCGTTGTGTCCTTGGGCAAGGCACTTAACCCCGATTGTCCACATGGGGGCACGATGACGCCGTGTACTAAGGTGTACTGCACGTCGATGGTGCGCATGTCTTCAACCAATCTAACCCTGCCTGTGCTGCAGTGCGGAGTTACGATGTTGGGGAGCTGGCAGCTGCTCGTCGTTGCTTGGTGGTTCTCTCCGGGTACTCCGGCTTCCTCCACCCGTAAAACTGTCACGGTGATGATTAGCCATTGTGCATAAGTATATGACCTTAAACACCAATAAATAAATAAAAAAAAACAAATTGTCGTCTGTATCCGTTAAATGGAAGCGGGGTTGTTTGATGTGGACCGATCTGAAGAGGACTGTTAGTATGCGAAAGAAGGAATAAAGTATGGTGTATCTTGCGCGGCGGGTTATGTTCCGAACATTATTACCTCTGTTAACTATCAATCCGATTTCCACCACTATCTTCACCAGAGCATACTATCTCTAGCTACCCCTTACTTCTGCCTTCAGTAATTACCATTACAATTAGTCTTTTATTACCACTGCCATTGCTCTCTTTAACCCTTCGTACTGCTAATTACGACTGATTATTCTCTACTGCTGCTGCCACACCACTTTCACTGCTAGTATCTACAACTATCAGTAGACACAAAGTTATCCCCACTATTTACGTGGATATGGGTGTGATCTCTGCCTACTACAGCAAGGGTAGAGGTTACAAAGGTTCTAGTGATGATAGTGGTTCAGACTCAGTAAGAACTGATAAACGAAGAGGTGGAAGCGGAAGTGGCATCTACGAAAAGCAAACACATGGTATCGATATCCTCTGTGTTTCCTGGTTAAAACCAAAGGGAGAACATTACAATATCTCTCATTCCACCCCATCGCATTCTAACAGTCCTACTTTGGGCAGTCAAACGACCCTCACTTTCCAATGAACGGACACGGACGGCCAATCCCCTGATCCATATTTGGGAGGAGAAATGGGGTGGGTGGTTATAGGCTAATCCTCAGCAAGGGTTTTAGATATGGCCTGACAGGGAAGGGACGAAATGACACATTGAATTAATGGTAAGGAAAAATCAATTTGTCTAGACATGTAAGGTATAGACCAGTAACAGCGGTAATAATACAATAAGCGTGTGTCTGTGATGATTAGACGTGTTAATACTGCAGTTAAGAAAAGAGATTAAGAACGTCTGTCGGAAGTAGTAGTTGTGGTAAAAAAGCCAGTAGTTGTGGCTTTGTGGTAAAAGCCGGTTGCAGTGGATTTTTTATAGAAGCCAGTTGCATTGACTTTCCTATTAAAACATTGTCAATGCCCTTGTAGTAGAAGTCAAGCAGCGGCCCAGCGAAGATGACCCGATTTTAAACCTGATTTCACTCGACTTTGAGGGCCGACCGATAAAACACTCCAACCACATCATCAAGGTATGCTTTCGACAGTCGCGACTGATGAAATATTCTAACCACATCACCAAGACATGCCTTCGTCGAAGGCATGCCTTAATGATGTAGTTGGAATATTAGTCAGTCAGAATTATAGTTCAAGAACTCCAGACGTTATTTGTGGATAAATAATATACACATGTAGTACTTGTTATATGACCTAAAACACCGATAAATAAATAAATAAATAAATAAATAAATAAATAAATAAATAAATAAATAAATTGTTGTATCCGTTAAATGGAAGCGGGGTTGTTTGATGTGGACAGATCTCAAGAGGACTGTTAGTATGCGAAAGATGGAATAAAGTATCTTGCGCGGCGGGTTATGTTCCGAACATTACCAGCTCTGTTAACTATCAATCCGATTTCCACCACTAACTTCACCAGGGCATACTATCACTAGCTACCCCTTACTTCTGCCTTCAGTAATTACCATTACAATTAGTCTTTTATCACCACTGCCATTGCTTTCTTTAACCCTTAGTACTGCTAATTACGACTGATTATTCTCTACTGCTGCTGCCACACCACTTTCACTGCTAGTATCTACAACTATCAGTAGACACAAAGTTATCCCCACTATTTACGTGGATATGGGTGTGATCTCTGCCTACTACAGCAAGGGTAGAGGTTACAACAGTTGTAGTGATGATAGTGGTTCAGACTCAGTAAGAACTGATAAAAGAAGAGGTGGAAGCGGAAGTGGCATATATACCTACTGGCAATGGTAGAGGCATCTACATCTACAAAAAGCAAACACATGGTATCGACATCCTCTGTGTTTCCTGGTCAAAACCAAAGGAAGAACACTGCAATATCTCTCATTCCACCCCATCGCATTCTAACAGTCCTACTTTGGGCAGTCAAACGACCCTCACTTTCCAATGAACGGACACAGGCGGCCAATCCCCTGATCCATATTTGGGAGGAGAAATGGTGTGGGTTGTTATAGGCTAATCCTCAGTAAGGGTTTTAGATATGGCCTGACAGGGAAGGGACGAAATGACACATTGAATTAATGGTAAGGAGAAATCAGTTTGTCTAGACATGTAAGGTATAGACCAGCAACAGTGGTAATAATATAATAAGCGTGTGTCTGTGATGCTTAGACGTGTTAATACTGCAGTTAAGAAAAGAGATTAAGAAAGTCTGTCGGAGGTAATAGTAGTGGTAAAAAAGCCAGTAGTTGTGGACTTGTGGTAAAAGCCGGTTGCAGTGGCTTTTTTGTAGAAGCCAGTTGCATTGCCATTCCTATTAAAACATTGTCAATGCCCTTGCAGTAGAAGCCAAGCAGCGGCCCAGCGAAGATGACCGATTTTAAACCTGATTTCTCTCGACTTTGAGGGCCGACCGATGAAACACTCCAACCACATCATCAAGGTATGCCTTCGACAGTCCCGACTGATGAAATATCCCAACCACATCACCAAGGCATGCCTTCGTCGAAGGCATGCCTTGATGATGTAGTTGGAATATTAGTCAGTCAGTCAGAATTATAGTCCAAGAACTCCAGAATCGGATATCTCAAGAAAATACACGATTTCACGATTTCCAGTGATTCGAGAACCAACCAAACGAATATATCCCGACTGGGAAAATTATTGGAGGTGTCATTTCAAACCCCACTTCGCTGTGGCAGTGGGCTTTTGCTAGAAGACATAACTGTGGGGAATGAAGAATGAAGTAGTTGTGACAGAATAAAGTCACTGTAATCATATAAGTGGCATTTGTCACTGATCCTAAGACGGTAGCCCATTACCAACAGTACATCAAATACTGATCCCTGCAACGATGGTATCCACTGGTTTTCGGTGATCCTCAAGTACCCTTACGTGGGTCACTTGTCATAGAACTTACCACATGGTTTCGGGAATCATCATGGTCTAGAACAAAAGCACATACGACAAAAAAATTCTACCCATAGTGAACATCGCAATTGGGATGCTGTAACCAGGAGTTCCTGACCAATTTCTTCGCGCCTGATCTTATAGATAATCTGTACTGAAATGTTAGTGGCCGAAGCTACCATAAAGCCGACTGGGGGAGGGGGGGGGGGCAGTCGTAGAACGTGCAGATATATTGATAGTTGGGGTGGTAATAATAGAAGCCAGAAGTAGTTGAAGTGGTTGGTATCAGTTCGTCGAGGCAAACGCGGTGTTAGTGTTAGGCTGTGACGGCACTAAGGAGAGCATGCATGGGAGCAAAACGTTTTTGTCCCCACTTGCTCTGCGCCGCAAACACACACATGCAATAATACAAACAAACACCCCCCCCCCCCCACACACACACACATCTTCGGTCACACCCACTCACCTCCACACACCATCACTACACATGCATACAATGATAGTCCTATTTAAGCACTTTGTGGGTGACTTGTTTGGTTTTTTCCCCTTTTGTTCTCGATGACACACAAGGCCTTGCAAAACGGGTATACAATCCAAGTTCCCACAAAAGCGGGAAGGCAAACACAAAACTATTGTTTTCTTTGCGTGGACTGGAAGAACACAAAGAAAATCTGTGTTGGAAACCAAACTTTATTGTCTAGGTTCTCACAAAATAAGAAAGATAGACCAACTCCACCCCGACCCACCCACCACCACCTACCCCCACACACGCACGCCTACTGGCCTGTTAAACTAATATATGTGGGAACTTGCTTGTTTTTTTCTGTTGCTCAATGTGACAAAGAAGTCCTAAGATAAACGAGTAAACAAACCCTAACCAATTGTTTTCTTTGCAAAGACACGGGGAAAGCAAAGAAACAGTTTGTGAAAACCCAAACACTATGTCTTCGTTCTCACAAAATCTGTTAAACAGCACCCCCCCCCCCCCCCCCCCCCGCCACGCGCCCCAAAACGCACAGACATATAGAGAGTACACACACAGAAACAAAAAAAAATCACCAGCAGGCGTTTTTAACCCAGTTGTAAGGACTTGTTTGCATTTGTCGTTTTTTTTCGGTGACAAACAAATCCTCACAAAATGGGTAAACAAACCCACTGTTTTCTTTGAGAGGTCTGGAAGAAAACAGAGAAAGCAAATCTTCGTGAGAACCCAAGCACAATTGGCAGGGTTCTCACAAAACTGGTTAAACAGACCCCCACCCACTCCTAAACACATACGCACACTAGCTGGGTGGTAACTAGGCCCACCCACCCCATAAACTCTGGCGACTGTGACCGTTTCGGGATAGGTCACTGTCGTGAATAATAATAATAACTCTTTGGCCAGCCGCTGATTTGTCGCGGTCCTCATAAGAGAAGGCCATCATTCCCCCTGCACCCCACCCCCTCTTCCCCTCCTCTCCTCCCAGCATTCAGATATAAACTGCTTAATAGTGTCCCTCACTTCCTCTTTTTCAATTTCTTCAATAAGCATTCCTACCCTCTCCCTCGTGTCCCCCTTCAGCCATCTATCCTTTGTTTCTTCACCCCACTTCTGCATTATTCTTCCAGTAAATTTTATTCTATGAGGTATATACTGTGGGCATTCCAAGAGAAAATGTTCCAGGGTCTCCACTACTCCAGAGTGGCACATTTGGCATCCCTTTTCCCCATCTCTCCCAATTTTTCCCCGAAGCTCCAGTGATCTTGATCTCAGTTTGAACAGCAGTGACCCTCCAAAGGTGCCATCTAGGTACTTCTCAAAAGCTGGCTTTTCTTTATATTGTAACCCCTGCAGTGATCTTTTCACGCTAACCCCTGCTCGCCAGTTTCGATTGCAATCTTCCATGACTCTCTCTTTGACAAACCTTTTGCCTTCTTTCATTCCTACTTCTATGTTTGTGACCTCTATAGAGTAATTGTCCATTAGTTCCCTCACATGTTTTGACCACCCCGTTTCTATATTAGAATTCCAAATGGTATCGAGCATCAATTTGCACCACCGGTTGTCAGGCAGGTTTCTCAAGTAGTTAAAGTAACACAGTTTTCCCAAATCTACCCTGTCCTTGATTTTCATCCACCCAAGCTCTCCCCTTACTGCTTCCAAAGCTGCAGCATTACTCGACCCTGTTATCCATCTGCCGGCATCATTTTGAGTATTTTCCAACTTCTTAATAACGGTTTGGTTTAATGGAATCACGTCCGTGCCATACATTATACTTGGTAAACCCACCCTCTCCCACAGTGTTTTCCCCACAAAGACCTTGTTGAAACTATTTTTCCCTAAAAGTTTTAGTTGGTTCAGAATTCTTTTCCCCTTCAGAATCAGTTTGGCTGAGTAATTTCTGTACACCCCTCTTCCCGTTATATTTATGCTTGCCCCTAGATACTCATACTCTCCCGTTTCTCCTACAGTGATTTGTTTGCTTCCCCCTTCGGGGATTGAGAACTCCCCCACTCTCCATCTCTTCGTCATATCTACCTTGCGTCCAATGGGTATTACCTTGCTTTTATTTTCATTTAGTTCGAGCCGCCAAGTGTTCCCATATCTACCAACAATTTCCAGCAGTTTCTCTAGCCCCTGTTCAGTTCTAGACATTAACACCATGTCGTCCGCAAAGAATAAGCCTGGTATCTTTATGTCTCCAACATTTACCCCCTCCGCACTCTGAATTAGTTCGTCCCCTAAATCTTTAACATACAATGCAAACAAAATCGGTGAAAAGATACACCCCTGCTTGAGGCCTATATCCATAGGGACTCGTTTTGTAGTGATACTCCCTAGACTGAGTTGGCTTTGCACATCTGTATACAGTGCTTTCATGATTCCCACAAAGTCACCCCCCAGTCCGATGCCCTCGAGCTTTCGCCACATACCTTCCCTCCACACTCGGTCGTACGCTTTTTTCACATCTAGAAATGCCAGAAACATCTTTTTCTTTTCAGCCTTTGTTGATTCTCTCAGTTGGGTGAGTGTAATAATAAGAAAAGACAATTTTCCAAAAGGCCGTGGTATACAACAATGGTCGTACAGGTCTTTGTTGGACTGTGATACCCATCAAACGACGGCCACCACCACTGCTCCTCAAATACTTAGACGAGTAGTACGAGCAGTCACTCGAACCTAGCATTGCTTCTACGAATCGTGGGCTCATTCGATTAGTCTAGGCCAGGCAGAAGAAAACCGGATCGACATAGACGCCGTTGGCTACCCTACTGCACCATCTTCTGTTCCCCCTCAGGGGACACAAGCAGACCCGTTCAGACAAGCCAAACTGTCTCTGCACTCCAACTAACTGACGTAAACGGGGAGGCAAATGACATACAGAGGGGGTAGATGACAGTTTCTACACTGCATCCCATTCTATCCCAATGCATATTAACAGCCCTATTCAAATAAGCTCCAGCCGGACAGTCTTTCTGCCTACCTTCCAACTAACGAAGGTGGATCAATTGGTGGGGTGAGGTGGTGGAAGAGGGGATGAAAATCGCGTCGGAATGCAATTCCAAATTTTACGTCCACTATTTAGGCAAAACAATCACTTGACAACTGGAACAATCCTTCTCGTCCATTTGCAGTAAATAAACCATAGCACGAGGAACGTGTACATATTTGGTCCGCCATATTTTAGGCTAAGGTTTCGAACCACAGTTTCGTAATTCTGTGAATTTTTAAATAAAATGCCCATGCTGAATCTGACCCCACATAAATTAGGTCTGTACTTTTAGTATCAGGTATTTGAAAGCATGAGACTACTTGTTGGCAAGTAGACTTTAATGTTTTGGTCATTGGATGGAAGCCCGATGCATAGTGTCATGACAGCATGGGATTTCTGTGAAACAGTGGCTCAGAAAATGAGGCCAACTTTTCAGACATCATTTTTACACGGGATTGTTAACAGGTGAGTAGCCAAAAAATGAGACAGAAACATAGATTCTTCTCTTTTTGGTAATTGGAGATGGTGTGCTCCAGGCCTGGGTATGTGATGAAGCTGGGAAAATTCTGCTGTTGTGGCTGCCAAGTGCCTGAAAATGGCTGGTTTGGGCAATTTTTCATTCAAACTTTCGGGCTTCATGTTGTACTGGAAGTAATGCCTCCCACAATTATATGTATCAGTTTTATCTCATCAGACTGTATTCACTAGGTTCAGCCAATTTAGAAAATGTATACATGTCAGGGGTAATGCAAATGAGTTTGGCATCATTAGCAGTGGAATAGAACACATGGCACATCATTTTTGAAAATGCCTCGAAAACTGTGGAGCGGAACCTTAAGAGCGTAATTTCAGAGTTTCAACCAGGAAGGAAGTTCTGCTTGGTGAGTTTGACATGAACAAATATCATTTTTGTGAATACAATGGTATTTTCTTGTTTATTTGGAGATGCAAGTGATTGCAAACAATTAAGTAAAGCTCAATAAATAAAAGTCGGGAACAACACGATGTCAATTTTGAGAATATTATTCATGTTTGCCAATTTCACAGTAATTGTTGTTGTTTGGAATTTTGTCAAGTTTGTAAAAAAAGGAAGCCACACTTTGATAGGACATTGCACTGCTTGCTTTGTTCCCATCCACAATATCTTATTTTTGTACAAACTACATGAGTAAAGATGACCACTGGTCAGCATTCATGCAGTCTGGAAGTGAAAAGTTTTTTTAGGGCAGTGTCTCACTGTGTGTGTGAGTGTCAGTCAGACGTCTATTTGACATGTACCCGTGCACACAAAAAATCTGTTCTGTTTGCCTTGCTATCTACTGACATAGGGTGAGTGTGTGGACCACTAACCCCCAATCTGCCCCCACTCCCAACCAGCGGCTCCCCCGCCCGCCCCTCTTCCTCTCTCTATGCCTAACCTGCATTCCAGTCAGATTTGATTTCAATGCACTTCATGCTTTGTGCATGTTCTAATAGAAAAAATAATTATCCAACATGCTGGCTCCAAGCAGCATAATATCAGTCTCTATGATCTGGTTCCCTGTCTGAGGCTGCCTCACTTTAGTGTGAGGTCTTACCCGTCTCTGGGAACCAGATCAATTGTCTGATACCCCCACATCCCCCTGTTTTTATTTCTTTTCTTTTTCTTAAATGATTTGGGTTTTTTTTGGGGGGGGGGGTTGAGTGGGAGGGGGGGGGGGGTCAAGCCCGAAGAGGGGAGAAAGAGGAGACTAAAAATAAACCTGCTACCACTACTAGAATATTGACTTTTCAGTAATATTTTTTTTTCTTTTGTTTTTATTCCAGATATACTGCAAATTTTAACAAAAACTATATTGACCTTGACATTTACTGCACAAATATATCTATACTTGTTCAGGTGAAAAAGATTTGTGTGCTCGAGTAATTTCTAAAAAAACTCTTCTCCTTGTACTGGCTGATAATTTCTGCTTGAAAAGGTTTTTGTCATTGCCTGGCAAAGGGCTTTTCAGCGTTACTTTTTCACATTTTTTTGTACTGTTCGAATAAAATGAACAAAACATGTGTACGGTCTTATGGGCCTGCCGATATGCACCGAATGTTCTTTGACAGTTTTTTGAAGCTGGGAGCTTGCATCACAGGTTACAGACTGATTGTTTATTATCTTTGAGGACTCAATTTTGTTGAGATTATTTTTTGCCAGTTTTGATTCACTTGACGCAATAGAGCCCACATTACTGAATGTTTTTTGGCAGTTCCTGTTTGTGTGACTACATTTGATCTTTGAACAAAATATTGTTTTCTGTTGAAAGTGTTAAAGATAGTTGTTTAGAGCTATTTAATTCTGTAACTACAGATACAGACTGTGTAGCTGCCTCACATCCTGCTTGTGGGCTGTTATTGAAGGCTGTGTCTTGAGCGAAATCAACATTATCTTGTTCACTTAACTTAGTAACCTCCCTTATGAAAAGTTGATTTTTTATTATTGACTGGTTGTTTATCTCTTCTACTTTATCAGTCAAATCATTGCGTCGTGAATAAAGCAGTGACTGTAATGGGGGGGGGGGGGGGGGGGGGTAATATTAAGGCATGATAAAATAAATGTCAGGTCAGAAGGACCTTCTTTGGTCTTTACTGCTGAGAGTGCCAAGCCATCATCTAGGCTCCCATGTGCAGGGCCTCTTGCATTCTTTCTGCACATTGTGAACAGTTCTCGTACTTGACCTTGCACGAAACAGTTTTTGCAACTGACCAATACACGAATGCAAAAGCCTTGCCTTCTATTAATTGATATGTTTGGTAATGGATTTTTACACCTAGAACACTTATTATGTGATTTCATGAAGGATGTCAGAGTGTCATTTAATTTACTTAGATTTATGACAATATTTTCATCTTTATCAGAGATGTGAGTGAAACATTTCTCAGTGAAATGTGATTTTTCTTCCTTTACAAGTCGCAAACAGGAAGGTACTGAGCCCATATTGTTACTGGTTGAGAATTTTGCTTCATGATATGTGGTGAACATTGGTCTTTGAAATCTATGGCTGAAGAAGACACTCCAGAATAATCTGTATTAGGTGAGAGAGCACAGGCATCAATATCTATAGATAATTTTTCTAGATATTCATCCTTGAACCCCCCCCCCCCTCCCCTTCCCATGCCCTGTTGAAATGTTTGAATGTATTTTTCCTCCCTTCTCCTTTTTTGGGCCTTCCTATTCTCTTATGTTTCCAATTATCCATCTTTTATCTAGTGTATCACAACACTTTTCACTGTCTGTATAGGCAAAACAACAAAAAACGGCCCTCATTTGGGTTTTCACTTTAACAAAATTTAATTAGCATTTAACAGATAATATTAGGATTTACCTCACCTGAAATGCATAAAAAATTATCCACAAATCCTGAAAACACCATTTTGTGAGGTGAAAACAACAAACTCTATCTCTTTACATATTAGAAATAGAGAGAAATAGTTTTTGTGCATTCAACTGCAAATGGTCTCCAGATTCAAAAGCAGAAGACAGTTTCAAAAGGGATTCCACAAGTGGAATTTGAACGAGCAATTGCTCGATTGCTCATTTGCTCGATGGGATTCGAGTCATTCTAGCAGTATGTGCGAGTCACTCGAGGTAAGACGCAATCTCACTTATGGAATCCCTTTTGTGGAATCCTATTTGTGGAATCCCTTTTTTGAAAACATATGGCCTTCGGCGCCCCTTTTTCTGAAATGAGGCTAAGAATGATAGAAACGTATGTGCGAATCACTCGAACGAGCAATTGCTCGATGGAATTTGAGTCGTTCGAGAAATACGTGGAGTCAGCTATCGAGCAGTTGCTCTAAAGCTCATTTGCTCGATCTGCTCCGAGTCGTTCGAGAAATGACTTACCAGTAACTGCTCGATAGCTTATTGGCTTTGGAAATGATATAGGCTTTTGTTATACACATGGGAGATAACTCTGCATACAGATTATAGGAAATCAAGCACTGGTGATTATAAGACTTCGACGACAGAACCAGAGATAGTTTGGACTGGATAGATTGTTAGTGTTAGAGTAGCGTATGCAATAGGCATTAAAATGGGATTCTCTGAAAATCAGGTCCAGTACCCCTATTAAATAGAACATACCCCCAGGAGATATCTCGGTCCTTTAGCATTACGTGTTACTTTTATATGCCCCAAAAATGGGGCTTCACAAGTCCGTGTTGGTGGTTTGGTGCAGATTTTGGTGATTTGTAAGGGTTGTCGTGTCTATTTGGATAATTATATATACTCTAGTTCAATCGAACTTACCCCCGGTACCCCCTCTGTACTATATCACTACGTGCTACTATTAAAATCTACGGTATGGCGGTCCTAAAAAGGATTCTGGGAGTAATCCGAAGTAAATAAAAGTGGATTTTGGTGATTTGGAGGGATTGTCGGGTTGTTTGTTGTAATTAGATTTACTTTAGTTCAATCGAACATACCCTCCGAATATACCCCTGTCCCATAAGAAGCCTTTGGGGTAACATAGCAACCACGTGCTACCATAGAAACCAAGATGGCGGCCCCAGTATACAAAATGGACGACGGAAACACGTGTCACCCTAACAACACGTATCAATATGGGGATGATGTCACAACATGGCCGCTCACGCGAGTTACCATGCAAACACAACATTGCGCCACTGAGTCACGCGACATGACGTCACTTCCGAGGCCCCTCACCGAGGTCTCCCACCCTATGGCTAAAAACCACATTACTCAGGTTGAACTGCTAGACGTCCCCATAGCGGTTCTATTAAAAAGTGCTGACTCTCCTTCAGTATAATGTATGCGTTTGCTTATTTGCTCAACAGTTAGAAAACAAATCTTCAAATAACTGTTTTTTTTTTGTTAACGTTTAATGGAGAGTGCTTATGGGCACTCTCCAATAAATTGTAACAAAACATTTATCTTTAACAAAAACTTCGTGAACTACGGCTCCCATTTCTTATAACATGGTGTCTTTGAAAAAAATACTCATGTTACAAATCACGTTTGAAAATTAAGTCAGCACTCTACTCGTTAAGATTATATATAACATATTTAACCCATCCTTTTTCTGCCCGGTGCTAAAAGTGTATTATTGATTATACCAATTTAGAACACGCAGTCTTGTGTGGTGGTAAACTTTGGAATTTCGAATGCAAAACCTAAAGTGTCAAATATGGACGGTGGTGATGCCCCTCCTCCTTCATTTTAGGTGTTAGGCGAACATGCATACTCTCAGCTGTAAAGACCTCTAGTTTGCTGGTGTGAAGTTTTCTCAAACAGTCTTATAGTTTTGAAAAACCTCAAACAATGTTCTGAATGGAAGCATTCACGTCATTTCAACTGCTAAGTCTGGATCCGCACTATCAGCTGTGAGGATGGCGATGTGGATGTTGTTACGTCCTTCCGCATCTTTGGTTTCTTTGGACACAACAATTGTATTTTTCAGTTCAGTGAATTTATATTTTGCGAATGTATTCGTTGATCTCTGGATAGATACTTGTATGTTTGAGGCACTCCAAACCAATCATGATGCTGTACTTTTTCCCTCTTGGACTGGCTCATTTATAAAAGGAATCCCTTTTTAAAACCACAGAAGTTATTCTTGTTCTTTTCTCCTGTAAAAATATGTCAAATTTAGGAGACCAAAACATTAACCCTTAACCTAACGTAAGCGTAACGTCCAACGCTAAGTGTATAATGGCTATTTTTATTAAGTTTTAATTTTGCTTCAACAGCGATGCTCATTAATTTAGTATTTTTAACGATATTCCATTTGCTTGCATATAATTGATCGAGTTAAGGCTTAAATAACTCCATGAATAATTTTCCTATCCTCTGAATATTTTTGCCTCGTCTGGTCCATTTGTCAAATAAAACATCGTGGGCGTATCCAATGGAACATTTAAATAGTGATCGCTCCTGATAGACTGGATCTTTTTCTGATGACTCTTATTTTGAATCAGTGGTGTATAAGCATAGATTACCGTCGTAGGCCAACCCATGGTGCCACCCCATCTCCTTGCATCGCTAAGTATTTGTGGTAGCTGGTTTTATATTGACTTCTAGATTTCAAGGCTGCATTGATATTTTTGACATATTTTACATTCCACAAGAGACCCCCCCCCCCCCCTACCCCCTGCCCATTGGCCGCCTACATCTAAACTACAGTAACATACCCAGCCTTACATAGATATAGATAGTAGATTGTTCTTTGTGTGTGTGGCGGGGATTTTAGTGAAACAATAAATTATTATCGGTAAACCAAAATCATCCAAGGATGAACTTGGCTTCAGTCCACAAGTTCAACCGTTCCACTTAACGTAATATCCTTTTCAAGCTAGCGATGTTCAGAAAACTTATCCTTCAAATTTCAATATTTCTTACAATGTTTGTCTACAAAACGTAATTTTTGACCTTGAATGGAAGAACACGACGTCCCTTCAACCCATTAAAGTATACCATCTCAAACGATATGCTTTGAACTTGACCAAACGGCAATAAATGGAACTATTTAATTTGTCCAAGAAAAACAAATTGCTCCTGTCGTCTTCTTACTATGTTAGGTAAAGGTGAAACAAAATGAGATTTCCCCAACACCACCCCCACCCCACACTCGCCAGTTCTTAGCACGCGATATAAGAAGACCGCAAATTGAAAACTGACTTCTAAATACTTCACTTACTCTCCTCAGCTTCTTTGGCTGCCTTCTTTCTCTGTTCCTCTGTGAATGAAATACAATGATATGGTTAATCAACAAAACGAAAGCAAACTTTGCATAAAATGTGCTCAACCCTTTAATGTGTAAGACCGCTTTGCCCGACCAGGTTTTTAAGGTCTGACATACCCAGAGATTACTCAATGGTGACTGCGCATGCGTGAGTGTTCGGGAAAATACAGCCGACAACGTAACATTATTGTCTATGTAGACAAAATTAAAGATGACACATTTCGAAAATCCACACATGTTGCTTTATGGGTGTGCAATGGGACTGGAAGCTTTTCGGTTTTTCCAGCTTGGTTAATTTATTTTATGGTTCTAACACTAATCAAGGAGTATGACTGTAGAGGAAGGCTTAATGAATGAGGGTCAATAAGAACCTGGTATACGACACCCCCTCCTGCGGTGGATAGGAACGTGTTGGTACACCGTTTGTAACATTTATCAGACATTTCCTACTTGATTGATTGATAGTTATGCACAGGCCGATCAGTCTTTATTGGAGGGACCTGGGCGGGAGTCCTACCCGTAGTGAAACTCCTGTTAGCCTGCAATCGTCTGACGTCATCGTAATTGAGTTACGTGTGCTCGCCGACGCTAATTGTTGGGATCTGTTTTATCTGGATCAAAATCTCACGAGAGTCCTCTGTAAAATAACCATGGGACCGCCAACTGTGCCGACATACCCCCCCCCCCCCCACCACCACCACCACCCTCCGTGCTGGAAGTACGCTAGACGACTGATCCCTTTTGGGGGTTGGTAAAATGACCACACCGTTAACTCTTAACATGCTGAGTATTTTCAAGATATTTTTCATCAAATCTAATCATGGCTGCTCTGAAGCAGCCATGACTAGATTTGATGAAATATTCATCTAAATTTAGCTCAAGAAACCATTGGTGCAGAAATCCATGCAGTTTGCAGGGGGGGGGGGGATTTGATTAAATACACCCAAATTATACTTATTTCATTGGCAGAAGAAATCTTGTACTGCCAGGAATATCCCCCAGCAGCATGCAAGGATTTAAGGGTAGCCCTCACAACGCACACTACCCCCGTCACCCCCAGACAGCGGTTGCTGCTCCTGCACTTTAATCCTGATCCTAGGATGATCCTGATCCTAGTATGATCCTGATATTCAATAACGACCCCATCCTGATCCAAGGATGATATTGGGATTATTTGAATCTGAGGCACTCTTCAGCTCATCCTTCTTCTCATTCCCTCTTTCCTTCCACCCTCTTCCTCCTCTGTTCCCTCTTCTCTCGTGCCATATTGATTAACCCATCCACACGCGCGTGTCGTTCTGTGTATGTACGGGCCTGCTAAAAGTCGTTAATATAATATGGAACGTCCGCTAAAGGATAATAATAGCAATAAAATGACTTTAACAAGCGTTGACATTTTTAACGCCGCAATTCTGTGACGGACCTGAAAATAAAAATAAAATTATAAATTAGCACAACAAAAGGGTTAAAATCTTAGATAATGTTTTAGGTGTTGATGAATTTATGTTACGGATTAGATTGGAAAAGTCTGATTATTTTGTACGATTAACCTTCCCAAATATTTGAAACGTAAATTAGTTGGGTTTTTTTATGTGATTAACCTCTTTGAAATGATCTTTACTGTGATTTCCTAAACCATTTGTGCTATTAAGCCTTCTGGAATATTTTTGGGGCGACTTGTGTTAAAATAAGATCAATGCAGTCTGTAGTACACTAATATGATAGTTTGACCTTCTCATCCATTGTCAACTTGAAAATTCGACAGACGTGCTCAGACCAGGTAATTTATGTAGACTTTTATTGTTCAAAGTGCATGATGCTAATACTAATGTAATTGTCTACATGTAATGTGTGCATTCCAATATACATTTTGTTAATAAACATGGTGCTCAATTTTGTTTCAATTCCTTTTTTTTCTCCAAACTGGTAATGATAAACTAAGGCCCTGCGAAGCTTCGAGATTGAATTTCGAATCATAAATTAATATTCAATTCGATTCGAAACCAGCTGCCCAATTCGTTACCTTTCGAATTATTACACGGGAATATACCTTGGTATTAGTCATTGTCGTCGTCTCACAAAACGTGTAGTTCAGATGGAATTTGTTCGTACATAATGCTGAAAATAAAGACAGAGTGTAATTTCATCTATATTAGCAAACATAGCATCTGACCTGTGCACCTCCCATACTAATTCCAGTCTCACTGGTCTCCACCTCTGTTGAAAACAAAGTTCAAGTTTCCAAACAATGTTGACGACAAGCTGTTGCTTGCGGGTTGTGCAGTGCTCAGTGCTAGTAAGTCTCGCACTGTTCCTTGATGATGCAGCTGAAATATGTTTTCAGTCGGGACTTGAGCCGTCACAGTCGAACAATCAGGTTTACAGTCCCCATCCCCTTATCAGTCAACTTCAAGACGCCCAGAATTCGATTCGAGATTCCATTCAATTTCGAACAATAAACCCGATTCGATTCGAATCGAAAATGTGTGATTCGCAGGGCCCTGGGCAAAACCTACCTCTGCGGGAATTTCCTTGAACCTCCTAAAACACGCGGCTCTCCTCCTTTGAGCCCCATCGGGGAAAACGTTTTAATCATTTAAAATTTGGGTGGGAGTTCCGCCGCCGCAAAACGAGATACAGTTACATTCGTCTATTTTTGGATAAATGATATCTTATACAGTATTGTAATCACAAAAAAAAGCATACAGAGAATTTCGTTTGGATCGTGACTGCGTCGCGGTCCGGTCAAAATAGTTCGCCGAATTTTAATTATAAAATCTCGACCCACTGGTGTAAAGGCGTCCTGAATCGATCGCGAAAAGATCGCTTTTGTGATCACAGTACTTGCAGCGATAAGTTCATTGCTCGATGGCATACAGGGACAGAAAACAGGAATTGCTGAAGATGGAGTTTTAATCAGATCTTTCATATCTTACATGTCGTCTGTTGACTAGGGTTTGTTAGTCCTGGAGATGGGAGCGCGGTGGTTACGGCACTGGACTTCAAGCCGGTCCACGGTTCGATCCCACCTAGGGGTAAATGCGTTGTCTCATTGGGCAAGGCAATTAATGCCGATAGCCCACACGGAGGACACGGTGGCGCTGTGTACTAAGGCGTACTGCACGTCGTGTCTTCAACCAGTGCTAACCCTGCTTGTTAGAAGTTAGAACTTTAGTAGTAGGAGATGGGGTTTTCGTGCCTCATTTGGGGGACCTAGGTTGGGGGACCCAGGAAGTGACGCCATACCGCAATGTATTATGGGTAGCCCGTGTGAGCGGCCATGGTGTGACGTCATTGTCATGGTGATGGGTGATGTGAGTGCGTGTGCGCAGCACGTGTTGTTCGGGTTATATGTGTTTCCGTCGTCCATTTTGTATGAAGGGGGCCGCCATCTTTTTTTCTATGGTAGCACGTGGTTGCTATGTTACTCAAAAGGTTTCTTATAGGGCGAATATACCCCTAACAGGTATGTTCCTTTGTACAAGAATATTTTTTTGGAACGGATTCCCCCAGAATCCTCGTTTATTTCGTAGCATTACCCAAATGATCCCGACAATGCCCGTAAATCACCGGAAAGTACCTTTCTTTACCGAAACGGACCTGTTTAGAGTAGCACGTAGTGCTATAGACCCTTAAAAGGTCGTGTTCGATTCAACTGGAGTACTTTTTTGGAACGTCTTCCCTAGGTAATTACCCAAATGAGCCTGAGAATGCCCGTAAATCACCCAAAACGACTTTATTTGAAACGAATCACCGCAGAATCCTTTTTAAGACCCCATACCGTAGATTTTAATAGTAGCACGTAGTGCTATAAACCCTTAAAAGGTCGTGTTCGATTCAACTGGAGTATTTGTTCTGGTACGGAGCACCCCAGAATTTTCCAATAACACGCATTTTATGAAGGCCCGGATTTTTGTTTAACGTACACCCCTTCCCCTCCCCCCAACCGAAAAAATAATGTTATGTTTTTTTTTATTTTAAAGGAGGAGTTCCCACTCACCACCCTTCACCTAATCCTACGACGTATTTTACATCCCAAACCCACGTTTTATCATATATAGGATCTTTCTCTTACACCTAAAACGCCTGTAGGCAAAAAATGCTTTGCAGCACGCTATAATTTTCCTCTGCCACAGTGGCATTGTTAACCAATTATTTGATAAGATTGCGCTCTTGAAGTTGCTTAAATGAGTGTTGAGGTACGGAAATGAAAATTATGTTTAACCAAAAGAAAAAGTTATCTCTAAAGAATTCGTAGCATATGCAATGTTGGGTCGAACACCGCTGTCTGATAATTTGGTGAGAACGTTAAACTGGTTCAGTTATCTCCCTGTTTGTGTATATCTCCTTGACAACACAGTTAAAAGTGAGAAACGCTTTTTTGCAGATTCTAACATTGTTTTGGGTGTACCGAAATACCACGTTCTGTGCAATTTTTACAAAATAAATGTAAACAGATCAGTTTCTTATCAACTTTAATTCAGTTTCTGATAATGACAATGTAATGTGATCACATATTTAGTGAAATCGCTTTTCTAAGCGACGTTACGCTCGATTTACCAGAAAAAAGCCGACAGACTGACCAAACATTTTTTCAACCAAAAAATATTACATAAATCTTTTCTCCATCAAGGGGGGGGGGGGGGGGGGGGGGGCACTAAAAATTTGCAAGACGTGACGTCCTATTTTTTATTCAGCTCCTTTTTACACCCACCCACCCCTACGTGCAAATTTTCTACTACCGTTCTCAGACACCCACCCCACTCTCCCATTAAAATCCAAAATAAACTTATAAACTTAGTAGGCACAGCTGCCTTTAGGGGGGTTTCATAATGTTCTTAAACTGGTACCACCAATTTAAACCTCTGTGGGCTGCGGTGTGCCCCGATCTACAAATGACAAGCTGTTCATTATCAGACTTGGCCAGAGCAGGTGTACATGTACGGGAACAAATTTTCATTTGAATTGTTCTGTCAGTATTCTCAGGTGTTTGCAACTTTCCTCTTCTATCCATACAAATTCTATTAATAAATAAATAACTTGGGTTGAATTTAGTGCATCAGAGAGAATTTTCCCAAAATATTGTCTGCACATTTTCTACATTTCGAAAAAGACCCCCCCCCCCCCCCCCACCCCCTATTAACGTGTGACATTTTCCCAGATTAAGCCCAATATTCTTACATATAAAGCCTTCTGATGTTGTATTTATGTTAAGAGTGTGATGTACAACAATAAGGTTTGAAATACAAATGATGGTATATATTAGCTGATATATTGATATATTTTTAAAAAATTAAAAAAAACTGCACAAGTTGGAAATGCAAATTTTTGGTGCACTCAAGAGACCCACCCATCCCCACGTCACGTCTTGCAAATTACCCCCCCCCCCCCCCCGTCTCCATGATTAAATACTTTTTCTCCCTTTATTTATTTATTCACCCTTTACATAATGTTCAAGTTTTTAGCAATGTATTGATGGGTTATTTTTTTCATTGCTTTGAAAATGACGAGACGAACGCTGTACTAACTAGGCTTATGCCTACTGTCAGACCTGATCGGCACGCAGAATACGCAGCATTATTTTCAATTCAAATCTGTGAAATCACATTTAAAAATTAAATTAACAATAATTTTCTTTACAAAATATATTTTACGCACTTTATTTTATGTTATAATATCTCTTTCCATGTTTAAATACCCCGAAAAATATTTATTTTTTCATTTTTATGTTCAGTTGAAAACACACTTGAAGTGGTTTGGGGATCAAGATTCCTGACCAATCAGTTTGCAGGATTGATTTTTATACGCCCGTTTAAAAAACGCTCGTATTATGTTATCAGTCTGTCCGTCTGTCTGTCCGTAAACAATTTGGTTTCCGTTCATTTAAAGTCGAACGCCTTGACGGATCGACATCAAACTTTCAGAAGTTGTTTTTAGCATTAAGATACAGGTCACGTTGCGTTGGGTATTGGTGTTTCTCAGTCCATCTGCTGCAGAGATATGGCCCTTTGAAAACACAATTTTTCTAAAAAAAATTGGTTTCCGTTCATTTAAAGCTGAACGCTTTGACGGATTGACACCAAATTTTTCAGTAGTTGTTTTTAGCAATGAAATACAGGTCAAGTTCGATATTGGTGTTTCTCAGTCCATCCGCTGCAGAGTTATGGCTCTTTGAAGACACAATCTTTCGAAAAAAATTGGTTTCCCTTCATTTAAAGTCGAACGCCTTGACGGATCGACATCAAACTTTCAGATGTTGTTTGTAGCAATAAAATACAGGTCAAGTTCGACATTGGTGCTTCTCAGTACATCCGCTGCAGAGTTATGGTCCTTTGAAACCACAATTTTTGAAAAAAAATTGGTTTCCGTTCATTTAAAGCCGAATGCCCTGGCGGATTGACACGAAATTTTTCAGATGTTGATTTTATACACCCGTTTGAAAAACGGGATGTATTATGTGAATGGTCTCTCCACCCGTCTGTCTGTCTGTCCGTCCATGGACACATTTCGTTTCCGGACGATAACTTTAGTTGTAATGGATTGAGCTGAGTAAAATTTGGTATGTGGATTTAGTATGATAAAATGCAGGATGGGTTCGATTTCCGTTTCTAGCGACCCATTTGCAGTAGAGTTATGGCCCTTTATTTATGGGAATTTAGCCCAACTTTTCGTTTCCGGACGATAACTTTAGTTTGCCTTGACCGATTTATATCAAATTTTAAGTTTTTTTGTTTTTGACCACAAAATACAGCTCAAGTTCCTTTTGACCACAATCGCAAAAACCTTCAAAGAGTTATTCCCCTTGAATAATTGCAAATTTGTGGATTTTGTGTTTTCCGGATGATAACTTTAGTTTGCCTTGACCGATGTTTTTCAAATTCTCAGTTTGTTTTTGACCACAAAGCACAGCTCAAAATCACCTTTGGCCATAATTGCATGTACCGTTCCATAGTTATTCCCCTTGAATGATTGCAAATTTGTGAATTATGTGGTTTCCGGATGATAACTTTAGTTTGCCTTGACTAATTTGTTTCAAATTCTCAGATTTTGTTTACGACCACAAAGCACAGCTCAGGTTCACTTTCAGCCAAAATCGCATGTACCTTTCCAGAGTTATTCCTCTTGAATTTGTGCATTTTGTGTTCTCCAGATTATAACGTTAGTATGGCCTAACTGTTGGACATAGAATGCATCAAATATTTGGTTTCCGGATGATAACTTTTATTATTTCTTTTCCGATTGGTTCCAATCTTGTTATGTTGTTTAATCACAACAAAATACAGGTCAAGTTCGAATATGGGATTGGTCCAAACAATTTTCACCTTCACCCCCAACCTTACCCCAACCCTTCAAAAATACAAAACGGGCGTATATTGTCCCGCTACGCGGTGGTCTTGTTTACCTTTTTGATAGCTCTTTTAAAGTACCACTCATAGTGTGAGAAATGTCAGCTCGCCCCCCCCCCCCAAAAAAAGTATAAATACCAGTGACCAACTTCGAATAGTATTCAGATTTTCGGGTCTGGATGTTTCGCTCGACTGTGAGTTGCTGTGCAGAAAAAGTCAGCGACGAAATCTTAAAGCCAGTAGTGCTTAAAGTTGTTACAGATCTGTGAATTGTGTTGAAGCCACTAGTGCTCAAAGCAGTTGCAGATCTGTGAAGCGTGTTGAAGCCAGGGGCGTTCAAAGCACACCAATCCATGAATTGTGTTGACATAATAATACTGTATTGATTCGGATTGTAATTATGCCGTCATTTGACTGTGAAGAATGCGGTAAACTATTTACCGATCAGTGCAACAGAAATAGACATGTACGTACAGTGCACCAAGGTAGAAAAGATCATTCTTGCACATACTGCAAAAAATCATTCCAAAGACTGAAAAAGCTCCCGCATCACTTGAAAAAATGTGGTGCAGTCAGGAATTTACCCAACTCCTACATTTTAACAGTCACAGAAGGTCTGCACACCGTCCTGTGTCTGTTAAAAGGAAAGCAACAACCAAACCTGTGTCTGGGTTAAAAAAAATGAGACCAACTGAAAACACGAAAACACTGTCTCATTTGATATTGACCCCGAAAACTTTGATACCAGTCTAATAGAGACTGATGAGGACACTGTATTGGTAAACTTGTACCGGGATTCTTGGAGTTCTATAAGAACACACCATGCTGTAAACAGACGGGTACAAGATTTATACAATTGTAGACTAATGGGTTTATCCGACTTCAATTCGGAGCTCAAAACCACCATCTTCGAATCACGGCGATGGAAATTTAAAATAATTTTGAGTTATGGTTTTGTGCTCCGAAATAATGAGACTGGAGTGCTGAGGTATTATCATGCCTCACAGAATAATTCTCGGGTTTGGACTTCACCACATCTGGTGTGTAACCAGGAAGACTTTGAAAAGTTTCTGGAAAATACTTACCAAGAAGATATTCTGGAGTGGGCTAGGCAGCAACGCCCAAGCACTAAATGGGTGGTGGACCACCGTTTAACAAATGTGACCTTTTTTGTTACCAAAATTAAGGACCACCCAATTGGTGCTGGTGAAGTCGAGATGCCAGATTTCATCATGGACAACAAAGCCATTGTGGCTCTAATAAAAGACCAGAATCACAATTTCATTTATAATGATAATTTATGTTTGTTCAGATGTTTGTCATTGTAGAGAAGTTGTACGTACCACAATCTGAATACAACCACTGATGCCTTGTTCCGTAAATATACGGATGTTGATAAAACTGAATTCGGCGGGGTGAGCCTACAGGAAATATCCCCAGTTGAAAAACTATTTGAAGTGAACATCAACATCTAGAGTTGGTAAAAAATGATGACGATGATGGTGTTGTTGCCCAGGTGGTTCAGAGCTCACATCGCCGATACCCTGAGACCATGTATGTGGATGTCTATAAAAAACCACTTTTCTTACATACAAAGTATCGACGACGATTGTAAGTCGTTTTCATGTAGGAAATGTGGCAAATTGTGGAGGACTGTTGACAAAGCAAATCGCCACGAAGCAACCTGTACGGTAGATGTTAGTTACCGTTATCCCGGTGGAGTGTACCACGTTCCCCAGACAATTTTTGTTTTGTGACAAACGGGGAACCGCAGGACTTGGTAAATGAAATGTTTGCCTGTTTAACGGCAATGTCGACAGAGAGCTATCACAGAATGCAAAAGCTTCATTTTTATACAATGACTGCCCTCAGCAAAAAATTAGAGATATGAAAGAACTAGAACAATCTACTGCGGAGAAGGAAAATTCCAAACCTCACCCATTGGAGAAGTTGGGGGAAGAACTCCATCGCTACATGATGGAATTACCTTTATTGGGTTTCAATTCGGGGAAGTATGACATAAATGTGATTAAACGTGAGTTTATGTCTTTCCTGAAATTGAACAACTTCATGTGTGTGAAAACGGACTCATTTAAATTTCTTGACACAACAAATTATCTGGCACCTGGTTTCAGTTATGACAAATTTCTGAAAGCTTTTGATTGTTCAGCCACCAAAGGATTTTTATTTTACCTTATGAGTGTATTACAATTTGGAAAAATTGGAATGTGATCACCAGCCAGAGTACGAGGCTTTTTACAGTTCCTTCAAGGCAGAGAATATTTCACCAGATGATTATTCTTATTGCGAACAAGTGTGGAAAGAGAATGGTATGACCATGTTTACACATTTTCTAACATTGTATGACAACCGGGATGTTAAGCCATTTCTTGAAGCTGTTGAAAAGCAGTGTGCTTCTTATCGAGAAAGATCAATCGATATGTTCAAGGATGGCATACGCGTCCCGGGGTTGACGTTGAAATACCCCTTTAGAACAGTAGAAAGCAAGGTCTTTTTCACACTATTTGATGAAAAGAATAAAGATTTACAAGAGATCATATTGTTGGTGCGCCATCCATCATATTCAGTCGCCATCAAGAGAAAGATACTACCTTTTTGAGGAAAGCACACTACGGTGACGAAGCAAAAGTGTGTGTCGGTGTTATTGGGTACAACGCCAATGCCCTGTACTTGTGGTCGTTGACACAGGATATGCCAACCGGTTGGTACGTGCGATGAAGTGAAGAAAATGGTTTTCGACCCGAGTACAACCATAAGTACGGGAGAATGGCGGAGCAATGGCTCGAGTTTATTGCGGCAAGGGACGGTGTGAAGCTTCGTCACCAATTTAATGGTGTTGAAAAACGCATTGGCAAAAAGAAACTGCCTGTAGATGGATGGTGCGCCACCACACAAACTTGCTATCAATTTCATGGCTGCTTTTGGCACGTCCCGAGTGCCGGATGAATAAGCAGAAAGATGATTCTTTCGTTTTGTATAACGAAATCAGGAAAAAACCCATGCAAGAATTGTTCGAAGAAACCGAAGCCAACTCAAAATATATTGGAGAGCTCGATTACAATCTTGTAGAAATTTTTGAATGTGAATGGAGAGATTTGAAGAGAACAGATCCCATTCTCCAAACATTCTTGCGTGGGTTTTTCGATTCAACCAGCATTGGAGGAAAAATGACAGAAGCTGAACTTGTGAAAAAAATCTGAAATGGTGAACAGTTTGGCCTTGTACTCTGTGATATTTAGGTGCCAGATAAGTTGAGGTAGCATTTCGAAGAGATGACGCCGATATTCAAAAATATCAATATCACCAAAATGGATATCATATGAGAGCGTTTGCTGAAAAGAACAACATTTTGAGTCAGCCTCGGAAATCGCTGATCGGAAGTTATTTTGGAAACAGAATATTGCTCACCACTCCTTTGATGCAAGGGTATATACAGCATGGGCTGGAAGTAACTCATGTTTACCAGATGGTACAATACCAGCCGAAAGCATGTTTTCAAAGGCTTGGGAATGAAATTTCCGAGGCTCGACGCCAGGGTGATCGAGATCCAAATCAGGCCATTGTAGCAGATACTATGAAACTTCTAGGTAACTCTGGCTATGGCAAAACTGTTACAAATAAAGAGAAGTTTCGTAGCGTCTGTTATTGTTCAGACGAGGAGGCCACCCGGGCACTAAATAATGTATCATTCCCAACTCTTAATCCCCTCAGTGATACCCTTTATGAGGTGGAATGAACAAAAAGCGTGTCACACTAGACTTGCCGCTGACGATCGGTTTTTTCGTTTATCAGTATGCAAAGCTGAAAATGCTTCAGTTTTATTACGACTTCATCGATACCTTCGTAGATCGGTGTGACTACGAGGTATGTGAAATGGACACGGATTTACTGTATATAGCTTTCAGTGCTTCATCTCTGGAAGAAGTGGTGAAACCCGACATGAAAACATTTTTTTTCAAAGAGGTGCATCACTGGTTGCCACCCGAAGCGTGCGATATGCACAGAAATGATTAGGTTGCAGCCAAAATGAAAGATAAAAACTGGTCAGCTGAAAACCCATGCTGTAGAGACCGACAAGCTTACGATAAGAGAACTCCTGGTCTGTTTTAAGCGGAGTGGCAAGGCGATGGAGTTATAGGTCTCCGCAGCAAAACATATTATTGTTTTGGTCCAAAGGACAAGTTCAGTTGCAAGGGGATCAGTAAGCGTCACAATGATCTCAACAAGAAAAAATACATGGAAGTGTTGCAAACACAACAGAGTGGAATAGGCATAAATCGTGGATTTGTTGTAAATGACAATCACATGTATACATATAAGCAGAGCAGAGACGGCCTCTCCTACTTCTACCAAAGAGACAAGTGCAAGCTGATGATATTTCCACAATTCCACTAGACATATAACACCTCCAAGTATTCCTCCAATTTCTCCAATCATATAATCATACAGTTTCAGAAGTCCTGTCAGGCATGAATGTTTAATGCATCAATATGTGTCTCTATGGATTCTTTTCCGGTCTTGTACCACAATCCTTCCTCTACCAGATCTGGTGTATAGTTGAAACAGCTCAGGGAGCTGATGAATCATTTACCGACAAGTATGTCGGTGACTTAATTTCAACAAATGTGTATTGGAGTTGTACCTTTTATCTTAAAAAAATGAAGAAGTCCTATCAGGCATGAATGTTCAATGCATCAATATGTGTCTCTTTGGATTCTTCTCCAGTCTTGTAACCACAATCACCATTTACCAGATCTGGTGTATAGTTGAAACAGTTCAAGGAACTGATGAATTGTTAACCAACAAGGGTGTTGGTTACTAAATTTCCAACAAATGTGTGTTGGGAGTTGTATTAATGTGTACAACAGATCTGGTACTCTCCGTATCTGACTGTAAAATCCTATATGGTACCATCAGTCAGAATAAAATACAGTGGTAATGCACTGGAGTTTTAAGATAATGATAACGCGAACTGGCCGAAGTCAGCATAAAAGTCAGAGGGCCACTTTAAAATTTTGAGAAAAAAATTCTCTGAGGACCAAGATTGCATTGAGTTTAGGAAACTGACCAATCAGATTATAGAAATTTAAACCAATCAGATTACCTTTTCAACAGCCAATCAAATCCTTTCCTCTAACATTTTGATCCTGTAGAAAAGTATAAATACCAGTAACCAACTTCGAATAGTATTATCACACTCTTCCTCGGAAGAGGAAATGGAGGAGGGAGGTTTGTTTATGGAGCAGGAAGTTGAGCCGGACAGCGCACATGTTGCTACACCCGCTCTTGCCCTTCCAGCCTTTTCCGACCAGGACACCATCCAGGACGTTCACACCGCGGAGTCCGTGGAAAGCATCCTTGGGGAAAGGTCAGGGATGACGATCATCTAGCCCTTCTCCAACAAACGTTGAATACCTTGGATAACCCCGGACTCACAGAAAGCATGATTAGAGGAACATTACAGAGCGTCAGCAACCACTATCTGCGCACTACTCCAGAGAGCTCTCCATCACCGGCAGCTGCAAGGGCTAGACCATATCAACCTAGTCAGCCCTCCATCACCCCTCCTTCAACACCACCACAGGAGGTATCACCATCGCAGCCACCTCCTCCAAAAGAAAACAGAAGGCCAGACAATCAAATCATATACAGTTAATAAGGGTCGAAAGGGGCTTGCCCCATACCGTCCCTGCGCGCCTTCGGATTTTGGGGTCTGGATCTCTCCCGCGACTGTGAGCTGCTTTGCATAAAAAGTCAGCGACGAAATCTTTAAGCCAGTAGTGCTTAAATGTGTTACAGATCTGTGAACTGTGTTGAAGCCAGTAGTGCTCAAATTAGTTGCATATCTGTGTTGACCTTAATAACAAAGTATTTTTCATAAGCTGAACGTTTGAAAAAAAAAACAGTGAAAATGTTACGACTTGATTCAAAGCAAACTTTTATGAATGTCACTCATTATCAGGATGAAGTAAAGATTCACATCCGAAGATTTGTGGACGATAAAATTCCTACAAAGACAGGAATTGCTCTGTCTATTGTAGAATGGAATTCGTTAAAAAGTCAAGTTGAAGAAGTAGAAGCGGCCTTTAATGCCAATTTGTTTCCACAAGATAGTAGAGTTGTGATAAGTGCCGAACCACGAAAACCAAATGGTGAACCAAGTGGCGACCTGCCACTTGACATAGAAGTGAAAAGGACAAAGTGGGATGAGTTAAAGTCTCACAAGATCCCTGTAAGGGTAACACCTCGCCCAAACTATGGAAATATTGTTGATGAAGTTGATAAAGAGTTAAGAATGCAAAGGATTGAGAATGAGACGAATGCGGCATATGCTCATTTTGTCGAAGAATTGATTGACACTGTGGTTGTTGAGAAGTGTTATGGGTGTAGCGTGAATCATCCGAGCCAAATACAACTCGATGTTTGTCTAATAATGACTCTAGAAGAGAGAATTGATGCGTGCTTTGACGCAGCTCTGGAGCGTGTATGTAAAGACAAAGGTTACACGTTGTGGCACACGCACATAAGTCTCATGAACCCACCACCAACACCTTGTGAATACTCTCGTCTCATTAACAAACAGTTGAGTGCTGAACAAAAAGCAAGCTTACATGATGTGGTTGTTAGTTCAATGACAGCCACAAGACCATTGAAAACTGGTTTCTGAAAAGTTGTTGCAATAAAAGAAAAAAAAAACCAACAAAAAAAACAAAAACAAAACCAAAAACAAAACAAAACAAAAAAAATGTCGTGATTGCCCTTAAGCCACCTGATGAGTTTCCCTTGGGCAAGGACGAAACATTTTATTCTGAATTTTGTTTTGGCAACCACAGAGGAAGGTGTCGTGGATGTCTTTAAGTCGCCTGATAGGTTACTTTAGGGCAAGGACGAAACTTTTTCTTTCAACAATAATGAAACTTAGTTCCCCTGCATACAGTACACGCATACACATTTTTTTAACTCGCTAGATTCCCCCTTCCCAAAAACGTATAAAAGGGTGAGTAGATCATGTTCTTAGGTAAACATGGATCACCCTTTTACTTGTTTGTTGTGTTGGCCAACTGGTAGTGGTAAATCATCTTTTGTTAAAAAAGTCATCCAACACATTGCAGAACGTTTTACTCCTACTCTGAATTATATAATATGGGGTTATAGTGATTGGCAACCATTGTATGGTGCTTTACCCCAAGTAGAATTCGTAGAGGGTCTCCCTCAAGAAACAAAATCTGACAGTTCGGTAATTTTAGATGATCTGATGCTCGATGTGGATGAGCGAGTGTCTCGGTTGTTTACAAAAGGAAGTCATGATCGTAAAATTAGTGTGATTTATATCGTACAAAATTTATTTGACAAAAACAAAGTTCATAGAACTGTGGCTCTCAACAGTCATTACATAATGTTATTAAAAAAACCCACGGATCGTTCCCAGATCACACACTTGGCAGCCAAGATGTATCCTGGTCATTCCAAATTTTTGGGAGAAGTGTTTGACGAAGCCACATCTCTCCCATATGGTTATCTTTTAATAGATCTTAAACAGGACACCCCCGAACACATGAGACCCAAATATTTCCTGGAGAAACCCAATATGTGTACCCCCGGAAGGTATAAAAGGGGAGTGCAAATCTGCCGTCGAGTCGAAATCATGTCTGACCGTCTTCACCGCAACATCGCGATTCTCAAGCTTGAGTAAATCAAAACCCACTGTGGTAAATTCTGTCTTGAAACACGCCAACAAAGACGCGATCAATTGTATTTTCAAACAGGGTCGAAAACCTTTTAAGTTACAAACTGATAAAGGCAAACAATTTTTGAATTCAAATTTCCAGAAATGTCTTAAACAACGAGAAGTAGAATTTTTTACGATCCATAACGTGGAAACAAAATGCTCCATAGTTGAGAGATTTAACAGAACTTTGAAGATCAAAATGTGGAAATATTTTACAAAAAACGATACACCACTTCAAACTTTGGTGAAATCGTATAGCAACACCCATCATCGCAGCATCGGTATGCCCCCTGTTGACGTGAGTTTGGAAAATCAAGAAGAGGTGTGGCAAAAACTTTATGGGAACCCCATAAAACACAAGTCTCCGAAGTTCAAAGTGGGTGACAGGGTGAGAATTAGTAAAGTCAAGAAAACTGTTGAAAAAGGTTACTTGCCCAGTTCGACAGAGGAATTATTGACAGTGGCATCTGTCAACTTATGCTCTAAAAGACGATAGTGGGGAAGTATTGAAAGGGTCCTTCTACACAGAAGAGATTCAGCGTGCCACACCAAAAACATTTATAAAATTGAACACGTTCTCGAAAAACGCGGTCGCGGAAAGAAGAGAGAACTGTTTGTAAAATGGTTGGGGTATCCAGCATCGGGTGTGAACGAGCTCAATTTCCCCTAAAATGGAACAGGGAGGAACTCCGAACGGATCGTGGCCTTTGTTTGGAAAGAAAGTTCAAGGAGCGAGATTACTTACTTTTCCCAAATTATCATACTATGCATAACCATCATCACTAGCATCGTTAACTTTACCCTCGAAAATACGGACAGCACGTTGTGGACGGCTCTTCTAAGTAGTAGTATTGGATATTTATTGCCCAATCCCGCAATTAAGAAAACGTGATGTTTTATCTGACCCTACCAGGTAACAGTTCCATGGACGTATTTCCCGAAAACACACTGACAACGAACACCACCCAGTTATCACAACCAGTCAATCTCACGGGGGAATGGGAGGTGGGTTTGGCAGAGATCCAGTATCCAAACACTTGGTTTAACATTCGTGATAAGGAAGCTTTTTTTCACAGTGTACTGGACTTCGAAAAAAAACATTATCAGATCATTCTGAAAAAAGGTCGATATTCGGAACCTTCCGATGTGATACGGGGCATCAATGGTGTTAAAGAATTGCTGCTACCACGTCACGATGAGATAGAATTTGAATTAGACGAAGGCACTGGTAAAGTGCGAATCAAGGTACAAGATGGGGTCATAGTCACACTGAGTCCCACTCTGCAAAACATATTGAATTTTAACGAATGTGTGTTCAAGTCGGGAGCTTTTGAATCTTCTCGAGTCTCCGATGTCAACCAAGGATTCTATTTACTCTACGTCTATTGTGACTTGGTTCGTGATCAGGTAGTGGGAGATACTAGGGTACCGTTACTTCGCATCGTACCTGTGAGAGAAAAATATGGAAACATCATTACCAAAACTTTTGAAAACGTGCACTATGTACCGGTTGAAAGGAAAAATTTCAGCACCATGCAGGTGTATATAAGGGACGACACAGGGGCCATAGTGCCATTTGAACTTGGGAAGATGACAGTGACACTACATTTCAAAAAGCTCCGATCTTTGCATTTTCTTTGAAAAAAATGCCTTACTGTTGTAAAGCTAAATTATACGAAGAATATTACGCGAAACAGGATGGTAGCGGTCTGCCAGCTTTTTCGGGGTCACAAATACAGATGGGTCATGGGCTGGGTAGTTTACTTGGAGGACTGAAGAATGCAGTCCTACCCTTATTGAAAACGACAGCCAAAACCATGTGTAGACAGTTATTGAAAAAGTAGCCGCATTTGCTGGAGATATCATAAGAGGGAAAAATGTGAAACAGGCAGCTATCGGGACATTTAAACAAGCTGGAATCGGTGCTCTGAACAAAGTGGTGGGTGGATCGAATCCTCCCAGCCGCAGAGGTATAAAAAGGGCAGCACCTCGCAAAACTGGCAGATCGATAAAAAAGAAGGCGAACTGTGAAGTCACTTGACGCTCTGGGTGCATAATGTCTTTGATCAACGAAAAATCGTGTGACTGTGTCAATAGCGAACTCGACTTGTTTTCGATACCACCCACACAGACTAGTATAGAACATGGTCAATGGATAGAACATCGACCTTTGGCCACCATATGGAATAGTGGACCGATAGAATTTAATATTTCTGGATCTGGGGACGACTGCCTGAACTTGGCTCAAACTTATCTGTATGTGAAAGCACGGATCGCCGATTCCAGTGGTGGACCTATCGCAGACGATGCAAAGGTGGGTCCCGTCAATCGGTGGCTGCATTCTCTTTTCAACCAGGTTGACATCAGTCTAAACGAGAAACTGCTGTCACCGTCCAATAATACTTACCACTACAGAGCATACATAGAGACTTTGTTGAGTTATGGTTCCGATGACAAAAAGTCACAGCTGACTGGTGCTCTCTGGTACAAGGACACGGCGGGACACATGGATGATCGGACGAATGACAACAAGGGTTTCGCCACAAGAAAAAGGTTTACGACTGAAAGTAAAGTCGTGGATATGACTGGGAGGTTACACTTGGACATGTTCTTTCAAACACGTTATCTTCTAAATAGAGTTAACGTTCACATTAAAAAGAATAGGTCAAAAGATGCATTTGCCTTAATGGCCGATGGGGGAAACGTTCAAAATCAAAATCCAAGACGTATCCCTGTTTGTGAGAAAGGAGAGACTCAGCCCTTTTGTGAGACTGGCTCACCCAAAAGCATTTAAAAGGCAACGGCGAAATATCCCATTGACCGAGTGGAAACCAAAGTGTTCTCGGTGCCGAAGGGAAATCTGAGCATCATACAAGCAAAGTTATTTTTAGGCCAACTTCCGAAACGTATCGTCGTGGGTTGTGTGGACAACGTTGCTTTCAATGGGAACTTTTCAGATAATCCCTTGAACTTTAAAAATTGCAGCATCATTTACCTGACATTATATGTAGATGGACAACAGATTCTAGCAAAACCCTTACAACCGCGATTCGATCAACAAGAAGTGGCGAGATGTTATGCTACCTTGTTTCTAGGAACTGGTCAAATGTACGAGAACGAAGGAAATCACATCGACAGAGAGGAGTACATAAAAGGGTACACGCTCTTCGTCTTCGGCCTGACACCAGACCTGTCTCATGGTCAACATTTCAATTTGGTGAAACGGGGAAATTTAAGATTAGAAATTCATTTTGAAGAACCGCTGCCCACCACCATAAACGTACTAGTGTATGCCGAATTTCAGAACATTATAGAAGTCGATAAAAACAGGAGCGTCATTTTTGATTATCCGACATGAACACTGTGCAATTAGAGAATGTTTTCCGCTCGGGTCGTGTGTTAAGAAATATCACTCTGGGAGTCTTTGCAAGAAACCTCTTACCAAGAAGATTACCCAGCCGCAGACCATTGGCTTTCGTAGCCAGCACACATCTAGACCACAGAGGAGGGGAAATTGGGTGGCCTTCTATTTCAGTCATCGGGACATAGAATATTTTGATTCGTATGGAATACACCACAGCACAGATCATTGAAGAATTTTTTGAACAAGCGAAAATGGAAGTACAATAGAAAACGCATTCAAGGACCGTTACCTATGTGTGGACATTATTGTTTGTTCTATCTTTTACATCGCTCTCGTGACATCCCAATGCATGCGATTGTAAACATGTTTTCTGCGGATTTATTCGATAACGACATTTTAGTTAGAGACTTTATTTCTGGTGACGTCATAGCCTAAACAGTATAAAAAGAGGACCAGTCGTGGCATCTCGGCATTATCGTTCCATCCGTCGGAGAGTGAAGATGTCTTCGGAAGTGACTGTGTTCAAATTCAATGATCAGTTGCAAATTTACCTGTTCAAGAACGATGTTGGAATGAAGTTTATATATAACGAATGGGAGCAATTGACTCAATCTGTTGAAACGGCGAAAAAAACAAATATGGAACAATCTAAATCTAAAAAAAGAAAGACAATCAAAACAAATGACATCATAGAAAAAAAAACTATAAATAAGGGGTGCAACCGAAGATCAGATGTTCACAATCGTGTTTGATTCAATCCATTCTAAACGACTATCATGGACAAAGAGTTTCCAGAAACATTTTTCCTAGAGATTTCGAAGAAAGAATGAACCTAACGGGGTTGGTATTGGCAGGAACTGGTTATAAAATATGCTTTGGAGGCAAACAGACTAAAAACTTTTGAATCGATGTTATCAAGTGAATGTGCGAAAACACCCAAAGGACTTGCAAGAGCAGGATTTTTCTACCTAGAAACTAAAGACAGAAGTGAATGTTTTCACTGTGGGGTCGTTGTACGCTGCTGGCAGGCAGAAGACAGTGTCATAGAACAACACAGAATGTATTCCCAAGAATGTTGTTACATTCACAACTTACCTGATAGAATCGACGATGAAGAAATGGAAAACAAAGACGAGTTACTAGAAAAGGTTCAAACGGATTCACAGAAATGCTATGTGTGCTTAACAGCAGAAGCCGATGTCGCACCGCGACCATGCCATCATTTGTGCCTGTGCAAGGACTGTTGTAAACAACTGAAAAGATGTCCAATATGTAAAAAAAAAAAAATGTTTATGAATATTTGACAATATATGTTCCATGATGTTTAGTAATAAAAGATATTTAAATTTATATACAGTGTTGTTATTTGTTTTGGGGAAAGAAATATGTGTTTGTCGGGTTTATTTGGGTAATTATCGAGGGAAGTCGTTCCAAAAAAAGTACTCCAGTTGAATCGAACACGACCTTTTAATGGTCTATAGCACAACGTACTACTCTAAACAGGTCCGTTTCGGTTAAGAAAGGTACTTTCCGGTGATTTACGGTCATTCTCGGGCTCATTTGGGTAATTCTACGAATCAAACGAGGATTCTGTGGGAATCCGTTTCAGAAAAATAATCTTGTACAAAAGAACATACCTGTTAGAGGCCTCTTAGCCCTATAAGAAGCCTTTGGGTAACATAGCAACCACGTGCTACCATAGAAACAAAGAAGGCGGCCCCTTCATACGAAATAGACGACGGAAACACGTATCACCCTAACAACATCACCCATCACCATGACAATGACGTCACAACATGGCCGCTCACACGGGCTACCATCACAACCACATGATACTCATAATACATTGCGGTATGACGACACTTCCTAGGTCTCCCAGCCTAGGTCCCCCAAATGAGGCACGAAAACCCCATCTACTACTAACGTTGGAGAGTATGGCAGTTGCTCGTCGCATCTGGGTGCTTCTCTCCGGCTTCCTCCACCCGTAAAAATGTCTGACACGAGGTGAACCTGACTGTCGAAAGTGTCTTTAAAAACTCTAATGAACAAATAAATAAAATAAAGAAATATAAAATTCCTGGAGATAAGAATTTGTAGACAGAAGTGTCATTACGCTGAACTTGGTATTTAGTTGTTCCAATTCCCCAAACTGGAAGTAACGTTTTCTGTAGGATATGCAAAATAGTGAGTAGGGGCGTTTCTAAGGGGTTTGGGGAGGGGATTTATAGTCTGGATATTTTCGTCTTGATTGGGAGTTTTAGATATGTTTTTCTCTTGCTGGTAATCATGTATTTTCTTACACGAGTGGATTTGATACATGGACTTATGTTACACACACAGTCGGTAATACAAATGGTGCTTTGGAAGTAACCGACTCTTGCAGCTAGGGCCCTGCATGACTAATCTGAAGTACCTGTACCGTGCATCTTATTTATCCCTTTACCTAACATGAAAAGCAGACGACACTTGCAAATTAAATTCATAAATAAGGAATTTTTTTCATTTTTTGTCTCAAAATCATAGGTTATGACCCCTCATAGGAACGATCTCGACGAGCTCGTTCCAAAGAGGGTCATAACCTATGTTTTTGAGACATAAAATGAAAAAACAATGAAAATTAATTGGCGATTTTTGTGAATAGCGCTGTAGGTTTTTCCCGTAAAGGGTTAAATAAGAAGTTACGTCACGACTATTACATGTATATTTTATTGATCCACAAATACATTTCGAGGAAGTCTTCAGTGTTTTAATTAGAATCCCAACTAACTTATATTTCAGCTACATCACGTTCAACGAGGGCATGTCTGGATGATGTTGTTGGACTATTTTGTCAGACGGAAGTTCAGTCGTCAGTCAGGACAATTTAGGATTAACAACCCCCACACACAATCAACCATCCTTGCGACACCCCTGGTGGAGGTAAAATTTTAAAAAATACACTCACCAAATTCAGCTAAACATTTTTTTACGGCGTACACTCCCATTGCGATGAACTGCATGAAAATCATATTTTATCTGAAATTATGAAAGAGAAACCAACAGTTGTGGGGGAAAAAGATGTTTGGTGTTTTGAACTATGATCCCGACACGGAGTATTATTCCCACTACATCATCAAGGCATGCTTTTGACGAAAGCTCATTCCAATGAGGGGGTGACATGAAATTGTTTTTGAAGAAAATTACAAAAAAATAATGAGAATTAAAATAATAAATTTTGATATCGAGAATAATATGAAAGTTATTATATAATTACGTAGTTTATTCAAGAAAATAATAGCAAAATGTTTCATTTGACAACTTTTTGTCACTTACTAAAACATAATTGGGAATAGTTGGGCCTCCCCCCCCCACGCCCCCCCCCCCCACGCCCCCCCCCCCCGAAACCTCTTCTGATAAAATGCACTGCAGCTCACATATACTCATTCTCCAATGCTCAATCTTACAAGCAGTTCGTGAATTTTTTCCTATTTCAGTATGGATACAATAAGGCACTTTTTCAAAAAACCAGCAACATGCAATCAAAGTAGAATGGTTAAACAATCAATAAATACGTAACGTTGCTAATAACGACGTTACACCCCACGAGCGCAGTAAAAACCAGGACGAGAAAAAAGTGCTTATTCTGTTGAATATTCAGATGTTGTGTATTGGAGGGCAAAGACAGACAAAAATTAAATTTGAAAGACAAATGTTTTGGGAGTAGAGCTGATCGGATATGGCGGTTATCTTTGGTTCAATGGTAAATATTGGAGGCGGGGGGGGGGGGGGGATAACTTCAAATGTCCAACAGAAATAGGCGATGTGAAGTACCACTCGTCCGTACAATACATAGATTGAAGAAGGAATCGGGAAAATTGTTTGTTTCTTTATTCATTGTGATTTTCGACACTTTCATCAGCCAGGGTAATACTACCGTTTCGGACAGTTTGCGGGTGGAAAAGGTAGAGTTGAAACGGTTAACCGATTAACCCTTTACCCAACGAATCGCCCGCATCCGCTCGCGTAATATGCAAATTCAGCAGCTGAAAAAATATTATTTTTCGAAAAATTTCAACAAAACCATATCATGTGACCCCTCTTTGGAACGAGCTCACTCCAAAGAGGGGTCACATGATATGGTTTTGTTGAAATTTTTTGAAAAAAAATTAAAAAAATGATATTTAAAATAATAAATTTTGAAATTGTCTGCGTTGGGTAAAGGGTTAATCGATTAACCAGTGATCTACGTCTTGATCGATCAAAAAAGTAATTGATCGATTCCACCCCAACACACACACACCTAAGTTTTTATTTCAATCGAATCGTCATCGAAATCAAAGAGGATTTCGAAACTTCGCTTGACTTTCGAAAACACTTTTTGAATTAAGCGCAAAGTGCAATTGAGTAAAAAAAAAAATGGAACCCAGAAGTAAACTTTTTCAACTCACATGTCACCTCTGCTTCACAAAATGGAAAATCTGGTTTGTAAACGTGTCTTTATAAATGAAACGGTATTGCTGAAATGCGACAGTTTACGATCCGAGAATTAAACAATCGCTGAATACGCAACGTTGCTAATAACCACGTTACGTCACTTCAGAGCAACAAATAGCTGTGGCAGGAAAGGATGTCGCCCAGACGTGATGGAACGCCAATTTTTCGAACATTCAAACTCCTAAGCCAACTCTAACTCGTTTTTATTTTTTAAAGAAAGGTTTAAATCTTCTCCCTTCTATGTCTAGGTTCAACATAGAAGGCGATTGAGCTGCTTTTTTGCGAGTGTATGATATTATGATCACTACATCGTTATGGTAGGCCCACTTTAACCTCTCAATACTAAGTCCCTGAATAGGGTTGACGCATACATTACTTGTTAGGGTAATCTGATATATTCTCGGCCACAATTTTATTCTGTTGCCCGAATCCCCAACGATAATGTGAAACCATTGCAAACTTACATTATCGGCCCTTATAGACATGTTTGGTGCTCTTTGTGGGGACGGGGTTACCTCAAAGTAGATCGATACATTTCACTAGTTGTCGGCCATGGTTAACTTATTATCGACCTTCCAGTAACCTATTGTCGGCCACATGAAATAAAATATGTTCGAAGCGACAATGTGTGCATAATCCCATAGGGCATTAAGGGAATCTAAAAATCATATAGGCCTAATATGATTTTAGCATCATATTGTCGTGGTGATCAGTGTGGGGATTGTGTCTGAGAGTCCTAAGCAGACTGTAAATTGGCAAGCCCTTCTTCAAACCTGAAGCTGTTTTACTAAAAAGTAGGCTCTGTTCCAAGAAATCAGATAAGGATGTTAAAAGATTTTTTCATGATCGACCAGCTTACTTGATCCACTGGCCCATCGAGAAATCTCAAGTCTCCCGACACTGTTTGCGCCAATCGCTGCGATATAAAAGAACTAATTTTGTTTACCTGCCCCCACACACGCTCGCACTACCATGCTTATCGCATAAAGATGTTTCTACCTCCTTCCCACATTATTGAAAATAGAACGTGCTCTTGCCCTTGTCCAAGCTTCCTTCCATTTAGCCGCAGGAGCGGCGGAAGCTCATAAAAGTGTGTGTGGGTGGGTGGTGGTGGTGGTGTGTGTGTGTGTGGGGAGGGGATCACAATTTTCTGGTTAATTGCAGGGGTGTAGAATGGAAAATAACTTGGGGGTCGAATGGGTGGGGTGGGGAAAAAGGTTGGAGGGTACATTGCCATCGCGTATGTCATGAATATGGAACGAAATTATACGCAACTCCGGAAAGGGAACACATGCGCCTTTTTCCATAGTCCAAACTTGGACCCAAGGCCCGCGATATAATTTTGGGGTTTGGCACGTCCAAATGACGTACTAAACCAACAAATTATATAACACACTTTGGGTCCAGGTTTGGACCAGTTTTTCCATAACTATTTTATAGTGTGTGCTTATTATGACAAGTTGCGAACTTGCAACCTGCAATACGTCAATATATAAAATGGACAGCAACGCCGACAGTATTATGTTGCTAATTTTTATAAAACCATCTTCCATCTGCTCCCACAGTCAATGTGGACATCGGGGATGTGTACGTTATGTTAGGTCATCATAACTGGCGAAAAAAGTGTGTGGGGGTGGGGGGGCGAGGCACGTGGCCCCTTGGCTACGCGCCGCTGCGTTTAGCGCATGCAGAATTACGGGCGCTTTTTCAACCCTTTACCCAACGTAACGGCCAAAACCGGCAAGCGCTATTCTGAAAAATCGTCAATTAATTTTCAAAATATTTTCATATTTTGTCTCAAAAACATAGGTTATGACCACTCGTTGGAACGAGCTCGTCGAGCTCGTTCCAACGAGGGGTCATAACCTATGTTTTTGAGACAAAAAATGAAAAAAAAATAGTTATTCAAGAATTTTTTTTGCAAGTGTCGTCTGCTTTTCATGTTTGGTAAAGGATTAATTGAAGTATGGTTATAGATACGCGTTGAGATGCTCTCTCTCTCTAGGCCCGAAGTCAGACTGTTCCCTATAGGGGGGCGACGATTTAAAATTTCCGACAGAATTTCTTAACCGTTTACCCAACGTAACGGACAAAAACTGCCAGCGCTTTTCATAAAAATGGCCGTTCAAATTATATTATGTTTTCCTTTTTGGTCACAAAAACATAGCTCAGGGCCCCTCATTGAAACGAGCTCAACGAGTTCGTTCCAATGAGGGATCATCGGCTATGTTTTTGAGACAGAAAATTAATTTTTGTTTAGTTATTCAAGAAATTTGTTTGCAAGTGTTGTCTGCTATCCACATTGAAGCCGGAGATTATTTTAAAAAATCAAAAGTCAAAGCAAACATGTATTTAACTTCAAATACAGGGTGACTTGAGAAGGTCAAGCAGTTATTGTCACGTCAAAAAATACTTTTCGTGAAAAAAATGTTGAATTCTCAATGAAAGATTAAACTTTGAATGTACGATAGAGTCACATTTGGACTAGTTTTGTTAACGTTCGACCACTATGAACTGCACAAGTCACACATATATGGACCATCATTCTCTGTGCCACCACTGCATGCTTCGTGAGCCCACATTTTACACTTTCCACACTGAATCCAATTTTCAGCGATAGGATAAGACACTTTTTGATTGCACAACACGCATTTCCAAGTTTCTTGGAGGTCTCCATTATTTGGTGATGTAGCTTGAGTAACGTTTTTTGAATTTTTTCTGATACGTTTCATTTTAGTTGCTTTGATGACAGCGGTGTTCTTTCTTTTATCTGCTTTCTCTTTTCGTTCTTTTATTCGTCTTTCCTTTTCCTTTTCTTTCTTAAATTTTTCTTCTCTATCTTTTTTCTTGGATTCATAAGCCTCGTTTGATGTGAGAACAAAGAAAACTTGCCTCTTTGTCTGTCGTTTTTTCTGCTTTCCTGGAACTGTTGGATACGGAAGGATATCCTGTCAGTATCTGTGGGAGATGAGCAATTGCTAAACGGAAAAGAGGTTGATTGACCAGATGGAGAAATAAAACCGGGGTCGGGAACATTCGGCTCTATAGAAATAGAAGACATATCCCCTTGAGCGGGCTCATCACGAAGATTACTCATCCTGTCAATATGAGAGTCACTCAAGTTTGGAGCAATAGGATTGTCTATAATTTCAAAGTGAATCTGTTCAGTTGTTGGCCTTTCCCCGGCATTTACAGTATTCTGACTTGTCTTTTCCTCTAGACTCCTCCACGCCTTGAACATGTCTTCTGGAAGATCAATTACCTTTTCCAAACAGTGTGCATAACAAATTATTTGCGTATCGGTCAGAGCTGATTCTATTGCAAGACTAGCTGTCCTGTCATCTAAACTGTCAATGTTGAGGACATCCTTTTCAGTTGGTTCGGTCGTACTCTGGCTAGTTGTGTACTCTGCGACTGGTTCGTCCCTATTTTGACCTGTCTCAGAAGAGAATGGGTGGTTCGGAAGATATGCGTCACTGGGAATAGCTTTTGGGTCGAAAGGATATATTCCACACGCCCGGAATCCATTTTTAAACTCTCGGGTGGCATAGCCTTTTCCCATGCTCTCTTAAATAATCCACAAAATGTTTCTTTGCTAACATTCGTGCCTGGAAAATTGACAACCAGTTCATCACACTCACCGTTGTAATAAGTTTTTAAGGGGCCAAAACATGAACAATCACACGGCAGAAGCCAGTGACTGGTGTGGGCTGGTAGTTCGACAAGAATTATACTGTTCATCCTTGCAAGTTCAATTAATTCCACCAAGTCGTGTGCATCATGTCCACCCGAAAGAAGAAGCTGTGGTCTCTCGGGACCAATATTAGGTAAAAATGTTTCAGTGAACTAAAGTTTTGCTATTCCCATTTTGGTCCAGCCAGAGTCAGAGACACTCCAGTTTGTATTCTTAGGCGCATCCATAGTATTGAAGCCATCCAATGCCCTCTTAGTTTTTCCTTTAGGAATAAGGTGGGGTGGAATACACTCACCCGCAGCATTTATAGCACCGATGCAAGTGATCATTTCACGACTACCGCTTGTCCGAGTTTGGAGATATTTAGAACCCTTTCTCGCGACTACCCTCCCTGATTTGTGTGACAGCTGTAGATGCATGTTCCAAATTTGATTGGGGCGGTCCATAAGGTCATTATTTGATAGTTCTCCTTGAAGGCTTTGAAAAAATTTATTCACCTTTTCATATGACATGCATTGGTGTCTTAGTGACGCTGTAGGCTCTGGTCTACGGTATGCCAATTCAGGATGACGCTGTTTGATAGATTGCCACCATCAATCACTTGGCACATTGCCTGGTTTGTTATTAAACCGAATGTTATATTTGGTTGCTAATCTTCCGGCATATCGCAAGAATTGTACCTTGCCAAACCCCATTCCTAAAGCTGATCGATTGCAGACATAGTCTGCCATTTTTTTCAAGTTGATTATCCATGCGTGGAGATGGCCCAGGTTTGTTTTTTGTTACACTTTCGTGAATCTTATCTTGAAGGGTCGCACGCGGTACTCCGTATCTTTTTGCTGCAGCCCTCTGTGAAACATTGCTGTTCTCCACATCGGAGATGGCTTTTTTCAGATCGTCTTCTGAATATATATTCATCCTCTTTCTCTTCGCCATTTCGAACAGCAGCCTGAAAAAACGAGAAATTTTCGTAAAATACTGGAGGATTAGTAATGAGATGTATTATTCATTCTCATTCATACAAAATAATACCCCCTCCCCTCCCCCCCCCCCCCCCCCCCCCACACACACACACTCTCATCTTTTCAACCTAGACACTTCAACACATTATGGAGAAACTATATACACACTGGTCTAAAATGGTTATCAATACCTACACACTGGCATCTGTGATTATCAATATCTTACCAATACTTTTGTCACTCTACAGTAAAAAATTCAAATTCAGAGCCAATAAATAAACACTGAAGCCCGAAACACCCCCACAACAGTAGCAAAATGGCACTCCGTTAGAAAGAGTTTTCCCCAGAGGACGGGTCAATCTGGACAGTGTTCAGATCCAACAAGCTGTTTTAATCAAGAGTTCATTGGCCTACTTACATTCCATCTCTTCAAAAAACCTTTGTAACTCTATTTCTCCAATGGGGAGGGCGGCATTTTCCCCCGCAGAGGCGAATCCAGGATTTTTTTAAGTGGGAGAGGGGGGATCTAATTACCTTCGCAGTATGACGCGCAGCATGATCCGAGCTGTGCAGCGGCGATTTTGGGATTTGGTATGAGAGGGGCTGTCTCGACATCCAGGCTGTTACGACATTACCCGTGACCATAAATTCAGGTGATGTAATATAGGAACACACGTTATCGATCGGAAAGGTCCCGAGTCGAATTTCATAGTACCGTATTTCAACAAAGTTCAGGCAAAAATATGGTGGGGGGGGGGCGGGTGCGCCCATTTCTGGGTCCGCTCTTGCGGCGAATACCCTCAACTCAGGCCTACACACTTCACGTTATAGGCAAACCTTGGATAACAGTGGAGTAGATACTGGACAAGCAAGCTGGGGCTGAATGTTTATTGTTTCGCTAACACGACGCGTGATACACACCGTTTTTACCCTACATGATAATCCTGATGTTCCCCCTCTCCAAAGAAATGCCCGTGCTCCCTCCCCTATTGATTCATGACTGCGCGTGTAGCCTAAATACTATCAAAACGACGTATAAGTTATAAATTATAAATATTAATCAGCAAAACCAAATGTGGGCCACTTCAACGTAATATTGGCCACGGCCGATAATAGGTAGAATCAAATATACAAGTCGACCTCCCCCAATCAATCTCTCAGACATAAACATGTACTAAAACTTTCGTTTTTATTGTGTTTTAAGGTATTGTGACGAAATCGCCTTAACTGTCGGCTTTCGTTTTTATAAGCGGCGCTCGGATCTTCTGAACGGCACTCTAGAAACAGCGACAAGCCGGTTTTATTTATATTGCAATTGGCAACCTGTATTTCGCAGGCACGTATAACCCGACAATTTGTAGGTCAAATAGGCGTCTGTACATCGGAATGAAATTATCCGTATAAATCACTTTGACATGAAAGAACTCACCTCGCAGCAAATTCCTAGTATCACATCCTGCATAAATTAATCCATTTATATCCGTATCGGGAATTATCCTTTGCAAGAATAGCAATTTTAGGCCGTAAATATTCACGTTGTTTTTCGGGAAACATGCTTGCAGTTTAAAATTCGAACTCCGCGCGTGCGCATTTAGTCTTTCCTCCGTCCCAGTTTCTGAACTCTATTCTTGAAATTTTACCCACGAAGTATTGACCCATTTACAACAAGCTGACTTATTAAACCAAATACCGTGAATTTGTTGCGTGGTGATGCTTAAAAATAAATAATGTTGCATATGTTTTGGGATTTGCATTCCTATTTGAATGCAAATGCTGCAAGATGTACGTTTAGAAAACTGTGTTGAGTATGAGACTATATCACGTGATCCACACCCAACGTTGTGGATTTTCCTAACTATAAAAAGACGCGCAGGCGTCGATCAACGCTTTGAACGCCGGGTTACTCCTAGCTGGAACAACACATCCGAAACGCTCACACAGCTCTCACAATATTTAACAAAGGTGCATATACTGGATAGGAAAATTAGCAGTATGACTATTTTGTCATCTGGCTTCATTTATTAAGAAGCCTAAATGGATTTTAAGGGATTGTTTCATTGGGCTAGAATGAAGTCTTCAAGAGCTCATTCTGACCCAATGTAAACAGTCAATACAGACGGCCAGTCACAATGACTTGTTAATTCAGTAATCATTGTATATAAATAATGAAGCAAAGTTAAATGAATATTATTTTGGAATATTGTTGAAAGGAAATATTTATACAAAATAGTCATACTAATTTATCCATTTCGAAATGTAATGAAGTGAAGAGTAATTGCCTTTATACTTATAACACAGAAATAGACTGTGGAAATATTTTGCCTTAAGCCAAGACCCAGCCTCCATGTAAAGGTTTCTACTAGTAAATTCTAAGTGGGTTACTTCTACTTGGTCCAGTGAGAAACTAGTTCATATTATAAGGGAAGTCAAAAATCTAATATTAATATTTCCCATTACAAATTTTGTCAGGGGATTAACCCCTTGCCTTACCATTTGTATTGGTCAGTTGATTTTTGGGCGATTCAGTACTGATAGCAGGTTTAGTTTTCCAGATGGCAGGGCAGACAAGTGATCAGTACTGAATCATCAGACAACTGGGGCCAGTCAATCCTGTTCATGTATAGGTTATACATACAGGAAGTTTAACCCCCTCTCGGGCTTTGACAGACCTAATTAAGTAAAATTAGCAGTATATAATCATTGTACATACACAAAATAATTTATTGTTGAGAAGATAGTATATGGAACAAATGAGAGCTGTATATAGAAAGAAAATAAAAGTTGATATATAATTTTTCTACAGTCTCCTGTCCTTAAGGGCAGCCATACTGCTATACATATCTCACTCTCAAGTTTCCCAGCTCTTTGTCTCCCCATTTTCACCTTTAATTTCCCAACGGTTTAGGATAGGTTACCCTAGGGACCACCTACCCGTTACAGTATTATTAAGTGTAATATCAAACGAAATTCGTAAATAACAAAAACCTTCAATATACATACCTGTTTCTATTGTTGTTAGGAGTCAGTTGTTTGTGAGGTTACAATGGGATAAGAGCCTTCTTTCCAAGAGGTATTTCAATTTCGCACATCACGATACAAGCGCCACCTATAATGGTTACATAAAACTTGCCCTTATTTGAACGTGACGAAACGGCCAAGAGCATACGAAAACCGCGTCAAGCGCAAAACAGATAACAGAAAGACGTTCTAGAATATAGCAAAGGGAACTGGTGAAATTACCCTATAGCAACTGGGTGAATCCAGTTGGTAATTGCAGGGAGGTTCAGTAATAATTTAGTCAATCAGTCCTGCGGGGCTGTTGGACTAAATTAGTACTACCCCCTCCCCTACATCCCACACCTAGTTTTTGGTTTAACCGATGTTGTTTGGTAACTAACAACTGAATTTTCTTTTCCGTAGAAAGAATTGTGTGGATAGCTGTTTGAAAGGGTGAAATAGAAACTGTGAACTGTTTTGACGCGCCAGCTATCGTGTCCATTAGTACCTGTGCGCAGTAGTGTACATATGGGGCTTGGTGGGAGCGACGTCTCCCCCCACCCCCGCCACCAAATATTTTGTTGAAGATTTTCGACTTAACGGACAAATTTTGAATCCTTTTAGTCGTAAAACCTTGCAAAATTCAAGGAAAAATATTTATATTTTGGTTAGAACATACCTTTTTGGGACTGAATTGCCGATAACTAACCCATTTTGCGTGCCAAGACTGTATTTTGTTGTCCTTTCTAAAATCTGTCGAAATATTTTTTTAGTCTGTCGGAAAAATTTAGGCTCCCTCATCCCCCGGCTTAAATCTTCCTATGGCCCTGTCTGCGCGAATGATACTGAGAAATGATTTCTAAAAATGAGAAGTAAGATGGGGAACAAAAGAAACTTAGTTGTAGCAGGGATTAGCATTGTAAACGGAATTAGCAAGGTGGTTTGTGGTCATGACGGCTCGGACCGGACTGTCTTGTGTTTTCCTGAGGGGAAAGTTGAGAACTTGAGGGATAGAGTGGATGGTTTTTGTGGAGGGGGCAGGATCGGATCCGGTAGTGGTGGTTCATGTGGGGTCCAACCACACCAGGGAGAGGAAATCAGTAGGGCTGGTGGCGGAGTACAGGGATTTAATCAGTAAACTGCTCAGTCGGAATGCAAGGGTAGTGTTATCGGGTGTTCTCCCTGTTCTAAGGGTGGGGATGAACGACATGCGAAAATGATGGCGTTGAATGAGGAGTTCGACGACTACTGCATTAATTTGGGAATACCCTTTATTGACCACTGGGGCACATTTAGGGGTAAGGATTGGGGAGGGTGTATGTACGGGCAAGACGGCTGCATCTTAGCAGGATGGGGGCACAAGTGTTGGGGGAAATTCGACAGGTATCGGTGCCCTTTTGGAGACAAGCTGGCTGAATTGCCAGGGGCAATAGCAAGAAAGAAGACAAGTTGGGAGAACAAGAAAATGAGAAGAGTAGGATAATACCGATGGTACCACCAGGAAACAACATGGTCAATAGGGAGAAGTTAAGGAATTCCGCTATTCTGAAAGTGGTTGTATCGCAACATCAAGGGCCTGCACAGGAAGGTAAGTGAAATAGCTACATTGATCGAGGGAGAAGACCATGATGCCATGGTCTTAAGGGACAAGTAGTTACGGAACGATGGACGGGTAGATCAAGTAGGGGGGAGTATGACGAACCGAAGGCTAGAAAAAGGGAGGAGAGTAGGCATGTACGTTGAGGAGGATTTAAAACCGTCGTTGATCACAGATTTGACAGATGTCAGAACCTCGACTGAGGTACCTAAAGACATTGAGTGGGTAAATGTTAATCTAAAAACAAAAGTGTTGCTATTGGGATTGTGTACTGCAATGGAGGGAAGCAAACCTGTGTAGAATGACTCAATATACTCTTCGCGTAGGCTCAATATCACGACATTAGAAACATGGGAATCGGTATAATTGCGATGGGTGACTTTAATGGATACATAGTTGATAAGGCGGGGATAAGAAAATCAACAGGAATGGAAGGAAACTGCTGTACTTCACAAATGAGCTCGGTTTGAAGATTCTGGACAGGGGTGCGAGATGTAAGGGGAAATGGACCTGGGAGGAGCAACGACAGAAGATCAATAATCGACTATATTCTCACAGGTATCGATTTATGGAGGGAGGTGATCGAGGTAGAAGTGGACGATGAAGGAATAAGGGAGTTGGATAGTGACCACAACTTGATCACAGTAACGATCAGAGGCAATAATCCAACAAGAGGCAAAATAAGCTTTTGGGAGATTTGAGAACTCCGAAAGGATGGTGACTGTGCGCATTTTGAAAAAAATTGCCAGCCTCACGGAGTAAAAGAAGGAAAGTATAGAAACGATTAGGGTGCCAACACGGGAACTTGGGTGCAGGGTGAGTGACGAATTAAAAAAGGGCATTAACCCTTTACCCAACGAATCGGTCACATCCACCCGCGTAATATGCAAATTCAGCAGCTGAAAAAAATACTATTCTCAAAAAACAATTCAACAAAGCCATATCACATGACCCCTCTTTGGAACGAGCTCGTTCCAGTGAGGTGTCACATGATATGGTTTTATTGAAATTTTTTAAAAAATTTAAAAAAATGATATTTAAAATAATAAATTTTGATATCGTCTGCGTTGGGTAAAGGGTTAAAGACAGAAAAGTCAAATATGCTTGGTACAGGAGTAGTAAGATCAAGGGGTGGGCAGTAACGAAGGCCGGGGTAACAAAAAATCGCAGAATACCAGCATGCACAGAATAAAGTAAATAGGATAAAAGAAAGCAATTGGAGGCTGCGGAACGGCAATCTTATAAGGATAATAAGAATGACAAACGGACCGAGCTCGAACGCATTTTGGAAATGGGTGACTAAAAGAAACAAAGGAAGTAATTCACAGAGTATTCAAGTAGAGAGAGGAAATACAGCAGATCGCGACCAAATCGCATCAAAACTAATTAAGCGCTGAGTAAAGGTAAATAGGCGATGGGACGTGGGGAACCCAACAGTGCGGCACAATGAACTCGAGGAAAATTTATCGAACTACGCGTGCAGCTAAGTAAAAGTAGAGGAGGTACGAAAAGTGATGCCAAAATTAAGGAACGGAAAAGCGGGAGCGATAGACGAAATTCCCAACATGTTCCTTAAAAATGGGGGAGAGGAACTTTATTATTATTTATTATTATTATTTATAGATGTTTAAGGTCACATATTTATGCGCAGTGGCTAATCATGACCGTGACAGTTTTACGGGTGGAGGAAGCCGGAGTACCCGGAGAGAACCACCGAGCAACGACGAGCAGCTGCCAGCTTCCCAACATCGTAACTCCGCACTGCAGCACAGGCAGGGTTAGATTGGTTGAAGACATGCGCACCATCGACGTGCAGTACGCCTTAGTGCACGGCGGCATCGTGCCCCCACGCGAGCAGTGGAGATGAAGTGTCTTGCCCAAGGACACAACGCGGTTGCCGCAGGTGGGATTCGAACCGAGGACCTCTCGGCTTGCAGCCTGCACCTCTACCTACTAAGCCACCGCGCTCCCCGAGGAACTTTATAAAAGCCTAACGGCTCTATTGAACTTAGCCATAGAAAAACAAAATATTTCAAAGAGTGGAGAGAAAGCAAGGTCACATTTATGCACAAAGGAGGGATGGGGTAAGGAGTTAATCAGGGAATCTTAGTCCGTAGCAACATTTGAGACGTTTTCTGTAAAGTCCTGTATGAGAGATTACAGGATGTGATTTTGTTTTTGGGGTGGGGGAGGGGGGGGGGGGAGATCCACAATGGCCTTAGGAAGGGAAGGGGAGTCACTGACCATCCTTTCTCGCTCTCCCAAATGATAGCATCTGCTAGAGACAAAACGAAAAATATGTTTATCTTTGTTTCTGAATGTTCAAAAGGCATATGATGGGGTAATGCGGTTTGTACCAACCACTTTTGTAATACAACCACTTTTGCAATAAAATTTATTACAAAAGTGGTTAACGCGTACCAACCACTTTTGTAATAAAACCACTTTTGTAATAAACTAACCATTATTGTAATAAACTCATTTCGGTGATAAATCATGGACGTCCATTTTATAATTGGACATTGGGGTGGGGTGGGGTGGGGTGGGGTGGGGTGGGGTGAGGGACTAGTTTACCTAAACATTTTTGTGTGTCGTTCGATGGAATAACGTGTCCATTCACCAGTTAAAACATGGTAGTGACTGAAGAAAGTACGCAACCACTTTTGCAATAAACTTTATTACAAAAGTGGTTATCGCGTACCAACCACTTTTGTAATAAAACCACTTTTGTAATAAACTAACCATTATTGTAATAAACTCATTTCGGTGATAAATCACGGACGTCCATTTTATTGTCGGACATTGGGGAGGGGTGAGGGACGAGTTTACTTAAACATGTTTGTGTGTTGTTCAATGGAATGACGTGTCCATTAACCTGTTGAAACTTGGAAGTGACTGAAGAAAGTAAGCAACCACTTTTGCAATAAACTTTATTGTATAATAGGTTAGGTTTGTCATTCAACGTAACCGATGACGTAATAAATTTATTGCACAATAGGTTAGGTTTGTCATCCAAAGCAACCGATAATTTAATAAATTTACTGCATAATAGGTTAGATTTGTCATCCAAAGCAACCGATAATGTAATAAATTTACTGCATAATAGGTTAGGTTTGTCATCCAAAGCAACCGATAATGCAATAAACTTTATTGTATAATATGTTAGGTTTGTCATTCAACGTAACCGATGATCTAATAAATTTATTGCATAATAGGTTAGGTTTGCCATCCAACGCAACCGATAATGTAATGAATTTACTGCATAATAGGTTGGGTTTGCCATCCAACGCAATCGATAATGTAATGAATTCATTGCATAAAAGGTTAGGTTTGCCATCCTACGCAACCGATAATGTATTAAATTTGTTACATAATAGGTTAGATTTGCCATCCAACGCAACCGATAATGCAATAAATTTACTGCATAATAGGTTGGGTTTTCCATCCAACGCAACCGATAATGTAGTAAATGCATTGCATAATAGATTAGGTTTGCCATCTTACGCAACCGATAATGTAACAAATTTATTGCATAATAGGTTAGGTTTGCCATCCAACGCAACCGATAATGTAATAAATTTACTGCATAATAGGTTGGGTTTGCCATCCAACGCAACCGATAATGTAATAAATTCTTTACATAATAGGTTAGGTTTGCCATCTTACGCAACCGATAATGTAATAAATTTATTTCATTTGCAGTTGAGTTTTCCATTCAAGACAACCGCTGATATATTAAGTTTATTGCATTATAGGTTAGGTTTGCCATCCAACGCAACCAATAATGTAATAAATTTATTGCATAATAGGTTAAGTTTGCCATCCAACGCAACCGATAATGCAATAAATTTATTGCATAATAGGTTGTATTACATTATCGGTTGTAACAATGCTTATCGAGTGGATTGTGTGGGTAATTGAAAAGCGCGCAGCTCACGATACATGGTAAAATAGACTGCTGTATTGTTGGGTCAGAGGGGGTGTGTCTACCACAGAATATATGTCTGGCGGTGTAATTCCTTTTACGAAAAAAAAAATAAAAAGGAAAAACAAGTTACACAAGTTATCAAAATCTGTTTAATAGGTCACTCGAAAAAGACAGGACGTTTACATCAGTTGGACAAAACTTCAGTGTACAGCTGACTGGCTTGCTCGACTAAACATTCCATGTCTGCAGGACTGGCACATAAGGAGCTTTGTGTTGCCAAATGCGGTAATGAAAGCGTTAATAATATTAATCTAAAATGGAATAAACATCTTTCTTATATCTGGTCACGAGTTTTGATGCGCTGATCCACTTTGCATTCGGGGGTGAATGTCCCATGTAAAGCCAGATATTCAATTGGTTGGTAGCACATGGAGGAATCGCGTCGGATTGACCATGAGTGGTCACTGTTACTATTCTGCATTAAGCATAGGTTATTTCTTTTCAAGAACGATGAAAGTTCAGACACGATTATTGCTACGGATAAGTTAACCGTTGCGCAGTCCGTCCATGCGGCACAAGATCAGGGGCATGCGTAACTGGTTCGTGTTATGTGGAAGGACTAGATCAAAGTAAATAAATTTCTTTTGACTACTATACATTTGCCAAGTGTTATATTGCCAACTGAAACATTCATCCTTCCGGTATGGCAATATACCAATCGGCCCGTAGTCAATTGTTACAGTGCCAAATTAGGTTCAATAAAGTTCCGACTCAGATGTTTGATAACATTACGTGTGCGACTGCACGTAATTTATTACTCCGTTTCAAAGCGAGCAATCGGGCCAGTGGTGAATCCTTTTCATGGATGCAAAGGGATCAAAGTTGAATCCAGTTTATCACCAGCGTCCAAGTTGCGTCATTCTTTCGTGTACCAAAAAGCAAAGGGGCATGTTTTAATTGTCTTGTGGCACGCGGAGAGACAAGACCAGGGATAACGTGCAGTTGAGTTTACTATTGAATACTCAATATTTGTTATATTTGTTATGTTCATTCCAAAAAAAAAAAAAAAACGGCGAAAGTTTAGATTCATGTGTCAGAAGTGATATGATGGGAGCCCCTTTTCAGGAGTTGCAGAGTCAGACCTGCTATCACATCCCTAAGAGCAGCCGTTTAGTACAGCAGTAGACCAGCCAAAGGCACCCTCTTGTAATTCAGATGGATCTTGGAAGTCACGTCATGTCACGTGACTGCGGGCGCCCATGTTGTGTTGACATGTAACCAATGTGCGTGGTTATGTTGTGACGTCATTGCCATAGCGATATGAGGTTCGAATGCGCGTGCGCAGCTTGGGTGTATATGGGGACACGTGTTTTGGTCGTCCATTTTGTGTATAGGGGCGCCATCTTGATTTCTCAAATGTCACGTGGTTGCCTCGTGACGAAATCTTGCCTCTTGGTATAAGATCGGGGGTATGTTTTGTGGGTATGTTTGATTCGAGAGGAGTATCTTCCCGTAGTATAGGATTACACAAATGAACCCGACTTTCGTGTATTTTAGTGGATTTTACTCTGTTTTAAACATGAAATTACCCCAAACAACCGATATTAAATATAGAATTACCGAAAACAGCCTGACAATGTCTAAAAAACTATCCATGGATGGACATTTTTCTGAAAAAATCGAGTCTTCCAGACACGATGGACGGCGGCGGCAGGGGCAAAGGGGACCAGGAGCTCTCGGGATGAGGCGGCAGGGAACCAGAGGCTCTTGGGGTATGGCGGCAAGGGCAGGGACGGTCAGGTAACAGAAACCGGGGGGGGGGGCGAGGGGCGCTAGAAGCGGCGGAGGCTCCTCTTCTTCCATTTCCCCTCTCTGTTTATTGTTTAAAAAAGTAACAAGAGTTATCTCCATTGAAAGCAGAAATTGCCTGTGTGTAAAATGATTTTCCCTTTGAATCCATTTAATGAGTCCTAGTTAGTGACTCGATGGATCCAAAAATATCGAAATGAGGCTATGATACGCATGATTTTGCACGCATTGAACTCATTTTCATAATCTTCAATTTGAGACATATGATTTTGCGCGCAATGTACTCATTTTCACAGCATTCATTGTTCCATTCGACGAAAAACGGTATTCAGAGGGTCTATTTATTTATTTATTTATTTATAATTTATTAATTTATTTTTTTATTGGTGTTTTACGTCACTTATATAGTCTGAGTCATTTTGTGTCGGTGACAGTTTTATGAGTGGAGGAAGCCGATGTACCAGAAGAGAACCACCAAGCAGCGACGAGACCCTATAACCTCTTCAACGTCACATAAGCCAAGACTGCACTACGCATCAGTACTACGCACTGCACAACACAGTCAGGATAATTAAGGTTAAGACGCGTGCACACCAATCCACCTCAGAACACCGTCAGCTTCTCCACCCGCTCCACATGCGAGCAGTCGAGGTAAAGTACCTTACCCAAGGGCACGAAGTGTTATTCCAAATCAATCACTGAATGGTCACCCCATCAATAGACTAACCGGGTTCAACCGAGCTTAACTTCAGCGATGTTGGTGGCTGATGCACGTCCACCTGTATTGTGATAATTTACTAACACCAGTCAATAGTGTGTAATAAAATTTCTAATTTTCTCGCCTCATTTGGGGTTAACAAGATCGATAGGAACTACGGGGTTTAAGACAAACTGCGCCCGTAGGAGGAATTCGGGCAGACATATCAAAAGCGATAGACGTCAAACCCAGCTTTCCCCATCCATCCGTGTGCGGTAAGATTTTAGCGCCCACCAAATTTGGGAATAGATTTGACGCTACTTTGTGCTTCCCCCTCTCCAAACAAACACACTGTCCGGCCATAAAATGGACGTCCGTGATTCATCATAAAAATAGGTGTATTACAATAATGGTTAGTTTATTACAAAAGTGGTTTTATTACAAAAGTGGTTGGTACGCGATAACCACTTTTGTAATAAAGTTTATTGCAAAAGTGGTTGCGTACTTTCTCCAGACATTGCCACGTTTCAAGTGGTGAATGAACACTTTATTCCACTGAACGACACACAAACATGTTTAGGTAAACTAGCTCTCAACCCACCCCAATGTCCAACTATAAAATGAACGTTCGTGATTCATCACAAAAATAGGTGTGTTACAATAATGGTTAGTTTAGTACAAAAGTGGTTGGTACTCGATAACCACTTTTGTAATAAAGTTTATTGCAAAAGTGGTTACTTCAGTCACTTCCAAGTTTCAACAGGTGAATGGAATGGACACGTTATTCCATTGAACGACATACAAACATGTTTAGGTAAACTTGTCCCTAACCCCACCCCAATGTCCAACTATAAAATGGACGTCCGTGATTTATCACCAGAATGAGTTTATTACAATAATGGTTAGTTTATTACAAAAGTGGTTGGTACGCGATAACCACTTTTGTAATAAAGTTTATTGTAAAAGTGCTTTCGTACTTTCTTCAGTCACTACCAAGTTTCAATAGGTGAATGGACACGTTATTCCATTGAACGACACACAAACATGTTTAGGTAAACTAGTCCCTCACCCCACCTCAATGTCCGACTAAAAAATGGACGTCCGTGATTTATCACCGAAATGAATTTATTACAATAATGGTTAGTTTATTACAAAAGTTGTTTTATTATAAAAGTGGTTGGAACGCGATAACCACTTTTGTAATAAAGTTTATTGTGAAAGTCCTTTCGTATTTTGTTCAGTCACAACCAAGTTTCAATAAGTGAATGGACACTTTATTCCATCGAACGACACACAAACATGTTTAGGTAAACTAGTCCCTCACTCCACCCCAATGTCCGACTATAAAATGGACGTCTATGATTTATCACCGAAATGAGTTTATTACAATAATGGTTAGTTTATTACAAAAGTGGTTTTATTGCAAAAGTGGTTGGTACGCGTTAACCACTTTTGTAATAAACTTTATTGCAAAAGTGGTTGTATTACAAAAGTGGTTGGTACAGCGGTTGAATACGTAGCGAATGCTTGAGACCTTGGGACTGGAAGGCGAGTTTGTTGGAATCATCAAAGCATTATAGTAAGATGTGCAAAGTGAACTAAGTCGGGGTAACATAACAACAGGGATGCATTTTCTCGCCGATTCTTTTTCCATTGTACATCAAAGATTTAGGATATGAATTCCTCATAGCGGCGAGGGGTATCAGTTGGGGAGCTGAAGATTGAAGGGCTATTCTTCGCAGACGATATTGTACCAGCTCCAGAAAGTAATGAGGGTCTGGAGAAAATGCTAGCAATTGTTGGGAGATATGGGAACAAGTGAGGACTCAAACTAAATGAAACCAAAAGCAAAGTTATACCCGTGTGTTGAAAAGTGGAACCTACACGAAGGTAGAGAGTGGAGCAGTTCTGTATTCTGGAAGGCAGAAGCAAACGGAGTAGTATGGGAGACACGTGACTACGAATATTTGGGGGGTAAATATAAATATCACGAGAAGAGGCATCTACCGAAACCACATGAATAAACTGTGAAGGGAAAGCGAATTCTTAATCAAATGAAATTTTTCTGGAGGAACAGCTTTTTGAAGGCTTTCGTTCGGAAAATTATTTGGGAAATGGTGGGTATTCTGAGTATAACATATGGTATCGAAGTTATACATTTGAACCAACTGGTTGAAAACAACCTGAAAACTCTGCAGAATAATACAGGCTGATAGATAAGGCTAAACAAAATTAATCTTTTGATTCTCATGCAGCGGCGCTTTCGTTTTTTCGGCCCGCGTTCGTCATACTTATTTCGGACTCAAAATTCAAAATGTATAAAACTATCATAAGGTGTGATTTTAGCGGTTTATCTCCGCGATTTGCAATGCAATATGTCGTATACACTGATACAGTATTATTATTATCTTCGCGAAATGCGTCACAATTCTCATATATATGTAGAAAATAAATATTTATTTATAAGGTTGAGGGGTAATTTATTTGTGGTGGTGTGAATTTATTCATCAGAAACTCTCCAATAATTTGTAATAGAACAAATTTGTATAAACAAACTATTATTTACATTTGACTGAATAAACATGGGCAAGGAAAATGTTGGCTTTTGCACTGGTACCCTCATTTTATAAAGGCCTGATTGTGGCTTCTAACACTCAACCAGTCAAAAAACTCCTTATTATTTTTTATCTCCATTTTAGCTTTTCTATATTGATTTTGTGTTGAATGATCACTGTTACAAACAACTATCAGTAAAATCAACATGGAAGCTCTAGTATTTAATTGTAGGCTCTCACAATTGAATTTTAGGCATCGGCGACCATTCCATCAGGAATGAAAAATAAAAATAAAAACCACCCTCCCTCATTCGTTTTTAAAAAAAATGCCTGAGAATCAGTTATTTAATTTTGTTTGGCCTTTACATGGTCGAGTAATGACGCAGCATTAGAAGCAATCAGGGGTGAGCTTGAGTGGATGAGGATCAAGGACAGAAAAGACTTAATGGAACTCTGTTATCTTTACTATTTGGTGCATTTCCCTCATAGCCGATGGTGCAAACTAATGTTCCAGAATATTTAGAATTCATATAAAAAGACGGGGTGGACTGAGCAAGTGAGGGGGTTGATAAAAAACTATTCAATGGAAATCTCTAATTTAGAAGGGGGACAACACAGAGTAAAGAAAATCGTCAGAAAAAGAGTCTTAGAAGGCTATAACCGAAATTGACGAGATAGGGTCAAAGCAAAGAATCATTTGGGTGGGCTGCGTGATAAAGAGAACCTAGGTTTTGAAGAGTACCTTGAGTGGGGGAGGAGGGGGTTCTGATGTTTAAGCTTAGGTGGCGGTTTCTGAAGCTTGGGGGGAAATTGGGAAAGGCAGTGAAAAGCAGCGCCACAGGTGTAATTTGGGAAGAGAAGAGACCCTGGAAAACTTCCTATTAGAATGTCCAAAATATCGGTCTATTAGAATGTCCAAAATATCAGTCCAAAGCAGATAGTTAAACCTTTATCCAATGTAACGTTCAGAACCGGACAGCGCTACTCACAAAAATCACCATCCAATTTTCAATAGTTCTTCTTTTTGTTTGTCACAAAAACATAGCTTATGAACCCTCATTGAAATGGGCTCGTTGAACTAGTTCCAGTGAGTGGTCATAAGCTCTAGTTTTGCGCAAAAATGGGAAGTAATGAGTTATTCAAGATTTTTGTTTGAAAGTGTCCTCATTTCGTGTCAGATAAAGGGTTAATATGCTTATCGCAGACAATGGGAAGAATGAGATAGGGGGTGTCATTAAGCAGTTCCTTTATGGGTGCTGGCAAGAGAGACGGGGTATGGGGATAGCAGGGCATTTAGTGCACATGCTCAATTAATACCTCACCTGAGAGCCGCGACAATTCAGCGGCCGGCCAAAGTCTTATTATTATTATATGGATTCAGGGGCGTCGCAAAGATGACCCTTTTAGGAAAGGGGGGGGGGGTGTAAACCTGATTTGCCCCGACTGTGATTACCCAAATTCCGACTCGTCAAAAACATGCCTTGATGGTGTAGGCAGAATATTTTTTTATTCAGTGGGTATTATAGTTCAAATCTCAGAGCTGTTTGAAATTTATTTGTGAAGTAGAGGTATAACATCTTATTTCCGAATGAAACCAAATATTTTGATTGGCTCTGAGGTACGGTGTAACTTGCAATCCACAGTAGCTTTTTTAAACCGCTGTTAACCACGGTGTAAAAACAAGAATACTGTTACGCCTGAGTCCCAGGCCTAACAACAACTTGCATTATCATTCCTGTATTTTTTTTTAAAGTCATATCCCCAGCAAGGAATTGTCATTTTTCAGTCCCGAAAATGACTCAGTACTGCCGTGTTTTAACAGACAGGAAATTAGGCAATAACGGCTATAATTATCTTTAAAAACATTTCCAGAAATTATTATTTACCAAGACGAAAACATAAATAAATGCTGATATTTTTCCATCAGTAATTATTCCTATCAAGGACTGGAAGTGAATTATATACCTGTTTCAATGCATTTTTGCTTGAGCCGGTGACTTTTGTCTCAATTTATTTCGGCTATTCGATCCACTTTGATCGGCTTGAATTGTAAATTTCTGTTTTGAATAATCCTAGACTCAAATATAAATGGGTTCTGCATTTGATGCCGTTCGTGGTGAGACAGCTCTCCATGGCTGTCGCATCCCATGAAGGTCATAATTTGTAGAATTCTCCATCACCGAACACACAATAATTCACTTCCAGCCATTGTTTTCGCTTCAAGATGGGTTTCCCAGCACGCCCAGCGTTTGTACTGTTCCTCGATTCTGATTGGCCGAGTGGCCTCGAGGAGAGGTATAAAAGCCGGCTCTGCTTGGAAACCGTGCCGATCTTTTGTGTGCCACAAGCTGCTGAGATCAAAATAATAAATACCTTAAAGTCTAAAGTTGGGATGGTAGGTGGAAATTCCACCCACTATTAATTTCCCTCCCAATAACTTTAGTTCATGGTGGAAATCAAGTGACACCAAAGAACTTAGTTGATAAACTGCAAACAATTTCGGCTGTTGCCGTCTGCTGCATAAATTATCCGACTCCTCCCACCAACTCGGTGAACGCTGGATTTACTTCTCCTAGTTTGTCTCGAAACCGAATGCTTTCGCAAGCCCTTCGTGGGAGCTCTAGAGCTTAAGAAAGAAATATATATTCTTTTGCTTTGGGAAAACGTTTATTTAATTTACTGGGAGAAATTCACCAGGAGAAACTTCACCCAAATTTACTGGGAGGAATCCATCTGTCCTCAAAACATCATGGACCCATTCTGTTATTGCCAATGCAATCTGTGCATAAGTCATAGCCTGAATGTATCCTATTGTTATTAAATCATAAACTTATTGTAGAGCTTGATCAGATTTCCCCCTAAATGTATTGTAGGTGTTATTGGGAGGATAATTAACCCTTGGAGGATAGCACCGAACCCAGGAAATAATTGTCTTAACACTTCCATTTTTTTTCCTGTGCCTATCAAAATACACACTATTTTATCTATTTGTACAGCAGAAATAAATCTGTAACCTTTGGATATTTTGATGATGTCTTTAATAAATTTATAAAACTTAATTCAAACATTGTCATTCAGAGTTTTGCATACAGCCTTACCCATTCCAATATGTTGTCCAGTGACCAACGATAGCCTAGTCCACGAACCCTTGTTACATCTGCAGGACATTGCAGATTACGTGCCTTCCCCAGCCACTCGATATACTCTCAAACTCCAAACCTACTGGAAAGTGTGCCTGTGCCTTAAGTTTGGGTTGATTACACAGACTGGTGTAATCCTGACGATCAGCTACTAGGTGACCTAACTGGGGAAAATAACCACAAGTGTAACAATTGGTGTCAAAAATAGGATTTGTATAAAAATATTAAATAAATAAATACATAAATTGGACTAGTGTTATAGAATAAAATTAGGTAGTACTTGACTGGGATGGATGATTCAAACGAAGTCATTTTGGGTGCAAGGTCAGGACGTGATCAGAATAGCACCAGTAGTACTATTGTGTGTTTTGAAATGTCTCCAGGTAGAAATTCAATGTCTCCAGAGTCCATATAATCTAAAATTGACCAACAGTATGGGGAAGTTGATTTATGACTCGAGAGGCAAATGAAATAATTTGAAGATGAAATGGACAGTAAATTTAGCACATTTTGTGAACAAACTGCTAAGAGCATTGAGAGGTTACAGTCAAAACTCGTAGAGCAGTTGGTTCAGCAAGATACAAACACTAACAATAAAATTGATCAGTTATCAAATCAGCTTAGTCAAATAAAAATGACTTTGGTAGTGAGGTGCCTTTGGTTGAAAAATTAAACAAGCCAAAATGGTGGCCTGACGTCAGAACAAGGATGGGGGCTTCCAGCAGAAAGCGTGTCCCTCCCCTCATTTGGAGTTCACAGACCTGGACACCTTCAGGCCAATATAAAGTGGCAGGAGGGTGTTCAGAATAGTACCCCAATCGGGAGAATTATCGACTACCATATGACGTCACAATACAAGACTCCCACCCACTGCCTAGAATCGACGACGCCCTAGATTCTCTGTCCGGATCGCAATGGTTCTCTAGCTTGGACCTTAAATCGGGCTACTGGCAAATACCTCTGGCAGAAGAGGACCTACCAATGACAGCGTTCTCAGTGCCTGTGTGTGTACTATGGCAGTTTACCGTACCAGCTTTCGGATTATGCAATGCTCCGACGTCGTTCGAAAGACTGATGGAATATGTTCTGGCAGGGCTATCTTGGAAAATTTGTATTTTGTATCTGGATAATATTCTGATATATGCTAAGACATTTGAAGCACAAATGGAAAACCTCAAAAGAGGTTTTCGAGAGATTAAGAGAAAGCAATTTGAAATTAAGCCCAGCAAAGTGTAACCTCTTTCAGAGGAAAACTACTTTTCTTGGTCATGTTGTGAGCCACGAGGGTGTATCAACAGACCAAAATAAAATAGAAGCAGTGAGTAATTGGCCCATTCCAAGAAATGTTAGGCACGTACAAAGTTTTCTCAGTTTGTGTTCATACTACCGGAGATTTGTGTATAAATTTTCAGATATAGCAACACCTCTGCACAAGCTGACTGAGAAGGGAACTGGCTTCCATTGGAAAGAGGAGTGTCAGGAAGCCTTCGAAACCTTTATGTCAGCTTTAATTGGTGCACAAATACTAGCCTATCCCGACAGGTAGGGCCGATTCATACTTGACACCGATGCAAGTAATTTTGGAATAGGGGTCGTCCTCTCGCAGATGCAAGAGGGCAAGGAGAAAGTAATATGTTATTACAGCAAAGCAATGTCAAATACTGAACGCAAATACTGTGTGGCACGAAAAGAATTACTGGCCGTGATTTTGTCAGTAAAACACTTTCATCACTACCTATATGGCAGACACTTTCTCATAAGATCAGATCATGCAGCCTTGAAATGGTTAATCAGTTTCAAGAATCCTGAAGGTCAGATAGCTAGATGGATAGAGTTGCTGTCAGCTTATTATTATAAAATCGAACATAGACCAGGTAGAGTACATTCAAATGCCGATACTCTCTCCCGCAGACCCTGTTGGGGGGGGGGGGGGGATGTACTCACTGTCTTAGGAAAGAAACTAAAAACACTGAAAAAGGGGGAGAGACTAGTACAGTCAAGCTGGATGGCCCTAAGTGCCCAAAAGTAGAAACTGATGTGATAAAAGTATCAAAACGGAATGAGGGTGACATATGTGAGCCTATGAGACACATGGGAAGTGTACAAGACATCAGATTGAGTGATGATCATAAAGGTACACCTAAGTCTCAGAGAATCACATTTACTCCCAGTACAATCACTGCAGAACAACCCACAAATCTGAAGTGTGCAGAATTGGCCTCCGATTGTCACTGGGGGGAAGCGTGGCCGTGAAAATTTGGTTGATTGCGCCGGTGTCCGGTTGATTGCCTTTTCTCTTCGACATCAAATTGTGGTAAGTGTACAATTTATCGTAGATTTCTCTAAATATCAATAAATTGGGAACCCAGGAATATACGCATAGGTTGTGTTAATGTATCCTGAACACGTACATATATTTTTTATACTGAGATACCCGAGTATTGCCTGCTGGTGACTTCACATCCAATCCATCAGCGGGTCGTTTTCGTCAAATGTTGACAAAAATGCCTCGTACGCCTCAAACACTTTAACTACCTAATTTCTTTTTACCCTGCATGTAGATAAGGTGTAGAAGATCTTATAACCTGAACTGCAGCAAACAATATGCTAAATTAGTAGAGAAAATACGCGAAAACCGAGTATCCGGTTATTTTGTTGATTGCATGTAGTGACCGGTTGATTGCAGTTCTAACTAAATCATGCCGATGTCCGGTTGATTGTTTAACTTGTGTCCGGTTGATTGACAAATACACTTAGTTCATGTCGGTAATTTTTCTCGCTGACAGCGAGTAAAATGAAATTCCCATATGTCGTCAGTACCATGCGCTATAAATAGTATCCTAATAAACAATATCTTTCGCGTTCTGAGTTACCCCAAAACAAACAAAACATTTGACCTTGAGCATATAAAAAACAACAATAGTGAAAATGTTCTGCCCTTAGGCCCCTTTCGCAGCTGTCAGCCCATACATACTAATAGGTGCACCCTAACGAAGTGCATCATGCAAAAGAGGACACGCATGCATACATATGTATACCAGGTTGCTTTGGGAGTTTTTGAGGATGCCAAGTCGTTTTGGGATTTTTTCGAAACCTAACATGGCCGCCAAATCAAAAGACAGTGGCTTTTTTGTCAGGTTCCTCAAAAAAATCCTAAAACGACTTGGCATCCTCAAAAACTCCTAAAGCAACCTCATGATCATCAACATCGCGCAAAAGGCAGCTGAGCTATTGGGAAATAGTGTACTCTGGGTGGTAGCCATTTTAGTCACGTGACCAACAGGGCGATATCGTCTACAACACCCTGAAAACACAGTGTAAGAACATTTTCAATCCTTTAGCTCTCCAGTTCATCTTGTAGCGTACAAAATTCTGGACCTTGAGTGGGAAAGTCATTAAATTCTATCAGTGAAGAATCTCCAGGCTCAAATCCCACAGAGCAACCGTCCCATGGCGACGACTTTCCTGGTAGTTTGGGGCAGTGCGCATGTCTCACTGTGGGAAATATATTCAAGTAAAACAAGTCCCGAGTTGCGCTAACCTTCATTAGCAAATCAAAATAAACTTGCATACATTTTGCTGATAGTAATTTATTGTGTAGTTACATCATGACCATGATTACCTGCGCGTCATAGACAGTAATTCACTTTGCATTACATTACCGTTGATGCTACAGACAAATATGCAAACGTACTTTTATAATTTGGCATGTTTTTTGATGATAAATAGTTCGATAGACAGTTATCATTATACGTAAAGATGCAATTAACCGTACACCACGAATTTATCAAACACCAATCAACCGGACACCACTTAAGCAATCAACCGGTCACTACATGCAATCAACAAAATAACCGGACGCTCGGTTTTCGCGTGTTTTCTCAACTAATTTAGCAAATTTAGATGTGTGAGATGTGTGTAGTTCAGGTTATAAGATCTTCTACACCTTATCTGCATGCAGGGTAAAAAGAAATTAGGTAGTTAAAGTGTTTGAGGCGTACGAGCCATTTTTGTCAACATTTGACTACAACGACCCGCTGATGGATTGAATATGAAGTCACTAGCAGGCAATACTCGGGTATCCAAGTATAAAAAATATATGTACGTGTTCAGGATACATTCACACAACCTATGAGTATATTCCTGGGTTCCCGATTTATTGATATTTAGAGAAATCTACGATAAATCGTACACTAACCACAATTCGATGTCGAAGAGGAAGGGCAATCAACCGGACACCGGCGCAATCAACCAAATTTTCACGGTCACGCTTCCCCCCAGTGATTGTGGTGTGTGTGCATGTACACTGAGATCACGCACAAGAGAGGTCTAAGCTGACATATCTGAAACAGGTGTCACTGAGGATCCTATTCAGTCATATGACCTAACAAGCATTCAAAGGGATGATCCAGATTTGAGTTCAATCTAGGAATGGAAAAACGAAAGGGTGAAAAACCTCAATGGGAGGTTGTGGCCCCTTGTAGCTTGGCCACAAAGTACTACTGGAGTAGGTGGGATTCAATATGTTTAAGAGATAATGTGCTCTACAGGCGGTGGGAATCAGGCGATGGCAAGCAGACCATGTGGCAACTGATTATCCCAAAAGCTTTGAGAGCAATTATCCTTGAACATTTACATAACAGCCCATCAGCTGGTAATTTGGGTTTTAAGAAAACCCTCTTCAAAGTGAGGAATAGATACTTTTGGTATAACCCCAGGAGCGATGTTGAACGCTGGTGCAAAATACGAGACACCTGTGCATCACTCAAACCACCTAACAGGAAGCGCACAGCCCCTCTCAAAAGCTATACAGTTGGAGCATCACTTGAGTGGGTAGCCGTGGATATCATGGACCCGCTCCCTCGAAGTAAGAATGGCAATAAATATGTCATGGTGGCGGGGGATTACTTCACCAAATGGGATAGATGCCATTCCGATCCGAGATCAGGAAGCTACAACTGTGGCTAAGAAATTAATAGAGAGATTTGTGTGCATATTTGGCGTCCCACTAGAATTACACTCTGATCGAGGATCAAACTTCGAATCACAAGTTTTTCAAAAGATGTGTGAGTTACTAGGGATCAGAAAGACTTGGACTACGCCTTTGAGACCTTAGTCAGATGGCTTGATCGAAAGAGCCAATCGCACAATAGAGAAAATGATTGCCGTCTTTGTTTCTAGCCATCAGACTGATTGGGATAAACATCTTCCATTACTTATGATGGCTTATCGAACATAGATTCATGAAGCCCACATTCCTTCCCAAGTGCCATGATGCTTGGGAGGGAAATAACCCTACCAATAGACATGGTGCTGGGTGGGCCCCAAGACATTAAACCACTCAATACTGATTATGCGTATAATCAGAGAGAGGCTATGGAGGAAATCCATAACCTGGCGACTAAACATCTCCAGCTAAGTGGAGAGAGAATGAGAAGACAACACAACAGGGGTGTTGTCCAGAATAAATTTAAACAAGGAGACCCTGTTTGGCTCTATAACCCCAAACGAACAAAAATCTTTGCCCAAAGCTTCAGAGTAACTGGAAAGGGCCATATCTCATAAATGACAAATTAAATGATGTCATTTTTAGAATTAGAAGGAGTCAACAAGCTAAGCCTACGACAGTGCATCACAATCGGTTGAAACCATACAGTGGGGAGAATGCACCAAAATTTGGCTCCGTAAATCCCTCATAGACTTCAGTTGTTTTTAACATAATGGCCTGGAAAACCAGCTGTAATTACTACTCTCAGGGAGTATAGAATGTTGGTATTTTTGTTCAGTGATTTCAAGAATATCTCTTGTGTAGATCAGAACTCGCTTTATTCTGAAAACTTGGAATAGCAATTTGCTTTTCACTTGGGAAAATAAAAATTTAAGAGCAAAGTTCTATGCTAATCCAGTTATATCGAGGCCTGTAGATAGGGGGGGGGGGGGGGGGGGGGGAGTTTGACAAGGAATTTGAGAAGAGAAATTGTGGTGCCATATTTCTCAAAGTTTTTTTTTTCAGGTGACAGTCTATACTTGTACGATGTGTGAAGATTTTGAATTTGGAGCAAAGTATGACGTAGAACGTCACATAGTAGAGCAGCACTCAGGGTATGGCTTCAAATGCCCTGAGTGCAAAAAGATCTTTCTTATGAGACGCCTGAGCCATAAAGGCTACAGTATTGGTGAAAATCGCGGTGCTATGACACTACCGAATCGTTTAACTGGTGTGATAGATGCCGTGGCTGAGAGAGATTTTTCAGAATTCAAACTTACCAAAGATAAAAAATTGACTAAAAGCAGTCAACAACTGGTGTTACTAGTGCAGTGCCAACTCTTGTTCTCATAAGAACCCAAATAAGTGAGGAGGCTACAAAGCCTGTTACTGGTAAGAAATCAAAAAGGGACCAAAGCCAGACAACCTGTCGACAGAGACATTAAGAGTCTGGAGAGACTCAGGCAAAAATTCCAGCCAGCGTAAAGCTATGGAGGTGCCTGGACGGGTCGAAGCAGAAGTGGCATCCAAGGGCAAAAGTGGCAACAACACGCCAAAATTAGCATCAACAAGTTTTTCCAGTAAGGCAGGGAGTCCAGTGTCTGGAGACATCTTTTGCTGCATTTCAGTGGCCGCAGCATCAAGAGAGGTGCAGTTGTTAGAATTCGATACGACAGGGCCAAATGTGACTGCAGCAGCACCTCCAAAGCCACCTAAGGATCCAGTAGCTACATGTACCAGCACCAAGAGTGAGATCCAGAACCGCTACCGTCTCCAGGACTTACGATCCGCCCAGCAGAGACATGTCATCCTCAACGTCGGAGGTTCGAAGTTTGAGTCCTGCAAAGACACCCTTCGAGTCGATCCATCATCTTTGTTGTACCATGCTGCGCAACCTCTCCAGTGGAACCCTACATGGATCATGGACTTCCTATGTACTTTATTGACAGGGGCCCTGTCCACTTCCGACATGTATTGAATTACCTCAGAAATGGAGGGAGCACAATTAAGGACACTCTCCCTAGGGAGAGACGTTTCCTTCTAGAACTTAGGAAGGAAGTTGAGTTTTACTCCTTGTTGGGCCTTTCGTCCATTGTAATGGACGCACGTCGCATCTCTGGGAGGAATGAGCTTCCACGGAGAAAAAAAACATAAAAAAACAAGAACACTACATTTGGCATTTTAAATTGAAACTTTGGCTTTTAGTGCTCCCAAAAATTACTCAGGTTTTCAATGATTCCATTGGTTTTTCGGGTGGCTACAGTCTCTGCATAAACGCCTTTAACAAGCATCAGTACATACCCAATTTTTATTCAATTCTATGGAAATAGAACAGGAACAGGGTAAAATATATTGTCCAAAGTAACTTATGTCCGTCCAGACAAACTTTTTATGTATTTTTCCTTGTCGTGTAATGGCAAAATAATGCACTATAGTAAATAGTGTTGTATTGAATTTGTAATTATAGTACTTCGAAAGGAGATAGATATCTGTTAAAAGCAGAATGGAAATGACACTTATAAATATTGTCTAATTGTCTGTAGACTATGGTGGTAATGAGTATTGTTCAAGCTCATAAAGTAAACAGTATGCATAGTATACAGGGCTGATTTAATTATTCTCTTCATAATTTCAAGAGATAGCACCCTTGCGGTGAATAAATGGTAATTTTGTTTTATTTTTTTTTTTTTTTAAAAAACAAAGTAAAATTGTAATTTCTTTTTTTTTTTAACTAAAAATAAAAAAAATAGTAGTCTATTCACTGAGGAACCAGATTTATGGCAGAAATTGTTTTATTATTATTGATGCAGTTGAATGATAATGAATGATTTGGGGACCAAATTAGTCCCAGGCCTAACAACAACTTGCATTATCATTCCTGTATTCTTTTAAGTCATATCACCAGCAAGGAATTGTCATTTTTCAGTCCGAAAAATGACTCAGTACTGCCGTGTTTTAACATACACGAAATTAGGCAATAACTGCTATAATTATCTTTAATAACTTTTCCAGAAATTATTATACGCTAAGACGCATACGTAAATAAATGCTGAATTTTTCCCATCAGTAATTAAACCTATCAAAGACTGGCAGTAAATTATATACCCGTTTCAATGCATTTTTGCTTGAGCCGGTGACTTTTGTCTCAATTTATTTCGGCTAGTCGATCCACTTTGATCGGCTCGAATTGTAAATTTCTGTTTGGAATAAACCCAGACTCAAATATAAATGGGTTCTGCATTTGATGCCGTTCGTGGTGAGACAGCTCTCCATGGCTGTCACACCCCGTGAAGGTCATAATTTGTAGAATTCTCCATCACCGAACACAGAATAATTCACTTCCAGCCATTGTTTTCGCTTCGAGTTGGGTTTCCTAGCACGTCACAGCGTTTGTGCTGTTCCTCGATTCTGATTGGCTGAGTCGCCTCGAGGAGGGGTATGAAAGCCGGTGTGACAGGAATGATAGTCCGTAGGAACGTTAGTCCCTCTGGACTATTATTCCGAGGAATTATAGTCCTAGGTCTAACATTCCTAGGAATAGTAGTCCGGCGGACTACTATTCCTAGGAATGTTAGACCTAGGACTATAATTCCGCGGAATAATAGTCCAGAGGGACTAATTTTCCTACGGACTATCATTCCTGTCACACCGGCTCTGCTTGGAAACCGTGCCGATCTTTTGTGTGTCACAAGCTGTTGAGATCAAAATAATAAATACCTTAAAGTCTTAAGTTGGGATGGTAGGTGAAAATTCCACCCACTATTAATTTCCTTCCCAATAACTTGAGTTCATGGTGGAAATCAAGTAACGCCAAAGAACTCAGTGGATAAATTGCAAACAATTTCGGCTGTTGCCGTCTGCTGCATAAATTATCCGACTCCTCCCACCAACTCTGTGAACGCAGGAGTTACTTCTCCTAGTTTGTCTCAACACCCGAATGCTTTCGCAAGCCCTTCGTGGGAGCTCTAGAGCTTAAGACAGAAATATACATTCTTTTGCTTTGGGAAAACGTTTATTTAATTTACTGGGAGGAATTTCACCCAACTCACTGGGAGAAATTCACTGGGAGAAAGCCACTGGGAGAAACTTCACCCAAATTTACTGGGAGCAATCCATCTACCCTCAAAACATCATGGACCCATTCTGTTATTGCCAAAGCAATCTGTGCATAAGTCAATAGCATGAATGTATCCTATTATTATTAAATCATAAACTTATTGTAGAGCTTGATCAGATTTCCCCCTAAATGTATTGTAGGTGTTATTGGGAGGATAATTAACCCTTAGAGGATAGCACTGAACCCAGGAAATAATTAACACTTCCCTTTCTTTTCCTGTGCCTATCAAAATACATACTATTTTATCTATTTGTACAGCAGAAATAAACCTGCAACCTTGGGAAATTTTGGTGATGTCTTTAATAAATTTATAAAACTAAATTCAAACATTGTCGTTCCGAGTTTTGCATGCAGCCTCACCCATTCCAATATGTTGTCCAGTAACCAAAGATAGCCTAGTCCACGAACCCTTGTTACATCTGCAAGGCATTGCAGATTACGTGCCTTTCCCAGCCACTCGATGTACTCTCAAACTCCAAACCTACTGGAAAGGGTGTCTGTGCCTTAAGTTTGGGTTGATTACACAGACTGGTGTCATCCTGACGATCAACTACTAAGTGACCTAACTGGGGAGAATAACCACAAGTGTAACAATACACAATAGCATTTTTGGCTAAAACAAAGTACCCATTGTTTATTATTAGTTCATACATTCTGCTCGTTTATGTTAGAACAGAAATAAAAATACAGGAACTTTAATTTTTATTTGCCATAAAATATTACAGATATGGATGTCATTGGAAGAAGAACTGGCTCGTTGGGCCAGTTCCAATGACATCCATATTTGTCTGGTTTATTAATAAACTTACAACGTCCAAATTTTCTGCAGTTTTTGCCATCAATGTAGGTTAACTGGCTAAGCTATATGATTTTTAGTGGTCAAAATTTGTTCATCAAAATTTGTTTTATTACAGACTATTGGAGAGTGCCCAAAGGCACTCTCCAATAATTTGTAATAAAACAAATTTATATAAACAAAATATTATTTGCGCTTTAATGAATATGAAAATGAGCAAGAAAAATGTTTGGCTTTTGCTCTGGTATCCTCATTTTTTTGAAAGCCCTGATCCTGGCTTCTAGCACTCAACCAGTTAAAGTATTATGTACTCCAACATTCTTGGAAATTAATCCGTTATCCTTGTGTTTTCCAGGGTGTATGGGCGTTTGCACCAGTCTGGGAACTCATACACCCTTCCGCTTCGCCTCAGGGTGTATGAGTTTCCAACCTGGTGTAAATTCCCATACACCCTGGAAAACACAAGGATAACTAATATTGTCTCGTAAAAAAAGTACATGACTACTAGCAAAAGTGAATCTTTATCTAAGACTCCAATCCAAATGAAGATGTTCTGATTGCATAAACTACTGGAGGGGATGTCACACCCCCCGCAATCTCTTCCTCCGTTACGCTCCTGTATGGAGGTCTGATTTATTTAGATTATTAACAGGCGTGCATTATTACATGCTTCACCCTCATCTACATGGGCAATATTACTTGCATTACCGAAGGTATCGTGTACTATCAAGACAGGCATTCGCTGGCACGTAGCAAAATGTGTGATGGGACGGGAAGGTATCTCCCCCCCCCCCCCCCCCCCCCCCACAATCTTCAGCAGTTGGAAATTTAGGGGAAGCAGTTAGAAAATTCTTGATCAAGGGATGTGGGGTGCAAATGGTCTTCTCAAAACTTGGATGTTCTACCGCCAAGCATGGGGATATATGAAAGATCGGAGTTGACACACACCCCGAACCAAGATCATCTAACCACGTCCCTGATTATATGTATAAATCGCGACCCTGCTGAAGTCAAAATGTATGTTATATAGAACTAAGGGGAACACAAAAATTCGTTTTGCAAAATATTTTGAAATTTGATTTTTTTTACCTTCACTTTGCTTCGTTTATTCGGGCATGCGCGACAAAAATAGAGCCATGCAAATCTCATACTTCGAATCAAGTCGAATCTCAGATGGAATCAAGCAGAGTATTTCGAATCGGACGGAATCTCGAATCGAATCTCGCCGCTTTTCAAGTTGAAAATCTTGCAGCTTCTTACAATCGTGGAATGAAGCAAATATTTTCAGTCTCCATTCAAGTATTGTATTCAACGGCGACTTGTCTGTTTGGAAAGTCAATCAAAAAAGCGGAATTTTTTTATGAAACGGAATGGAATTAGTTTCGGACGCGGAACCTCCTCGAACTCTTTTCTGTCACCAGGCTTCCTCAAAAGGCGACCTGATGATAGAAGAAGAGCTGAAGAGGAAACGCGTGAAAGGATTTTGATAACATCTTGGCTATTCAGGCCGACTCCAATCGAGACGATTTCGAATCGTATCGAACACGAAGCTTCGCAAGGCTCCAGCCAAAGGTAAATATACTGTATCTTTGAAACAGTTGAACGCTCGAGTTACTTCTCCTAGTTTGTCTCGACACCCGAATGCTTTCGCAAGCCCTTCGTGGGAGCTCTAGAAAGAAATATATATTCTTGCGGTGAGTGATATGCCGTGGCAGAGAGAGAATTTTCAGAATTCAAACTTACCATAGATAAAAAAATTGGCTACAAGCAGTCAACAACTGGTGTTACTAGTGCAGTGCCAACTCTTGTTCTTAAGAGAACCCAAATAAGTGAGGAGGCTACAAAGCCTGTTACTGATAAGAAATCAAGGAGGGACCAAAGCCACCAAGAGAGGTGCAGTTTTGTTGTTTTGGTGCAGAAGCGTTGTTCCGTGTATTTATTATTTATTTATTGTTGTTTAAGGTAACATACTTATGCACAATGGCTAATCGTGACCGTGACAGTGTTACGGGTGGAGGAAGCCGGAGTACCCGGAAAGAATCACCGAGCGTCGACGAACAACTGTCAGCTCCTCAACATTCTAACTCTGCTCAAGCAGGATTACAGCGGTTGAAGACATGTGCACCACCGACGTGCAGTACGCCTTAGTACATGGCGTCATCGTGCCCCCATGTAGGCAACCGGGATAAAGTGCCTTGCCCAAGGATACAACGCGGTTCGTCCCGGACGGGGATCGAACTCGGGACCTCTGGCATAGAAGTCCAACAGTCTACCACTGAGCTTGTTTGTGTAACCTTATGTATTATAATCGTATGCCAATAAATCAATACCCGCCTGTCTGTCTCTTTTTTCTTTTTTTTTCGTGAGTGCATATCACGATCTCGTCACTGCTCCGTCTATTTCTTTTACTTTGACCATTTTCCAACCGGAAGGTCGGGCTTCGGGTCTGAAGATGGCCGAAGTAGAAAACATAGGCCGAGACTGCCACCAAAGGTGGATTGGCCAAATACGACTAAATTTGTTTACATTTGACAGGCCACCGAATCAGTTTCAGCATGGAGGGAGGTTCGTGGCAATAAAAGCGCCAATAGAAATTAGGAATACAAAGCATAATAACGTGTTATTTGTTTATTATCTCCAACGAGCAAAAGTTATCTTCACTTCATTTACTTCATTTAGGACGGGGTATATATTTAATAACTACATGGATTTGTTCATTTAATATAGAAATCAATTTTAACACTAAGTTCAAGAGGAGATTACTCAGTTAATAATGTTAGCAGTCTCAAAATTGTGTTTGAATGCGCATGTCCACCTGCCAGTGAGCATGCATTTGAAGTTTCATCAAAAACGGTTTAAATTCACTGTACACAAAATTTCATACGTGACTCAATACTAAGTTGAAGAGACATGATTCTCTTATAGCCCAAGAACATTAGGTTTCACTAGGGAAAAAAATCGGAGAAAGTTGATTTTTTCAGGAAATGTCGAGTACATGTCACTGAACGATTAGACAAAAGTCCCCTAAAATCCCAGTTGAGCTTTTTTTTCTACAGCCTTTTTTCGAAAACGCGTTTGAAAAAAATAAAAAAAAATCGCACGAACTTTGTAACCTCGAATTGATCCAACTGTATTTTTTGTTTACGCGTATTTCGAGCTACATAATGTCTAATATACATTTACCTAGAGGAAAATGTGCATTATGTGACAATTTCTGCGAAAAATTATTGAATCGGATTTACGCAAAAAATGACGATTTTCCTAACGGATTTGCCCAAAGGGTCGTAGTACAGAACAGGATGTTAGTTGGACAGACGATAAAAAATCCACCACCATTTGAAGACTTTTATCATTGCTTAGAAAATAGACATTGTGGAAGACCCCCTCTGCTTCTGGCCGAGTTCCCCTTTTGGCATAAAATTCGTCAGCATGAGAACTCAACTATTTTCGGGCTTGGGACCGAACAGACACGTCTGTGTCTGGCAGCATTAGATCAATAAATAATATTTACAGAATGTACAAAAATCAATAAATAATATTTACAGAATGTACAAATCAATCAACATGGATTAAGTTACATTGACTATTATCAACGCTATATACAGAAATGACATGACCTATATACATATTATTCATCGAACTCAGAAATTTCCGACAGGACAGTGTTTCTGTGGTTGTTACAAGAATCTGAACTGCAATTACACAAACCTGAGCAAGAGAGTCCTGCCTTCTTACACCCACACCTTTTTGTACAAGCACTCTTGCAACCACAACTGATCAGATTCAGTAGGTTATCGGGGGCACATGGCTTTGTGGCTGCAGTCGGTACAAGAAGTCCATTGTCTAGCGACCACCCCCAATCCATCGGAGGAAGCGAAGTGCCCAGCCATTGTTGGACCTGGAGATAACATCTGTAGACATGTTGTTGTGCAGCATCGCTGCTTGGTGGGAGTGAGGCTAGGTCGATGGGTTTATTCAGTTTAGATTTTGCTACATAACGCTTGTAAGTGACATATCTATATTGGTCGAGAGAGGAAACAGTTTTACTCCCGTATAAGATCAGGAGAAGTTGTTCCCCGGCAGCGGCTACTGCACTTGGTGTACTATCATCCGCCAAAATTGTGTTGACATACTGTTGTGAGTCGCTAGTAACATCGGAGACAATTGTGCTGAATACTTTCTTCTTACCAACTCGAAAGAGTGCAGAAGTAGTGTCACAACCACTTATAGAATGTGCTACAAGGAGGTTGCTTCTATGGTCACCCATTTTGGTTGCTATTTCACTAACTGAAACTAGTAAGTTTGGGGTAATGGAATACATCATGTGAATATTACATCCCGGTTGAACTCGAGAGGTAAGAATGACTAACAAGTCTGTGTCTGTTCCCACAACGACAACATTGTTGTCATCTTGAGCGATGTCAAGTGCAGTTTCGGCTATCAGTACATCAGCCTCGGCCTGCTTGGACTGAATATTGATAGCAGATAGCTCCTGCATTAGAAGATCGATCAGTTGGGTTTTGTTCTTGGCATTTGCAAGAAAATCGGATTGGGGTGTGGTGGCTGGTAACTCGGGTGAGATATTGATATCAATGGAATACCTGTCTTTAGATCTACGGGCTTGTTCCATGCCCTTTGTCGACATTGTACAAGCATAACCATCAAAAACAACCACGACGTTCGCCCCAAAATGTCTCACTAGATAATTGGAATATGATGTACATATGTCCTTATATGACGACTGTTTAGGCCATACAACTGCCCTCAATAAAAATCCACCATCTACAACAAACAGAGAATGTTCTGGGATTTTAGTTTGCTCGGAACCGTATGTTTTGAGGATCTTACCGAGCGTGCTTTCTGTGTCTTCCTCATTCCAGCAGAATCAAACAATGCTGGTGGTTTCGGGGCGAGTTCATATTTGAGATACTCTTCCATCTCTGCTTCTGACTGAATAACACATGTGATGCGGTTGAACAGAATTGTGGGGTCAATCACTACCTTACTTCCACGGACTTTGATGCTATTTGCCATCGATGCGAAAGACTTCACAGTGTCAGCACGTCGTAGTTTGATGCTGTTGAACGTTTTGCTTACAACATTCGATACGCAACATTCACCAATTTTGCGAACTTGGTCACAGTTCACAGTTTCGTCGGCCACAAGCCCGGTCGCTATAGAGACTAATTGTAGTGGATCTCTATTCTGAAAGGGGGAATGCACTCTGAGCCAGTTCAATAATTTGGTGATATCATTGGCATCAGTCAATTGTGAACTTTGACGGAGATCCCGATGTTGTTCGCCATGACCAGTGTGAACATGAACAAAATTTTCGAGAGCATAACATATCGGAAGGCAAAGAGGTAGTCCATGTACCCATTTCGCAACAGTGCTATCGGTTATTCCCCTGCCATGTGTGAGACCACCAGGGAGCTTGAACATTCTCATTAAATACTGCTCTATGGTCTGATCAGAATATATCCCGTCCCAGAATTTTTCTGAGCGCCTTATGGTAAAGTAACCTTTCTCAGTGAACAACTTCAAATCATCCTGTTGCATTATTTCTGTTAGCTCATTCATCTGCTGCAAATAGAGATGAGAACTTTTTGCGTATGCAAAATGACCACCTGCGTGAAATACTGGAATCATATTGCGAACACAATATGTGTGGAGTTCCCAGTCGCCTGTGCTCTCTGCTCTCAAGAACAACTGGAGAAGACCTATTTGCTCGTAGTATTGTACCCAAAGCTTTCCTGTGCGTCCTACGGACGCATTCTAGAGCAGTTCGTGTAATTTTGACAGTAGATGGTTGACACTTTCTTGATTGACAGCGTCAGCTGTTGTACAGTCACCTCTGGCAAGTCCACAGAATATTTCATTGACTTCTGTGCAGTCTATGTTATCTAGTGTTCGGCTTTCTTCAAACACAAGTTTTGTAATGGCAATTTGTGTTAGCAAATGGGCACGAACTGCTCTTGAATATGCATGACCACTGATCAAATGATGGATTGACCCACCAGCATAAACAGTCCCCCAAAGTTCATCCAAGCCGCTACAAGCCATGATCGAACCAATTGCCCCTAAATATGACATAATCATATGCAAGCCGCCGAGTCTAACGAAAACTTTTGTCAACTTATCTGACGAAGACACAATCTCCACTGCTTTGATATAAAGTGGTTGGTCAAACGTCACTGGACAAACGTTCAGTCCCTGTTTCTCACATTCCGTTCGTGCAAACATGAGAACAGTGTAAATTGTGCTCGGGTTGGATGGATATAATACGGTATTTGAATGAGAAAAGTCGATGCCGTTTGAATTTGAGTTTAGGGGGTATGGTTAATATTTCACACGTTTCACCAGTTCATTATGAAATAAATGACTATTGTTATATATCATTATAAAGCCACTGCTTTTCTACAATTTTTGATATATAATTTAACTCCCAAAGTAGTCGTAGATTTGATTTAATGGACGTTGTGTACCGTTGTGTGTATGAAAACTATAAAATTTTTTTCGTAATTTTGTACATTTTCGTGAATATTTCACCATTGAGTGTGAGGATTGGTACAAAGTTGGCATTTTCTGTTGGGGATATGTATTCTCAATATAATTCAGCACGATATTTATGATTCTCACCCTACTAAGGCGAATAAGAATGAGAAATATGGAGCTGGGTCGAATTTTTTTTAAATTTTTTTTTTTCATAAAAAAAAACGCTATAACTAAAAAAGCTCAACTCGGATTCGCGGGGACTTTTCACACTTTATCCGCAATGTGTGTCCCGGAAACATATAAAAAAATCAGCTTTCTCCGATTTTTTTCCTTACTTTCTCATTTTTATGTCTAATGTGCCTGGACTATTACCAGATGGCGTATTTAAAAAAAAAGAAATGTGAGTTTTCGCATGTCTACATGCTTGTGGTAATCATGTTTGGGAAGTTTTGTCACACCCGACTCATAAACCTATAAACTTGTGCATACAACATATGGAATTCATTAACGAACCTCAATCCGAAGTAAGGGGAACTAATTCAGTAAAAAAATTGTCGCCACCTGAAAATTGAGAAGGAAACCCTCTCAGTGCCTCCTTCACCGGACATATTATTTGTTTGTTTCTTTATTGAGATTTAACGATACTTTCAACAGCTATGGATCATATCGCGTCGGACAATTTTACTGATGCTGATGGAGAAGCTGGAGTACCCGTAGAGAATCACCGAACAGCGGCGAGCAACTTACAGGCTCTCTAACTTACTGACACAAAACAAGCAGAGTTAGCAGCAGTTGAAGGCAAGTGTATCATTAACGTACAGTACGCCTTAGTACACAGTGCCACTGTATTTCTACGTGGACAATTGGGATAAGTGGCTCGCCTAAGGACACAGGTAAAATGGAGCGGGTCGTGACTGAACTGTCGACCTTTCGGTTAATATTTGCTGTCAAATCAAGCCAAGAAATAAGTAGGCTGTCATCTGCAGAATGAGGTCCTCAGAGGATGAATTTGGCGATGCTGCCCTGCACAGCATCACTAAATTTGCTCTCTGTGAACACAATCTGTGAAAAATAAACATATGGGCCCAAAAAGGAATGAAAGCATGGGGAAAAAGATTTTAAAAAAAAGTATTTTGGGGGACACAAGAGTAGCTATTTTTACTATTAGGCACTCTTGCTGTTTCTTGAATAATTACCATTTTCCTCTGTGGCAAAGATGAAGGAGAGTTAACCCCACCCACTAAAAATCTGGTTTCATTGAGAAAAGCTTGAATATTTTTCAAAAATCTTTTAGAAAATTACCGATATCCTTGCTAAAAGGCAAAATATTTTTTTTAGACCTTTCGACGTCTCTTTAAAAAGCAGCTTGTTCGCAAATATCTAAATAGTTACTCTTCTTGTGTAGCATGTTAGTACCGCATGTGCCCAAATTGTAGACCGAGTCATTGATTTACTTGCTGAAGTCCAAGAAGTGGGGCAATGCTTGTCCACAGTGGTAAAGCTTGTTGTCGTGTCTTTGATATGTCAAGGGCCGCCTGATCAACATTTGGAGTAAGTAAACTTACTAACTTATTGCAGTTTGAGGTCGTCTTCCACACCTATGACTGTGTCTGGACCGCGGACCTCTAAGTTCCGAGGGCCAGCGATGGACATGGATGTGAGAGACGGCCTGAGATATCTACCAACTGTACACGGTAAACAATCTTCATGATATTAACTTCTAAAAAGTACATACTGCTCCTCATCTCAATTTTGTGGATAAACTTACTAAACACCCTTCTTAATATAAGTTAGCTCATCCAAAGCCGCATATTTATATTGACATCGGTAGCTATTCTAATTACAGCCACGAGGCCAGATACACAGACATTTAACATATTAGCCAAGGCAAGGGTAATGCTGTTGACAAGAGTGACTACTCCGACCAAGTGTGTTGTTTTTTAAATTGTATTTTGGGGGGTGTCAGGAAGACAGCCAATCTCGCTATGATGTCCCCCTACAATGTACCATTCCAATCAGTAAAAAAAAATATATTGTTTTAATTTATTCTTGTAAATTGGTATATTGTTAAATAAATATTCTATTCTATTCTATTCTATTCTATTCTAAATACACAGACATGTTCAAAGACATACATGAATCAATATGAAACTAGAGGCTCAAGCGAGCCTAGAGTAGACACTCACCTGTCTCAAGTTTTCAAGAGAGATGAGTGTGCCAGTAAGTGATGGAGAGCAAGAGCAATATTTAGATTTACCATGACATTTCTAAAAACAATTTTTTTGGTCATTCGTGCAAAAACGAAGCTCTGTTCTCTTAAGTCCCAAAACAGTGTTTGTCTGAATTTGTTTGTTCTCATCTTCTCTCTATCCCCTCCTCCCCCCCCCCCCAAAAAAAGAATTATTCAGGCATAAATAAGGTACTTATGACCCAGTTATACTACATAACAAATGTGATTCAAATCAGACCATTTGTTCTTGAAATTGAAATTTTGGGTTAAGCCCAAAATGGGCATCCTCCCACAAGGAACCCAAATTTTGACAGACTGAGTTCCTTTGAAAATAATTGAATCTGCATCACTAAAGTAAGTTCCATACCCAAAATTTAAGCATTATTGCAATTGTTTGGTGAGAATATGATTTTTAAAGCATTTTAGGCTTATGGGGCATTAACCTCACCCACAGGGACATAGTAACCTTTCGAGGAAAAAAGCAGAAAAGTAAACTCCACCAAAATGGTTTGTACCAAATTAGTTTAGACTTGGCCCAGAGGTTCTGAAGAAGAATACTTATTTGATGGAGCACAAGAAAAATAATGACTTAGCATATTTCCATTGCCAACAGTGTCAAAATTGGCATCCCCATACACCCCCTTCCCCCGTGACAAGACTTACATCAATTTTTTTGTCCATCTGATCCCACTAGTCCTAAAGAAGCTGCATACCAAAAAATAATATTCATTCTGGTTCGTGCATTTTTGAAAATATGAGTGTTTGATTTTTTTTCTAATTTTACCTCCTGGGATTCCCATGGGGTAGCAAAAAAAAAAAATAAAATAAAAAATGTCAGGCATAAATCAAGTAGACATGAGCCACGTATGCTACATACAAGATGCAGTTGAATAACAAGAATAACGATATTCGCAATACTTTACATCAGTTCATTAACTGAATTAACATTATTATTTATTGGTGTTTAAGGTCACATACTTATGCACAATGGCTAATCATGACCGTGGAAGTTTTATGGGTGGAGGAAGCCGGAGCACCCGGAGAGAACCACGAGCATCGACGAGCAGCTGTCAGCTCCTCAACATTCTAACTCTGTTCAAACACCGCTCAAGTAGGGTTACAGCAGTTGAAGACATGTGCGCCATCGACGTGCAGTACGCCTTAGTACACGGCGTCATCGTGCTCCAATGTAGGCAACCGAGATAAAGTGCCTTGCCCAAGGACACAACGCGGGTCGTCCTGGACGGTGAACTCGGGACCTCTAGCAGAGAAGTCCAACACTCTACCACTGAGCCACTGCGCCCCCTGAATTGACATAACAGAAGAAATAGTATTAGCAGTAATGATAGTAAATAAGTAATGAAGTAACAGTAGAAGTATTAGTTTCAGTAGTGATAGCGGCGGCAGTGTCAGCGTCCAGAGCATATTTATATATATCAGCATCTTGTAATTTTATGTATTTTTCTTTTTTATGTTCTCTCTCTTGTATCATATTTTTTTTTTGTGGCTGAGAATAAATTAAACTAATTAAACTTAAATATTTTAAACTCAATGAATGACACAGCTCCAACGATCCTTCGGAGTTTTAATTAACATTTGATTCAGTTATTTTTTGAAAATGTTTTCACTTTTTGGGGCGATGATATTCTGATGTATCCAAAAAAAATCAAAAATCAAAGTTGGAAATAACTGTAAATGGACAAATAGCATTACAATAAATCCTTTTAAGTTTTGCAGTCAGTTATCTGTTTCAGATAGTCTTATTTCTTCAGGGTGGGTGCAATATATTCTGACATGCAGCCTGTCGTCGAACACCCTTTAGTCTGTCAGGGTGGAAGGAACATGCAATGGATATGATCCAAACCTCAAATTAATTTCAAGCATTCGCATTTCATTTATTTGATTATGCTTATTTTTGGGGCCCTCCCTGACAAATCCCCCGTACTCCCCCCCCCCCCCCAAATCTGGACATGGGGCCTCACCCCACACCCGGTCATTTATGTTTTACCTTTCTATTTAATTTGTGTAATTTTCAAAATATGAAATACTGATAACGATAACTGTAAAAACAGCATGGTAATAATGTACAATTAAAAGGATGAGCCAACAAACATACCATACATGTATGTGCTACCAGTCATTTGAGGAGAGTTGAGGGAGAGGGGGAAATTATATCCGTAATTTGGAATTGTTGAAAACCTGCGGAGGTGGGAGTCAAGTAATCATTTCTTTGGTTGGGCAAATGACCAGGTAACACATGTTGGTGATGGGCACATGGGTGTGGGGACAGGGTGGAGTCAAATGTTCAGAATTCTACTTTTTCTATGAAGATTGATAGTTTTGGATGAAAGCTTGTTGAAATTGTAGGGGTCATCACAAGAAAACGCAAAGGAGCTATTATCCCTTACCTGAGCAAATTGTTTGAAGAACGATTGAAGGTTACATCGAGCATTCTATCTGGCACTCTATTTTTTTCATTAGTTTAGAGGTCAACATAATTATTATATATATTGTTGAGATCACTGTGAATACAGAAAAAAAACAAGAGGCCCCAAGGAACTTTCATAGCTCACCCGAGCATACTGATTAAAGGGGGAATTAACTCTTAACCTGCTGAATATTTTCAAAGGATTTTTTAGCAAATTTAGTCATGATTGCTGAGAAGCAGCAATGACTAGGTTTGATGAAAAATTCATCCAAATTTAACTCAAGAAATCACTAGTCTAAAAGTCCATTCTATTTACAGGCAGTAAATTTGGTAACTTATTTCAAATTATACCTATTTCAGTGGCAATAGATAGCAGGAATATCTGACAGCAGAATGTAAGAAGTTAAGGTTATATTCAACATCTATGTTTAGGTAAAACCTCAGGGGAATTAAGTTATGTATTTTTTTATAACACTGTTGTCGCTGTCAGATGATATAAATTCTTAGATTTCCAGTTTTGTTGGGCCATTTTTTCTGAAATTCCAGGACCTATAATTTTAGATAATTTTGCAGGATAGGCAGTTTTCAAACTAAAATTTCATTAATGTTATATTTTTGTATCAGGGGAGGATGGGGAGGTGAGGGAGGGGGTATCAGAATATAATACAAGAAAGCAAGGAACATTAGTACATGGGAAAAAAATGCATTCTTTATGATCTCGCCATTAAACATAATTATGCTCTTCCTTCACTCTTGAGAAAATGCTTGACATCTGAATCTGATTCACCAAAGGATAATGTGTACAAATATCCGAGGATTTTGACTGACGGTCTGTCACATTTTTATTTATTGGAAAGGTTCGATATACTAGTGCAGTTATCCACCTGCCCGGCAATCTCACCAGAAAAACAGCCATTGTTTGCCATGAAATCAAATCTCAGCTAATTGATTCTAGCATTTCTTAATGTCAATGTGACATACTAATTCACAATTGCTCACATGTTACTTTTTTATTTATTTTTTTTGCGGATTGCTTGATAAGAGAAGAAAAAGAAGAAAGCATGTCAGGTATAATCAAAACTACTGATGTTTTAGTTGTTGAGGTAGATGGAATTTCAAGAGTTAGAATGGGGTGGAGATACAGATACTCTTAAAAGAAGGAATGAATATATTAAGCCCAATTTCATTGTAAAAAATCAAACTGTTTTGGATATCAAAGTTTCAAATGATTCGATAAAATTTGTAGATGTAAACAAATGTCCAGTTCTCCCTCCGACAAATGAGATACACGATTTGTCGGTGAAACTAGATGAAATAAATCGTTCAACGGGTAGAGAGCATCATGTTTCTTTGCCCATAGGAAATTTCAACAGAAAAGTGCTACATGCAGCACCAGATGTTGAAATTGCAAAAGAAATAAGTAGTGCTGTTACTGCAGAATCTATTTGGTTTTTGCTAAGAAACATTATAATCCACTGACATGCTTGAAAAGTATTGATGAAAATTGTATTTTAAAATTTAAATCACTAATACATAATTCACCACCTGCTGCACTGATTGATTTTCCTTGCGGTAAATGGAGTATTGGAGATTTAGGGCCCCTAACATGTGTACGCTGGCTCTCAAATTATATTGTAGCATACATGGGTGATCTTATAAATACTACCAAGCAGGATGTAACGGTTATCTATTTAATTAGCAACTGTCATTGAATTCTTTATCACAAACAGTTAAAAGGAAAATATCCTACCTCAGGTCTAGGAAGATTGAGAGTCCTAGAATTACATTTAATTTTATGGTTTCGAAAAATACTTGTGGAAGCAGAGCACTAAATCCAATGGGGAATCATTTTGTATTTGCAGTTTATGATGTTGTGAAACATCATTATTTACTGTATGAGGACACAAAAGGATTCCTGTGTGAATTTAAGGCTTCTCTAGAAATATCAAGAATTGATAGCAAAACTCTATCAGTAACAACAATTCATGAACCAAGTTCTTGTTGTACTCCAAAATTTGGTGCCGGTGTGACAGGAATGATAGTCCGTAGGAACGTTAGTCCCTCTGGACTATTATTCCGCGGAATTATAGTCCTAGGTCTAACATTTCTAGGAATAGTAGTCCGCCAGACTACTGTTCCTAGAAATGTTAGACCTAGGACTATAATTCCGCGGAATAATAGTCCAGAGGGACTAATTTTCCTACGGACTATCATTCCTGTCACACCGGAGCTGGAATTGAAACACAGGTGCCATGCAGAAAACTGTGCTAAAAACGTGTACTTCTATCTGTGGCATTGCAGCGATAATTGGTGTATCAATTTGTGCCATGGACAAAGATCTATTCTGTGAATTAACATCTAAAAATACCATAAATTTATTTGAATGTTAAAAGGTTAGGTATTTAAAGAAAGTTTCAATGTTTTCTGACTTTCTTAGGAGAGTTATTATCTGTAAGATAATTGAGAGCAAAATTCTAATTGAACTTTTGTTACAAAATAGCATTTGTGGCCAATCAGAAGATGAAAAAAAATTGTTGAGTCTGAGTGAAACCAGTATATCAGCCAAACCTATATTCAAGATGCATCCACCTCAACTCATTGACTGTGTTTCTTTACTTGTTAGTGACAAAATGAAATTGGAGATTTGAGAATGAAATCAACAAATTCGGAGATTAAAGAATCTGAACAAACCCGACCTGTAATAAAAGTTATGAACTGTAATTTAAATAATCTTGAAGAAAATAAATCTGAAGAAAAGAGATCGGACAGTGAGAACAAAACAGATATATTTGTTTCGAAGCAACTAGCTTCTTTTCACTTAAATAAACCTCAAATACATTGCTGTAGACCAAAGAGACTAATTTTGATTATAAATTTGAAAAAGAAAAGGACACTTTCTAAAAAGTGATAGATGAACATCTTGTTGCCAATAACATTAAAAAGAGAGATGAAATGCCATTAAAAGGATCTGACAGGATAAATACTGAAATACTATAATTTTGACTCTGTTCTCTTATTCCAACGAGGTCAATGATAAAAATAAAAAATACTTTCACATTGTTCTTGCTGACAACAAATCCTGTTTCAATTTGAGTAAATATGGCGAAAATGTAATAGGATGCGATGAGAAACATGGTTTTATGTCTGTATGATTTAAAACTACGTTAATCACATTCACAGATGAAAATAATTTCGGCAGAGCAGGTGCATTTAGTATTTGTAACCAAAAATGTGAATCTGACCACATTCTGATATTGCAAATACTAAACACAAATATTCCATGCAAGAATAACATTTGTGATCATCATAAGGAGTACTACATTTTTAAAAATGGGGATTCTTCTCTTACCGCCTTTGTTCAATGAATGCTAAGAAGTTTTCTTTTTGGTTCAACATGATAAAGATTCAGCAATTAGAGCTGTAGTGATTCATCAAGGTAAAAATTCAGCAATTAGAGCTGCATTTATTCATCAACGTCTGAGAACTACTTTGTGTAATTTTCCAAAACTTCAAGCTCTACAAACTCATATTTCAGAAAATCCAAAGCTTAATTTATTTATAAGATCATTAGAAACAGGTATCAAATGCATCATGAGAAGTTGGAATCCTTCAACCCGGAACAATTTAATTGATAAATTTCAAAATTTTATTTCAGAAGAAAACCAGAATAAACTGTGTCATATGATCATAAACTTAAATTTCAAAATTATCTTCAAACTTTTTAGTTCAATGAACACTGGGGGGAACATTCACATCTGAAGCATTATATACCGTTCCGTACAAGGAGAGAAGAAAAGAAATCCTCTCCTTTTAACAGACAACACAACCGAACGGAAATTTAGAGATACTGATGAAACCTATTGTGGAAGTCACATTACCATTTAATCACTAATCTGGTTATAAAAATCTTACGTGAGATTCTTCATCAAAATAACATTCAAATTGACAATATACCCATGGGAAGTGTCATTATAAAAAGGTAAAATGTGTAAATCGTGGACATGACCTTCTTAACCCTTTACCTAACATGAAAAGCAGACGACACTTGCAAAAATAATTCCTGAATAACTAATTTTTTTCATTTTTTGTCTCAAAAACATAGGTTATGACCCCTCGTTGGAACGAGCTCGTTCCAACGAGGGGTCATAACCTATGTTTTTGAGACAAAAAATGAAAAAAATAATGAAAATTAATAGGCAATTTTTGAGAATAGCGCTGGCCGGTGTTGGCCGTTACATTGGGTAAAGGGTTAAAAGCAAATGTATAAAACACATTGAAAATAATGGAGATTGGGTACTGTACTAAAAAGGTGAATTGAAATGTTTTTTACCAAAAGCCACTTGATAATTATTCACTTATGATCAAGATGATATTGATTTTGATGAATATGAGAATGTCCATCCAAAACAAATTCAGCTCTCTAAAGACGAACTGATCAGTCAGTCTGAAAAATAATTAACATAGTTACGAAGCAACAAACTGAATTAAAACATTAGTACATGCCTTAGATTTAAAAGCTGCAAGCTTCTTAACCCTTTACCTAACGAATCGTCCGCATCCGTCTGCATCCGTCTGCATCCGCCGGCATAATATGGAAATTGAGCAGTTGAAAAAATGAAATTTTTCAAAATATTTCAACAAAACCATATCATGTGACGCCTTATTGGACCGAGCTCATTGAGCTCGTTCCAATCAGGGGTCACATGATATGGTTTTGTTGAATTTTTTTGAAAAATTTAAAAAAAGGATATTTAAAATAATAAATTTTGATATCGCCCGCGTTGGGTAAAGGGTTAAAAGATGAGATAAAAAATCAAATGCCGAGAGAATTGACCGAATATGTGACAGATGAAACACATGTTTGCAATATTGATATTGTTGTGTGTTCTTGTTATTATTTCATAATGAAAGGGCAGCCATATTTTTGCAAACATTTGTGTGCATCTCTTGCACATAGACCAACAACAGACCGTGTGCCATTTCTTCTTGCAAAGTATAAACAACATGTGCCCAGAGGATTTGTAGAAATTACCAACATCTCCACACCATAATGATTTCATTCATAACTTAATTAACATCTGATAAAGTTACAAAAGATAGAATGGAGTCGGGGGTATTCTTAAACAATTGCGCACGTCAGTACTGCCAAAATCTAGTGCACTTGTCAGAATAGCGTTTCAAAAACAACCTAACCATGGTTTCCGCAGAAATAAGAAAATAGATAAGTACTCTCCAACAGAAGATATTAATGAATGTGACTGTTCAACAGATATTTCTGACTTATATAGACCAGATGTTTCATTTAAAAAAAAAAAAACAGCGAAGAAAGGCACGTAGATAGTAAAAGAACAAAACTAGCTAGTAGGTGCACTAACTTCTCACAAATTGGACATAAAGCACTATTGGATATACGAATTAAAATTGTTAAAGAGAATGACAAAATAACTGCAAATTATCAACAAAACGATAATCAAAACAACAAAGATAAATTGGAGCTTGAGAAAGAAGCTGATAAAATCAATGGAATGATAAAACAAGTTGAGCAAATAAAAACTCTCTCAAAAAACCCAAATCAGTATAATTATAATTGTCAATCTAAGTGCCCAACAGAACAACAGTTATATACTCTCCCAAAAAAGAAAGTGTGCATGCTAAAAAATAACACTAAAAAAAGATATATATCATTTTCATTCATGGAAATTTTATTCAATCACAGATGAATCAATTTGTGATCAACACGAGAAATTTCATTACACTACGACAAATAGTCTTGGTGCCATGGAGAGTCAAAGACACTAAGGGTCAAACAGAAAAGTCACACACTCAATATCTGGTATGACCTCCGTCTGCATCGACTACTGCTGTGCATCTACGCCTCATGGAAGCGAACAAGTTAGCATGGAAGTGGGTTAGGGTAGAGTTAGGTTAGGGTTAGGTAGGGTTAGGGTTAGGTTAGGTTGGGTTAGGGTAGGGTTAGGTTAGGGTTAGAGTTAGGGTAGGGTTAGGTTAGGCTAACCCTAACCCTAACCCTAACCCTACGCTACACCACTGCAGTCGAGCATGACGATGACGTAACGTCAAAATCGGACGAATTGCAGGTCTTTGAAGACGTAAGCCGTATTCTCTCAGACGGTTGATTACTGTTTGAGGATGTATCCGTCTCAGGTTAGGGATGTTCCTGACTGTCGTTGTTGCTGTTTGTTGCCGGTTCCGGAGATGGACGACACGGATATACCGATCTTGTGCAGGGGTGGTAACTCGGGATCTCCCGGAGCGGGGTCGGTCTCGAACGTCATCATGTTGTGCATGTCGATGGACTAGCCTGTCTACAGTGTTACAGTGGCAGTTCAAATGCTGGGCAATCTCTCTGTGTGTTCTGCCAGCTCTAATCATACCCAGGGCAAGGAGACGTTGATTCATTGTCAATCTTGGCATGCTAATGTGGAGTCGTTTTAACAGCAGCGCAAGTTTGAATGTGAACGATAGGAAGGCCTTAATTTAGTGTTTAAATACCCAAGCATTCACACTGCTGCATGAATTTTCAGACTCTCCACGTGCAAAACATGCCTTTTCACAAACGTGCAGCACATCATTTAACGTTAATGCAATTTTAACGGGGAAAACTGTTTTTGTGTTCAATATAACTTATTCATGAACAGGTTGACACTCTTTACACCTCCGAAATTATTTTGTTGGAGTTTGATCAATTTCTGAAATGCACACTTTCTTTTTTGGGCGAGTATACATGCACTTGGACATGGCACACAATCACCATTACATGCTATGTTCTGCCTGTCGGTCAGAAAGTGGAAAGATGCTCTACTTCTCAAAAATGAAATACTCAGTAAGCATCTGAAATCACATCATTCAAATATAAATAGAAAATGCCTAACAAAAATGTCAGAGCTAAAAGCTAAAATTGGAATTACATGCTCTGATCTTAATATTTTCCTATAAACTGATAAATCATTGGAGGATAGCGCTTCCCAGGCTGAACTGCCTATAAAGCCTCCAACAAAATCTGGGCTTTGCCTTCATAAGAGACAAAAACCGCAATTTGAATCATCCTTTTCAACTGTGCACTCCCCCCCCCCCCCCCCCCCCCCCACAAAAACAAAAAGGAAATTATATATTTACCCAATATGCGAAACGATGAGTGGGGATGATCTTCCAACAGTTGCCTGTGATAAATGTGGAGAATGGTTTCATTGGCATTGTGTCAAAATTTCAAGTAAGCTAATTTGGTATTGTTCATTTTGTGCATAAATTTTACAAAAATTAATTGCTAAACTCCCCTATAACGTCAATCGACATCAAGCCGTCACCGTCTTTAGGTCGTCAATCGAGTTCTCGCCTTATTTTTCAAGATACGCGAGATTCTTCTGCGCGCCTTCTGAAGACCAAAGTGTGTGGTGGTGTTGTTACACAGAAACCAACATTTTAATGTTATATTCTGCTTTTTGTGGGACGTTTTGCATGAGTATGGTGAAATGGCGACTATCTTCGAACTGGGCGATAGTTATTTTGTTGGGCGACGCCCAGTTTCTCAATAATAATTTTTTTCCCGGTGTGCTAAATGATTTTTTTCTGGAAGCAAGATGATATTTCTGCCCTTGGTCCAAGACTGAAAATGTTCAATGCGGCAAGAATCGGAATTTGGTGACGAGTTCAGGACGTGGGTACGACCCCAGGACAGCAGATTTTGAGTGAAAAAAAAATCAAAAAGGTTTTTATTTTCTGATTTCACAGGAGGGTGTATAATATCTAACCGGTAAAAAACAAGGGCAGAGATAGAGGGGTGGGGTGACGGCTCCTAACCAAAGAATCTGTCGTTAATTTTGCCTTTTTTGTTGTTTTTCGATGTTTTCACGTCATTTTACACTTGTCTGTCCGAAGCCTTCAGTCACTTGCACCCCCACCTGCCCACACCCATCTTCGTCCCCACTGCAAGAATTTGTGTATGCATCAAGTTTTTATACCAAATTATCACTTCAGTTTGAGTTCAAGTAGAGTAGTACAGCTCGTATGTTTCAGGGGTTAGTTGGGGGATCTCATCGGGGGATCTCATGTGACGTCATAGTCACGTGACCCAGTGGCGCCATGTTGTGTTGTTATGGTAACCCGCGTGAGCGGCCATGTTGTGATCCCATCCCCATAGTGATACGTGGTGTGAGTGCGCATGCGCAGCGCGTGTTGTTAGTAAGTGTTTCCGTCGTCTATTTTGTATACTGGAGGCCGCCATCTTGGTTTCTATGGTAGCACGTGATTGCTATGTTACCCAATTTTTCTGTAATAAGACGGGGTATGTTCGGAGGGTGTGTTCGATTGAATCGGAGTATTAAGAATTACCACAAACAACCCGACAATCCTTCCAAATCACCAAAATCCACCCGAAATCACCCAAACGGACATGTGAAGCCCATTTTAGGCATATAAAAATAACACGTTATGCTATAGTACCAAGAGGTACAGGGGGTATGCTCTATTGAATAGGAGTACAGGGCCTTATTTTCCCAGAATCCCATTTTAATGCCTATTGCATATATTTCTCTATCACTAACAGTCTATCCAGTCCAAATTATCTCTGGTTCTCTCGTCCATGTCTTATAATTACCAGTGCTCGATTTCCCATAATGCAGTTATCTCCCTTGTGTATATCAAAAGCATTCCCAAACCCAATAAGCAATCGAGCAGTTACTGATAAAGCATTGCTCGAATGGCTCGAATCCCATCGAGCAAATGAGCTTTAGAGTAATTGCTCGATCGAGTGACTCGGCATATTGCTCGAACGACTCGAATCCCATCGAGCAAATGAGCCAACGAGCATTTGCTTGTTCGAGTGACTCCTCTAACGACTGTTAGACTCATTTCAGAAAAAATGGATTCCATAGCCATAGGCGTTTTCAAAAAAGGGATTCCACAAATGGGATTCCAAAAAAGGATTCCAAAAGTGGGATTCCGTCTTATGTCGAGTGACTCGCAACAATTGCTCGAATGACTCGAATCCCATCGAGCAAATGAGCCAACGAGCATTTGCTCGTTCCAGTGACTCATCGAACGACTCTTAGACTCATTTCAGAAAAAAGGGATTCCATAGCCATAGGCGTTTTCAAAAAAGGGATTCCACAAATGGGATTCCAGAAAGGGATTCCAAAAGTGGGATTCCGTCTTATGTCGAGTGACTCGCAACTATTGCTCGAATGACTCGAATCCCATCAAGCAAATGAGCCAACGAGCAATTGCTCGATCGATTGACTCCTCGAATGACTCATTTCAGAAAAAAGGGATTCCATAGGGATTCCATAGCCACAGGCGTTTTCGAAAAAGGGATTCCACAAATGGGATTCCAAAAAAGGGATTCCACGAATGGGATTCCGTTTCCATCTTGTCGCCAAAGCTCCAAGTCCAAGTGGCGAGGTTTTAAAAAACGGCATCTCGATCTTTCTTGGATCGCGGGCGAACAGCTATGGATAACGTTGCAACAGTCAAAGAATACTTTGGTCTTTTGAGGGCAACACTGAAATCAACCGGGTTGAAGGACAAACTCCATTTAATTTATAATTGTGATGTAGCTGGCTTGTCACTTAAAAGCCCCGGGCAGCGAGTAGTAGTTCCAAAGCGTTTTCGACATACGCATTCTATCAATATCGCAACGACAGATCATATTTCTGTGCACTGTTGTGTCTATGCAGCAGGTTCCACCCTACCACCGATGATAATTTCCGCAGAGGCTTCCCAGGAGGTAGTTATCACAAATAAACGCGGTATATTCAACAACTGAAAGTAGTTTTATGAACAACGACACATATGCAGAATAGTTTGAAAAGGAGTTTTTGAAGTATGCAAGTACAGAATGACCTGTGTATTTATTTATTTATTGGTGCTTAACGCCACATCAGCAGCTAAGACTATATCGTAGCGATAAAAGTATGTAATTTTAAAACAAAAAAACATTATCCACCGTGAAGTAATTAAAAAAATCGTTGAAATATGAAATCTGAAGACTAAAACTATGGAGTTTGAAACGTAATATGAAGGTGAGACCAGTGGTACAAAAAAATGCTATGTGAATCAACCTGTGAAATAGATATGGATAGATGGGAATTTAGAAAAGCAAAAACAATTTAAAAATTATTAAAAAGGTTGATTACTTTCAAAAATGAGATAACTTTTTGCGGACTCGTACGATAAAATAAATCTCTTAAAGATCCAACTGTAAAATACTGCCCTCTAACATGATTAAAATCAGTACAATGTAAAAGAATGTGTTCCACTGACAGCACCTGCTGTCAGGGAACACACTCTGGTCGCATATTACCCTCCAACAAAAAGGAATGCGTAAGTCGTGTATGACCAATATGGCATCGCATCAAAACTGCAAGATCCTTCTACAAAGGTTACTAGACGGGTAATGATCAAAAATATTTCGTCGGAAGCGCTGAAGCTTGTTATCTGTCACTACATCCCAATCCGCCTGCCACATAGATTTGATGTTCCTACTGAAATGAGACTTGAAATCACTGAACGGAATCTTAAAAGCAGTGAGAGGCTTGGTTAAAGCCTGCTCCGCAGCACAGTCTGCTCTGGTGTTACCAGCGATGTCTACATGCCCGGGTAACCAGCAATACACGACATCATATTGGCCAGACATGAGAGTTGTTAACTTCTCACGAAGTTCCAAAATGAGAGGGTTCTTCAACTTCGGGTTGAGTAAAGCAAGTAAAGAGGAAAGAGAGTCGGAAAAAATAATCGACTTCTTTTCCTATACATTCTCGATGTGTTCAAGCGCGAGTTGTATAGCTTTAACTTCAGCTGTGAAAATAGAACTCTGATTCGGTGTTCGGATTGAGGTAATATGATCACGAGTAACAGCAGCTCATGATACTTTGTCACCATCTTTAGATCCATCTGTATAGATCCTTGTATATGCACTATACTTGGACTTTATTTCGGCATATTTTTGTTTAAACTGCAAGGCATTAGTATCAGATTTTTTGGTAGAAGCAAGGTCCAAAATAACAGACTCCTTGTGGGGTTTAATTCTAATTCCCAATGACCCGTGCTGCTTGTACAAGATGGGGCTGAGTCTCATATCAGCCCAAGGCTTATCCGCTCAGCTATTGGAAACAATGTAATTATACTGTGTCTTCTTCTGAAAACTACTCATATAGTGCAGCCACTTGATGTTTCTGTATATAAAGGAATGAAAACTGAAACAGCAAAGCAAATGCGCAACACAAAAATGTTAAAATCCTCCTATTGGGTATCAAAGAAAAATGTCAGTGCCATATTCAAAATATTTTTTTAAAGGACCTTCACTATTTCAGCAATAACTTCTTTTTCCAAAAATGCGGCATATACCCCTTCAATCCAAATGCAATCGCCAAAACATTACTACTTCGTGGTTGCTCAAAGGACATAGATCCCAACAGCCTAGATCTGAATACATGTGATGATCTCAGTAAAGAACATGAGTCAGCGACTTCGGTTGTTAACAGTAATGAATGTCCACCTACAAATGAACATACGGAAGAGATAAATCTCTCTGTCGACGATGACGGCATTATCAGCGTTCTTCACGGAGATGGTACCCAGGAATCTATTGTTTTTGAAGGCCCAGGAAATACTGGGCCGTGTCCACCGAGGCTTGCATTAGCTGCAGTTGAATGTTCAATCACTCCTCGAAAAAACGACTGTATGATGAAGCTTTTGAAGTTGGCGCAAACTTCGCCAGTGATGCAACATTTCAAACATGGAAACTTTTAAAATTACAGTGTAATGGTGACGCGCGCGGTAATAGGGCTGTACAGTCTACTCCTTCCCCAAAAGAGCATCCATTAGTCAAGTGAGGGGTCATTCCCATGGAGCTTGCAGACGTTTTGACAGCACCCGTGGACGTCCACAAAAAGGTACGAACTAACTGCAAAGGTCGAACAGATAATAAAGCAAGAATACTGAGCACTCAGGAAGTTCAGGATGATTTGGAAGCTGAACTAAGACACGAAAGAGAAGAGGCAGAACAAAAACTGAAACGAAAAGAACATTGCGAGGCTCAACGGAAAATAAGAGATGAAGCTAAAAAAATAAAGGAAAAAGTTCAGTTAGAGCGTGCAAAGGAGAGGGAACACAAACAGTTGAAACAAAAGATAAATAAATCGGGCAGGCTTTTGAAGAAAGAGAAAAATGCTGATAAATGTCGAATTTGTTTTGATTATCTAGGCGCTAACGGTCATAACTACACGTGTTCTTTTTGCCGTCTATGTTGTCATGTTGACTGCCTACCAACACGTTCCCTTGCTGGATACTGCCCTATGTTTTCAATGACTGTTTTAATGTGTTTTCAGATAGCATTATGAAGAGAATAGCCATCCGTAACATCTATGCCGTGGGAATGCGTCAATATGGTTGGAGGTCATTAGCTATTAGAGCTAATTATTTACTTCAGCGTGAGAGGGATAATCCGCAGGATCAACGGGCTGATGCCACTCTTGGTCTCCTATTTACATCAAGCCCCTTTGTGAGCCTGAGGTGGTCAAACGAAGAGAAGGACCTCGTTAGCTTTGTTTGGGCCTTTTCAAAGTTGAAGAAGATATCGTGCGAGTTGAAAGAAAGGCTGCAAGACTTGGATTAATCATCACAGTTCACAACTTGAAAAAATAAAACGAACATTTCTTTGTCTCGTTTCATGTTCCATTCTTTTTTTTAAAACACCCTCACGACGACGACTTAAGGACATGTGTGACGGCTTTGGCCTCCTGCTATGACGACATAAGGAGACCCCCGTCCTGAAGTCGTCTTACCTTGGGCGCCTCAGGAAATCTTCAAAGTAAAAAAAACTTCATTCATATCGATCAATGGTCAACCAACACATTTAGGAAGGGGGATAATTTTGTCTGTTGAATGAGTTGAGAAATCCCGAATACGTTTTCATTAAAGAGTTCTGATTAATGAACATTTTAAAATAATGACGACTTAAGGTCGATTGACGTTACTATTCAGAAAAGCAGCCAATTAAATTTTACAATTTTTTTTTGCGGTATGCCTTAGTACACAATGCCACCATGCCCCAAAGACAAAACACGGTTGCCGCAGGTGGGATTTGAACCGAGGGCCTCTCGGCTTGCAGCCTGCACCTCTAACTACTGAGTCACCGCGCCGCCGAATAAGGAGCCATTAATCATTTTTGGTAGTTATTAAAGAAAGTTAGTGTTATTTGTCGACTCCTATTCTTATTAGATAAGGAGATTACAAACATTTACAAACGACTCTGATTTGGGGAGGGTGTGTCCACCTCTACTTACACCCCAACCCTAGAATGTGGAAATCTTATTACGACTACTTAATTTCCCTCCATTAGCAAAGATCCTTTACCACCAAGTCACAATTTTCCAACTACAGTTTTTAAGATACTTCATTTATAAACCCCACTTGCCTGTAAATTATCTTACTGAGAATGTCGATAGTCACAAAATCCAACTACCAATCAGTATTTGGTGGGATTTTTTATTACTTTGCAATCAATAACTGGGGACTTTCGCTACATTTTGGTAAAAAAACTATATTTTGATCAAACTGTTTGAAATTTCCAGCTCTTTTCAATTTAGGCCCAAGAGGCTTCAAATTTCTATCTATGGTTAATCTGAAAAATTATGAATGGGAAACCACATCGCCCACCCAAACCCATCCCCACAGCAAACTCCTGTGATACTACGTATCGTTATTCTACTACTGACTGTCCAATGAAATATGTGTGAAAACCATAAGTTCTTTTTAGTTCATTAGTAACTCACACTTGTCAAAATTGTTGCACATGCTGTTGACTTGGGATTACAATATTTTGTATTCAAATAATTTTTTTTTTTGTTTAGCTCATTGCTTCAATAAGTTGCAGCGAGAATGTACCTTTGAAAGTATGGAAGGAATCTCAAAAAGCGTGTTAAAATATTTATCAACATAATATATTTCTAAATAATAAAGTGTATGAATACATGGTTAAAGTGGAGGTCTTTTACATCATATTTAGTACAGAAACATCAATTTCAATTAAATTAATTTAGACCCCAAAAAAGAGAAATTAAACAGTTCCTTATTTTATATCCGGGTAAACAGATAATATGGATGATAGGCTCATCAACTGCCTATTGGGGCAATGTGTTTGCAGAAAAAAGCACCAATCTTGATAAAAATTTACATTTAGATAATTTCAGTGTCTACTGGTTTGGTAAGCGAGGGATTGTGTGGCCACAGTTATTTCCTATGGTAATGGGTCTTCTTGCTAATATTCGTTTACCGAAGCGGGATATAGTTATTATTCAGTGTGGGTCAAATGATTTATGGAACCCAGAACTTGCCACAAAACATCGAATCGATAATATACGTAGGGATGTTGAATACATGGTAAATAAACTTCCTGTAGGTTTGTTAAGCGGCCTTAGTGTTCGTCTAACTTGTGGGACTCCATAGGTGTCTCCTAAGGGTGGCTCCTTTGTTTCACAACAAGGGCAACCAGTAGTGTTGTATGTGTGGCAATCTTTAGTTACTTTGATTTGGCAAGCCACTACTGATTAACTGGGGAAGTCAACAAACACACTGGAACTCGTGGATTCAGTTTCCACTGCTGTTTATTCAATCTACTCACTCATAAAGTTCGAATAAAAGCAACAAGCGCTTGGAGTTGGAACAACACCATTCGGACATCAGCTCCTATACCAGTGCACCAGGTCTTCCAATATAACATAACCTAACAGCCTAACATCCTATCTCTGGCGGTTGGTCGATCAGGCGGAGACTGACTGTTACCGGGCTTGTTAGTGGATATATACTTCACAAGCCGGCATGACTAAGAGCTGCGTGACTTGAAAGCAGTAAACAACTCGTGACAAGCTTCATTTGAACCCTTGCCCGTCATGTTGAATCGGTCAGAACCCATAGTGGGTTTACCATGTTAACTTATGGTGTAAGTAACCTCTCTTAATCCCTGGCAGTTAATGAGCGGAAAAGAGGTGAAGGTTCGATCGACCGTCTTTCGTTGATCTACAAGCTGGTCCCAAGTCAAGTTCTCTCAAATATTCCGGTAATAAGCCTGCAGATATCTCTCACACTTGAAAGACTACTTCAAAAACCTGGGTTTTTTTTAGGTAAGCCTCTTATCGTCCGGCGAGAGTAAGCCATTCACTTATCCTCAAGTATGATTAAAGTATTTTGTTTACAGTTCCCCCACTTCTAATACTTACAATACTTATCACATAATGAATTCTAAAGTTTCATTCCCAAGGGTTCGCCAGATGTATACTCTATTTACTTTGTACTTAGTCACAGCAGCTAGCAAATAACTGAAGAGAGTTTCTGTTTAATAATTGTAGAGTTTAGATTTTAGAAATAACTGCATTCTAACAATTTCTAAGTGAATAAATTTCTATTTCTCCATCCCCCCCCCCCTTTTGATTCCATGGGAGGGTTGTCCTACCCACGACTCCGGGCCGTAAGGCTTGTAAACCTTCTCGTAGACTACATTTCGCTACAGGTTGGAGAATTGTGTGGTCAGACATATTGCCAAGGCGCAACTGGCGTCATGTCTCTGTAGAGGGCATTCCCTGGGTTGATTCTAAAAGGAAACGTATCAACAGGGCAAGCAGAAATATTTTTTATTTAAATGGTGGGTTTGTTTTATTAAACATGACGACATTGTACATGATGATGTAAGTCTTTATCCCTTTACAGTGTTAAAGGTAGTTTATTGAAATAAATGAAAAAAAACATCAGTAAGGCAAAACAAAATTACAAAATTGATTCTCAGGCAATTTTTGTTTAAAACGAATCATGGAGGGTAGTTTTTATTTTAGGTTTTATTCCTGATGGAATGGTTGCCGATACCTAAAATCCCGTTGTGAGAGCCTAAAGTTAAATACTAGAGCTTCCATGTTGTTTTCACTGAGAGTTTGTATTGTAACAGTAATCATACAATAGAAAATCAATACAGAAAAACCAAAATGGAGATAAAAAATAAGAGATTTTGAAATAAATAATACGCTTATTAATTTTTATTTTCGTTTTAAAGAGCGCTATCACAAAATCGATCTTAGATCGTTTCGCAATCTCGCAGTTTCCAAATTTTAATTTTCTTGGAATTCCTCAGAAAATAACTTGCATAAAATATGACACTATTATCATTTATTAACGAACACATTTTCCAACAAATATCTTGTTTATAGGTGTAAACTTGATTCAGAATATTAACCCAGGCACCCGATTTGAACAAACTTGAATCTGACCCCTTAGGGATGTTGTGTGCTGAATCAGCAATTTGTTTATACCTCCCCCCCCCCCCTCACCCCGCCCGCCTATAGAACGCCTCAGCACAAACTATAGAAATTTTTGAACCATTCATTTCGATTCCTCCTAAGGATGCTTCATATCAAATAACAGTTCTCTGTTCCGTCTAAATGGGAAATCTGGGCGTTTGAAAATATATATTTTTTTTTAGCTCCTGAGATTCCCACGTGACCATAAGAAAATTGTTTTTGCATTAGTCAAGTTCTTATAACTCAATAATTCCACATACCAAAGTTGGTTCAAATTGGACCATCGGTTCAAAAAATAGAAATTTTGGGCGGTGCCAAAAATCTTGTCCCTCCCATTAAAAAGGCAAAAGTGATGGTTTTTATATATTTTGAATTTTCCCTCTGTAATAAATATGACAATTGCAGAAAGAGAACAGGCCACTGCCTGAGAATCGAACGATTAGTTTTGTTTAGCCTAAATTACATATCTAACCATGAAGTTTAAAAAAATTTAGCAGTTGAAGAAAAATTATTACAAAAATTCATCAAAGCTTTATCATTTTGACCCTAAATGGAATGAGCTTTTCAAGCTCAGCCCAAATGTGGGATAATATTATATGATATGAATGTATAGCGATTTTGATCATTTAACCCTTTACCCAACGTAACGGCCAAAACCGGCCAGCGCTATTCTCAAAAATCGCCAATTAATTTTCAAAATATTTTCATTTTTTGTCTCAAAAACATAGGTTATGACCCCTCGTTGGAACGAGCTCGTCGAGCTCGTTCCAACGAGGGGTCATAACCTATGTTTTTGAGACAAAAAATGAAAAAATTTAGTTATTCAAGAATTTTTTTTGCAAGTGTCGTCTGCTTTTCATGTTAGGTAAAGGGTTAAAAAACAATTAACACATTTTGATATTGTGTGCATTGGGTAAAAGATTAAAAAACAAATTAACAAACATTCCTCATTTCAGTCTATAGATTAAGAACATTTACTGAAAGTTATTGATGTTGTTTCATTGAATGTTCTTAATCTACTGTTTATTTTTCAAAATTATATGTTTGATTCATTTACAAGTGAAAAAAGTACTGGTAGGCGTGTTTCAGTTTACGTTTCAGAAAAATAGGGCAGGGAAGTAGGTAATTGCCACCCAGGGAGCTATTATTTTTAAATAAATATTATTAATCTTAAATACATGCTATTAGTCTTAAAATATTTGTATCTTACCTATTGCCACCCAGGGAGATATTATTAATCGTAAATAGTTATGTCTCACTTATTGCCACCCGGGGAGATATTAATCTCAAATAAATATTATTGATCTAGAATAGATACTATTAGTCTTGAAATATTTGTATCTTACCTGTTGCCACCCAGAGAGATATTAATTTTAAATAGTTATGATTAATTTTAAACAGTTATGTCTCACCTTTTGCCACTCAGGGATATATTAATCTTAAATAATTATTGTTAATCTTAAACAGATACTATTAGTCTTAAACTATTTGTATCTTACCTGTTGGCACACAGGGAGATATTATTAATCTTAAATAGTTATGTCTCACCTGTTGCCACTTAAGGAGATATTAATATTAAATAAATATTATTAATATTAAACAGATACTATTAGTCTTAAACTATTTGTATCTTACTGGTTGCCACACAGGGATATATTATTAATCTTAGATAGTTATGTCTCACCTGTTGCCACCTTGTGAGATATTAATATTAAATAAATATTATTCATCTTAAACAGATACTATTAGTCTTAAACTATTTGTATCTTACTGGTTGCCACACAGGGATATATTATTAATCTTAGATAGTTATGTCTCACCTGTTGCCACCTTGTGAGATATTAATATTAAATAAATATTATTCATCTTAAACAGATACTATTAGTCTTAAACTATTTGTATCTTACCTGTTGCCACACAGGGAGACATTATTAATCTTAAATAGTTATGTCTCACCTGTTGCCACCTTGTGAGATATTAATATTAAATAAATATTATTCATCTTAAACAGATACTATTAGTCTTAAACTATTTGTATCTTACCTGTTGCCACACAGGGAGACATTATTAATCTTAAATAGTTATGTCTCACCCGTTGCCACCTTGGGAGATATTAATATTAAATAAATATTATTCATCTTAAACAGATACTATTTGTCTTAAACTATTTGTATCTTTCCTGTAGCTACCAAGAGAAATATTATTAATCTTAAATAGTTATGTCTCACCTGTTACCACCCACGGAGATATTAATCTTAAACAGATATTAGTAGTCTTAAAATACTTGTATCTCAACTGTTGCCACCCAGGGAGATATTATTAATCTTAACTGCTATGTCTCACCTATTGCCACCCAGGTTGATATTAAACAGTTATTATCAGTCTTAAAACCATTTTGCCATCCAGGGAGATAATAATATTAAATAGTTTTGCCTCACCTGTTGCCACACAGGGAGGTATTAATCTTAAATACATATTATTGATCATAAAATATTTCTATCTCACCTGTTGCCACCCAGGGAGATACTACCTATCTTATATATATCTCGCCTGTTGTCACTCAGGAAGTTATTAATCTTAAACAGATATTAATACTAAAATATTTGTATCTCACCTGTTGCCACTCAAGGAGACCATCAATATAAAACAGTCACATCTTGGAAAGGCATTGAGGTTTGAAAAATCTGTTTCCTAGCAAACCAGTATCTGTCCTTTTTCTGTAACATAAATTTCTCAATATTTTCTTTGTAAGAATTAATTTTTCATAAAATTTGATTATTATAAGCCTAATAGAAACCACTTGTATGGGTGTATTTATATTTTTGTTCATGGAGGTGTAATGGTGCTTTTAACTCTGTGCACACGGATGTTGAAAACTAAAAAATTCAGGCTAATTTTTTTTATGTAATGCAACTAGAAATTTAACCAATTCATTTCTTTAATACCCGTGTGCAGACGGTTAATGTCAAATTCGACTTCTATGGATATATCTCGATAAAAAACAAGCACACTATCATGGTCAGTCAGTTGTTTGTAGCTGTATTGTACAGTTTACAGCACTTCAGTCCTTCCATTTTAATGTAACTTGCTTATTACAGTTATCAAGAACTGCCTCCGTTGTTTTTGCTCCTGCATTGTGGTTTGTTTTTTAAAATATTTTTATTGGGGTTATAATACACTTTTTATATAGCCAGGGTCACCCCGTGTCAGACAGTTTTATGGGTGAAGGAAGACAAGGACCTCGAGAGAACCACTGAACAGAGGCATGCAACTGTCAGACTCTCCAACGTACTAACTTGGCACAAAACAAGGTTGGCATTGGTTGAAGGCAAGTGCTCCATCGACGCACAGTACGTCTTAGAGCACAGTGCCACCGTGCTCCCACGTGGGCAACTGTGATTAAGCCTTGCCCAAGGAAACAACACACTTATTTATGCCGGGGATCGAACTGTGGATGATCTTTCGGTGTAAATTCCAATGACAAAACAACTGAGCCACCATGCTCCCTATTTTATTTTGGTTGTGGAGTGAAATTGCATCATTGAGAAAATGTGTTTTCTTTAGGGCAGAAAATATTTTGCTGTTAATGGTCAGTCAACAAACAACTTTGGCATTTCTTTTCATTTTTCAATAAGCATTTCCTTCAACAAAGGCATCAGCTTAAAAGTACATTTTCAGCTGTTTCATGCAGCTGCTCTTCCTCAGTACGATCATTTATCAGTTGCCCTTATAGGCTTATGCCTCTAAACATACTGGGACTCTCCGGCACGTTATTCCCAACCGAATCTAATCAAACTCTTGTAAATAATATATTGCCTTATAACTTTCCAGAAAGGTGCATTGTCTGTGATAATGCTATCGTCTTTGAACTGAAGAATCAAACACCACGAATAATCTCAGCAAATAAGAAGGCAGCAAACCTAATTCACTAAATGCAACAGTGAGTGTATTTTTATTTTATTATTATTCATATTATTGTGATTTTCCAGTAAATTCTAGTTATCTTCATTCACAGATGTTCAGTTGGATACCTACTCATTGAGCAGCACTGGTATCAGTTTCATTTTAACAATGTACTAGTATATTCATTTTTGTCCCGACACATTTCTCATCCAGATGGGGAATACTGCAAGAAGGTCTGTCCGTGTATCTGTGCATCAAGGCGTGCTTTTATTGCGTAATTAGCTCCTCCAACACTTAATATTGAGCAAATTTGGTATTTTGATACCCACATATAACAGAAGTGCAACATGCATATATGTTGACATAGCAAGCCATTTCTAACATATTTATTACCCTGGGTGATAAGACTTATAGCAAATTTCAAATCTAATCAGATATATTTTAAATTCTGTTTATATCACTGTGGTGTAATCATCAATCGACCCCCCCCCCCCCCAATACAATTTTCAATATATAAATTTTAATCTTTTGAATATGGTTACCCATGTATTGAAGATGTGCAAAACGTGTTTTTGAGAATGGAAAACATGTATAAACGATAGAATTGTCTTTTTGAAAGATCTATTGCATTTTATTAGTTAAGAAAATTTGGTAATTTTCGTGACCGTTTTTCTTGGAATTAAGTACACCTGCTGTTTGAACTGTGGAAATTTAAAACTTTTGGATGTTGGTATTAACATATAGAAGATGTGCAACCTGAATTCAGATGATAGATAGGAAACAATTTTGAATGAGTTATGTCTTTATCGGCTTCAAAAAATTTGATTGATTGCTTGAATGTTTGGTGCCTTCGTGATGCAATCAACTCGTGTTATAGTTTGGCATGTAAAAACATGAAATGTGAGAGATGGTTACAAATGCCCTGAAGATTTGTAATGGCTGGACAGATAATGGATACAATTATTTTTATTATTGCCCTTTACTGACTTCAATTTTTTTAAATATTTGAAATTGGCCCTTTTTGTGTTCTTAACAGTATTGTGGTGTGATGATACCACAAGCAAGATCAGCCTGTTAGCTCGACCACTGTAAATGGGAAGAAAGTACAGTAGTTGGTGCTTTCTGTATGCTTCAGAACTAAACCTTCCGGTGAAAATTCATCAAATAACCCACTTCAAATTGGGTAACAGTATAAAGACCTATCATGTCTATATTTATTTATTCCAGTGTTTGACTAGCTCAGAAATGCACTGAATGATAGTATTGTGGTGTGATTCTACCACAAGCAAGATCAGCCTGTTAACTAAACCACTGTAAATGGGAAGAAAGTACAGTAGTTGGTACTGTCTGTATGCCTCAGAACTAAACCTTCCGGTGAAAATTCATCAAATAACCCACTTAAAAGTGGGTAACAGTATAAAGACCTATCATGTCTATATTTATTTATTCCAATGTTTGACTAGCTCAGAAATGTACTGCATGATAATGTTAGGCCATACAGTAAAACCATTTATGGGACAGTGTCTAAAGTCAGATTTATCTTGTTTGCAGTACTAATTGCAAACAACTAGTTACCTTTTTATGTTCGTAATTTTAATGGGTTTTTTTTTGTTTTGTTCTTATTTCATGTTATTCGAGCCTGATGCTAACTTTATAAGGACGAACATGTAAGGTTATTTATTTAGTAGTCCTTTACGCCACGTCAGCAGCCAAGGCTATATCGTGGCGATGAACGGTATGTCTTTTAAAAAAGATCATCATCCTCGAACAAGTAATGAAAAAAAGAGTCGATGAAATATGAGGAATAAAACTAAGAAGTGAATATAGAAACGAGAAAATGAGACAAGTCATTCAAAAAATGCTGTATAAATCAACCTGTGAAATACATGGGAACTGATGAGAATCTGAAAGAATAAAAACAATTTACAATTTACTAAAACGGTTGATTACTTTCAGAAATGAGATAATTTTGTGTGGGCTCGTATTAAAAAACAGATCTCAAAGGGATCCAACTGTGAAGTTCCGCCCTCTAACAAGACTAAAATCAGTACAATGTAAAAGAATGTGTTCCACTGACAACATCTGCTGACATGGAACACACTCTGGTCGTGTATTACCCTCTAACAAAAAAGGAATGTGTAAGTCGTGTGTGACCGACATGACACCGTGTGAGAATAACATGATCACTTCTACAAATGTTACTGGGTGGGTAGTGATAAAAAATGTTTGGTCGGAAGCGATGGAGCTTGTTATTTGTCGCCCCATCCCATTCCGCCTGCCACACAGATTTGTGTAATTATTGATATGTGGTTTGAAATCACTGAATGGAATGTTAAAATCAGTGAGTGGCTAAGTTAAAGCCTGCTTTGCTGCACTGTCTACTCTGGTGTTACCAGCTATACCTACAAAACCGGATAACCAGCAAAACAGGATATCATATTGGTCAGACGTGAGAGTTGTTAACTTCTCACGAAGTTCCAAAATGAGAGGGCTTTTCAACTCGAGTTGAGAAAGGCAAGTAGAGAGGAAAGAGAGTCGGAAAAAATAATCGACTTCTTTTCTTCAACATTCTCGATGTATTCAAGCGCGAGCTGTAAAGCTTTAACTTCAGCTGTGAAAATAGAACTCTGATTCGGTATTCTGATTGGGGTGATACGATCACCAGTAACAGCAGCTGATGATACTTTGTCACTATCTGTCGATCCATCCGTATAGATCCTTGTATATGTACTATACTTGGACTTTATTTCGGCATATTTTTGTTTAAACTGCAAAGAATTTGTATCAGATTTTTTGGTAGAAGCAAGGTCCAAAATAACTGTAGGTTTTTTAAGATGCCGAGGAGGTGTTTGTGAATAATAATAATAAAATAAAAATACACTCACTGTTGCACTTGGTGAATTAGGTTTGCTGCCTTCTCATTTGCTGAGATTATTCGTGGTGTTTGATACTTCAGTTCAAAGAAGATAGCATGTTACAGACAATGCACCTTTCTGGAAAGTTATAAGGCAATATATTATATGTGGTTCAATTTTGCAGACTCCATGTGGGGTTTGAACATGTAAGGTATAGAGGAGATATTATTTTGGCAATGATTTAACAACACTCATAGAGGAGAAAACATTAAACTCAATTTCTGTTTGAAAAAGAGGTATTCATTCTCTTATGGCATTGTCCATCTGTGTGGGCATGAATTGGTTAACTTATTCGTGTAATGCAATGCCTTTTGAACAGAGATATAACAATCACAATTACACAAAATATTTTTGTTTCTTTATTGTGGTTGAACAACACTTCAACAGACAACGTCACATTACATTGTGTCGGACAGTTTTACGGGTAGGTGGATGAAGCCAGAGTACCCAAAGAGAACCACCGAACAGTGGTGATCAGCTGTCACACTCCCCAACCTAATGATTCTGCAGAAGCAGAGTTAACAGCGTTAACCCTTTACCTAACATAAAAAGCAGACATTTGGAAAAGAAATTCTTGAATAACTAATTTTTTTCATTTTTTGTCTAAAAAAACATAGCTTATGACCCTCGTTGGAACGAACTCGTTCCAACGGGGAGTCGTAACCTATGTTTTTGAGACAAAAAAATGAAAAAATAATGAAAATTAATTGGCGATTTTTTAGAATAGCGCTGACCGCTTTTGGCCATTACGTTAGGTAAAGGGCTAATCACCATCAGTATGCAGTACACCTAATACACAGCGCCACCAAATAGGCAATCGTGATGAACATATTAAACATTGTATGGAAGGTAAGTGTCAACAGACCAATCATATATTCCCCTCATCACCTGGTGCACTGAGTTTTAACATGTAAAATCAATAAGAATTTGTAAAATCCAGAGTGCAAAATATTTAGATAGAAATGTGAGTTTTACTTACTTTTCATTTTGTATCAAAATAAAGCACTGTATCTTACACAATAATGAGAGGTCATCCAGGTGTTGTTGACCAGACAGAGGTTGGGAGAACCTTGAGGGACAAAAGCTAAAACTTTCTGAAGCGAGCAAACTCACCATCTGTTACCAGTGGGAGTTCTGATATAGACACATTCAATGCTCTTCTTTGTAAAAGCACACTGCACACGAACTTGCCTCTGTTAGCAGTGGGAGTTTTTATATACAACCAACAATTGCAAGAATCATACCTTCACTTGTTGCCATCCAATGAAGATAGACTTTCAAAACATGAATTTATTAATCAAAGTTCATGAACTCACGATACCAATGGAAGTTCTCACCTTACCAATGGAAGTTCTGATATAAATTTCTTTTTTCCAGACTCCTGTAACGGCGCAATACACTAACTTGCCTTTGTTACCAGGGGAGGGGGGGGGGGGGGGGGGGGGGGTTGTGGATAAAGTAATACGTACTAAAGGTGAAAATAAACTGCACAGAAAGGGCTTCACCTAAGGGAGATACAAGTCAGTATTTTTTATAAAAGTGAAATCACGATCGGGAGCAGCATGTTGATCGACAGTGGATTGCCATGAAAAAACACAACAATTAGATTTTGATCTTATGAATTATTGGAATGACGTGCAATTTTTACGACATGATTATGCTGCATATCCTGGTACTGCACTCCCAGCAAAATTGAAAATGGTCAAAAATGAAAGCTGCATTGCAGGGAGCTAACTCAAAAGTTTAACAGCTGGTTTGACAAATCTATATCTTTCAGTACAGTATTATTCAATTTTCAAATTACTTGAATTACAATGAAAATTGCGGGCAGGAAAAATGAAGAACTACTTATATCTTATTCCCAATTTGCACATGGACGCCTACATATCAAATTTTCAAGCTGCAATTGTTTACAATAAATTACAACTGGGAATTTAGGCAGTTCACTCAAGATTGACAGAGATTGTTAATTTTCTATTTGCATAATTGGAAACATTTTTACTTGAAAATTCCTTATTTCGGCATTTATTTCGGCATAAGTATAGAGGCTAATTTTAATGCCATTCAATACCCCAGTAAGGAGACAATTTATTAGATGTGATGTGATGTACCTCTTCAGTGCTGTTAATTCTTATGCATATATGTTTTTTCTGTTTACAGTTGCATATTATTTCTCTCTCTTTCCTTAAAAGGAACAAGTGTTACTGTTATGAATGTTTACTATAGTGTTCTCATTGTTTAATTTATTTCAGTTTAGTTTGTTAATTTTCTTTTGGTCATGTAACATTATTCGTATCAGTGCTGCATGCAAAAAATGATTCAATATTAGAACCTTCTAATGATGTCATCTTCCTACATTTGGGAAAGATTACCAAAAGTAAACAAGCAGCAGCTGCACTTTTGGATTAACTGAAAAATTGCCGAACCATCTAAAGTTCTTAATTAATTTCAACAAATAGGTTCAGTTGAGAAATATTTATACCCCACATGAAATGCTAAGGGCATTAAGTGTTACCCTGGTCTGTCTGTGTTCATCAGTACTTAGGACGGTATCTTTAGTTTCGGTGACCAGATGGTGACTTGTGCCTGCATTGAGACATTTTTTCAAACTTTCAAATATTGTCTAAAAGGGCAAAATACAGGTCAAGATCTCATTGGGCCGTATTCGCATTCCCTCTTTTAGAGTTATTCCCTTTTTACTTTGTGAAATATTACACTTCTCTTCTCTTGGTTATCAGGTGATAGTTTGAGGATGCATTCAGATATTTTGGAGAAAATTTGAAATACATTTATCATCTATAATGAGAAAAAAAAACAAATAAGTTCGCAGTTGCCTATTTTTGCATAATGACAAAAAACCAAATTAGTTTGCCTTTGCTTATATCCGCATTATCGATTTTAATAACTTTCAACTATTTTGTAAAATTAGAAAATACAGGTCAAGTTCACATTTGGCCATACTCGCATTCTCTTTTCTACACTTATTCTTCTTGATTTGGTAAAAAATAACTAATTTTATAGATTTTATGGAAAAAATACAGTTCAACAAACTGTCTCTAGGTGTGGTACAGATTTCATTAAAATTATAATTTAACCCTCCACCCAAATGTAGCAGCCAAAAATGGTCAGTGCTATTCACAAAAATCACCATTCAATTTTCATACTGCTTCCCTTCTTGGGTCTGAAATGAAATAGACAATAATTGTGTCAAGTGATTATGAAGTTATTCTAGGCACTAGTGGGCAGTTTAACATTACATTCAAATAGAAGTTAAAAAAGTGGAGGGTTTCACGCATGTCGCTTGGGTACATATTATACTTCATTTTATGTCCCCTACAATGAGAGGATGCCATTATGTCACCCATACGCCCATCTATAAACAGTTGGTTTCTATCAATTATCAGTAGTAGTGCTCGCACGTTTCATGTGGAGGTTGGGGGATCTCATGTGACGTCATAGTCACGTGACGTAGTGGCGCCATGTTGTGTTGTTATGGTAACCCGCGTGAGCGGCCATGTTGTGACGTCATCTCCATAGTGATACGTGGTGGTAGTACGCATGCGCAGCGCGTGTTGTTAGGGTGATACGTGTTTCCGTCGTCCATTTTTTATACTGGAAGCCGCCATCTTGGTTTCTATGGTAGCACGTGATTGCTATGTTACCAATGGCTTCTAACAAGACAGGGGTATGTTCGGGGGTGTGTTCCTTTGTAGACGAGTAAATCTGATTACCACAAACAACCCGACAATCCCTCCAAATCACCAAAATCCACCCAAAATCACCGATGATGATTTTATAAAGGATCTTTCTTTTAAGTGTAAGTTTATCCTACCCACTTTGATTTTAGAAAATCAACTTCTCGAGTCTGTTTTCTATGATTACAAATCCTCTGCTTTTAGCACGAGGTGACTTCCACGTATTGCGCGAGACGATTCCTCCACAACTAATGTGCGAGATGAGATTCCTCCGCAACTACAGTGCGAAACGATTCCTCCACAACCATTGTGCGAGATGAAATTTAGAAAACAATACCTCGACATAATTCCAGGGTACCCACCCGATACAAATCCTCTGCTTTTAGCACGAGGTGACTTCCACGTATTGCGTGAGACGATTCCTCCACAACTAATATCCGAGTTGAGATTCCTCCGCAACTACTGTGCGAAACGATTCCTCCACAACCATTGTGCGAGATGAACTTTAGAAAACAATACCTCAACATAATTCCGGGGTACCCACCCGAGTACTAATAGCTGATAAAACCATACCTACATCAGCCTTGCACGTAGTGTAAACAAAACCTACGGCTTATACCAACTTCTCTACACGCTGATAACAGCTGTTTGAACGATCCACTGTACGTGACAATTTCACAAGCTGATCTAATCATATCAGTTAGAATTCTCCCAGAATCCCTTTTTGGATCCCAATCCCATGACGTTTTTCCCCTATTAAGAATAGCACGTAGTGCCATAGGACAAATTTACCCAGAATTTTCTGCTTCTATCTATATATGCAATAGTTATCGTTAATCTGGCCATGTTCCTTTATTCTAGAGTATACTCCAGTAGCGTAGAAGAGCCTATTATTTGGAACAGCTTTACTTATTATTACTATATTTAGCAATTTCCGGTCTATTCTTGTTAGTTCTGACCCTATTCTGAGTACTCTTGTTGTTTCATTTATATAACTAACCAATCAGATTGCTTGATTTCCCATAACCTGTATACAGAGTTATCTCCCTAGTGTATAATAAAAGACTATATTCAATGGCAATATCCCCAGGCACCCCAATTTCGGCACCCCTTTTTTGAATAAACTAATGGCCTTCGGCACCCCTTTTTTCTGAAATGAGGCTAAGAGTCGTTCGAGGAGTCACTCGAACGAGCAATTGCTCGTTAGCTCATTTGCTCGATGGGATTCGAGTCATTCGAGCAGTATGTCGAGTCACTCGATCGAGTAATTACTCGATAGCTCATCTGACAAAAACGGGATTCTCCAGAAGGCACCCCAATTTCAGCACCCCTTTTTGGAAAACATATGGCCTTCGGCACCCCTTTTTTCTGAAATGAGGCTAAGAGTCGTTCGAGGAGTCACTCGAACGAACGATTGCTCGTTAGCTCATTTCCTCGATGGGATTCGAGTCATTCGAGCAATATGTCGAGTCACTCGATCGAGCAATTACTCGATAGCTCATTTGACAAAAAAGGGATTCTCCAGAAAGCATCCCGATTTCGGCACCCCTTTTTGGAAAACCTATGGCCCTCGGCACCCCCTTTGTTGTCGTACGAGGCCATAAGGGCTATGTAAAAGCCCTCAATGAGGCATTTTATACAGCGCTCAATGTAAAATATCTATAAACAGGCTATATAAGAGATTCCGTAATTGAGATTCCTATCCGACTCCGTAAAGTTGTATTCCGTGTTTTTACATAAATTATCGAGGGTATTAAAGAAACTTTCTATATTAGTATTAACGTGTATAATACAACATAATGATGTAGTTTGTTGTATAACTGAGAATTTGTGTTTATTATGATAGATTCCGGACACTGAGTTCCGCCACACATTCTCAATGTTTTAGTCTACCCAACCTAGCCAGCGTCTGACACGAACTATAACATTGGAGAGTTTTGTTTGTTTTCCCCTCTGTTGCAAATGTTTCACGTATCCAATAATTTTTGGCTTTGTGTGTGAATATTGTATATTAAAATCTTTTACTATGACTGCGCGTCCATATCATTACAAGAAAGTATAACAGGTTGTCCACGAGAAATTCCCGAAAGCTGTTGAAGTGACAATTAGTATTTCTAATGGATTTTACGTTCAAAACAATTGCGTGTAACTAACAAAGAAATATGGTTAGTAACACCCTAGTAATATTTATGAAGCAAGCGATGTCTAAGAATTATTTTGGTATATTACTTATTAGAAAGCATTACCAAATAGTGAAACGCCAATACATTTAGTGTCAACGATGAAACACGAATGTCTGGAACCGAAAGAAATGTCTGCTTCGATACTCGCAAGTAAACAAAGGCTTTCTTAGACGTCCGTCAGGAGTTTATAAAATAACGCTGGAAGCGTTCGTCGGGCTACCTTTCTCGCAATGGATTTTCTCCCAGTTGAGCTAAGAGACAAAATTTATAAACTGGTGGTTCGAGTGAACTACCATTCACTAATGGAAGAAATGCATTTCTTCCATTACAGAAAGGTGGTTCGTATGAAACACCTTTCTGTAATGAAAGAAATAAGAGGGGGGTGGCGGGACTGGGTCTATAGGACCCAGTCCTATAGCGAATACAGGGAAAGAATTATAGAAAATCCGATGCGTTTCCCAAGGGGAAGCAAATTTGGGCAGCGATCATAGATCGCTGCCCAAGGCCCTTTTTAGGGCCGCCTCAATAATATAAAGATAGACCCATTGCCCACATTCAAAAGTATTCAGGTCACCGCAGTGGTGTTCCGATTACTTTTTAAGCCTGGTCACGTATGATCGCCCTTTCCGTCGGTCACCCATCATTTTTGACCTAAGAAAGAAGAGGTTCTGTGAAAAACATCACTTTCGTTAGTAAAAGACCCCAGGCAAAACTGAATCATTCTCTTAACATACAACCATCTAGGAGCTAAAGTAGTTATTGGGGTTCATCGTATAGGATTGAGCGTCCTGTAGTTCACAATGGAGGGTAGAATTTTTCGATAATTTATGAAAAAAACACGGAATCCAACTTTACGGAGTCGGATAGGAATCTCAATTACGGAATCTCTTATATAGCCTGTTTATAGATATTTTACATTGAGCGCTGTATAAAATGCCTCATTGAGGGCTTTTACATAGCCCTCATGGCCTCGTACGACAAAAAGGGGGTGCCGAGGGCCATAGGTTTTCCAAAAAGGGGTGCCGAAATCGGGATGCTTTCTGGAGAATCCCTTTTTTGTCAAATGAGCTATCGAGTAATTGCTCGATCGAGTGACTCGACATATTGCTCGAATGACTCGAATCCCATCGAGCAAATGAGCTAACGAGCAATTGTTCGTTCGAGTGACTCCTCGAACTACTCTTAGCCTCATTTCAGAAAAAAGGGGTGCCGAAGGCATATGTTTTCCAAAAAGGGATGCTGAAATTGGGGTGCCTTCTGGAGAATCCCGTTTTTGTCAGATGAGCTATCGAGTAATTACTCGATCGAGTGACTTGACATACTGCTCGAATGACTCGAATCCCATCGAGCAAATGAGCTAACGAGCAATTGCTCGTTCGAGTGACTCCTCGAACGACTCTTAGCCTCATTTCAGAAAAAAGGGGTGCCGAAGGCCATTAGTTTTTTCAAAAAAGGGGTGCCGAAATTGGGGTGCCTGGGGATATTGCCATTGAATATAGTCTTTTATTATACACTAGGGAGATAACTCTGTATACAGGTTATGGGAAATCAAGCAATCTGATTGGTTAGTTATATAAATGAAACAACAAGAGTACTCAGAATAGGGTCAGAACTAACAAGAATAGACCGGAAATTGCTAAATATAGTAATAATAAGTAAAGCTGTTCCAAATAATAGGCTCTTCTACGCTACTGGAGTATACTCTAGAATAAAGGAACATGGCCAGATTAACGATAACTATTGCATATATAGATAGAAGCAGAAAATTCTGGGTAAATTTGTCCTATGGCACTACGTGCTATTCTTAATAGGGGAAAAACGTCATGGGATAGGGATCCAAAAAGGGATTCTGGGAGAATTCTAAGCCAGAACATTACTCCTGTTCAATCGAACGCACCCCTTATACCCCTTAGTACTATGGCACTACGTGCTAAGTCAATAAAGCCGATAAAATGGGAAAATAAAGTCAATTTCGGTGATTTTGGGTGGATTTTGGTGATTTGGAGGGATTGTCGGGTTGTTTGTGGTAATCAGATTTACTCGTCTACAAAGGAACACACCCCCGAACATACCCCTGTCTTGTTAGAAGCCATTGGTAACATAGCAATCACGTGCTACCATAGAAACCAAGATGGCGGCTTCCAGTATAAAAATGGACGACGGAAACACGTATCACCCTAACAACACGCGCTGCGCATGCGTACTACCACCACGTATCACTATGGAGATGACGTCACAACATGGCCGCTCACGCGGGTTACCATAACAACACAACATGGCGTCACTACGTCACGTGACTATGACGTCACATGAGATCCCCGATGAGATCCCCCAACCTCCACATGAAACGTGCGAGCACTACTACTATTATCTAACAAATACCATCACAGGTGATTTCATGTGTTTTGTGTAGAGGGTGGGTAGGTGAAGGTTCCTTTCGATAATTGCCCGGATTTGATATCCATTATGGACAACTTAGCGGGCACCTTGATTATGTTTTTCATCAATTGATGCAAGAATGTATTTCACGGATCAGGCACATCTCTTGTTGAGAGTGGATAGTGAAAGTACCTTTTCGATAATTATCCAAATTTGATATGATATATGCTATGAGTGTCAGGGCGGGAATCGTTATTTGGGTTTTGGTTAATCAAAATTGTATCGTTTCTGAAAATAATCAACCTTTTTACAAAATTTTAAAATTGTTTTTATTCTTTTTATCTGGATTCTTCAAGTCTAAATTCATTAGGTTAATTTATAAGGGTTTTTTCTGCTGTCAAATAACTCTTGTTTTTACATGAGGATTGTAGTTATTTTCCATTTTTATTCAAACCTCTTACTTCATATATGACAGTACCACGTTTTACATTTGACCGTTTTCTAGCCACGATATAGCCTTAGTTGCGGATGTGGCGTTAAGCACCAATAAATAAACTAGAGGTACTGTGAGCAAGCTCACAAAGTGATACCCCCGCGCCTGAAATGTATAAGTTATTATTATTATCTCCCCTTGGAAATGTCAGAACGGAATTATATTGCTTCATGCACATCTTCATATGGAGTTCTTCCATAAAGTTTCATGAAAATTCTTCAAACGGTTTAGGAGGAGTTGCGCTTATAAGGATGGACAGACGGACAGACGGACGGACGGACGGACAGGGTGATTCCTATATACAAACTTTGTTTGTGTGGGGTATAATAAATTACCTTGGTAACAACACTTTCACAGGTCAGTCTTATCTCTTGATTATGGGGGTGGGGAAAGGTTTAGATAATTGGTTACCGTCCATTAACTCAAAAATACATTCGTCGATCATTTTGATTTCTTGATGATGTTTTGAGGATGGATAGTGGAGGTTTCTTTCATTAACTGTGCAGGTTAGATATCCAATATGACCACCCCAGTGGACACTTTGACTTTGGTTTTCTGTCAACACAAGAAATTACAAGAATCCCTTCAATGATCAGTCTCATCTCTTGAGGATGCAATGAATATGAGTATTGGAAGGTTCTTTTTGATAACTGTCCAGGTCCAATGTTGAAATTGGCTCGCAGCCAATCTGATTTGGAGATGTTGGACAGTCTTATCTCTTGGCAATGTATTGCTGATGACTAATGGAAGCTTCTTTCAGGTTATTGGTCGCGTCCATATCACCAAATTTCAACTTTTCACTGACTTTGTAAAATTGCATTCAGAAGCACATGCCATGCTTTGCAATGCTATTCTTGGCAATTCCTTTGACCTTTTTATCATTTATCATGCATACACTAGTCACAGGTAGTATTCTTGTTGAGCTCTATATATGACATTCCCTAAAACTAGTAAAATGTTTTGTTTACTTAATGTCTTCTATAAAAAAGTAGTTAGGTACCTTTCGATTCATTTTTATATATGAACACCCAGCATTTACAGGCAAGTAACATTATTTTTAAGAAAACTATTTTTCATTCATCTTCAACTCGAAACAGCGATTAAAGTGAATTGAATCATCTTCTATTACCCATATCCTCTGATCCAATGTAAGTGGTTCTTATTTTATTATTGCATTTTCACAATTAAATTGTTGACAAAAATCCTCATGTGGCTCAAGAAATTATGATCTTCATATAACAGTTTCTTTTCAAAAACTTTCAACCTAATCAGTAGAGAAAATACTCAAGTGATCATATCTCTCCAATACCTCAAGTTGTATTTTTACAAAACCGTTGTATGGGATGGTCTTGTTTACAGAAATACATTTAGGCATGAAGTTTGGCCTCAAATAAGAATTTGCCCGGAAAAAAAATTTCTTGGTGTCAACTGGCAGGTCTCATAAAAACATTTTGTGATAAATAGTTTTCAACCTTAGTCACAACTACGAGGCCGATTTGCCCCCTCCCCCACTAAAAAATTGACTAATCAGGAAAAAGATGGGAGGGTTATGTTGGCCCTCTAGCCATGATTTAGAGTTTGCCACTTTTAGACTACTTATTTATTACTCCAATGCACACTCTGTCAAGAAAGGGTATTTTCAAGCAGGTTTTTTATTCTTGAGGTTTAATGACACTTTCAAAAAGCCAAGGCATCCCCGTGCCAGGCAAATTTACAGATGGTGGAAGCCAGAGTACTCAGAAAAAGCCACCCAGTGGTAGTGAGCAGTTGTCCAACTCACCAACATACAAACTCCATACAGGCAAGGTCAGCACTGGTTGAAGAAAAGCGCTCCATCGACGTGCAGTACACCTTAATACACAATGCCACCGTGTCCCCACATAGGCAACTGATCGGGATTAAATGTGTTGCGCAGACCCTATTGAAGTTATCCATCAGCTCAAACCGTGGACCTCTTATTTTGAAGTAGTAGCAGTTAATGTTCCTATAATGCAACTGGGAGTATTATAATCCCTGATGGGTACGGGTGTGGGATGGGAAAATCTCACCCGATGGCAAGATATTTGGGCCAGACACGAGGCTTGCCGAGTGTCTGGACCAAATATCTTGTCCCGAGGGTGAGATTTTCCCATCCCACACCCATCAGGGATTATTTTTCTCCCCCCCCCCCCACCATACAGCGGTTACGTTAGCCAGAGGTAATCGGCTGTCACATGCTGATATAATCAACTCATTTGGTATTCGTTATTGTGAAAAACTAATGACACCATCGGAAAGAGCATGCAAAAATTATGTATATACCAAAGGTATATACCACGAAATCAACTAGGAACGGTGGCATCTTGGGGTCTAAAGAGTTTTAGATCATCAAACTTTGAACACACGGTATTCTGATGACGTTAATATGACTTAGTTGGTAGCCAAATACTATGCATCGCGTCATAATAACGTTATAAATGTATAACGTCACGTGGGTGGGGTGGGATACATCTGTCTCTCCCTGCTATCTCACCCTGGACAGACGTATGTTACACATGCAGTGGGGGGGGGGGGGGGGGGAGAAAACAAATTCCATCTCGTTTGACAGAGCTCAATGAGAAATGTGAAAACAATATTTACATTGGGGTGTGTTTTTGACTGCATTATGAAAAAAGTTTCATTTGCTTTTCAAAAATTCAAAACATCAAAAAACATTTCTCTGTTGGCTGGGATCAGAAGAAGTCAGACAAAACGAATTTATAAATCGGTGTCTATTCACATCTTTTTAACATTTCAAGAAAACAATGTCAATCACTAGAATTTTAACATTTGATATGTTAATACTTGTCAGTTTCAAAACACTTTCTAAAAATATCTTCAAAATATCTGGGTATTAAATTTTAGATAATGAATAATTCTGATCAATTTGCTTTTTTGTAATTCGAGTTGTCATTTCTCATCAAGAACACTGCTTAAAGTTTATGACAACAGTTCTGTTTGTCACATAAACTGCAGGAGCCCACCAGTATATTGGTGCATCTTCCAATAGAAGGGGAAGACTTTCTGATAAAACACTGATGTTGTAAAATTTGTAAATTTTCGTGGTCTTAGACTTTTCCATTAGAAGTTAGGCCAAAAAAGTATCGGCTCTCAGGAAATCTCTCATTGAAATTGAACACCCCCACTCCATTGAACATTTTTGTTGGTCTGTGGTGTCTTCCAGAATTAGGAAATCATGAGAATTTAAATTTTTAACACCTTTGATTGCTCTAAATTTATTTGCACATGTTTTCAGCAAAGCACGATAAAAAATACAGTGTCTATTCATACACGTCCAGTTGGTTGTGTTCTTCAGAAAATAACAAAAATATGTGAAAGTTATTTATTTTTTGAAAAAGATGCATAAGTACAATTAAAAATAAATGTACTTAAAATTTATCTCCAGTTGACACATTTTCTTACATTGATTTTAAAATTCCTCTCAAAGTGCCTCCACTCCAGTCTGTTTCCATTCTCATTTTCCTGATGTCCTTAAAGGTAGTTCGAGATTTTGCTATTCTTTTGACCCCCACCCACTCTGTTATCAGGTTGTGATCCCCATCCAATTCAAAAACGCCTCATCTTTTTCCATGTCTATGACCTCCCCCACATCTCTTGGTCGGTGGGAGCAGAGTCAAGTATTTATTGTCTTTCTGTCGTTCCTTTCCCAGGTCCATTTACGTACACTTTGCATCCCTATTCAATATCTTCAGACCCACTTCGTTTGTAAATTCCTAGAGCATGAGAAACTTATTTTATGTATATATCACGGAATCTCGTCGTATCAGAACATAAATAATCCGGTCCTGTTTTAACCCTTTACCCAACGTAACGTTCAAAACCGTCAGCGTTATTCTCAAAAATAGACAAATAATTTTCATTATTTTTTCCATTTTTTGTCACACATAGGCTATGACCCCTCTTTGTAACGAGCCCGTCAAGCTCGTTCCAAAGAGCAATCATAACCTGTTTTTGAGACCAAAAAAAGAGAAAAATTAGTTATTCAAGAATTTTGTTTGCAAGTGTCGTCTGCTTTTCATGTAAGGTAAAGTGTTAATCATAAAAACAATTTAGAAACTGAAAAGTAAATATGAATATTTTACAAGGGTGGGTCTAAAAAAGTAACTAAGTCTGTAGTTTAGTTCACACTAAAAACCAGTCCCACAGAGTTTTGCAATCAAACGGATGTTAGAACGGAGTGGAACAAGGTAATACGAAGAAGGTCCGGGTGGAAACTCAATGATATATATTACTTTTGTGGGGGAATTTCGTCTGGAAATGAATTTTCCACAATCGAAGAACGACTAAAATGCTAACCTTCCGGGGTGCGAAACGCAGGAGGGACAGCAGAAAAAAATTGAAGTGTGCATCCCTGGAGATATTTACATACATAAACTTATAAAAAGCTATCAATAAAAAACCCACAGAAATCTCGTGGAATAGATTAGATTCCTTAGGAAAATAATTTGAAAAAAGATGTCTGATCGGGAACAACAAAAGGATGGAGTGTTAAAAGCCTTGTCCTGAAACCAATACTTTCCAATCATTCTAAATTCCTTCCCATCATCCAGAAGAATGTTATATTTATATATTTATTTGTGCTTAACGCCACATCAGCAGCAAAGGCTATATCATGGCGAGAAAACGATGGGAACTAAAACGTCATTATCAGTTATGAAGTAAAAGATTGAATAAAAATAAAAAATAACTACAAGACCAACAATGAGTAATGAGATAAGAGAAGTGAATAACTGATAAATCAGCCTGATGAACTGAGACTTAAAGTCTAGATTAAAAAGAATAAAAATTTTTTTTAAATTTATTGAAAAGGTTGATTACTTTCATAAATGATACAATTTCGTGTGGGCTCGTAATAAAACCGATCTCTAAGAGATCCAACAGTGAAGTACTGCCCTCTAACATGATTAAAATCAGTGCAATGCAAACGAATGTGCTCCACTGACAGCACTTGTTGGCAAGGAACACATTCTGGTGGCACACTACCCTCTAACAAAAAGGAATGTGTTAGTCCTGTATGACCAATATGGCATCGTGTCAAAACTACGCGATATTTTCTGCAAAGGTTACAAGACATGTAATGGTCGAAAATAAGTGGTCGGATGCGATGGAGCTTATTATTAGTTGCCCCATCCCAATCCGTCTGCCACATAGATTTAATGTAACTACTGATATGAGGCTTGAAATCACTGTAAGGAATATTAGAATCAGTGATTGGCTTGTTTTGCTGCACCGTCTGCCTTGGTGTTACCGGATATACCACCAACGTATCTAGGTAACCAACATAACACGATATCATATCGGTCAGACAACAGAGTATTTTAAGTTCCAAAAATGAGTGGGTTCTTAAACTTGGGATTGATTAAAGCAAGCAAAGAGGAAAGAGAGTCAGAAAATAGAATCGACTTCGTTTCCGCACATTCTCGATGTGTTCAAGCACTAGTTGTAATGTAAAAACTTCAGCTGTGAAAATCGTACTTTTATTTGGTATTCTGATTGAGGTGACCTGATCACCAGTAACAACAGCTGATGATACTTTGTAGCCATCTTTAGATCAATCTGTATAGGTCCTTGTATATGTACTATACTTGGACCTTATTTCGCCATATTTTTGTTTAAACTGCAAAGAATTTGTATCAGAGTTTTTGGTAGCAGCAAGGTCTAAAATAACAGTAGATTGTTTAAGCTGCAATTGAGGAATATGTGGCTTACGGTTTTCTTTTATCGAAGTAGATTCAATCGAATCAGACTCCATATGGGGCTTAATTCGAATTCCCAAAGGAGGAATTTGCTTCGGTTGTCGGGAGAAAATTCAACATTTTGAGGGTCCGATGCACAATTATATAAGCAAGATTTGATGGATTTGCCAAAAGTTTTGATGCGTATTGGAGAGTCAGTTTAACTCGGCGTTTCTCGAGAGAAGGCTCCACTGCGTCAACAAGCATCGAATTTATTGGTGACTTCTAAAAGCACCAAGGCTGATTCTAATACCACTATTATGAAATGCATCAAGAAGTTTGAGATACGACTTTCTTGCAGAACCGTAACAGAAGAATGCCTTCTCATTCTGGATTTGTGGGAGTGTTTTGTAATTCTTGTACAAGATTATTGCGGACCACTTATGCGTTATATTCATGTACACAGCCTCGAAAAGTTATCAGAAAATGAACAATAAATTGTTTGTGGCTCTTTACACACGGACTATATGAAAATATGATGAGCGTTTTAACTTCACTTGATCTTTTACCTAACATAAATTGGGATTGACACTTTCTGTGGAAAATCATGAATATTTACTTTTCATTTTTTGCCTCAAAAACAACATTTATGACCCCTCCCTCATTGGAAATGAGCTTAACAATTTCTTTCCAACGAGTGGCCTCAGCTACGTTTTGAGGCATAAAACCAGCCATCAAAAAAGAGACTTAGCGATGCATGGGGACAGGGCGGTTCCGTAGGTTGGCACCGGAAACAATATATGCTTGCTGCCAGTGATTCAAATATCAAGAGTCACCAGAAACGATCCAGCTCACCTGCTGCAATTACTGTGTGATTGCACAATTGTACATCCCGCATTGTTTTATTTAACAAATGGGTGGGACAAAACAAAAACATTCATACGATAAGAAAATTATACATGGAGTTATAGAAGACTCACCTCGATCAATCAAATGCAAGTAAATCGGAAAACATTAAAAAATAAATTATTGAGCCTTGCATTTGAAACAAACTTAAAATTAATAAAAGTGGCATTTTTTGTGGATATATACGTGACGCTTGACGTTACATTTACGTTAAGTAAAAGGTAAATATTTTGGTGTCCTAACTTTAACATTCTTTTGCAGGAAAAAGGAATAAGACTACCTTCTGAGGCTTCAAATGGGATTACTTCTATAAATGTGCTTGTCAAGGACGGAGAAAGAACAACATCATGATTGTTTTGGAGTACTTCAGTCACACAAGAATCTATCGGTTGATCAACGAATGCATTTGCAAAATATAAATTCACAAGACGGAAAAACACAATTATTGTCCACAAAGCAGACAAAGATACGGACACACGTAACGATATTCACCTCGCGATCTCCACAGCTGGTGGTGTGCATCTTGTTTTAGCAACTGAGATGAAGGGAATGTATCAATTCAGAACATTATTTTGGGTATGTCAGACTATTAGACGGTCGGAAAAACTTCACAACAGCGAAATTGAGACCTTCAAAGTTGAGAGTATGCATGTTCGCCTAAAAAGAACAGGAATTACTTCTGTGGGTTCAAAAAGGGATTCCTTTTGTAAATGTGCCTATCCAAGACGGAGAAAGGACATCATAATTGTTTTTGTGTGCCTCAAACATGCACTCATCTATCCTGTGGTCAGCGAATGCATCCGCAAAATATAAATTCACTAGACTGATAAAGACAATTGTCCACACCAAAAAATGCAGAGGAACGTATGAATGGTTTGAGGTATTTCAAAACCATTAAACTGTTGGAGAAAACTTTACATCTGCGAACTTGAGATCCTCACAGCTGAGACTAGTGAGAGTATGCATGTTCGCCTAACACCTAAAATGAAGGGGGAGCATCACCATCGCCCATATTTGACACTTTAGGTTTTATATTTCTAATTAAAAGAATTACCAACACCCAAGACTCCGCGGCCCAAATCGATATAATTAATACCTTTGACGTGAGGGAGAAAAAAGGGTGGGCAATATGTTATACGTGCCCATAACGGGTCAAGTGTTGATCTAATTTCCAAATGTGATTTGTGAGACGAGTATTTTTTCAAAGGTGCCATGCTACAAGTAACGGGAACCTTAGTTTAGAAAGTTTATGTTTATAAATAAATACTTTTGTTACAATTTATTGGAGAGTGTCTGTTGGCACTCTCCAATAAACATTAACAAACATTTTTTTATTTAAATAATTGTTTTCTAATGTTGACCAAAACACGAATGCATACAGCGTACTAGAGTAGCTGTCAGCACTTTTCAATAGAGTTATGATGGAAATCGTTAGCAATCAACCCGTCCCAATTAACAAAGCGACAACTCCATGTAATTGCAGAACTGCTCTGGGTAACTTTTTTTTATGTAACACGACTTCAGGGCGACATTTGCAAAAAATACCCCAAACGTTTTTCCACTTGTATCCCCACAACACAATTTACCAGCCCGTTCCATTAAGCGGGGCATAAGTTATGTTGCAGAGGAAAAATTAAATTGTGAATTTCGTGAATGACGCTGAGTGGACATGATCGTTATCAATGTAAAGGGCTAAAAGTGAACCTGTCGTGCTTAGTAGTGTGAAGACATATATAGCACGTGTCGTTAGAGGTCACGTTTAGAAGTGGTCATAGTGTTTTATGGCGGTCGTTATGTCCTGTTTCCAAGATGGCACATTGTGGCCATGTCAGGTATGGATGGGTGAATTTGTTCCTTTGGGGTATGTTCTGTATGGGATCATTAGTGCTCCTAAAAATTCAAATCATTGAAGACACCGATTCTCTCTGCCGGGTGATTGCTAAGGCCGTCGTGTTGGAACTATAGGGTGGTGCATGATTATATTCGGTATGGAGTTTATCATATCCTGTATCCTACCTGCCACTACCTTCTTCCACCTACCCTATCTGTCTCTATTTTCTCGTTCCCCCCACTGGTCTATGTAGCCGGGACTCTGTTTCGATTACCTCGTCTGGCGCCAAGAACACGTAGAATTCTGTTGCCTTCGATCAAACTTTATTTGCTTGCCCTGATTTGGGTCGAGCCTTGTCTTTTTCACACAGACATATCGTCCTTGTCACAATCTTGACCTTTGTGATTCCGAATGACTGGTCGAATAAGTCCAAGGAGTACCCGTTACGAAGCCTAATTGTTTTAAGCATAAAGAGAGGTGCTCGAACCGGATGCTTTCTTGAACGACTTTAGTTTCATTCAATCAGCGGAGAATCACACGAGGATGAATACATATGCGATGCAAAAGCGTCTAGAGGCTAAAGGGAGGAAAAACAATAGGCTACCTTGTATCCCGAGAAAATGTAGGGTCTTGAAAGGCAATGACTGCTGGATTCAGGTACAAAAGGTTAGGTATGTGTCTGATATCCAAGGTTGGCACAGTTGTCACAGCCAACAGATGCTCCCCGAAATGCAACTTGTTGGAAACAACTGAGTTTTTCAAATGCAAAACTGTGAAATGGTTTAAGCCATATAAAAGGTACAAAAACATGTGGAAGGACAAGGGTAACAGAAAACAAGAAACCTGAATTAAAAGCCCCTCGGAAAGGAGATTAAACTGGCCTTTGACGACTGCTTAATTAGGGTGAATGTATAAGCAGGTTTGATTATACATGCCCTGGGAATTTAAAAAGATACATAAGAAATGTATTATTTAACCATTTTGCCAGGGGCATAACTCTAGAACGCGAAATGCCATAACAGTGAAAATCGAACCTGACCTGCATTTCATGGTAGGTAGTAATGTTGCCAGATTGTAAGGTCCTACATCAAAGCGAACTATAGTTGTCACCCGAAAACCATTGATTGTACAATCTTGTCACCTTTCAAGGGGTATAATTCTGGTACGGTGAAGGTTATATCGGCGAGAAGATTCCAGAATCAAGCGAATTGACTGAAAGTATAAAAAAGGCTAATGCAAGTGAAGAAATTAAATAGGCTCTCGACAGATATGAGTCGCATCTTCTCGAAATATTGGAATGTTCGTGGAAAAGAGGGTGAACAGTACCGATACTACTCACTGAAGAAATGGGTGGATTTATCAATATCATTGAGATCCCACTATGCCTCCAAAGAAAATGTTTAGGCTAAAAAAAGTGTTTTGATTCTCAGGCAATCCCTCATTGAATTTGACCCCCCCCCCCCCAAATTTTTACCATCGGCATCTGACATACAAGTATAGCGTTGAAGAGTTTTGTCTGTTTCTCCCCCACCCCCACCCCCCACGTTGGAAACGATTCATGTATACAATGATTTACGGAGCTGTGCGTTAATATTGTATGTTACATCTTTTATAATGATTGCTCGCCCATATTATTACAAGAAAATGTAGCATTTTGCGCACGAAAAATGGCTGAGAGGTGTTCAAGTGACAATTAGTATTTCCAACGCGTTCAACGTCTGAAATAATTGCATGTAACTGACGTAGAAATATGGTTAGTAACACAATAGTAACATGGATGAAAACAGTAATATTTACCGATTAGTTTGATGTATCATTTATCAGAAGAAAGCATTAAAAACGATGAAATTTCAACACATTTTGTGTGAACGATTAAACACAATTACCTGGAACCGAAAGAAATTTCCGCTTCGATACCCTTTGGTAAACAAAGGTTTTCTTAGAAATCGGTCATGAGTTCATAAAATAACGCTAGAGCGTTCATCGGGCTACCTTCTCAAAATGGATAGATTACATTTTGAAATAAGAGATTTATATTTTGGTGGTTCGTGTGAACTACCAAGTCGTCATGAGGGAATTTAGAAGTGGTTGGCGGGACTGGGTCTTTAGGATTCAGTCCTATGAAGAATTTAAAAAAATGGTTGCCGCCAATCTCATGAAGTTTCCGAGAAATTCCTGATTTCGGCAGCGATCATAGATCCTGCTCAATTACAACAAACAGCCCTTTTCAGGGCAACCTAAATAGTATAAAAGATAAGACTCATTGTCCACATTCAAAATTATTCAGGTTACCACAATGGTGTTCGGATTGTCAAGCCCAAAGACAGTTTTCTTAGTTTGGTTACTTATGAATAGAAGCTAATGATAGGACAGATAGAGACCATAGACAAGTAGTGGCATTGGATCTTTGGAGATGACGAGTGGTCTAGATGCTGTAGGGGAGCTAGGAGCCATATAGGAGCTAGGAGACATATAGGAGCTGGGTCAAGGTATCCTTAAATATCGAAATGAGGCTAAGAGGGCTAAGAGGGCTGGCAAATTAGCCCTCATTGAGGGATTTCTCATGGCCCTCATACGACAAAAAAAGATGCTCCAAATAATACAATACCAGGTCATAGGTATCCTCAAATACCCGTATGTGCTAGTGCAGAATGTGTCACCTTGTGCATTTTCACAAAAGCACATATCGATCGACACATCCAAAGTATCCTATAAAAAGTATCCTCGAAAGGTATCCTCAAATAATACAATACCAGGTCTTAGGTATCCTCAAATACCCGTATGTGCCAGTGCACAATGTGTCACATTGTGCATTTTCACATAAGCACATATCGGCACACCACATGACAAGTATCCTATAAAAGGTATCCTCAGATAATACAATACCAGGTCATAGGTATCTTCAAATACCCGTATGTGCCTGTGGTAGCGCACAATGTGCATTTTCACAAAAGCACATCCATAAAGTGCCTATGTGCTAGTGCGCATAGGCACATACGGGTATTTGAGGGTACCTATGACCCAGCTCCTACACATCTCTCATACAGCTCCTACACAGGTAGTCTTACCTCGAGTGACTCCATATACTGCTCGAACGACTCGAATCCCATCGAGCAAATGAGCCTTAGATCAATTGCTCGATCGAGTTACTCACACATACGACTCTTAGCCTCATTTCGGTATTTAACCCTTTGCGACTACAATACGTAATAGTACGTACGAAAATCGCAGAGCGTTGCGACTACGGTACGTAAATAATACGTACTCCGACTTTGAACCCGAGCGGCTGGTTTTTCGTCCAGGAACATGATACTTCATAATTACATTAAATAGGATGGATGCCAAGTGCATGTGCATGGTAGACCAATCAATATTTTCAACGTGCAGCCACAAGGCTGCACGTTGCAAATATTAATTGGTCTACCCCCAAATAATGAATATGGACTCTTCCTGTTGCTATCGTTGAACTGATATGGAAGGTACCACCAGGGTTCAAATGGCTAATGATTGTGTTTGACGTCGCCAAAACCTGGTTCTTCGTGACGTTAAAACGTCACGATAACCGTAGTCGGAAAGGGTTAAGGATACCTATGACCCAGCTCGTATACAGCTCCTAGCTCCTATATGGACCCTATACAGCATCTGTCTCAACTGTACCCTCGGTCAGATTGCTTCATTTTCCCCAACATGTACCATTTTATACAGCGTTCAATGTAAAACATCTATAAACAGGCTATGAAAGGGATTCCGTAAGTCGGATTCTTATCCGATTCAATAAAATTGGATTCCGTGACTACAAAAGAGGCAAATCATAGGACAGATAGACTATAGACAAGTAGTGGCCTTGGAGCTTTGGACATGAAGGGTGGATGGGTGGTCTAGATGCTGTATAGGACCTGTATAGGAGCCATATAGGAGTTGTATAGGAGCTGGGTCATAGGTATCCTTAAATACCGAAATGAGGCTATGAGTCGTATATGCGAGTCACTCGATCAATTGTTTTAAAGATAATTTGCTCGATGGGATTCGAGTCGTTCGTGCAGTATGTGGAGTCACTCGGGGTAAGACAACCTGAATAAGAGTTGTGTATAAGCCATATGGGAGCTAGGAGCCATATTGGAGATGCGTCGACTAGATGAAACGCATACTCATTGAAACATAATCACAAAAAATGGCATTCACTTCTGTATGTCTTGTCATACACAATAGTTCAAAGTCGGATGAATGCAGAACAGTTTGTGGATCTTTCATCAGGGAATCACAAATAACAAACAATGCAATGACAAGTTATGGTTTGCAAGTTCAGAAAGATAAAATTCTATGGCAACTGTTCAACAAATTCTTCTCAGTGTATAACACAAGGTGAATCCTTCCTCTGTAAATCTTCCGATGTGAATGTGTGAAAACACGAGTCTCCAAGACCATCGCAAATGTGGAAACCTATTGAGAACACATTCAACCATCAGCATCTTTAGTGCAAATGACAACTGAAACTCGAACTTAAATCATTAGACATGAATACATGGATTGTAATTCAAAGATCAACTAACAGCTTTTATCATACAACAGATAATCCATCACATGATCATAAATAACCATCATTGCAAGTGACAGATCAATGGGACAGGACGTGGAATGGCGTAAAAGGAACAACAAATCAAATATATAGTAGTGCAATTCGTAGATGCAATAAGGAAGTACTCAATGACACATCAAAGTTTTGTACCTCACAGGTGAGACGGCATTGCAGTACAATTGATGATCACATTTTATACAAAACATGATGGCTAAGGATGAAATACTGGTAACATTAGACTGGAGGAATACAGAGAAAATCTTGGAGAAAAACTTTCATGATATCTTATTATTTCAATGTGGCAACAAAAATTTGGGAAGAGATTACCACATAGTACCGCAACAAAATCTTTATAATTAACGACTTCATGGCAATAGTATTATCGGATATGACATCAAACAAGACTGTAATCAGGCTAGATTCAAAACAACAATTGTAACCTATTGTGATGGAAAAAATAAAGGACGACCAGCAGAATGTGCTAATACATGTACTAACAAAGAAGATAGTGGTTCACAGAAACTAACATTTGCAGCGGTGAAGAAAAATATGAAGTGCTCAGACAACTGCTCACATCAACGACAACTGCATATATTTGATGACAGAAATGGATAGTTTTGTTTTGACGTTGTTCTGAATCAACAACATTGACACCATTGGTTGAACATGACAAAATGAACGATATCCTTAATGCAATTGACCTTGGATGGGATTCAACGCTATGCATCTACCATACCTTAAATGCTTACCAAATACATGTTAATGATAAAAAACTTGAAGTTCTTATTACCACTTGAAATGGTTTCAAATGCATTATGTGCTCATGGAATGAGGAAATGAGGAATAATCTGAGTACGTCATTTCAGAATTTTGTTTTGGAAATTATTCCCGATGCACTGCTACCATCCATTGAAAAAATACCTTTCTATGTTATCTTTATTACCCCTGTTTCCAATTAAAAGCTTGGAAAGATTCAGTTACCGCTGAAGTTTTGTTTAAGGTTCCAAAAAGCAGAAAAAGTCGCTCATAATAACAAATAATAATACGGAAAGAAAATTTCGGGACATTGATGATAGATTTAAAAGAACATTTAAACAGAGTTTAGCATCAGAAGCCCATATTTTACTTGACCAAACACTGTTTCGAGACTCTCATGACACAAAAGAAAAGAATTCCAAATATTTTCATATAACAGGCAAAACAAAAGGAGGTTAGAAATACAAAATGGTAATGACCTTAATCTAGAAAATTGGACAGATATTATTGATAACAATGAAACTTTATCATGATCGTTCTTGACCTGAACAAAGAATGTAAAGAACTTGTTGATGACAATGGGTACGACACATTGTGCAGAGCAAAACGAATCATTCGAGAATTAACTTATATGGCTTTCGACCTATAAAAAATTGAGATTCTGGAATATTTACCTTGTGACATTAATGTACCATCAGCAGACACGTACAAATTTCCATATCTTGGTAACATCCATCTTGGAATCTGTACTTGTTTTGCTTTCATACACAAAGGGAAGCCATGCTACTCTAAACATCCCTATTCCTGTCTTCCATGTGTTCTGCAAGCGGAATTCACAGGAAAATTAATTGAATTATACTGAACGAAAAGATATTCCACAATATCTTGCAACAAAAAATGCAAAGCCAATTAAGAATCTTCCAGATTATAACATTTGTCATTTCCAACTGCTTCTTGATCAGTCACATGTGGAAAACCCCGAAAACGTGCTTACAGTGGACAACGACCCATCAATTTTGAATAGTTTACATCAACAGTAATAAACGAAAACCCAACTGGCAGAAGAGCCAAACGATTTCCTCATAACTTAGGATTCGGAAGACAAAATGGACCAAACACAGAGGGAAAAACACTTCATGAGCCAAACCTTAATTTTCATTGGGAATTGCAGACATGTGCAACAGAAAATCAACGCTGCATGTATTAGAAATTGCAGAGACATTACACGCACGACCTCCCAATGAATTCTTTGAATATGTTGGTGAAAAACAAGTAACATCAACAGGGTTAAATGTACTAGTAGTAGGTGACGGATGGATTAACAGTACCATTCTTTATAATTTAAAGAGTATTCTCCACAAAACACAATCTAAAGCATACATTATTTATTTGACAGATCCAAGAAATATTGACATGAACCGACAAGCTCCGAAAAATTTGATATTTTCCAGCAAGATCACAAAGAGGCTCAAATTATTTTCATTTGTTATATGCAAGTATTTCGGAAACCCGAGGTACATACTTGAATTAAACAAAAATTTGAAGTACTCATATCTATACAAATATTCAACTTTTGCAGTTTTCACCTTCTCTAATAGTGAAATAATATACTCAGACTGAATAGCTTGGAAAATCCCAACTGAACTATTATGCGAGTTAACATCTCTCAGATATTGCCATGACACTATTCAAGGAGTTGTGCTTATCACAAAAGTTCGTAAGAATGTGATGATCCTCTTCAAGTCTGAAGTTCTGTGTGTGGGGTAGCTGCTATTGTGGGAATGTGTATTGCCGTTAAAGATCCGGTAACATTTCAGTTACTTTGCAATTACCAATGCCGAACAGAAACCCATTATTTGAAATACATATCTTCACATGATAGATTTTAAAGATTAGATCTGATGAATTGAATGAGGAAATTAGTCTTAACATGATTATCAAAATTCTGAGGATTCAATTAATAAATATAGTAAACTTACCGAGAAACAACACCATAGACTATCGCAGAAACAAATACTGCACTGAAAAGACATGGTCCTACAGAAGCAGCAAGTAGTTCTGAAATTGAAATTAGAAAAGTGACAGAAACGTTGGAACATTCATCATCACAAAACAATGAAGCTGAGAAAACTATTAGTCTTCATGAAGGAGCATCACAAGCAATTGCAAATGACAGAAAGCGTGCAACCGAATTTTCAGTAATAGTAGAACATCTGAAAAAAGGCTTGATACATTAATTTCAACTAAAATGTTCCCAAGACAACCCATTCTCAAACGTTGTTGAAGCAACAAACTGCTGTTAGAATGTAATGTTAATGGAAATACAGATGTAAAAAGTTCACAATTTATGACAAAAATACTCATCCAACATTTAATGTTAAATCAATAAAGACCTTCTAAATACTGAAAATCTTGAACAATGATTAAATACAAACGATCAAAAATATGATTTTTTTAAATATTTAAAAACTGGAGTGGAAACAAAAGGCTACTTCAGAAACTTTAGCTTTGACTTCACCCAAAAGTTTCATCGAGCTATAACACTGGTTAATATCAATAGAGATATAGAAACAATTCCAGTTTCAACGGAAGAAATAAAAAAAATGACGCAAGACCCATCGACTGGGTGGCATGCACACACAGTGGAACATAATGACAAAAATGACATTCACTGTCGTATGTCTTGTCATACAACGTAGATCAAAGTCGGAAGAATGCAGAACAGTTTGAGGATCTTTAATCGGGGAATCACAAATAACAAACAATGCAATGACATGTTATGGTTTGCAAGTGCAGAAAGATAAAACCTATGGCAACTGTTCAACAAATTCTTCTCAGTGTATAAAACAAGGTGAATCCTTCCTCTGTAAATCTTGCGATGTGTATGTCAGAAAACACGAGTCTCCAAGACCATCGAAAATGTGGAAACCTGTTGAGAACACATCCACTATCAGCATCTTTAGTGTAAATGACAACTGAAACTCGAACTTAAATCATTAGACATGAATACATGGATTGTAAGTCAAAAATCAGCCAACAGCTTTTATCATACAACAGATAATCCATCACAAGATCATAAATGACCATCATTGCAAGTGACAGATCAATGGGACAGGATGTGGAATGACATGAAAGGAACAGCAAATCAAATATATAGTAGTGCAATTCGTAGATGCAACAAGGAAGTACTCAATGACACATCAAAATTTTGTATCTCACAGGTAAGTTGTAGTACAATTGATGATCACATTTTATACAAAAAATGATGGCTAAGGATGAAATACTGGTAACATTAGACTGGAGGAATACAGAGAAAATCTTGGAGAAAAACTTTCATGATATCTTATTATTTCAACGTGGCAACAAAAATTTTGGAAGAGATTCCACATTGTACCACAACAAAATCTTGGTAATTAACAACCTCATGGTAATAGTATTATAGATATGACACCAAACAAGACTGTAACCATGCTAGATTCAAAACAGCAATTGTAACCTTTTGTGATGGAAGATATAAAGGACGACCAGCAGAATGTGCATACACATGTACTAACAAAGAAGATAGTGATACACAGAAACTAACATTTGCAGTGGTGAAGAAAAACATGAAGTGCTCAGACAACTGCTCACATAAACGGCAACTGCATATATTTGATGACGAAAATGGGTGGTTTTGGTGTCGACGTTGTTCTGAATCAACAACATTGGCACCATTGGTTGAAGATGATAAAATTAATGATATCCTCGATGCAATTATTGACCATGGATGGAAATCAACGTTATGCATCTGCCATACCTTAAATGCTTAACAAATACATGTTAATGATGAAAAACTTGAAAAAGTTCTTATTGCCACTTCGAAATGGCTTCAAATGCATTATGCGCTCATGGAATGAGGAATAATCTGTGTACGTCTTTTCAGAATTTTGTTTCGGAAATTATTTCTGATGCACTACTACCATCCATTGGAAAAATACCTTTCTATGTTATCTTTATAACCACTGGTTCCAGTGAAAAGCTTGGATAGATTCATTTACTGCTGAAGTTTTATTTAAGGTTCCAAAAGCAGAAAATGTCGCTCATAATAACAAATAATGACACTGAAAAAAAATTTCGGGTCATTGATGATACCAATTTTAAAGAACATTTAAACAGACGTTTAGCATCAGAAGCCCATATTTTACTTCACCAAGCACTGTTTCGAGATTCTCATGACACCAAAGAAAAGAATTCCCAATATTTTTTTACAACAAGCAAAACAAAAGAGGTTAGAAAAATAAAGAGTGGTGCTGAAATATAAAAAAAAAACATGTACCAGATGAATGGGAGAACCACGGATTATTTTATTGTACATGAAATAAAAAATGTTCAAATCCAAAATGGTAATGAACTTAATTAGAAAATTGGACAGATATTACTGATAACAATGAAACTTTACCACGACCGTTCTTGACCTGAACAAATAGTGTAAAGAACTTGATGAAAATGGATAACATTGTGCAGAGCAAAACAAATCATTCGATGATTAACTTATATGGCTTCCTATCTATAAAACAAGTGCACCGCCAGGCGGTGGATCAATATACGGCCGCCTATGAAGAAATTGCACTAGTCATGACTAATCAACCATAAAACAAGTTGTCACATGGACAATGAGAAGTCCTTGTAAATCCAAGATGGCTGCCGTGGTTTCCATATTGGATATGCCAGAATGCTAGTTATCGAAATGAACCATCCTCTAGTCATGACTAATCAACAACAAAAAAAACAGTATCTGTTGGATGTATTGTTTTCAAGTTATGCGTGGACAAACAAAAGTTAACAGGCAGATGGACACATGGATGGATGGACATGCAGGAAAACGGGGTTTGTTTGCAGAAAAATGGATCATTTTAAAACGTTCAGACAACCACCAAAAAGTCGTTTCTTCAATTTTTTTTTTTTTGGGGGGGGGGGGGGTGGGGGGAATAGACATGGTTGGATCCCCCAAGATAAACCCGAAGAAGGGGCAGCGCTAACTCCAGCCGTTAATTGACCATAAACCTTAACATAAACCCCGAAAAATTGATATTATGATAATATGAAATTTAGGCAAACCTAAAATCGAGCGAAAACTGCAACTGTACAAGTTATTATGAAATAACATTGTAAATTATTTTCCAGTGCTCTGATTGAAAGATAATTTTATCATTGCTTTGATTGGAAGATATATTTATTTGTTTTGTTTTTTTTTTGGTTTTCCGGAATTTATCCGAGGAGTTACGAAAATTGCTGCATTAATTTTTATTTTTTCACTAATAGTGTGTAGCATTTATTGTTACTATTACCAACAGTTAGTAGCCACATAAATATACTGCCAAAATGTAGTATAGTTCTTCGATAAATAAATCATTTCTTCAATTGTGAATATCAATTTCCGCCAAGCATCAAACATGTCAGTGCCATTGTGTACCACTTCCGTTGAAAAATTTTGAAGTTGATGCCTTTGAGATCAGCTTGGCTTTGAGTTCATACCAACAGTACATACGTGTTGCCTAATAACTTGAGAAACAAGCAACCCTTCGGATGCACGCCACCCTGCGGGTCGCTTTCGCTCGCTATAAATCGATTCTTGCCTCATAAGTCTCATATTTTAGACATTAACCTCCCAATATGTGTACATAAGCTCATAATGTCTGTCTGTACAAAAAAAACAACCCATAAGTCCCGTATTACTGCCCGGACAGACGGATGGACGGACGACAGACAGATGGATGGACATTGATGCTGGTTGTCGAAAGGAACCATCTAGTCATGACTAATCAACTAATAAAAAACAAGTATGTGTTGGATGTATTGTTTTAAAGTTATCGCATGGACATACAAAAGTTAACAGACGGACGGGCGGACATTGATGCTGGTAATCGAAAGGAACAATCCTCTAGTCGTGACTAATTAACCATAAAAAACAGTATCTGTTGGATTATAACATGGACAAACAAAAGACCCTGATAATCCAAGATGGCGGCCATATTGGATATGCCAGAATGCTGGTTATTGAAAGGAATCATCCTCTAGTCATGCTTAATCAACCATAAAAAGCAGTATCTGTTGGATCTATAGTTTTCAAGTATCACGTGGACATTCAAAAGTCCCTGAAAATCCAAGATGGCTGCCATGGTGGCCATATTGGATATGCCAAAATGCTGGTTATCGAAAGGAACCATCCTCTCATAAAGAAACAGTATCTGTTGGATGTATTGTTTTCAAGTTATCGAGTGGACAAATAAAAGTTAACGGATGGATGGACGGACATACAGACAGACGGACAGACATTGCTATACCATAATACGGCCCGCTCATATGAGCGGCCGTATAAAAAAGCAGTATCTGTTGGATTATCAAATGGACAATCAAAAGTCCATGAAAATCTAAGATGGCGGCCATATTGGATATGCCAGAATGCTGGATATCCTCTAGTCATGATTAATCAACCATAAAAAAGTAACATCTGTTGGATTTATAGTTTTCAAGTTATCGCGTGGACAATCAAAAGTCCCCCAAAATCCAAGTTGGCTGCCGTGGTGGCCATATTGGATATGCCAGGATGTTGGTTATCAAAAGGAACCATCCTCTTAGTCATGACTAATCAACCATAATTAACAGTATGTTGGATGTATTGTTTTCAAGTTATCACGTGGACAAATAAAAGCTAATGGATGGATAGAAAGACAGACAGACGGACATTGCCACACCATAATACGGCCCGCTCATATGAGCGGCCGTATAAAAATGAGATTCTGGAATATTTATCAGGTCACATTAATGTTCCATCAGCAGACACGTACAAATGCCCATATCTTTGTAACATCCACTTTGGAATCTGTGGTTGTTTTGCTTTCATACACAAAGGGAAGCCATGCTACTCTAAACATCTCTATTCCTGTCTTTCATGTGTTAAGCAAGAGGAATCCTCGGAAAAACTAAGTTAATTATACTGTCAATGAAAACCAGATATTCCACAATATCTTGCAACAAAAAATGCAACGCCAATTAAGAATCTTCCAGATTATAACATTTTTTTATTTCCAACTGCTTCTTGATAAGTCACATGTGAAATACCCCGAAAACTTGCTTGCAGTGGACAACGACCCGTCAATTTTGAATAGTTTACATCAAAAACCACTAATAAACAAAAACTCAACTGGTAGTAGAAGAGCCAAACGATTTCCTATGATCATAACTTAGGATTCGGAAGACAAAATGCACCATTCACAGAGGGAAAAACACTTCATGAACCAAACCTTAATTCTTGTGAAGATCTTTGCCGTTCTGATTGTCATTTACCTAGTAACAGTAGGGATAGATGGCAGGAAGAGAATGTAAAAGGTGTAAACTGAGGACTAAATTTGGAGAAGACAATCCAGGATGGAATTGAAACATTGGGAATAGAAATTCAAATGAGTACGAATATCCTAAAAAAATGCTCCAATTCCTGTTGATACTAAAAAAATAAAAGCTAGATTAGACTGAAAACCAAAAGACAAAAAAAAAACCAGCAGAAAGACAAAAAGAAAAAAAAATAGACAGATCAGAAATTAACAGAAATCCCATTAACGGTTGTGTTAAGGGAAAAAAGCTTTGGATCGACACATTGCAGTATGCCACCGAGAACAAAATAAGGCATTCAGTTTGTTTTACAGAAAATAAAAAAACTTATTACATTCAACAGTGAATTGAAATTTAAACAACACGTGAATTCTCATTCATCCTCTTCATCAGTTTCTTCATCAAATGAAAGATTGAAGTTAATTTCAACTGTCGCTGCTGCTATTGATAAGACCCTCACAACTAGTTCAACATTATCAGCTCAGCGTGCTTCAAAAAACGGAATTATGGAAACTGCAACTGAAAAAGACAATATAATTTGTCAAAAAAATGCAGCACCCGAGGTTAAAAACAAATGTTTAGAAAATATTCAGAGAGAAGACCTTAACCCTTTGAACCCCAGCGGCCCTTTTTCCGGCCAGGAACATGATACGTCATAACGTCATTATATAGGATGGCTGTTCAGTAAATATTGCGGGGTAGACCAATCAGTATTTTCAACATGCAGCCCAAGGCTGCACGTTGAAAATACTGATTGGTCTACCCCAAATAATGAATATGGACTCTTCTAATTGCTGCCATTGAACTGGCATGGAAGATACCACTAGAGTTCAAAGGGTTAATGATGTAACAGAGGCGATGAACACTGCAAAATTGTAAGTACAGTAAACGTGATTAGCTTTCCTTATTAAATCAGAAACGAAGGTCAGGAAATTGAAACCTTTCCAAAAGAATACTAAACATGTAAAAACAAAATGGATGTGTCACCATCTTATTAACTCTTGAAAGCAATGAAGAAGGAACAACGTTCTTGTCCTTGTGGTGTATGTAATAAAGAATGTACAGATGAGCCACCATCAATGGGCTGTGAGAAATGTGTCAGTTGGTAGTGCACTGTACAGCAATGAAACAAGTAAATAGGGTGAGTATATGTGATTCCATGCCACTGATGATGAACAGAGACACTGGGTAGTTGGTATCAGAGACTTTGCAACAAAATCATCCGGAGATACTCTTAAAACATTCAAGAAAGTGTTATAAATGACAGGAAAGAGGAGACCAATTCAGACATAGCTAAGAAAATATTGTGTAATATCCAAAATACAATGTCAGACAGCACAACTACAGAGTTAATGTGGCATGAGATGTTGGAGAATTACAGAAAGAATATCCTTGCAGATGTAAAACCTCACTGGAATGAGATGGATGCGGCAGATCGACAAGTCATAGAAACTATAAATAACCTCTGTGGGCCACACAGTTTCGTGCAAATTGCCGAGGTGCCCCAACAGCTAATGCTGACATTGGAAAAGATGCAAGATAATCCAAATCCACCGGGACCGCAGGTATTTAAGGCAATGGAACCAGGTAAGAACACATGCAAACGTTTTTTTTTTTTTTTTTTTGCAAGATGGGGGAAGAAACATCAGAATGTCACGGCGATTTTAAATTATATTTTTATAATGATATTCGATCTGTCTATTGTACCATTCAGAGGCAATAGATTTGACATTATATTTTTTAATGGAGCATATATTTGTTTTTCCCACGAGAAGATATATTTGGAAGGCAAAGAATCTTTAAATTTTCTCTTAAAATCTGTACTTGCAGACCTCAAAGAACCAGCCAACATTGCAGGTTCCAAAGCTCTTGGATTAGTCAAGTTTTTAACTGGACCATTATGGAGAATAATTGAAGACAAAATTATTTCACTTACTTGACTTATCCATCATATCAGACGTAGTTTCCTCTCTTGAAAATGCTATATCAAAGCCAAACGAGTTCATTTTGGGATGAGTACCAGCACAAGCACAATGGATTATTAAGAAAGACAAAGTGTATATGACTTCCTTGTGGCACCATCAAAGTATGAAAATGAAGTGGGGGCATGGCTGGCTATTTCTTTCCGACAATAATAAAATTGATGAACCATTACAAGGAATTTCTCAAAGATGGAAAGTTCTATGGCAAGGAAGACAGCAAAGTTTGGAATAAATAGTGTAGAGAAACATAACAAATTTGCAGGAAGAGTTTTTGCCTATTGTGACCAGCTGCTACGCTTCAAAGTAGCAAACATATCTCCCAGAAGGTCTACACCATGTTCTGTCTGAACCAATCAGATCTGTGGTTATTGAGCAAGACACAAGAGATGCAGGACGAACTGATAAAGAAGGCAAGTTCGGATTCGAAAAATTTGTATGAATTGAGTAGGAAGAGCAAACCGGAAATCATCAAATCAAGGAAAGAGAATCAAAAAACAAAGAGGAGGAGGAGAGAACAGCAAAGAGGTTTAGAGAGAAAGAAATGATAATATAACAATAACATGACTTCAGGAGGGCGTTATGGTTCATTAACGGCCCACCATAAATGATTAACAGCCCCAGGGCGTTATAACGGCCCGAGACGAAGTCGAGGGGCGTTATAAGGCCAGTGGGCTGTTAATCATTTATGGTGGGCCGTTAACCCTTTACCTAACATGAAAAGCAGACGACACTTGCAAAAAAAAATCTTGAATAACTATTCTTTTTCATTTTTTGTCTCAAAAACATAGGTTATGACCCCTCGTTGGAACGAGCTCGACGAGCTCGTTCCAACGAGGGGTCATAACCTATGTTTTTGAGACAAAAAATGAAAATATATTGAAAATTAATTGGAGATTTTTGAGAATAGCGCTGGCCGGTTTTGGCCGTTACGTTGGGTAAAGGGTTAATGAACCATAACGCCCGACTATGGAAGTCATGTTATTACTATTATTACCACTTATTACCACATTGTTAACGGTACCTAGTATATTTTAAAGATAAAGTAAATTATTCAATTTCAATTAACAGTTTAATGAACATATATACAAACATATTTTGTGACATAAAATTTAACGGTCTCAACATTCAGCATAACATTTCTCAAGGAAAGTTAAGTTGTTCAACAACTTCACTTTCCTTGATAAATGTTTATGCTGCAGTTATTAAATGTTGCACCCGACATCAGTTGGAACGAAAATGCGCGTTCGATCATGGGAGGTAATTTGTGTCTCTATTTCAAACATTTTTGGGAGGCAATTGCAAATGAGAAACCGGAAGTAAGTGGCGGGCCGAAAAATCACAACAAAATTTCATAACGGCCCGATGCAATTCACTACCGTGCGTTATGATATTCCACCGTATCAATAAACTCGCGATAACCTACAGGGAACGCCCTCTGAAGTGGTAATAATAACAGATGTTCTGCATTTTGGATCTTATCAGACAGAGGGTTGGGTGTATGATGACTTTTGGTGCAGTTAAATTCCAAACTCATTAGGAGAATACTATGAAAGTTCAATTACGGTTCCGAGAACAGATGCTTTGTCAACAAGCAGACCAATCATTGTTTAGTTTCTCAGATAAAGAAGGAGAATGTCGCCGTAATCCCTCAGTACAAGAACTCGTCAACAATGTCAAAGAGCTGATGCGAGCAATAGAAGGTCCTTCAGCTAGAACAGGAAGTTCACAACCCTCCTATCTCATTAAGAGAATTGAACAACCGTGGGAGGAGAAAGGAGATGTCTCGTATATATATGTACATTCATTTCAACAGTTTCTGGATATCCTGTATGTTTTAACTTCAAGTATGAAAATGGTGATGCCCTTTATGTAGTCAGGTTGCACTCAGAGATAGAAGGAAATGCGAAATTAGTTCTCAATTGATTGACCTGGAAGATAAAAAACCTTTGTATTTATACATATGTACAGTATACAGTGAGTGGTAGTTTCTACTAAGACTGGGTGGGTAGTTTTCCTTAAAAAGTTGCACTAGCAAATTTCATCTTATGGAATACTGCCTCGAAGCCAGTGGTCCATCAGCTGAATATTTTCTAGTAGTTCTTGTGTTGTTGTTTGCCTGGAGAAGTCTATCCCATTGTGACTGAGTAGTAGTCCACACGCCATGTACTGTAAATGTGACTCCTCTGGTTCTGATTGGGCAGAGGTTAAATTTTGTAAATACAGTACTTGTAAATAAAAAAAAATGAAATAAATAAAATTAAGTTCTCTGCATGTTTCTGTTCTTAATATCATTAATAATATCTTAATATCATTTCACTTCTTGATCAGTATTTGTTTATGCTCCCATCACTCTGGATGACTAGGTAGTGCTTCAGTTTCTTTTTCAGTTCAGCGTAATCATCATTAGGATATCAATGAAAAAGACTCCATATATGTGTAGACGAAATAAAAAAAAAATTAAGAAATACCGGCATTTTTTTTTTTAAAAAAATGGGTATAACTCAATGCATGCAAACTTATCTTGGTTACCAGTGGGAGTTCCTGCATGAAACACCAATGAAGAACTTAATACCCCGTCACGTTAAAGAAGTGAATACTCGGTACAAACTAAACTAATAAAGAACTTAATAAAATGTGTAAACTCAGAACAAACTCACCATCTGTTATCAGTGGGAGTTCTTGGATTAACCCTTTACCTAACGTAACGGTCAAAACCGGCCAGCGCTATTCTCAAAAATCACCAATTAATTTTCATTATTTTTTTCATTTTTTGTCTCAAAAACATAGGTTATGACCCCTCGTTGGAACGAGCTCGTCGAGCTCGTTCCAACGAGGGGTCATAACCTATGTTTTTGAGACAAAAAATGAAAAAAAATAGTTATTCAAGAATTATTTTTGCAAGTGTCGTCTGCTTTTCACGTTAGGTAAAGGGTTAAACAACTAATAAAGAACTTTCAAAATATTCAAGAGTGTAGTACTTCCAAAAGCTCTCTACGGCTCAGAATTGTGGCACAACATTTCAAATACCCAGATGCTCCAACTCGAGCGTGCTTATAGAAAATGTCTTAAATCTATGCAATCAATTCCCCATAGATCAAGCACTATACTGTCCCTTAGTCTACTTGGTGCACTGCCCCTGCAATCAGAGATAGAGAAAAGAAAACTTCTATTTCTTGCCACCTTAATCTATTTGCCACATAATCATCGGCATGCTCTCCGGATACTACTGAATAGAATATACGATCAGGTCTTGTTCAACAATGCCCCCTCTGGATTCCTCTGCGACATTATGCACCTGCTCAATAAATATAACCTAGTACAACATATTCACAATTACATTCAGCATGGTAACTTTCCATCCGAATATCAATGGAAAAACTATGTGAAGACTGAAACCCGATTTTTCCACCTTACTGACACTCTACAAAGATCACGTGATGAACTGTGCCTTGTGACTGTTGTTAAAGTAAACCCCGTCCCAGTCGCGCCTTGGAGACTCTGCTGGGAAAAGCCAAGCGAACTGCAAACATGTATCGTCATGGCAAATCTTCTTGTTAAAACCACCTACGACAATATTACCCAGTGTCCTGACTGCTTAAGTGTGTATCAGAACCAACATCGACATGTTATTTTTGTATGCAATTCCCAGTCCAGGCTGGATACTCCAAACGACTTTTGGTCGTACATCACGATGTATATGGCCCGAGTACTTTCCTGTTTCTAGACGGACTTTCAGATGACGATTTCCTCTCGTTTGCCATGGGAGATGTTACAATAATTCCCCCGCCCCTGCCCAATGACGGACTCGAGGACCAATTATTGACAGACTGTATCTCTTTCGTCTGTAACCTATGTCGCAATGCATGAAATGCTCCCAACAGTAGCGATTGAGTGCTTCTTTATCAGTGCTTCGGATCCTCAATCGGTCTGTTGCTGACTAAACGCCTTTCTTTATTCCACCTGTATCATTTTTCGCCCCTGTCATGTACATATGCACAAAAATACAGTTTACAATTGTCGTTCTCTTTTGCATCAACTTTGTAATATATGTTATTTGATCTGATGTACTCTTCAAATATGGAGGAAATAAAGAATCATCATCATCATAATAAAATATCAGAACTCAGTACAAACTAATCATCTGTTAGCAGTGGGAGTTATTTTTTTAAAAGGAAAGTGTTAAAACAAAACCTGCCTCTGTTACCAGCGGGAGTTCTTGCATAAAACAAGTAATTGAGAACTTAATAAAATGTGAAAACAGTGTAAACTTGAGACATGAAAACTCACTATCTCTTACCAGTGGCAGTTAATTTAAAAATTTAAACTAAAATTAGAAGAATGTGATCTGTTGTGGTGAAACTGTGTCAGTAAACAAGCATTTTGTTTGTGTGTGCAGTAACTGTCTTGGCTAACTGTGTGGAGACTTATTTATTAGTAAACTGCCATTATACTGAAATTTCACTAATGACTCTGGCCCCTGGTCCCATTGCAGTTCAGCTCTACATTGGGGGCTATTAATATTATTCTCACTTTTGTGCATTGGTACAGGGTTTAAGAATCTTAATTTTGCTGATATTTTTTGTCAGTATTGTGTGAAAAATTTGATTTAGAAAAATATTTTTAATTACCAGGTGACATTACCATATAACGTATTATACTAAAATTATTGTCTGTTGAGATACATACTGTACTTTAATACAAAAGAGGGAATAAGCCAGGTTTTCAAAGCACTTCTTTAATAGTTAATTTAGTAATCAAGACCACTGATCTTTTCATAGTGCGTAGCAAGAATACCGCTTATGTTTGGCAAATCGTGAGAATGTCGAACGCTAGGGCTCACTTCAGCACTATTCCTTTAACCCTTTACCCAACGTAACGGCCAAAACCGGCCAGCGCTATTCTCAAAAATCGCCAATTAATTTTCATTATTTTTTTCATTTTTTGTCTCAAAAACATAGGTTATGACCCCTCGTTGGAACGAGCTCGTCGAGCTCGTTCCAACGAGGGGTCATAACCTATGTTTTTGAGACAAAAAATGAAAAAAATTAGTTATTCAAGAATTATTTTTGCAAGTGTCGTCTGCTTTCCACGTTAGGTAAAGGGTTAAGGATTGGATAGTAGTGCACGCTCCAATAAAAAGGTAAGGCTTGCTACAATTAAATGCTCTAGTTTGTTATCAGAATCAGACTATTATTTTCTTTTCTTACACGCCTGTTCAATGAAATCCCCATCTACAGCAACAATAAGCCATGCGGAAAAAGAAAATCTGTTCCGCACAAACGGAAATCGTTGACAGACTATTTTTAAATAGACGCGACATTTCACTGGAATTTTCTACAAATCGTGCACCGCAATTACAATTTGAATCGCTAGCGATAGCTAAAAAATCGCCCCGAGTTCAGTAGGCACATAGAACACATTTGAACTCAGAGGACGACATAGTAACGGATTCCCATCGCAAATTTGGATGGCGATAAAATGTGTTTTTTTGTTGATAGTTGTCAAATGAATTGCTAATTGTCATAATAATTGTTTTATAAACGTGAAGGCGGCTAATAAACATAGAACAACACGCGTGTTTAAATGGCCTAATAGATATGGCACTTGTGCCTGTGGCCTCCCGTTCTATCCTTCCGCACTGGCACTCCGTATCGATTAACCCATTCACACACTGAGTAGTTCTGTGTATTTAACTTTCAAATGATACTGGGTATTATAAATTTACTGGCATTTCAATTCAGCCTGCGTCCTTGCATAGATTCACGCCAATAATTTTTACAGAAATTATCAGAGTTAACGTAACTTCAGTGAATGATCAGATATAAATGGTCGTAACACCTGAGGCTGAACTAGCGGGCCGAATTACAAATTATTTTTAATTTTGTGTTCAGAATGAAGTCGTCTTTACATTGACATATAGCATGGTATATATGAGTAATATCAGTAAGCCTGTGTGGACTATACCCAAGTGTATCATGTATTGGGCTTTTCGGCATCCCAACTTACAGAAAATTTTGAAACATCATTACTTTTGAAGTATTAGGTGTATCAACATAATTCTTTCAGGTTTGTATTCAGGATGACATTCCCTAAAAAATGATATCAGGCAGTTCGATGACGTGACGTCATTCATCTGTTGGCATTTTGCAGTTTTCAATGATTTTCGCATTCACTCATTAAATACTCTAATAAAAATTGTTGGTAAACCACCTTTTTTATATCTATATTCATTCTTTTATCTGTGAAGTTTGGGTGAATATGGATCAATATTTACGACGTAATCATCGTATGAAGTGGAGAACCGCGTTGTTTACAAATTGCGCGACGGCAGCCCGGTTTTTCTTCCCAATTGTCAAATCCCCCTCTCGTCTTTAAAGAAATTTCCGATAGGACCAATCAGCTTACAGCTAAAAAAAACCCCACCCAGTTCGTCCTTTCCGGAAAGTGAACTAAATGGTGAGTGCAACCTTTTTGATTTTTTTTTCGGCTGAAATTAATCATTAAGTTTTTGAACGATTTTTTTTCCTGTAAAATCGACCATCGACCTAAGAAAAAAGGTTGCACTCGATTTTGTAAAATTCGAGATGCATTCTATACCATGATATGCGTGGTTTGATAGATCACTGAGGCCTGACTTGTCGGGATTTCGTTTAAAAATGGTGTCACATGGAGCATTTTCAGAAAATACATTTGGAAATTCCCAGAAGAAATGTCAATGACATCGTGACACCGATATGCGTTTCTCCTAATTTCGTTTGTAATTTTTTTTTGTTTCCGCGATTTTTTTTTTGTCGATGTTATGTTGATAAATGACAAACAAATTATGAATTCATGGAACAAAAATGCATTTTAAATTTCAACTTCATCATTCTTGTTAATATTATTAATTAAAAATTCATTGGTTTTGAGTGTTTAGTTTCAGAGTCAGAGGTTTCTCGAATTTTTCTTCTGTTCAGTGCGGCGGTTTAACGGAATTTCTCCATCCAAGCTCCAAATCCAAATTCTACCGACGTCGTTCACGGTTCACCGACAGTCGTGGTCACTGGTCAGTTAGAATAACATTTCATATTCAAAATCATGAAAATTCAGATAAGCTGAGAATGAGATAACATCCGTTTCATCTCCCCACCCCAACTCCCCCAATAAAAAATGTTCAGGTAAGTCAAGTTTTGGGAAAAGATTTCCTGTCGTCGGTGTCGGTGGCATTGGACAGGGTCTGGTTGGGGGTGGGGGTGATGTTACCAATAGAACATTTGTCAATATTTCATTTTTCTTTGGGTGGACCAAGGGAATTAAAATTTACCCCCTCCCCCACTCATAACAGCCAACACCCAATTATATATCGATGCAGCTGTTTCATTTTAACACGATCGGATCGGATAGAAATTGCACAGATGGGGGTCTGTTTTAATTTTAAATGAAGCTGTAGAAAATGTTTTTCAAATTTCGCTTTATTCTGTTTACTGCAGCGGTTTGACATTTTTCATTCAAATTGTCCTATCGTTCACGGTTCGACAGGTGATGGTCACTGGTCAGTGTGCACCGAGTGAAGAGGCAGATTTAATTTTTTTCTCAAAATGTAAATAAATTATAAAATATTATTAAATAAAATTAAAATAGCATCAGATATTCAAATAGCTGAAAATGAGATAACACCCCTTCCATTACCCTATCCCTCCCCCCCCCCCAAAAAAAAGGTTCAAGTGACTCTAATTTTTATGGAAAAGATTTGCTGTTGCCGGTGTTGGTGGCTGTGGACATGGAATGGTGGGCGTGGGGGGATTGATGTTACCACTAGAACATTTGTCAATATTTCATTTTCCTTTGGATGGACCACTGAAATTAAAACATTTAACCCCCAGCAGTCAACACCCATGTATGTATCCATTCAGCTGTTTCATTTTAACACTTGATTGGATCTGACAGAACTTGCACAGGTGGGTGTCTGTTATAAATGAATTTGTAGAAAAGTTCACAAATGTATATGTACTGCCACAAGATTGTTCTCAGAAGTTGTCTAAGAAGCCAAAATTCTGTGGCCAGTGTGGGGGTTGGGGCTGGGCATCAAAAATTTTGTCTTGAAGTTTAAAAAAAATTACGACACTTGCAATGGACCAATGGAATTCTGGTCAATTCAACCTCCTCCGCACACTCAAACCTTGCTCTTATAGTTGCACCATTGGTACAAAATCCTGCCATTTCCATTCAGAGTGACTTGCCTGATTAAAACAATCTGAAAATATTGTTGATTGAGGTGTTTATAGAAAGCCCAAATGTCTTTGACAAAATTTGTGTCCGGGGGAGTGGCAGGAGAATTTGCCACAAACTGTGTTTTGATAATGTATGGATATATGACATGTTACACCCACACTCCCTCACACACACTTCAACTTATCATCTGTCATATATCTACACCACTGTTCCATTGTGCATCGGTGCTTGATACAATTTTTTTTCAGTTGAAGTTTAATGTGGGGAAAATTGCAAATGTTCAAATGAGTTTTACCCCCAAATAAGAAATGAGGTTGTGTTGTGGATAATGCATGACCATTATTGACTCCCTTTTCATCAACCAGAGCAGACGTTGACCTACCATTCTTTATACTGTGTAAATATGGGAAAAAAATTGTTAGTCTTATTATGTGTTACTGTCTTGTCTGAATCAATGAGAAAGTTTCTTCTGTGTCATTTCTGTTGCTGCTGTGATAAGGGTTTGCAAAATTTCCTTCACTAAATTATTTGTGAACATTTTGTGGCCTAACCTAACATCAATAATCTCATTGTCAACAGAACACTTTGCAACTGTGCGATGATGGTACTATTATATCTGAGAGATGACATTATCACTACCTGAATAGTGTTTATGATGTCTACACTGCCTATATTGTTCACACAATTAACACAGACAGAATCTTCTTGGTAGTTTGGTACCAAATTAACTTAATCATTCAACATCACATTCACCACTTTCAGTTCTGAAGTTCTATTTAAAATTATTTCAGAAGGCAGAGATAAAGTTTTGCATAAGAGCCAAGCCATGACCAGTTGTTTAGATATCTCAACCAACTAGACAGTGATTGAGCTTGAATATTTTAAGGGTGTGAACTGATTACATAATGTGTATAAATTGTGTTGGAATGAAGGAACTGATTTTTAGGCATTGTACCATGTCATGCACATTTCTATGAGTTTGGGGAATGAATGGTTATGTTTATAACATCTGATATTACTAAATATTAACACATTTAGTTTTATTCAAACTACTCACCCTAAGTGCTAGTTGCCTTCCATAGTTTTATTGTTCTCTTCCTAAAAAAAGGTTCATCATTTTGGATTTGAGCTACTGCTACACATATATTTCTCTGATAGGCACATAACAAGAAGCAGGTTCTTTTTTTTGTACTGATCTGGTCTGCCATAAACATTTAATAATTCAGAATTTTCAAATTTCACTAGAACTAACATCATTTTATAGAAAACATGGCCACCAATGAGGAAATTTATAATTTGTATACACAAAAAATTGTTAGGAGCTTTACGAAATTATTTCGGACAAATTTCCAGGGTTGACTTTTTTCAGGATTTTAAATTTTTGCTCATGAAAATACAAACTTCGCAACAGAATAAAGAAATTAAGACGAGTAAGAAAAGAGGATATGGTAGCTAAAATCCTCAAGACAAATTTTTTAACACAGAGCTCCGATCAGCAAGATCTCTCAAATCTTCCAGGTCCATCGGGTGATAATGTTAGAATTCATGCAACAGAAAGCCTTTTAAACCAGTTAAATTAAGTTAAACATGAAAATAAAATTCTTAAGCGAAAACCTGCATCTCTCTAAGGTACAGGTGAGAACAACTTAGTGATGCATAGGATGAATATCAAGCAGCCATGGATCAACTAGGCAGGGTCAATGAGAATGTGGATCGTGTTATCAAACAATGTTATTAAAAAGATCAAGATATGGAGATCATGTCAAAACTTGAAATCCTCAACATAGAATATGAAGAAAAAGTTTCCAAAGTTCTTGAGAAAAAGTCGGCAAAACTTAAAGAATGCAGCTCTAGGTCAGAACTTGGCATTGACAAAGAAAATGCTCTGTTGCAAATAAACTGAAATCTGACAGAGGAAACTTGATGTCTGATCTTGAGTCTGCAACAACTTGCAAAAGATCTTGAAAACAAGTTATCCGAGAAAGATAAAATTTTAGTTGACTGCGACTTGAAAAATACATCTCTTAAGCGGTCTCTGTCATACCGCAGAAAAAAAGTCTGCTAATGTTGAGAGTATGGAGGTGGATCAAGAAGTCACAACAGCTGAGTTGGAGGTCAAGTCAAATCTTTGGAGAAGGATAACTTTGAACTTCAGCAACTTGTAGAGCTTTTGGATGACCCTGTACTTATGACATTCCAAGATGGTAGATACAATGATGAAATCAGAGAAGTTGTCATGAAATTACTCACACTTAGTATTACTAAAATCAGTGATGTCATTTCATTGGTCCTGTCGAGTTTGGCCAAGAAAGAAGTAGATAGGTTCCGATGTAATAGCACAAAATCTAGGTTTGTTGCTGAAGCCATCTGTTTGGCTAAAATGCTGGTTTGGGTATGACAACAGATCCTAAGACTCTGGAGGGGGGGGGGGGGGGTGTTGTCTGCATACTGATGGCACAAGTAAGTTCCACAAACACTACCAGAATTACCAGGTTACTCTACTTGATGGAACTACAATGCCTGTTGGATTACACGAAATGGCATATTCTGATCACTTACTTGAGTCATTCAAGGATCTTGTTTCCGAGCTCAATTACGTCACATCATCTGAGGAATCGGAAGCAACTGATGCACGAGTAGCCAAGATAATTGCATCAATCAAAAACACCATAACTGACCAGGGTGATATTAATCCATGTTTTAACAGGCAGCTTAAAACTTTCTGTGAAGGAATTCTGTCACAGGTGGTTGACAATTGGGGTAATTTTGAACCCAGTTTCAAATCTGAAATAGCCTCAATGGGAAACTTCTTTAAAATGCAAAACTTGGTTAATTTTGCAACGGAAGCAGACAAAACTCTTGGCAAAATATTGCCACAGGCTAGGAAAGTGTTACACCAACACCAATTATCCAAACCAGTAGATCAGGACCTGCTCGGCTAATAAGGACAGCTGCCATGAATATGAAGAATCAGGTGTTGCATCTTATTTTGGTGCTTTCTTACACTCCATCGGCAAAACACCTAAGTTGGTACCTTATAGAGGTAACCAGTTCAATGTTCTGTTCTATGATGCTGCTGCTCTTTATCAAGGACATTTCTTGAACCATTGGATCAACCAAATCGTCTTCTTCTGGTAGTACTTGTCGACATCAAAAATGAAGTCAATATTGCAGGAATTTGTGCTCTTGGAATTTATTGACAAAATTATCACAGGTCCTTACTGGAGAATGCCAAACAAAACTGATGGTGTTCTTGGTACAGGTCAGTATCTCCAGAAATGCAAACCAAGTTTGAAAAGTGGGTAATGATTCTTCATCACTGTTGCAAGGTGACTTACTCTTCTATGATGACGAAGATTTGTATGAGCTTTTGTTCATGGCAACAGATGGCAGTGAATTGGACTGTTTAACAAAACAGGCTTTAGAACTGTTGTGTCGTGCCTTTATGATATTGTTAGAAAGGCAAGCAGTCAATCATCTCCCGGATGGAAACTATTGGAATCCTTCTCCAGAGCTACAACAACAAGCTAAGGCACAGAGCTACAACAACAAGCTAAGGCAGTTCTAAAAACCAATGTTGCATCTGAACGCGACTTTGCCATTCTCGATTTGCTTGTAAGGATTAAGCCTTCTGGAACTGTTCTTCTCTGTGAAACATTAACTCTCTGGATGAAAAATAAAACACCAGTCTGGCGGGACAGTAAAACGCCAGAGGGAAAAGCAAAACCCATGAACAATGCTAGGAAAAATGGCCCAGTCGCCAGACGCAGGTTCAAAGAGAGACATCAGAAAATATGTCAGCAGAAGTTCCAACAGCTTCTTGAAAAGCTAAAGAAAGAGGAACATGAAATGAAATTGCAGTCAAGAACTGCTGAGTTGACTAACAAAGTATCCAGCACAGGGGGGTGTTTGGCTGACTGAGGGTGCAGTTGATTCAGCAGTACTGAATCTCTCTGAAACTTCTAAAAGAGACGCTCTAGTACATCAATTGAATTTTAGACGTTTTGTTATGCACTCTAAAGGTGATCGTGCATTGTTTTATCAATCCAAAACAACGGATGGCACATGTGTAATATTTTCAATTGAACAGCTGATATCAAATTTGAAAGAAATCATCACTTTAAACCCTCGTCTTACAAAGGAATCAAGTGTGTCATCACATTCAAATGTTAGATCTCATTCTGAGAGTCAGCTTCTTTTTGAAAATGAGAAAAAGATGCTTTTCGCTAAGTTGCAAGCTGCTCGTGAGAAAAGAATTGTTGAAATCCAGGTCGAGTCACTTCCACTCTATTTAGAGAACCCAACCCTTTACCTAACATCAAAAGCAGACGACACTTGCAAAAAAAAATTCTTGAATAACTTATTTTTTTCATTTTTTGTCTCAAAAACATAGGTTATGACCCCTCATTGGAACGAGATCGACGAACTCGTTCCAATGAGGGGTCATAACCTATGTTTTTGAGACAAAAAATGAAAAAAATAATGAAAATTAATTGGCGATTTTTGAGAATAGCGCTGGCCGGTTTTGGCCGTTACGTTGGGTAAAGGGTTGAAAATCTATCAAACATAAATGTAAAGATGAGGGTGGGGTGGAGGAAGCATCATGGTATGATGAAAAGGTGATCAAAATATACAAATCAAATAAAGATACTGTAAAAACTGAATTTGACGTAAAATATAATGATGATGATGAAATTTGGCATTTCCCTCTCCTTTTGGATTTGAAGCATGGAGACCTGATAATAAGTTGAATTGAGATTCTTGTTTTAGCATGACCACAATCTTCCTCTTGAGCTGAGATTTGCAGATTTTTAAAAATCCCTATAGTGATATGTGATACAACTGGACTGACTATTCCTAAATATTGCATGCTGTGATACATATCCAGTCATTCAAGATATCCATATATTTCAAGGAACTATTTGAAACCCGAGAGTATGTGGCTAGGGTGCTGAGTGTAAACTGCCAGGGCTGAGTCGCCGTGCCTGGAATCAGGAAGACCCAGTCGCTCTTGTCTTCTTGGGGATCAGTAGCTTATTTTTATGTATAACCGCACGTAATATTATGAATGATCAGACACCCATATATTTCGGGGAACTGTTTTTTTCCTTAAATATTTGACTAGGGTGCGGAGTGTAAACTGCCTGGGGCTGGAATCAAGAAGACCCAGTCGCTCTGGTCTTCTTGGGTATCCTACAAAAACATTCAGTACAATTTCCAATACCCAAACTCTACTTCTTTACAGTAACTAAGACAATTCACAATGTATCTTCAGTACATGGCAAGTGCATCACCACCAAAACACTCATGGAGTGGATTTTCCACTCACAAAACGTCTTTGAAAAAGTTTCAGTCAACTGACCTCCAGGTTGAATCCAGGGCTCGATATGTTCACCTGACCTGTCTCAGACAGGTAATTTCACTGCGACTGGCTACAATTCTTTTATTTATTTATTGATGCTTTACGCCACATCAGCAACTAAGGCTATATCTTGCCGATGAAAGAATTAATTGTAAAAAAGATCATTATTTTCAACGTAGCAGTTAAAAACGAGACGACAAAATACGAAACATGTGAAATAAAAGTGAGAGAAAATGAGTGTAGTTGTTCAAAAAAGTCGTGGAAATCAACCTGTAATACAGATATAAATGATGGTTGAGAATTTAAAAGAATAGAAACAGATTAAAATTTATTAAACAGGTTGATTTCTTTCAAAAATGAGATAACTTTTTGTGGGCTGGTAAGATAAAATAAATCTCTTAAAGATCCGACAATAAAATACTGCCCTCTAACATGATTTAAATCAGTACAATGTAAAAGAATGTGCTCCACTGACAACACCTGCTGGCGGGGAACACACTCTGGTCGCATATTACCCTCTAACAAAAAGAAATATGTAAGTCGTGTGTGACCAATACGACACCGTGTCAGAATAACATGATCTTTTCTACAAAGGTTACTGGATGGGTAGTGATAAAAAATGATTGGTCGGAAGCGATGGAGCTTGTTATTTGTCACCCCATCCCATTCCGCCTGCCACACAGATTTGATGTAATTATTGATATGTGGTTTAAAATCACTGAACGGAATGTTAAAATCAGTGAGAGGCTTAGTTAAAGCCCGCTTTGCTGCACTGGTGTTATCGGAGATACCTACATGTCCAAGTAACCAGCAAAACACGATATCATATTGGCCAGACATGAGAGTATTCAGCTTTTCACGAAGTTCCAAAATAAGTGGGTTCTTCAACTTGAGGTTGAGTAAAGCAAGCAGAGAGGAAAGAGGGTCGGAAAAGATGATCGACTTCTTTTCTTGTATATTCTCGATGTGTTCAAGCGCTAGTTGCAATGCTTTGAAAATAGAACATTTATTGGGTATTCTGATTGAGGTGACCTGGCCACCAGCAACAACAGCTTAGATCCATCTGTATAGATCCTTGTATATGCACTGTATTTTGGTTTAATTTCAGCATATTTCTGCTTAAACTGCAGAGAATTTGTTTCAGACTTTTTGGTAGAAGCAAGGTCCAAAATAACCGTTGTTTTTTTAAGATGCCAAAGAGGAGTCTGTGGTACCCGGTTTTCTTTAATGGCATCTGGTTCAATTTTGGCAGACTCCATATGGGGTTTAATTCTTATTCCCAATGGAGGGATATGTTTCTGGTGACGGTTAAAAAAATTCGATATTTTGAGGTTCTGCATCACAGGTATAAGAAGGATTTGATGGATTAGAAAGAAGTTTAGAGACATACTGAAGGGAAAGTTTAATTCTGCCCTTCTCAGGAGAAGGCTCCTCCGCTTCAACAAGCATTGATTCTATTGGTGAAGTTCTAAACGCACCCAAGCTAATTCTAATACAACTATTATGAATTGCATCAAGTGGTTTCAGGTATCACTTTCTCGCAGAACCGTAAACCACACAGCCGTAATCTAATTTTGATCTGACATTCACCTGTCGCTTGTGACACGTAGGATTCTAGCAGCCTATATTTGTGCCATAAAACATGGCATTTCTGAACCTCCAATATGACTACCAATAGGCACCAGAATTAATGATCTTTTTCAGGCGTGCCCCAAACCTACATTGATGGAAATGGAGACACACCCACCCGTACTCACTCTCCCGGTAGTTTTTATTTCTACCTGTCTCCACCTGAACATATTGAAGTGGAAACACGATGTGCCGTAGGCACAGCCTAAAGACCGAAGACGTAAGTTGGGGTTGAGTATTGGAGGGTTCGTCAAATGATCAAAGGAGGTTTGGGGCACTCATGAAGAAAACTATAATTCCATGCTTTAAAATTAATTCTGGGGCCTATTGGTAGTCATATTGCACACATGAAAAGAATTCTAGCCTGTCACAGAGAAATTCTACGACAGAGAGACAGGTTTCATGCCCTATCGTGCCCTGGTTGAATCTGGGTGTCAGATGGCAAGAACTGTGCTTGTCCTTCTCTAACTGGAATCTGCAGTTACTCTATGGTGGAATCTCCATTCCACGAGTGTTTTAGAAGTGAACCGCGAACACTGTAGCCATTGCTGGCTGTGCTCACAGAATTAAGTGATTCTCTTGTTTGATTAAAAATTATTTACATTCACATGCATTTGGTAAAACAGACCAGGGGCCACATTCATGAAACCTACTTATGACACAACTTTGTCGTAGGACGGTCCTATGTATCAAGTAGTGACATAAGTGGTATTCACAAAATGATCGTAAATTTGTGAATTTTGAATCACGGGGAAATGGCTGCGATATATTTCATTTTACAAGCACGGAGAGATTTGCGCCGTCAAAGAGCGTTTCATGCCAGAAAAAAATCCTCTCGGCTACGTTTACGATGCAGATATTGTGCAAAAATATCGGCTTAGCAGACTTGCAATTCCTGGGGTCAGTAATCGTTTAGAGAATGACTTGAAGCATTCAACCATGCGATCACAACCTGTATCATTGCAAGTTTTAGTGGCATTAAGGTTTTTTGCATCCGGCAGTTTTCAGAATGTGGACGCAGACATCCATAATATGAGTCAACCGACAGTGTCGAGGGTAGTACGGTCCTTGAAAAATATTGTTGGAGCACCTTACTGTACCCATATCAGGATGAAACCCCATTAATGAGAGGTGGCGTTCGTAAATAGGAAGAGGCACCACTCCATCAGTGTAAACAGACAAGAGGAAAGATACAACAAGGCACACAGAAGTTCAAGAAACCCCATTGAGCGTACATTTGATATTCTAAAATCAAGATTCCGTTGTATTGACACTTCGTGTAGCATTTTGTTTTCACCCGAAAGAACATTACAGTGACAGTAGCAGTATTCATTCTGCACAAAATATGTATGAACCACTGCGTGCCATTACCGGATGACGCAGAGCGACAATGAATGATGCCATGGGGATAATACATAACGGGACCTCAATGCTGGTATTCAGGCATGAGCAGAGTTAATCACGCGTCGTTTCTGAAATGCTGCAATCAATTATCTGTTCGTTTGACAAAAGTAGGTAATAAAATGCCCAGTTAAAACTGTTTGTTTAAATGCAATTATGGTCATGGAAAATGCTTATTTCTTTGTTACAACAATATTGTTGAGTTTTTTCACCAGAAATAACAAGTAATCTGAGATAGTTACGGCGTTGAATTTGTATACTATAATTTGACATTTAAATGCTATCAGAAGGTTGCTTTTGTTGACTACAGGGTTAATGCTGTTTACGTCTATGCAACTTCTTCATATTTTTAATGAAAAATGTTATTGCTCACACGCATTTGCTTACAGCTGTACCCCGAAGTTGATGGTTATATGTCCTAACTTCTGTGTGTCATAAGTTCACTTTGTGAATGTGGTTTGTGAATACAACTAGGAAGGTCTTTGGACCGTCCTAAAGTTATGACTTGAGACATTCATATGTAATAACTTAGGACAGTTTTCATTAATGTGACCCCAGAGAGGAAAGTAGTAGTGTGTGTTCCCCTACAGGTCCATTCGGCAGGACCCCGGAAGTGACGTCATGTCACGTGACGTAGTGGCGCCATGTTGTCATGGTAACCCGCGTGAGCGGCCATGTTGTGACGTCATCTCCATAGTGATACGTGGTGTGAGTGCGCAGCGCGTGTTGTTAGGGTGATACGTGTTTCCGTCGTCCATTTTATATACTGGAGGCCGCCATCTTGGTTTCTATGGTAGCACGTGATTGCTATGTTACCAATGGCTTCTAACAAGACAGGGGTATGTTCGGGGGTGTGTTCCTTTGTAGAAGAGTAAATCTAATTACCACAAACAACCCGACAATCCCTCCAAATCACCAAAATCCACCCCAACTTTTACTATTTCGAATTCTTCCAGAATTCTCTGCTTTTATCTATATATGCAATAGTTTTCCTCTATCTGGCCCTGTTCCTTTGTTCTAGAGTATACTCCAGTAGCGTAGAAGAGCCTATTAGTTGGAACAGTTTTGCTTATTATTACTATATTTAGCTTTTCTGGTCTATTCTTGTTAGTTCTAACCCTATTCCAAGTACTCTTGTTGTTTCATTTATCTAGATCATTTATAACCAATCAGATTGCTTGCTTTCCCATAATCTGTATACAGAGTTATCTCCCCTGTGTATAATAAAAGCCTATATCCAATGGCCACATCCCATGGAATCCCATTTTTTGGGAAACACCCGTGGCTATGGAATCCCTTTTTTGTCGTATGAGGCCATGAGGGCTATGTAAAAGCCCTCAATGAGTCCTCATTTATTATCCCTCATACCCTCATTGAATTTTGAGGTTATGAGGACCTTAAAAAATCCCTCAATGAGGTATAATTTACTACGACTCTTAGCCTCATTTCAGTATTTAACAGGTATATCCTATGGAATCCCATTGTGGAAAACGCCTGTGACTGTGGAATCCCTTTTTTGTCGTATGAGGCCATGAGGGCTATGTAAAAGCCCTCAATGAGTCCTCATTTATTATCCCTCATGGCCTCATTGAATTTTGAGGTTATGAGGACCATTAAAATCCCTCAATGAGGTATAATTTACTACGACTCTCAGCCTCATTTCAGTATTTAACAGCCATATCCCAGGCACCCCAATTTCGGCACCCCTTTTTGGAAAACATGGCCTTCGGCACCCCTTTTTTGTCGTATGAGGCCATGAGGGCTATGTAAAAGCCCTCAATGAGTCCTCATGTATTATCCCTCATAGCCTCATTGAATTTTGAGGTTATGAGGACCATTAAAAATCCCTCAATGAGGCATAATGCAGTCTTACCAACCGCTTCCATCTTGTCGCCAAAGCTCCAGGGCCACTACTGGTCTATGTTCTATCTGTCCTATCATTACCTTCTACAGCAGTTTTATTCCATTGCGGCCTTGTACCAGTACTATTGGCTAAACTACCATCCATTAATATTGACTTGTATCACTACTTTCTAGCTATACCTTCGCTCAAACCTTCAAAATGTTCAATCAGTGTATACATATAACACATTCCGTAATTGAGATTCCTAGCCGATTCCGTAAAATATGGATTCCGTGTTTTTACATAAATTATCGAGGGTATTAAAGAAACTTTCTATGTTAGTATTAACGTGTATAATACAACATAATGATGTAGTTTGTTGTATAACTGAGAATTTGTGTTTATTATGATAGATTCCGGACACTGAGTTCCGCCACACATTCTCAATTTTTTAGTCTACCCAACCTAGCCAGCGTCTGACACGAACTATAACATTGGAGAGTTTTGTTTGTTTTCCCCTCTGTTGCAAATGTTTCACGTATACAATAATTTTTGGCTTTGTGTGTGAATATTGTATATTAAAATCTTTTACTATGACTGCGCGTCCATATCATTACAAGAAAGTATAACAGGTTGTCCACGAGAAATTCCCGAAAGCTGTTGAAGTGACAATTAGTATTTCCAATGGATTTTACGTTCAAAACAATTGCGTGTAACTAACATAGAAATATGGTTAGTAACACCCTAGTAATATTTATGAAGCAAGCGATGCCTAAGGATTATTTTGGTATATTACTTATTAGAAAGCATTACCAAATAATGAAACGCCAATACATTTTGTGTGAACGATGAAACACGAATGTCTGGAACCGAAAGAAATTTCTGCTTCGATACTCGCAAGTAAACAAAGGCTTTCTTAGACGTCCGTCAGGAGTTTATAAAATAACGCTGGAAGCGTTCGTCGGGCTACCTTGAATCGGCATGGATTATTTACCAATAGAAATACAAGAAAAAATCTATGGAATGGTGGTTCGCATGAACCACCATTCAGTAATGCAAGAAATGCATTTCTTCCATTACAGATTCTTCCATTACAGAAAGGTGGTTCGTATGAAACACCTTTCTGTAATGAAATAAATAAGAGGGGGATGGCGGGACTGGGTCTTTAGGACCCAGTCCTATGACGAGTACCGTCAACGAATTGTTAATAATCCCATGCATTTCCCGGCCGGTTCGAAATTTGGGCCGCCTCAATAATATAAAGATAGACCCATTGCCCCCATTCAAAAGTATTCAGATCACCACAGTGGTGTTCCGATTACTTTTTAAGCCTGGTCACGCATGATCCCCTTTCCGTCGGTCACCCATCTTTTTGACCTAAGAAAGAAGAGGTACTGTGAAAAACATCACTTTCGTTAGTAAAAGACCTCAGGCAAAAATGAATCATTCTCTTAACATACAACCATCTAGGAGCTAAAGTAGTTATTGGGGGTTAACAACACTTTCAACAACCAGGATCACATCGTATAGGATTGAGCGACCTGTAGTTCACAATGGAGGGTAGAATTTTTCGATAATTTATGTAAAAACACGGAATCCATATTTTACGGAATCGGCTAGGAATCTCAATTACGGAATGTGTTATATGTATACACTGATTGAACATTTTGAAGGTTTGAGCGAAGGTATAGCTAGGAAGTAGTGATACAAGTCAATATTAATGGATGGTAGTTTAGTCAATAGTACTGGGGACAAGGCCGCAATGGAATAAGACTGCTGTAGAAGCTAATGATAGGACAGATAGACCATAGACCAGTAGTGGCCCTGGAGCTTTGGCGACAAGATGGAAGCGGTTGGTAAGACTGTATTATGCCTCATTGAGGGATTTTTAATGGTCCTCATAACCTCAAAATTCAATGAGGCTATGAGGGATAATAAATGAGGACTCATTGAGGGCTTTTACATAGCCCTCATGGCCTCATACGACAAAAAAGGGGTGCCGAAGGCCATGTTTTCCAAAATGGGATTCCATAGGATATACCTGTTAAATACTGAAATGAGGCTAAGAGTCGTAGTAAATTATACCTCATTGAGGGATTTTTTAAGGTCCTCATAACCTCAAACTTCAATGAGGGTATGAGGGATAATAAATGAGGACTCATTGAGGGCTTTTACATAGCCCTCATGGCCTCATACGACAAAAAAGGGATTCCATAGCCACTGGTGTTTCCCAAAAATGGGATTCCATGGGATGTGGCCATTGGATATAGGCTTTTATTATACACAGGGGAGATAACTCTGTATACAGATTATGGGAAAGCAAGCAATCTGATTGGTTATAAATGATCTAGATAAATGAAACAACAAGAGGTCTTGGAATAGGGTTAGAACTAACACGAATAGACCAGAAAAGCTAAATATAGTAATAATAAGCAAAACTGTTCCAACTAATAGGCTCTTCTACGCTACTGGAGTATACTCTAGAACAAAGGAACAGGGCCAGATAGAGGAAAACTATTGCATATATAGATAAAAGCAGAGAATTCTGGAAGAATTCGAAATAGCAAAAGTTGGGGTGGATTTTGGTGATTTGGAGGGATTGTCGGGTTGTTTGTGGTAATTAGATTCACTCTTCTACAAAGGAACACACCCCCGAACATACCCCTGTCTTGTTAGAAGCCATTGGTAACATAGAAATCACGTGTCACCATAGAAACCAAGATGGCGGCCTCCAGTATACAAAATGGACGACGGAAACACGTATCACCCTAACAACACGCGCTGCGCATGTGCACTCACACCACGTATCACTATGGAGATGACGTCACAACATGGCCGCTCACGCGGGTTACCATGACAACACAACATGGCGCCACTACGTCACGTGACATGACGTCACTTCCGGGGTCCTGCACCGGGGTCCTGCCGAATGGACCTGTAGGGGAACATACACTACTACTGAGGTACTTTTCATTTTTATTTATTTAATTTTGTTTTTTAAGTGTTTTTTTTAACAGGGTGCATCCGTATCTGAAATTAATACATTCAAAATTATTCAAAATCCAAACCCTGACTTCTTGTTACAATATTTGTATGCAAGTTATATTTATACGAGTAAGTAGTATCTGTGATCAAGTATTTCTCTCATTTGGCAAAGAAAAACGATTTTGGCATTGACATCCTGTTTGGATGCACACTGTTTCAAAGTGGGAGCGGCCTCTGGTAGGAAATTTTCCCAATTTCACGAATGAAAGAAGAGTTTTGATACACAGTCTATGTGTTGTCTTATTTTGATATTATAATTTATATGTCTATTGCAATAACTTAATACTTAGATTACAGATTCCTCACGGGGGAAAAAAACATAATTTGTAAACATTGAATATCTTCAGAAAAACAAATATTTTTATTGACACATGACATTAATTGAATAACTGTCCTCCACCTTTAACTCTTTTCACGCTCGGGTCAGAATTTCCAGTTCATAACTTGAATATTTTATTCACTTTCAAAAACTGTAGTCAGGACTGTTTTAACAAAATATAATACCACAATTTGGAATCATCCTCTCATAAAATTTCCACTTCATTAATCTTCATTGAATTTCATATGAAATTAGATCATGATTACTGTACAGCACTCTCATAACCTAATTTTCTGAGAAATTCAAGCAATATTCGAATGTGTTAAGAGTTTAAAAACTTCTATTTTTTGTCTGTCCTGTCTACAAGGGTTCTCGTGGAGGGAGGTTTTTTTTCCTTCTTTTTTCGTTTGTTTTGCTCTCTGTTGGAAATTCACTTATTTTAAAAGTATTCTCCCTATTTTGTGGAATTATTTGTTGTCGGGCCACATATTGCTTGGTAAAACAGATTTTCATTGACGCATTATGGTGAACTTGATTTCCAAGAAACTGACATAGACCATTTGTCAATAGAGAATTGTCATGGGCACAAAATCTCAATACTGTAACTATTTTTTTCATGGCTCATGATTCTCCATCATCACTGATCGCCCGCCAAATTGCAGATGAAGAATGATATTGGTTTTTCGTGGCGTTACTGAGATACAGCTCAAACTTACGAATATCAGTAATAATATAGATGCTGCATGCTTGATTTTTTTCAGCAAAATCACCTTGATATTGTAACATCACAGATACATACATATTCATGTGCATAATATTCTGTAAAAAATAACATGTCATGTCTATTTAGCCACTGGCTCACGGTTTTTTCATTTATTTCTTTCAGGCTACATTGGAAAACAACTCATTGCCAGCAGCGGTGCCTGGATTTTGCATGGATGACCTCCACTACGGCGCTTGTAAACGTCGAAAGTGCGGGTACACCCATCTTGGCAAAGCGCTCATTTTTGATAGTCACTGCCACTTGGACCTGTTATCAAAGTTTTATGGAAGGGATTTGCGAGACCTCCAGATGCCAAGGAATTTCTCCGGTTGTCTTACCAATTTTAGCCACCCTAAAAGTTGGAAAGACATGGAGAAAATTAATTGGCATCCCAAGGTTTGGGCCAGTGTCGGCATACATCCTAAGTTTGCTGACCAGTGCCCAACCAGTTTTTCCAAAACAGAAGCACTGGCCCGCATTGCATGCATGGTGGACAACAAACCCTCCTTTAAAAGTACAAGAGGAGTCCTTCGTGCATCATATCAGTCTCGCCAACTTGCCCCATATTGTGCATTGCAGAAATACTGAGGAAGATACCTACATGGTTATGCTTGAGCATCTTTCTCAGCATTTACCAGTGCACATGCACTGTTTCACTGGCAATGTAAAGTTTACGAATGACTTTGTTCAGTATTGGGGCAGTTTGTCCATTGGAGTTGTCGGCAAACCAGTATCTCAGGACCATGTCCGGGATATGGCGAAAGCGATCCCAATGGACAAATTAGTCCTTGAAACAGATGCCCCCTTCCTTGTGACCCCGGACAGTCCATACAATTTTACACACCCTGGGTTGGTGCGGTTTACAGCAAATGCTGTCACTCGAGTGCTGTCGACAGCATTCAACAATTGTAGGAAGCTATATGGAATATAAATTATTGTACTCATTAACATAGCATATGCTCAATAAAATTTTTATTGGGGTTCAGTGACACTTTATGCGCTATGGTTATATCATCACGGGTCTTCCAGTTCAGTCGACATGGACTGGTCGTAATCCACGTGTGGGCAGTGATGTCCAGGCAAACATTTACCAAGTAACAAAAATCAGCAGCAGCAAAATTTTAATTAATGAAGCTTCAGGTTGTACCCGGTCCATTCGTTAATTAAATTTTTGATGGCTATTCCTATAATTTGTATTTGGAAATATTGCCCACTCATGAAAGTGACCAGTCCACGATAGCTGTGCTGTAAATTGGGCACTCTACGAGGCCACATACCAGCTGGAATACTAAGTTGGCTTGGGTCGATCTCTAGGCTTGGTATCATTTACAGCAGACTGGGCGGGATGTCATAGAGGTGGGATGCCCAGGGTTATTACACGAGGAAAAGGTAGAAGGCAAGTTCTTAGCATGGGAGGGTGGGGTGGAACACTCGCGGAGAACAATTCTACGAAAGACCCATTCCGAATATTCCCGCAATAATTTGTTTTTTAATCATATAGTTCAGTTTCTCTGAACCTTCTAAACTAAAACCTGTAGTGAACTATTTTCGGGATGTAATAAAATAGGATGGATTGTACAGGGGTGAGTAGTAGTGTTCGTATGTTTGAGGGAATAGTTGGGGGACCTCGGTGGGGGACCTCGGAAGTGACGTCATGTCCCGTGACGTAGTGGCGCCATGTTGTTTTGTCATGGTAACCCGTGTAAGCGGCCATGTTGTGACGTCATCTCCCTAGTGATACGTGGTGGTAGTATGCATGCGCAGCGCGTGTTGTTAGGGTGATACGAGCTTCCGTCGTCCATTTTGTATACTGGAAGCCGCCATCTTGGTTTCTATGGTAGCACGGGACTGCTATGTTACCTAAGGCCAACGATAGGACAGGGGTATGTTCGGTGGGTATGTTCGATCCGAATCGGAGTATTTTCTGGAACGACTTCCCTGGATAATTACCACAAACAACCCGACAACATGTATTGTTTCGAATTCTTTCAGAATTCTCTGCTTATATCTATATATGCAATAGTTATCGTTTATCTGGCCATGTTCCTTTATTCTAGAGTATACTCCAGTAGTGTAGAAGAGCCTATTAACTGGAACAGTTTACCTTATTATTGCTATATTTAGCAAGTTCTGGTCTATTCTTGTTAGTTCTGACCCTATTCCAAGTACTCTTGTTGTTTCATTTATATAACTAACCAATCAGATTGCTTGATTTCCCATAACCTGTACTTAATCGTATAGAGTTATCTCCCCTGTGTATAATAAAAGCCTATATCCAATTGCCATATCCCATGGAATCCCTTTTTTGAAAACACCTGTGGCTATGGAATCCCTTTTTGTCATATGTGCTTATGTGAAAAGGCACAATGTGACACAATATGCCCTATCACATAGGCACATGCTTTATGTGCCGATATGTGCTTATGTGACAAGGCACAATGTGACACAAAATGCCCTATCACATAGGCACATACGGGTATTTGAGGATACCTATGGCCTGGTATTGTATTATTTGAGGATACCTATCGAGAATACCTACTGGAGAATCCCTTTTTGTTATATGTGCTTATGTGAAAAGTCACAATGTGACACAATATGCCCTATCACATAGACACATACGGGTATTTGAGGATACCTATGGCCTGGTATTGTATTATTTGAGGATACCTATTGAGGATACCTACTGGAGAATCTCTTTTTGTTATATGTGCTTATGTGAAAAGTCACAATGTGACACAATATGCCCTATCACATAGACACATACGGGTATTTGAGGATACCTATGGCTTGGTATTGTATTATTTGAGGATACCTATTGAGGATACCTATCGAGGATACCTTTTGGAGAATCCCTTTTTGTCGCATTAAGCTATGTAAAAGCCCTCAATGGGTCTAATGTAGTCTTACCAACCGCTTCCATTTGTCGCCAAAGCTCCAAGGCCATTACAGGGCTATGTTCTATCTGTCCTATCATTAGCTTCTACAACAGGCTTGTTCCACTGCGGCCTTGTACCAGTACTATTGGCTTCTGTTATTCTGCCCCATATCTCATCCATTACTTCCTAGCTATACCTATCTCAGTCTGGACTATAACATTGATCAAGGTTGAATCAGATTTCCCCTGTATACATATAAAGCATTCCGTAATTGAGATTCCTACTCGATTCCGTAAAATTTGGATTCCGTGTTTTTACATAAATTATCGAGGGTATTAAAGAAACTTTCTATATTAGTATTAACGTGTATAATACAACATAATGATATAGTTTGTTGTATAACTGAGAATTTGTGTTTATTATGATAGATTCCGGACACTGAGTTCCGCCACACATTCTCAATTTTTTAGTCTACCCAACCTAGCCAGCGTCTGACACGAACTATAACATTGGAGAGTTTTGTCTGTTTTCCCCTCTGTTGCAAATGTTTCACGTATACAATAATTTTTGGCTTTGTGTGTGAATATTGTATATTAAAATCTTTTACTATGACTGCGCGTCCATATCATTACAAGAAAGTATAACAGGTTGTACACGAGAAATTCCCGAAAGCTGTTGAAGTGACAATTAGTATTTCCAACGCATTTTAATGTTCAAAACAATTCCGTGTAACTAACATAGAAATATGGATAGTAACACCCTAGTACTGGTCCCTAGTAATATTTATGAAGCAAGCGATGTCTAAGGATTATTTTGGTATATTACTTATTAGAAAGCATTACCAAATAATGAAACGCCAATACATTTAGTGTCAACGATGAAACACGAATGTCTGGAACCGAAAGAAATTTCTGCTTTGACACTCGCAAGTAAACAAAGGCTTTCTGAGACGTCCGTCCGGAGTTTATAAAATAACGCTGGAAGCGTTCGTCGGGCTACCTTGAATCGGCATGGATTGCTTACCAGTTGAGATCAGGGAGAGAATCTATGGAATGGTGGTTCGCATGAACCACCATTCACTAATGCAAGAAATGCATTTCTTCCATTATAGAAAGGTGGTTCGTATGAAACACCTTTCTGTAATCAAAGAAATAAGAGGGGGATGGCGGGACTGGGTCTTTAGGACCCAGTCCTATCCAGAATATAAAGAAAGAATTGTAAACAATCCAATGCATTTCACGACCGATTCGAAATTTGGGCAGCGGCCGCCTAAATAATATAAAGATAGACCCATTGCCCACATTCAAAAGTATTCAGATCACCACAGTGGTGTTCCGATTACTTTTTAAGCCTGGTCACGTATGATCCCCTTTCCGTCGGTCACCCATCTTTTTGACCTAAGAAAGAAGAGGTACTGTGAAAAACATCACTTTCGTTAGTAAAAGACCTCAGGCAAAACTGAATCATTCTCTTAACATACAACCATCCAGGAGCTAAAGTAGTTATTGGGGGTTAACAACACTTTCAACAACCAGGATCACATCGTATAGGATTGAGCGTCCTGTAGTTCATAATGGAGGGTAGAATTTTTCGATAATTTATGTAAAAACACGGAATCCAAATTTTACGGAATCGGGTAGGAATCTCAATTACGGAATGCTTTATATGTTTTCAGGGGAAATCTGATTCAACCTTGATCAATGTTATAGTCCAGACTGAGATAGGTATAGCTAGGAATAGCCCAAGAACATTAGGTTTCACTAGGGAAAAAAATCGGAGAAAGCTGATTTTTTCAGGGAATGTCGAGTACATGTCACTGAACGATTAGACAAAAGTCCCCTAAAATCCCAGTTGAGCTTTTTTTTCTACAGCCTTTTTTCGAAAACGCGTTTGGAAAAAAAAAAAATCGCACGAACTTTGTAACCTCGAATTGATCCAACTGTATTTTTTGTTTACGCGTATTTCGAGCTACATAATGTCTAATATACATTTACCTAGAGGAAAATGGGCATTCTGTGACAATTTCTGCGAAAAATTATTGAAAATTCACAAAATAGTATCGGATTTACGCAAAAAATGACGATTTTCCTAACGGATTTGCCCAAAGGGTCGTAGTACAGAACGGGATGTTAGTTGGACAGACGATAAAAAATCCACCACCATTTGAAGACTTTTATCATTGCTTACAAAATAGACATTATGGAAGACCCCCTCTGCTTCTGGCCGAGTTCCCCTTTTGGCATAAAATTCGTCAGCATGAGAACTCAACTATTTTCGGGCTTGGGACCGAACAGACACGTCTGTGTCTGGCAGCATTAGATCAATAAATAATATTTACAGAATGTACAAAAATCAATAAATAATATTTACAGAATGTACAAATCAATCAACATGGATTAAGTTACATTGACTATTATCAACGCTATATACAGAAATGACATGACCTATATACATATTATTCATCGAACTCAGAAATTTCCGACAGGACAGTGTTTCTGTGGTTGTTACAAGAATCCGAACCGCAATTACACAAACCTGAGCAAGAGAGTCCTGCCTTCTTACACCCACACCTTTTTGTACAAGCACTCTTGCAACCACAACTGATCAGATTCAGTAGGTTATCGGGGGCACATGGCTTTGTGGCTGCAGTCGGTACAAGAAGTCCATTGTCTAGCGACCACCCCCAATCCGTCGGAGGAAGCGAAGTGCCCAGCCATTGTTGGACCTGGAGATAACATCTGTAGACATGTTGTTGTGCAGCATCGCTGCTTGGTGGGAGTGAGGCTAGGTCGATGGGTTTATTCAGTTTAGATTTTGCTACATAACGCTTGTAAGTGACATATCTATATTGGTCGAGAGAGGAAACAGTTTTACTCCCGTATAAGATCAGGAAAAATTGTTCCCCGGCAGCGGCTACTGCACTTGGTGCACTGTCATCCGCCAAAATTGTGTTGACATACTGTTGTGAGTTGCTAGTAACATCGGAGACAATTGTACTGAATACTTTCTTCTTACCAACTCGAAAGAGTGCAGAAGTAGTGTCACAACCACTTATAGAATGTGCTACAAGGAGGTTGCTTCTATGGTCACCCATTTTGGTTGCTATTTCACTAACTGAAACTAGTAAGTTTGGGGTAATGGAATACATCATGTGAATATTACATGCCGGTTGAACTCGAGAGGTAAGAATGACTAACAAGTCTGTGTCTGTTCCCACAACGACAACATTGTTGTCATCTTGAGCGATGTCAAGTGCAGTTTCGGCTATCAGTACATCAGCATCAGCCTCGGCCTGCTTGGACTGAATATTGATAGCAGATAGCTCCTGCATTAGAAGATCGATCAGTTGGGTTTTGTTCTTGGCATTTGCAAGGAAATCGGATTGGGGTGTGGTGGCTGGTAACTCGGGTGAGATATTGATATCAATGGAATACCTGTCTTTAGATCTACGGGCTTGTTCCATGCCCTTTGTCGACATTGTAGAAGCATAACCATCAAAAACAACCACGACGTTCGCCCCAAAATGTCTCACTAGATAATTGGAATATGATGTACATATGTCCTTATATGACGACTGTTTAGGCCATACAACTGCCCTCAATAAAAATCCACCATCTACAACAAACAGAGAATGTTCTGGGATTTTAGTTTGCTCGGAACCGTATGTTTTGAGGATCTTACCGAGCATGCTTTTCTGTGTCTTCCTCATTCCAGCAGAATCAAACAATGCTGGTGGTTTCGGGGCGAGTTCATATTTGAGATACTCTTCCATCTCTGCTTGTGACTGAATAACACATGTGATGCGGTTGAACAGAATTGTGGGGTCAATCACTGCCTTACTTCCACGGACTTTGATGCTATTTGCCATCGATGCGAAAGACTTCACAGTGTCAACACGTCGTAGTTTGATGCTGTTGAACGTTTTGCTTACAACATTCGATACGCAACATTCACCAATTTTGCGAACTTGGTCACAGTTCACAGTTTCGTCGGCCACAAGCCCGTTCGCTATAGAGACTAATTGTAGTGGATCTCTATTCTGAAAGGGGGAATGCACTCTGAGCCAGTTCAATAATTTGGTGATATCATTGGCATCAGTCAATTGTGAACTTTGACGGAGATCCCGATGTTGTTCGCCATGACCAGTGTGAACAAGAACAAAATTTTCGAGAGCATTACATATCGGAAGGCAAAGAGGTAGTCCATGTACCCATTTCGCAACAGTGCTATCGGTTATTCCCCTGCCATGTGTGAGACCACCAGGGAGCTTGAACATTCTCATTAAACACTGCTCTATGGTCTGATCAGAATATATCCCGTCCCAGAATTTATCTGAGCGCCTTATGGTAAAGTAACCTTTCTCAGTGAACAACTTCAAATCATCCTGTTAGAGATGAGAACTTTTTGCGTATGCAAAATGACCACCTGCGTGAAATACTGGAATCATATTGCGAACACAATATGTGTGGAGTTCCCAGTCGCCTGTGCGCTCTGCTCTCAAGAACAACTGGAGAAGACCTATTTGCTCGTAGTATTGTACCCAAAGCTTTCCTGTGCGTCCTACGGACGCATTCTGGAGCAGTTCGTGTAATTTTGACAGTAGATGGTTGACACTTTCTTGATTGACAGCGCACAAGTTTTGTAATGGCAATTTGTGTTAGCAAATGGGCACGAACTGCTCTTGAATATGCATGACCACTGATCAAATGATGGATTGACCCACCAGCATAAACAGTCCCCCAAAGTTCATCCAAGCCGCTTAGCCATGATCGAACCAATTGCCCCTAAATATGACATAATCATATGGAAGCCGCCGAGTCTAACGAAAACTTTTGTCAACTTATCTGACGAAGACACAATCTCCACTGCTTTGATATATACACATCAAGGGCGTGCACACATTACATGCCAATGCATCTTGAGTGTAGGCGAACACCACATTATGTGATTTAATCGAACATGGAAATTGAAACAATGATGCTATAATACGGTATTTGAATGAGAAAAGTCGATGCCGTTTGAATTTGAGTTTAGGGGGTATGGTTAATATTTCACACGTTTCACCAGTTCATTATGGAATAAATGACTATTGTTATATATCATTATAAAGCCACTGCTTTTCTGCAATTTTTGATATATAATTTAACTCCCAAAGTAGTCGTAGATTTGATTTAATGGACGTTGTGTACCGTTGTGTGTATGAAAACAATAAATTTTTTTTCGTAATTTTGTACATTTTCGTGAATATTTCACCATTGAGTGTGAGGATTGGTACAAAGTTGGCATTTTCTGTTGGGGATATGTATTCTCAATATAATTCAGCACGATATTTATGATTCTCACCCTACTAAGGCGAATAAGAATGAGAAATATGGAGCTGGGTCGAATTTTTTTTAAAATTTTTTTTTTCATCAAAAAAACGCTATAACTAAAAAAGCTCAACTCGGATTCGCGGGGACTTTTCACACTTTATCCGCAATGTGTGTCCCGGAAACATATAAAAAAATCAGCTTTCTCCGATTTTTTTCCTTACTTTCTCATTTTTATGTCTAATGTGCCTGGACTAGAAGTAATGGATGAGATATGGGGCAGAATAACAGAAGCCAATAGTACTGGTACAAGGCCGCAATGGAACAAGCCTGTTGTAGAAGCTAATGATAGGACAGATAGACCATAGCCCTGTAATGGCCTTGGAGCTTTGGCGACAAATGGAAGAGGTTGGTAAGACGACATTAGACCCATTGAGGGCTTTTACATAGCTTAATGCGACAAAAAGGGATTCTCCAAAAGGTATCCTCGATAGGTATCCTCAAATAATACAATACCAGGCCATAGGTATCCTCAAATACCCGTATGTGTCTATGTGATAGGGCATATTGTGTCACATTGTGACTTTTCACATTAGCACATATAACAAAAAGGGATTCTCCAGTAGGTATCCTCAATAGGTATCCTCAAATAATACAATACCAGGCCATAGGTATCCTCAAATACCCGTATGTGTCTATGTGATAGGGCATATTGTGTCACATTGTGACTTTTCACATAAGCACATATAACAAAAAGGGATTCTCCAGTAGGTATCCTCAATAGGTATCCTCAAATAATACAATACCAGGCCATAGGTATTCTCAAATACCCGTATGTGTCTATGTGATAGGGCATATTGTGTCACATTGTGACTTTTCACATAAGCACATATAACAAAAAGGGATTCTCCAGTAGGTATCCTCGATAGGTATCCTCAAATAATACAATACCAGGCCATAGGTATCCTCAAATACCCGTATGTGCCTATGTGATAGGGCATTTTGTGTCACATTGTGCCTTGTCACATAAGCACATAAAGCATGTGCCTATGTGATAGGGCATATTGTGTCACATTGTGCCTTTTCACATAAGCACATATGACAAAAAGGGATTCCATAGCCACAGGTGTTTTCAAAAAAGGGATTCCATGGGATATGGCCATTGGATATAGGCTTTTATTATACACAGGGGAGATAACTCTATACGATTAAGTACAGGTTATGGGAAATCAAGCAATCTGATTGGTTAGTTATATAAATGAAACAACAAGAGTACTTGGAATAGGGTCAGAACTAACAAGAATAGACCAGAACTTGCTAAATATAGCAATAATAAGGTAAACTGTTCCAGTTAATAGGCTCTTCTACACTACTGGAGTATACTCTAGAATAAAGGAACATGGCCAGATAAACGATGACTATTGCATATATAGATAGAAGAAGAGAATTCTGAAAGAATTCGAAATAATACATGTTGTCGGGTTGTTTGTGGTAATTATCCAGGGAAGTCGTTCCAGAAAATACTCCGATTCAATCGAACATACCCTCCGAACATACCCCTGTCCTATTGTTGGCCTTAGGTAACATAGCAATCCCGTGCTACCATAGAAACCAAGATGGCGGCTTCCAGTATACAAAATGGACGACGGAAGCTCGTATCACCCTAACAACACGCGCTGCGCATGCGTACTACCACCACGTATCACTAGGGAGATGACGTCACAACATGGCCGCTTACACGGGTTACCATGACAACACAACATGGCGCCACTACGTCACGTGACATGACGTCACTTCCGAGGCCCCCCACCGAGGTCCCCAACTATTCCCTCAAACATACGAACACTACTACTGGGGTGTGCAACACGGATGGGGGATTTATTAGCTGTTGGACAATTTTCACTCAACAGGGTGGTGGGGGCAGGGTTCAATGGCAATCTGTGATTGGAAAAAATGGTGTATATATTACAATGAGTTTCTTTTTACACTTTATGAAATATTTAAGTGGTCTAGATTTTTTTCCTCCTTTTGTCTCTGGTTGTAAGAATTTGTGTACCATATATTCCCACTTAATTAAATATCTCTTGATAGAGTAACCCTCTTAATGAAATATAACATCCAAACACATAACCATTTACGATACCCCAATACAAATTTGACCTGTTAACTGAATATAGGCTATAGAGTAAATTCCTGTTAACTGAATAACAAATTTTGTAATATGTTGAAATGCTACCCAGACATTCACCCATTTCCCCGTGTTTATTGATCTATCTAACCTCAGTACATCCAATACGGGCATTTATTCTATTGTATCTTGTTTGAAAGATCTCCGAGCTCTGCCAAACCAATATAATACAATAAATACCCTGTTTATCTCTACAGTACAGTAAAGTGACCAATTCCCTATTAAATGAATACTCTTTAATTGAATAATTGTCTCTGACGAAGTGATTTTTCAGTTAGTCTTCTACTGTGTGTGTTTGCAACGTCCATTGTTCAGTACCTGGAGACTGAATTATCATGGAGTGGATATTTTACCCAGACAATAATTGCTGATTACAATAATAACACAAAAGGACAAGCACAGTTTTTGCCAATTACCTCCACATTCATCTTGAAGGTCTATTGACTGAAACTTTGCTTGTCATTCTTGTGCTTCATCAGAGAAAAGTATCTGTCTCAGTTGAAAGTCCACTCCACGAATGTTTTAGTGGTAATTCACTCTCCATGTACTGTATGATTTAGAATAAATCCAACCCCAGACCTTGGTGCGGAGTATAAACTGCCTGGGGCCGGTTCGCCGTGCCTGGAATAAGGAAGATAGATCCAGTCGCCGGGGTCTTTGGGTTCACTAATTATATATAATGGGCATATCATTTCAATGAGGGGGTAAGCAAATGCCAAGTACAATAGTCGGCAATGAACAGATTCAATGGTTTGAGTCGAGAGTTTTGTCTCTTAAATGGTTCAAACGGTTCTGTTAAGCCGAACAGACCCCACACAAAAGCATTTTCAAAACTGCCATAAAATGGCTAAATCGATATTAGGTGGGTACAGAGGTCATTTTACTGACTTCAGTATATTTCAGCTACAGTCTTTTACATCCAGTCTTGGGTGAATGTAACACATTCTGTTTTAGAAAATTATGTTTTTATACTTTTAAAGTGTTTTTTGCATATTTATGAAATTTTATCCTCCAAGAAGTGTCATTCTCCTGATCATTCAATGAAACCAGTTTTTAGTATTCATCATAGAGGAAGACCCAGAGGATCATTTGGTGGGTTCAAGTGCCACAGTAATATAAGTTGTTTTTTTTTTATAAAACTCAAAGATTCACACTGAATTAAATTTCCAGACTACATGAACTTAACTTCCAGAAATGTAGTCACAGGGATCATTTGTAATAAAAAATAGTTGATCAGAATGCAAAATATTGGATTTCTCATAACATAGATTAAGATTGCAAGTTCCACAAATTTGTATACTGCTTATATTGTTTCACCATATTGATTTAAGTTCTCAATTGGAGTATTCTATCAAAATGTAACTCCAATATCTCATTAACTCTTGACACAACATAACAGCCAAAAACTGGACTGCATTATACACAATACTCACGTTAAATTTAACCCTTTTAACACCTATGGTATCTTCCATGTCAGTTCAATGGCAACGATTGGAAGAGACCATATTCATTATTTGGGGGAAGATCAATTATTTGAAACGTACAACCTTGGGGCTGCACACTGAAAAATATTAATTGGCATACCCCACATATTCACACAGCTGCCATCCTCCTTAATGAAATTATGAAATGTGATGTACCTGGGTAGGAACAATGGCCTCTCGGGTTCAAAGGGTTAATGAAAGTTTCAGTTTCTTTAGTCTATACCAATATTACCATAGCTTATGTTAACTCCCAGTTGGAATGAGCTTGATGAGATTGTTCTAATGGCGAGGGGGCATAGTCTGCTGTTCGTTGGAAAAAAAAGAAGAAATGAAGATGACTTCTCAGCAGATTATGTCATTTTTCAAGAAGTTGTAAAGATAGGTGAACAGTTAACATACTTGGGTGGCTGTACAGCGTAAAATAAATTTCTGTAAATGACATAATTAGGAGGAAGTGACCGTTTGTTTTTGTTTTGTTTTTAATAGTTACTTTTAAAATTCTGTTAAGCTTTTGTGGTTATTGACTGGATTGCCAATGCCACTTATCCATTCAGTGATTAAATACGTTGATTATGTGAAAACCACCTCACATGACTACCAGTGCCATTTCTCATTTAGTGAGGCATTTCCCTCAGAGGCTTTTACATGTCTCGTAGGTTTCAGGGGCCATTGGCGGGATCTCACGTGACGTCATAGTCATCTCGATCATATCATGTAACGATACGTGGTGTGAGTGCACATGTGCAGCACGTGTTGTTAGGGTGATACGTGTTTCCGTCGTCCATTTTGTATACTGGAGGTCGCGGTTTCTATGGTAGCACGTGGTAGCTATGTGACCTAAACCCTTCTTATAGGACAGGGGTATGTTCGGAGGGTATGTTCGATTGAATCGGAGTAAATCAAATTACCACAAACAACCCGACAAGTTTTACTATTTCGAATTCTTTCAGAATTCTCTTCTTCTATGTATATATGAAATAGTTTCGTCTACCTAGGCATGTTTCGTTGTCCTGGAGTATAATCCAATAGCATAGAAGAGCCTATCAACTGGAACAGCTTTGCTTGTTATTACTATATTTAGCTTTTCATGGCCTCATACGACAAAAAAGGTGTGCCGAAGGCCATGTTTTCCAAAAAGGGGTGCCGAAATTGGGGTGCCTGGAGATATGGCTGTTAAATACTGAAATGAGGCTAAGAGACGTAGTAAATTATACCTCACTGAGGAATTTTTCATGGTCCTCAAACCTCAAAATTCATTAAGGCTATGAGGGATAATAAATTAGGACTCATTGAGGGCTTTTACATAGCCCTCATGGCCTCATACGACAAAAAAGGGGTGTCGAAGGCCATATGTTTTCCAAAAAGGGGTGCCGAAATTGGGGTGCTGGGGATATGGCCATTGGATATAGAGGTGATGAGAATCGGATATGACTTCGTTGTAATAGGGGGAGATCAAGCAATCTGATTGGTTGGTTATAATCTATATAAAGGATCTAGATAAATGAAACTACAAGAGTACTCGGAATAGGGTCAGAACTAACAATAACAGACCTGAAAAACTAAATATAGTAATAACTAGCGGGTGCATATCCGACCTTCCGCGGGAGAAGATAGTTATATCAGAAGCCTGACGTCATTGACACTCTGATAAAGGCAAAATGATCGATGGGTCAATATACCCGCACATATGAAATTTTAGCCCGAATGAACCAGCCGTTTTCGAAATAAAAGGTCAAGGCCACCCCTCATGGGCACGGCACCCATCCCATGTTACTGGCAGGGACGAATTACCCCGGTGTACAAAATTTGAGATCGATATGTCGAGAAACAATCAAGGTCACCAGTTTGAAGGTCAAGGTCACACCGCACGAACACTCCGATAAAGTCAAAATGTTCGATGGGTCAATAAACCCGCACATATGAAATTTTAGCCCGATTGGCCCAGCCGTTTTCGAAATAAAAGGTCAAGGTCATAAATTTCAAGGTCAAGGTCACCCAGCATGGGCACGGCACCCATCCCATGTTACTCGCAGGGACGAATTAGCCCCATGTACAAAATTTGAGATCAATCGGTCGAGAAAGCTAGGAGTTCACTCGGAACAAAGATAGAGAGAGAGAGATAGACATTCGCATTTATATATTAGTTAAGCAAAGCTGTTCCAGTTGATAGGCTCTTCTATGCTACTGGAGTATACTGCAGGGCAAAGGAACATGCTTAGGTAGACGAAAACTTGCATACATAGATAGAAGCAGAGAATTCTGAACGAATTCGAAATAGTAAAACTTTTCGGATTGTTTGTGGTAATTTACTTTACACCGATTCAATCGAACATACCCTCCGAACATACCTCTGTTCCATAAGAAGGGTTTAGGTCACATAGCAACCACGTGCTACCATAGAAACCAAGATGGTGGTCTCCAGTATACAAACTGGACGACGGAAATACGTATCACCCTAACAACACTTGCTGCGCATGCGCACTCACCGCACGTGTCACTATGGGGATGACGTCACAACATGGCCGCTCACGCGCGTTACCATAACAATACAACATGGCGCCACTGGGTCACGTGACTGTGACGTTACATGAGATCCTGCATGAGATCCTGCCAATGGCCCCTGAAACATACGAGACATACTACTTAATTGCCTATCAATTATTTAAAATTTAAATTAGCATTTCGGTGGATAAGGAGGATTTAAAAACAATTTTTTCAGGTGTTGAAGCAGTTTGTACCAAGAAAATAGCATTTTAGACAATTTGCATGTAAAACAGGTAAATTTATGCAAATAATCTGCAAATTGCTTTGTGATCACATGATCTTTATCTTTGAAAAATATGTCAGTTTGAAGAGAATTATCAACTGCAGAAAGTTTTGAAATTTCTATTGAATTGGTCAGTTATTTTTCTTGCTAAGTGTTTTTTGTGTGAAAATCTCCTTAGTTGAAACATAATAAAAAGGGGCGTGACCTATTTTTCCTTAAAAAATGAATAAATAATTAATTGACAGTTGCTTCATTTGAATATTTGTGGTAAAGTACATAAAACTAAGGCGCACATTCTAAAACACCTTTTTTAAAACAGTTTTTTTTTTCTTTGATGAAAAAGGATATTTTTTAACCCATTTTTATGACAAATTCCGTTCATTTATGCAAATAATATGCAAATTAGTTTAAGGTCATGTGATCTCCAGTCACAAGTTGTATTCCGGGTGGAAGGGTGTTTATGGACGAGGCAGAATGCATAATAATACTTGTAACATTGGTAACCCCAAATTTGGTTCGTTATGAATTATTGGAGAGTGCCACAAGGCGCCCTCAACTAATTTGTAATAGGTCAAATGTCAGTGGCTTTGATCCACCATGAAAGAGAATCAAGAATACGAAGACTACGACAACTTGTTCCCCCGAATTGTTTAGTTGTTAATTATTGGTGGGTGTCACATGGCACCCTACAATCATTTATAATAGGGCCGACCCCCATTGTTCAGATGTTATGCGCTTTTGGTTTAGTATGAAACAGGAATCGTGATTACGAAGACTAAACCGTGGCAATGCTCTTAGTCTATTTAGATTACTTATGAGAATCTTGAATGCTGTCTCGCGAAATATGTCCCCCAAGCCAGTTCACGAACTGTTTTTCATGACATTATTTTCTCGCCCATTTAGCTTGATTGTTTAAACCGTCTGAATGCTAGACTAGTCCTGATGGTTAACATTTAATCATCCAAATTCGGTTTGTTCACCTTAACAATTGAGATACGTCGTTCGCCATAACCCCCATAAACCCGATTTATATTTTCCAAATGCCTCACCAAACAAACAAACTCATTTGTTTCTCACTGCATGTTTCTTTGTTCTTTCTTTACATTTTGTTTTGTCCATGTTCAACCCCGTGTTCCCAGTTACCTACTGCAAACCTGTACACATCAAGCTTTACCAGAACACCACTTCCCCACATTGTTTGCCCTGGATACTTTCTGTATAACTCGAAGAGGCACAGGCCGTCATATTTTTGCACTAAGAGAGAATCCCCAACCAACTTACTACCTCCAAGAGGTGTGCGCGCCCGCCTGAGGGGATATCCCCGCCGATACTGAATATGAACGCTTTCGCTGAAAGCCTAAAAATCCAATGGAGATAACAATTCATCAATATCGAGTATCGATTGGGATCACCATTTTGTGTGGAATTTCCATTTCGCATTTTCCAATTTCTACTGATTGTAATGCTCGTTCTCGTTTGCAGTGGCGACATAGAAACTAATCCTGGGCCTGAAAAATTGTGTAACGCCCTGAAGAGTTCACTTTCTATTTTCCATTATAATATCCGGAGTATCCGATCAAAGCTGTCGCAGATAACTGAAATTGTTGAAGAATACGACATTCTTTGTTTTACCGAAACTCACCTGCAGGAAACCTTCGATTCTGATAACATAAAAATTCCAAACTATTCACAGCCCATTCGGAATGACAGGAACCATAGTGGTGGGGGGATTGCAGTATATTTCTCGGTCAATTTATTCTACAGGCGGAGGAATGAATTAGAATTCGACAAGTCTATCATGTGGTTCGAACTTGTATCAAAGTCGAAACAACTTCTTTTCGCAGTTACGTACCGATCTCCCCAGTATGCGAGTCGCGACTATTGGAATCTTCTCGACGACTCCATCGACAGGGCCCTTGACATTAATAAAACAGTCATTATTGTAGGTGATCTCAACGACGATCTACTGAGTTCCAGCCCAAAGTTGAAAGATACCATCGATCATTTCAACTTGAGGAATGTTATTACTAAACCTACAAGAGTCACTCCCAATTCTAGTACTCTACTTGATCCCATTCTAATTAGCGATACTGTAAATGTTATTGAAGCAGACATTCTCGACCTGCGACTGTCAGATCACCACGCAGTTTATACATACATTTCATTCGACCAAAAGCAAAGAGAGCCATATTTTAGAATGGTCAGAAACTATCAACGTGCTGATTTCGATAAGACAAACGCGTTGTTAGTGGGTGTTAACTGGAATAATCTTATAGATACTACCCAGGATGCAAATGAATTGCAAACGAAATTTTGTGACATATTTCTGAAAATAATTAACGGAACAGTCCCCCTTCAGAAGATACTTATTCGTCCAAACGACAAACCTTGGTTTAATCCCGAATTGCGAAATGAAATACGGCGAAGAGACAGATTAAGGAAAAGAGCTATATACTCAAACGGTGAAGATGCATGGAGAGCCTATAAGCACTCTCGCAATAAGGTTAACAATATGAAGAAATACGCAAAATTAGTTTATGAAGATACTCTTCAAGAACAACTCTGTGGCTCTCCCAAACAGTTTTGGCACATAATTAAAGACCGTCTTAATAAAAATAAAAGCAATACAATCCCTCCTCTCCACCGTAACAACTATCACGCACCCCACGACCTTATTGTCGATGATCACGAAAAAGCCGAATTGCTAAACGATACTTTTGTCAAAAATACATTTATCAATGACACAAATCATAATCTTCCTGTGTTCACCCCAAGAAGCGACAGAACTATTTCAGAAATCATTATTTCAAATGAGGATACAATAAATGCTATTAAATGCTTGAAAACGAATAAAGCCCATGGCCATGATGGTATAGCAGCCCAAATGATAAAAAAGACTGCAGATGCAATAGTGATTCCTTTAACCTGTCTATTTAATAAACTCCTCCAGCTTGAAACCTTTCCCGACGAGTGGAAAAAGGCTAACGTTATACCACTATTAAAAAAACCGGAGCCATCGAATGTTAATAACTACAGGCCAATTTCCCTACTGCCATTACTTGGGAAAATATTTGAGAAGGTTGGCCTCAAACATGTCTTCTCCCACTTTCAGGAAAATAATCTTTTATATAAATACCAGTCAGGATTCATCCCAGGACACAGCACAACTTTCCAACTACTGGAATTATATTTGTCAGTCCCTCGATAATCGTCTTCTTACGTGTGCAGTGTTTTGCGATATATCAAAGGCCTTTGAAAGAGTTTGGCACAATGGTTTAATACATAAACTACGAGAATATGGAATAACGGATGGGCTACTTAACTGGTTCATGAATTATCTCGATGGAAGAAAACAAAGAGTTCTGGTAAATAACGTGTTTTCGGAGTACCTACCAATGAAAGCGGGTGTGCCCCAGGGGTCTGTTCTTGGGCCATTTTTATTCCTAGTCTACATCAATGATATCTCAGACAGCTTAGAGTCACTCGCAAGACTATTCGCATAAGACACATGTCTTTCAAATAACAACCGGAATATAACTGACCTGACGTCTGTACTTAACTCCGATATCAAGAAGATCAACTCGTGGTCTTCGCAATGGTTGGTCTCATTTAACCCAAACAAAACTAAAGCCGTTTTCTTCTCACTTGCGCACAATCCGGATAAACCACACTTAAAATTCGATAATACCACTGTGGAATTCACAGCATCTCACAAGCATCTGGGAATACAGCTCCAATCTAATTTAAATTGGAATGTTCAAATCACAGAAATATGCAAGAAGGTCAGTATTCGATTATCGATGTTAAGAAAGCTAAAATTTAAACTAAGTAGGAAAACTCTTGAAAAAATTTACTTGTCATTTATTTTACCACTTATGGATTATGGCGATATAATTTGGGCCTGTGCTCCAAATTATTTGTTAGACAAGCTGGACAGGCTCAATCATGACGCTGGACGGATTGTTTCAGGACTCACACGTTCAGTCTCCAAAGAACGTCTACTAACGGAACTTGGGTGGCCCACCCTCCGCCAGCGACGTACCTTCCACAAATATTGTGCATTGTATAAAATTATAAACGGATTCGCCCCAGATTTCGTTACAGAACTTCTGCCCCCCAGGCCTGGCCAAAATACGCAGTATAACTTCAGAAATCCATCAAAATTTTCAAGTTATCGAACGAGAACAGAGTGTTTCAAGAAATCCTTCTTCCCTTCAACTACAAACGCGTGGAATAATTTGCCCCAAAATGTCACAAATGCGTCTTCTCTTTGTGAGTTCAAAATTTTACTTCACGAAAACGGGATTATGTGTACTCCAAAGCCACCTGTGTATTTTAACCTAGGGAATAGATGGGTAAATATACTCCACTGCAAATTAAGAAATAGCTGTTCTGACTTGAACTTCGACAAGTATTCCAACTACATATCCCTATCTCCAGAATGCGACTGCGGTAATATGCAAGAGGACGCATACCATTTTTTCTTCCAATGCCATAACTATGATAACGAGAGACTTATACTTTTTAATAGTCTCAGCCATCTGCAAATCACATCACAGGATGATCTTCTATACGGTAAACAATCGTTAACTGCAAACGAGAATAGATTAATTTTTCTAAAGGTCCAGTCTTTCATTCAGTCTAGCGGTCGCTTCCAAGAATGAGTATAAGTTTTTCTCCAGATTTACTGTCTGACTTATTCCGGTGTTGTACTGAAAATTTCATTTTTATCTTCCAATCTTCAAGAAATTAATTTGTTGGTTTAACAATAGTTACACTAATATCTATTCCCAGAGCCTCAGAAGAGTATCCGTATCCGATGATAGTTCTCCGGTACACCGACGCACTGTGTCATTATCTTAAGATGGTGATTTGGTGTGCAGGTGCATCGGACCGCTGTCGCAGCGTGCCTAAATTCCTCGGTACGGTTCACTTGCCAAGACATTTTTCTGAGACAGCACAATCTTTACAGAAATCCTTCCTCGACCGCACAAACGGATTCCTCAGGGGTCTTCTGAAAATGACGATCTGGTAATGTCATGGTTAACTTCTGGTAAATTTCTAATGTTCCTTGTAATGTTCTTTTATCTTAGTCTCAATTTATATGTTTTCACATTTACATTTTGCAGAAAATTTGTTTTGTCGCCAAATTGTTATTTTGTTAACGGGAGAGGAGTTTAAATAAGTTGAAATAACTTTTCTCCAATCCCTTTTGCATGTATTGTTTGGCAAATAAAATATGTTTAAACCATATGAAATTTTAGCCCGATTGGCCCAGCCGTTTTCGAAATAAAAGGTCAAGGTCATAAATTTCAAGGTCAAGGTCACCCAGCATGGGCACGGCACCCATCCCATGTTACTCGCAGGGACGAATTAGCTCCGTGTACAAAATTTGAGATCGATCGGTCGAGGAAGCTAGGAGTTCACCCGGAACAAAGATAGAGAGAGAGAGATAGACATTCGCATTTATATATTAGTTAAGCAAAGCTGTTCCAGTTGATAGGCTCTTCTATGCTACTGGAGTATACTGCAGGGCAAAGGAACATGCCTAGGTAGACGAAAACTTGCATATATAGATAGAAGCAGAGATTTCTGAACGAATTCGAAATAGTAAAACTTGTCGGATTGTTTGTGGTACTTTACACCGATTCAATCGAACATACCCTCCGAACATACCTCTGTTCCATAAGGGTTTAGGTCACATAGCAACCACGTGCTACCATAGAAACCAAGATGGTGGTCTCCAGTTTCCAAACTGGACGACGGAAATACGTATCACCCTAACACGTGCTGCGCATGCGCACTCACCGCACGTATCACTATGGGGATGACGTCACAACATGGCCGCTCACGCGGGTTACCATAACAATACAACATGGCGCCACTGGGTCACGTGACTATGACGTTACATGAAATCCTGCATGAGATCCTGCCAATGGCCCCTGAAACATACGAGACATACTACTTAATTGCCTCTCAATTATTTAAAATTTAAATTAGCATTTCGGTGGATAAGGAGGATATTCAATCTGGCTCAGCATTTAAAAACAATTTTTTCAGGTGTTGAAGCTGTTTGTACCAAGAAAATAGCATTTTAGACAATTTGCATGTAAAACAGGTAAATTTATGCAAATAATCTGCAAATTGCTTTGTGATCACATGATCTTTATCTTTGAAAAATATGTCAGTTTGAAGAGAATTATCAACTGCAGAAAGTTTTGAAATTTCTATTGAATTGGTCAGTTATTTTTCTTGCTAAGTGTTTTTTTTTTGTGAAAATCTCCTTAGTTGAAACATAATAAAAAGGGGCGTGACCTATTTTTCCTTAAAAACTGAATAAATAATTAATTGACAATTGCTTCATTTGCATATTTGTGGTAAAGTACATAATAAAACTAAGGTGCACATTCTAAAACACCTTTTTTAAAACAGTTTTTTTTTTCTTTGATGAAAAAGGATATTTTTTAACCCATTTTTATGACAAATTCCGTTCATTTATGCAAATAATATGCAAATTAGTTTAAGGTCATGTGATCTCCAGTCACAAGTTGTATACCGGGTGGAAGGGTGTTTATGGACGAGGCAACACGTGAAATTTCGAGTCAGTTAAGTATTTTTCCTGGTACGGAACTTTTGTGACCTCCTATACTGAAAAAAAACTTTAAAATATGGCTTTTGGGGGCCATTCTGGACTAGCTAATTTAGTGATAAAGCACTGTGAGGCTGTTTACAAAAAAATCCCAAGATTCCCGAACACATAAAATGACATAACTTCTTTACCGTAATGAATTTTTTTATTCTGTAAAAAGCTATTTATGAGTTTTGTTTCACCCCTTCTTTAATTTGAGACTGTTTTTAAAATACAAGCAATCATTTGAAATTTTCACCAAAATGCCTAATGATACAGGACATGATTTTTTTTGGTAGGAATTTGAAATTCCTCATGTCCCATCACTAAAAGCCTCATAGTATTGAGACTGATAGGTGCTAGAATTATTTTTGCCATAATGTCACGTGTGTTCAATAATAGACATGCATTAATTTAATTATGCGCGTATCACAAACTGAATTAGAATTTGGTGTACATTTTCCGTAAGGTGCGGGCTTAAGAAACCATTAGAAGAAACCCTTTTTAGAAAGTATCACCAGCGCTCTCTGGTTAGATTAATGCTTCCCTCCGCCCCACCACCACACAGACTTTCATTTTGGTTCCACCCCTCAGAACTGTATGGTCTGCAAGAATGTGCAAATCAACATTTATGTAGTACAAATAAAAGTTTTAGACGACTAACCTGGTAAAAACTTGTATTTCAAGCACTGTGCAGGAAACTGTTCCTTTGTTTTGTTTTGTTTTTTTTTTGGGGGGGGGGGGTGGGGTGGTGGGAAGGTTCCGCTCCACAGTTCCGTACTTCTGCACACCGGTGAATTTTGAAATAAAAGGCCTATCCTGAATCTGACCCCACATAAATTAGGTCTGTATTTTTAGTATCCCTATCAGGTATTTGAAAGCATGAGACTACTTGTTTAGAAGTAGACTTTAATGTTTTGGTCATTGGATGGAAGCCTGATGCATAGTGTGATGAGAGCATGGGATTTTTGTGAAACAGTGGCTCAGAAAATGAGGCCAACTTTTCAGACGTCATTTTTATACGGGATTGTTTACAGGTGTGCAGCCAAAAAATGAGACGGAAACATAGAATTTTTTTTCTCTCTTTGGTAATTGGAGATGATGAGCTCCCGGCCTGGGTAGGTGTTGAAGCTGGGAAACTTCTGCTTTTGTGGCTACCAAGGGGCCTGAAAATGGCTGGTTTTGGCAATTTTTCATTCAAATTTTCGAATCGGTGCTTTCATGTTGTACTGGAAGTTATACCTCCCACAACTATATGCATCGGTTTTATCCTATCAGGCTGTATTCACTTGGTTCAGCCAATTTCGAACATGTATACATGTCAAGGGTTATGTAAATGAGTTTGGCTTAATTGGCAGTGACATAGAACACATGGCACATCATTTTTGAAAATGCCTTGGAAAAACTGTGGAGCGAAACCTAACATTGAAAGCAATTCACTCTCTCAGCATAGTAAATAAACTGTTTTGTTTATTCTCGTTTTCATGTTCTTGAAATCTTCTATGAATATTTGAATCTTGAAGAAAATTATTGTTGATAATATCCATACAATTAATTATCCGCGAGATGCAAGGGCCAAGAGCAAAAGAAATTCCTCTGTATAGAAAGCTCAAACAATACAGGATTCAGGAAAAAAAAAACAATTTTGACCCAGCTTTCGATCTGCCGAAGAACTTCTTCGGGGTGCAGACAGGCACAACACCAAGAAAAAATACACACAAACAGCGAAAGATACGAAATGTAGCGATAAAAACTCTCGTTTGTAAAGCTCTGACTGAACGGATGTGGTATACGATCCGGGAAAAGAAAACAGGAAAAATAGAAATCAAAAAGTAAAAAATATTGTCAGACAAACTTATTCTATAATTATAACCCCTAACTCCCGAAAATTATATACGCGATGATAGCATATCCTTCAAAAAGTTTAAGGGAATTAAGAATTGCTAGAAGTTCTGTTTAGGTCAGTGGCGGCGGCATAGGGGGCCAACAGGGTGGGGCTGCTCCCCCCCCCCCCCACTTTTCTCTCGCCCCCAAAATCAAACTACAGATTGCTATCTGACCGTGGTTTTCGTGGAAGCGTTTACAAATAATGATGTGAACCCGATTTTAGACACAACCTGGGTGGGGGGGGGGGGGGGGGGGGGGAGGCCTTTGAAGACCACGTCAGGTGTTGTAGAAACACTCCGATAATATCGCTTCCAGGCGTCCAAATATGAATTTTCTTCCGGGGGAGATCCCCCACCAACGGGGAGGGGGGGGGGGGGGGGGGGGCCTCCTCCCATACACTCCCAAGCTCAAGCCAATGGCCTTCGGGATCTCGACCAGGAACCCCATATCTCACTTAGCCACCCCCCCCCCCCCCCCACCCCCAAATCGAAATCCTGGCGCCGCCGCTGGTTTCGGTCGAGAGGTCTTTAGTTTAGCTTTCGTCCAGTCGGACTTTGATTCAACGTGTAATAATAGCACAGTCACGCCCCATTTTTTGAATGACCGGTGGTTATTCACACGTCTGTGAAAAGGGGTACAGGTTTTGCCAAAATACTGGATTTGACAAACACCACGTTGAAGTAGATAAATCACATTTGATCTTTTTCAGGTGCCACGGCAATTTTTTTTAAATGTTCTCCCAGTGCTGGTGCTGTTAAATTAATCGGATTTGAGCAAAATGGTGCACGTTTTATAACCGGTCTTTCCACAGGGTTCACTGACACCAAGTTCGAAATTGACTGGGCGGAGGCTGGCATGAACAAGGATGTCGTGAATGTTTTTTGACGCTTAAAACCCACGATTGAGGCTTGGAAAATGTGTTGGATAAGGCTGGATCATTCTCAATAAGCGTCCAGTGTTTTCTAAGTATGCTGGGAAGATTTGAAAGATCTGGGTGAACTGTTCTGACAAATGCTATGCGCGCATTTTGTACTGGGGAGGTTGCGCGATATCGAAACACATCGTCCGTGTCAGTGCATCAGCTTTACTTATGGCACTGTAAACCCGTTCCCACTTGTAGATACGTATTACAAATTCAGACCGAAGGTTATTAAAAGCAGCTTCCTTGTCAGCGGGCTCAGAACAGATTCTCTTCATTCTGAGAGTTAGACTGTATGAAATGTTTTTGACAATGTGCCTTGAATGGCAACTGGATGGGAACGAAATACTGGTGTGAATCAGTCGATTTGCAATACAAGCTTGTAACAACGCAGTTGTTGTCAATGCGTGAGGTGGTATCAAGAAAGATGATGCTTTCTAGAGATTTCTGCAGTGAATTTGATAGAATGGTGAAGTGTGTTGCAGAAGGATACATACTCCAACAGATCTGTGTTAGTTCCACTCCACTTCAAAGCAATATCATCGGTGAACCTAAACCATGCTGTGGGCGAGGGAAATGGTGAGAATAATAAAATAAGCTCAAGACAACCCATAAAAATGATGGCATCAGAAGAATACATGCTCGTTCCACTGATCTGAAGGTAGTTCACGTCATTGAACTGAACATTGTTTAACTTCAGAACAAGTGTGATAAGATCTACAATGCGCTTTTTAGGTGGGTGTCTAAACATGAACGTGTTCCCAGCGCCTCCCTGCAGGCTTCAATCTCTTCACCATGGGGTATGTTTGTGTACAGAAACTACATCCATCGTACACAACAGAGTGTCATCTGTAAGCTCATCCATTTATGTTAGGTTGTGAGTGGTATCTCTCAGCTGGGACGGCAAGTTTTCAACGAGAGGTCGCAAATGGACATTTTTTCAGTGGGGTGGTTGTTACCCGCAATGCTATGGCTCTCTATTAAAATGAACATTGTCGGGAAAATTACTTGTCGTTTACTGAGTCCAGCAAACCGTCATCTGCAATGCATTCCATTAGAAGACGCGGAGAAACTGGCCTGTTTTGCAGCCAAGCGTGCATCATTCATGTAAAAACTACACTTGATACGATGGTTGTTTATCGCGACTGATTCGATTTGATCGCAAGTTTGCTCTTCGGTAACGAATCGAATCAAGAGGCCGATTCAAGAATCAATTCGAAATTCGAATAGTCACAGGGCCTTAGGTGCTCTGGTTGATACTCAAAAGCTACCCTAAAAACCGAAGCCTTATTTCAGAATGAATGTAGCAATTGTAAATAGTATCGGTGCTCATAGTATGGTCCAGAACTCTGTTGAAACCAGTTCGTATGGCAATGATAACGACATGTAATGTAGCTATGCTTCACATTCAGAAAGTCCGTTCGACTATCACTGAGATGCGGTGTGCTCTTACAGTACCAAGATCTCAAAAGCGATCTATTTTTCTGTATCAGCTTGCGATCTGGTGGCAAAACAGTCACAACATTGTGTCGAGATTTTCCTGAAAAAATATTGCAAAATCAAGAACCAATCAAGAAAATAGAATATGCGATTCATAATTCTCGCATTTATTATATGATTGCAAAAGTTGACAGACAATTTCAACAAGATGGATACCCAGTCGCGACTCGGTCGAAATTCTGGATCCGATTTTGTGATCACGGCACTGTAGGTTAGCGATTAGGGTAACCACGAACGATTGTTGTCTTTAATGTATTGGGATTTATGCTCACTTCGCGATAACCAATCATTTGTAATTATTCTGTCCGCCTTAGTGTAAGAGAGTATTGGATTTCAAACCAAAATATCCGCGGTTCGATCCTGATCAGCGGAAACTGCTTTGTGTCTTTGGGCAAGATACTTAATCTCGATTGCTCACGTGGGGACATGGTGAGCAGTGTGCTAAGTCGTTACTGCATGTCCTGGAGCATTTGCCTTCAACCAATGCTAACTCTGCTAGTGCGCAGTATGTACTTTGGGGTGTCTGAAAATTGCACGCCCTGCTCGGTGATTCTCTCCAGGCACTCCAACTTTGTAAAACTGTCAGACACGACACTGTCCGGCTCACAGTGAAGTCATCACTCCATAGCAAACTGTCATGAAAAATCATTAATTACTTTATCGCAAAGCACCAGTTGCGTTAATTGTATAGCAGCCTTTGACTCCTGTTCTACTTGAGCATTTTCTTGAAGCAGCCATAACTGGATTTGAAGAAAGAAATCGCACATATGAAGCCCAAACATCATTCATGTAATGAGTGATCCAGTTTACTTGGATATATTTTGTTAATGCAAGACAATATTATACCTATTCCGGTAACAAGAGTATTGGTGTTCTGGCGGAACTATTTGCCCGCAGCGCACAAACTCTTAAGCAGAACTTGCTTTCCACGGCAAACAGACAGTGTTCTACTTTTATATAGCAGACTTCCTTTGAGTCACCAGTTTATATCGAAATTTATCATATGACTCGTCCGTTTTGTTCACTTTAAAACATTTGATATTTTGTTTTCATATTAATCAGTGACAAATAAAGCCTCCCGTCAATTTCATTGGTCAATTTCAGAACTAAACAATTTGATTGGCTGAACAAAATAAAACTGGGCCACATTTTCATAATTTGCATAATTAGAATTGGGAGCTTTCATTGGTCAATTTCAAAACTGGACAATTTGATTGGCTAAACAAAATACGACTGGGTCTCATTTGCATAATTTCAGTAGGGAAAATTTACGTTATCTGTCCTATTTAGGGTGGGTAATATTGTATTAATCTTTTACCTACAAGAAGAACGCTATTCATTTTTTTTTATATTTTGACTTTTTGCTTCCAAAACATAGGTTATGACCCCTCATTGGAACGAGCTCGTCGAGCTCGTTCCAATGAGGGGTCACAACCTATGTTTTGGAAGCAAAAAATTAAAATTTCTAGTTATACGAGGATGTTTTTTCCAAGTGCCGTCTGCAGCTCAAGTTAAGTGATGGGTTAAAAAGTCATACTACATGTAAGTGGCTAATTTGTGCGTGTGTGTGTCATATGATAAATAGAATATGAAATGAGTGTTTTTCTCATATAATATTTATGAAACTCGTCTGAATTTTCCGTTTGGGCTCGCAAAACGGAAAATTCTTAAGACTCGTTTCATAAATATTATATGAGAAAAACACTCATTCCATATCCTCCATTTACGAAACGACTTTTAATTACTGAGCGAATTTCATAAATTTCACTATAAAGTGGGGGCGATTCGGAGATTTCATTTTTTGGTTGATCCAAAAGCTCTATACAAGGCGCCCAGAGGCTCGTGCAAATATCAATCCTCTGCTCAAATCAAATCCCGAATCGAATCGAATCAGGAGGAGGAATTCGAATTTCGAATCAACTCGCACGGCTTTTCAAGTTGTTTTTATTGCACTTTCTTACAGCCGTAAATATTGCCAGTCTCCGCTAATTGTATTCAGCGGTCTGTCTTCCACTCCGAATAATAAACACAAACGCTTGGGTGGCCGATAGCCAGAGAGACTGCTACTGACAGAGCTCGCAATTTATAAACAAATAGGAACATGTTGAGGTATATAAACAGTATATATAAACAGTAAATGAACTCTGATACATACGGTGACATTGCAGCAGGTTTGATCAGCTTAAACAAAAACCCTGTTTTGATAACCGAGACGACCAGGAAAAAGACAGTATTTCAATTTAGTAAGGTATTTATTTATTGCAGTCGTTATAAAAAAAAAACACTGGAAACCTGTGACTGAAGCCAATGCGTGGGTTACCCAGGGTAAGGTGTCAAATCCTCACCTTTTAAAATAACTTGTAGGCCTAACAAACCAAAATGAAAGTGCGACATGAGCCTGTCGAGCATCTGGCAAGAAATGAATGTCCCGGACATATGAAAACTCCCAGAATTCTTACTATCCGTTTTGATTGGTGAAACGCACAACATCTGAACCAATCAAAACACCCTGCGCTCAAAAGAGTGCGAATATGTATTCTAATGTGTCTGCACAGACAAAAGTTTTTCGCTAATCTACCCGAAACGCGAAAAACAATTAGTCACTCGTCTGTTTGAGCAAGTCAATCTAAAAAGCTGGATATTCAGAACGGATTCTGAACAGTTTCGGAGGCAAAACCTTCCGAACTCTTCTCCTATCATCATATCTAGCGTGAAACCCATTGAGAAAAGAGCTTATGAGGAGATACTTGGTTGTTTTTTGAGAAAATCGCGACGATTCGTAAAATTCCGAATCAGCGTGACGCGACTCGAATCGAATCGTCGGGACTCTTTCAAAACGAATCAAAGAGGCCCAAACAGCGGTTCCTATAAGCACTGCTCCACTTCCAGAGGGATTCATAAAATTATATTTTATTAAAGTTTACTGGAGCGAAGGTATAGGCACATGAGCTTGATATTCTGGAACTTCGATCTGATATGAACGTGACAACCGTTACTTATTCCCAGTTTCTTATTCGACTTTCGTTATGAACCGATTTTATCGGTTGATAACGAATGTCGAACAAGGAACTGGGAATAACAGTTGGCACGTTCCCCGATCTGATTACGATTTAGTTTATACAGATATCTCTTCTGGAATGATCCGAATCAACATTTTCTAAATACTTGGAAGAAAGGGGACTTCAGATATTGATATAAAATTATATTCTGCTAGTTTTATTTCGCATTCGGCTTTAAACCGAAAGGTTGATGATTCGAACCTGATCAGCGGAAACTGATTTGTACATTTGGGCAAGGCACTTAATCCCGATTGCCCATGTGGAGGCACGGGGGCGCTGTGTACTAATGCGTACTTTACGTCGATGCTGTAATTGCCTTCAATCCCTGATAACGCTTCTTGTACAGAGTTAGTAAAGTGGAGAGTCTTACGGTTGCTCATCGCTGCTTGATGGCTTTCCTTCCAGGTGCTCCGGCTTTCTACATCCGTTAACCCTTTACCTAACATGAAAAGCAGACGACACTTGCAAAAAAAATTCTTGAATAACTAATTTTTTTCATTTTTTGTCGCAAAAACGTAGGTTATGACCCCTCGTTGGAACGAGCTCGACGAGCTCGTTCCAACGAGGGGTCATAACCTATGTTTTTGAGACAAAAAATGAAAAAATAATGAAAATTAATTGGCGATTTTTTAGAATAGAGCGGGCCGGTTTTGGCCGTTACGTTGGGTAAAGGGTTAAACTGTCCGACACGATGTGAGCCTGGCTTAATTGTGATTTGTGTGTGTGTGTAATTATATTTTCATGAATCATTCTTGATTCGAGCATTGAGTAAATCTCGTTTTTTATCGTTAAATTATATTCAGATGATGCCCTTTATCTCTTTAATATAAAGTCACTGACATATGTAGACGATGAATTTATTGCAAAACACAGCGAGGTGGTTAAACGTATGTTTGCTCAAAGGCCAGGTGGTACTTTCTGAGTACGGTGGAGCTCGAGTGTCTCAAGATATCGCTCAATCAAATTTTATTTTTCATGGTTTTTCAGTATACAAAAGCCATGTAAAATTGTCAAAATTCAATCATTTCCCAATTCCGTACATTTACTGTGAGAAACTGTGTTATAGGAGTTTTGTCATTCTCCCCCATTGTTTTATAGCATCGGTGACTCCAAACTAACTAAGAAATTAAAGGCGGTTTTCTTAGTTCATTTTTTTCAAACAGGTATGTCAAAGAAAAGAAAATTCATGAAAAATTGTCCCGTAACTCGCCTGTGAAAACCTCAGCCTGCAATATGGTCTGGGTAACACATTCAACAAGCCAATGTGATCCTGACCTCTAACCAAAATGCATACAACAGTACACCCGTTTAAACTACTCAAACAGAAGATTTTTGGAAGCATAACACCATTGAGGTTACTGTTTACTAGATCCACATCATTCTAAAATCAAATAAGGTCCTAAATTCTTGACTGGACGAGGGGTATACAATGACCTGGAAGTACTACCTTTTGAAGGAAACGAGACCTGAGGCTGGTTGCGGATAAAAGTTCGAGACGGACGTTATCAATAATCTAATTGAAAAGGGGCAATAACTCTTGAAAAATAAGGTGCTGTAACATGCTTGAACGATATGCACAAGTTCATATCTCAGTTATTCACACGAAATTCCAAAACTATCTGATGGAAAGTGTGAGACTAGTTGTGGATAAAGGTTTTGGATGCACGCAAGGACGAACGGACGGACAGACGAACGGAAAAGGGGGCGAGGGTATAATAACTCAATAAAGAAAGAATATATTTTTTTGCAGATTCATGCTGCGCATTTTGTGTCAATTCATAAGTGATCAAAGTCTCAAGCTACGCTGGTGGGATGATGGAGGAGGAACTAGAAATACATTACAGGGAGAGTTAATTAATCCTTTACTTAACCTAACAATTATATTCGATCAGCGCTGTTCAAAAAAAAAGATTTTACCCATCATCGGAACGAGTTTGTCGAAAACGTTTTCATGAAAGAACGATTAGCTATGTTGTTGGGGGGAAAAATGGAATTAAGTCAATTATTTATTTATTTATTTTTGCATGTGTCGACTTCAAGTCGCATTGTGGAAAGAGTTATCGCTGTTAGCGGATTTTCCAACCGATAATTATTTTCACCACTTTTTGTCGGAAGTACTGACAGAAATTCAGCAAGCATCACAAGAATACCTAACGGAAAAACTTAAAAACTCCTCCGAAATTACAAGAAAGAAAAACAATTATTGAAAACCGTTTTCCAATAAATTCTACCAGCCTCAGTCTGCAGCTTAATCCATATATTTCAATGTGAATTTGTAAACACTGTTTCACTTTAATGTGATTTCGTGGATGAATAGTCTTTAAAGGAAGTAATTTAGATTGATTCCAAAGATTCAATATGGAGGCAGGCTGACAACTATGGCTTCTTCACGTGTAGCCAGATATTCAACACTTATCTATTGGCCTACGTTATATTACAGCACCTCCACTTTCTACCAGCATCTTAATAAAATTGGTAGAGTGTTTCATTCCTTTCCTGTTCAAAAATGGCTTTTTGTTACAAATCATGAGATTTAAGGAAAATCAGTAGTATGTCAGGGGCTTTTTTGATCTCGTGACGTCATAGTCACGTGACGTCAGTCACGTGACCCCCGTGGCGCCATATGTTGCCATGGTAACCCGCGTGAGCGGCCATGTTGTGACGGCATCCCCATAGTGATACGTGGTGTTAGTGCGCATGCGCAGCGCGTATTGTTAGGGTGATACGTGTTCCGTCGTCCATTTTGTATACTGGAGGTCGCCATCTTGGTTTATATGGTAGCCCGTGGTTGCTATGTGACCTAAAACCTTCTTATAGGACAGGAGTAAGTTTGGAGGGTGTGTTCGATTGAATCGGAGTTAATCTACTTACCACAAACAACCCGACAAGTTTTACTGTTTCGAATTCTATCTATACAATGGTTTTCGTCTACCTGACCATATTCGTTTGCCCTGGAGTATACTCCAGTAGAGTAGAAGAGCCTTTCAGTTGGAGCAGCTTTGCTTATTATTACTATATTTAGCAATTTCTGGTCTGTTCTGGCCCTATTCCGAGTACTCTTGTTGTTTCATTTATCTAGATCATTTATATAGATTATAACTCACCAATCAGATTGGTTGACTTCCCATAATCTCTATGCAGGGTTATCTCCCTTCTGTATAACAAAAGCCTATATCATTTCCAAAACCAATAAGCTATCGAGCAGTTACTGAAAAGTCATTGCTCGAACGACTCGAAGCCCATACTTCTAAGTAAACAAAGGTTTTCTGAGACGTCCGTCATGAGTTTATAAAATAACGCTGGAAACGTTCGTCGGGTTACCTTGGTCGCAATGGATTGCCTGCCAATTGAACTTCAAGAAAAAAATTTATAAAATGGTGGCTCGTATGAACCACAATCCAGTTATGACACAGATTAGAGGGGGTTGGAGGGACTGGGTTTATAGGACCCAGTCCTATAAAGAATACTAGAACAGGCTTGTCAGCAATCCAATGCGGTTTCCTGCAGGGAGCAAATTTGGGCAGCGATCATAGATTCCTGCCCAAGGCCCTTTTAGGGCAACCTAAATAATATAAAGATAGTCCCATTGGCCACTTTCAAAAGTATTCAGGTCACCACAATGGTGTTCCGATTACTTTTTAAGCCTGGTCACGTATGATCCCCCTTTCCGTGTGAAGTCGGTCACCCATCTTTTGACCTAAGAGAGAAGAGGCAGAACCAGGACTGTCAATAGACTTGGGGAAATGAATAAAAAGCATATTTAACATCACTTTCGTTAGTAAAAGAGCCCTGTAGTAAAGCAAAACTGAATCGTTCTCTCACCATACAGCCATCTAGGAGATAAAGTAGTTATTGGGGTAAGAATCACATCGTATCGGAAAGTTTTACGCCTAATCGTCAATTAGAAGGGAGATAACTCTGCATAGAGATTGTGGGAAATCAAGCAATCTGATTGGTTAGTTATAATCTATATAAATGATCTAGATAAATGAAACAACAAGAGTACTCGGAATATGGTCAGAACAAACAAGAACAGACCAGAAATTGCTAAATATAGTAATAAGAAGCAAAGCTGCTCCAACTGAAAGGCTCTTCTACTCTACTGGAGTATATACCAGGAAAAACGAATATGATCAGGTAGACGAAAACCATTGTAGGTTTTAGGTCACATAGCAACCACGGGCTACCATAGAAACCAAGATGGCGGCCTCCAGTATACAAAATGGACGACGGAAACACGTATCACCCTAACACGCGCTGCGCATGCGCACTAACACTACGTATCACTATGGGGATGACGTCACAACATGGCCGCTCACGTGGGTTACCATGACAACACAACATGGCGCCACGGGGGCACCTGACTATGACGTCACATGAGATCATCCATGAGATGATCCAACCTTTCCCTTAAAAGCCCCTGACATACTACTAAAATCAACCAACCAATCAATCAACCAACCAACCAACTTTGCCATCACGCATTACCCTGACAGCCGCCTTATCCTATCATGCATAGCGGAATGAAATCACTTCCGGTAAATAGTTAGTCTTATTGTCCTGCTAATCTAATATTTCGAGTGGAAATTGAATCTCGAATCGAATGTCAACGCTCTAGACATTGCAGATATTTTATTTTCTTACAGCCGTTCATATTGTCAACAGGTCAGTTATGTAACGGCGACTAGTCACTTAGCAAATCAATTAGAAATGTCGAGTAGAACCTCCTTGAACTCTTCTTCTATCATATGGTCTCCTGTAAGGAAGTCCGATGATAGAACGGAAATGTCGACGATTCGAATTTTCCGAATCAGCACAACTCGAATCGAATCATCGGGACGATTTCGAATCGAACCGAATCTAATTTCGAAGCTTCGCCGGGCCCCAGTTGATCTCTCGAGGGTAGACAAACCATCTTGCGAAGGGAGATAACTTCGTTGCATACGAGGTTCGATAAATTTTCCTCTACCTCTTTTTGCAATGTTTCCAATGCCCCGGCGCCTATCATTTATATTTCTTCAGTGCTTGCCTAGTTCTAATGCAATATGGTCTTGTTCGCCTGTACTTCCGCCCTCTACTGAAACCCTTTCAATACGGCATGTGCACATTTTTGCGCGAACAAAACTTTGGCGGTTGACGAGCAGACGGCACAATGAACAATAAATCGAGCTGTTGGATTAAATTAGTACTGAACCTCCCCACACTTGTAGAATGGATTCGTCCATTTCTTCGGAGACAGTTTTGTGTAAAACTACACCATCCAGGGTACCAGCGATGAACGGGTTATTACTGTCTGTAAAATACCTATTTTGTTTCTCTTATACACCCTTTACTGAAATATATTTGCGCTCGAGCCCCCCCCCCCCCCCCCCCCAGTTTTTTCTTTTCGTTCCAATAAGAATACAATTCCGCTCATTCCTATTGTCGTTTTTAATCTTATTTATCTTGTTTCATGCTTATTATTGGTGTCGCTACTTTCAACCCCCTTAAGTTTCCTAATTTTCCTGAACGCCGTTCCTTTTACTTTCTCTTTCCTTTATAGCCTTTCTTAAGTCGCCATTCATTCTGGACCCCGATTCTTGTGTTGGTACTCCGTTTCCTGGTCTCTTTTCCCGCCTCTGTACAACTTGTTACTTTGGCATCTGCTATTTCTTGAACATTGTTATCGTGTATGTTCTGGAGTTTTGAGTTCCATCTTTCCGCGAACTGTCCGTTCGGAGTCCTCAAATTTCCCAAAAAATTCTTATTGTGTTTTTGTGCCTGGTAGTGCCTTTAATTAAGGTGTGATCACTATCCATATCCCTTTACGTTTATCATCCACTCCTACCTCTATAACCTCCCTCCATGATTCAGTATCTGTGAGTAAAAAATCGATTATTGTTCTTCCGTCGCTTCTCTCCTGGGTCCATTTCGGGTTACATCTCACATCCATGTTCAGAATCTTCAGACCAAGCTCATTTCTGACCACAAATTCTTTCTTGTTATGGTGCCAATAATAGAGCATTAGCAACAGGCGTTTAAATATCAGTCTATTTTCGTGAGCAAAAAAGACTTTTCTGAAGTGCGTTAGGTCATCATCGGAGCCTATAAGAGGTGTGAAAATAATTTGACCATTTTTTTTATTTATCAGTTAAGTTTTATTTTTGTAACTCTTCGACTTAACTGGCCTGGAAGGCGACACTTGAGAAAAAGTAAACAAAATTTTTAGAAACACCAACAATTTTCCATTTTTTTGCCTCTAGTACCTGACTACACTAAGATTCTCGTTTTCAGCGTTGCAACATAATCCCTTTTGATCGTACACAGGCAGGAGGGGCCTATTGGGAATAGGTTATTGAAGAATTTTCTTTGATTCTCATATCGCTCTTGCGTGTAACAGGGTGTCATCGGCAATGCTAAATCATACTCAGGAGACGGCATACTCACTGAAATGAGCGTTGAACCGCTATATCCCGTGGTACCCACTTCCAGTATCATTTTCTGCTATTTGAATATGCCCATGTTGCGCCCATTCTTGCCAGATAAATACAGGAATTGCTGAAGCGCAAATGCTACATAAAGAGCTGTTGCTGATATCACTCTACGGCTTTTAGAAGAAGTCACCGTGCACGTTTCTCGGCACACTGCTTCTGGAATCTCATCTACTATGCGGCTGGCGTTCAGCGTCTTTCTTTCACAAATGAGCCTAAGTGTCGTTGTAGCAAATCTCATAAATTGGTTCCAGAAAACTTCAAAATTTACTCCTTGCCTTCGCCTCAATTACTTGGCTGGATTTTCTTCTACAAACTGCAATACCGCGTGTAGTTTTGAAGGATTTGACCAGTTTGTTTGGAAGATATTGTAACGGTAGGCTAACAGGTGATGGTATATGCCGATACTCCCAGGGTTACCTATTTTAAGAGTAAGTGAGGTATCTGACTAGATTACGGGTAAACTACAATTAAGGAAAAGAATTTTTGCTTAAAATACCAACATTACATATTTACATATTTAAATGTATGATTCTTTTCTGTTGGTGGCATACATTTGTATAAATAATTTCTGAGTATTCAGATTATACAATATATACATATAATTGCTTAGGATGGACAGGGATAAAAGATATTTAACAACTTATTATAATTAAGGTAAAAAAGAATCAGGACTAGTACTTGTACGAGACGCCTTCAGGAAATCCGGAACTCATAATGTGTCTTAATTATCCTATTTATAATTTACATAATAACACATGAGTGTACAAAGGTAGCACTTCATGGGTTAACTAAACTTCCAATTAAAATTACATATTCAGGCAATGACTATAGTAGGAGGATCCAACTGTAAGTTCTATATATTTCAACGTGCTTCACAGTCGTGAATACGTCATAGTTTTCCTACAACTGATAAATATAATTTAATAATTACTAATTGATTACAGAATCATTGTTGACTAGACCACATATACCCAGTAAACCTAAAAGGTTATTTATTAAATGCAACAGCTTCCAATAATTAATAAAAATAATAGTATAAATTTTGATAGTTTTGTTTACACAGAGCGAGAAGGAGCTTCATTCTGGCTCTGTGAAGCACGCACACGTTTGCCATTTCCTAAAGAGCAAATCAATGGTGAGAATCAATGTGTGGTGTGGAGTGTCGATCACATAAAGTAATCTCGTACTCCATAGTTTTCCAAATGCGCGAATTACAGCGTTTGCCATCAGTAGTATGTCATGTACCCGGACAGGTAACGTCAGGAGTTTATAAAATAACGCTGGAAGCGTTCGACGGGCTACCTTGCATCGGTATGGATACACTGCCTCTTGAGCGATCATAGATTGCTGCCCAAGGCACTTTTGTAGGGCCACCTAAATAATATAAAGATAGATCCATTGTCCACTTTCAAAAGTATTCAGGTCACCACAATGGTGTTTTTGATTACTTTTTAAGCCAGGTCACGTATGATCCCCCTTTATGTGTGAAGTCGGTCACCCATCTTTTGACCTAATAGAGAAGAGGCAGAACCAGGACTGTCAATAGACTTGGGAAATGAATAAAAAGCATATTTAACATCACTTTCGTTAGAAAAAGAGCCCAGTACTAAGGCAAAACTGAATCGTTCTCTCACCATACAGCCATCTAGGAGATAAAGTAGTTATTGGGGTAAGAATCACATCGTATCGGATAGTTTTACGCCTAATCGTCAATGAGCGTCTTTCAGTTCATAATGGGGGCAGACTTTATCGATAATTTATGTAAAAACGCAGAATCCATATTTTACGGAATCGGCTAGGAATCTTAATTACGGAATGCCTTATATAGCCTTTTGATAGATATTTTACATTGAACGATGTATAAAATGGTACATGTTGGGGGAAATGAAGCAATATGCTTGAACATTTTGAAGGCCTGAGCGAAGGTATAGCTAGGAAGTAGTGTTACAAGTCAATATTAATGGATGAGACATGGGGCAGAATAACGTTAGCCAACAGTAATGGTACAAGACCGAAACGGCACATGACTGCTTTGGAAGCTAATGATAGGACAGATAGACCATAGACAAGTATTGGCCTTGGAGCTTTGGAGATAACATGGAAGCCGTTAGTAAGACTACCTGTATAGGAACTGGGTCATAGGTATCCTCAAATAGTCTTGTAGTACAATGCAATAGGTATCCTCAAATATCCGTATGTGCCTATGTGCTAGGGCACAATGTGTCACATTGTGCATTTTCACATAAGCACATAAGTAGTAGTGCTCGCACGTTTCAGGGTTCTATTGGCAGGACCCCGGTGCAGGACCCCAGAAGTGACGTCATGTCACGTGACTTGGTGGCGCCATGTTGTGTTGTCATGGTAACCCGCGTGAGCGGCCATGTTGTGACGTCATCTCCATAGTGATACGTGGTGTTAGTGCGCATGCGCAGCGCGTGTTGTTAGGGTGACACGTGTTTCCGTCGTCCATTTTGTATACAGGAGGCCGCCATCTTGGTTTCTATGCTAGCACGTGATTGCTATGTGACCAAATATTTCTGTAATAAGACAGGTTATGTTCGGAGGATATGTTCCTTTGCACAGGAGTATTTTCTGGAACGACTTCCCTGGATAATTACCCAAATAAACCCGACAAGTTGTTTTATTTCGAATTCTTTCAGAATCCCCTGCTTCTATTTATCTATGTAATAGTTTACGTCTATCTGGCCCTATTCCTTTGTTCTGGAGTATACTCCAGTAGCGTAGAAGAGCCTATCAACTGGAACAGCTTTACTTATTATTACAATATTTAGCCATTTCTGGCCTATTCTTGTTAGTTCTGACCCTATTCTAAGTACTCTTGTTGTTTCATTTATATAAATTATAACCAACCAATCAGATTGCTTGATTTCCCATAACCTGTACTTAATCATACAATGTTATCTCCCTTCTGTATAATAAAAGCCTATATCAATGGCAATATCCCCGGGCACCCCAATTTCGGCACCCCTTTTTTGAAAAACATATGACCTTCGGCACCCCTTTTTGTCATATGTGCTTATGTGAAAAGGCACAACGTGACACAATGTGCCCTAGCACAAAGGCACATGCTTTATGTGCCGATATGTGCTTATGTGAAAAGACACAATGTGACACAATGTGCCCTAGCACATAGGCACATACGGGTATTTCAGAATACGTATGGCCTGGTATTGTATTATTTGAGGATACCTATCGAGGATACCTACTGGAGAATCCCTTTTTGTCATATGTGAAAAGGCACAATGTTACACAATGTGCCCTAGCACAAAGGCACATGCTTTATGTGCCGATATGTGCTTACGTGAAAAGGCACAATGTGACACAATGTGCCCTAGCACATAGGCACATACGGGTATTTGAGAATACCTATGGTTTGGTATGGTATTATTTGAGGATACCTATCGAGGATACCTACTGGTGAATGCCTTTTTGTCATGTGTGCTTATGTGAAAAGGCACAATGTGACACAATATGCCCTATCACACAGGCACATACGGGTGTTTGAGGATACCTATGGCCTGGTATTGTATTATTTGAGGATACCTATTGAGGCTACCTATCGAGGATACCTTTTGGAGAATCCCATTTTTGTCGCATTAGGCTATGTAAAAGCCCTCAATGGGTCTAATGTCGTCTTACCAACCTCTTCCATCTTGTCGCCAAAGCTCCAAGGCCATTAGAGGTATATGGCCTATCTGTCCTATCATTAGCTTCTACAACAGTCTTGTTCCATTACGGCCTTGTACCAGTACTATTGACTAAATTGGCATCCATTAATATTGACTTGTATCACTTCTTCCTAGCTATACCTTCGCTGAAGCCTTCAAAATGTTAAATCACTGTATACATATAAAGCATTCCGTAATTGATTTTCTCAGCCGATTCCGTAAAATATGGATTCCGTGTTTTTTCTTCAACACTCGAGGGTATTAAAGAAACTTTCTATATTAGTTTTAACATGTATAATACAACATAATGATATAGTTTGTGGTATATCTGAGAATTTGTGTTTATTATGATAGATTCCGGACACTGAGTTCCGCCACACATTCTCAATTTTTTAGTCTACCCAACCTAGCCAGCGTCTGACACGAACTATGACATTGAAGAGTTTTGTCTGTTTTCCCCTCTGTTGCAAATGTTTCACGTATACAATAATGTTTGGCTTTGTGTGTGAATATTGAATATTAAAATCTTTTACTATGACTGCGCGTCCATATCATTACAAGAAAGTATGACAGGTTGTACACGAGAAATTCCTGAAAGCTGTTGAAGTGACAATTAGTATTTCCAATGCATTTTACGTTCAAAACAATTGCGTGTAACTAACATAGAAATATGGTTAGTAACACCCTAGTAATATTTATGAAGCAAGCGATGTCTAAGGATTATTTTGGTATATTACTTATTAGAAAGCATTACCAAATAATGAAACGCCAAAACATTTAGTGTCAAAGATGAAACACGAATGTCTGGAACCGAAAGAAATTTCTGCTTCGATACTCGCACGTGAACAAAAGCTTTCTGAGACGTCCGTCAGGAGTTTATAAAATAACGCTGGAAGTGTTCGTCGGGCTACCTTTATCGCAATGGATAAACCTCCTCTCGAAAATCAAGAAAAGATTTATAAACTGGTGGTTCGTATGAACCACCAGTAAGTTTTGAAAGAAATAAGAGGGGGATGGCGGGACTGGGTTTATAGGACCCAGTCCTACGAAGATTTAAGAGACGGCTGTCAGAAAACCCACAGAAGTTTCCTCCAGGAAGTAAATTTGGGCAGCGATCGTAGATTGCTGCCCACGGCCCTTTTTAGAGCCGCCTCAATAATATAAAGATAGACCCATTGCCCACATTCAAAAGTATTCAGGTCACCACAGTGGTGTTCCAATTACTTTTTAAGCCTGGTCACGTATGAGCCCCCTTTCCGTCGGTCACCATCTTTTTTGACCTAAGAAAGAAGAGGTACTGTGAAAAAACTTCACTTTCGTTAGTAAAAGACCCCAGGCAAAACTGAATCATTCTCTTAACATACAACCATCTAGGAGCTAAAGTAGTTATTGGGGGTTAACAACACTTTCAACAACCAGGATCACATCGTATGGGATTGAGCGTCCTGTAGTTCACAATGGAGGGTAGAATTTTTCGATAATTTATGTAAAAACACGGAATCCATATTTTACGGAATCGGCTAGGAATCTCAATTACGGAATACTTTATATGTATACAAGTGATTTAACATTTTGAAGGCTTGAGCAAAGGTATAGCTAGGAAGTAGTGACACAAGTCAATATTAATGGATGCCAATTTAGTCAATAGTACTGGTACAAGGCCGTAATGGAACAAGACTGTTGCAGAAGCTAGTGATAGGACAGATAGGCCATAGACCTGTAATGGCCTTGGAGCTTTGGCGACAAGATGGAAGCGGTTGGTAAGACTACATTAGACCCATTGAGGGTTTTTACATAGCCTAATGCGACAAAAAAGGGATTCTCCAAAAGGTATCCTCGATAGGTATCCTCAATAGGTATCCTCAAATAATACAATACCAGGCCATAGGTATCCTCAAATACCCGTATGTGCCTATGTGATAGGGCATATTGTGTCACACTGTGCCTTTTCACATAAGCATATATGACAAAAAGGGATTCTCCAGTAGGTATCCTCGACAGGTATCCTCAAATAATACAATACCAGGCCATAGGTATTCTCAAATACCCGTATGTGCCTATGTGCTAGGGCACATTGTGCCTTTTCACATAAGCAAATATCGGCACATAAAGCATGTGCCTTTGTGATAGGGCACATTGTGTAACATTGTGCCTTTTCACATAAGCACATATGACAAAAAGGGATTTTCCAGTAGGTATTCTCGATAGGTATCCTCAAATAATACAAAACCAGGCCATAGGTATTCTCAAATAACCGTATGTGCCTATGGGCTAGGGCACATTGTGTCACATTGTGCCTTTTCACATAAGCACATATCGGCACATAAAGCATGTGCCTTTGTGCTAGGGCACATTGTGTCACATTGTGCCTTTTCACATAAGCACATATGACAAAAAGGGGTGCCGAAGGTCATATGTTTTTCAAAAAAGGGGTGCCGAAATTGGGGTGCCCGGGGATATTGCCATTGATATAGGCTTTTATTATACAGAAGGGAGATAACACTGTATGATTAAGTACAGGTTATGGGAAATCAAGCAAGCTGATTGGTTGGTTATAATTTATATAAATGAAACAACAAGAGTACTTAGAATAGGGTCAGAACTAACAAGAATAGACCAGAAATTGCTAAATATAGTAATAATAAGTAAGGCTGTTCCAGTTGATAGGCTCTTCTACGCTCCTGGAGTATACTCCAGAACAAAGGAATAGGGCCAGATAGACGTAAACTATTACATAGATAAATAGAAGAGGATTCTGAAAGAATTCGAAATAAAACAACTTGTCGGGTTCATTTGGGTAACTATCCAGGGAAGTCGTTCCAGAAAATACACCTGTACAAAGGAACATACCCTCCGAACATACCCCGTCTTATTGCAGACAAATTTGGTCACATAGCAATCACGTGCTACCATAGAAACCAAGATGGCGGCCTCCTGTATACAAAATGGACGACGAAACACGTGTCACCCTAACAACACGCGCTGCGCATGCGCACTAACACCACGTATCACTATGGAGATGACGTCACAACATGGCCGCTCACGCGGGTTACCATGACAACACAACATGACGCCACCAAGTCACGTGACATGACGTCACTTCCGGGGTCCTGCCAATAGCCCCTGAAACGTAAGAGCACTACTACTCACATATCGGCACATCCGGAATGACTTTTCAGTAACTGCTCGATAGCTTATTGGCTTTAGGAATGATATGGGCTTTTGTTAGACAGAAGGGAGATAACTCTGCATGCAGATTATGAGAAATCAAGCAATCTGATTGGTTAGTTACCGCCAGTAAAGTGAACTGATTCGGTGATTTAGATAAATGAAACAACATGGGTACTCGGAATAGGGTCAGCACTAACAAGAACAGACCAGAAAATCTAAATTTAGTAAAAGCGCGCGCAAAAGCAGCCCGAAGGGCTGCTTTGAAGCAAGCCTAATAGACAACGTGTACGTGAAATTGGAAAAACCAAGGAATGCTATGCCATCCAATCTAAACCGGAAACCGGAAGTAAAAACATGGGGACCCCAAGCTCTCGTTTTCAGAAGCGAACAAATCGAATGACGCCCCCTAAAAAGCGAACGGTGTAATGCGAGATTTCTTCTTAGATCATTCCATGCAGACTGAATAATTTATTGAACATGTTTTCAAAATTAAAGTTTTTCCAAACAAACTCAACTGTCGTTTGCTTTGCTGACTAAATGACAGAAATCGTCGAAAACTAAATGTTCCCATATATGCACATTGGATTTCATCGTCTGCTGGCTGGCTGATGGGATCCCGCTGTTGTTCGATTCTACGGAGTATTCTGTCACGTGATTTATCTGTTTTGCATTTGCAAGTGCAAAACGCTGTTCACTTCAAACCAACACTGCGTGTTATTGGAACAAAGTTACCAAATGAAAAGCATCAACAACACGTCCGTTTGTTGTAACTTAAAAGTACGCACAGGTCGGATTGTGGCAAAGGTCGTTTTCATTCAGTTATTACGAACCTAAGATGTCGAAGTGACATACTGTCTGACAAACGTCCACGAATTACCATTTCCAAAACAGAAGTTCCGTTCCACAATGTATGCACCCCAGCGAAACAAAAACAATAAATTTTCGACAATACGTTTCGAGGCCAATTTTCAAGCGAAGACGCCTTACCCATCACAATGACTGCATGCATTCTCGTTTCTGACAATGGTAATGTTTTTTCTGTGCGCACAATTTATTGTGCTCGACCATTACTAAAGCCGTCCAACTTGTGAAATTTAAAAACGCCTATCCCCCCCCCCCCCCTCCACCAAAAAAAACAAAACAATAAAAATAAATGTTGCAGTGAAACTCTTTTTTTCTTTAAATTCGCACCAGATGAAAATAAAAAAAACCCAGATAACCTGAAATATTTCTCCATTGTCCAAATAGCTCATATTTAATTCATAATATTGCTGAAAATTTTCGAAAGATAATGAAAAAATAAAGCTTCCATTTCTTCCAGAAAAATGGATAGGGTGTGGGTTCACTGCAATCCATTGTTTCTTGACAAAGCCCACAATCAACCTGAAGCCTATTTCTTAATCATTACCAAAAATATTCAAGGGGTTAGCTTTTGTACTTTTGGATCAGTGAATGTTCAGACTTGATCTAAATAAAAGTCATTGCTGTCAATGTTGTGTATCATGTACAAAAAAATGTTCAACCTTTTTCTTTGGTTGTTTATAAAAATAAGTTATGTAGTTGCCTGGTCAATTTCAATTTTTATTTGAAAACATATGTGGATGGTGGTGTGTAGGTAGGGTGGGGGTGGTGTGGATCTTGAATGAAAAACTTGTTGAGGTCCAAAAAATTTTTTTTGAAGGTTGGATAATGGCGATATTCTGGACACAATATTAATCTGTTGTCGTCTATTTTGTAGGGTACTTTCCGAAAATTACACCCAAACCGGCCTGCACAATTTCAGCCAAACCAGCTTCCACAATTTCAGGCTAAAACACCTTTGACACTGGTTGGGCGAGATATTTTTTCCTTACAAATTTTCAACTTTCCTATTTTTGGGCACAATATTTATAGGATGTTTGGAGAGATAAATTGATAAGCTACCAGAATGGGGAAAAAATAGGCCCAAAATCTGGGGTAAAATGCCAAGATAAAAAATTAGGTGGGAAGAGATCACGCCTGGGAAGAAACTTGTGGATTTTGATCTGACAATTGAAATCATAAAAACAGGAATTGGTTTCCTTGTTTTGTAATTTGGATGTCAGTAAATTTAATTGCCACTTTCCAGATGACTTAAATGTAACTTTGCTTGTTTTTTCATCCCAGTGGATATATTAAATTCATGAACTATTTTATAATTGCCAATATTCACACTGACTGCACTGCAATTTTTCATCATTTCTGATCAATGAAAAAGAAATAATGAATGTTTTTTGAAGAAAAAAGTGTTGACTGCGGAGTGATTCCTGAATGAGAGAATAATTTTACGGATGAAAATATGTGGATATTTTTTCTAAATTTTTGGCTCTTTTTTTCCTTTGAAGGGGTGGAGGTTTTTTTTTATTTTTTAGGGAATTCTCAGGTGAAAGTGTTTTCAGCTCACGTTAAGAGACATAGTCATCCAGACACCCATGCTGGACCACTGAATGACCCCGTGTTATTCTGGTTCCACATCCCAAAAATTGAACTAAGAGATCATATCAGCTGAATAACAAGGTGGTACAGGCATACTCACAAACTTTCACTATACAACCCAGCAGTGGCAAGACACTTTGTCAAATTGGTCCAAGTACCAAACTGATCACATTAACCAAGAAACATCAGATTCAATTTATGTTTGTTGGGGCACTGGTCAATTGCTCTATTTCCTGACTGGTCAATTCATGTCTCCTTCCATCCCATCTACTCAGACTGGTACTTTCTAGTCTACACATACCAGTCATGTTTTTCAAGTGGAACACTGTAGAACATCAACATCACACTTTTTGGCAAGCACACACATGGCCTTCCAGGGTCCATAAAATCTGCCACTTTACCCACCTCCTAGACAAGTGTTTTAATTTTATCAAACACAGAAGTCAGTACACAAGAGAAGTTGGCCCGCAAGATAAGTCGATCTAAAACAAAGCCAAGATGGGTCAACCTAAAACAAAGTCCGGATTGAGCCTGTGGGAAAAGTTGGTCTTTAACCCTTTACATAACGAATCGGCCCCATCCGCTTGCGTAAAATTCAAAATTTTCCAAAAATATCGACAAAAGTACATCATGTGAATCCTCATTGGAACGGGCTCATTCCGATGAGGGGGTCACATGATGTGCTTTTGTTGACATTTTTTGGAAAATTTAAATTAAAATAATAAATTTTAATATTGTCGGCATTGGGTAAAAGGTTAACAAAGTTGGCACACAAGGGAACAATTCAGCCCCAAATGAAATACTTGTAGGTTTTTCTCAAATTATTTTTTTCAATGCTGCAACTGTTCATTGTACTGTATTTTTGTTATTTCGAAATTATTTAGAAATATTTTCTATTCAAAAAATCATATAGCCCAAGAGTGCAAGAATGCAGTCCTACACAATATTTAACATCTGTATGGTTTCAATTTATTTATTTATTTATTGTTGTTTAAGGTCACATGCTTGTGCACAATGTCTAATCGTGACCACAACATGGATATGAAGTCAAGTATAGCCAATTAATCGTCACATGCTGCCTATTTTAGAGGACTTCCATCCACCCCAGGCACTGTTTACCAGGTCCTATTTTACCAGTACAACAGAGCTTGTTTACCAAAGTAAACCAGCACTACCTCACTTCCTAGGGTTCCCACGGGGGTATGGTTTCAAATAATTTCCTCAAATTATTTTGCAACTACTTTATTCATGATAATTTCTCGGATTGTAGGCCACAAGCTTCTTCGGTTCAATTTATTTGTCCACTTAGGGTGGATTCTGTTTTATGTTTTGTCTGGTCGAGTTATTGACTAACAACTCAAGGTGCTTTCCAAAGAATTTTCAAAAAAAATTGGTGTGGTTTCTTTTATTATTTAAGTTTTCCTGTATACTAGTTTAGGCTCGACTTCGCCTATGGGACGAGTTCTTTTGTAGTTTTGGTGGTCGACTTCTCTGAGTAGAAGGCTGAGTTTTCCTCAACCTTGGTCTGGTTTCTTTCTTTTTGGGGAGGGGTGGCACCTTGGTATCAACCGCAATATATGTGACTAATTTACTACAGTAATACAATATATTTGAGAGAATTTAATTTTGCTTCAACTTGTGTGAGTGTGGGGAGGAGGCATGTGCCTTCCCGGTTATGTCATCAGACCTCTCACAAAGATGGCTGGGTCAGCTTTGCAGTGGGGCCCCAAGTTCTTTTGTAGTTTATGGGGTTGACTTTTCTTGACTTCTCCCAGATTGTTTAGGTGCACTTCTGTAGCATTTGGGGTGGACTTCTCTCGCGGGTCAACTTATCTTGGGGAACGACTGTTCTCCAGACAAAGTCTGCAGTGGGTCAACACACCTCTAAAATAGAAGCTTAGGTGATGGTCTTTTTGACATTTTGTGACAATGATATCTTGTCGAATTCACAAGTCCAAATCACTTCGACTTCGGGTCGAAAGTATTAAAAGTGGGATAATTCACCTGGGAGAAATTTACTGTTGGCCGTAATCACAGAGTATCAGACTCATCACACGGGCACAACAAAAATGTATTACGGTTTTATGGCACATGTTCTTCTCTTTTAAAACTAATAACACTACTGTACTGCCACTACAGTACTGGTAACGCCTGGGCTAAGCCAACTGCCAAGGCCCAAACGCTGTACGGTATAAACAGCTGTTACTGACAATACTATGCTGTTATCAATTTCTCAATGACACAATACCAACATGGGGAATTGGATGCCTCCTCTCTCATCGCTGTGCGTGGCCTGTCACTTAGTCTACTGAGCCCCACGCCGTCTCAATCGGGGAAGACTTCATAGGCTTACAAATTATACAATAGGCCTACACACGGTTGTTGGAAGCCTGCATGATGACGTCCAGGTAGGCGGTACTAACTTCGGGCCCCTACTATTCAGAAGCGAACAGTCGAACGTTGCCCACACAAAATGGATCGCCGGTGATATTATTGATAAAATTAATGGCGAGATATTTAGAAAATCAACAGAATGTACGGAAATCGGTACTTTTTGAAGTAATTTTAAATATGTGCACAGCATCGAAATACACGGCTGTGTTCGCAAATATTACAAGCAGATACATTGTTGACGGTTTTGTCCGAATCCAACACACGGAAAGTATCTAGTAAAAAAAAGACTTACGCTTTTTGTCGTCTGCTGTTTCAGTTTGACAGATACAGAACGCTTCAAAATTTCTCAGCAAAAATAGAATTCGCTTGTTTAGTTAAAGTCTTTTCAAAACATCGGTTGTTCATTTAAATAGATATTTACATACTACTGTCATAGGTAAGGTACGTTTGGGAGCAAAATAAGCAATTTTGTTTAATGTTTTAGGTTGTAAAAAACCCACGGTCTTGTTTCAAGTTCCACCATACCTTAGTTGAAACTACAGTTCTGTTCAGAAAACTATGGCCAACAAGAATCAAAGCAGTGAGCTTGTTGATCACACTTACTCAAAACGTCCAAATTGCATTGTAAATAATGACAATATAATAATGAGGATCAAAGTCAAGATTCAAGTAGAATTTGTCAAAATCTAAAATAGATTATTGGGTCAGTTGTCAATAAACTTTACGATAAGAATAACTTGTTGACTCATGTTTTAAATTTTGTTAAGTTTATGTCATTATAATTTGAAAAACGCTGTGAGTTGCGCGCGCTTCTTGGTTTTACCAAAGTTCATATTAATAAGCAAAGCTGTTCCATCTGATAGGCTCTTCTACTCAACTGGAGCTCCAGGACAAACGAACATGGTCGGGTACACAAAACTATTGCATAGATAGACAAAAGCAGAGAATTCTGAAAGATTTCCAAATAGTACAACTTGGGTTGTTTGTGGTGAATCTACGAATCGGGAAAGTACTCCTATTCAATCGAACACACCCTTCGAACACACTCCTATCGTATTGTAGGCCTTTGGGTAACATAGCAACCACGTGCTACCATAGAAACCAAGATGGCGGCATCCAGTATACAAAATGGACGACGGAAACACGTATCACCATAACACGCGCCGCGCATGCACACTAACACCACGGATCACTATGGAGATGGCATCACAAGATGGCCGCTCACGCGGGTTACCATAACAGCACTACATGGCGCTCTGGGTCACGTGAAACATGACGTCACTTCCGAGGTCCTGCCAATGTTACCCGTCCGGTACATGACATACTACTGCCGTCTAATAGGAAAAAGTAAACGCATAACCAATTACACAATTATTAAAACTGAAACATCACCCGGCAACAAATTCGCCGTTATTTATTTTATTGTCTAATTTTTTAGGCGTATGGGTTACTACTGTGGTAGTAATGTACAAGAAAAGCTTTTGAATCTGTGGCAGAGGAAAGGCTTAATGCGCAAGCGTGGAATTTTAAACGGAAAGCATGTTTCCAATGAAAACATCATGTACATTTATGAGATAAAGTTACAATTTTTGAATGGATGGTTTCAAATTCGGATATTAATGGATGAATATATATTGAATGTGGTTCTTGGAAGTTGTTGCGAGGTGAGTGCATTAATCGCAATGTGATTTTATACGAATAATTCACCTCGGCGGAGATGCCAATGTGACCTACAAACTGCCAATTGTACGCAATAGCGAAAACAGGTTGCCAAGTGTAAGATGAATAAAACAGGCTTATCCGCAGTTACAAAGATAGCGCTCGAGCGCCGTTTATAAAAACGAAAGCCAACATTTAGGGACGTTTCGTCACACTACCCTCTGTCGAATGTGTGAAGACAATCAACAAACCGTAGTAGAAAAGGTTATTTTTGTTTGGTGCCGAAATGACGGTGACCAAAACACAAAGCAGAGTGAAATAATCTGAAGAGTCGAATTTTTGCTTTCACTTCGAAGTGCAATCATCCAAATTGATTAAATTTAAGAAAATAAATGCATTTATAAAATTACAAATCAATTACAAGTTAAGTTTTGTTTACTTTCTTGGGATGATATTCCAGTCCAGTTTGCCAATGGCAATGTGCAATGCTGCATTACCTTTATTAACAAATGTACTACACTGCAAAAAATATAGGTTCTCTTTAAAACCAAAACTGGTTCTAATCTTGTCCCTGAGATGGAACCAGTTTAGTTTAAACAGTATTTATTTCAAATCAAATAAATTTACCAAGATTAGCATTCAATTTTAACAGAATAATACATCAACTGAAGTAGATTCAGCAGTAAACTTGGCGCTTATTCAACGCAGTCCCTAAACATTTTGAAACAAAGCGAATATAAATACCTGGTATATTGGTTCTAACTTCTATACAGAACCAAAACTGGTTCGATATGCCAACTGTTCATATCTCCTTTGCTTAATAATGATTTGAGACAACTTCGTATAAGCTCTAAACTTACAGCCGAAACCCCCTCAATTTATGTTTAATTCTGTTAATATTTAATGTTAATCTTTATAAATTTGAGGAGGAGGCAGAAGGAGGAATTATTTTTTTAAGAAAGTTACTCGAAACCCTTAAAAAATCATTATAAAGCAGAAAACAAAATCACCCAATGGACCCATCCCATTCACACAGCCTGTTGGGTCAGCAGGGTGGATAATGTTTTTCTTACAAAAATCACCCAAAATCATTCATAAATCATTTTGAAAAAGAAAAGAAATCACATAGTGCTATGCACTCCACCCCTGGTGCTTTTTTTCATAAAATCACTCAAAATTCCTCTAAACTCTTTTTAAAGTAAAGAAAAATATGTACACAATGGAAAATCCCCAACTACCTTTGGGCATCAAGTGGTCTATGGGCCCAATTTAAACAAAAGCTAATTTTATCCAGACCACCCGCATATACATCTGACTAAATTTGGTTACGATCAACTAAGTCACTCAAGGGGTTACATTTATTTAAAGAAACAAGTAGTCAGTTCCCCACTGGTTTTATGTTAAGTTACAAACCCCACTGGTACCCCATCAAAGCTCAAATCAGTTGTTTGTAACAACTAGAACAAACTTTAATCGACGTAGAACAAATTGTAATCTTACGTTTCATATCTATGTTATATGCCAAATATGAAAAGGTTCTACAAAAGTGGATCGGAAGAAAAAAGATCTTTGAGGAATATTTCTCACATAGTACTAAGTTAAAGTTCATGCTCCAATTGGGAACCCAAATATGAAACCGGAGATTATCTGGTGATCTGGAGAAAATTTTAATTTTTGAAATTATACTTAACTCAACATTTTTCCAGTTCTTCATTAGACAAACCTTTAAATCTGTATAGACTCGTGAGAATAGGTTTTGATTCTCACAAACTTCTGCTGCGAGATGTCTGTGCTTTTAAATAACTTAAAATTTGAGAGTATTGTTATACTATTGTGAGTGCAACCAGTACGCGTGGCATACGCCCCCTTCCTATAATGCCAAGAGTACATATTTTTAATACCTGCCTTTTATATGTGAGGGGTTTATTGTCTTTTTGAACAGCAGGGAAAGGAAATCCAACACCCAATTGCAATGGTGAGATCCACATATACATTTTAGCACACGCTGGTGACGAACAGACCATTCATGTGGGAGATACAGGACTATATTGTTCTTGTTTCACAGCAGATAAATTAAAGCCCCCCCCCCCCCCCCTCCCTCCCCCAGTGGCAATGACGAGGGGCATGAACACTGCCAATTTGGCCAGCTAAGTTTCAGGAGAAAACCCACGCAATTCAGTAGTTTGGGTGGTTTCCATTTATATTCCTTTGTTTTTTTTTTTTTTTGTTTTAATGCAGGAACAAAATCGTATTCCCCCCCCCCCCCTCCCCCAATGGCAATTATGAGTCCACATAAACCCATGTGTCAAGTTTGATGTAGATTGGACCACCCACATATGAGGGAATGTGGAACAATGAGACGCTCAAACACACCGTTCTCAAATTATAATATAAATCCAATGTGAATCAAGGAGAAATTACTCTGTGAATATCGCAGCAAAGATATCTGTTCTGGCATGGGACCTATTCTTCTATAAGGGGTTTGGGAGAAGTCCTGAATACCATCTAATGGATGATGGTCGAAAAATGGCATTTATTCCTCATTCTGACCTTTAGTCGGGCGAGCTAAAACAAAAAAGGCCCCGAGAGTGTGAGGTCATCCACCTGATACCAATAGTAATGTTAGAGTGCAGTGCAACCCTAGTCATTGAATAGCTTCCTACATTCTAGTGTTGAAATGATCGTTTATTATATATCTTGTTGGAGCTCTGTTAAAGAAGATATCGCTGGTGGGTTTTAAAATGTTGCATATCTTTGGGGGGGGGGGGGGGAGGCAGAAAATGCTTTTTGATAAATTCAAAATATACTGGTATGATCAATCGACCAACCAATCTTTCTTTTACAATGTACATCTGTTTAAACATTTATGTGCACACATAACACTTTTAAGTTTGGTACTATTTATTTATTTGGTGTTTAACGCCACATCAGCAGCTAAGGCTATATCGTGGCGAGAAACCGGTTGAAACTACAAATGTCAATTTTGAAGTAAAAAAGACCGAATAAAAATATGAAATAATTACAGTAGAAATGTCAAAGACAAGAGTGGTCTGAACAGGAATGAGTGATGATACAAGAAAAGTGAATACATATAAATCAACCTGATATTTTTTGGACTTCAAGTGTCTTGTTTAAAAGAATAAAAACAATTTTAAAATTTCTAAAAAGGTTGATTGGTTTCAGAAATGAGAGAATTGTGTGCTGTCTCCCATGATAAGGATCGCGTAGAGATCCTACAGTGAAATTCTAATCTCTACCATGATTAAAATTAGTGCAATGTGTTCCACTGTCAGCACTTGTTCACAAGGAACACACTCCGGTCTTTGCTTCAAAATGTGTTTTGAAAATATTTGAGGGATTTTATGCAAAGAAAAAACACTCCACCGACCCTAAATGAAAAAGATTAAATATATTAACATGCAGATGGTGAATGTAACCTTAAAGCCTTCTTTAAACAATTGTATTAGGTGAGTAATTGAGGTCCTTTGGGGCCTCTGGTTTTATTTCACCCCAAAATTTAATTCTTTTCCCCAATGTTGTTCATGTTTTTTTAACTTGCGAAAGTAAATTAGAACTATCACTGAAGGTGATTAATACCTCCAAATCAGTCACAAGTTCAAGGGATATAATATTGTTATAATTCTAGCAGATTGACGATGCAATTGTTGGTAGCCATGTTTAAGAAGTTTTAACCAATTTGAATCAAAAATGTAGAGTTGTGTACTGGTTCAATAAAATGTAATACCTGAATCTTTATTAACCATCTGCATATAAACTGGCTATGTTGCCTCCCAACGATGTGCCACATGTAAACCACAACAGACAGTGCACCAAACAAGCCTCTCACTGAACTTAAAATTCCCTTCAGTGATTTTAAACCATACGTCAACAATTACATCAAATCTGTGTGGCAGGAGAATTGGGACAGAGCGACAAATAACAAGCTCCATCAATACGACCAAATGTTTTTGATCACAACTCGTCAAGTAACCTTTGTACAAAATGTAATACAGTTTTGACTCGATGTCATATTGGTCATACAAGACTTACACATTCCTTTTTTGATCTGACCTCTCTAAGGATACTGCATAGTAAATGTCAAAAGATTCTGACTTATAGATCTGAAGATGATTATAAAATAATATTCCTCATGTTACACCAAATTAAAATTCGGGCTCCCACAGTGAGCTCAAATATGACTCAGGAGATTTAATTTGGACAAACTTCAAGCTGACAACCTAAAAATGCAGTACACCAAATATCAAGAGATTTTCACTGGTATATCTGAAGAAGATTTTTCAATAAATTTCCTGATATTGCACAAAGCTCAAATTCGGGTTCCCATAGGTAGCCCAAATATGAACCCAGAGGATTGTTTCGAAAAAACCTCAATCTGATCCCTTCATGTCAAGTTTCAAAAGATTATGATAGGTAGTTCTGGAAAAGATGTTTTTAATTTTTAAAAACGTTTTGTAGGGCTAACAGAATTATGTCCCTTGTGGTGCCCCCTGTGGGCGTGGCAACGTTATTTGAAAGAACTGGAATTGACATGTGGTAAGGAACATGCATATCAAGTTTGGTTCAATTCGTCCATTGGTTTGTGAGAAGTTGATAATGTAACTTTCATGCCAGACGGACTCCGGATGAGAGACAGAAAGTGATCACTAAAGTTCCCCTTGAGCTTCGCTCAGGTGAGCTAAAATGCATTTCATCGAAACAACATAGCTACATAATTGAGCTAACATATACCGCTGAGGAAATGAACTGAAGAATCAGAAGTTATCAATCTATTAATTTATAAATTCTTTCGCATGCTTCAAATTGTCTTGACAACCTGTGTTAACCCTTTACCCAACGTAACGGCCAAAACCGGCCAGCGCTATTCTCAAAAATCGCCAATTAATTTTCATTATTTTTTTCATTTTTTTGTCTCAAAAACATAGGTTATGACCCCTCGTTGGAACGAGCTCGTCGAGCTCGTTCCAACGAGGGGTCATAACCTATGTTTTTGAGACACAAAATGAAAAAAATTAGTTATTCAAGAATTTTTTTTGCAAGTGTCGTCTGCTTTTCATGTTAGGTAAAGGGTTAAATAAATAAAATAATACTGCGTCTGTTATTATGAAATTATTGTGTTTCAATCAAACTGTCAATTTCAAGTCTTCTGTACTAAAGTTTGCTGGTTGGTGGCTTACAGTCACTTATTCACATTGCAGGTATATTACTGGCAGGCCAGCATGCTGCAGACGGTGATTAAAAGCTAGAGGGTGCATAAAGGTCCTTCTGAAATTTAAGTTTGGTAAACTGGCTTGTTTAAAGTAGTCTGGAATCTATAAACACTTTTCAACGAATATAAGATAATTTATTACAGACCTATTAATGTAAAACACGAGATGTCCGCTGCTCTGACTGTATGATAAAAAATAAAGTTGCACCGCACACGTTCGATTTCGTTTCCAACGCAAATAGAGAAGGAACCCGTCTAAACAAATCACGTCAATCATTGGTCGAATCGAGAGCGCTTAGAAATTCCTAGTTCCTTATTTAAATTTGTTTACCCGTGATATTTAAACAATCAGTTTCGAGTCCAAAGTTTACAAAATAAAAATAACATTCTAACTACTTGTTCCTTGACAAATACTTTCCACAACTGGTCGAATAATGATGGAGCGTGCTAAACTTTTTGTTGAATTATTCCCCGCAGTTTAGTCAATATTTGAAATTCGATCTTCATGACCATAACACTGTTTGGTATCAATTGATTTCGGCAAATTGAATGCCATAAAAATTAAAAAGCAAATTAGGGTTGGTACCCCGCCAACCAATGGATGTCTTGTTGGCAACAGAGGAAATGCAGATATTATCCTGTTAAAAGTGCTTAGTTCAATTTTCGCGTGGACTAGTGGTTACATGGGAGGTGTGTGATAAATACAGAACCGCACATACGTTAAAATGGGTTTAGCAGTATCACACTCAATTGGTTTAGCTCAGGATATGACTCGTGATATCCTGGGCCAAAGGAAACTCGAGCGATAATTGTTAACCCATTCAAAGGTGCGTGGCATTCTGTATATTTGTAATTTTTTTTTTCTTGTTAGGAGTGAAATTCATGATAGCATTACTGAAATAGTATTTTAAATTCTAGTTTTAATGAAATCAATATGCTTTTGCAGCCTTTCTATCAATGACAACTGTACAGTAAGTACATCATATAGTGTGTTTTTCCGTATCTCCTTCAGGAATATATTAAAAAAGTGAACTTGCTTAAAGAATCATTAAAGAAAAAAAGATAAGTATGAAATAAATTTTGAATCGCCGAGACAAACACTTAGTCAAATTAAATTTACATGCATCAAGAATCACTTTTTTCAGGTATAAGATAATAAAAAAAATATATATATATATGTATATACGTATAAATGCATGTATATGTATGTAAATGCACGCATGTATATGTATATGTGTATGTATGTGTGTGTATGCACACATATGCAACTAAATGTGTAATTCTATATCCTGAGTCTTCAACTGTGAGAAGAAAGAAAACTTTCATTCACAGTCAACATTTGATGCTTTCTCTTCTTTACCCAGGAGATAACACGTAGACAGCCAATCTGGCTATGTTATCTCCCTACGGTGTATCAATATTTTTGTTGCTTGTTATAGATTATCTGTGTAAATTGTAAAACGTTATTGATACACAGTAAAATAAAATATCTATCTAAAAATAATTCAGTTATTTATGAATACCTTGATTCTCCCTTTCGCCATCAGAGGAAGAAATTGATAATTTTGGAAAGTATTTACGTGAAAATGAACACAAAAACTATTATGTTGAACTCCCATATGGTAATTTTGATCTTGAGAATATATATGCGGCTTCAAAGAAATGACAGAACTACAAAAGATTCAAAAAGCTATTCGAGCTGAAGAATTATGGTTTTCGAATTATGGTTTTCAATGGATATTCCCCAAAACAGATATGCAAACGAATCTTGATATGTAATCGACGAAAATTTCAATAAGATTATACAAGATAAATCTTCATCTGTACCATTCAATTTGTCAACCTTGAAACCTTCACTGCTGAGGAACTCAGTGTGCTAGCGTGCAACAGATGGATCAATAATACAATTTTTTATTCATTCAAAAGTATCAATGAAAGTGAGTCAAAAACATACATCGTTTATTTGAGAGATCCAAGCCATTCTGATCTAAATAGACAAGGCCAAAAAAATAAAACAGTACTTTAAGAATGACTTTAGAGAAGCAAGAATTATTTTTGTGTATCATGTTGGTAGGAATGGAGAAACTGAAACATTTTAAATACTTTGAACACAGGAGATTCATATAAGGAATCATTTCTCGTTTGCACATTACTGTTTTTCAACAAATTTTATAACTATTGCTGACACCATGTCCTTGTCTGCACCAAATGATCTACCATCTTAGTCAACATTCATCATGCAAGAATTATTTTTATTTGTCATGTTGGTAAGAATGGAGAAACTGGAGAAACATGTTTAAATAGTTTGAACGCAGGAGATTCATATAAGGAAGTAAATCATTTCTCGTTTGCACATGACTGTTTTTCAACAAATTTTATAATTTATGCTGACACCATGTCCTGACTGCACCAAATGATCTACATTCTTCTTTGTAATCATATGTAATTTCAATTGTGAACAAATACCATCTCTCAAATACTGTCATGATCCTAACCGTGGAACTGGTAGTCAACACCGAGGTTCTAATCAATGTGTTTCTTACTATCCCTTTCAAACTTGCTCATCTGTGTGTGGTGTAGTTGTCATTATGTGTTTGTAGTTCAACCATTGATCCAGTAATGCTTGACTCTCTCATCAACAACAACTGCACAAAAGAAATTCAATATTTACATCAAATTTCTTCTTACAGAATGTTTTTAAGATTGGTTTAATCAACCGAATTATGGATAATAAAATTCTCTCAAAATGATTAAAAGAAATATGCATGAATATATCTGGTATGTCAATTTAACCCTTTACCTAACATGAAAAGCAGACGACACTTGCAAAAAAAATTCTTGAATAACTAATTTTTTTCATTTTTTGTCTAAAAAACATAGGTTATGACCCCTCGTTGGAACGAGCTCGACAAGCTCGTTCCAACGAGGGGTCATAACCTATGTTTTTGAGACAAAAAATGAAAAAATAATAAAAATTCATTGGCGATTTTTGAGAATCGCGCTGGCCGGTTTTGGCCGTTACGTTGGGTAAAGGGTTAAGCAAAACATCTTAATAGATTATCATTAACAAAGAACAAGTAACAACTAACCACACATATTTATTATTTATTTATTTATTATTGTTTAACGCTACATCAGTAGCTAAGGCTATATCGTGGCGAGAAAATAGTGGTATGTAAAACGTCATTATTAATCATGAAGTAAAAGATTGAATAAAAATAAAAAATAACCACAATAGACATGTCAAAGACAAGAATGATTAGAACAACGATGAGTATTGAAACAGAAACTGAGAACACTTCTACCACCATTATTGTTGAAAATATGAATAGAGAGATGTAAGACATGAAAAAGTGAACAAAAACGTAAACAAAGTGGCAATCAAAGTAACATTTTGAACGAAATTTAAATGGAGAACACAAGGGAAGACATGATGTATAACATTATTTCTGAACTTAAGAATGCTTTGAAAGATTTTGTTTCAATTCAACATCTTCGAAGGCAACTGCACTTGAAAAAAAAACTCCGGAAAAAACGAATTTCGACTATATTTAAAAACGCCAAATGGAAGTCTTAAATGTAAAGATTTTGCATTTTTAGAAATAGTTAAAAACAGAATACAAACAACTAAAAACTGTACAAAATGTTTTAATCCTGAAAACTTCTCTCAATGGATATCACCATTCAATGAGACTATTGAATATGAGTATGTCACAAATGTTAAATGAGATGTTGAAACAAAAACAGAAGTACAAAGTAAAAAATTCAATTGTAAACATACATCACGATCCAGAAAGTGTTCCAGAATCATGTTTGAAGAGCAAAAAATGGGTTAAAACACATCGACTTGATGATACCTACACACTATCATCAAATGAAGAATTAAAAGAAAATGAGCTCAGTGCCTATATTAAAAATAAATAACAACTCAGAATCAGATATATTCAGGGAATACTGTGCAGCATTAATAAAGGAATCAAAAACTGAAAATGATTTTTTGAATTGCTGTGGTTTAAAAGTAGAAAATATCAACATCTGCACTACCTGTGGAACTCAATCATCTTCTCAATGGTTAGGAACAGAAGATAATTTAACATGTAAAACATACTTTGTTTATGCCAGCAAACACATGTCACCAAGGCCATCATACCTGTGGAAATCAGCAGAAAATACAGTGTGCCATTCACACCTGAATTGCATGTGGGAGTTAAAGTTTGAACTAAAGTCATCTGACATAGATACATGGACTGTGAGCAGAAAGTATGAAAAAGGCTTTTATCATTCGTCAGAGAATATGTGTGAAACAAAAAAGCGACCTTCACTTCAGAGAGGCCACTGGGACAAAAGTTCATTTTTAAAGAAACAGCAAAACAAATCTGCAGTTGTGGAATCCATAAAAGTAATATAGGAAGACTACCCATATCAACACATTCATTGAATCAAATAAAAAAGATGTATTTTGCTTGCTAATCATCAGATGCAACAAAACATGACCGAGTGAGATAATGACCGAGTGAGATAAAGTATCAGTTATTTCAGATTAGAGAAATACAGAAAAAATATTTCAGAAAAACTTTACAGATGTTTTACTTTTTTCACAAGATGATAAAACATTACAAAGAAATTACCACATAGTTCATGCATCTGAAAAGAACCTTGATAATCTAAATAAATTTGGAAAATATGTTATTGGCTATGATATAAAAAGGACTGCGACCAAGCCAGATTTAAAACGGCAATTATTACACATTGTGATGGAAAAAAACACGGATGAGCTGTTGTTTGTGCAATTACCAATTCAGAGGATAGTGAAACACCTCAACTCACCCTATGCGTATGCAGGTTACAAGAAATATGACATGTTCAAATAATGAATGCAAACATCTGCGACGGCTTGAGATGCTTGGCAATGGAAGTGGATGATTTGGGTATATACCGTGTTTGGATTCAGCAGCATATTCACCAATGATAGAACATGATAAAGCAACAGAAATCAGAAATGCAGTTATGGATATGGACTGGAATTCGGCAATCTGCAACTTCCACCCCCTTAAGCCCTACATGCTACATGACACATATTGATAGCAAAAAAGCTCTGAAAATGTTTCTTTCACCACTGAAAATAGGATTTAAACGCATAATGAGATCATTCAATTAGGAAATTAGAGAAAATCTGTGCACCTCTTTCACAAATGCTGCAATTCAAATTAATGAAAGTGAGAGACTTCAGATTCTAGTTGGATGGTTTTCTGCAACATAACCAGAATACTATGGTCACAGATTTGGTACCTCTACATGAAAATTTGACAGACAGTATTGGCGATCTTGAATCACCGTCCTGTCCATTTTGGGCCTCGAAAAAGCATATCAAGAATTAGTTGAAGAACATGGTTATGATGCAGTGAGTAGAGGGAAACGAAGAATTCAATAATTGAACTATATGACCCATAAAACACAGACAGTTTTAAATATACACCTGAAATCATACATTTTCCTTCAAAAAATGCAAACACATGTTCCTATTTCTGTAACATCAACACTGCAGTTTGAACTTATGTATTTATCCAATGAGGACAACATTATTTCTGTAAACATCTTTATGTCAGAATGTCATTTGCACAACAAGAGAAATCATCGTTAAAACTAATTGAATTATATTTAAAATCAAAGCCAGAAATTCATCAAAATTTCACATGTAAAGAGAACCAAAATTTGAAAGATCACAAAATAACAGAAAGTAAATTTCAGCATTTTCAACAACTTCAGAGCGAATCTCATGTTGTCTCTTTAGATGATGCACTGCTAAAACAAGGTGAAATTTTGAAAATTTTACATGAAGAGCCAATTGTGAAAAGAACCCATGGTGGCCGGACAGCAAAACGTTTTCCACATAATTTATGGTACATTAGAGAGGGTGGCCCACTGAAGGAACCAAAACCAATTGCCGAACCAGACATGCATTCAACTGAATATCCACACCGGCCAGAAGTCTCCTTCACAGCTAACAGTCGAGATCGACATGGTGGAGGAAAAAATATAGGAACAACAAATTGATGACTAAACTTAGAAAATATCTTACTAGAAGGACTCGAAGATTTGGGAATAGCATTAGCTAAAAATAATTATATCAAACAGAATAAGACAAATGTGGAAAATAAGGTGACATTAATTTCCAAGCTTGATAAAATGAATGTTTTAACAAATAAAACAACAAAGCCAATTTCCAGAAATCATCCAACAGAAATATAACATACAGGAAACTGAAAGAAATACTGTGTGCTAAATGTATTAACGAAAAGCGAAAAAAAAAAAATCTATTCCTGCCAAAGGAAAGGAGAATTTGATAGGCATATTTCATTGTGTCATTAGGGGGAAAATATAGTTTGCTCTTTGTACTTTAAAGAAAAACACATGGTGGTAAAATTTAAAAATGAATTAAATTATAAAAAAAACATACTGCATCTCATATTTCAGAAATAGAAAAATCTCAATTCTCGGATGATAATGAAAATTTAATAAAATAGGTAAGTGAAGATAATTTGTTATTGGGAGGACAGACTAGAACAGAATTGATACCACCGGGACATTCATTGTCAGCATTAACTTTCGAAAATAAAACACATTAAAATAAAACATCAGTGTATAAAAGAAAAGATATAAAAGACTGCAGAAAAAAATGAAGTGAAGAACCTGCAATGTGCGAAAACAATTTTAGTATATCAAGTCTAACAGGAGTATATGATGTGCATGGTTTGACAATAATAGATGTCAGCAATAGTATACTGAAGAAGTTATCCCTGTGGAGTAGTAGGCAGAAGGGAACAACAGGTTTATCAAACCTCACCAAGAGAAAACTGAATATGCAAATAAAGACACGAGATCACCAACCACGCTTATCAGAGAAAATAAGTGTAAGAAGAGAAAATTATCATATCCGTGTAGTCAGTGTAATAGTTAATATACAGAAAATCCTCCATCCATTGCTTTTGAGAAATTTTGATAAATAGTACCATTGGAAATGTCAGAATAGGGAAACAACTGCCCCAAAATACTCAGTTTTTCTGCCTAAAATGCTCCAATTTACTGCATCTTAGATTTCCTCTTTTACAGTTCCAAATTAAGCTCACTAAGGAAGGGTACACCCCAGTACGTTGTTTACGTCACATTTCCATCCAGTGTCTGACATAAGTTTTTCAACTTTATGTTCGGGCCCATAAATGCTAAAAGGTCACAAGGTCAAACCTTTCAAAAGTGGAATTTAACTTGTTTTGTGTTTTGAACCTTTTATAGCCATGTCTCTATCAGTTTTTTGGGGTGGGGTGTTCACAGAGAAAATGGAAGTGATTACCCTTGACATTCTGTACATCTGGTATCTGATTTTCAAAACCTTTTCAACTTTGTATTTAGTAACACGAGTATTAAAATGTCCTAAGATTTTTTTCTTCATGGAGTGAAATTTAGTTTTGACGTTTTCCAACCCTCGATAGGCATTTACATCATTGCCTCAACATTTTTCAGCCAATGAACCAGTCTTCAATTATTCATCTTGCTGCCTGTGATATAAATTTAGCACTATGTTTTGTAGTTTTGGGTGGGGCTGGTAGCAAATGGGAAGGGTGTAGCACCTATGTTGATTATGTCATATCTCCGATATCTGACATCTTATATTCAATTTTGTTTCAAATTTGTGTTTGGGACCATGAATGCTAAAAGGTCACATGATCAAACCTTTCAAAAGTGAAATTTAATTTTTATGTTTTTTTTAACCTTCGCCACATTTGATGTCGTAGCTTTTAGTTTGTTGCGTCAATGTGCATACAAATGTGCCCATACATCAATCCAACTATTCTTTGCGCTGAGCATTTAGTTTCTGTAGGGGGTGTATTTTACACCGTTGTTGAGGTAAAGGTGCCATAAAAATGGAGGGAGTGTAAAAAACATAAACTGACGATAAGACGTCAAATCAAAAAAGCCCAAAGCAGCAATCGTTTATTTATTTTTTGAACTCTACAGAATACTAAAATTCCATGTAAATTGAATAAAACTTTATTCCTGTGACATTTACGTCCTTCCCATCACCCCAAAGAAAGCCACAGAAAAATTGTCATATAAAATCTGATTGCATGTTTTGATATGTTTTTTATTGGAGAATATATTTCCAAAGAAAAAAAATTGGAGAAATTTTCCCTGAAATGTTTTGACATGAAAACTTTAGTCCACCTAGGGCAATAACTCTTCAACAAATACTCGAACATATCTGGTTTGTAGCCTAATTCATGAAATTATCCCCCACACCCAACAAGAGCAACGCTACCAAGGCACCATATGCCTGTTATATATCACTTGGTGGGACGACCGGGATGTGCATGCTGATTCCATTGTATTACTAGCTGGGTAATACACATACCAACTTTGGTTGAGATCAATTAATTCAAACTGGACTTCTCTGTCGGAAACCAAATATGTTAATGGACAGACAGACGAACAGACAGACGGATGGACAGACTGATTACATAAAAACCCTATTTTCGATTGCGAGTAATTATTAATGTTCAATACTAAGATTTTAAAAGTTTTTTGTGAAATCATTGAAATACGGTCAATATGAAATACACAAAGTTCCCAATAGGGCTCGCAGTCATTAATAAATGAATGCATTCAGCGCCTGTTAGAATGTATAGAGTAGAAAATAACGTTTAGTGGTGAAACGACGTATAATGTAGAAAAAAACAATGAAGAGTGTAGAAAAAATCAATGTATAGTGTAGAAATGACATATAGCGTAGAAAAAATCAACGTATAGTGTAGAAATTGTCCCAGCGTATAATGTGGGTCGAATTTACACATACATTTATGTTACATAATACTGTTCTATTTTCAGCATAAAAGCTGACATGATACGTTTTCTGTGATCATGATTTCATCCCACAATCTTACTCTAAAGCTGGAGATGAGTGTTACGTGTGAGCGTGAATGTGGCATGGACTTCATGGTGATGCACGTTAGTGACTTGCAGTGCAACCGCAATTATGTTATAACATTACTGCAAATGAATCTAAATCATAACATCCAGCAACCCATTGCGTGACGTCTGTATACACGCACTAAGATTAGATCAAGTGATGATATATTAGGGAGTTTGCGATTTCAAACGTGTACGGGTACGTGTAGCTACACGTACCCGTACACGTTGGGATTTGAGAAAAATTGAGTTGCGAAACGACTTTTTAATTAACGTGTACTCTGTGAGTTCAGGGTCATTATGTTGTTGACCAACAATGGCTTCCTCAGATCTGCTGATGTTCGGTGCGATTGAAGACGACGTAGAATTAGTGTTGTTATCCACAACTGATGAACGTTCAGCTTCTAACATTAGGTTTCATTACCCAAGCTTTGACTTGTCACGATTTACAAATGATGAATGCCGTCAAATGTTTAGGTTTGACAAGGACGGTTTAGCCAAGTTAACACCACATTCCAATTACCCCAATCAATCGTTTGTGAGAATGGCACCGTTGTATCTAACACAGAAGGGTTGTGCATCATGCTGCGCAGACTTGTCTGTCCAAATATTTCATAACACCATGTGGCAACCCATGTAAAACCCGGGGGGGGGGGGGATTACCGGTTGGATGCTACCCGCTCCAAATATGCTCCATACCAAATATCAATGACCTGATACGTACAGATTTAGCAAAAGTTGCGTTTTATTTTTTTTTTATTTTGTATTTTGAGGCCCATGCATGGGCCACATTTTTTCCCGCTAAATGTGCCCCAAAGGGATCAATTTAAATAGACCTGAAAATCCTACTTACAGTGATTCCATATATCAAATATGAATCATTTGAGTCAGTGGTTTAGAAAAAAAAAAAGATTTTTAAATGTTTTTTTTTCTATTATCCACAGTGTTAAAAAAATGCGGACTTAGCATTTTTTCAAAGTCCGAGAAGCTGTATTCTACGACAAAACTAATGACATTTTTTTACTATTCCCTTCTGTTGGTTGGTTCCAAGGAAGCTTCACACCAAATAAGAAATCTCAGTGCATTGTGGTTTTGGAGATATGGGCGTTTAACAAAAAATATTTCTATTTTTAGCTGCCGCGGTTCCCACGGGGCTACTGGAAATTGTTAGGGGCATAAATACTTATGACCCATTAATATACTTCATAATAAATTTTTGTTCAAATCGGCCGCTCGGTCAGAAAATATAAATTTTTGGCGGGGCAAAAATTCTTGCCCCTCTCATAACGACGGTGAATATTGCCCCTCGAACTTCTCTTAAATAAATTGGGTTCTACACCCCCAAAGGGAAGCAGCATAACGGTCTCTGCTACCGCTGGTTCAAGAGAAGATGTTTTACCAATTGGCGCATTTTGGCCCCACACCACCCCTCCCCCCCTCCTCAATACGAGCAAAACTGCCCCTATATAACCGCTACTCAAGTGAAATTCCATTAAAGTGTTCCCAAACATCACCTTCACGACGGACGACGGACGCGCGACGGGCAAAAAGTGATTAGAATAGCTCACCCTGATTTTCAGTCAAGTGAGCTAACACGCCACTTGCCAACAGCCACAGAGAATGACTAAACGCAAGCCAATGATTGAAACTTGTCTGGCTAGGACAAGTGTTTGACTCTCTTAATAAGGAAATAAATATGTCCACAACCAGCCCACGACAAGGGCATGTGGTGTATGTGAGGCGTCATAAGGTGGGCGTGTGATTGATTTTTGGTTGCTGTATTTAGTCATCGGTTCTCCCAAAGGGAGACCGAATTGACAACCTTTCATTCTGTAAGCTAATGGATAATTCCAGCTTTTACAAACCGTCATATTGGTCTGTTTTGGTGGCGTTCTTTCCATTTTGTAACCGCTATGGAAATCATGCTGACACTGCTCCCAAAGCAGCGTTCTGTTTGTGTTTTTCTTCTCTCTTTAACGAAGATTGTTTTGCGGAATTGATTAGATGCCATGACTTCATCCCAATAAACGCATCACACCTGTGTGTGCCTCGGCACCTAGCAAATGAACCACTGGTCGATTGGAATCCTTATGGTAGCTTGGTGAGCCAGGCTGCATAAATCTCACATCCTAGAATAACGTGGCTGGTGGGGGCTGGCCCTCCGGTAAACGCATTCAATGCAATGTGCAATCTCTTTTCACGAGCTGGATCTTGGTTGCTATCCGGCCTCCTTGGTTCTGTCTGACACTATAAATCCAATGATAGCCATCCAGTTCGCAATGCTTTTAAAATCCCACGTCGTACCTGCGCACCTTTGGCACGTAAAAACTATTTTTTGGTTGTTGTGTTTTTGTTTTGCTCTCCTTATGCTTACGCCTTGCTCTCTACCTTTCAGGAGGTCCCTGCTACAAACACCTTCCATCGGAAAGCCATTACTCAGTGACGTAGCCAGGTCTGGGAGAGCCCCCCCCCCCCCCCCCCCCACACACATCCACGTCATGACCCGCTCCCATTTAAAATGAAGCGCGCATTTAAAAACACAAAAACAAACAGGGTATAAATAATTTTGAAACAAATAGGGTATATAAAATAATTTTCAAAAATAATTATTAGTTCGATTGTTATCAATGGGGGGACTTGAATGTCCCTGGGGAGAACCTCCTGATTATCCACATTGGGAGGGGCACCCTTCCCATACTCCTCATCTCAGTGTTGTGCACTTTGGGATCTGCCTCCGGCTCAGTAATCAACTTACGTGCCTCCCCCCTTCCCCTCATATTGTTCCTAGCTCACAACCATCGTAGTAAGCCATCTGATTCAATCGAACTTCTCCACTACTAAATCAATTCTCCACCCCACCCCTCCCCGCACCCCCCCCCCCCCCCCCACCACACACCCACCCTCACACACTCACCCCGTGCACGAAAATAAATAAAGAATAAAATAATCAAATATATAATAGTGATCGTTCATAGGCGTAGTGGCAACGTAACAGAAACATCCTCGTGTGATAATTCATCGTTGGAAGAAAGGGAAAATATATTCTCCAAGACTGTTCGAGAAAACAGCTGCGTTTTAGATCTTAAATATTCAATCCACAACAACAATTTCCCCTTGATATCCGCGAAGAATTCTTCCAGAACACAAGGATTACAACGAGAATAACCTGTTATATTATATATGTACAGAGAAAATGAAACCATTATTATTTTAACAAATCCATATCTACCCGTTCGTCGAAACTTGTAAACCTACTTCTACACGTTGGATAAAAACATGTACGTGTGGAAGTAAGCGAACTTTTTGATGTTGTCGACAAGATTTTCGTCTACCCGTACACGTACACGTAATGACTTTTCCTGACCAAAACGAATTATTTCGTGATTAATAGTCCAGGCACATTAGACATAAAAATGAGAAAGTAAGGAAAAAAATCGGAGAAAGCTGATTTTTTTATATGTTTCCGGGACACACATTGCGGATAAAGTGTGAAAAGTCCCCGCGAATCCGAGTTGAGCTTTTTTAGTTATAGCGTTTTTTTGATGAAAAAAATTTTTTTTTTAAAAATTCGACCCAGCTCCATATTTCTCATTCTTATTCGCCTTAGTAGGGTGAAAATCATAAATATCGTGCTGAATTATATTGAGAATACATATCCCCAACAGAAAATGCCAACTTTGTACCAATCCTCACACTCAATGGTGAAATATTCACGAAAATGTACAAAATTACGAAAAAAAATTTATTGTTTTCATACACACAACGGTACACAACGTCCATTAAATCAAATCTACGACTACTTTGGGAGTTAAATTATATATCAAAAATTGCAGAAAAGCAGTGGCTTTACAATGATATATAACAATAGTCATTTATTCCATAATGAACTGGTGAAACGTGTGAAATATTAACCATACCCCCTAAACTCAAATTCAAACGGCATCGACTTTTCTCATTCAAATACCGTATTATAGCATCATTGTTTCAATTTCCATGTTCGATTAAATCACATAATGTGGTGTTCGCCTACACTCAAGATGCATTGGCATGTAATGTGTGCACGCCCTTGATGTGTACTCGTCAGATAAGTTGACAAAAGTTTTCGTTAGACTCGGCGGCTTCCATATGATTATGTCATATTTAGGGGCAATTGGTTCGATCATGGCTGGTAGCGGCTTGGATGAACTTTGGGGGACTGTTTATGCTGATGGGTCAATCCATCATTTGATCAGTGGTCATGCATATTCAAGAGCAGTTCGTGCCCATTTGCTAACACAAATTGCCATTACAAAACTTGTGTTTGAAGAAAGCTGAACACCAGATAACATAGACTGCACAGAAGTCAATGAAATATTCTGTGGACTTGCCAGAGGTGACTGTACAACAGCTGACGCTGTCAATCAAGAAAGTGTCAACCATCTACTGTCAAAATTACACGAACTGCTCCAGAATGCGTCCGTAGGACGCACAGGAAAGCTTTGGGTACAATACTACGAGCAAATAGGTCTTCTCCAGTTGTTCTTGAGAGCAGAGCGCACAGGCGACTGGGAACTCCACACATATTGTGTTCGCAATATGATTCCAGTATTTCACGCAGGTGGTCATTTTGCATATGCAAAAAGTTCTCATCTCTATTTGCAGCAGATGAATGAGCTAACAGAAATAATGCAACAGGATGATTTGAAGTTGTTCACTGAGAAAGGTTACTTTACCATAAGGCGCTCAGATAAATTCTGGGACGGGATATATTCTGATCAGACCATAGAGCAGTGTTTAATGAGAATGTTCAAGCTCCCTGGTGGTCTCACACATGGCAGGGGAATAACCGATAGCACTGTTGTGAAATGGGTACATGGACTACCTCTTTGCCTTCCGATATGTAATGCTCTCGAAAATTTTGTTCCTGTTCACACTGGTCATGGCGAACAACATCGGGATCTCCGTCAAAGTTCACAATTGACTGATGCCAATGATATCACCAAATTATTGAACTGGCTCAGAGTGCATTCCCCCTTTCAGAATAGAGATCCACTACAATTAGTCTTTATAGCGACCGGGCTTGTGGCCGACGAAACTGTGAACTGTGACCAAGTTCGCAAAATTGGTGAATGCTGCGTATCGAATGTTGTAAGCAAAACGTTCAACAGCATCAAACTACGACGTGTTGACACTGTGAAGTCTTTCGCATCGATGGCAAATAGCATCAAAGTCCGTGGAAGTAAGGTAGTGATTGACCCCACAATTCTGTTCAACCGCATCACATGTGTTATTCAGTCACAAGCAGAGATGGAAGAGTATCTCAAATATGAACTCGCCCCGAAACCACCAGCATTGTTTGATTCTGCTGGAATGAGGAAGACACAGAAAAGCACGCTCGGTAAGATCCTCAAAACAGACGATTCCGAGCAAACTAAAATCCCAGAACATTCTCGGTTTGTTGTAGATGGTGGATTTTTATTGAGGGCAGTTGTATGGCCTAAACAGTCGTCATATAAGGACATATGTACATCATATTCCAATTATCTAGTGATACATTTTGGGGCGAACGTCGTGGTTGTTTTTGATGGTTATGCTTGTACAATGTCGACAAAGGGCATGGAACAAGCCCGTAGATCTAAAGACAGGTATTCCATTGATATCAATATCTCACCCGAGTTACCAGCCACCACACCCCAATCCGATTTCCTTGCAAATGCCAAGAACAAAACCCAACTGATCGATCTTCTAATGCAGGAGCTATCTGCTATCAATATTCAGTCCAAGCAGGCCGAGGCTGATGCTGATGTACTGATAGCCGAAACTGCACTTGACATCGCTCAAGATGACAACAATGTCGTTGTGGGAACAGACACAGACTTGTTAGTCATTCTTACCTCTCGAGTTCAACCGGCATGTAATATTCACATGATGTATTCCATTACCCCAAACTTACTAGTTTCAGTTAGTGAAATAGCAACCAAAATGGGTGACCATAGAAGCAACCTCCTTGTAGCACATTCTATAAGTGGTTGTGACACTACTTCTGCACTCTTTCGAGTTGGTAAGAAGAAAGTATTCAGTACAATTGTCTCCGATGTTACTCGCGACTCACAACAGTATGTCAACACAATTTTGGCGGATGACAGTACACCAAGTGCAGTAGCCGCTGACGGGGAACAACTTCTCCTGATCTTATACAGGAGTAAAACTGTTTCCTCTCTCGACCAATATAGATATGTCACTTACAAGCGTTATGTAGCAAAATCTAAACTGAATAAACCCATCGACCTAGCCTCACTCCCACCAAGCAGCGATGCTGCACAACAACATGTCTACAGATGTTATCTCCAGGTCCAACAATGGCTGGGCACTTCGCTTCCTCCGACGGATTGGGGGTGGTCGCTAGACAATGGACTTCTTGTACCGACTGCAGCCACAAAGCCATGTGCCCCCGATAACCTACTGAATCTGATCAGTTGTGGTTGCAAGAGTGCTTGTACAAAAAGGTGTGGGTGTAAGAAGGCAGGACTCTCTTGCTCAGGTTTGTGTAATTGCAGTTCGGATTCTTGTAACAACCACAGAAACACTGTCCTGTCGGAAATTTCTAAGTTCGATGAATAATATGTAAAAAGGTCATGTCATTTCTGTATATAGCGTTGATAATAGTCAATGTAACTTAATCCATGTTGATTGATTTGTACATTCTGTAAATATTATTTATTGATTTTTGTACATTCTGTAAATATTATTTATTGATCTAATGCTGCCAGACACAGACGTGTCTGTTCGGTCCCAAGCCCGAAAATAGTTGAGTTCTCATGCTGACGAATTTTATGCCAAAAGGGGAACTCGGCCAGAAGAAGAGGGGGTCTTCCATAATGTCTATTTTGTAAGCAATGATAAAAGTCTTCAAATGGTGGTGGATTTTTTATCGTCTGTCCAACTAACATCCCGTTCTGTACTACGACCCTTTGGGCAAATCCGTTAGGAAAATCGTCATTTTTTGCGTAAATCCGATACTTTTTTGTGAATTTTCAATAATTTTTCGCAGAAATTGTCACAGAATGCACATTTTCCTCTAGGTAAATGTATATTAGACATTATGTAGCTCGAAATACGCGTAAACAAAAAATACAGTTGGATCAATTCGAGGTTACAAAGTTCGTGCGATTTTTTTTTATTTTTTTCAAACGCGTTTTCGAAAAAAGGCTGTAGAAAAAAAGCTCAACTGGGATTTTAGGGGACTTTTGTCTAATCGTTCAGTGACATGTCCTCGACATTCCCTGAAAAAATCAGCTTTCTCCGATTTTTTTCCCTAGTGAAACCTAATGTTCTTGGGCTATAATGCCAGTGTTGACATGTCCTTGTCACAACAAAATTAAACTAATTTGTTTCACAAACACGCTCATTATTTCGATTGTTGCAATTAGAAAGCTTCTAGGAACCACGGGATTGTAGCTGACACGAATTTGTGCATTCAACTGAAACACATTTTGTCTTTTTAAATCACTGGAATTTTCAAATTTCAACCCGGCAGTTTTACGTGTAGCAAACGTGTAAGCGTGTGCAAGACGTGTGACGTACTTCACAAATTATCTGCTACACGTACCCGTACACGTTTGAAATCGCAAACTCCCTATTGTCAATCAATTGACAGTAACATTGTTTTTGCTAGAAATTCGATAGAATTTAAATTCGAAACTTCGGATTTGGGAGAAAAATGAGTAACTACGCTCCAAATCAGAAGTAGGGCTGGTAGGTTCCTATACGGATTGTTCTGGAGTCACCACCAACTTCGCTGTACCAGATCTTTCGCTGAGATTACCAGTAGGTAACCTCATTGTTTTTACCTGAGTGCAGTGAGTCGTGGGATGTTCATACAAACTTCCCAGTTGAAAATACCCACAATGTCAAAATGTAGTCTTTCGGAATGAGACCGTCCCTCTGAAACTGAGCAAATATAGTTTCCTCTTTCCCCCAATTGGCTTACTATTATATAAATCAAATTTCTCCACCACCAAAGTTTTCACAGCGACACCTGGAGTTAAGTTTAAACGTTATTGAGCGTCACAGATCTGGAGGCGAAGCTTGCACAGTGTGCAACAGATCTGGGGCGCTTTCTAGTAAATTGCGACCTGTCTGGCGTAATGTTCATTTGACTGCAAGCTGTCATGCTAGGGTGGAACTAGCACCCCACATGCAATAAATATTATTATTATTGTTGTTGTAAGGTTTCCATACAACCCCCCCCCCCCACCCCCCGCACTAGGGTTTAATTGGATAGGTCAACCTTGGTATAGGGTTGCTGTCAAGAAGTAGATCTCTCAACGGTCACAGGGGAAATTTTAGCCCCGAAATTGGTACACAACAATTGGTAATTTCCCCGAAATTGGCACACAACAATTGGTGTCGCGAAGTGGGATAAATTTGAAGTATCATTTATTTTGGTGTTAGAACCTTTGAAAGAAAAATTGATAACCTGATATTAACGATTTTAGCTTCAATAAATTATAACTTAGTATAAAATAGGCTTGATTAAATAAATAGTAGTAAAATTGAAATAAATACTTAAGATATGGACGACTCTGGTGAAATCTCTTTCGAAAAAACTCCAAATGAATCTGCCGATTCACAGGATACTGTTACGCATGAGATGTGGTGTAACTCGAAGAGAGCTACCAGCAGTGGTCAGCTCTGTATGACACTTCCACCACTATCTGTATGGCAGGCACTTCAAGGTTAGGACTGATAATGCTGCCTTGAGTATGGCAGGCACTTCAAGGTTAGGACTGATAATGCTGCCTTGAGGTGGCTGTTGAACATTAGGAAACCAGGACAGATAGCTAGACGGCCGGAAACACTGGCAATGTATGATTTTGACATTGCACATCGAGCGGGCAGGATCCATTCGAATGCCAATGCTTTGTCACGTCGGTCGTGTTATGAGCTTGAATGTGCACACTGCACTCGTGGAGAGAAAGACGGATAGAGCTGTAAATGTAACAGATGGTAAACTAATGTGGGTGGTTGTCTTGTGTCAGAATTGTCAGGTGACATCAAAGCCCTGGGCGAAGTGTGTTCCCTACAGGCTGAATTTGAGACAGATGAAAATCGCTCTGTTGAAAAGTTCCCCAACGCAGAATCTGAATCATCGTATGACATTTACAACCCAGCTGGACCAGGTGACCGATGCATGTCATTGCAGGTCACAAGTTCATTCACTGATTCCAGTAAGTCTTCCAAAGTGATTCTCCCACAAATGCAGTGGCTCCGCATTCAAAATTACAGAGAGTGAAAATGTTCAGCCAGAAACTGAACTCATCATGCATGACGAATTGATGTCATCACAAAGAACTGACCCTGTCTTGAGCAAGATAATATAATGGTTCAGAATGGGCAGAAATATCAAGTAGTCCCAGCATAAAGTACCACTGTTCAAGGTGAGACTCTTTTAAAATACGAGTTGGACAAAGGAGACTCTTTTGTGAGGCACGTTGTGTTGCCTACAAGTCTGAGAGATTTTGCTCTGAACCAGCTTCATAATGATAGAACAACTGGACACCTTGGCGTCAAGAAAAGCTTAGCCAGGGTAAAATCAAGATTCTTCTGGCATAAATGAGACGATGTCCAATGGTGGTTCAAAGTTAGTGATGTGTGTGCTGCAAGGAAGCAACCATCACATAAGGCCAAATCACCTTTAGGGGAATACACCACGGGCGCCCCTATGGAACACATAACAGTAGATATTATGGGCCCATTGCCAAGAAGCGAAATGGGAACAAATATCTTATGGTAGTTGGTGACTATTTCTCCAAGTGGACTGATACAGTTCCTCGTAGGGACCAAGAGGCCACCACGGTAGCCTCCAAACTTGTAGACAAATTTATATCCATACATGGGGTGACTCCGACCAAGAAAGCAATTTTGAGTCGGCTGTGTTCAAATCGATGTGTGAACTGCTGGGGATAGAAAAAGCTGGAACCACCCCCATGCGTCCACAATCAGATGGAATGAGAGAAAGAGCAAACAGAACGATAGAAAACATGATATCAGCATTTATACAAAACAATCCGAAAGAATGGGACAAAAGCATCCCTTTAGTGATGATGGCCTACCAATCATCAGTTCATGAGACAACTGGATTCTCACCTTGTCGTATGGTGTTTGATCGAGAAATCAATCTTCCCACTGACCTGGTGATTGGAAGCCCTGATGTTGAATGTAGTTATACCTCAGATTTTACCTTCGAACTAATTGAACGCTTGAATTCTGTCCATGGGGTCGCGACAAAGCATTTGAGTCTAAATGTTGGAATAATGAAAAAAAAACGACATAAACCAAAATTTGAAATTTCCTTCATACAAGGATGGAGATCCAGCGTGGTATTATGACCCCAAAGAAGAATAGGGAAGTGTTCAAAACTATAGAAACATTGTAAGGGTCCCTTTGTTTTAATCACCAGGATAAATGATTTGGGGTACAAGATATAGAAATCACCAAGATCACAACCTAAAGTTGTTCACCATGATCGACTCAAATCATATGTCGGGGAAAATACACCTCAGTGGTTTAGGTCACCTCAAGATCTATCAATCAGAAATCAAAGGCCGTTTTCTGTAGTGCTGGCAACTGGATGATAGGGAAAAATAAAACTACTTGAAGTTGTAAATGAATTTTGTCTGTGCTCAAAATGAAAGCAAAAACTTCACAATTGTTTAAATTCTTTTCGTCCAGGTGAGTGAATACAAATGCAGCATTTGCACAGATAATTCTGCCAGGGCAAAGTATGCAATGGAGAGGCATGTAATAGAGTAGCATTCAGGACGTGGCCATCGCTGCTCTGAATGCAGTAAGGTATTCAGCAGCGAGGGAAAATGTACCTTAGATGTTCTATGGGACAGTTAGGCAAAGAATTCCCCGTATTTATCAGACTGACTGACGCCAGGGGCCAGGAAGCCCAAAAAGACGACGAGGAATTGAATAGGAGTATCACGAATTACCACAAACAACCAGACAATCCCTCCAAATCACCAAAATCCAAATTTAGTACGGATTTCCCCCAGAATCCTATTTAGGATCGCCATACCATGGTACCCAGAAGCCCCTAGGTGTAAGTTCGATTAAATTAGAGTAGTTTTTCTGGTTCTGATTCCCCCAGAATCCCTTTTTATGACTTCTTTGTTCTATTTATGCTGACTTCCACAAACATGTTTATGGTCTATTGTACACATTATAGGTAGCACATAGACACATGTTGGATGTGCCAATATGTGCTTATGTAAAAAGGCACAATGTGACACAATGTGCACTAGCATATAAGCACATGCTGGATGTGCCGATATGTGCTCATGTGAAAAGGCACAATGTGACACAATGTGCCCTAGCACATACGGGTATTTGAGGATACCTACGGCCTGGTATTGTATAATTTGAGGATACCTATCTAGGATATTTTCTGGAGAATCCCTTTTTTGTCGTATGTGCTTATGTGAAAATGTACAATGTGCACTAGCACATGCTGGATGTGCCGATATGTGCTTATGTGAAAAGGCACAATTTGACACAATGTGCCCTAGCACATACGGGTATTTTAGGATGCCTATGGCCTGGTATTGTATTATTTGAGGATACCTTTTGGAGAATCCCTTTTTTGTCGTATGAGGCCATGAGGGCTATGTGAAAAGCCCTCATTTACTATCCCTCTTAGCCTCATTTCAGTATCTAACAGTCATATCTTCAGGCACCTCAATTTCGGCACCCCTTTTTGGAAGACATATGGCCTTCGGCACCCCTTTTATGTCGTATGAGGCCATGAGGGCTATGTGAAAAGCCCTCAGTGAGGCCTCATTTACTATATCTCATAGCCTCGTTTCTTTTTGAGGGCATGAGGGCCATGAAAAAATCCCTCAATGAGGCATTTTATACAGCGTTCAATGTAAAATATCTGTAAACGGGCTATATAAGACATTCCGTAATTGAGATTCCTAGCCGATTCCGTAAAATTTGGATTCCGTGTTTTTACATAAATGATCTAGGGTATTAAAGAAAATTTCTATATTAGTATTATCGTGTATAACACAACATAATGATATAGTTTGTTGTATAACTGAGAATTTGTGTTTATTATGATAGATTCCGGACACTGAGTTCCGCCACACATTCTCAATTTTTTAGTCTACCCAACATAGCCAGCGTCTGACACGAACTATAACGTTGAAGAGTTTTGTCTGTTTCCCCCTCCGTTGCAAATGTTTCAGGTATACAATAATTTGTGGCTTTGTGTGTGAATATTGTATATTAAAATCTTTTGTAATGACTGCGCGTGCTTATCATTACAAGAGAATAAAACAGGTTGTACACGAGAAATGCCTGAAAACTGTTGAAGTGACAATTCGTATTTCCAACGCATTTAATGTTTAAAATAATTGCATGTAACTGACATAGAAATATGGTTAGTAACACCCTCGTAATATTTATGAAGTGAGTGATGTCTAAGGATTATTTTGATATATTATTTATTAGAAATAGAAAGCATTAACAAATAATGAAATGCCAATACATTTAGTGTCAACGAGGAAACACGAACATCTAGAACCGAAAGAGATTTCTGCTTCGATACCCGCAAGTAAACAACGGCTTTCTGAAATGTCCGTCAGGAATTTATAAAATAACGCTGGAAGCGTTCGTCGGGCTACCTTTTCCCAAACAATGGAAAAGTTACCAGTTGAGATTAGTGAAAAAATTTATAAAATGGTGGTTCGTATGAACCACCATACAGTCATGTCAAAAGTAAGGAGCGGGTGGAGGGACTGGGTTTTTAGGACCCAGTCTACACAGAATACAAACATAGAATGTTGGAGAACCCGCCGAATTTCCAGAGAGGGAGCAAATTTGGGCAGCGATCATAAGGGCCACCTAAATAATATAAAGATAGACCCGTTGCCCACATTCAAAAGTATTCAGGTCACCACAATGGTGTTCCGATTACCTTTTAAGCCTGGTCACGTATGATGCCCCTTCGGTCTCCCATCTTTTGACCTAAGAGAGAAAAGGCAGAACCAGGACTGTCAACAGACTTGGGAAATGAATAAAAAAGCATATTTAACATCACTTTCGTTAGTAAAAGAGCCCAGTACTAAGGCAAAACTGAATCGTTCTCTCACCATACAGCCATCTTGGAGATAAAGTACTTATTGGGGTACGAATCACATCGTATCGGATAGTTCTACGTCTAATCCTGATTGAACGTCCTGCAGTTCATGATGGAGGCAGAATTTATCGTTAATTTATGTAAAAACACAGAATCCATATTTTACGGAATCGGCTAGGAATCTCAATTACGGAATGCCTTATGTGGCCTGTTTGTACATATTTTACATTGAACGATGTATAAAATGGTACATGTTGGGGGGAAATGAAGCAATATGCTTGAACATTTTGAAGGCCTGAGCGAAGGTATAGCTGGGAAGTAGTGTTACAAGTCAATATTAATGGATGAGACATGGGGCAGAATAACGTTAGCCAACAGTAATGGTACAAGACCGCAACGGCACATGACTGCCTTGGAAGCTAATGATAGGACAGATAGACCAAAGACAAGTATTGGCCTTGGAGCTTTGGAGACAAGATGGAAGCCGTTAGTAAGACTACCTGTATAGGAACTGGGTGATAGGTATCCTCAAATAGTCCTGTAGTATTTCAGGGATTTTTTCATGGCCCTCATGCCTTCAAAAAGAAATGAGAGGCTATGAGGGATAGTAAATGAGGTCTCATTACTAAATAAAGTCAATTTCGGTAGTTTGGGGTGGATTTTGGTGAGTTGGAGGGATTGTCGGGTTGTTAGTGGTAATTCGTGATACTCCGATTCAATCGAACACATCCTCCGAACATACCCCTATCCTATAAGCCTTTGGGTAACATAGCAACCACGTGCTACCATAGAAACCAGTATACAAGATGGACGACGGAAACACGTATCACCGTAACAACACGCGCTGCGCAAGCGCACTAACACCACGTATCACTATGGGGGTGACGTCACAACATGGCCGCTCACGCGGGCTACCATGACAACACAACATGGCGCCACTGGGTCACGTGACATAACGTCACTTCCGGGGTCATCCACCCTTTACCTCAAACGTGAGTAGTAGTGTTCGTATGTTTGAGTCCTCATTGGCAGGACCCCGGAAGTGACGTCATGTCACGTGACCTAGTGACGCCATGGTAACCCGCGTGAGCGGCCATGTTGTGACGTCATCGCCCTAGTGGTACGTGGTGTTAGTGCGCATGCGCAGCGCGTGTTGTTAGGGTGATACGTGTTTCCGTCGTCCATTTTGTATACTGGAGGCCTTCATCTTGGTTTCTATGGTAGCACGTGATTGCTATGTTACCCAATTTTTCTGCAATAAGACGGGGTATGTTCGGAGGGTGTGTTCGATTGTAGAAGAGTAAATCTAATTACCACAAACGACCCGACAATCCTTCCAAATCACCAAAATCCACCCCAAGTTTTACTATTTCGAATTCTTACAGAATTCTCTGCTTCTATCTATATATACAATAGTTTTCGTCTATCTGGCCATGTTCCTTTGTTCTAGAGTATACTCCAGTAGCGTAGAAGAGCCTATTACTTGGAACAGTTTACCTTATTATTACTATATTTAGCAATTTCTGGTCTATTCTTGTTAGTTCTGACCCAATTCCAAGTACTCTTGTTGTTTCATTTATCTAGATCATTTATAACCAATCAGATTGCTTGATTTCCCATAAACTGTATGCAGGGTTATCTCCCTTGTGTATAACAAAAACAGTCCCAAAGCCAATAAGCTATCGAGCAGTTACTGGTAAGTCATTGCTCGAACGACTCGAATCCCATCGAGCAAATGAGCCAACGAGCATTTGCTCGTTCGAGTGACTCCTCGAACGACTCATTTCAGAAAAAAGGGATTCCATAGCCACAGGCGTTTTCGAAAAAGGGATTCCACAAATGGGATTCCAAAAAAGGGATTCCACAAATGGGATTCCGTTTCCATCTTGTCGCCAAAGCTCCAAATCCACTACAGGTCTATGGTCTATCTGTCCTATCATTAGCTTCTACAACTTGTTGTAGTCTTGTTCCATTGCGGCCTTGTACCAGTACTATTGGCTTCTGTTATTCTGCCCCATATCTCATCCATTAATATTGACTTGTATCACTACTTCCTAGCTATACCTTCGCTCAAGCCTTCAAAATGTTAAATCACTCTATACATATAAAGCATTCCGTAATTGAGATTCCTAGCCGATTCCGTAAAATATGGATTCCGTGTTTTTTCATCAACACTCAAGGGTATTAAAGAAACTTTCTATATTAGTATTAACGTGTATAATACAACATAATGATATAGTTTGTTGTATAACTGAGAATTTGTGTTTATTATGATAGATTCCGGACACTGAGTTCCGCCACACATTCTCAATTGTTTAGTCTACCCAACCTAGACAGCGTCTGACACGAACTATAACATTGAAGAGTTTTGTCTGTTTTCTCCTCTGTTGCAAATGTTTCACGTATACAATAATTTTTGGCTCTGTGTGTGAATATTGTATATTAAAATCTTTTACTATGACTGCGTGTCCATATCATTACAAGAAAGTATAACAGGTTGTGCACGAGAAATTCCCGAAAGCTGTTGAAGTGACAATTAGTATTTCCAATGGATTTTACGTTCAAAACAATTGCGTGTAACTGACATAGAAATATGGTTAGTAACACCCTAGTAATATTTATGAAGCAAGCGATGTCTAAGGATTATTTTGGTATATTACTCATTAGAAAGTATTACCAAATAATGAAATGCCAATACATTTAGTGTCAACGATGAAACACGAATGTCTGGAACCGAAAGAAATTTCTGCTTCGATACTCGCAAGTAAACGAAGGCTTTCTTAGACGTCCATCAGGAGATTATAAAATAACGGTGGAAGCGTTCGTCGGGCTACCTTTTTCCAAACAATGGATTTTCTCCCAGTGGAACTACAAGAAAAAAAGTATAAACTGGTGGTTCGCATGAACCACCAGGAAGTGTTAAAGCAAGTAAGAGGGGTGGGGGTGGGGGGGGGGGTGGCGGGACTGGGTCTATAGGACCCAGTCCTATGAAAATTATAAAAATAGGCTGGGAGAAAATCCGATGCGTTTCCCAAGGGGAAGCAAATTTAGGGCCGCCTCAATAATATAAAGATAGACCCATTGCCCACATTCAAAAGTATTCAGGTCACCACAGTGGTGTTCCGATTACTTTTTAAGCCTGGTCACGTATGATCCCCCTTTCCGTCGGTCACCCATCTTTTTTTACCTAAGAAAGAAGAGGTACTGTGAAAAACATCACTTTCGTTAGTAAAAGACACCAGTACTAAGGCAAAACTGAATCATTCTCTTAACATACAACCATCTAGGAGCTAAAGTAGTTATTGGGGGTTAACAACACTTTCAACAACCAGGATCACATCGTATAGGATTGAGCGTCCTGTAGTTCACAATGGAGGGTAGAATTTTTCGATAATTTATGTAAAAACACGGAATCCATATTTTACGGAATCGGCTAGGAATCTCAATTACGGAATGCTTTATATGTATAGAGTGATTTAACATTTTGAAGGCTTGAGCGAAGGTATAGCTAGGAAGTAGTGATACAAGTCAATATTAATGGTTGAGATATGGGGCAGAATAACAGAAGCCAATAGTACTGGTACAAGGCCGCAATGGAACAAGACTACAACAAGTTGTAGAAGCTAATGATAGGACAGATAGACCATAGACCTGTAGTGGATTTGGAGCTTTGGCGACAAGATGGAAACGGAATCCCATTTGTGGAATCCCTTTTTCTGGAATCCCATTTGTGGAATCCCTTTTTCGAAAACGTCTGTGGCTATGGAATCCCTTTTTTCTGAAATGAGTCGTCGAGTCGTTCGAGGAGTCACTCGATCGAGCAATTGCTCGTTGGCTCATTTGCTCGATGGGATTCGAGTCGTTCAAGCAATAGTTGCGAGTCACTCGACATAAGACGGAATCCCACTTTTGGAAACCCTTTTTGGAATCCCATTTGTGGAATCCCTTTTTCGAAAACGCCTGTGGCTATGGAATCCCTTTTTTCTGAAATGAGTCGTCGAGTCCTTCGAGGAGTCACTCGATCGAGCAAATGCTCGTTGGCTCATTTGCTCGATGGGATTCGAGTCATTCGAGCAATAATTGCGAGTCACTCGACATAAGACGGAATCCCACTTTTGGAATCCCTTTTTGGAATCCCTTTTTTGAAAACGCCTATGGCTATGGAATCCCTTTTTTCTGAAATGAGTCTAAGAGTCGTTCGAGCAGTCACTCGAACGAGCAAATGATCGTTGGCTCATTTGCTCGATGGGATTCGAGTTGTTCGAGCAATGACTTATCAGTAACTGCTCGATAGCTTATTGGCTTTGCGACTGTTTTTGTTATACACAATGGAGATAACCCTGCATACAGATTATGGGAAATCAAGCAATCTGATTCAGATTCAGATTCTTTATTTACGGTATACATATAAAAAAACGTTTTACAGATAAATGTTTTACAGACAATGTATTCAGCATACCGTGGGAAGTGACATAGCCAGATTGGCTGTCTACCTGACACTCCCTAGAAAAATAAAAATCGCAACAGACTGTGATGAAGTGATCGGACTTGACGTAATTAGTCTAATTCCTAATGAGGGATGGGTGTTCATATTCTTTTGCCAATAATTTGTTCTCGTATAAAAAATAAGTTGGGGGAAATAATTATAGATTCCAGCGGACGACTGGTACCTCCCTTTTTTGGAATCCCATTTGTGGAAACCCTTTTTCGAAAACGCCTGTGGCTATGGAATCCCTTTTTTCTGAAATGAGTCGTTCGAGGAGTCACTCGAACGAGCAAATGCTCGTTGGCTCATTTGCTCGATGGGATTCGAGTCGTTCGAGCAATGACTTACCAGTAACTGCTCGATAGCTTATTGGCTTTGGGACTGTTTTTGTTATACACAAGGGAGATAACCCTGCATACAGTTTATGGGAAATCAAGCAATCTGATTGGTTATAAATGATCTAGATAAATGAAACAACAAGAGTACTTGGAATTGGGTCAGAACTAACAAGAATAGACCAGAAATTGCTAAATATAGTAATAATAAGGTAAACTGTTCCAAGTAATAGGCTCTTCTACGCTACTGGAGTATACTCTAGAACAAAGGAACATGGCCAGATAGACGAAATCTCTTGTATATATAGATAGAAGCAGTGAATTCTGTAAGAATTCGAAATAGTAAAAGTTGGGGTGGATTTTGGTGATTTGGAAGGATTGTCGGGTTGTTTGAGGTAATTAGATTTACTCTTCTACAATCGAACACACCCTCCGAACATACCCCGTCTTATTGCAGAAAAATTGGGTAACAGAGCAATCACGTGCTACCATAGAAACCAAGATGAAGGCCTCCAGTATACAAAATGGACGACGGAAACACGTATCACCTTAACAACACACGCGCTGCGCATGCGCACTAACACCACGTATCACTATGGCGATGACGTCACAACATGGCCGCTCACGCGGGTTACCATGACAACACAACATGGCGTCACTAGGTCACGTGACATGTCGTCACTTCCGGGGTCCTGCCAATGAGGACTCAAACTCACGAACACTACTACTAACGTGCGGGGCATACCACTCGCGCATGTAGACGCTGAAATGAGTGTCCAGCAAGATGTTTACACAATATCGCAGTCTAAGTGTGATAAAGGGTCTCGTTTTCCTGATCTTAGGCAGCTTAACCATCCCACCTGTGAACCACCAGTATGGTTAGGATTTTTGACCACCAGCAGCAGCAGTTCAACCTCGACTGGTGATTCTACAAAATCTTTAAGTACATCAAGCAGCAATAATTTGGAAAAGATATCGGGAACGGGCATGCCTGTTCTCAGAGAAGTGGGAGAAGAAACAACTGCTGTTTGGACTGAAGATAGTCTGAAAGTGTGCCCTTCCTCGTTCAACATAAGACCACTTCCAGGCAGCGTGAATTTAAAAGATGAAACCATGTAAATTTGTCAAAATATGTGTCTGCGTTCCAGTACGTTCAGGACCAGAAGCTTATTCTCAATATTGGAGGCCAGAGACGAGTCGGGTAACCCTTTATACTGATCCATCGTCCCTTCTGGCAGCGGAGCCGTCGAATGTCGCCGGGTTGGCCCCCAACAAAGAAACAGTGCATAGAAATGTACATTTCTGATCGCCACTTTTACAGTAGGTCAAGCGGGAGACTGAGTATTTATGGCTGACAGGACCAGGTACTCTAATTGAGAAAAGGGTGGCTCAGCTCTCCGAGGAGTAAACATGCCCCTAGACTAATTTGGTAAAAAAACGAAAACAAAAATGAAAATTCTCCTCAATTGGAAATGTTGAAAAAAAATTGAAAAAACTATATATATATATATATATATATATATATATATATATATATATATGCGTTTCTTCTCTGGTCTTGTCTGTCTTGGTAAGGGATCAAACACCAGATCAACTATTTGCTTAACAATCAGCCCATTCTTTAGAGTTTACTCACAACCTGAATGAATTGTATAGTATAGTGAAGGATGATACTAACAATATTACCTAGTATTGGTGGCACACATACTTGCTCATAAAATGGTTGTAATTGGAAATTGGGCTACAAAAAATTACCTTATTAAATTAAATATCCTAATCAGTAATTATAGTTTTGTGGTTCGATAGAATTTGGAGACCAAATCCTCTTGAGATTGGGGCAGAGTTGCGATGGTACTACAGTAGTGTCGGTCGCAACTGTTCTCATCTACGGACGATTTGTTTGAACCACGACAATAGGATACATATCAAAAATTACAATAATTATCATAAATAATCAATCGTTTTACTTACCGATTAATTTTAATCATAGTGTTACTCAAGTAGCCAGTTTTTGTCCATTACAGAATGGTTGGAGAAGTAGTTTATACATACGCCCCACTTTCTCGCTGTCAGCATTTCGACATGTGAACCATTTTTGGTCAAAATTCCCGGTCATCTCGACCAGCTTTAATCGCTAAATTATTCTCCAAATTCGACCCTCTCTCAATTGCGAAATGTTCGGCGATAGTGTCTCCATTGTAAATATTCTTTGAATTGTGCACAATCTTCCGTGACATATCATTAACGATTCTGATTGGTCAAGTTCCCTCACTCGGCCTATAAAAGGCGTTGGGGGTCTACGGAGTGTTTCTGGCCATTTGATAGTAACATTGCTTCTGCTAGAAATTCGATAGAAATTAAATTAGAACCTTCAGATCGGGAAGAAAAATGAGTAACTTTGACACAGGTCAAATAGGAATGGTAGGTTCCTAAAGGAATTTTTCAGGGGTCACCACCAACTTCACTGCTCACGATCTGTCACAGAGATTACCCGTAGGTAATCTCATTGTTTATACCCGAGTGCAGTGCGTGCCTGGTGCACATACAGACTTTCTCGTTGGAGATACCCACATTGGCCATAAAGTCAAAGTGTAGTCTTTCGGAATGAGCCCGTCCCTCAGAAACTGAACAAATATGGTTTCCTCTTTCCCCCAATTGGCTTACAGTTATACAAATATAAAATCTCGCACCACCCAAGTTTCATAGCGACAGATCTGGAGTTACGTCCAAACGTCATCGAGTGTCACAGAACTGGGGGCGAAGCTTGCAGAGTGTGCGACAGATCTAGAGCGCTTTTCGGTAGATTGGGACCTATCTGGTGCAATGTTCATTTCACTACAAGCTGCCATGCTAGGGCGGAACCAGCATCCCACATGCAGTGAATATTATTATTGTTGTAAGGTTTCCATACCCCCACCCCTGTTTCTATTATCAGAATCGTACAGAAACGTCACTCTATTGAATCGTAATTCATTCATTACTTGTAAAATATTAAAATATATCCATATCTTTTCATCAGACCCTCACTATTTGTCCCTTCATCAACATCCCTTCATGTTTAATAAATATATGAAATGTTTATGAGCTGTTCTACTGTTTACCAGAATTTGAATAGGAATCCTGACTTGTATTAACAGCCGAATCCCAAACTAATACCAGGTGAACCCTCCTTGTTGTAGAACTCTATCAAATATGTCCACACCCTCCGAGGTTGAATCTACTTAGTGGTAAATCCCTACATATTGTGCTTCGTTGGCAGAAAACCATTACGGCTTCATCAGATAGTTGAACCTTGTTAAGGGACTGTTTTCAAGAAGTGGGTCTCTCATCGGTCACGGGGGTAATTTTAGCCCCAAAATTAGCCTGGCAGGCAACAATATTTCTTGAAGCAGATTTTAACCATAACTGTGCGTCGCAAAATGGAATGCGCTGCATGACAAATGTATCCTAGATGGCCACAGCCTCCTTTGTGGAATCATTTTTATTCACAATGTAATTTTAGTAGCCAGGAAAAACATGTTCTTTTGTCAAGTTTTTTTTATTTGTTCAAAAGTCCATGAAAATAATGGATGACATGTACATATGCTTGACCTGATAAACGGTAATGAGAGAACTCAAGTACAAAAATAGATCCTTATAGATCGGAACTCGTTGCGTCAAGAAGGTTGACCTGGGCCTTGTATACATATATGAAGGCTACGCTTTAGCAGAATTGGCGTGTTATGGGTGGGACCGTGAGCGACCACGTTTTGAAGTAGCTGTCATGGTGAAGGGTCATGGGTCGCTTGGATTCACGTTTACTCGTATTTGTAAGATACAGTGTTTCGTTTCTATTTTTTTATTGAAACGTAGACGAAAACATTTTGGCTTCATTGAAATGTCGGGGAAGAATGTCTAAGCGATTCTATCTTACATTGTGTACATAAATGTATAGTACCACTTATAAAAATAAAAAAAAGACATTCAAAACATGACCGCTCGTGCCTCTACTCATAGCAACCCACTACATCACTTTCGCACATTCGTACAAACCAATAGGCGGATTCCATGTACAGCGAGGTTCGACACTGAGGACTTAAAAACGTGACCAGTAAGGACCTGCTGTACTACTAACATATTTACACTGACATCGCTTATTACTTCTGACTGCATGTGTTATATTTTACCCATTTGAAATTTTTCTGAAAATAAATCATTACAAGGAAATTATCTAATCTAAATAACATCAATTGCCTTCCCCAGCCCATTGATATCCCATGTCCGACTTCTTGCCACGTAAAGGACGCAACAAAACACCTCCCATTCATGCTGAGGATGGGGAGCAGAGTCGCGGATTTAGGTCCAAATGAAGGATTTGAATCACGAGGATACGGCTTCGACATGTGTTATGTCGTTTACTTATTTCACATTAGCACGTAATTACAGACATACTGACACACCTTTCTTAGCTTAGCAACGTCCATAATCTCCTTGATTCTTGGGATTACCCAAAATAGCGGCCAAAAATTAACCAAAATAAGACTGACTATAAATCATCTTGGAACATACTGTTAAACCATAAAAATATGGATATCAATGGAACCAGCTCAATGAGCCGGATCCATTGATATTCCTTTTTGTATGATTTGGCTAAAAGAATAGTCACAAAATTTTGCAAAAACTTATGTATAATAGTAGTATGTAATGTGGTTTTGGGGGATAGTTTGGGGGACCCCGGAAGTGACGCCATGTCACGTGACTTAGTGGCGTTTGGTGTTTCCGTCGTCCATTTTGTATACTGGAAGTCGCCATCTTGGTTTCTATGGTAGCACGTGATTGCTATGTTACCTAAACCCTTCTTATAGGACAGAAGTATGTTTGGAGGGTATATTCCTTTGTAGAAGAGTATCACGAATTACCACAAACCCGACAAGTTTTACTTTTTCGATTTTTTTCAGAATTCTCTGGTTCTATCCATATATGTAATAGTTTTCGTCTACCTGACCATGTTACTTTGTTCTGGAGTATACTCCAGTGGCGTAGAAGAGCCTATCAACTGAAACAGCTTTGCTTATTGTTACTATATTTAGCAATTTCTGGTCTATTCTTGTTAGTTCTGACACTATTCCGTGTACTCTTGTTGTTTCATTTATATAAATTATAACTAACCAATCATATTGCTTGATTTCCCATAATCTGTATGCATAGTTATCTCCCCTTATTACAATGAAGTCATATCCGATTCTCATCACCTCTATATTCAATGGTAATATTCCCGGGGATCCCAATTTCGGCACCCCTTTTTAAAAAAAAAACATATGGCCTTCCGCACCCCTTTTTTGTCATATGTGCTTATGTGAAAAATGCACAATGTGACACAATGTGCCCTAGCACATAGGCACATGCTTTATGTGCCGATATGTGCTTATGTGAAAAGGCACAATGCGTTTCAGGATACCTATGACCTGGTATTGTTTTATTCGAGGATACCTACTGGAGAATCCCTTTTTTTGTCATATGTGCTTTTGGATGTGCCGATATGTGCTTATATGTGCTTATGTGAAAAAGCACAATGTGACACAATGTGCCCTAGCACATAGGCACATACGGGTATTTCAGGATACCTATGACCTGATATTGTTTTTAGGAAGTAGTGATACAAGTCAATATTAATGGATAGTAGTTTAGTCAATAGTACTGGGCCTTTTCACATAAGCACATCCAGCATGTGCCTTTGTGCTAGGGCACATTGTGTCACATTGTGCCTTTTCACATAAGCACATATAACAGCGATTCTCCAGTAGGTATCCTCGAATAAAACAATACCAGGTCATAGGTATCCTGAAATACCCGTATGTGCCTATGTGCTAGGGCACATGGTGTCACATTGTGCGTTTTCATATAAGCACATATCGGCACAACCAACATGTGCCTTTGTGCTAGGGCACATTGTGCCTTTTCACATAAGCACATATGATAAAAAAGGGATTCTCCAGTAGGTATCCTCGAATAAAACAATACCAGGTCATAGGTATCCTGAAATACCCGTATGTGCCTATGTGCTAGGGCACATTGCGCCTTTTCACATATCGGCACATACAGCATGTGCCTATGTGCTAGGGCACATTGTGCCTTTTCACATAAGCACATATGACAAAAAGGGGTGTCGAAGGCCATGCTTTTTTTAAAAAGGGGTCCCGAAATTGGGGTGCCCGGGAATATTACCATTGGATATAGAGGTGATGAGAATCGGATTGGACTTCATTGTAATAAGGGGAGATAACTTTGCATACAGATTATAGAAAATCAAGCAATCTGATTGGTTAGTTATAATTTATATAAATGAAACAAGAGTACACGGAAAAGGGTCAGAACTAACAAGAATAGACCAGAAATTGCTAAATATAGTAACAATAAGCAAAGCTGTTCCAGTTGATAGGCTCTTCTACGCTACTGAGGTATACTCTAGAACAAAGTAACATGGTCAGGTAGACGAAAACTATTACATATATAGATAGAAGCAGAGAATTCTGAAAGAATACGAAGTAAAACTTGTCGGGTTGTTTGTGGTAATTCGTGATACTCTTCTACAAAGGAACATACCCTCCGAACATACCCCTGTTCTATAAGAAGGGTTTAGGTAACATAGCAATCACGTGCTACCATAGAAACCAAGATGACGGCCTCCAGTATACAAAATGGACGACGGAAACACGTATCACCCTAACAACACGCACTGCGCATGCGCACTCACACCACGTATCACTATGGGGATGACGTCACAACATGGCCGCTCACGCGGTTTACCATGACAACACAACATGGCGCCACTAGGTCACGTGACATGACGTCACTTCCGGGGTCCCCCACCGGGGTCCCCTAAACTGTCCCTCAAAACCACATTCATACCACTTATAAATAAAACATCCTTTTTTAAGTAAACGGTCAAGGTCCTTTACATTGGTTCTTAAATCTTACCCGTGATCCTAATAGTTTTCGTTAGATCGCTTGTTATCGCTCCTTAATTAACGAAAGTGTTTCTTTCTTGTCCCAGGCAATCTGTATGGCAGTTGGTTATTTTATACTGGACTCATTCTGCACGTTCAAAAATCTACGGCAGCATTCAGCCGGCACCTTTACTTATTATTTTGATTAATCGCCTTGGCTGTGTTGATAAATTAACTTAGCTATCTTGATTAATCAACTTGATGTCATTATCAAATTAAGTCATGGGATCAGTCATAAAATTAATTTGTGAATGATCTCAAGAAATCATATCCATTCATATATTATGGATATACCTCATCCAAAAGGTTTTTGTCAGAGTTACAGGGTATATATTTAAATCTATATTTGGCAGTGTAATTCGTCTGATCACATGGGCGTTCTGCAATAAATTGTTGTTAAACAATCTTTATGAACGTGTTTTTAATAACCTGTAAATCTGAAGGATTATTGATATGGAATAGCATAATATGCTAGCATGAACTCACATGAATAATACATGTATACAGACGAATTCGCGGTTGTAAATTTACAATTTTTAAATTTTATATAACTTTTCAGTAAGAAGCTGGCGACATGGTATTTGATGACATGCTCTCTACACAAGTCTCACTTCAGATTATAGGTAGCGCAGAATTAAATATTTTCCCACAGGCCACCATTATGACGTTTAGGTAAAAAAAAACATGATCACGTTACTTTAATCTTGGCATTCAAATACCTTTGTTAATCATAGCCCTTCAGACCCGAAAACAAGGGTGAAGTTTTATTAATCAATTACGTAATCTGCTGGCGCTATGGTGGTACTGACGACATACTTATAAATGTAGAACTAGTCATTCCAATTACCAAGGAGATATTAACCTTAACTGTCCAGATTTGCACGTATTTTAGGCAAGGTTCGACACTGTTGAAATTTCATGAGCTTCATACGTACATGCCCCTTTATATATATCATTTACCTTGGAGATATAAACCTTAATTGCGTCCATATTTCAAAACATTATTATTATTTATTGATGCTTTACGTCACATCAGCAGCTAAGGCTATATCGTGGTGATAAACGGTATGTCTTTTTTAAAATATCATTATCCTCCAACAAGTAATTAAAAAGGAGCCGATGAAATATGAGGAATAAAACTAAGAAATGAATACAGAAATGAGAAAAGTCATTCAAAGAATGTTGTATAAACCAACCTGTGAAATTCGTAGGAATTAATGAGAATCTAAAAGAATAAAAACAATTTAAAATTTAGTAAAAAGGTTAATTACTTTCAGAAATGATAGAATTTTGTGCGAGCATGTATGATAAAATAGATCTCTTAGAGATCCTACGGTGAAATATTGCCCTCTTACATGAACAAAATCAGTGCAATGTAAAAGAATGTGCTCCACTGACAACACTGGCTGGGAAGAAACACACTCTGGTCGCATATTACCCTCTAACAGAAAGGAATGTGTAAGTCGTGTATGACCAAACTTTATTTCGGCATATTTTTGTTTGAACTGCAAGGAATTGGTATCAGATTTTTTAGAAGCGAGGTCCAAAATAACTGTCGGTTTTTTAAGACATCGCGTCAAAACTTTAAGATCCTTTCTACAAAGGTTACTAGACCGGTTGTGATCTGAAATAGTTGGTCGGAAGCGATGGAGCTTGTTACTAGTTGCCCCATCCCAATCCGCCTGCCACATAGATTTGATGTAACTACTGATATGAGGCTTGAAATCACTGAACGGAATCTTAAAATCAGTGAGAGGCTTGGCTAAAACCTATTTTGCTGCACTGTCTGCTCTGGTGCTACCAGCGATACCTACATGTTCGGGTAACCAGCAAAACACGACGTCATACTGGCCAGACACGAGAGTTGTTAACTTCTCACGAAGCTCCAAAATGAGAGGGTTCTTCAGCTTGGGGTTGAGTAAAGCAAGTAAAGAGGAAAGAGAGTCGGAAAAAATAATCGACTTCATTTCCTGTACATTCTCGATGTGTTCAAGCGCGAGTTGTATAACTTTAACTTCAGCTGTGAAAATAGAACTATGATTCGGTATTCTGATTGAGGTGATATGATCACCAGTAACAGCAGGTGATGATACTTTGTCACCATCTTTAGATCCGTAGATCCTTGTATATGTACTATTCTTGGACTTTATTTCGGCATATTTTTGTTTGAACTTCAAGGAATTGGTATCAGATTTTTTAGTAGAAGCAAGGTCCAAAATAACTGTAGGTTTTTTAAGATGCCAAGGAGGAATATGGGATTTACGATTTTCTTTTATAGAATCAGAATCAAGTTTGGCTGACTCCATGTGGGGTTTAATTCTGATTCCCAATGAAGGAATATGTTTCTGGTGTCGGTGCTGGAAGCCCATATTTGGGCTTTATTCTGAAGTGTAGGTACCACAGCCTGAGGCCCATATTCAATGCATGTGCTTTTATTATCTTTGAAGTGATATTATTTAGTCTGTAAGTGTTTGGCTTGTTACAATTTATGGGAGAGTGCCTGGGGCATTCTCCCATAAATTGTAATAAGGCAAACACATGTGTACAAGATTTGATGACCAAAAATAATTTAGCACTCTACCAGTTAATTCTCATAGGATAAACTCCTTTAAAAACACAGCTAGGCAATGCTGATTTTGAATCGGTGTTTGAATCACCATGCCCAAATATGGCATATAAAAACTTCATGAATACTTTCTCGAATTTGTTAAAAAATAACTTCCCTCTGAAAAAAATTAGCATTCCTAAAAAAATACATTAAACGTCAACCCTCGATGACAAATGGTCTTATCCAGTCTTCATTGAATAAAAACAAGCTATATCATAATAAGCTGAAACATCCACCGACTTAAAACACTGACTGGCAGGTACAAATCATATTGTGCTATATATTATAAAATAAAGCGAGCTGCAAAAGCATTGTATTTTATTAATATCTTGAATGACAATTGGAACAATATGAGAAAAACCTCGGATGATCTCCGTACTGCTATTTAAAAACAGATAACAATCATATCCTCCCGACAGAATTTGTTATAAATGAGAAACTGGAATCAAGCCCAGCGGATATAGCTAATCACTTCAACAGCTATTTTTCTTGCATTGGCCAAACGATAAATAACAATGTTGGCTCCTCCATCAAACATTTCTCGGATTTCCTAATTGATAGCAATCCAAATAACATTGGTTGCCCGTGTATCGAAGGAAGAAGTAATATTCGTAACAAAATTACTGAAAGCAACAACGAGTAAAGATTACATCGACATCTCGTCAAAACTAGTACAAGAAGTAATAAGTGAAATTGCAGATCCGCTAACTCACATAATAAATCTCTCATTTCTGACGGGAATTGTGCCAGGCGAAATGAAAATTGCCAAAGTAATACCTGTTTACACAAATCTGGTAATTCACAAAACGTTGATAACTACAGACCAATCAATATTTTACCCGTTTTCTCTAAAATACTTGAAAAGCTCATGTTCAATAGAGTTCACCGGTTTCTGTCGAAATTTAATATTCTGTTCCAGCATCAGTATGGCTTTCGAAAAAGTCACTCCACCTTTCACCCTATGTTGCATCTTCTTAATCATGTTGCTGCAAACTATGATAAAGCCACAAAGGATCGTACGCTATCATTGTTTGTGGATTTCTCAAAGGCATTTGACACTGTTAATCACGATATACTTTTCCTCAAGTTAGACTTCTACGGGATCAGAGGCACAGCGAATTTGTGGCTCCGCAATTACCTAACCAGCTCAGCTTGTAAAATATGTTGAAACTGCATCGGTATTACAAGATATGTCGTGCGGAGTTCCACAGGGCTCTATCCTAGGTCCTTTGCTATTTTTGATTTATATTAATGATATCAGTAAATCTACAACATTGAATGTTCTTTCTTTTGCAGCATCAGATAACAACATTGATAGGTTACACAACCGCGTAAATAGCGAAATCGTGAAGTTGTGTGAATGGTGTAAGGCAAGTAAAATTGCCATAAACGCAAACAAAACAAAATATATTCTCTTTAGCCTCTCACATATTAAAACTGATAATTCCAATTTACGTTTGGTCATAAACAACAATATACTTGAAGGGGTATCAAATACAGCTGAGCATAAAGCTGTGAAATTCTTAGGTGTTTATTTTGACGAATGTCTGAACTTTAAGCATCATATTACAGCAATTGCATCTGAAATATCAAGGGCTATATATGCTATGAATAGAGTAAAAACATCCTTCCACATAGTGCGCTTAGATCCTTGTACTTTGCTCTCGTGCATAGCCACTTGCCATATTGCATCCACACATGGGGACATGCCAACAACAGCAATAAGCTCTTTCTCCTTCAGAAACGAGCTTTACGCATTATTAACAATAAGAAATTCAATTCGCACACAGATCCCTTATTCAAAAAAGAAAATTCTGAAATTTCCTGACTTACATAAACGTAATGCCTTAGCTTTTATGTATGATTGGAAGAATGGAAATCTTCCAGTGAGCTTTACAAACCACTTCCAAATATATGACACTGTCTGGAAGAATATCCAGACAGACAGGTCATGTAATAAGAGGTATTCCAAGATCAGACTTCTCAAAAAAACTCCCAATATATTCATTTCCAAAGCCATGGAACAGCCTGAGTAACAATATAATAAATATTACGCCGAGATCGGTATTTATAAAAAGAATTACCCAAATTTCACTTGAATCCTATCATAACTCAGTACGCTGCTATAATCCGGTATGTTCCGACTGTCGCTCTTCATCTAACTTAACATCTTAATCTAGCCGTTCAAACTTTACATCCTAATCAGTCGTATTCGTACTGTGACAAAAAGCGCATCATTCACAGTATTTTGCTAAGTTCTGCCAACTAATCTAAATCTTCTAAACTCGACACAGGCTATGCAACCCACAACCACTGCTTCTGAGCATCCAAATTGTGTGATGACCGCAAGATCTCACTCGATAAATGCAATCATCCTACAGTCTAAAATATACTTCTTAAGATACATAATATGTAAGTATTCACGCATCGCTGCCGTTTTTTGTTTTGTATTTTTTTTTTTTTTTTTTTGGGGGGGGGGGGGTCTTTTTTTTGGTTTTAGTTGTTTTTTAATTCTCTTCGTTTTATTTATTTTACTCCTATACTGTCTCCCTCATACCCAATCCCAAACCTGAATCACAATCATACATCAACCCCAGTCCTGTGATGTCTCTCCAATCCCTTCGCCGTTTTCCTTTCTCGGTCCCCCTTCATCTTTCAGTCTAAGCTTTTAGCAAAATCAACAAAAATGTCGATATGTTATAATCCTGATATATAAGAGAAATATGTACAAAACTTGGTATTTACCCTCAAACAGGGGCCGTGCAGGTGTGATATACTACTTCCCTGGCTGGAGAGACTACTCGTGTCGCTTAAAATACATTTCGTGTATGATGACGGCGCCCATGGGCTATTTAATGGGCTATCTCGGGAAATTCCAATATTGCTTAACAAAATTTGGAATTTCCAGAATGTCACACGTTAGAATCATGTGCGAGCATGCGCACGAGGCACCACGTATCACCACGGTGATAACGTAATAAGATGTCGCATTACCAGGGGTACGAGGGGGTATGGTTACATGACATGCGATCCCCACACTGAGGTCCAACCAATAGGGACCGAAAGACTCCTCATCTACTACGGAGGCCGAATACCATTGAAAAATTGTCAGACACTAAACATTCCAAATATACTTTAAAAAAAACCCAATTTTGGCATGCAACTCCAGCGAAAATACATAACGACCCACACTAATATATCCTTTCTACACTATACGTTAGTTTTTACACTGCACGTCCTGACACATGACGAGTTTCTACACTATACGTTGATTTTTTTTCTACACTATACTACGTTTCTACGCTCTACCTTGATTTTTTCTACACTATACGTCGTTTCAAACTTGTACATTATTTTCCACACTATACAGTTTTAACAGCGCCTCTAATCAGTATGAAACGCAGCGACGTTTCTATCGATATCCAACACTCTAACCGGGGGAGGCTTCACCATTACTTCATTGTGACTTTATTAAAATAAGAAAATGATTACACAGAATAGACCTTTGGATAATAAAAGGCAATGGACATGCATTATTGTTTGCTGCGACTGACTGCATCTGATGAAATTAACTCTGCGCTCAAAAAGGGCGAGCTCATTCGGGATGTGTACATTTTCAAAATTCGACTCTGTGGTGAGCTTGATTGATACACAGATTGAGTAATATATTTCACTGTGAATAGGAAAATATAGAGGTACAGCCCATAGATCATGTAATTTTAAATTAAAATTTTATGCTTACTATACTTGTGGTATGTGCGTTATTTTGATTATAAGGAGGTAATAAATTTACAGTGGGAAAATATCGATCATTTACATTTACTATCACGTCGTCGGAGTATATATAAGATTACCAACTGAATCTGGGGATAATTCATCATTTCTTCAATCGATTTGTCCGTGTATATTGATATGATGCCTATTGTGTCCCTGGGTCATGTTTGCTATTACCTCCCCTGTTGTTGACTTGCTGGCAAGTGGAGGCTTTGATAGTATCTAGAGGACTGTCTTGTTGGGTGCAAACCTCTCTGGGCTTATCACACATTTCAGGGATCATCATGATCTCTGCAACGCCCGACAGCTCCAGGGCTGGACTGTCCTGGTTGGTGGATGCTGGGGACTCAAGGGTCACTGCGACCACCATGCCAGGAATACTGTTATTGTCTCTTATCTCTCCATCCAAGAAGCTGATAGCAGGGCTCCGACCGCGCACCGGCGCCTGTTACCCTCTCAGGTGGAAAACTTGAAGAAAATGTGCGTGTGGAAGGTGATTGGGAGATCAAAGACGACATGCGACATTTCGACCCAAGGTCGATTTCTGTAAAACACCTGTTATTATTTATTGGTGCTTTACCCCACATCAGCAACCAAGGCCATATCGTGGCGATGAAAGTATGAGTTGTAAAAAATGATCATTATTTTCAACACAGCAGTTAAAAACGAGACGACGAAATATGAAACATGTGGAATAAAAATGTGGAGTGAAGTTGAACAACGTAATGAGAAAATGAGAGCAGTTCATCAAAAAAGTTGTGAAAATCAACCTGTGAAACAGATATAAATGATGGATGAGAATTTTAAAATAATAAAAACAAACAATTTAAAATTTATTAAAAAGGTTGATTTTCTTCAGGAACGACAAAAGTTTATGTGGATTTGTATTGGAAAGTAGGTCATGGAAGAGACACAACATTAAAAGGGAAAATCTATAAGCCCGAGGCAATTTGAGGCCCGTGGTTTCAAGTGCACACAACTAGTAATGACGTCAATCCATTACGTCATCTAGTCAGCGCACACTCTCAGAGAAGAGGAACATCCTTCAAGATGGAAGGCAATGAATATGCTGATTTCAATTTCAACATTGTTTCTTCAGATGTTTATTATATAAAGGGATGGGTAAATGACGAAGAGGATCTCCTTGAACTTATTGAGGGTCATTCTCGTAAAACTCTCAGTCAGTTTGTTTCGTGGTAAGCAGCAATGAATCCACGGGCGCAAACTTACAGAAAACAAAAAATGCGCACAACAAACTTTAACTTTGACACAGACGACACAACGTTTGGCCAGAACAAATGATTTTGTCCAGTGACGCAAATGCCATATTCTACAAGATAATAACAAATTATGAAGAAAACTAACATTAAAGATTTGTAATAATATTATTCGATGACCAAATATCGAAGTTCACAACACCGTTCGACGAGTCAGTGGCGTTGTTTTATGGCCTGTATCCGGCTGGCCATAAATGCATAATCTGGCCCCGTTTTCCAATCCTAATTTCGTCGCAAACAAAAAGAAAAGGTAAAAAAAAATTTACTGACATTTTACCAGGGTTTCCGCAAGGGGCTGGGGGAATGAGTCCTTTATGGGGGTACCAATGGTCGTCGGTACGATTGGACAGCCATGACAAGGAAAATTTTGATTTTCAGAATCCAAAAACTCTCCTTTTCAGTGACGCAAACGCCATATTCTACAAGATAATAACAAATTATGAAGAAAACAAACTAACATAAAAGATTTGTAATAATATTATTCGATGACCAAATAACGAAGTTCACAACACCGTTCGATGAGTCAATGGCGTTGTTTTATGGCCTGTATCCGGCTGGCCATAAATGCATAATCTGGCCCTGTTTTCCAATCCTAATTTCTTCGCAAACAAAAAGAAAAGAAGGTAAAAAAAATTTACTGACATTTTACCAGGGTTTCCGCAAGGGGCTGGGGGAATGAGTCCATTATGGGGGTACCAATGGTCATCGGTACGATTGGCCAGCTGTGGTTTGCCCCGCCCAAGGAAAATTTTGATTTCCAGAATCCAAAAACTCTCCTTTTCGCTTGAGTGTCTCAGCGGGCGTATTTCATCTGAATTTTCGGACATCAAAAAATAATTAAAATTATTTATCGAAATAAAATTGACAGCATTCTAAATGAAACAATAAAAAATCCAAACGTACCTGTTATGATGGTGTACAACACCAACAATGTCAATGTATATAATCTAGCTTTTAATATGGAGAACTGATGATTTGCCTACAATAATGGCGAATGGTGACAGTTATTATTTATTTATTTATTGGTGTTTAACGTCACATATTTATGCACAATGGCTAATCGTGACACAACATGGAGATAAAGTCAAGGCTAGTCAATCGTTGATACCCCATGTTGCCCATTTTAGAGGACTTCCACCCCAAGCATTGGTGACTGGGTCCTATTTTACTAGTAAAGCAGAACTTGTTTACCACAGTAAACAAGCACTGCCTCACTTCCAGGGGTTCTCACGGGGAGAATGGTGACTATCCAGCGATACACGTGCTTAGGCAAAACTAAACGATAATTCTCATAACGGTACCAATTTGGGGGGGGGGGGGGGATGCATCCGTTTGGTGGGTCGTCTAGACGATTCGTCACCGGCGTTTTGGACGATTTGGCACCTGTAATTGGGTGATTCGGCAAAATTTTAGGAGCAACAACACAAAGATGATGAAAGTAGCCCATGGGTTAACTGGTGGAGTGCTAAATTATTTTTGGTCCTTAACACTTGTTGACATGTCTTTGCCTTTTAAAAATATATGGGAGAGCGCACGCTCTCATTGGTTATAGCAAGGTAAATCCCAACAAAGTTCATGTAATGCCGACGCTAATTGACAGGGCTGCTTACATATACGTCTCTGATAAAACTTCTGTAGTAAAAATGGCTGTAAATGAACTATCATTACTTAACATTTCTAGATTTCGCTTAGGTCTGCATTATGTTTTATTTATTGTTTATCGTGTATTGAACATGGTGACTTTCATTCAGTAAACGCTTCAATGAAAATCTGTTTCTGAAATAATTTGCTAAAGAGGCCCATCACTATGCCTGTTTTGGTTTAGTACCTGTATCTATGTTCAGTAGGTGCAGTCAGCCAGGTTCGACTCCTGTATGCATCATCAGTCAGCCTAGAAACAAATTTATAGAAATAATTTTCATATGAGTAAGTGAAAATCAACCTGCAGAACATTATTCTTCAGCTTTGAAAATTTTGAAAATGAATGTAATTGTTTTTCTTCTGCACTGACGTAGTGAGGTTATTTGAACCCCTTGGGTCTGAACATAGAGGAGCAGGCTGCCACTACGTTCGGATAGCTCATCTAGGAGCAGAGGTACTAAAAGACCACCGTAAAAAATGTAAGGGGGTAATACTAATAGGGAAAATAGAAGCTCAGAAGGGTTGGTATTGACCGTGAACATGTAAACCTGTTTGAAAGATTATAATGATGGGACTTTGTTTAATCCATTTCATTACAGAAAATAACCCATAATTCTACGGTCATCTCCCACTACTGTACTAAAAGACGACCGTAGATTGAAATGTTAGCTGAAGAGAAGACAACTCTGGTAAACAATTCTCTTGAACTGGTAAAATAGCACATGATAACCGAGTCCTGGGGGGTGGAAGTCCTCTAAAAAACAGCAGCAATTGGCCAAATGTGATTTATAAGTAGTATGTCTCGTATGTTTCAGGGGCTATTGGCAGGGCCTCGGAAGTGACGTCATGTCACGTGACGTAGAGGCGCCATGTTGTGTTGTCATGGTAACCCGCGTGAGCGGCCATGTTGTGACGTCATCTCCATAGTGATACATGGTGGTAGTGCGCATGCGCAGCACGTGTTGTTAGGGTGATACGTGTTTCCGTCGTCCATTTTGTATACAGGAGGCCGCCATCTTGGTTTCTATGGTAGCACGTGATTGCTATGTTACCCAATTTTCTGTAATAAGACGGGGTATGTTTTGAGGGTGTGTTCCTTTGTAGAAGAGTAAATCTAATTACCACAAACAACCCGACAAGTTGTTTTATTTCGAATTTTTTCAGAATCCTCTGCTTCTATTTATCTATGTAATAGTTTACGTCTATCTGGCCCTATTCCGTTGTTCTGGAGCATACCACAGTAGCGTAGAAGAGCCTATCAACTGGAACAGCTTTCCTTGTTATTACTATATTTAGCAATTTCTGGTCTATTCTTGTTAGTTCTGACCCTATTCCAAGTACTCTTGTTGTTTCATTTATCTAGATCATTTATAACCAATCAGATTGCTTGATTTCCCATAATCTGTATGCAGAGTTATCTCTCTTCTGTAAAATAAAAGACTATATCCAATGGCCATATCCCATGGAATCCCTTTTTTGAAAACACCTGTGGCTATGGAATCCCTTTTTTGTCATATGTGCTTATGTGAAAAAGCACAATGTGACACAATGTGCCCAAGCACAAAGGCACATGTTTTATGTGCCGATATGTGCTTATGTGAAAAGGCAAAATGTGACACAATGTGCCCTATCACATAGGCACATACGGGTATTTGAGGATACCTTTGGCCTGGTATTGTATTATTTGAGGATACCTATCGAGGATACCTACTGGAGAATCCCTTTTGTCATATGTGCTTATGTGAAAAGGCACAATGTGACACAATATGCCCTATCACATAGGCACATGCTTTATGTGCCGATATGTGCTTATGTGAAATGGCACAATGTGACACAATATGCCCTATCGCATAGGCACATACGGGTATTTGAGGATACCTATGGCCTGGTATTGTATTATTTGAGGATACCTATCGAGGATACCTACTGGAGAATCCCTTTTTGTCATATGTGCTTATGGGAAAAGGCACAATGTGACACAATATGCCCTATCACATAGGCACATACGGGTATTTGCGGATACCTATGGCCTGGTATTGTATTATTTGAGGATACCTATTGAGGATACCTATCGAGGATACCTTTTGGAGAATCCCTTTTTTGTCGCATTAGACTATGTAAAAGCCCTCAATGGGTCTAATGTAGTCTTACCAACCGCTTCCATCTTGTCGCCAAAGCTCCAAGGCCATTACAGGTCTATGGCCTATCTGTCCTATCATTAGCTTCTACAACAGTCTTGTTCCATTACGGCCTTGTACCAGTACCATTGACTAAATTGGCATCCATTAATATTGACTTGTATCACTGCTTCCTAGCTATACCTTCGCTCAAGCCTTCAAAATGTTAAATCACTGTATACATATAAAGCATTCCGTAATTGAGATTCCTGGCCGATTCCGTAAAATATGGATTCCGTGTTTTTTCATCAACACTCGAGGGTATTAAAGAAACTTTCTATATTAGTATTAACGTGTATAATACAACATAATGATATAGTTTGTTGTATAACTGAGAATTTGTGTTTATTATGATAGATTCCGGACACTGAGTTCCGCCACACATTCTCAATTTTTTAGTCTACCCAACCTAGCCAGCGTCTGACAAGAACTATAACATTGAAGAGTTTTGTCTGTTTTCCCCTCTGTTGCAAATGTTTCACGTATACAATAATTTTTGGCTTTGTGTGTGAATATTGTATATTAAACTGTTTTACTATGACTGCGCGTCCATATCATTACAAGGAAGTATGACAGGTTGTACACGAGAAATTCCTGAAAGCTATTGAAGTGACAATTAGTATTTCCAATGCATTTTATGTTCAAAACAATTGCGTGTAACTAACATAGAAATATGGTTAGTAACACCCTAGTAATATTTATGAGGCAAGCGATGTCTAAGGATTATTTTGGTATATTACTTATTAGAAAGCATTACCAAATAACGAAACGCTAATACATTTAGTGCCAACGATGAAACACGAATGTCTGGAACCGAAAGAAATTTCTGCTTCGTTTCTCGCAAGTAAACAAAGCTTTCTGAGACGTCCGTCAGGAGTTAATAAAATAACACTGGAAGCGTTCGTCGGGATACCTTGAATCGGCATGGATTTTCTCCCGGTTGAAATTCAAGAAAAGATTTATAAACTGGTGGTTCGCATGAACCACCAGGAAGTTTTGAAACAAATACGAGGGGGGTGGCGGGACTGGGTCTATAGGACCCAGTCCTATGAAAATTAGAAGAGACGGCTGGGAGAAAATCCAATGCGGTTCCCTCCAGGAAGAAAATTTGGGCATGGATTTTCTCCCGGTTGAAATTCAAGAAAAGATTTATAAACTGGTGGTTCGAATGAACCACCAGGAAGTTTTAAAGAAAATTAGAGGGGGTGGCGGGACTGGGTCTATAGGACCCAGTCCTATAAAGAGTACCAACAGAGGATGTTAGTGAATCCCCAGAAATTTCCTGCCGATTCAAAATTTGGGCAGCGAACACATGAATACAAGAGAGAATCGAATACTATGGACCCATAAGGATATTCCGTTGAATGGCATTCCCTTCATTGTGGAACGTAATATAATAAAGCAGTGTCACTTTGGAAAACTACATAAGAGACAGCAGAAAAAAGATAAAAGAGTAATTGTAGCCATTATTTCTAACTTGAGAAAGTAAACTTCACTATCAAGCTTAAAATTTGCCTAGCTTCACGAGAATCTAACATAATTCTTGCTAAATATGTTCGCGCAAATCCATTTAGGCCACTACATGAAAATCTGCATCACAAAATTAGTTGTTAACATGTCCAGGATGTTTTTGGTACCGATGTACCGGTTTGGGCACCCAAACTGATTACACAAGTTGTAGTATTAGGCCTAAGTTATGCCCTATTTGTGGACTATTTAGCCCTCTAACTAATTTGTAAACATGAAGCTAATCACTTGAATCCCTAACTACGATGATGTAGATGACACCCCCTCCCATACCCATACCTGCGACCTTCAGATATGCATTCTGAATATATGGACTGGTGTCCCAAATTATCCCTGAATATGGCCATGGTCCACATGTGGTGTAGCTTCACATTTTTTCAGGTTTCATATGAAATCAAGTCATAGCTGCTAATAGCAGACAGGGTGCATGGTGGCTAAGTAGGTAGAGATGCAGGCTGCAGGCCCAGAGCTCTTTGGTTCGACTCGCCTGCGGCAACTGTATTCCGTCCTTGGGCAAAACATTTCATACCCACTGCCTTCTTGGGGGCACTGTGGCTCTGGGTACTAAGATGTACTGCACATCAATGGTGCACATGCCTTCAACCAATGCTAACCCTTCTCGGGTCAGTACGTTGGAGAGTCTGTCAGATACTCGCCACTTCTTGGTGGTTCTCTGCGGGTACTCCAGCTTCCTCCATCCGTCAATCTGCTCGTCACGATGTGACCCGGCTGTCGAATGTGTCGTAAAACCCCCAATAAATAAGTAATAGCAGCCATGATTTGATGTGATACCAAATTCAAAGAAAATATGAACAGACAGTTTCTGATAAATTATGTTTCTTACGATACACCTTGATCAGAACGTCATTATGAATCGAAAACAGCTTAGTTAAACTGAATCCAAGCAGTAAACTGACACAAATCCACTTGGATTCACGCAAGTCTAGTTTTCTAGAATCATTACAAGAATCGATTCATGCATTTGCGTGTAATTTTAAGCTTTGTGCTACATGTCTCGCTCATATTTTGCCCCCACCCCCTCCTTTTAAAAAAAAGAAAGAAAAGAACCCTTGAGTTTGGGGACAACAGAGTATTGTAATCAGTCAATCCCTCGGTTTCCCCATATTACTGGGCAGGGATCAGACTTGTACTTGCACCCCAATAATTCTGTGAACTTTCAGCTGTGCAGGGCAACTTCAGATAGTACCTGGTCATCAATGCCTGGGGTGGAAGTCCTCTACATTATGCCACATGGGAATAAGGCCATTAAAAATAATAGTCTATGTTTCCGGTCCGCGACCGACCCTAATAAAAACGTGCCGACCCTAAAATTGTTATTGGGGTACCCAGAAGATTTTTGTTAAATCACTTATCTTGGAATATATTCGTTGGATATGGCAGGGAAAGAGACCAAATTGTCTATAAAATCAAAACGGTCGCCTGATTCATTATGGGTTTAAATTTGTTTAAAGATGGATGTTAAAGCATGTGTTAGAGCCTACATATCCTACATATTCACCTCAATTATAGTCAATAAAACATGAGTTGGCCTGTTTGTGAAAAGTTACATGCTATACTATCTGATTGATTGCAATATTCGGCACATTGAAAAAAATATCGAATCAAAATTTTCCTATCTACCTTCCCTACTTTATCCACCTCAGTGTCCGGAAACATACATAATATTTTTAATGGCCTATATGATTGACTAGATCTGACAATATATCGATGTTGTGGTCATGATTAGTCATTGTGCCAAAAATATGTGATCTTAAACACCAATAAATAAATAATTCTGAGCTAGATGTATTGAGAAAAAGAGTTGAATTAGCACCAAAGTCTATTTTCACACAATTTTTCACAAGTCAGATTTGATGGTACATTCTGAATTGTTTCTAGAGTTATTTTCAGAAGAAAATTAGATCTACAGTCAGTCCAGTCTACGTGAACTTAGTCCAAAATGCATCCACATATTTTGTTATTTTACCCCCACACAAGTGGTTTATACTGTTTAGCATCTATCCATCCATCTGTCTGTGTGTATGTCTGTCCTGTGTCCGTCACAACATATGTTCAGATCATAACAACTTTCGCATCAGTGGTCAGATTTTGATGAAATTTAATATGGGTGTTCAGTATGATGAATTCTTTCAGTAAACTATGCTGCCATGCTTTCAATATACTGTCCCAAGGAGTTGTTGCCCTTATATTACGTCTGCCCCATGTCCTTCCCGATATCTGTTCAGAACTTAACTTTACCATTTGTGGTCAGATTTGATGAAATTTCAAATGGATGCTAAATATAATGAGCTGACATCACCTTTAGTTCGCCACAGACGTCGTTCACAATTTTAGCGGAGGTCCAGAGTCAATTTAAAACATTTTGTGTACTTAAAAAATTTGAATGCCTCTTTTCAGTCACCCACACTACTCTTGTGTTTCGAAATTAAGTACGCTCTGCAATAACAGTGCTGGGTGGAAAAAACATCCATCTTCTATCTATACTATATCTGAGAATGTCTCTCTGTATATCTGTCTGCTATAAAAATGAATATGGGGCCATCCAGAGAACCCAAATTGGGTCTACTAGGGATACTTTTTTATGGTGGAGGTCCTCGTCAGGTTTAAAAAAGTCCCAGGGCGAGGGTGCAGAGGGGCACCAAAAGTTATGACCAACAATTGTTTTGCCGATATGCCTCACACCAAAGGTGTCTACTAGGGGTATTTTTTTTCTCAGGAATCTTGTGGTGTGCTTTAAAAGAAAGTCCAGGGGTGGGGGGTGCGGAGGGGCACCAAAAGTTATGACCAAAATTTTTTTCCACAGATATATGTCTTCAAAGGGGTCTACTAGGGGCATTTTTTTTCTCATGAATCTTGTGGTGCACTTTAAATAAGTCCCGGGGGTGGGGGTGCGTAGGGGCACCAAAAGTTATGACCAAATATCTTTTCACAGATAAACGCCTTCAAAGTGGCCCATTAGGGTAATTTTTTTCTCAGGAATCTCGTGGTGCAGTTCAATAATGTCTGCAGAGTGTCCAGCATATTAAGGGAGAATACCCTTCCCAACCCTCGCAACACCGGGTAACCCATAATTTCGGCAAAAATCAGCGGAGCGACCTGTAACTCATGAAGGTAGACTCACATATCAAAAATCAGCTAAATATCTGCAGGCGTTCAGAAAAAAAGTCTGGAAAAGTGTAATTTCGAACAAATTCGCTAGTCCATGGCCCATATTTTCGGCAAAAATCAGCAGAGCGGAACGAAACTTGAACTTGATCTGTAACTCACGAAGGTAGACTCACGTATCAAAAAATCAGCTAAATATCTGCAAGCGTTTAGAAAAAAGTCCGGAAAAGTGTAATTTTGAACAAATTCTCTCAGTCCAAGGCCCATAATTTCGGCAAAAATCAGCGGAGCGGAACGAAACATGAACTTGATCTGTAACTCACAAAGGTAGACTCACATATCAAAAAATCAGCTAAATATCTGCAAGAGTTTAGAAAAAAAAGTCCGGAAAACACGTGTGTGACGGACTGACGGATGGATGGATGGATGGACAGACGGACGTTCCAACTATTTGGGTTTAAGGGCTTCGAAAAAAACATTTTATATGTCCATCACCTTATTTTAGCCAGAACCCCACCCCTCCACCCTAGAACTTATATTTAACCCTAACCCCACCCTATCCACTCGAACACCACACACTAACCCTAACCCGACCCTAAAACCCCCACCCCTGACCCTAACCCCCACCCCCAGGGACCTAACCCACCCTAACGTTAAGATCTACTCTGGGGCTACCCCTAACCCTAACCCAACCCCACCCCTGACCCTAACCCCACCCTAACCGGACCAAAAGGATTAGGGGCAATGTTTTGGTTTAGGGCCTATAAAAACTAAAACCCCACCCCTGACCACAACCCCACTGGGTCCAAACCCCCTCCAACCTTTAGCCCTGCCCTGGGGCTACCCCTAACCCTATCCCCGCCCCTCTCCTAACCCTAACACTACCCTAATTTCGACTAACCTCCTAAAACTATTAGCTCCTAAACAGGTTTAGTTGGCCCGGACAGACAGACAGACAAACAGACGGAGTACAAACCTATAGTCCCCTTCGGCAATGCCAGTTGGGGACTAAAAATCAGCTCAATATCTGCAAGCTTTTTAGAAAGAAAGTCTGGGAAGGTGTAATTTTGAAGAAATTCGCTAAGTCCAAGGCCAATAATTTCGTCAAAAATCAGCAGAGCACATGAGCTTGATCTGTAACCCATGAAGGCAGACTCGCATATCAAAAAACAGTTAAATATCTGCAAGTGTTTAGAAAAAAATCTGGAAAACATGTGACTGACAGACAGACGGATGAACAGACGGATGGATGGAGTGCAAACCTATAGTCCCATTTGGCGAAGCGGGTAGGAGACTAAAAATCAGCTCAATGGGTGGAGCAAAATATTCTCCGCCTCGCGAGTCCCAACTTTCGGTTTCTGTATTTTCCACTTATGACGACTTATCTGCTGTGAGTTGATGGTATACTAGTAAAATAGAATATTTGCCTCCTCATCTACTCGTTTCAGGCATAGTGGATGAAATTTGGCGCAGATTGAACAAATTTGAGAAAGACTGGTGCTCAATTTGAAATAACTTTTAAAACTCAACTTAGACTAGAGAAGGAGGTGGGGTTGCAAATAAAAAATATAGATACTAGGCTGAAAAAAACAGTTGTTTTAGACAACCTATACCTCCGATCCAAACTTTGCCCCTCTTGAATTTACTTCCCACCTCCTGCACAGGATGTAATTTTGTCTGTTTGCGTTGCATTCCAAGAAGTATTTCACGATTTCTACCATAGTATGTAAACTTTCCAGCTGTTAGTCAAATAGTGATTCGAAATTCGAAATTTCTAAACGTTGATTTTATATTTTTTTTTGGGGGGGGGGGGGGCACTCCCGCGATAACGAACGCGCACGTCACCCAGAAACGTGACGTTTTTACGACATACATGTAATTATAGCTGAATTCCCTGTGACCAAGAGGGGTGGCAACCGCCACCCCCCCCCCCCCCCCTTCCCTCGTCTCATGCGCGCATGGTTCTTGGAACAAATTCAAATGACCTCCCGTTAATTGATGATATGTGTTAGTTCTGGTGTAGCCGTTTAACTTTCTCCCTACATCTCACCCCCACCCGATAGGATAAAATCTCGTGTGTTTCCCTCTCTAAATATAAAAAAAACATTTGCTTTTAAAAAGCTAATTTCTGGCTCTTAAGATTGGTGGAAGATGAAAAGATACACGCAGGCCATGACGGAATATCTCACCCCCTGCCTCTGCTATGTTTATATATTCTTTCTTTCTTCATATTTGAAGATTTTGTTTGTAAAGTTAAAACTTTGAGCTATAACTGAGACGTTGTAACTTTTCCTCTTAGTAATGTGGAAGAGAGATAATCCACGCACACTGAAAACTACTCACGGTAAGTTTTACAAGCCTAAAATTAACCTACCCTCGCGAAGTATGTTACAATTTTTTTTCTAACGATTAGTTGAATGGTATTAAAGGCCGACGACCCAAAACATAGGTAAAAGACGAACGCGATTTACTTTGGCGAAGTCCTAGTTCAATGTTATTGAACTGGTTCGGACGGGTGGGAGAGGGGAGGGGTCGAAACATGACACGTCCTGAATAGCCATGTTAATCTTTTAAAATTTAGTTCAAGTTTTTTGCTCTGCCCAGACTTCAAAGAGTACGGGCTATAAATGCACTGACAGAGAAAAATTGGAACGTGTGTCTATATGTCACTTGGAGAGGTGGAGTGCATTTTTTGTGAGCATCGTGTACACAGTCAGTGATGCCAGATCTAGGATCGGCCGCCAGCTATCTCAACCCCATACAGTCTTGAATCTGTTTCCTTGCAAGACACATATATGCGATAAACCAAAGATGGTTAGCCCATTTCCCCAAACTTGATTTCAATGCGATTCGCTTGACTTAATTATATTCTACGCAGTTCAAGGGCAGGACAGTTCCGGAGTGGACTTCAGGTAGTGGTGGTGGTGTTGGGGGGGGGGGGGGGGGAAGGCATCACCCAAAGTCCACTCAAAGTTTTTTTTAGAGAATATTTTGTTCTTGGCTCGAGGGGAATTTTGTTTTAGGTTTCATGTTGGTAAATTTGGCGAAATGGAATTAAAAGCCGGTATTCTGACAGCAACATACTTTAGAGCTTGATTTTTCGATAAGTGATCCGCGTTGGATGCAAAAAAACGTTACATCTGGGCGCTCAGTTGGTAGGGGTGCAGGCTGCAAGCCGAGAGGTACTCTGTTCGAATCCCACCTGCGGCAACCGGGTTGTGTCATTGGGCAAATCACTTCACCCCGTTGCCCACGTTGGGGCATGGTGGCGTTGCGTACTAAGGCCTACTGCTCCTCGTGGATGGAGCACCTGTCTTCAACCAATGTTAACCCTGCTTGTGTGGAGTTACCATGTTGTGGAGCTGAGAGTTGCTTGCCATGGTTCGATGGTTCTCTCCGGGTAATCCGGCTTCCTCCATCCGTAAAACTGTCGTGGTCATGATTAGCCATTGTGCATAAATATGTGGCTTTAAACACCAATAACTAACTAACTAAAAACGGTACATAATTTGGTTATTCAATCAGAAATCTGTTGAAATCAGTGTTTTGGTCTTCAATCAGAAATCTGTTGAAATCGGTGTTTTATCGCCGAATGGGGTGGGAATAAACCCCATACATTGAAAAATATGGGGTTTATCCCCACCCCAATCGGCGATAAACTTCGACTCTACTAAAGAATTTTCATCGAAAAGGAATTTTCGGCAGAAAAACATTATTAAATCACAAGTCTGCTTTCGTGCACAATGTTTCTAAAGCTGTTACAAAATTTATCAGTGTGAACTTCAAAATTTTATTTAGAAAGCCTCAAGAGTTATTTTCCGACGTATTTTATTTATTTTACAGAAACGGTCATCACTTTGTGATCGTAAGTTTCATTTGGGCCCGAATTTCGCAACAAACGTACCGATGTTATGGAACGGTTCAGATTTATGTTTTGATCTGTATCCAAATCCATCAAAACACAACTCCTTGCAACAATCTCGAAACCCTCAGGTTCCGCTCCACATTTTCGCACTATTGCACAGGGGTGAAATTCTAAACATAGGGCATATGTTGAAACTAAGGCCATGTAAAATTGAGATATATTTTTAGTATCAGATATATGATTACACTAGGCTTTTTGTTGGACAAGAGAATTTGAAGTTTTGGCCCCAAAGTGGGATTCTGATACATAGGGGTAAAATTACCAGATGAATTATGGGAAACAGTGGCTTCGAAAAATTGGCTATTTTTTAAAATGTAATTTTTACACGGGTTTGTTACCAGACTGGTAACTAAAAAATGAGACGGAAACATATAAAAAAAATTTTGCATTTTAGAAACAGGGGATGCTCTGTCTGTTCCAGGGGTGGGTAGGTGGGGTTGATGGGAAAATTCTGCTTTTGAGGCTGCTAGGTGGCTGAAAATGACTGGTTTCGGCATTTTTTCACGCAATTTTTCAGGTTGAAGTCTGGCCTTTGACAATAAATTATTCCACCCACATTCAGATTGTTTATTTCTACTTAGTCAGATAGTGTTATATGTTTTTTTGTGGATTTGGGAAATGTAATAAATGTTATGAGTAAGATAACTAAGCTACAGAATATTTGCATTTGAAGAGAGTGTATGGCATGTCATATTTGGAAATGCCTGGAAAATTGTGGAGCGGAACCTCAAGTAAAAATAGACTATGCTATCCGTTATGTCATTGGTAAACAAACATGTAGGCTGCTGGCGTAAAATGACAACAACGGTGAGCTTTTGAGTGAAATCAGGGGAAAATGAAGACCCGCCAATAAGGTAGTAATGCGAAAATTCGCTTCTTCACCTATTCTTTAATTTGAGTGGTTGTTTATAATTGAATAACAAACAGAACAGGAGATGCGCGATATAGTCTTACTCCAAGTGTGTTATGGAAAATACAGTAGAATAAATTAACTTTTCTTGAAGTCACGGGCCTGGTAATGTAGTACAGAAAACAATATTTTTACGTAATTACTCAACCCGCAATTGTACGGGATTACCGTAATATAAATTAATTATTCCTGAACTGAAGTCAAGGGCCTGGTAATAATATAGAATAAATTAACTGTCCCTGAAGCCACGGGCCTTGAAATATATTATTAATTAACTGTTTTGACGGTGAAAATGCTGGGCAACCGACATTTTTCGCAGAAGCAAAGCAGGGAAGCGGAGTGTTCGATTGTCGACTTTATTCATTCAAGGACACACAAAAATCACCGACGTCATGTGTATCTGAAGTCACGGGACTCTGCTGTTCTGAATCCACGGGCTTATAGCACGTCCCACATTAAAATACTGTCGTCCAACGCGATTAAAATTAGTACAATGTGCTCCACTGACAGCACCTACTTGCAGGGAACATACCCTGGTCGCAAATTACCGTCTAACAAAAAGGAATGTGTTAGTCTTGTATGACCAATATGACATCGTGTCAAAACTACATGATCTTGTCTGCAAAGGTTACAAGACAAGTAATGGTCGAAAATAAGTGGTCTGAAGCGATGGAGCTTGTTATTAGTTGCCCCGTCCCAATCCGCCTGCCACATAGATTTGAACTAACAACTGATATGAGGCTTGACATCACTGAACGGAATCTTAAAATCGGTGAATAAACAGCCGTCATCGATTTAGGATGTTCAACTCTGCTTTGGACAGGAAGCGTTCGCGTATCTCCACCGCCATCTCTTGAAAAAAGTTCCATGAATTCACCGACTGGGCCAGAACTGGACGAGGCCGGAGATTTTCTCAGATTTTTATATCG